>OX637471.1:37723068-38973068 GCA_951800055.1 Cenopis cana | reverse complement strand
GGTAGTTTCACGAGAGTCGAGGTGAATGATTACATTGATTACACACACAACTACATGAAGTACTGATTGCAAAAAAAGTGAATGAATGAAATAAGTGAGTGAATGTAAATGCAAATAAAAACGCTTAAATATATTTTTACTGTAATAAGCTTAAACTAATTTCCAATACGTAACTATTTTTAATATATATTTTGTTTTTCGCAACGTATATATAGGTTGGTGCGGCCTGGAAACGGGATAAAAAATCAATCTTAGGTCCCATTAACCTGTATCTTTCTTTTTTTCTTGTGTTTCTAAAAATATTGTGACATGTCGCTTTGTCAAGTCCTTCGTTTAATTTTCTTATGGAGCTATTAAATGTGAACTCAGTATTACTGGCTGCCATTCTTCCTTTTATTATTCCCCAACAAAAATCTATAGGGTTGAGTTCAGGATAGTATGGTTGCAGACTAAAAAATAGTTTAAAGAAGCTTTCTGGTCTATCTGGCAATCAACTGTTGAACATACTATCGGTACAATAAAAGGACAGTAATTTCAAAATCCTGCTGTCATTAAATGACAATGTTCTTGAGTGCGTGACCTCAACTCACGTGTAATGTAACCTATACAATACATTCTCGTACTATAGGATGCAAGATCCCTTGCCTCAACGCAACTCATCCTCAGTAGTAAATATCAGCGGACCATACTCCTGACTAGGAACATAAACTAGGGGTAGTAATTATAATGAAAAAAAAAAATAACCAGTGTTCGACGTATATGAATATATTTAAGTAGATTACATAACAAAATCATCATGGCCATCACCTACTTCAACCACATATACCAGTACTGTATTAATACAGGTTCAAATTATATTTTATGTCACACCTAGCCATAAAGTGGCCATTATCGCACGCTCCGCGCGCGAAAAAACCCACTTCGTGGCCAGGGGGTGACATAAAATTTTGTACTTACCATGAGCGATAATAAAGAAAGCCTCAGATCGCATATTTATCGCCCTTGCCTTCGGCTCGGGCGTAAAATACCTGCGATCTAAAACATTCTTTGTTTTATCGCCCTTGGTAAGTAATGTACTATTTTAACACTTAAATACCTATACCTAAAATAAAAATTAATCCACTCACAGGCGAATTCCGTGCACAAATCATAAATCAAGACTCACACATCCTAATAACTTGACAGGTCCAACGTACTTTGTTTGTAGGCACGAAGCATTAATTTACTTCACCAGACCCTTTGAGATAGGCTTGTTTTGAAAAGATACGCCCACGCAAAACATGTCTAGTGTAATAAAATACAACTCGTACCTAGGTACTATTAATAATATCTTCTCGCCGCCCTAATGCAATGGAATTTATATCATCGTAAATTGAACCGAATTTATATTTGGTTTTTTAAAACTTTAAAATGCCATTACACTTGAACCGAAGCTCAGCCGTTTTTTCTTGTTTTTAACAGACACAGCGCCTGTGAGCGGAATAGGTATAACAGATTTCCCTAAACGGAATGGCTAGATGTGTTAGAATCCTTGCATCGATTCAGTGCGTGCGTATTCTGTGCTCTACGCATTGGGGCTTGGCATAGAAGCAGTAAACGTTTACAATTCAAAAAGTTTCACCTGAATAAAATAGGCAATGCAATTATACAACTAGAATAATTACGCAAGACACATGAATATCTAAAAAACTAATGTAGGATTCACATCAATGGCAGATCGAATTTGAACTTTATACAGAGTAGTTACATACCATACTTAATTAAGTGACAGCTCCGCGCGTTCACGGCTTATCGGGATCATTGCTGTCGCCATTCAATTTATGAATTTATAACTCATGTATAGATGGTTCAAATTCCCTTTACTCTAGTAAGATGCGCGCCGATTCCGGCCCGTTATGTGAATCCTACATAAAGCATACTCGTAAGTTATCTTCTGGCAATGCATATTTTAAGCTTTAATATTAAGGTTGCGGAGAAACTCTTCATATTTTGAATATCGGTGTTAAACATACTTTATCTTATCTACATCCATATAATAAATCCTATATGTGTTCAGGTACGATTAGTAAATGACCGCCATTACAACACTAAATACATAATTTCATCAAGCGATAACGTAATGAAATTGCCTGTAACGTAATTTTGACGTTACAGTACAGGCTCGTGCTTACAAAAGACTTCAACGCGCTATTGAACAGGAACCAGTGCGTTTCAAGCAAACAACATGATACAAGATTTATGGATATGCATATGTAGATAAGGTAATAGTGTACGAGTATGCAACTGTGTAGTTACATAATTAGGCCTTAAAAATTCGTGCTTTTAGAACCCTCATTATGTATCAGTTGCATAAAGTACTATATAGTTGTACTGATATTATGATATAACCTAAATAGAATTTTTTTTACTCACGCCAAAATGGATCAAACATTTTGGTACAGCAGGCGCTGATATTTCGTTGTAAGAATATACGAGAACATTTTTCCTCCGACCTAATATTATCAAATTGTATATTATTGCCATAATATGTCTAAATCACTAATTGAGTATAATAGAAAACAAACCAGACCAGATATTCGGAACGTATATTGGCAACAACATATTTCAGAGTGGATAGACGACGCAGTATTATTTTAATTTTGAATACCATGTGTAAGCAGATTTGATAATGTAACAGGACGAAAATAACGGATGAATTTGTGTACCTACCTACAAGTACATAATTTGAATATTGTGTCTTCACACTTAGTCTCATTTAGATCGGAACTTACTTCGTCCTTTCCGAAGAGAAGTGGACCAGTCTCAAATATGTGATCACTGATCAGTTGATCACTAATCGATATATACTAACTAAATATGTACCTCAGTGCAATTAGACCAAGTTTCATACAAACCCGGACATTGATAATTACTAATTGAAACCTTTTGTGATATGTTCGGACACCTTTCAGGATGACGCTCATGAAAGTCCCTAGACCTCCCAAGTGGGATTGCCGAGATAATGACGTAATCTTTTTTTTTGTATGGGGAAAAAACATAAATTGTCCTGAAACCTATCGTGTGTGGTATCAAATGAAAGGGCTTTCTGAGCCGGTTCTAAAAACATCTCACATTATTACATTTCAGTCACTTATACTAAATTAAAATAAAAATGATTTTCAAAACATGCCAAGTTTGGGTTCCTCCAGATACGATACCGTCGAATCATTTTTTATAAAATATACCTGAAATGATACCTAATATCCTCATTTCTAATCCCAAGAATCCCTTTATCCATTTTCGCCAATTTTCCTCCGTTGATCGCGCTAAAGGGTATTCACACTACAATCAATAAAAATTAAAAAAGAAGCTACTAAATGTAAATATTTTAAAAAAATTGCTTTCTTGGGATTGGATATGAAGATATTAGGTATCATTTGAGGCATATTTTATAAAAAAATATTCGACGGTATCGTATCTGGAGAAACCCAAACTTGGTATGTTTTGATTTTATTTTTATTTTTATTTGGAATAAGGGACTGATATATTATGTAATAATGTGATATATCTCTAGAACCGGCTCATAAAGCCGATTTAATACCACACACGATAGGTTTCAGGACAATTTTTGATTTTTCCCCATACAAAAAAAGACGATGTCATTATCTCGGTCATCCCACTTGGGAGGTCTAGGGACTTTCGTGAGCGTCATCCTGAAAGGTGTCCGAACATATCCCAAAAGGTCCCAATTAGTAATTATCAATGTCCGGGTAAAACCTAATTTCCCCGTAGTAATAATGAATACAAGACACCTTAATCCACAAAAGGAATGGTGATTAATTCAACATAATAATAAAATGACGCTTAAGCGAAGTGGGTTAGCTATACGTCATATTTTTATATTACAAAATGTAATTCAAATAGCTTATTACCTAATTTAAAAAAAAACGGTACACATATTGAATCAACGAACGATTGAACTGATTGAATAAACGCATAAAACAGTTTTAACAGTACCGAATTAACTGATTGAATATACAATTGACAACATTTCATATTTTTAACTACTTTATTTTATGAACTAGTTAGAAAATAGGTAAAAATTTAAGCCACCCGTATTTTTTCTTTTTCAATTTAACTCATTATTTCATACAAAAAAAACACGTTGAACAGTAGGTCATTCCAAAAGGGCGTAAGTAAAATATGATGTCATCTTCCCAACAAGAATCCAGAGCCACTCCAGAGCAGCGATTGTCTGTACTCTGTACTAAGGGGAAGCGAGGAAGATGACGTCAACTTTCGGTTTACAGTAATTTGCGATTTTTTCCAAAATTAACGGAGAAAAAAATCAAAAAAAATGTTAATTGTGTACTTCACACGTTTTTACCGAAATGGTTTTCGAATTAAGACTTTTGGAAATTATGAAATATTGTCAATTTGAACTAAGAACTTCATATTCAATATGCGATATTTCTACAGCAACTTAATTCAACCTTATAATACCGATAAACAGAAAGTCTTAGAGTATTCCAGTGTTCAAACCGCCCGCGCGGTCGTGTCGGAGGTTTCCCCTGGATTTTCCCAAGACCACTCTCCAACCGCGCACTCTCGCTTTATTGGGCACGGCCTTTAAAGCCACAGTCAAGTAAAAAAAAAGGTAATTTAGAATTCCTAAATCAAAGCGGTTACCGTCAAAACAGCAGTTCTACAGAATGGCTTGTTGATTTCCTTATAATTGAAATTATTTTACTTACTAGTAAGAGTTGCCCTAAAAAACATACTAGGTACGATTACGCAGTTACACTAACTTATGTGCCTCGTGTCCGTACTTTATCACGAAAAACTTTTTCACGAACACCTTTTCACGAACGACTTTGCCACGAATAGATTTGATCACCTCGCCTCGCCTCGCCTCGCCTTAGCAAATCAATGTAAAGTATTTACATTTAAACGATACAGCTGTGGGGAGTTACTTACTTACTTACTCGTACTTTAAGAGGGTACGAAACGAATCAGTCCACTAGAGCCACTCGTGAATAATTGTGATTATTTGAACTTAACGACAGATATTAAAAAAACGGGCCAAGTGCGAGTCGGACTCGCGCACGAAGGATTCCGTACCATTAATTTAAAAAAAAGGCAAAAAAAACACGTTTGTTGTATGGGAGCCCCCTTAAATTATTATTTTCTTCTGTTTTCAGTATTTGTTGTTATAGCGGCAACAGAAACACATCATCTGCGAAAATTTCAACTCTCTTACTATCACGGTTCATGAGATACAGCCTGGTGACAGACGGACAGCGGAGTCTTAGTAATAGGGTCCCGTTTTACCCTTTGGGTACGGAACCCTAAAAAGGCGATTGCTATATACTGTATTTTGTATTTAAGTACCTTTTGAATAAATCAAACTAGTTTAAGGTAAAATTTAAAATGTTTTGGAGGTCTGGGAACGCGAGAATGGTAGTGCGTCCCATTTATCAAAGTTTTGCTGTTATGTATTTATTTTTTGACGTTAGAAAAAAACGGTCATATAACAACACATAGGTTAGCTACAGTCGAGGTCATTAATATGTAGGTATACAATTTTTTACCTAATCGAATGCGTTTGCTTACAAATTGTGGGCGACCGCATTCGATTAGGTAAAAAAGTGTATACATGTTAATGACCTTCACTGTACAAAGTTTATTGTAGTATTATAATATACTATTGTCTATGTAAGATGATATTAAGCAGTCAACCATAAGGCAAATTTATCAACTACATGATTAAATTATACTGCTATAGATTTTCTGTTATAGTGTTATTCTTATTGCATAAAGTATACTCCTTGTTGTAATTTAACATATGTTCAATTACATCTGACCATTATTGGTCGAAACAAATGAATTTATTCTTATAATATTTCCAGCAGAAAACACTAGAGAGTTTATTCTATTTAAAATTGAACTTAGAAACACTTAAATCATTCCTTATTTATTAAATAATTTACAATGTTTATAAGAGTTCGGGTTTAAACAGGCAAACTTTAGTCATGCACTAAATAATAGCAAAAATATATTTTCAACTATATTCCTATATTTTCCTTAATAATATAAATTCAAAAACAAAAGTAATAGTAAATAACTCATTCCTATAAGTAAAGCGTTTACCGCACTTCCATAATTATACTTTAAGACGTGTACTGATTAGCGAACTGTAACCGTAACTGAACGCATACTCAAGTGTGCACGTAAGATAACTGAGAGAGTGCCATTCATCAGCTCGTCGCGAACCGTTCGCGAACGACAGTTACTGCTCGCTAGTAAGTACCCGTCTTTAAATTATCTTTTCATTCCTCATACTATGAAAGTAGGTCATATCTGTCCTAAGAAGCGGGTTGAAAGTGGTATCAGAAAATGATAGATGCTTCATCTTATCGTCTATCACGCTATCATTATACCCTCACATACCCCTTGGTTTGTGACCAAAGTTTTAACCCTTTAGCCGTCACCATTTCATATAACCGACCAACTGACAATGTAAATGACGTCTTCGTATGATAGGATTATGGCCTTCACAAACTCAAAAATATTATAAATAGGTCTAAAACACAAAACTTTAAAAATCAAAACACAAAACTCGGATATTGTCAATTTTATCTTTGTCCTTTGTAACGGCCCTGCCCATGGTCCGTTGAGATGAAGATAAGTTACTTAGTTCCCTTGGTCTATTCTCACTTTCGGTGCCTCTTAGGACTTTACAAAACTCGATTATACTGACCTTGGTGAATCTAACATTAAAGGGTACGCAACTAAAAATAAATTTAAATATTTTTATAACACTTACTACATATACTTAAATATACAAAGGGCATAAACATGTACGGTGGTATTGTTAATGATTTAAACTTCGGTCTTATAAATTATGTGCAATATAAACTTTTTTTTCTATCTCAATGGACTTCCAAATAATAGCAGGTAGACTACGATTATCTCACGAGCGCGGGTGAACCTAGGGAACTAGGAACCTAGGGTTGTGATTTGAGCTATACATGCACATTGTCTATGTGTGCGTCAGCGTAAGAGCTATGAGTTGACGTTGTCTATGTGTTCGTATACCTACCTCACAACTACAACAATGGCCAAACCGCGCTCGTGATATAAAAGTGCGTGTGGTTTTCCAGACGCAAATTCCTTTATCTAAACGACATGTTTCTGCTATAGGAAATATGGAATGCTAGTTCTGCAATTCAATCGCATTTATTATACACTATATTAAAAATAAACCTTCCACAGTCCTGTAAAAACAATACTAAAAGAGATCCTCAACACATGCAGCCGTTCAAAATATTCAATATATTTTTGAAGTGAAAACTTCTTTAGCGGCGCTGAGCACTTTTTGTGATGTAGTAGGTGTGAATCCCCATATAAATGGATCTTGGGAGTTACAAGTCATGATAAAGTTTGGCCTCACGATGGAAACTGTTCCTTAGGCTACTTGTAACTTATACTGAGCGAGGCCAAACTATCCACGCAAAAAAATCAAAATGGCGGCTATTTTAGTTTCCAAATTTTCTTACTTTTTTTAGAACTCAAAAATGCTTCGTGCTACATAAAAACTTTGTATGAGAATTATGTTTTGCATAAATTTATCTATAACTTTAGTTATTATCATTTTCTCGATATATCTAATAGTTTATGAGAAAAATGATGTTCAATATTGCGTTTCGTGTTAAAACACTGTTAGTCAAAAGGCTTAGCAAAATCAAACTGCATCGTATGCAGAAATCAATCCATTTTCTCCAGTGATACTAGGAACCAATATAAAGGATTTCATCCGGCGAAATGAAAATTTCATCGACGGGAATTCAAAATGGCGGTCATTTACCAAAGGGGGAGCCGCATTTTTTTAAAAGTGTATAATTTAAAAACGGCATCTGCTATTTAAGTAATATGGGTATCAATCGATTGGTATTGACACCATTAATTAAAATAAGAAAAATACCATGTATAAAATTAAAGATGGCGGCCACCTATAACAAAATTGTAAAATTTTCATTCTTCTTTTTTTCGTTATATTAAAAATAACAACTAAATGTCCAATGATATAGTCAATTTATATATTTACATAAATTCTCATAGTATTATCTACGCGACAAAACAAAAATTATGATAATTCTTTGATTAGTTTTTAAAGTATACGAATTACAAACGAGCCTCGGCGACTGTGTCATAGTAGTTATGGAAACAAACTGCACTTTTGTAATGAAAGCAAGTCGCTTTTGCACATTGGTATTAGTTAAGAGACCAAACTTGATTATATTTTCGATAATATCTAATTTTCACCCGTCAGTAACCGAGACTACGCCACTTCGAAATTATAAGTCTAAAACGTTCTACTAAGTTAAAAGGTGGCCAGATTTGGACCATAAATGTCGCAATCAATAGAGAAAAATGTTGTTCAATTTTAAAAAAATACGCTTTTTGTTACAGAACTTAAATAGCAGATGCCGTTTTGAAATTATACACTTTTTTAAAAATGCGGCTCCCCCTTTGGTAAATGACCGCCATTTTGAATTCCCGTCGATGAAATTTTCATTTCGCCGGATGAAATCCTTTATATTGGTTCCTAGTATCACTGGAGAAAATGGATTGATTTCTGCATACGATGCAGTTTGATTTTGCTAAGCCTTTTGACTAACAGTGTTTTAACAAGGAACGCAATATTGAACATAATTTTTCTCATGAACTATTAGATATATCGAGAAAATGATAATAACCAAAGTTATAGATAAATTTATGCAAAACATAATTCTCATACAAAGTTTTTGTGTAGCACGAAGCATTTTTGAGTTCAAAAAAAAATAAAAAAAATTGGAAACTAAAATAGCCGCCATTTTGAATTTTTTGCGTGGATAGTTTGGCCTCGCTCAGTATAAGTTACAAGTAGCCTAAGGAACAGTTTCCATCGTGAGGCCAAACTTTATCACGACTTGTAACTCCCACTTAAGGATTCATACCTACTAATGGGGGAAAATTGTTGAACTCGCGACGATTCGTAAGACCAGCTAGTTGACCCCTCCTAGTATCGTGATTGCGATGTTAGGAGGGGTCAACTCAGCTGGTCACGTAGCTAGGTCTACAACTGCACTCCAAATTGAACCGTAATCATAAAGACTAAAAGTCCCAATTTAGAGTGAGCGGCATGTGTCGTTGCGACATTTGTCCGCTCGTTTCAAATTGAGCTTTTTACGCATACATTTACGGTTCAACTAAGTCCAATATCCAATACCGATTTCCTTAAAGATAATTTCAAATAAATTCTCATGGAAAGTAGTTCTTATTGTCCCTAAATACGGTGACAGTTAACGTCAAAATAGTGGCCAAGCGTGATGGTCAAAGTACGAATAATTTTGGATCGACTTTGTAATCGATGCTTGATTTCCGATTTCAATTAAAACTTTAACTGTGCAGAAAATTATAATTAAATCCAAAATATACGTGCATGTGAAATGATAATTCACCTTTGTGTTAATTTGATAAATTATAACGTTTTATTATCTAGATGGATTATTCGAATACGAATATCTTTGTTATTTACTTTCTTTATCATGTCATTGAATTTTTACTTCTTCCAGCACTCCCGGAGTGCAACCCGTTGGGTTTTTTAATTGTTTTAGACGATATCTGGTTGAATTTATGTCTATTTCTAATCATTTCTGATTTCGATACAGTCTGCTTTGCAGCACAACTACGACTAGCACGTTATTTTTAAACATAGGCACATTTTTAGCGCAGCTCGCGTCTCTTAGCACACGAGACTGATACTTTCTTTACGGCTAACAGTGTTGGTACCAGGAATACATTGACTTAAAATATAGAAATAGACACACAATGCCGAACAGAAATGGCGGAAAATCAGGCCCAATTAGACACCCAGTTACATTCCAATAGTTTTGTACAAAAAAGACGTACAGCTGTTAGTCTTAAGTGTCAAATATGCAAACACAAATACCAACACGAATGTACCGCCCGAGTCGTGCGGGCGGTACTTTTACGGGGGCCATTTGTTTCGGCTGATTTTGAATCAAGTTCTATGTTATTAAGTCTATGCAGGAATAGCATAGATTTTGTATTTAAATCATTAACAATAGGATGGGTTATCAAAAGGACCTTATCGTTAGAGCCGGCTCCGTTTACGATCTCCCGAATATAATTATTAGAATAATTGACACGATCACGATGACAATGATTGCGATGTACACTTTCTTCTTTCGCAGCTTGTTCTGAAAACATACAAATAAATATTACACAAGATTATATCGGTCAAGTCAAACATTAAGCGGCTAACATAACCAAACCTTACATATGCTGATATAACAGTTTCTATCACATACACTCTTTCTATAAATGGTACTAAGGCAGAATTAACAACACTTGTCAGTGCCAAAGCTTCAGTAATCGTACTGTATTTGTGTGTTAAGGTCCAACAACGGTACACCACATTCTTGGCTCATAATACAAGTTTACCTTGTAGTTGGAGGCCTGCCGCAGTTCGGCCGTGGCCGCCTCGACGTTGTGTACGGTGAACTCGACGCTAGACTCGATCGAGTCCACCACCTGGCTCTGATCGTAGATCATGGTGTGACTAGACAAGCTTTACCTTGTAGTTGGAGGCCTGCCGCAGTTCGGCCGTGGCCGCCTCGACATTGTGAGCGGTGAACTCGACGCTAGACTCGATCGAGTCCACCACCTGGCTCTGATCGTAGATCATGGTGTGACTAGACAAGCTTTACCTTGTAGTTGGAGGCCTGCCGCAGTTCGGCCGTGGCCGCCTCGACGTTGTGTGCGGTGAACTCGACGCTAGACTCGATCGAGTCCACCACCTGGCTCTGATCGTAGATCATGGTGTGACTAGACAAGCTTTACCTTGCAGTTGGAGGCCTGCCGCAGTTCGGCCGTGGCCGCCTCGACGTTGTGTGCGGTGAACTCGACGCTAGACTCGATCGAGTCCACCACCTGGCTCTGATCGTAGATCATGGTGTGACTAGACAAGCTTTACCTTGTAGTTGGAGGCCTGCCGCAGTTCGGCCGTGGCCGCCTCGACGTTGTGTGCGGTGAACTCGACGCTAGACTCGATCGAGTCCACCACCTGGCTCTGATCGTAGATCATGGTGTGACTAGACAAGCTTTACCTTGCAGTTGGAGGCCTGCCGCAGTTCGGCCGTGGCCGCCTCGACGTTGTGTGCGGTGAACTCGACGCTAGACTCGATCGAGTCCACCACCTGGCTCTGATCGTAGATCATGGTGTGACTATACAAGCTTTACCTTGTAGTTGGAGGCCTGCCGCAGTTCGGCCGTGGCCGCCTCGACGTTGTGTGCGGTGAACTCGACGCTAGACTCGATCGAGTCCACCACCTGGCCCTGGTCATGGATCATGGTGCCCAGCTCCTTGAATATCTGATTCACGTCCAGTATGTCGCTCTGAAAACAACTTATTTTAAGTCACACCAGCATTCCCAAAAAGGTGTGTAGGCAGAGCGCATGGAATTTAATTTCAGAGCTACAATAACATAAAAATATCAATATTATAAATACTACACGGACAATGGACATATTTGCTTTCGCTAATTCATCTTTGTATTATGTTTGTGGTAGATTGATGGGATAGTACAGTCGCCCAAGAAAGTGGTCGACCACTTTTCAACTCTCTTATATATATCTACGGTACTAATGCGGTAGACCACTTTCTTGGCTGACTGTACACATTTGAAGGTTGTATTCAAATGACAGTGATCCGTTTAAGGCGTTAATTGGAACCTTCTACACCATTAAAAATTGTATGGGGTTGATTGGAACCGTCTCAACTCTTAACGAATAGTTGATGACTGTGGAAAAAAGGTACAGCCGGCAATAAAAGGTACAGTCGGCAATAAAAGGTACAGCTGGCAATAAAAGGTACAGCCGGCAATAAAAGGTACAGCCGGCAATAAAAGGTACAGCCGGCAATAAAAGCTTGTACCAAAAATTAAATTTTTGATAGAAATTTATTGTAATATTTCCCAATCTACATGTCATCATCATCATATCAGCCGAAAGATGTCGACTGCTGGTCATAGGCCTCCCCCAAAGAGTGCCACAGGTCACCAGTCCACCTCGTATTGAGTACCCACGATGCGCCTTCGGGTCCGAGGTCACCACTCGAGAACCTTTCGGTCCCAACGGCAATCGGTTCTACGTGTGTACTGTACATTGTATTCATTTTTATTCTTTGGTATTTATAGCTATAATATATTTATGTAAATGTATACGTATGACTAATGTAACGACAATCGGGACAGAAAAACATATCGTCTATTTGATAACAGCCCCAGCCAATTTAAAATAATTGCGATTCATCGATAAATTATTATCGCGTGTGATTTAATTAATTCGAGCGTTTGGGGTTTAATAATCGACATTAGAATTACTCGTGCTCTGACAAATATATATATTGTAGCCAGATGTTATTTGCTAAAAATAGATTACCTATGTGTGTATATATGTATCTCAAGATATGCATATGTATAATTTTATAGTTGAATTCTGTTATTATTTATTTGTTATTCTCTTCATTTATTTAAGTACTTAGGTTGGTTTTTACAATATTGTTATAAAAAGTAAAATATAAAAATACACTTACAAAACATAAAAATATTATAAAAACCTAACCTAGGGTGCCGCCGGCAGCGAGGCAGGGCCTAAGCTACCGGTGGTCAGGGCGACAGAGAGAGGAACCTTATTTGTTATTATTATTAATAATCTTGCAAGTAACGCTTTCATATTAGTGATACTAGATTAATTTAAATTACGAATATTTGTGCGCCCTGTATCATGCCAAAATAAGGATGGAAAAACTATGTCCTAACACTAATTTATACCTTTTTAGGGTTAAGTACCCGAAGGGTCAAAACGGAACCCTATTTTTTTTCGTTGTTGATGGCGTTTTGCTGCTTAGGCACTTTGCCAATGTCAGGTAGGGGGGTGGCTTTTACGGAACTGTGGAGCGCACCTATTAAATTGGCCACGGGACTTGATATTATTTTACTTTTATTGTTTCATAGTGATACATACATAATTTTACTGTATTTTATTTATAGTCTAGAGGGAAGGGGAAGGAAGGGGGGGGGGGGGGGGGGAGGGGAAGGGGAAGTTCTATCGACCCTAATATTAACTGATTTTGGTTGGAAAGTAAGAGCTGAGAAGAGAAGGGAATTGTATAGATGGGGATTTTTGGAAATTTGGTTAATGGAGCGTCAATGTTATTTAATCTGGTCAGGCTAATTAACAAATTGGGCTTCGCTTTGGAAGCCAATAGTCGATCTGCTTCTATTTGGTCCTTTAACATGTTCAACTTAGAAAGAAGGGGGTGATTCTCCAACTGTGCACTTTGGGTCAAGTATTTATCTGCCAGGTATTGACGTCGGATATTAAGAGGGGGGTCAACACATTCCACTTGGAGTGCTCTGATGGGAGATGACTTCATGGCCCCTGTAACTATCCTAAGGGCTTTGCTTTGGATCTTATCTTATCCAGTTTTATAAGCTCTCCTTTATTACATGGCTCCAAAATCCAAATGAGACCTAATCAGAGCATTGTACAGCACTTTCTGGGAGTATGGATGGGCTCCCCACCATGCCCCAGACAGTGCACGAATGATGTTTAGATTCTTTTCGCATTTTGCCACGACGCTATTAACTTGCTCAGTCGCTGCTAATTTATATCCCTGACTTCGATGACTTGAGAGCGAAACATACAACAAGGAACCCCACCCCGTTGCTGTCACTCACGCGTCCGTCGGTCCGTCGTCTATCACACAGCCAAACAGTTGGAGCTACAGTCTTAAAATTTTCACAATATAAGCATCGTGGTTGCCTAAAGCCATACAAATACTTAACATTTATTTTAAAATGTTTTAAGGGGAGCTCCCATACAGCGCGAAATTAACCAACTTAATTTTGCAGTTGGTTCGGGACTCTAAATGTGCGAAGTTTGACTCGCACTTGACCGATTTTAGGGTTCCGTACCCAAAGGGTAAATCGGGGCCCTATTAGTAAGACCCCGCTGTCCGTCTGTCACCAGGCTGTATCTCAAAAACCGTGATAGTTAGACAGTTGAAATTTTCACAGATGATGTATTTCATGTATTTCTGTTGCCGCTATAACAACAAATACTAAAAAAATAGAATAAAATAAATATTTAAGGGGGCTCCCATACAACAAATGTGATTTTGTGCCGTTTTAAAGATAATGGGACGTAACCCTACGTGCTCGAGTCCGACTCGCACTTGGGCGGTTTTTTTACATAAATGAACGATTAATTAATACCTCCAGCTGTCTTATGTCCCGCTCGCGCTCCTCCAGCTGTCGAAGGTCCTGCTCGCTCTGCATCGTCACCTGCTCCTGTCTGCGCGCGTGCTTGTCGTCCATCTCAACCAAGTCGTTGCTGCGCCCTTAACAATATATATATATAGCTGTTAACCCTTTTCCAGGCCGCAGCAACCTACATGGTTTTGCGAAAAACAAAATATATATTCAGAATAGTTAGGTATCGGAAATTAATTAAAGGGCAAGTAACTTTTCGCCGAAATTAAAATCGATTTAAATTTTAAACCTTAACTTTGGGGATTAAGGTTGAAATTTTAATTACACGCATGTGGTCGATAAATCGTACTATGCCTGGAAAACGGGTTAAGAGGATTCTTCGATTTGCTCAACCACGATCATTATGATAGTATAATATGAATGTGTCTAAAATAATTAATTACCCAACAAACACAGACTGAAATATTGCACTTCGCCATGCACACACATGCATATTTTCACACATATTTATGACTTCACTAATGAGTGCTGCATAAAATAGCCAACTCGCTAAATACTGGCCCATGAGCTTTGAGAAGTTCCATCGATTCCTAAAGGCGCACATACGATTTTCTTGAGCATTAGATGCTCCGTTTGAGTCTGTGAAGTACCTAAATAATTTTCACTGGGTAATTACTTATGTAAGTCCTTCGATTCTCCTGGATTCTATCATCAATTTATTATGGGACCATCACGGAGGTACCTTCTTTCGAACATAAATAATTATCGACACCGGACGACGTGAAAAAGAATTAGTGAGTGAGAACCCTTGTATTTAACTTCGGTTAGCCCTTTAAACGTCATTCTTCATGTAGGGCAGTGACTCCTACAAGCGATTAAATATGAACCAGTGTAAAACATGAAGGTGACTTGAACACGTATAGACGTTATTGGCGCCGTAGCGTAGGCACGACGACACGCAACAACTTCAGGTATTCTTGGCGTCCAACGGATTCTACGGATTTTACGATAGATGCGAAATGTTCAGGATTACATGTTTAATGTATACTTATTAGTCTTATTACGTACCCGACATGCCAAATGGATCCCCAATGTTGATGGTCGCACTCTGAGCCTTCACTTTCCGTACATCCTCTTTTGTCTTCGCCGCGGCCGATTTTTGTGTCGCCTAAAGATAATTTATTATAAATTAAGTTTGTTTTACTAATCTTATATCAAGTTTACTTATATTCGCTATGCAATTGAGTGTAGGATGCTGTTGAGGTTCCGAAAATCAAAATTGAAGCTTGTGTGTGGTGCACAATTTACAATTTTGAATTTCAACTATAGTGGGTTGACACATTGTTGTTTATCACTTATTAGCATCCGGTTGTAACTGAGTCTATATTCATTTCACCCTCTTCCAAAGTTCGGATTTCAACCTAATATGGTAAGTACAGACTCTAACAATTAAATAACTTCTGGGAAAAAAATTGGACGGAACAGAATTTATATATGTATATTATATTATACTCGGGAGATTCCGGTATATCCACTGGCGTTTTGAAGGAAAACCAGACAATACTAACACGATAAGGAAAGTATACTAAGTTCAATATAACAATATATTTTTTCCTTGACAGTTATATTTGGTCAACTCTTAGAACTGTCAATGGATTAATCGATATCGACATAATTAAGTTTATATTATTTAGTACTACTACGGTTTACCTTACTTGGTATTCGTTGAAAAGGAATAGGGCGACTGAAGATGACGATTGATTAATAAGGTTTCATATTTTCTGGCAAAAATAATCAAATAAGAGCTTTCTGTTACTACTCATTGAAATTACAATCAAATACAGAGTCGATAAAAGTGTTGTCTCTGACTATAGTACAATTGCCACTGATCGGAACGGGCCTATGCTCATTCTACCTACTATATGGATGTTACACTTCATATTTGAATGAAATTGCGTCTAGTATAATGAACCTGGTAAATAGAATAAGCCTGAACTAACCTGGAAAGCGTTGAGTGTTGCCATGTACTCATCGCTTAGCCTCTCCCTGGTGAGCTTGCCAGCTGGCTGCTCCACCGGCATCTTCATCAGGTCCATAATCATGGAAGACGTGTCTTTGGCCAGCTTCTGCGTGTAATTCTGGATCTGACGCCTGAAATACGGTATTTGATTAGGGGTCTTCATCAGAGTGGAAACATAACTTGCTTCAGTTCAGTTAACTGTACTTGGATTAACTACATATGTACTATCGAACCAACTGAATCGTGGCCCACCGTAGAGCCTTGTAACAGAAAATGTCAACGTCATAGTGACATCGTACTGCCTAACAAGGAAAATAATTTTGACACTTTCTGTGACAAGGTTCTATAGTGGGTCATGGGCGTTTTACATTAGACGTGATCTTGCTAGCTGGTCTGGTTCGAGGAGTTATATCCATTTCTTTCTCTCTTTTTGCATAGGCAGGTGATATAGATAGCCATCGTAACATTATATTCGAACTTCTTGTTGGTAGTCCGGAATCTTCAAAGAACAAAAGTAAACTTACAGTTGGTTGCGTAGCTCCTGAGAATCTTGAGGTGTCTGAAGCTGGTTGACCATTTTTGACATTGATGATACTGAAGAAAGAAGGTTTTTATATTTTAATATCGTACGGCCTAACCTAAAAATAAACGAAATACTACGCCTTTCTTGTATAAAAACCATCTTTCAATGTTTGCAACAGTTGCTTTTTAAGTTACAATATCTGGGCGACCGAGCTTTTCTCGGCGTTTTGCTCGCCCCGAAACCCCCCAGATACCAAATTTCATCAAAATCGTTAAAGCCGTTTCCGAGATCCCCGAAATAAATATATAAATAAATATACAAGAATTGCTCGTTTAAAGATATAACATATCTAGGCGACCGAGCTTTGCTCTGCGTTTTCCCGGGCATGAGACCTAGCTAGATCGATTGCTCGTCTCCGAAAACCCCCACATACCCAATTGACAATATTTCATAATTTCCAAAAGTCTTAATTCGAAAACCATTTCGGCAAAAACGTGTGAAGTACACAAAAAACATTTTTTTAGATTTTTTTCTTCGTTCATTTTAGAAAAAATCGCAAATTACTGTAAACCGAAAGTTGACGTCATCTTCCTCGCTGTATTCAGGGAGACCTTAGTACAGAGTACAGACAATCGCTGCTCTGGAGTGGCTCTGGATTCTTATTGGGAAGATGACGTCATATTTTACTTACGCCCTTTTGGAATGACCTACTTTTCAACGTGTTTTTTTTTGTATGAAATAATGAGTTAAATTGAAAAAGAAAAACCGGCCAAGTGCGTGTCGGGCCACGCGCAAGGTAGGGTTCCGTAGTCGTCTACCCTTTACATTATGTGGACTAAAAAGTTCGAATACTTATATTTACTATGTTTTTGAAAGAATTAACAACATTATCTAAGGTATCAATGGAAATTGTACGAACGTTTGCTTTTGCAAAGTACATTTCTGAAGTTCGACTATTACTCGTTAACTAGTAATGTCTACTTAGCTGTGATAGTTTTCCTTTTAAATTCATCGTATATACTACTACCATGATTTTTTTCACATGCCTAGTAGCCACCGTTTAGCTGGCAGGGGGGGGGGGACACTTGACCATAGCAAAAATTATCACTTCAAAGCTTAATATCACGCTAACCAATTCTTTAATCAAAAAATGCTTTTAGAAACCTAATAATATTTTTAAAAGAGCTATCCAACGATACCCCACACGATGGGGTTTGGCAGGAAAAAAAATTGCACCACCACTTTACATGTAGGGGAGGTACCCTAAAAAAAAATTTTTTTAAAGATTTTATTCTACCGTTTTGTCGGCGTCATTGATATGTATACTCATGCCAAATTACAGCTTTCTAGCACTAACGGTTACTGAGAAAAACGGGGGTCGGACGGACGGACGGACATGGCGAAACTATAAGGGTTCCTTGTTTACTACGGAACCCTAAAAATACGGGTGGCTTAAATTTTTACCTATCTTCTAACCAGTTCATAAAATAAAGTAGTTAAAAATATGAAATGTTGTCAATTTCATCAAAATCGTTAGAGCCGTTTCCGAGATCCCCGAAATAAATAAATAAATATACAAGAATTGCTCGTTTAAAGATATAAGATATTCAACACCCAGTGTGACGCACGATACCCAGGGCACGACAAGGCAAAGTTACACATGTGGCCTCCCTCTTGCCACGAAGTGGGATTGTAACATTTGTAACCGCCATTTTATGGCCAGGTCTGACGTAAAGGAGGCTAGTTAACCCGCTAGCTAACACATTCAGCGCAGGTAGAGGACCCTATAGTCGCGATCCCCGTTCGTAGACAGTTTTCGCTACAAAGCGGAAAAACCATGTGATCGGATCGGATCTCAGCAATGAATGTATTTTATGCCTAGTTTAAGCTACTGTATAGTTAAGTGCCCAAACGTGTACAGTGGGCATTAATGAGTTAATGTTTAGAGACATTCGCCACAAATTGTACCCGATTTCAATGCTCTTGAAGACATATCGCACCGTGTTCTCCAAAGAGAGTTGAACTCCTACCGACAAAATATGGTGCAAGTGAAGGCAATAAATATTGCACGTCAGTTTTTGAAGAGACAATTTGCTATTTGCTACAGCAGTCACTTGGTATACCACAACTACTACCACGAGTGGTTAGGTGGCGTTTGAGAACATCTTTATGACGCACGTACTGAGCCCCCTAATTCCACCTATCATGAGAGAGTTCTGAGTAGAAAACAGCGTTGGGTAATCTCTTATCATCATCCATGCCAAAGTTTTATAACACAAAAATCATTTATTATAATTATATTATAATATTGGGAAACGGGACATAATTGTGCAATAATAATGTGTGAAAATCGTGTAAGTTTAAATCTAAAATACATACAATTATTTGAATAAATGAAACCATGAAATCATTAAAGTTTTTGTATGATTAACCTGAAATATATTTTGTGCACCCTAGAATTTCCTTTCGATCTTGAGTCGTGGATATTGGTCATCAAAACATCCAAATTTATATCATCATCATCTTCGTCGGTACACTCAGAGTGGCGGTGGCCATTATGTATGTTTTTAAGTGACCCGTTACCAGTGGTATGTATCTGCACCGTGGGAACCGAGAATTATACCTACACCTCGCCAGCCGCGCGCGGCAGGCTCAGTCAGTTGGCTGGCACACGCGCTCACGACCGGACGCTGCCACGCGTAATAAAGTTGTACCGAATCAAAAATTACTTCGATGCAAAAGAATTAGCAAGTTTACTCCGCAACTGCCATTATATCCAAATTATTTAGTTGTTTGTATTGGTTTTTATGTTTATATTTATCCTTGGGTAGTAAGTGGTATTAAATATAGTTTATTTACTATGATTTCCGAGCCAAGTTTTGCGGTGGCATTGTACGGACTAAGAAAGGGTGTAAACATCACCGTTACTATAGGGACTTGTGACCTTTTGGAAGGGCTGGAATTCACCCTCAAAAGTGAGACGCGTAATCAGAATACTTATATTAAAATATTTTTTGCTTAGTGACTAATTCAAGTTTGGAGTGCTACTTTTACACTATTATTACGTTAAACACGTTATTACGTTATACACGTTATAAATAAATAACGAAGACAGGTGACTGCTTTAGTGCTTTCGTCGGAATATAGGTAGTTAGTACTTATCTAAACAAAGTGTTTCGTTTTGTAATATGTTTGTGGTAGATTAAATTCCTTAAGTACTTTCTGTCGTATGTTGTAACGTAACCATAGACAGGGTGAGAGATATACTTGGCATTGAATTTTAGAAAAGCTCTTATAGAGAACCAACACTAAAGTTTATTTCTAAGTGGTGACAACCCTAGCGTCGCTCGCTCGGCGCGTGCAGTCAATGACCGGAGCGTTGAAGGTCGCTCCATTGTTAAATTTAGTAGGCATTTAAAACGGTAGGTATGAGCTTTTTTATTAGAACATACGTATCTGTTCGAAGAACTATTATATAATCTGTGCCGTTACACGAAACGCCGCCACTCCTCCCGTAAAGCCGCTTTATATATATACTTGTGTGATAAATAAGACACATCAGGTGGTCATAGTAAATTACTACTGATATGCAAAGGTTTGTGTATGGGTGCATTTAAGGTGAAACAAAGTACTTGAACTATTTAAGCAGTTATAGGGTTGGGTGTCGGGTGCCGTAGATTGCAACAATGTACACAACCCCACTTTACTCCAATAGGTATAATGTCAAACAACACAGAAAGTATATATCCAAAGTCATATATTATTATATTTTTACATATAGGTAAACTAATGAAAACTAGTTGTTACTAATTAATGTTTAATACTTCCAGGATACAATTATGGGATTCTTTTTTATGGTTTGAATTTATGGACGGCCCGGGAAAAAATGTTAACACAAGGAAGTCTCCACTTCATGACTTTGTTCCACAAAGTTTAGGTATTTATACTCTGCCTATTCCAATCACTGCTCATCATGCCATTGATTATAAGAAGCCTGCAGATGTGCGCAAAGTGCACATGTAGATGATAAAATTTGTGAGTAAACAAGCTATAATAGCATCCGTTTATATTTTGTCCCATAACTGTCAGATGTATGAAGGAAAATGTAATTTTCATCTCACTTGCTCTTATAGGATTTCAAACTTAAAATCAAATAAGTTTTTTGAAAAGCTATCTTTATATATTTATTTAAATACTAAAACATTAAAACTGTATTTGACTGAATCACTCCAACATTTAATAAATTAAAAATGTTGCATATCAATCTCTCCTTTACATGTGTCACTTCAAAAATGGTGACTCACATTATAATTCTTATTAGCTATACTAAATATCTATTTTGTTTCCTCGCATGTCATCAAAAACAATGTACAGTCAGCAAAAAATGTGGTCTACCTATGGTCGAGGTTCATTTGAACGTCATTAAACAACAAGGTCGATTTCCCCTTGCAATAATATTATGACAGTGACAATTGCTCCCTTCATTTATTACATGTGTTTACGTCATGTCCTGTGCAAGTTTAGATGTCTAGAAATCTCACTATTATTGAAGCCCTCATTATGAAGTGCTTTATTATTAGCTCATTCGGCTCTTGTTAAATTACGAGGCATTACAGCAGTAGGAAATAAAGAAATTAGAATAATATATAATAACACAATTCTTGAATATTACTTTGACAATAATACTTGACACTATTTGTCAGTGATACTTTCTTTTCACTTGCAAAAAGATTTTCTTGAAAAAAATCGTAATGGTTTTAATTGAAGAGAAGAATATAAAACATTATTGCAAAATAATAGCCTATTGCATTGATAACAAAGGTCAAAATAAATTAATCAATGACTTTATATGTCAGGCATCTCAGATAATAGACGTACATCAATTTGTGCAACTCTTACACTCCGTTAGAAAAGTCAACCCTAGTGATAATTAGATCTCACAGAAACTTTTGTCAAATTTGGTAGACCACTTTCTTGGCCGACTGTACACCATGGACAGTAAGAATGTATCTATCTACCCTCGCCAATGCAACTGTCACAATGGGCCTTCAGAAGCGGGCTTCTAATACTCTCATCAATAAAATTAAATTACGAACCTTAAAATGACATGGCCACCGAATGTGATAAGCTAAAAATTAATGACATCTGCCAATCAGTTGGGTATAATAATATTATTTAATTTTAATAAACCAGCCACATGCATACCATTATCTATAAAAATGGAAAAAAAAATCATGTGTGTTGTATGGGTACCCCCTTAAATATTTATTGTATCTTGTTTTTTAGTATTTGTTGTTATAGAGGCAACCGAAATACACACTGTGAAAATTTCAGCAGTCTATCATGGTTCATGAGATACAGCCCGGTGACAGACGGACAGACAGACGGACAGTGGAGTCTTAGTAATAGTCCCGTTTTACCCTATGGGTATGGAACCCTAAAAATCAGAGAAAGGTAAATTTTTTGCCAAGCAGCTGAGCTACAGATGACAGTATCCTTTAGTGTGATTTTTTAATGTTAAGAAACTAACAACCTACTTCAGTTCTTTTGCCTGTTTTTAATCAAGGTTAAAAATAGGGAGTGCAAGTTCAAAGTTAAGTTCTTCATTGCTTTGCTGTGAAATGGTGATGCATTGTAATGATACAAGGAGTAATTGCATGTGATTCAAAACATATTTACGCTACGAAGTAGATAATACAAACAAACCACAAAGAGGCTTGCTAGGTGATACATACCATTCTGTGATATTTTCTTTATGTTACTGGCTATCGTTGAAGACAACCGCTGAAAGCTCTCGCCCCTCTCTTCGTAGGTAACGCCGCCCTGATATGAAGCTTCCATCCTGCCTGTAGCAAACTAATTTAATAAGGAAAAAATCTACGCTGTTTTTTAACACGCACTAATCTGCAACGACCACTACAGTATCTGGCTGCAGCAACACTGTAACGTCTGTAACACGAAACTTACTGTTTTAGTGAGATGTGATTATCGTGTGACGTATACAACACCAATCACAATTAATTTGATAATGATAAATTAAAATTAGTTTTGACGAACTGACAGAGTGACAAGACCAATCCTTTTTTCGACAACGACAAACAGACAAAACGAGAAATAAATATCGAAACTATGAGATACGTTCGGAAGCCATGTATATTTACATCATGCAGATAGGTGCACAAAGAAACGGAACTTAAGTCTAAATATAAAATAAGAGCCCAGCTATAAACACTTATTAGTCGAATAAAATTTTCTTAAAATCATGATATGCAGTGATACTGCTCATGCCTGATTTAATATGGTGCACTATAAAAAAATATTTAATCTGAAGTAATATCCGAACACTAACTAAAGGCATAAAGCCCTACTGTCAAAATGATGAATTGAATTGGCGTTGACATTTGTATGCAATGTTGCCACTTCCAGCGACAGTTTGTGGCAGGGCTACAAATTTCATGCGTCATGCGTTCACAGAAGTGAAAGTGGACATTCTAAGGCTAAGCACATACAGAAAGCGTTCTGCGTTCAGCGTTCCGCGTTCTGCGTTCTGCGTGCATAGTTGTATGAATTCAAGGAGCGTTCTGACTGCCTGCTGTGTGCATTATTGTAAGGGACTCGGTACAATACAAAGAACGCAGAACGCTCTCTGTGTGCGCCTGGCGCCTACTGTACTGAGGGCCAACCGCGAACCAAAAACGAAATAACTGCCTCTCTGTCGCACTTGCATATTGGAGCAACGGAGAGGGAGATACTTCGTTTGTGGTTCACGGTAGCGCCTCTGTTTCTGTTTCTAGTGGTTGGTGGTTTCATTCTTCTACTTATAGTATTTCTAGTTACAAGCACTAGATTTCATGTAATAGCAGATTGTTTGACAAGGGTCTAAAGTAAGCCATATTACCACGAGATGGTTATTTTCCCGAACGTAGTGAGGGAAAATTGTTC
The DNA here is from genome assembly GCA_951800055.1 of Cenopis cana. Classification (NCBI taxonomy): domain Eukaryota; kingdom Metazoa; phylum Arthropoda; class Insecta; order Lepidoptera; family Tortricidae; genus Cenopis; species Cenopis cana. The sequence goes on along the minus strand of OX637471.1, from coordinate 38,949,262 downwards.
GAGTGGTAATATGGCTTTTAGGCCCGAGTTAAACACTCTACTTTTCACTTCGATTGCGAGAAAACACATAAACACAAATTATCCACCTTAAATGAATAATTTAGCTCTTGGCGGGCGTATGTCTAATTTGACAGCATGTTTTTATTTTTACCATTGAAAATGGTTATCAGTTGCAAATTGCCTAAGACGTATTTTTGCCCATAGCTTCGGGGATTTTGGGAGGATCGAGTTTGGAATAATATCATGAGTTGAGGAATTTATCGAGACAAGTGTGAGCGTTTGAATTTTGAACGAAGAAAGTAAAAAGAGAGAGAGAAATGTAAAAAAGTCGTGTTTTTTGAGGGTTGTTTGGTTACTACATTTTAAATATTTCGAAAACAAAACCGACTTAAGAAAAAAATAAAAAAACGGTCCTAGTGTATTAGTTTAGCTACAAAATGGTGAAAAAATTTTGAACATCGGTTTATAATTGTGACTCCTTTAGATTTGGTATTGTAGAAAAACGAGTAAGTATTTCCGTATATAAATAAATAAATAAATAATAAAATAAATAAACCCTGACTTCACTGTTAAGTAGTGTAAGAAGGTCACTTACTGTCAAGAGTATTGTCTATTGCCATTGATTATAAATTGATTCTATTGTTTTCTATTTTGTCAGTTGTCATTCTAAAATAAACACGTTACTGATAAAAATATAATTTATTATTCTAACAAATGGTAATAAATATCTTCGCTAAAATGTCAGCATACCGTAGAGAACCTTTAAATAAAGATGACTACGATACTTGGAGCCTTCAAGCGCAGGCGTTACTAATAATTACGTAATTATTTATTTTTTTGAATTACTTTTTTTGCCATTTGATTGATAATTTGAGCCTTTATGTAGAAAGTTTGGATTTATTGATTTTCTTTTATAGTGTCGTCACCCCTATTTTGAAAATCGGTTATAGAAGATTACACACCAACAGAACGCAGAACGCGGAACGCTGAACGCAGAACGCTCTCTGTGTGCGCCTAGGCTTAATAAGAAAATATAATTCTCTTGTCTGTGGTACTGTGCGATCTGTGTGCGATCTATCTACACAAGAACACACACACATATATCTGAAATATCTCTTTGTGTATGTATGCATTTCACCTCCACCTAACTCAACTTTGTGTGCAGTGTTGCAAAAGTTACCGATTTATCGGTAGAACTCCCGATTTCGGTTAGAAAATACCGATACACCGATTTTAGGTGTCAATCTCCCGATTTTATGACCATACAAGGTTTTATTAATAAATTCAGCATTTTCTTAATAAATATTTAAAAAATCGCACGAATAGCGAGGCGATTAGCGAGTTAACCCGAGCATGCATGGACATGTACACGGAAACTCGCCTTTCAATATAGATACACCGTATAAAATAAAAAATAAACTAATTTTTCAGCGTTTTTTTAAATACCCATCTAAGTATTTGCATCGAATTAAAGATACTACACGGAACCAAAAATATCCAATAAAAATCAAAGTAGTGATTACCTACGCGTAATTATTGCCAGAAATGAGATTGAGAATATATTGGTAAAATTAAAATTCTGGCATTTAGGCACATGTTAAATTAATTAACAATGGTCAATATCACTTTAAAAATGGATTTTAAAGTGGTTTTCTTCATAAGAAAAAAGAGCTCCCGATTTCTCCCGATTTTTAGATGTTAGTAACACCGATTTCACAAATGTAAATTTTGCAACACTGTTTGTGTGTAATTTGTCTTCGTGTCGCCCTTACTCTTATTTTTCATTTAGAAACTAATGTTATGTATTAAAAGTCTCGTATTAATCATGATTTGATCGAATAACGAGAATATAGAAGGTTTATTTACTGTGACAATGAGCTTAGTATGTAAGGTAAATTGCATATTTGCGTGAGGCTTCAATTGTCACGGAGTTGTAGCAAGGGAAGTGTGGAGAATGTGGGGTGCCAGCACCAACTTGTGATGTGCTCTCATTAAGAGGCTAGTTTTAAGATGATGGAAAACTAATCGCCTAGTGTCAGGTAAGAAGCCTATCGAGTATTAATGTCAGTAGTTTTTCGTTTACCTACTTGTCAATTATCTACCTTTTGACTTGCAGAGTTCATATCGACTTATGCAGCCTGATTGCGATCTATTTACGCTTGTTTTGGATTATCTATTCGCATGTAAATTTACTTAGTTTAATCAGATGCAGGTAGTGTCGACGCGGTGGCGGTTGCTGTTTTTAATTTGAAGTTTTCTTTTCCCGTAGTTTGCCGCGTTGTAACCGGGCGCGATGGATCCCTCTATCTTTTTGCAATATTCTCCCCCAAATGGGCTTCCCCAGGAGTCAAAACTAGCAACGTATATGGTAAGTCACCAAGGGGAAATGTAAGGTCTCCTTAAATTTGACGGTTCTCATTGGATCAGCACTTGACTAATAATTGGGGGTGGAACGAAATTTTCCTTGAAAACATAAGTTTGGCTATGTAAGGGCCTTTCGTTCCATTCACAGTAACACATACTTCACTGTGGTACTGAGGTATTCTTTCCAATAAAAGAATGATGATGTAAAAGGCTATACTGAACTGAAACTATTAAATAGCCTTACCATATTGCATTGATAATTATTTTGTTAAAGACCCTTCAGAATGGACCTGTTCCACATTACACAACACATTACGTACCACATCTGTCTATCTACCCCATTGTTAGAAGAGAAGAGGTTGAAGAAGCAGAGGAGATAGAAAGAGATTTAAGGGTATCACATTTTCTTATATTATAAAGAAAGTGAGGTTCCTGATATCCTAGGACAACTGGTAGTGATTAAAGTGGGCCTTCTTTCAGAACCGCTCTACATCTACCCCAACCAGGTCCCTGAACCAAGCAATGGGCAAGCTGAGTCTAGAATCCTCCCCTACTGCTATTAAAAAAGTAAGTAGTTATTAAAAGTTGCCAAGTTCAGTTTAATTTGATATAGTATATTTTCAAATATATATTTTTTTAAATCTTTTTTGTAAAAAAATCTGGAAAATTTCATACAGAGTAATCTGAAACAGCTCAAACTTTCAAACAAAGTTATGTTGCTGTGTTGCATAACTTAGCATTAATGCGGGTAAGGACTTGTGACCTAACTTCAGCATTGTAATTGTGCAATAGGCTTCAAAGTTTTGTTTGTTACAGTACTTTGCAATGTGACATGAGTTGAGATACTCTTTTAACTCTTCTGTTACATACTGTTTTTTTACAATACCTACATCTTGTAAAATGAGGTTCAAATAAAATGCATCACCAACATATAATAATTTATTTTAGTTGTATGAGAATGATCAATTAATGCTCCGTAAATATTATTTTGGTGATATGATTGAAAACATAATAACTAAGATGTTTTTTAATTACGTTATGTAGGTATTGTGAAAAATTCGTCAAACATTTGTATGGTTAACAATAAAAAAATATATACTCACAAGCAAAAATAATGGGTACACTTTCTATGGAAATTCAATACAAAGTGTATCCATTATTGTTGCTTGTGAGTGTATATCTTACCTGAAGTTAAATATAATAGTTGTCAATTATCCAACTTCATTAAAGTTATCAACTGATAACGTAATAACTGAAAATTTTAAATTATTAAATATAAAAATACAATTTTAAGATTTCACTGCACTCCACATAACTTATTCTGTTCCCTAAGTCGGGTCTGCCATCTTAACTTCGAGTTACTTTTATCCATAGAAAGAAAAGTATTTAAAAAACCGCAACAAAATGGATTAGATTGAGGCTTTTTTTTAAATCGAAAGTCTTGATGGTGGAGTTTGTTCATAGGCTTCATAGCTATGTCAGTGTCGGTTTTTCTTTCAAATTTATGTTTTAGTGTTAAGTGAAAGAATTGTTATGGGATCGAGACTCGGCTGCCTCATGTGACTATAGCCCTTTCCGCAGGTCCTTATTGGGGAGTTCATGCCCGTGAATTATTTCACCCCATTTCTCCCCGACTCACCAGAGAGCTCCCCACCCTCGACTCTGGCGAATCTGCAAGGGAATCTACAAGGAAACGTACAGGGGAATATTCAGCCTAATACACAACAAGTACATCAGGTAAGATCTTGTGGGGTTATTTAAATTGAGTTTCACCACTTCCACCATACAAAAAAAGAGAGTAAAAGTAAAATCAAGTACACGGAAACAATACAAATTCCACACTGTTTCAATTCAAAATTATTACCATTACATTTAAGGTGATAAGTCGCCTTTGGGCCTTTCAAAAGCACTAGCTCATCCAGGAAGGGAGGCTAAGGAACTATAACTATTTAGCCAAATAATTAGATTATTTTGAAATATTGTATGAACGATCATACCATTATTATTTGAATATTTGAGTCGGTTAACTTCAAACTCAGGTAAAACCACTCTAACCACTTGGGAGATTATTGAAAAAAGTGATAATTCGGTGATTTGAAAGGCAGTTTTTTTTTTATTATGGCTAAAGCATTAAAAAGACGATCCTGTTCGACAAGTTCAGCTTAAAAACCATCTAAACGAGTGTATTATTTAAAAAAAAAAAAAAATGATTGGATTTACCTTCATTTGATATAATTGATTGCAATTTATCTATCTTTGAAAAAACTCAATGTGGATTTGTATAATTTTGATTTAACAGACCTGGATTTATCTAGATTTGAAAAAAATACTGACAGCCATATTGAACAAACTTCTTTCGCTGCTTGGCTTTGATGGACTTGCCTTCATTTGAAATAAACTGTCATATGGATATTTTTCTCAAAAACTACACGAAATTATACTTAACCCATGAAATAAAAACAAAACCAAATTCTTAACCTTTTATTACATACAAAAATCTTAAAAAATGTCAGAAATGGTATAACCCGAGTTTGAAGTTAACCGACTCATTTTATAATAAAGTAATACAATTAATTGAGTATGTGTATATAATATATATAGGTATAGAGTAAAGCTCAAGCCACACAGAGAGCGGGCGGGCGGTGGCGGCGCGGGCGCGGGCGGCGGCGGCGCGGGCGCGGGCGGCGGCGGCGCGGGCGGCGGCGGCGCGGGCGCGGGCGGCAGCGGCGCGGGCGCGGGCGGCAGCGGCCTTTGTCGGCAGCCGCCACCGCCAAAAGCAGCTCCCGCGCCGCCGCCGCCCGCGACCGCGCCGCCGCCGCCCGCGCCCGCGCCGCCGCCGCCCGCGCCCGCGCCGCCGCCGCCCGCGCCCGCGCCGCCGCCGCCCGCGCCCGCGCCGCCACCGCCCGCCCGCTCTCTGTGTGGCTTAAGCTTTAATGCGCAGGGTAGGGCAAGGCCTTCTCCATACACACTTTGTGTACGTTTTATTCGGTTTTGGCACTCCCGGATATTCTTTTATATTTTGCTTGTAAATATTGAATAAACGAAGAACCTCAAGGAAAAAAAACAAAAAATTCCAAAAATTGAAAATAAAAAAACAAAAAATAATGAAATTAAAAAAAAATCCATTTTCTGGCTAACAGAAAAATAAGCATACTGACCAAAAACCATAAGTATAATGCAAACACAAGCGAAGAAAAACTGCCACAAAGTTTGTATGGAGAGAGCTTGCCCACCTCTGCGTCTTAATAAGTAACTTTGAAATATTTTCGCTCTCGATGCGTCGACCGTCGTATTCGGGCGAGTAAATCTAAATGTTGTTACTGTTTAAATTCGAATGTTAAGGTTTTGTTTTTTTAACAGTCCCACTATAATATGTTCTGTATATCCCAACAGGAGAATGTTGGCGGCACGACGTACTTTTATTCCACAAACGACAGCTTGAATTCCACCGGTGGCCTCAATCCTTCTGCGCCCATGGGTATGATCCAAATTATTTACTACATACATGGTCAACAGTGATGTGCCTAAAATGTTAATAAACGATATTACCATATAGGCCAGTCATTTTATGCTCAAACAAAAAGAGGTACTTATAGAAGGAAATGCTCGGAACACAATTTTTGACTTGGTAACTTTGTTTAGACTAGTTAGGAGGTAAACATATCAAAAGTCCCCGCCCGTACCCCCGCCGCTGAGGGTTGAGAGGTGGTTTAAAGGTCACATTTTTCGTTATTTCGTAAGAAACTCGTAAACGATGGCCCTTAGCTAAAACGTTCTTATAAGTGGTCTACAAAAAAAGGTTCTATACTTTTTTTCGCTTTGATTAATAATATAATAATAATTAATTACATTTTCACCTCATTAGCTCGGAAAGCCCTTTTTTATTCTTTAAAAACAGATAGCAAAACTGCATTTTATCCACATGTGTGCAAAGTAATTTTGAAATCCGAACGTGTTCCTAGTTACTTTTTTAACATATTAACATGTAAGACCGTGTTCCCACTATCCGCCAGGACAATTTTCGCCCAGCTGATTGTTTTTTCAGGTGGTTTGAAAAAAATTAGTCCTTGGATTTCAAATTTTATGTTTATTTTGAATAAAAAAAAAATTATAACTATTTTGAATTTTAAGCAAAAAAAAATAAAAATAAAAATGTTTTATTCAGTAACACAATCGGTTTAACAATATTCAGGTTGGTGCCTCTTTTTAAGTATCGAGATACCTGTGTCAAGAGACACCGCTCTTCCATTATCTTAGTTGCTTTAATGGCACAATGTGTGTTAATAATTAATTAGTTTAGCAAAAAAAAATGATTTTGCAATAAATCGTCATTATACTCGATTTCGACTAATTTAGGGATAGGGATTTCAAATTTAACTTTTATTTAGAATTTTGAGTTGGAAAAAACCTTTTTTGCAATAAATAGTGATTATACTCGATTTCGACTATTAAATTTCAAATTATATTTTTATTTGAATTTAAAGTAGTACATTTTTCACGCAATTTTGCTTTATTTATTTACTTTAGTATTTATTTATTCATGCCAACTCTTAATTGTTCTGTAATTTTTGTGAAACATTTTAACGGATGGAAAATTTAAAGTTGCTTTAGTATTTGTTTTTGAATTTTGCTTAATTTTTTTTTGCGTTTTTATGCTCTAATTTAGTTTTTATTTTCTATTTTAATGAAATGAAAAATTGGAAGAATCCAATTTTTTTATTATTGTTTTACTTTTGTTTTTTCCTTTTTCATTTCCTCGCTTTAATGAGGTGAAAAGATTTATGTTACACACGGCTGCAAAGTTATTTTACGTCTCGTGTATTGCAACACTCGCTATGCTCAGGATTCTAATTTTGAACCACTCGCTTCGCTCAGGATTCTATTTTCGAACCACTCGCTTCGCTCGTGGTTCAACCATGGAATCCATTCGCTAGCTCGTGGTTCAACCCTAGAATCCATTCGCTAGCTCGTGTTCCAATTCCACACTCGCGGTTAAAATACAACTTTGCACCCTTGTATAACAAATAACTATTTAAAGGGGGTGTTTGAACTATGACTAACTATTGGGCTAAGAAAAACTGTTTCCCACTCACATCCATAGGCTTGAGGTTCATTGCAGTGTCCAGGTTACTCAGCATCACTATTCACACGCGTTTTACAGTAATTAATAGCTTTTAAGGATTTTTATTATGTGCCGTGTCGGCCGACAATTGCGAAAGTGTCAAAAAGTATGTTTCTTCGATGACAGTATCATAGAGTTTTGCACTATGAAGTTCGGTAGCCAGTCGGTGAAGGTTGATGCGCGCTACTATGAGACGCACATTTAGAGAGAGGGATATGTTCCAAGCCCAATATCGTACATAAACCCCCCACCGGGAATCTACCCCAGATTCCCCAGTTTATGAACCAGGGATGGTTGAAATTGAGACAAATCTGATATATAATAGTGGACTGTAAAATGAAATAATTACTTGAATAAAATATATTGAAGACAAAATATAACGTGTAAGATGTGTAACCTAAGTGGGTACTTACTTACGAACTAAAACATCATAAACTTGACACCTTCTATGCATCAAATTTATGTTACAAATTGGTTAACATAACATTAGTATAAAACTAGTCAGCGTCCATCTTCATTGGAAGTGGACTGAGCTTAACAACAGGCCGAGTATACTCTCCATGCTGAGTGCGTACTTTGACTACACGGACTACACCGTCTGCGCCAGGGTGAAGTTCCGTCACACGTCCAAGGGACCATTGAAGTGGAGGTGCATCAGAATGTATTAAAACTAGTTCACCTACATTAAGGTTTCGACAATTGCTAAACCGCTTCTGTCGCTGCTGGAGCGTATGAAGGTAATTATTTTTCCACAATTTCCAAAATCGTTGTGACGCCTGCTGTACCAATTGCCAGCGCGTTAGTCCGTGAACCGATTCGTCAGAAAGGTCGTACTCAGGGACAGCCAAAAGCTCGCGATTTACGAGAAAATGTGCAGGACTAAGTGCCATATACTCCGACGGTTCACTAGAGATACTCGTCAGAGGACGGGAATTTAACACTGCCTCTACACGAGTGAAGAGAGTGCTAAGTTCCTCGAACGTCAATGGCCTATTGCCTACTACACGCTTCAACAGTAGCTTTGAAGACTTGATGGCACTTTCGTACATCCCACCAAAATGACTACCTGTGGGTGGATTGTACGTCCAATTAACGCTACGATTATTGAAACCGATTGTAAGACCATTCGTATTTTGTTTATAAAATTGATTTATTTCAGCAAGTTGTTTGCCGGCAGATACAAAGTTTTTGCCGTTATCCGACACAATCGTGTGACACAGACCACGCCTAGCAGTGAACCGGTCGAATGCTGCGAAAAAACATTCAGTTGTGAGCGCACTTAGAACCTCAGCGTGCACTGCACGGGTTGAAAAACAGACGAAAAGCAGCAAATACGATTTTGAAGTCTTTGCATTACGCCTGTTACTCTCTTTCGTGTAGAAAGGACCTCCCGCGTCTACACCTACCGTGTGAAAGCTACTTATATCTTGCATACGAAATTTCGGCAAATTGCCCATAATGGGCTGCAAAGAAGTCGGAGAGACCTTGAAACATTGAAGGCATTTGGAAAATCGCGATCTTATAACTCGCCTTGCTGAAATAATCCAATATTTTTGACTTAATAGACTATGAAGCGTACGCGGACCTGCGTGTAGATACACTTTATGATAATAGTCTATTAGAATTTTAGTGAAATTTCCGGTTTTAGGAAGCAACAATGGGTGCTTAACTTGATATGGAAGATCCGAGAGCGACAGCCTACCCCCCACCCTGAGGAAACCTAGGGGGTCCAGAAAGGGTGTCAACTTTTTGAATGACAAGCTACAGGTTTTACCCTTCGACAGTGCGTCGATGTCAGCTGAGAAAAATTGATGTTGAACTGACTTGACAATAACATCGTGCGCTTTCTTTAGATCAGACAGACGCGGCGGGCCTGTGTTGCGTTTAGATCGAATAGATTGACAATTATTGATAAATTGAAAGCATCGCCCTACAACGTTTTGTAGCTTAGCAAAACTTGAAAACTTCTCAGTTAATTCGATAATGAAATTTGATTCAGTGTTATCATTGTTACACACGAGTGTCTGAACAGTCTGAGCCAATAAGCTATTATTGACCTTTAATTCTGGCACACTATCTGCTTTGAATTGGTCGATTGATCGAATAGGCCAGTTCTCTTGTGGCATGTACAACCAGTTCGGGCCTGCTAGCCATTCTGGCATAGACAGCAGAACGGAGGGCAGCACACCGCGAGAGCACACATCCGCGGGATTGAACTCACCGCTTACATGGTACCAATGCTCGCTAGGAACGGTTTCTAGTATTTTAGAAACACGCGTAGCCACAAATGTTTTCAGGGTGTAGCTGGGTGTGTTCAGCCAGTTCAGCACGACTGAAGAGTCCGTGAACAGGAAAATTTCGTTAATCGATATTCGCTGAAGTATTACAGACTTAGCGTACTTGACAAGCTTGGCTAATAAATGTGCCGACATAAGCTCGAGACGAGGTATAGACACAGTTTTCAAGGGCGCAACCTTGGACTTAGCAATGACAAGGCTGACCTTCATTTGACCTTCATTGTTGAAACTACGCAAGTAAACAACTGCGGATATTCCTTTGGTAGAGGCATCACAGAAGCATAAGAGCTGATAGTAGTTGTGATGTTTGACAGTGACCTGACGATCATGCCTCAAGTTTGACAACAATGGAATTTCAGACACGTAGTCAAGCCATTCCTTCTCCAGCTGCTGGGGAAGCCTCTCGTCCCAGCTGAGCTGTTGAAGCCAAAGCCTCTGCATAAAGCATTTCGCGTAGAAGATGCAAGGGGCTGCGAAACCTAGAGGATCGAACTGACGACCTAACTGAGACAGGACACTGCGCTTCGTGATAGCATGTGAAGGTGGGAGGACATTGGTCGCAAATGAAAATGCATCCTCCGCCGGGCGCCACTGAAGACCTAGAACTTTCAAAGATAGGTCCTTTTCATCTGCGAATGCAACAGGCGTTTCGCGATGGTCAGCTGGCACACGTTCCAACAGCTGGGGACAATTGCTTGCCCATTTACGCAGAATGAATCCTCCTCCTTCTAATAATGCTAACAACTCATCTTGAAGCTGAGCTGCCTCCTCGAAAGTACCTACAGACCACAGAAGATCGTCGACAAAGAATCCCTTTTTTAGAACCTTGCTCGCTAAAGGGTACTTCTCAGCGTCATCGTCTGCCAGCTGGTGCAGAACCCTAATTGCTAGGTAAGGGCTCGTGGCGACTCCATAAGTTATGGTATTAAGTGCATAGACTTTTATCGGTTGATCTTGAGAAAACCGCCACAAAATGTGTTGATATTTGCGCTGAGCTTCAGCAATCATAGTCATTCGAAACATTTTGCAAATGTCACTTGACATACAAATTTCATGAAGACGAAAGTTGGTCAAAATTTCATTTATGTCCGCTTGCAATTTAGGACCCGCGTAAACAACCGAATTTAATGAATTGCCGTTTGACGTCTGACAGGAGCCGTCAAATACCACGCGTAGTTTGGTTGTTGAACTTGAAGGTCGCAGCACACAGAAATGAGGAATTATATACTTAGAATCGACTGACCCTAGATCACCTACACAAGTCATATGACCTAGATCCTCATATTCGGACAAAAATTTGCCGTATTCAGCCTTTAGTTCTGGCATGCGGTTTAACTTCGTTTCCAAATTATTAAAACGTCGTAACGCTTGTTGACTTGAATCACCCAACTCAAAGTTGGGTTTGAATGGGTACGTCACTGTATAACGACCCGTGCTATCACGACTATGTTCTTTTTGAAACAGCTGTTCGACATATAAGTCTTCTGGATTTTTAGGTACGTCACACGGTACGTTTTCAATCTCCCAAAACGAGTTCATAATTTTATCGATACTACTAGTAGCTGAGAACAAGCCATGAGAAGGTTTGTTCGATTCGCGATCGCTATCTAATATTGTTTGACCAGCTATGACATATCCGAAAATCGAATGCATCGCGACGGGCAAACCCGGTTCACGCGGTAGTATGTTTTGTCCGTCATATATGTACGGGAATAAATCACCCGCTAATAACAATTCGACAGGAGCAGCCGAGAAATAATTCGGATCTGCTAACTCGAGATCTTTGAAATTGTCGACTATCTTGTTTGAAAGCGTCATTGTAGGTAAATTGCCGGTAATATCGCCTACCACTATAGTCTCGGTAGTCAGGACTGGACCAGACGAGTTTCGTGGTTTAATTGAGCATGTAACCAAACCGAAATCTTGCACTGGTGCACCTCCGAGACCCGTGGGCTCAAACGGACACTTGCGTCGCGTTAGACCTAGGCGTTGAGCGCACTCATTAGTGAGATAGCCAGACATTGCCCCACTGTCAACGACTGCACGTACGGCGTGGTAAGTTCCCCAACGATCTGCGACGTGCACCATTGCAGTGCCTAACAGTACAGTTGAATGTGATGAACAAGTCAAACCGACATTATGACCTTGACCTTTGACCTGACCTTGGTTGCCAGGACTTTGAGCACTAGCGCTTTGAACACTTGAAACTGCATCTAAATGCAAGGTATGGTGGTGCAGTTGTTTGCACAATACACAACGAATCTTTGAAGTACACTCTGACAGCGGATGCTGACGCAAGCAGTTTTCGCACAATTGAAGTTGATTTACTTTGTCAAGACGCTGCGAGGGTGTAAGATCCAAATATTCGTAACACCGGTAAGTTGAATGCGGTTTATCACAAAATAAACACTTATTTGATTGCTCATTAACCGTCTTACTAACAGCTGACAGACACGGCTTCGGCGACTGTTTATTTGCGCCGGTGTAATAGTTATTATTATTCGGTCGCGATACATACGGTTTTGATACTACATTAGTAACAGGCCTTGGTGCAAACTGATACTTTTGAGCGCTGCTTTTGACTTCTGACATTTCCAAAACACGCGCTTGTTTCTCAACAAAGGCTATCAGCTGATCGTAAGTAGGTATTTGCGTTTGTTCGACGGATTGTTCGAACTCGCGCCGAGTGACCGCGTCTAAGTTACGAAGTCCCATATAGAACAGTATGAAACTAGATAAGTTCTCGATATTTAAAAGTTTCAACGCTTTGACGCACTCTTGATACGTTTGTAAGAAGCTATTTAATCCCGAGGCAGATTCCACCAACAACGGTTTAAATTGAAATAGCCGATCCAAATAACTGGTTGCTAGGGCTCGTTTGTTTTCGAACTTCTTGACTAGCAACGCCCAGACTATCGGATAGTTATCGGATGTAACTGGCATGCCCTTCACGACAGTGAGCGCTGAACCGCTGACGGCAGTGAGTAGGTAATAAAACTTTTCAACGTTACTGATACTGTCATTTTTATGTATTAGACTTGTGAACGTGTCATGAAAAGTTTGCCAGTTTTCCAATTTGCTGTCAAAATGGAATAACTCAAGTTTCGGTAACCGCGGTCGAACTGATCGTACATCATTATGAATGTTGCCTGGACCACAAGAGCTACCGTCGGTCGGAGGCAAACTGCCGCTCTCGCACGACTGCCACGATTCATTTGATACGGCCGCTACACTCAGGATTCGATAATACAAATCGTCAAAAGATTGAATTTCTTGATAATTGGGTTCAAGTTTTGGAGTTTCCTTTTTCCGCAAACTATGTATTTCGAAAACAGTTTTCTCGAAAAGTTCTCGAATCGAATGAATATCCTTGAGACGTAAATTGAATTCCGTTAAACGAGTTGAATCTGTCACAACAACTTTGGATAATTCGAATAGTGTTTGAACACGTAAAAAACACATTTCTTTTTTACTCAAAAGTTGATTTAGCAATTCCGCGTCGGCCATTATGGCTCAGTTGACTTGAAACAAAACTGCAACGGCGGGAATGAAAAATTGAAAAATGAAATTGAAATTCGCAATTGTTACACAATCTTTAGATTAGAAATAAAGCTTTGTGTATGAAAAAACTATTTAAAAACTGTGTTATTGTGTATATGTTGTTTTGTGGATGAGTATCTGGTTCACAAACTGGGAAATGCGGCTCGAAAGTGACCAAAATGTTTGAACTATGACTAACTATTGGGCTAAGAAAAACTGTTTCCCACTCACATCCATAGGCTTGAGGTTCATTGCAGTGTCCAGGTTACTCAGCATCACTATTCACACGCGTTTTACAGTAATTAATAGCTTTTAAGGATTTTTATTATGTGCCGTGTCGGCCGACAATTGCGAAAGTGTCAAAAAGTATGTTTCTTCGATGACAGTATCATAGAGTTTTGCACTATGAAGTTCGGTAGCCAGTCGGTGAAGGTTGATGCGCGCTACTATGAGACGCACATTTAGAGAGAGGGATATGTTCCAAGCCCAATATCGTACAGGGGGTAAATAAAATTTTATGATAATTTAAGACCACGATATTCGAAATCATAGTATTTTTCATTCAATTTTAAACCATTAAATACTCACTTTATTGATGGCATATTTAGATATGTTATAGTTTAAGAGTCGGTCTAGTGTATTTTAAGGCTGAAAACACGATATTTGAAACTTCGCTCGATGATCTCACAGGTAAATTTTGATCTTATTTTGAGTCGTATATAAAATATATCCAAATCAGACTCGAGTAAAATATATCAATAGATAGGAAACGATGTGAAGAAGTGTATTGTACGGCTAATTTTTTTTTTTAATGTTTTCATATTTAACAAAACTCAAAAATATCAGAAAAGCAAACTGCGCGCTTCATTTTAGTAGACAGATGGCCGTTGGGCCTCGAGCTGGACGGACGTCTGTCGCACTTTTTGCAGTTTGACATTTATAAAATCCTTTTTTCCTTATTAAACCCTCTCTTATTACAAAAGGTTTCATTAAGTATTTTTAGAATGTGGTTTTTTTCCATTATACGGGTCACACTCCTTCGTATAGCGTATTGTATATTTTATGTCTCTGTGTGAGTATATTCATAGCGCCTGACACATAGTTTGACATCTGACATTAGCAATATTATTAAATTCAAGCTTGGTATTTCAAATACAATATTTTATCTACACACATATCATAAATCCTCTAATATGCGTTCGGAAACCGTAGAAAATGAGTCTCATTTCAACATTCAATGAATTTATGGCAATTTTCTTATCTGTGGCTAAGGCTACAGCAGTAATAAAATATTTCATTTTAATCTCATATATGATGTTAAAATATTACGTCAAACAAAACTGTCAAAATTTAAATGTCAAAGTTGACATGTCCCTATTCTAGTATCACTGAAAATTCAAATTCAGTCGATGCGAAATGTCAGCTCGATGTTTTTTTAGTATATATCGCACGAAATTTGAGCTAGAACGACATGATCACATCAGAATAAGGACTCTTTACTTTTTAAAATAACGTTCAGGTATCTGTTGCCAGTTCTGATTTCGATATTTCCGCAACCGTGCAAAAAAGGTTGTATTAACACAATTATTGTATTTATTTACTACGGTTTCTGAACCCATCTTAGAGTAATTATAATATGTGTGTAGATAAAGTAATGTATGCAACTGTACATAATTAGGCATTAAAACACTCGTGTGACCTTATTATGAAACCGCCTTCGGCTCGTTTCATAAAACACACTCGTGTTTTAATGCCCCTCATTATGTACCAGTTGCATAAACTACTATTAAATTATTAAATATATTGAGCTTCGTATTGTAACAAAATAAATATGCCCAAACGGACCGTAATCCTGCCAAAGTTTTGACGCTATTCGACTTCAATTTGCTCTGCAGTTCAATGTGAAGCAGAATGACATCAGTATTACGATGAAAGTATTGCATTGTGTAATTATTCCAATATATCAACGTAAACGATAAAAAAGAATAATACAAATTTAAATGAAAAGATGCCTCGGATAATATCTGAAATAGAAAGGGCCCAAAGCTCTGAGGTATCCTGGCCGCTTACGGCTAGTATGTGGGGGAGGATGTCTGGTGACGGCGTCGCGGTCTCAGATCTAATATGATCTGCGGCTTTGGTGAACTTCACTTCATACCCACATCATGCGCAAATGTTTACGTGAATTTACTGGACGAAGTGATGCTGCAAATTGTTCTACTGACTTTCCTGACTTTATTCAAGATAATTGCCTCATACAGCACGGGTCACTTGGGAATGGTTTACTCTACAGTTACATCCAGGCATAAATTAAATGTAATGATGTAATGCCATCGCCTGAAATTTGAACCCGATTGAGAATCTTTGGGGTTTAATGGTTCAACAGTGGGATCATCGCCATGAAAGAACCAAAGAAGCAATTCAAGCAATAGATACTGCAATGAAATATGGGAGGAAATGCGGGGAACTGACATAATTATCAACGTCTTCTCAGTTTATTGAGAGACAGGCTACAAACTGTTATAGACGCACTGTGGTTGCACGCATTATAAACACTCAGTCTTATGTTTATAATAAATTATATAATAAACCTTGAATTTTATTTAAGATGGATTTATGAACCGTACTGCCTTCTCGAAGATCTCACGGTTCGAAATAAATGCCATACGATAAACAAATAATAATAAATAACTAATAAATAAAGTGGTAAGCTTGTATTAGCAGGGAAAATATTTATGTTGAATCTTTTTCTAAATAAATAAAAAAAGTACAAAATATTTATTTACCAAAACAACGCTCAATAATTATTTATGCTCTAAAAATTAAGGTTGTTTAAATAAAACACAAAAAAAACACTTGCTCTTGCCTGAGATTCGAACCTGAGACCTGTGCTTCAGAGAGCAAGCGATTACACCACAATATACTTGGCCTAGTGGTTGAAATTAAGCTACTTATTTGTGGCTTGCAACTTTGACTTTTTGTGTCGAGTCGTGACAAAATTTAGCCCTTATTTAGTTAAGTGAAAGCTGTCAAAACTGCGCAACAGAGATATGCAATGACAAGTCTACACTCTTTTGCGTGAATGTCATAACAATCTGTTCTAAATTTAAATGGTTGACAACCTAATTATCACGTGCGTCACTCTGGCTTATTCTGGTTAATTTGACAAAGAAGTTCTGTCGCATATTCAAATTCTAAGTTACAGCAATCATTAAAAAAACGAGGTCAGTGACCTGTCACAGTAAAGTGAGATAGTGTGTGTAAAATGTAATTGTGTTTGTTACTGGGGAGAATTACGATAATGTTGCGCTGCCTAGCTGATTTTTTGTGTCGCGTATGTAGTTTCGCTCCAATAAGAAAGCCTTAAGTGGCTTTTCATTCCTGTTTTTTTCAATATTTTTAAAAACAAAAATACTGTATTTATTCTCTCAATGAGCTCTACTCAACGATACCCCACTTGATGGGTAGGTATCTAACATTTTTTTTCGCGAACCCTATCTGTATGGGAGCCCCCCTTATAAAAATATATTGTTGGACAATTTTTATATCTTCGGGTCAATACGATATATATATAACAAACAATTAACATTTTTTTACTGAGTTTAGACAGACCGGTCTCTCACAAAGCCTTAAAAATTAAATACTCGTAGATACTTAATATAGTTATATACGTAACTAACTCTATCCTTTGTACCTAGTAGACCTCGCCAGTGATATTTATTATATCCAAAAACTGATAACCCGTGTCGAAACGTCGATAAAAAAAGGTAAATACATAAATATCGCGTTAGACATGCGTTAGACCCGTTAAAACAAACCTTTTAAGTGTGAATTCTTTCTAAAGTATTTTTTTAATACTTATTTTTAGTTATTTTAACTCAAAAATATTGTTATCATCAACAAAATCATGTCACTATTAAATGACGATCTCTCTTTAATTTAATTGACATTTAATTCTTTAAAAAATGGCTTCCATCAAATTTATGATGATTTCGCCAATGACACGTCTTCAATGACGTTGTTCGGTAACGACGCCATGACAGTAGGCAAGGTTTTGTACGGTAAATGGATTCTGCCCGTCGTCGCCCCGCGCACGAGTGCTCACCAACGCGGCGACGATCATAATCCTAATTGACATTGATTATATAACAACACTGGTTTTCAAGCCATTGTCTCCATTTTACTGATGTAGTGAATAATGTTTTTTCATCGGCAAAACTCGGAATACGAGTATACCCGATCTATCAATAATTTTATTATAGTCAGTGACTTATTGAACTGTTTATATTCATTAATCTATACCCGAAGTATTAATCATTATATAGCCAGTGATTGATTGAATTGTTTATATCCATTAATCCTAAACTTCATCAGTAAATACCAGATATTAAAATACTCCTAGTTTTCTTTCTGACATTTGGCTAGGCATAAACTTGATATTTAGCACTTGGAGTTTTCCCGATGGAAACACATTCCTTTAAAAGAACAATTGAAAGTCACGAGCAAAAGTAGGTTCAAATTTGCAGGAAATAATACTGATCTTGCATACAGTGACCTCTAAACAAATAGTCATGATAAAGATATCGGATGCTGATTTATACGTTGCAGACTATTTGACTTGAAAAGCACAAGGGTAGTGCGTCAATGCAATTTTTGTCTCGCGTTCTCTCTTTCTCTCTCATAAATCTCCCTACAAACATTACCTACACTACTGCAGTAGTTTAGGTAATTCAGTATTGTATGAACGCCGAAATAAAAGTGGTTTCTTATAAATATTTATTTAATATAGTCAATGCGTTAATCTATGTTAATGGTGCATTCTTAAGAGGACGATAGGTATTGATGGGCTCGGTATTGGACGACGAGTGTACCGCTAACTTGTTAGGTAAATAGTCATATTATTTAAAAAAATGTGTCATTCCTATAGGCCAACCGGAGCAGTGTCTTGGCGTAGTAGGCCCGGGGCCGGCGGTGCCCTCCCCGTACGCCTCCCAGATCTACGCCGGGACTCCCACACACATGGGACCTATGACCCAGACCAAACCTGGTATGTGTTACTCTGTTTACATTTTCAGCACGTGTCATCAATTTAGGGTCTCCCCAAACCTATCGACGGTATCGGGAGTCGGCATAAGCAGAGTGCTTTACTCCACACTATTCGCATTAAGTCGTAATCGGCCGAGCCGATCTACGTGTTTTTCGCTCTTATTGCGTATATATTAAAGTTTTTTTGTGACCGGCTCATGTCGACTACGCGTCGATAGGTTTGGGGAGACCCATGCCCCCTTATTCATAAAAATTAGCAAACCTCTGATAACTAAAATGATTTTATCCCTTTCTCACAAATCTTTTAACCATTCATTTATTTATAAAACAAACTAAGCATAAACAGTCCACAAACTCTAATCCACAACACAGGCTTCGTCAGGTGCGTATATAAACAAACAATCACAACACATAGACACCAGAGATGAAATCCGCCACAGGCTTCCTCAAATGGACTTAACATAAAGGACCGCCCCGGATCCCGCCTTAGATGGCTCAAAAGTTCCCATAATAATGGCTAGCGAAATCTGTTGAGCCACGAAAGATCCGGACCGAGGATCGCACCCCCTCCCTCAGTCGTCGACCCAAATCCCGCACAAAGTCCCTGGCCTCCGCGCCCCACGGTCTCGCAGGTCTCATACAAATGTCAAAGTGACAGATAAGACACGAATTTTAACGATATTTTAACTAATATACTTAGTTTTGATGAACGTTTATGAATAAGACATTTAGTCGCCATAAAATACATCCGAATCCGAGTAAACGAGGTGTTCACAAACATCTGAATACGGCTCTATTGCCAAAGCGTTAGAGTGCATGTTCAGATATTTATTTTTGTACATACTGAAGTGTAGATTTATATGATGGCGACTTATAAGGTATACTACTTTTATCTCACGAGCGCTGGTGAGTCATAGTTGGGTGTTGAGCTATACATGCACATTGCCTATGTGTGCGTCAGCGTAGGAGCTATGAGTTCACTACTACAAGTATGGCCAACCCGCGTTCGTGAGATAAAAGTTCCTACTATAGTTCTGTCCACGAAGTCGCGCTCCGACGCGACTAAAGCCGGGTTGACATTTAGTTTCAAGTATTTATTGCACTCATGTTGTTACATAGGTATGCATGAAATGTAAGTGTAAGTATTTATATAAAGTATTTGTTTTTATAAGTTTTTAAACATGTATATTTAATTTATTAGACGTGACGTGTCGTAGCGCCACCGACAGAACGACATCGGTTTCATACATAAAGTACGTTTAAATTCTCATCTGATGCCATTTGACGTGGTGGCTCAATATTGTGTCGAGTGTTAAACAGCATCAATGTCAGATAGTTATAAATATAAACCATGCTGTCGTCAGATAGGTACGACAAAAGAAACGTGCAAGGCGTGCTTCTTCGTGGACTGTACCCTTAACATGAGTTTGCAATGTTTGCATTACCGTACTCGCTAGCGACTGCGTAAACAAATTAGTATGGCGATTCTTAGTTCTATTGCGTAACCGCCAGAGGCGCTGTACTTTTGTCCATACTAAATCGTTGACGCAGTCGCTAGCGAGTACGGTAATGCAAACATTGCAAACTCATGGTAAGGGTACTGAAGTATCTATAAGCGTTGCGAGTTTGTTCTCATGTGTCAGTTACAATCGAATATTCCATGCAACATGTTTTACTCGTAGGAAATTCGTCTGCGATAAACGACTATTGTAAATGACGCCTTAATTAAAGGATTATTTGCATTGATCGATAAGGTCAGTTTCTGTCCATATACGGAGAGTTCATGTTGTCTTTTATTTTTATTTTTTCTGAGGTATTGAACAGAACTGCACTATTCTAAATAATGACTAAATACATTACCGTTATCAAAGCCGCGTCTTCTCTGTACCGTTTTATGTGGTAAGCTACCTATATCATAAATCCTCTATGTGTTCAGGTACGATTAGCAAATAACAACCATTACAACACTAAACACATAATTTTATCAAGCGATGTCGTAATGAAATTGCCTGCAAGGTAATTTTGATATCACGTTACAGGATTGTGTTTACAAAAGAGTTCAACGCGGGCTACTTTTGTATTGAACAGGAACTATTGCGTTTCAACCAATGATTCCTGAACACATGATGGAAGATTTATGGATATGCATGTAGATAAAGTAATGTATGCAACTGTATACATAATTAGGTCTTAGAACAAGGTTAAGGTTAGGTTTTAAAAACCCTTATTATGTAACAGTTGCGTAAACTACTAATTATTTATAATACAATAGTAGTATTAGCAAAAATGTATTTATTTGTTATACGAGAATTGTATTTCGTGATGTACTGATGAATAACACTAAACAAAACTGCAAAAAAACAGTGGCTCTTGCAATAATGCACCTTTTCTCTATAGCAATAAAAACCATGCCGTGCGAAAATTATTGTAAATAACATATGTATATCAACCTAGTACAAGAGAATATTTAGAACTACAAATACGAAACTAGCGAGGTGCATTAGTATGTAATATAGGGTGTTTATAGTTAACCTTTTGAGCGCTTTGTCAAATACAAACGCTGTCGCTCACAAGCCATGACATGGGAATGTCAAACGCGAGGTTAAATCGAACCGGTGGTGCGCATAAATATATACGTCGTTGGCGTCGAAAAGGAAATGCTACCTAATCTGTTTTGGCTATTTTCTGTGTGAATTGACCCGTATCTTGTCATTTTCTCTTCGCTACTATCTAGCACAGGACTATTTCTTCATTCAGCTTATTATAACTTATAACTTTATAAGATTTTATCTTTCACAAACATCAATCCAAATTATAAGCTGTTTTTACACAACTGCCCAAATAAAGGAGTGTAATAACGCTAGCCGCGTTACCTTTCTGTATTGCCAGAGAAATTCTCTGTGAGAGGCTTGTCAGGTCCTCCGAGGTATCGACCAGCCGCCACAACAAAGCTCTCATGAATGTCTTCATGTCAGCCGGCCAGGGTCCAGAGTCCACTGCAAGTATTGCAAACTCGTAGTTACACAATAAAGAAGAGTATTAGCGGTGCTTGAGAGCTTTTCTTTTTTTTATGCTGAGTTGGGTCCACTTCGTGACACGGTTTTATAGTATAATGTGTTTGTCCTTTTTATCACGAATAAATATTTTGAACTTTTTTTTGCACTGGCATGGGAGCGAGTTGCGTGGAAGTGGGATTGTGGATTGATTGTGTTTCACACCAGAGCCCTCCCTAGTTTCCACAATTCCAACGGGACTCCATCAGGATGCTTACCATCGTTTTAAGCCATACCCACTAGATCTGTTGTCCCAGCACGAAACACACCAAGCTTTCCGGGCTTCCTTCAGGCACGCCATATCGCTGTCAGGAAATTTCCGAATAGGACAACTAAGTACCCAAAATTCATGTATTTACATGCATTTTGGGGAGAACCAAAAGAACTGATAATACCGAGGGCCATGTGGATGTGGGGGTTTAATACAAGTATGGTAAATCAGATATATTATTGAACAAGTTTAATTTCCAGGTTCAGACTGCCCTGATAGTATATACATAGTGTACATACATTAAAACAATAACAAAGCAATAAAAAAAGTTACACAAAAATGCTAATTATACTCTTTTGTCTAATAAAAAGCCTCTTTGGCATTCAGTCAAGGTTACGCCGATTTCACGCCGATCATTTTGTCGGCGGCAGCGGCGTGGCAAAAAGGCCGGCGGCGAAGGCGCGCCGGCGCGGCGCACACGTCTACCCGGAACGTATAAGTAATTATTTTCCCCTGCCCGCAACGCAACTACCCTAGTTCTTCTATTTAGCGTTAAATATCTGGGCGGCCGTTTTCCCGGGCATGAGACCTAGCTAGATCGATTGCTCGTCCCCGAACCCCCCCCTCATACCAAATTTCATCAAAATCCTTAGAGCCGTTTCCGATATCCCCGAAATAAATTGTTCGTTTAAAGCTTCGGTTACATGTCGGGGCCAACTACCGGGGATTCATGATGTCTGATTGTATATTTGTAGCCAGTAATCACAAATACTTATTTCTAAGATCTGTTTCTAGTACAGTAACATTGTCGCCTGAAAATACGTGGTACTTTGCGCAAAACCCGGTAGTTCTGGTTTTTTGCAGACTGGTTTATGATGTAGGCCCAATGAATAGTCCAAGTTTGTGACCTCGAGCGCCACCTACCATAAATCGCTATTCGCCGCTTGTAAACTCACGCGTCTTAGAGCGGGACGTTTGCAGTGGGCCTGCCTGGCCTTAAGCGTGCAAATAGTAGCAGTGCAATATCAGCAGAGTAAAGTTGATTGCCGTTTGTGCCAGCCCTCTGGCATCAATCAAAGTGCTAAATACCGGGTCTTATGACTGTGCTAGTTACTTGTTTGCTTCTGCCATCGCTCAAATATCAAGAAATAAACACTCGCTTTTTTCCACCATATTGTGAACACGAATGCAAGTTTGATCTGAACCCGCCAAAAAAAACACTACTTATAGGTACAAATTTAGTTAGTTACTCGTATGCAACTGAAATAAATGGTCTGTGGAAATAGTACATTACTGCAGAGACCAGTAAGTAAGCCATCCTGGACGAGTATGAGTTAGCCGGCCGAGACGCAGGCGAGGTCCGGCTATAATACGAGGCCAGGATGGCACTTACGGTCGAAGCTTGTATAGTGCTTTTCTCAAAAATGAAACAAATTGTATGAATAACGGTTAATAGTACCTGCATTCTGACCAACTAGTACTTTCATGTACAGCTTTGCACTTGATGAACTTTTTATAAATGGTCAAATACCACCTTAGACTTGGATGGAAGTATTTTTTCAGTACCTAGTGATATCTGTGTATGTATTGCAATCTGATTCATTTACATAAACTCATTTTTATCAATTATACTTCTTACTTTATATATTAAATCAATGAAGTCAATCCTGTCAAAATACAAGTGAACTTTTTTTAGCTAGATGTTGTGTTAAGACACTGATATTATGCCACAACCCCAATAGAATTGATTTATAAAATCGTATTTAATTAATCGTAAATAGAATCGTATTTATTTTATGTTTACTATTAGCATTTAATTTCATTTAATCTATTCATGTTAATCTCTAAATTAGTCTCGAAATAGTTAAAAACATGATTGAAATGTATTTCCCGCCAATTCACATCGTGCAATACGGACACGTCAACCTCCATGGTACCTGGTACCTACATTTTTTTTAAATGTCAAAAACTGCCAACTTTATTTTCTAGTTCTAAATTCAAATATTATGATATGTAATGGTATTTACATACTTACTTCCTGGACAGTAGGTGTTACTTCCTGGACACTTCTGGCAACTGTCCAGGATGAGCCACTTTCGAATACTATCTTCACAGATGTTATGAGAACATTACATATTATTTTTGAGAAAATTCAGTTTGTGCATTCAAATTAATAAATACAACTCGTCTGTGCCTATACTGGAAGCTCTGGCATTGCTGAATTTATAGACCTGGCTCTTGTGATTCTTTATTTGTATGGGATGCACAACGCAAACACGCAGTTTAGTAGCCATTCTTATAAATAACTAGTTGCTAGTTTCTCAAGCTTAAAGACTCGAGAGAAATGTGAAACTTCTATGGCTACGGTGTCCATTTAACTGACAGGTGCACGTTGCTGTTATTATGGTTTTAAAAAGTTTTAAAAATTAGGCTATATTTAGACTATTGTTCACTGTTCACGAAACTTTTGAAAAGTTTCGCCAACCTTTAAACTTATTGTTGTGGCTTCAGGCTCTCTTTCTTTAGGGTTTCGTACCCGAAAGGTCAAAACGGAACCCTATTGGTGACGCCCAGATTTCCGTCCGTCGTCTGTCACACAGGTTTTACACCCTAACGGTTGGAGCTACAGGCTTCAAATTTACACAGTATAAGCATCTTGTTGGCCCGAAGCCATACAAATAGTCATAACTTATTTTTAAACGTTTTTAAGGGGGGCTCTCATACAGCTAAAGGGGGGCACGAAAAAAAATTTTTTATCCTACCCTATCGAGTGGGGTATCGTTGTTTAGAGCTAATTGAGTAGATACTTACTATATTTTTAATAAAAAAATATTGGAAAACAAAGGAATGAGAAGCCACCAAAGTCAGCTTTTTTACGAAATTTTGTTCCGAAGAATTTTTTAACTTCCCAAATACCTACAAACTTAGAATTTGGTGATAATGTTTGTTATTACGTATACAGCCTTGGCAAAAAGTGTTGAGCACCCCTTATTTTCCTTTCTAACTTATAAAAAAACTATTCTTTTTTAATTACAAAAATACACATTGACGTAAAATATGAAAAGGTATATACTAAAGAACATCTAGAGAACTTTAGATAATATCATTAATAACAACGAAAGTAGCTAGTTTTTGTTAGGATATGAAATGCTTGATTGAAAGTTTAACTTTTAGACCAAAAGTGTTGAGCACTCACACGTTTTTGTACGTGCTCAACACTTTAGGCCTAAAAGTTAAACTTTCAACCAAGCATTTCATATCCTTTTATTAAAGAAAATTAAATATCTTTCAAAAACTAGCTACTTTCGTTGACGTTAAAGATAATTGCACAGATAAAAATGCAATTAGTCCTTTTATTGCAAACCTGTAAATTTTTAGTCTTCAGTTAGCAATAGCTACTTCGAAATGATATTATCTAAAGTTCTCTAGATGTTCTTTAGTATATACCTTTTCATATTTTACGTCAATGTGCATTTTTGTAATTAAAAAATAATAGTTTTTTTATAAGTTACAAAGGAAAATAAGGGGTGCTCAACACTTTTGGCCAAGGCTGTATTTTACTAACAAATACTAATATATTGATAAATTAGATTTTTGCTTTGAAATTTCTTAATTTTTTCTATAAAAACTAACTTAACTTTGCGGTCGGTTCGGAACCCTAAATGTGCGAAGTCCGACTCGCACTTGGCCGGTTTTTTCTTTTTTTATTGACTCAGGTTTATTCTATTTACGTGATAATTATTAATGATTTTTAATTAAGTCTCTTAGTTCCTCACTCATTAAGGTTAAAGATTAACTTTTATTGAATCACGGACCTCTGTTATTGTTAACGGTAGTTTGTCAAGCGTTATATGTGTAAATCTTAAAAACCATTAAGATAAAACAATATCACACCACTTGCAATGCCATTACCTCATCATCATCAAACCCATTTTGCGTTCACGTTTTGTTTCCAATCCTCAAAATGTCATTTTGTAGTGGTAGTTATTGCATTCCAGCGAAAGTGATATTTAACTAACATTTGTAAAAACATTTTTATTTTTTACCAATAAAAGTGAACTGAACTGAACTGTCATGTGTCAGCAACTAGCAAAGCTGTCCAGCTCCCGCCTACCTGTCACTGCCTTCCTATTCGTATGTAATTATTCCACCTTTTCTTGACCATACCTCTATTACTTCTAACATGCTCTTGTTCGATCCATTCTATATGTCGCATGTCAGTCTTAATCAGTACTCGTTATTTATACCATACCTACCTGTAAGCCAAGCGACGTCCATTACGTCATAGCGTAAGCGTATGCGTACACAATGCATTTTAACTTTTAAGCTGCGCATGAGGAACTAGAGATACTGAAAAAAAAACACTATGCCTGTGACACATCAGAACATGCTAGGTACAAAAATAGAAGGCTTTAAACATTTTCGTAAAATACAATATATTATACGTAATATTTTTTTTTTCACTAAAAGGCGCGCTTTTTCGAACAAACAAACAAGCATTAATGATATTTTTGTTCGTTCACTTTGTTTATCTGGCGCCCGGCGCAAAAATGTGGCTAGCCTGACGGACCAAAATGAGTCTTGGCCTTCGACACAAGAGCACGCCAGTGTTCAGTCCTATGCGATTTCTCATTAGCTTGCACCGGCTCTGTGCTCACGCAAATCCACCGAATCTCTCAAGCAATACTTGGGACGAATGACAAGACGTCCAGTTAGAGGGTTCCAGTTCCAGTCCGAGAGGAATCTTCGCGATTATTTGCCGTCTGCGCGCCGCCGCGGTTACGTCGCGTGGACGCGGCGTGAACTCAGCGGCATGGTCGGAACTTAAAGCACCTTAGAGATAAACGCCGCGTTACCGCGGCGGCACGCAGGTGGTGAATATTGCGGAGATTTCGCAGCGTGCTTGCCGCTCCGCTAAAAAACCGCCGCCAAAAACCAAAAACGCTAGTGTGCAAAGGCTCTGAAAGTGTGGTTGGCGTATAAAATTGTATGTAGGTCGCAACGTCGATTTGTGGTGATATGTAGTTTTGGTTGCATTGCAGGTCTCGCAGCCACGTTCTACATGCCCGAGACGATCCGCTCTGAGATATACCAGAGGAACGAAGAAGTATTCCTGCAAACGGACTTGCGCCAGTTCCCTGGTAGGTGACACTTGAACATGTTGGTACGTATCGATTCTCCACACGCGTAGTCGACTCACTGTTCACCAAGTTCGACCCACTATTAGTCATAGTTTAATTCTACGCTTACGGTTTAACGAGATAGTCAAAAAGCGCTGTGTAGGTTTTGCGATCGCTAGCTTTTCACCGTGTCTTTCTTTTTAAAGTACTTAAATAATAACTACTAGAATACCATTATAACGATCTGAAACTAATTGATTTCTAGAGCTGTAGAGATAAACTACGATAACATGTCCCACGCCTTCAAAATTCAAAACGTTTATATGTAATTGTGAAGTATTTATAAAGCACCACCACGACTCCCAAAGCATGTGTGCGTGCTGAGACAGCCGTCAAACAAAAAAGGTCCTTTATAAATACTGTCACAATTACATAGGAAGCCGTTTCAATTTTGGAGGCACGGGACATGTTATCGTAGTTTATCTCTACGGATGTAGACCTGTCTGATCTTCTTGACCGCTTTGTTATATTATATAATATTGCATTTAACTCTATTAACGGATCAACGTAGCTTTTAGCCCTACGGAAAGATGTGAATAATTTGTTAAAATTTTGAATTCCGTTACCTAAATTACGTACAAATTTCTTGACCTGCAAAACTGTTACCATGATTGAATTTGCACGGTAGTTATCTTATTGCAAAATATTTCTCTCCTAGACCTACCGGAAAACGTGGAGATGTATTCAGAGTTAACGCCAATAGAGTGTACCCCGCACACAATGGCGACCTCGTACCGCGCGACGCATCGCCAGAGCGGAGAGCACTACGCCCTGCGGCGGCTTCACTCCTACTCCAACGTGCCTACTAAGCGGCTCGAGATGTGGAAGAACATCGACCACCCTAATGTCATACGGCTGCACGAGTGCTTCACCACAAAGGCGTTTGGTGACCACTGTAAGTGTTTTCTTTTATACAACGATATCGACGTACCCACAAAGAGTGTGGAAGAACATCAACCAATTTAATCGAGATTGACAGATGCAACGCGCCACAAATTGAAACCTTCGTCAGACATGTTTACTATAAATTATGCGGTTACACTCACGTATTAGTTGGTACTACGGACGACATGTTTCAAACCCTTCCGGGATGCCAGTAAGTTTACCGATACCGCCGCGAGAGCATTCGCCCTGAACAACTCTCGAAGTGTCCGAAACAAGTCGACTGTAGTGACGATGAATGCGTGAGTTCAACTGTATAATTTGTTGTAAGTATAACTACAAGACTAGTTATCTTTCACCAATCCAAACCTACCTCTACCTCTTTTCAAACCTTTTATCCGAAATATTAGTTACAAGTCATTATGCAAAGGCACCAGATTGTAATGGGGTAGTTGATATGATGATAATGTTTTCTCGTTACAGTTATGTACTACAGGTTAGTGCAGTATTTATTAGGCTTCAATTTTGTCCTTGACCATATTTTAATAGGGTACGTAGATTTCGCACAAAATGCGAATATTTTACGGATGGAGTACATTTCCCAAGATAGCGGCGGCTCTAGAAGGTCCTGGCCTGGGGACTTTTGGGAGACGAAAACAAGGCCTTCAAATAGTCGCTTTTATACTTTACCGTGGACGTGCACGATATTGTCTATGGTTTCATTCATAATTAGTCTAAGTCTACAGTCTATGGTATATTTATGAATGAAACCATAGAGCTTTACCGTGCCGTGGCCGTCAACGATAAAGTATAAAAGCGTCCAATGAACATTCGTACCAAATTTCATCAAAGTTACCAACATTTCGAGGTTTAAGCATTTTCGACTGGGTTATTTTTTCTCCATTTGATTATAATTTTAATAATTTTTAAGGTAATTCTAATTATTATAGATTTTTGTATTAGTTGTCAACAAGCAAGCCTATAGTAAGTTGTATTACAGCAATGGTGCTAGTCTACGACTACCACCCGGCCTGCGTGACGCTGATGAGCAAGTACCTTTCTGGCGGGGGCGGCGGCGCTGCGGGCGAGGGCAACACCTTCCACGACCCGTTCAGCTCCGATCCTGACGCACCGCGTCCTTACACACACCAGGTACTGTAAGCGTTGTATAATAGTCATCATCATTATTTAAGAGTTTCACTCTTGTCGGAGTAATTAATCCTCGGCCTTCCTCTTCTTCCCTCAATTTTACCCTCCATTATCTTTATTATATATTAGATCGTCGTGTCGTGTCAAATGATCTATCATTTTCCCTCTTCGAGTTTCTATTGTACGTAGCAAATGTCTCTTTTCCTTTACTCTTTCCAATACTTCCTCATTGGTGACCTTTTCCGTCCAGCTTATTCCCTCCATCCTTTTCCAGCAACCACATCTCGAACGCCTCAAGCCTTTCTCTATCCCGTTGCGTCATGGTCCACGTCTCGCAGGCATAAAGTGTAATACTCCAAATATATGTTTTAATGAAACGTTTTCTTACCGATTTGGCCATTTTTAATATAAAAATATGTTTCTTATTGTGAAAGGCGTTTTTAGCTATTGCTATTCTTGTTTTAATATCTGTAGTGCATCTCGAGTCTTCTGTTATTATGCTGCCTAAATATTTAAATTGTTGAACTTGCTGTAATACTGTGTTATTTATATTAATTTCATGAATTTCTCTATGTTTAGATGCTATTAGTGTCTTAGTTTTAATTAAATTTATCCTTAAATCGAAGTCTTGAAAGAAAGTGTCCATTACGTTTAAAAGTGTTTCTAACTGTTTGCTGTCTTCTGCTAAAACTGCTATATCATCAGCAAATCTTAATAAACGTAATTCTATTTCCGTTAAATGTAATTCCTTCCGTTGTGCTTTCTAGAATGTGGTTTATTGGACTTTCGATGAATAAGTTGAATATGAGTGTTGAGAGTGAACACCCCTGCCCTGTCTTACTCCTTGTCGGATCTTAGCCTTTCCTTTCTATACTACAGTATGCAAAACACTCGTGTTTTAATGCCTCTCATTATATAGCACTTGCATAAACTACTAGTAGCTTATTATCAAAATATTTATTGACTGTTCAGTGTGTTTTTAGCGATTTTTCTCGACAATGGTCTTCTTTCAGAAACGCTAGTAGATTTGAACTTGTAACAGTGCCATTGCTAGTACTACTAGAATGAAGTTCATTTCCCAATAGGAACTTGCATTATTTTATTGATCTAGTCTATCTTACAGATATAAAGACTACGTAAAGATACCGAACACAAAAAGTTTAAATAAAATATGCACAAATAATTAATAAAATTCAAAACCCGACATTTTAAACGCGCGCAATCGCTCACTGGCATGACGTGACGTCACTGCATAAAAGGTCAAACATTTCTTGGCGCATGATTTTTGTTTGCATCACAGAATTAATATATGTTCAGTTTCATTTATTTTATTTTTACTTTATTTTATTTATTAGGACCTTCAACAACAAGAATACAATCACATAACTATGGTCTTAATGCACAAATATAGGCTTAGTATCTTATTAATTACAAAATAAAATAAAACCGCGTACAAATTAGTCGCGAAGTACAATTTGTTTCGAAGTGCAATTTGTTTGCCCCCTATTCTATACAGGTATATGTATTGACATAAATCATGGCCAATCTGTACATAAGTTATGTCCTGTCAGCAAATGTGGCTTTAATTGATGGGATAGTTGACGAGTTGAGGTCAATAGAATCCTGGTATTTCTTATATGTCGTAAACATCCAACATTTAACATAATATATAATCTATAATAAATAATATTTGATTATTTATTAAATTAGCGGCTATTTAACTAATAGATGTTTGATGGACGTTTATGAATATAGAGGAAAATGATTTGTAGAAAAACGCGATGCTTCGGGCGGTGGCGTGCGGCGCGCTGCTGCCGGAGGCGGTGCTCTGGAGCCTGCTGGTGCAGCTGACGGCCGCGCTGCGCGCCGTACACACCGCCGGGCTCGCCTGCAGGTTGGTGTCGCATCTAGTGCTGTAATGTAACTATGGGTTAACAGCGTAGGAACGGGTCCACTAGCGCCACTCATCAATAATTGACAACATTTCATATTTCTAAAGCCTAATTTTATTACTTCCCTCAAAAATATGGCTTATTTTGTATTTCGCTGTTGCACCAGCCACTCCAAAAAAGATAATAAGTGCACAGGAATAAATGTTCACCAGTTTGTTTGATAACGAATATTGTCAAAAATATGGTTAATTCAAATTATTCAATTTTATTTCAAAAATTAAGACGCGCTTCATAATGGCTGCCTAAGTTCCAAAGAATAAAAAATGTAGAAGTGACAATTTCATAATATTATGATGAAATAATGACTTATTAATTAGATCTCGGCCGTGCTAAAGCATCATTAAATTTCACAAACTGTGACAATTTAAAGCCACTGATGCATACTTTAGCACAATTTTTTTCTGAATCTGAGTTTAGAGGAGTGTCGCATCTTTTGCACCTACGTACTCCTTGATCACCTTTGATGACGTTTCAAAATGGCGGCCGGCGGGAAACGTCACGAAAATTATTGTAGGTTGCCAGTCTATACGTAGTAATAATAGGTCAATGACTTTGACTTTATAAAGTAAAACGCCCGTTTTATTTACCGAGCTTATAGACTACCAATCTGGATACGTAAAACTAGTTTGATGTATTGAAATGGTACTTAAATACATAATACAGTACAGTACATAGCATTACCCTTTTGTAAATATCTATCGTTCAATTTAAATAACCCGCATAATCCGTGTCTCCGTTACTGTACAGTCCGACAAGAAAGAGTAGAAATTAAATAAAACAGAACTACAATAGTCAGGGACCGTTTTTCAAGAAGTAGCATGCAAGAAGCAAATCGTGTAACAGTTGGGGTGACAACGTTATCAGAGGGTTTAGACCCTGCAGAATACGGATCTGCCTGTCTCCATCCCCAAATTTGAGCCGGAAATATGTTATACCGGATAATGTGCAGCCCATACAAATTTTTTCGTTGTACATTTGGTAAATCGTGGTTCCGGTACCCTAACTATGGTCCGATTGTTATAGGTTTTTGATATGCCATAAAGGACAATATTTGTCATTGTATCCCGAAATTTTCGACCCTCCAGCTCCATATCTTTCTTCTTTCAAAAAATTGCAGTTTTAAAGATATCTCCTGTCATATCTTCGTCCCTAGGGGTCATGGATAAAATCCTTGTAGCCAAAAGTATTAGCTAATTTTGTGTTCTACAATATTGCCGAATTATGTTTAGCACTAAAATGAACTTTAACGACAGTACAAGCAAAAAACTGAAAAAGTGTCAGATTTCCCAAGATGGCAGAGATGGAAGAGTTGCGATGGCTGCCATCAAAGCAATCGATCTAGATAGGTCTCATGCCCGGGAAAACGCCGAGCAATGCTCGCCCAGATATTACATTTTTAAATGTTACGGCATCAATTATTTTTTAAATTACGTTTTGGTTCATCCATCTAAAAGCTGTACAGTAAAAAAACCAAAGAGGCAGATATTGCAAGAAGCCGGTTCGAGTTTAAAAAAAGTAACTTGTCATAGTAACTAACTGTCAGTAGTGTATTGTATTATGTGAACACAACATGTATGTGAAACAAGCTGAATATTAATACAGTCACTGAGATTGCTCCATCTTTATATATATAATTCTTCTGTACGTGTGTTAGGCTCATAAATGTGTGTGTATTTACGACCACTACTTCTTTGTTTACCTAATTTCTATTGCTAAAAAAACAAGGTATAGTACACATTTTTGAGGTGTGCAATAAAGAGTATTGTATTGTATTACATGCTTATAAGCCGTTAACTATTGACCACCGAATGGACACCTTTTGTTTTTTCAACTGACAATGACCCGAATAAATGTTATGGCAAAAGTAAGTAAACCACTGAGGAATTATTGGTTGGTGATGTTGTGTGCCATAGGAACCTGGACCCCACGAAGGTGGTGATGAACGGGTGCCGCGTACGCGTCGCGTGGTGCGGCGTGGCCGACGCGCTTCACACCAACACCAACGACATTGGACAGGTCAGACTTACGAGAATTGCCAGCTACAGTGTTTTAAACATTTTTTGGGTCAATCAACTATTTCTTGTAGCCCGTTGCCATGGTTACGTCTCCTGGGGTGATTTTACAGACTTTAATTCTCCTAACAAGATTTTTAGCGATGATTATAAACCCATTCTGACGTGGGCCAACTCTTGAGCATGCTAGAAGTCCATATTATTACATTTTTTCTAAAAAACTCTGCTACTGTTGTCTCCTGGCTGACGAGACAAAATAACAACAAGGAAAAGTCGATTGACCCTTTTATTATTAGGTCCACAAAGCTGAATGTTACACAAATTTAAAAATTAACAAAAAGGTTTCAAACATTACATATTATGGTGTACGCCCTTCTCGATGTGAACACAACATGTATGTGAAACAAGCTGAATATTAATACAGTCACTGAGATTGCTCTATCTTTATATATATAATTCTTCTGTACGTGTGTTAGGCTCATATCTCCTCCTAAACGGCTGCACCGATTGGGATGAAATTTTGTGTGTATATTTGTGTTGGTCCCGGAAAGGTCAATTAAGACAATTGGACCCGGCAGGTGGCGTCGTTTTCGTATTTTCGTTAAAAACGGATCTGCTGAACATTTGTTTATCACAGATAGCGTAGAACAAACTCTTTGGCATTTGACGGACGGTGCTCAGTAAGACATGCGAAGTCACTTGCGTCAAGGACATATTTCCATCATACTTCTAACGAGTGGAGTAGACAATATTTATTTATTAATGTTAAATTATGGTAGAGTGCACGTAAGTCAATTTAATATTCTTCATAAAATCAGTAAAAAGCTTCATGTAGGTATATTACTATATCATAAATTATATTATACATACATAAACATAAAACATAATATGTTGTGGAAATATGGGTCGTCAGTCAACTCGAATTGCAAGCAGTTTACACGCGGCGAACAAATAGGAGTGCAGAAGGTTTACGGGAAAATGCAAGTGTAAGTGACCAGATTACCACACATTTCCCAATGCATTGCAAAAACACGTGAAAATGTAAATCACAACGAACGGCTTAAATGCATTACGTATTACATACGGCCTTCTTCGGGCTAACACATTAAGGCAAAGACAGGCGCGCCAGTGAATCCTGTCGACATTTATCGGGCATGCCGCCGTCCAGGAGTGTCACTCAGGCATATCATGTTCGGTTGTGATCATCTTCCTAACGGCAAGTACTTGGACAAAGACAAACAATGTCCAGTGTCTTTTTTTTAACCTGACTTTGGCTTTATAGGCCGGGCCCGATAAAGTGATAGGGGCGCGCGTTGAGTGAGTGGCCTAGGGAAAATCCAGAGGAAACTTCCGACACGACCACGCCGGAAATACCCTAAAAGTTTGCGCTTCAGTGTGATTGGTTGAGCGGCTTCCAGCCAACAAATCAGGATCCGTAGATGGGATCCCAGAGAAATCGACGGCAACCTTAAAATTGTATAGATGTCAAATACGTAAAAAAATTCAGAAAACTTAAGGAGTTACATTTTACATCTCTCCTGTTGGGAAAGTTCAATTTTTATGAGTAGAGCCGGGTAAAAATTCGCTGTTCCAACCCTAGGGTGGAAAGTATTCTTTTTAAATAGTTCAATAGGCCGGGGTCGGGTGTCGGACGCGGAGCGCGGCGGTGCCGGATGCCGGTGGCTGCAGCGCGTGTTTTTATTACTGAATCCTTAGAATGTCATTTACTATTACTTTTATTTCTCATTTATTTCCTTCGATAGTCGAAATAAAAAGTAGAGTGTTTAACTCGGGTGAAAGCACCCATTTCACCCTTGAACTATTGGCTCTCTCACTTCGTTCGATCGCCAAATCGTGGGCGCAATGGGTCGCTTTCAACCCTTGGTTAACAATCTACTATCTGATATCTGAGACATTGTTCGTTTTACCGCCGTAGGTAAGTAATTGAACTAATTCCCCGCTAGGCCCAACAAGAGGACCTGACCGCGCTGGGGCGGCTGGCGCTGGCGCTAGCGTGCCGCACGGTGCACTGCGACAACCTTCCCGCCTCCATGGAGCTCGTCGCCCGCACATACTCCGCCGATCTCAAGAACCTCATCCTGTATGATCTGATCATTACCTTGCTATAGTACTTTTATCTCACGAGCGCGGGTGAGCCATTGTATGGTGTTGAGATATATAGTTAAGGCCAAAAGCAAGAATCTACATTATAGTCAGAGTCGTTTTTTGCTTGCGTTCATTTGACAGAATTTGGCCTTAGAGTTTTGTACGAACTATACATGCACATTGCCTATGTGTGCGTCAGCGTAGGAGGTATGAGTTCACGTTGTCTATGTGTTCGTATGTGTCACAACTACAACCATGGCCAAACCGCGCTTGTGAGATAAAAATACTATTGCTTACGTACGTACAACTGAACTGTAATAATGGGTTAGGTATTCATGTTTTCCGTAAATCCGTTCTTTTTTGCCTCCAATATTATTTTCTCTGTGAAAGTTAATCGTATCACTATTTTTATACGACAAAAGAAAAACGCAAAAGCGTGTCTAATGAAAATTAGATAAAAACAGCCGTCAGACTGTCGAAACAAAAGAAAGCCACTTTGCCGGCCTAGGCCTTCATTTTAGTATAAAAACCCATTACTGTCCTCTCTTCTCGCCGCACCCGAAACGTAATACGTCGCAGCCTATCTTTAACGAATAGAACGTCTATTTCATTGCGTGTTCGAAAAAATAGATATTGATTTTGTGGGATATATGTTATGT
The DNA here is from genome assembly GCA_951800055.1 of Cenopis cana. NCBI lineage: Eukaryota > Metazoa > Arthropoda > Insecta > Lepidoptera > Tortricidae > Cenopis > Cenopis cana. The sequence goes on along the minus strand of OX637471.1, from coordinate 38,913,689 downwards.
ATCTTCGCGTGCGTATACGAAAGTGCAAGCAAATTCAATATGATGAGGCTGAAAATTGGTCGATTTCATAAGTCTGTAAAAGTTTCGGTTTTGGCTGAAAATAAGTTAATACCGGGTGTGAATAAATAGGTACTTGCTGTCGACCTCACCCGCCCGCCGCTCGGTGACCGACCTCATGCCAATGATTGGAGCCAGGTTCTACACACAGGTATGCTAAGATACTAAATTGACCTGTAAAAACAGATGGTATTTTTTTTGTTGCACTAATCGTAAGCGGTGTCCGTTAAAATCTGATTGTGTGGAAAGTTTGACAAGTTTAATATGGGATGACAGCTGCAGGCGCCATATTTAACGTTGATCGGACTGTAACTACACTTATACCTTGTTTTTTTGAGGTTAAAAATTAGGTAAGCAATGAAGCAGTGGGGTCGTAAACGCAGACATACATTTGCCACGAACGGGATAAGTAGCAGTTTTTGACTATGTCAAATTACTTTTTAAAAAAATGATCAGACATCGCGTTCGATTTTTATGGTACAACTTTTAGATGAATGAACCGGAACGTAATTAAAAAAATATTGATGCGTTATTATTGAAAAATCTAAATAAGTAAATATAAATTTAGACATACTCTCTTATTTTTGAATAAGTTTTAATATTAATAGAGACTATTACACTTTTTTTATCGCAGAACGTGCCTGATAAAAACCCTCGTAAGTCGTACTGTGGTGTTTTTTCTAATGTTAAAATAAAAACAAGGTAGGGTAAGCTGTAGTAATGTTGGCCCGCTCCAATCATTGGCCTCTTGAATACTGTATTTTTTTCAAGTGTTCTACCTGTCAAGTTTGAAAACTATCTACTACATTTTAGAGTGTAGTGAACAAAGAAAAATATGAAATTTATTCTCTACCTTATAGATGATTAATATATACGATTGCGCTTAATACATTGAATTATCATTCAAGGGGCCAATGATTGGAGGGGGCCAACATTACTACAATTCAATTCAATTCAATTATTTATTAATAAAATATTGCATTTTACATGGCATTGTTTACATTATTAATTAAATTAACTTATATTACTACAGTCACAGAATAAGTAATAGTACTACGTACAGAAGTCCCACTGTTAACAAATCCCCAATTTACAATTCCGAATGACCACACCAAGCGAATGACGCGATCACGCGACCGTCCGGTAGCAATGCGCGGTAGCCACGGAATAGTTCCACCTACGGATGCACTTGCAGTGGCGCGGCGAACTGACGGAGTGAGACCCCCTGCTACACAGCTTACCCTATAGCACAGAATATTATAATAAGTAGTATTACATACAGAATGGCCACGAACCCCACGCACCGAGGTCAGTTACCTCGTCTCGCAGAGACCCGCCTGGTGCCGATCGGGTGCCGTCGCGCCACGCGCTACGCAAGTACGCACCCGCGCAAACAATCGTCGCGTGTGCCGACAGCGCACGCACACATACCGACAGCGCTTACGTTCCTTCGCGTGTCACAGGTGTGCCTATAGTAATCCGCAAACTCGGCAGGTGGAGGCGCTGGAGCGACGCGCGGACGCGTTCGAAGAGCAGCTCGCTCGCGAGATCGACAACGGGCGGCTGCTGCGCATACTGATCAAGCTCGGCGTCGTCAACGAGCGCCCCGAGTGAGTATCCGAGGGTCACGGTTCACTTATTTATTTGCAATGCATTTGCTCAGAAAGTGCTCTTTATAAGGCTAAACTTATGTATAGAACGTGACACTTTTCCGCCCTGGTGACAAAATCACGCAAGTCTTTGAAGAAGATTTGTGTATCAAGCTAAAGGTATAGTGCCTGTCATCCACGAAGGCGCGCCCATCCACCGCACATTCTCCGTACAATTGCGCATAGAGTAGTATGAGATTCGCTGTGGAGGGGCGCGTCGTCGTGGATGACACGCACTTTACCACATTGTCATTTATCAATAAGGCAGCCGAGGCTCGCACAAACAAACTCGTGGTACGGGTACAGGTTCGATATCGAACATAGTTTTGGAAATTAAAAAAAAACACTCACGAGGTCAGAGAAAGAAAAATATGAAATTGTTTTTCTACCTTGTATTGAAAGATTGCGCTTAATACATAGAATTATCATATATCATTCAAGAGGCCAATGATTGGGGGGGGGCAACATTACTACAGCTTACCCTACATTGTTTGTATTACACGATGTTGAATAACCGTTTGTTGTCACGTCAGACTGAACATGGACCCGTCGTGGTCCGAGACAGGCGACCGCTACATGCTGAAGCTGTTCCGCGACCACCTGTTCCACTCGGTCGGCGCCGACGGCCGGCCCTGGCTCGACTACGCGCACCTCGCGCACTGTCTCAACCAACTAGACGGAGGCACCTCCAACCGGGTCAGTGATAACCTTCTTTTCTTTTTACGCAGAGGAAATACATTTACGCATCCCCCCAGGGCTGGGCTGGGGGAGGCCCATAGAGGGGCCTATGTGGGACTCGCCCTTCCTTCCGTAAGGAAAGGGAATACCCACTAAACCGTGGGTTGGCTATTGTTGTAGTTGTACATAGGAACACATAGACAACGTAAACTCATAGCTCCTTCGCTGACGCACACAGACAATGTGCATGCGTCTTATTCTTCTACAAATTGTGGTGAGTCTTCTCAGCGCCTGTAGCACATGTTGCGCTCGAGAGTATCTTGATTTATCTCGAGCTACGCGTCTTTTCTGATTGGTGCTGTTAGAAAGTGACGGATAGGTCGAGATCGCCGACATACTCTCGAGTGCAACACGTGCTAGGCCTACAGGAGCTCCATGAGCTCATACCGCCTTCCCCCTTCTTCCATCGGACATCCAGACGTACGGCAGGTTACCATCCTTGATGATGATGATGATGAGTTCCTGTTATCCCTCATTAGGGACATAGGGCTCGCAGAAGAGTTGTCCACTTGTCACGGTCTTGCGCGGCTTCTTCCAGCTCTTCCCAGCCAAGGCCACTTGAACCAGCCTCCTTTACGTTATCATCCTTACCTGGTTGAAATTACTCTTACTTGAACCAAGCGCTTTTCGTCATCTTTTATTATGCGCACAGCTAAGGTTTGGAATTCCCTGCCGGCATCTGTATTTCCGAGTTCATATAACCTGGACCTATTTAAGGCAAGATTGAATAGTCATTTTCTGGGTGAGCTCGCTTCACTGTCGGCCTCATCTTGCTAGAAGGCCCCTTGGCTAGAATATAGGGTGTCCAGTAATTAATGGACAAGCTTCTAACCACTGATAGAGCACCTGCGGCTGGTCCAGAAAATGGACATTCAGGTTTAGTAACAGTCCCTTGGTTTTCGAGATAATCGAACATTTCTATTTTCTTAATAATTGCTAATGTTACATATCAGAGCCTAATTTTTAAAAATGAGTCCTGGCTTCCATAAAGTTCTAATACCCGTCTGTTAGCATCACTACAAAAAAATAGTTAACAATAAAGAGATCGAGAATATCTTTTTATTTATGTCCTCAACGGTCATTAAAGTGAAACAAGGTACCAATTATGTATAAAGAAATTAGAAAAGTTCGATTATCTCGAAAACCAAGGGACTTTTACTAAACCTGAATGTGCATTTTCTGGACTAGCTTCAGGTGCTCAGTGGTTAGAAACTTACTATTAATTACTGGTCACCCTGTATACACATATATAAATGTATTGAATTTGTTTTCCACAGGTGGAGCTTATGTCTCGCGACGAGCAGAGCGTGCTCGTGGTCTCGTATGCGGAGCTGAAGCATTGCCTCGAGCAGTCGTTCGATGAGGTCACCCAAGCCGCCTCCACTTCGCACTAGACTAACAAACTAACTGCAAGGAAATTACAGATCTCACAACACTTACGGATACGTTAACTTATCATTCCGATTACGCCAGCCGCAGGTTTGCTACTGCATGCCGCGTGCTGCTGTACGGAATAGCACCTATAGGTGAACATTTTCATTTGATCGCGCATTCTAGAGTAAGGACTGCGGCTGTCGATTTTATTGTCGCGTGCAGTAAAGAGATAGATTAGGTGAAAACACATCACAGAAGGCTCGGCAGAGCGCTTAAGCTGAAATAAGTTTTATCAATAATGACTGTTTAGAAATTAGCTGTTGATACTATACTTTTTCCGCAACGACTTCAACTACTAATCGAGACAATTGTAACGAATTTATCATTTTAACAGCGCTGACAATTGTGGTGACTAGGTATTCATGTGCGGTCTGCTTTGAAATTATTGGACGTAATATTAAGTCGCAGTTCTTATTACTTAGAACATCCATCTAACTATGCCACATGCAATGTAATTGTGTTACTATAAAAAATATGAATTGCCGATAGTGACGCCTTATCAGAAAAACCAAACAAGCAGGTATTTTAGGTTATTTCAGGTGTTTGCAGATGTTAACAGCAGGGATCGGAATTTTCGTGGCAGGACAGAAAAAATGTTGCCGTAGCTGTCCTCCATGAAAACAGACTCATAAACTAAAAGGCAGCTACTACTACCAGTATCACGCAGCACAGTATTTTATCTACGTGAGCAATTCAACCTAAATTTATAAAATAACGGGACACTAAACATATCACGGGCAGAAGGTAATGAAAATTCCTCTATATTGAAAACGATGGATATGATTTTTTACCGTATAATTACAATATAAACAATATACTGGTAATTTACTATTGATTTATATGTATTTGGTATTTTGGGTTGATTTCCCGGATAATGTAATTCATATTTATTTATTTTTATTTTTAACCAAATATTTCAAAAAGAAAAATACAACGTCGACTGAACAATGAAAAAAATATTTACTTGCATAACGACGTATGTTATATCTTTAAACGGTCAATTCTTGTATATGTCTTATATCTTTAAACGAGCAATTCTTGTATATTTATTTATTTATTTCGGGGATCTCGGAAACGGCTCTAACGATTTTGTAGAAATTTGGTATGTGGGGGTTTTCGGGGACGAGCAATCGATCTAGCTAGGTCTCATATACGGAAAAACGCCCAGATATTTATATATATATATATATATATTGACATTCAAATTTTGGCAGTTTTGTTTGACGTTTAATATTTTAACATCATATATGAGATTAAAATGAAAATTATATTAGTGCTGTAGCCTTAGCCACAGATAAGAAAATTGCCATAAATTCATTGAATGTTGAAATGAGAGTCATTTTCTACGGTTTCCGAACGCATATTAGAGAATTTATGATATGTGTGTAGATAAAAATAATTGTAATTTCGTCTAAAAATAATCACCATGTGCATTTAACTGACAAGACGTTTAACACTATCTCACTCATGTCACTATGTCACTCATGTCAACAATTGTTTGTCTTAAATGTCATTATGGTTCGGTTTATTGACTTAAAAGAGGTACTAAATCTGTTCAATTAGTTCTCATTTAATAGTCACATTAACAGGGTGTTTTAAGGTAGCAAATTTATTTTTCAGTGTTCTCCAAAAAACATCGTAAAAGCTATAATGTTTCATACTTAAATATCCAGGGACCGAGTACTATCAGCTGTAAAAATATCTGCAACTAATAAATAAACACCTTATATATATATATTTCGGGGATCTCGGAAACGGCTCTAACGATTTTGATGAAATTCGGCATGTGGGGGTCTTCGGGGCCGAGCAATCGAGATCTAGATAGGCCTCATGTCCGGGAAAACGCCGAGCGAAGCTCGGTCGCCCAGATGTTGGCATGTAATATGACAAGACGAACATGTACTTTAACAAGTATGGCCTGTATGGCTCGCCACACCCAACATCACAATAATTACGAGTAAGATTTACTCTTCCATTTTATAAGAATAATATAATGTACAGTCAAGGGCATAAATATATATATATATATATATATATATACGTTCCCAGAGCTTCAAATATATCTGTACTATCTGTTGGCCAAATATATCAATACGATAATTTCGATCAGAAATATGTGAACATTACTCGACTCATTAAATTGTGTACGCTAATACGTTCATAAATATCAGTACAATGACAGGCAAATATATTTAGACAAACAGGCAGACAAAAATATCTATGCACATATAATTCATATACATGTGAACAAAGCAGAGGGCAAAAATATCTAGACAAGTACGTCATTCAAAACCATGTAAACTAAACAGGGGTCAAAAATATCTACACACATTTCTGCTATTCAAAAATATCTATATCTTATATGTGTCTGAAAATCAATACGGTAATGTAAGGAGAGAACTGCATCAAGCTGCACCGACAAGAACTCTGCTCTTAAGATGATGATGATGAATGTAAGTACACATAATCAAATTAATTAATCATTTGATTAAATTTATTGATGTGCAAATAAAAATATTCCACTTATAATTTTATAAACTTAACCTTCGCATAAAACCTATTTAGGTATTAAGAAGTGAAAGTAGTAAATACTGGCCACATATTTAAATAATGCTAATAATTTGAAGCTCTGGGAACGTATATATATTTATGCCCTTGACTGTACCTATGAATTTTATATCTTATATTTTTAAACGAGCAATTCTTGTATATATCTATATATATTTATATCTAACTATATATATTTATTTCGGGGATCTCGGAAACGGCTCTAACGATTTTGTTCAAATTTGGTATGTGGGGTTTCGGGGACGAGCAATCGATCTAGCTAGGTCTCATGCCCGGGAAAACGAAGCTCGGCCGCCCAGATATTTTTATATTATGTTATGAATAAACATAATGATTATGAATAAACAAAAGCGGTAAAAATAACGGCAATATACTGATTAAAAGTTGTGACGTGTTTTGCTACGAAGGCTCCTAACCCTGATAACTGCTTCATGAAATGTTGTTAAATGTAACTTTCTAGTTGTAGGCCACGACCTGGGATACTGTCCCGTAGGTCAGTTCGCGCATGGAAATTTTTTACGATAGCCCACTCGATGGTGTGGGCAATTTTTTTCACGCCCCCCATTAGCTTTATGGGACCGTTTGACCCTTCGGTTACGGAACCCTAAAAAGAAATAGAAATAGTAGGCATTCATATTTTCTGAAATCCTGTCATTACGTTCTCCTGTCAAGACACATACTCACCTTTCCCGAAACAGAAAAATCCATACACGAGCTTCCCCACAGAGCAGTAGCCAGGTCCCGGAATATTTGCCTTTTAGCGAAATTATTGTTGGCGTCAATTTCGTTCAATAGTCTAAAATCTATCAATGTCGTGTCTTTGCGTTATTTCGACGTGAAGTTTATTTGGCGCTCGGCAAAGTTGTACCTAATTTCATTGAAATGTACTATTTTACAAGATTGACAAAAAGTAGGTTTATTCAAAGCTGAGGCTTTAATAACAGTACAAAAACGTCTGTCGCTTGCGACTTGTGTTCACCGTGCAATACGAAAAGAACTTATTTTTGTAATAAAATGTCATATATTCTGAAGGTCTGTCAATATAGTAAGGTAATTTCGTTTGACTAAAGCTGCTTTCGCACTAGCGACTTGTATGCGAAGTAAGCTTAGAAGCGACGACATATTTTTACAGAAACGCAGCTCTGGTGAAAAATAGTGTTCCCGTCCTGCATTGGCACACTTTAAACAACACTGCGCTTCCTGGTAGTCGCGTTTAACGTCAGTACCTTTACCATGAGTTTGCTGTTTGCATTACCGTACTCGCTAGCGACTGCGTTAACGATTTAGTATGGAAAAAAGTACAGCGCCTCTGGCGGTTACGCAGTAGAACTAAGATTCGCCTTTCTAAATCGTTTACGCAGTCGCTAGCGAGTAAGGTAATGCAAACATTGCAAACTCATAGTAAGAGTACTGCTAAGCGACACACACTGGCCATTTTATCATGTGGTGTGAGAAAAACATGGCAGCTTTATTTTTTAAACGTGACCATAAATACGACGGCAGTTGTCTAATAGAAATTGTATAAAATGAGAAAACCAGATACTAGAAAATTACAATCACTGTCTTAGTTTACCCTTTTACTAGATGGCGTTGCAGAAGCGAAATCGTTATTCCCTTATATTTTTTATATGGCGTACATATCTCGCTTATTGGTCGTTTTTATATTTTACCGTGGACGTGCACGACTACGACAAACTATGGTTTCATTCATAAATAGACCATAGATTAATTATGAATGAAACCATAGAGTTAAGTATAAAAGCGACCAGTTGAAAAGGAAGAGCGCAATCTAGTGAAGCGATTGACATTGGCAGTTTATAATTGATTGGTCTGTGATAACTGATAAGACCAAATGTGTGTACTAATGTATCCCGGAACGATAACATGTCTAACTGGACCTCAAATTTATTTTTGCCGTTGAGTAATATCCGTTCTCGGCTATTATTAATTTTAAACGCGATACGATTTGTTGTTCGTTTCGTCTTCAGCATTGATAAGTTTGCCGAAGCGATATAATAGCACCAATAGCCTGTTTATTACAAGTTCACAATTTCAGTAATTCAATAGTATACGATGCTTATATAAGTTGTATTCAGAATGTCTCCGTTATTGCTGAGACAATACGAGTAGCATCGATTCTGTTAATTCTGTGTTTCATAATAAAAGTTGATCGAGGCTGCAATGATTGCGCGATTCGTTTCCTTTCCAACAAGCGCAATAGGGTACTTCACTATTTTTTAATTTTTTTTTTAATATTAATAATGTTTTAATTAGAACGTTGCAGCAATTAAAACACGAAACTCACATTTTTTTAAATTACATTTATATTTTCGCGCTAAAACGCGGTACAGTGGTTGCGTGAAGTCACACTGCTATAAACATAAAACATAACCTCGGTACGCGACAAAGTGACAATTTAGACAGGTTGGTCTCTAACGGTATAACGTCACAAACAGTCTAGCAACATGGCGTCGTTTCGATCATATGAGACACTGATAAAGAATACTTAAATTTATTAAAATAATATTAATTTATTAAATATTTTTCTTAGCTAGTTATTAACTAGTTATTTAGATTCCAGGAATCACGTGCTTCATTTAACAATACGTTTTATAATCATTGATTACATCTGTCAAGTACCCTATTAGTCATTTGCGATGTAAAATGTCATCGATATTTGCAGAGTTAATGTGCATAAATCACTGTGAAGTATTATGTCGAACAAAGTTACAGTTTATCCCCCTTATTCATAATCGTTCATCAAACCTATTTTAGTTAAATTGGTTTGTCCTTATCTGCCACTATGACATGTATGTTTGTGAGAAAGGGACAAGACACATTTAACAGAGGTTTGTTAAAGTGGGTATATCCTTAAAGCACGACTGATAGTCTGAAATGGTTACTTGGCGACTTGGTGCTATTCCGTTAATCAGTCCAGTTATAATTTTACATAAATTGAGCAGCCGCCTGAACAAAACGCAACAAACATTCCATACTAACAACATAACAAGAGTCGACACGTTGCGAGGAGTCAGCGTGTTCGCGTCTTAAATGTACGTTAAACTGGGGTTGAGAATGAGGGTAACTAAAAACTACCATTCTAAGTATAGAAGCGACGCTCAACATAGTTGTTTATGTTTTAAGCTATTGATTGGGGGCAACCCTAACTTTAAGGTTGCGGTGCGGTCTTGAACGCGCTCGGGAGAAGTGTCGCTTCTATAAAGTGAATCTTATGTCGGCTTGGGACCGGGTCTGTACACGGGGATCACTGAGGAGCGGTAACAATGGTGGAATGTTTCAGTTATCGTACACCCGTGAAATAGATGTAAAGCGTCATTCACACTCGACCAATGCATGTAAGTTACCTAATAAAATCGGCATAATATTTATTACCTAGCATCATTAACTTGTGTGCATGTAAAGGCAGCGAATCAAACTCGCTACTATCGAATCCGAAGCTACATTAGCTATTTACATGGGCGCCAGTGGAAACACGCGTTAGGTCCGGTCCTCCTTAGGTATACTGTGATTAGCATGTTTCTAAAGTTAATGATATGCCACGTAGATCTGAATTTGTATATAATTGTTTGGTGGGACCGCTACCATCGATCCTGAACAATATTTAGCTCTAAGAAAACATTTAGTTTCATTCTAACACCAGCTTCCAGGCTTCCAATTAAGGATTGAAGAGCTGGAAATGCTGTAAACGAGCTTAACTAAAGCAACAATGGTTACGGCTCGCTTAACCTAACTTTGGTACGCCAGAACACGAACATAATCCACCGAATCAACATTCCGGCGTTCCAAAGTTTAACTCGGAAAATGCAATGTTCACAAGTGTACCTATTCACCAATGTTGCCTTCACTTATAAATTAGTTAAAGATCTTTCATCTTGTAATCAGAATGCCAGCTCATCATCATCAGGAGTGATACCTATGTTAGTATGGAACTAAATGAGAAATTTCACGTCGGGCGCAAAAAACCTTGTCGTAGGTACGAGTACATGTTGTGGACACTGGGTTTTTTATCCAACGACGAACAATGTGAACACTGGTCCCACCATTTTATTTTCTTAGAGTGCCTCCCGAGTGATGGTTGACGGAAAGAGAGAAAAATCTCTATTTTAAAGAGAATAAATAAAAGCAATAACATATTTACTTATATTATAAACGTTACCAAAGGGGGCACTCTAAATCAATGTTGATTTGTACAAAATGATATTTTCTTGCCACATTTATTCTACTTATTTTTCAATAAAATCTGGCCGTATCTCGGATATGCCCGGGTCAAAATACACCTCTAATAGCGCTTATGGAAGACAAGTTATAATAAATAAACTAATTTATGAGAGGGAACGAGTTGTCTTAATGTGTGGTGTGGGATAAACGTGTGTTAGAGGGTAACCGTAACCGTCGCCGGGTGTGTACGAGTACGAGTAGGTGCGTCCGATTCGCTATTAACCTGCCGGTTACAAATATGATCCCGCTCAGTTGTTACCGATAAAACCGTCCGGCGAGTCAAGGAACGCATCAAGAAAAGAGGCGATTAATCTGTTTCCATGACTGAGCCAAACCGTGTCGGCGGCGGCTGGGTTTATTTTTCATTTTCATTTAATTTCAACAAAAATTTAATTCAAATAACTTGGTGTATTTAGTACAAAGTATATGGTGTACCGAACTATTTGGCCACTTTGGCTGCTACATACTATATGACGCAGACTGTACATATACCTTAGGTTTGAAACCGCTACCAAGAATTGTACGTCTAATGATGTATGCAAAATAAAATAGACAAAGAATGTGAACGTATTGTTGCGACGACTGCACTGCACCTGCCTAGTTTCCAGCGCATCGGACGCACCCTCTATATTAGTGGGAAATATACTGCGTTGCACCTTTAAAAATGGTATCAAGCTATGAGCTTCACCACATCGATTCTCCAAGTAATTCTAAGCATTTCTAGTCCAAAGCACAAAAAAAATCCCGCTGCGCGGGGTGAGGGGGTGCAAAGGCACCGGCCGTCCACCTACTTTAAAAAAAATCTACACAGTGCCAGCTGGCTACTGTCGCAAGTTTGGTATCATTTTCTTATAAATTGAACATGTAGAATTCATTTCCGGTATTTATTTTAATCATTTTAATAGTAAATTTTTGAATAACTCGTGAAAAAGTGAAAAACACGCACCTGCTTTTTTCCTTTGGGAGCTAGCACTGTGTAGATTTTTTTTAACGTAGGTGGTCGGCCGGTACTTTTGCACACCCCCTGCCTTGGACTAGAAATGCTTAGAATTACTTGGAGAATCGATATGTTGAAGCTCATAGCTTGATACCATTTTTAAAGGTGCCACTCAGTAGATCTCCCACTATATTTTCGTATTCGTTTTGAACGCGTCCGTTATTAGATTGTCGATTGCAAATTCCGATCTATGTCCTGATGGCCAATGTTTCCATTGTCTTGGAGTTATGGAACTTAAGAAGGAAATATTTTGAGATAATTATAAGTGTATATTTTTTTCTAACAAATAAAAGTTTTGAAATTACATTTTGTTTTATTTAGCTCTTTGGATCGCCGCGCGTTCCCCCACTACCGTCGTCTGTTAGTAGGAAGTAGGAGAACGTGTTATACGATACCAAGTGATGTCTAAAAACGTAATGGTTATATTCTCTTTGGTGATGTCTACAAACTGTATGTTAAATATTTAATAACAAATGAGAAAAAAATACCAAAACAACTCATAGCCAAGAGCGGGGAGCGGAATATTATCAATGTGATGAAATGAAATTATTCAGCTGCAAAACATTTCATTCATAATTTATGTCAGAGCTGACAGGTAAACAAGACAAAATGTCAATACTCTGTTGCCATATAAATCAGAATAATAGCGCCCTCTTGACAATGATCATATATTCCGGTAAGGCTTTAAGAGTCTGGCTACGTTAAAAGGCCTATCACACCGCCCTATCGGTAGGGTCCCTATCTCCTAAGTTCTGATTTATTTTTTCGTCTCTTAATGCCAAATTTTGAAACTTTGATAACTATATTATTGTGTCAGCACTATATAATAATGTCAAGCTACTCAAGCTTGTCAGTTACTCGCACAAAGTGTGATACCAAAATTTACACTACGGTGGCGCCAAGACGGAAAATTTGAAAACTAGACAAAAGTGACTGTCGCATCTGTTACGATGTAACAAATATACAGTGTTGCAACACGTAGATTTTTTAAATTTGCCGCCATTTTCTAGTCTCAGCTTTCGTTAGCCAGACTCTATAAGTCTTCAAAGTTTTAAGAGTGGGGAGTGGGTATTTTCTGTCGCTTTTCCGCAAAAGGCACCATTGTATTGGACGATCATCATTTACTATGGCGCTACTCAACAGTGATGTACTTAGCACTTTCTCTCTCTCTAACTACGAATATTCTAACCGTTGTTGCTTCGTTATTTTTTGAGATATTTGAATATTTGGCATAGTTTTATGTCTTCTTTCTATTGAAGTAATGAAATTGTTTGAGTCATCAACGTCTGTAATGCCTTGATCGATCACACATACCGAGCAAACGGCTGCGAGACAGTAAAAATATGCCTTGGTCACACGTACCGAGACAAACGGGCGAGACAGTAAAACTAGCTCGGCCGAGTAAAACTTCCATACTAATTTTACTGTCTCGCCCTTTTTTGTCGGTTCGTGTGAATTGTGATCAAGGCATTAGTCCAAAGATTAAATCTAGCTAAACACGGTAAAACCTCCGAGATGCGACCGCTGACGCACTGGCCAGGTGCTGGCCAGCGATAAAAAAATATCTAATTTTTCAGTGCCGTGTTTTGTTTTTTGATAGGTCAATTTTAAGTGATGAACGCTACTACAAATTTTTCTTTGGGAGTGATACTGATGATTTTTAATATAATTATTCCATAACTAGATAAATTATTTAAAAGATTTCATAAATGATTCATATATATAATTAAATTGTACCTAATGTTACTGCTGCTGTAATATAGTTTTAAATAGTGAATATATTTCTACATAAGGGCTGCCACTTTCGCAGGTATTTATTGTTAATAAGTTTAGATTTGTCTAAATTGCATGCTTGTTAAACCCAATCCAAGCCTCATTTAGCCGTCACTGGTCACTGGCCTGTGGGAAATGAGGCTCGGATGGGTTGCGAACATCTTTTAATAAAATGAGATTGCTTACAGCCCTTACTGCTACACTACGTTTCTCAAGAGCCATTATAAGTACTACTCTTATTTATAGCATATAGTGGCCTCGGTACGATACCTTATACGGCGTTTCGTGAGCAAAAGATTTCCTGTATCAGGGTAGTTTCTTTAGGACCCAGAGATGGATTTTCGAAGTAGAGCCCTCGACATTTTTTATGTCAAATTTTTGAGGGGGGTGAGTCCAGGTTAATTTGGATATCTGCGCCAGTTAAGCTGCTGGGTCAAGTTGGGTGTCAATTTAGAGTAAATCAAGGATGCTAAATTCATTTCTGGAATTATTTTTGGACCATTCAATACAAAATTTTCGAAAAATAAGACAGAAAAGGTAATTCATTGCATTCATCATGCATTCATACTGAAAACAGAAAAATGGCCATAACTTAAAAAAACAACACATTTTGGAAAAAAAATAGGTCTTTAGAAAACCGTGTTAATAACATATTTTTAAAAATAAATTTCAAAAATATACCTACCTACTGTGGAAGTATTAAAAAATTAAAAATTAGAAGATAGAACAAAAAATCAAATTAATTAAAAAACATAGTTTGTGATCTTTAAATGGTAGTGGTGGGCTTATTAACTCAATAAAAATATATTTCATGCCAATTCACGTCTTAAAATATTTAAAAAAAACCATTTATCAAATTTTAGAGAGCCGCCCGTGCTTCGTATGAGTTAACGATTTACAAAAATTCTTAGCTTATGTTATTAAGGACTAATATAGGTTTCTATTACATGAAGAATTTTTAAAATCGTTTGATTACTTATAAAGATAGGCCCCTACAAACAATTAGTACAAATTAGATCTCCACGAATTATATGAATAACTGCTAAATTAAAAAAAAATGCCAACTAACTTTAACAGATCCTGTCCAAAATAATATTGGATCACCCTAAAAGTTCAGCATTATTATTAATAACTAGCTGTTGCCCGCAACTTCGTCTGCGTAGAGCTCGGTTTTTAGTTAAAACATCATAAATATCCAGGAAACGGTATAATAATTGTGGTACTTTTACCCGGTGAGACCAAATTATTAATATGCTGTACGGATATAAATCGGTCAACCCAAATTCTCAACCCCTCTAAAAATCCCTTTAGGTACCTACTTATCGGTTAAAAACTCTCATTTACTTAGGCTATTTTTTGTGTGAGTTGACACGTATCTTGTCGTTTTCTCTTCGTTACTGTACGTATTTAATTATGGACCTGTAGAAATATCGTTTCAAACATCTATCCAAATCCACAAATCCTGAAATCATTTAAACAGTCTTTTTGTGAAATGAAAGTCTCTCAATTAAAATAATGTTATTTTTTGTTTTATTTAAACAGAGTCTCTGTAAGAAATTTGAAGTACCTCACTTAAAATAAAAATTTGCTCCCCATACAAACTTTGAACCCCTTTTTAACCCCTTTAGGGGATGAATTTCGAAAAACGCTGAAATTACTTTTTTTGTATTATTATAAGGAACTTTCACACAAAGTTTGAAGACTCTCACTTTAAAAAAAAATTGCTCCCCATACAATATTTCACCCCTATTTTCAACCCCTTAGGAGACGAAAATTTTGAAAACGCAGATATCACTTACATTGTCTTATTTTAAAGTCTTTGTACAAATTTTCAAGTCTATACACTCTATACCTTTAAAAAAATATTGCCCCTCATACAAACTTTGCACCCCTGTTTTACCCCCTTAGGGGTGGAATTTCCAAAAAATCCCGTCTTATCCCTTGCCTCCGTTGTATAACCTAAATATAGTGTAAATTTCAAATTTTTAGTACCGGCAGTTTCGGCGGGGCGGTGATTAATCAGTCACCCATCAACTTTATATACCTATATAGAATATAGATATAGATATATAGATAAAAGAAATGATATTGGTCCACCGTGTAAGTAATAATTAGCATTCATATACCGCGGAGATACCTTTGTAAATTGATGAGTGTCAATTTTCTCATGGATCCAATTATCAGATCTTGTTCTTAAACCCGATATTATATAAAAAAAAAAATATATCAGATCTTGACCAAATTTCAAAGAAAACATCATTGAGGCAGACCCTTCCAATCCAAAAAATAATAATTGCGAAATCGGTCTAAAACTAACAGAGAAATTAGTGAACATATCTAAAAACTATTTGCAGTCGAACACAGGACCTCTTCGTTTTTGAAGTTAGTTATGTTTTTTTAAACCCAGGACCAGTATAAACTGATAAAGATGTTGTACTCTCCTTCTTCGGCCTCCTCGACGTCATCTTTGATGAAACCCCTGGTCCACACTGGACACACATTTAAAACTATCAGTAATCGAATTTGCGGCTACCCACAGGTCTTGAAGCAGCGTGCATGGCAGCCATTCGCCATTCTCGCTTTCAAGGACAGTGGCTTCTGCAGGTGTTCTTGCAGCTAAGTTCTCGTGCCGCATTCCAGATTCTGTTTTGGGTTGTCCATACGGGCTGCCACTGTTCTGTTCCTCCTTTTCAATCTACTCGTCTGGTAGGGAGGGTATATATTGTGTGTCATTTAAAGTTTGTCCTCACAAGTGACCTGCTTCATAGGCTGCCCTAAGCGCATGCATACTGAAACTAAAATCCGTAAAATATTACAGTGTAATTGTTATCACAGTAATCGTTTTAAAACCTGAAAATAACTTAGAGGAACAATCATTGTTATTAGTCAGACACGTCGGTATAGTCGGGTAAGATTCTTTATATCACACCTGGCCATAAAGTGGCCATTATCGCACGCTCCGCGCGCGAAAAAACCCACTTCCTGGCCAGGGGGTGACATAAAATTTTGTACTTACCACGGGCGATAATAAAGAAAGCCTCAGATCGCATATTTATCGCCCTTGCCTTCGGCTCGGGCGTAAAATACCTGCGATCTGAGACATTCTTTGTTTTATCGCCCTTGGTAAGTAATGTACTATTATTAGTTATTTTTATTTCGCTACTTACTGATCCGCCCGCGCAGCCGTCTTGCGACCCATGATATTTTTTTCTGTCATAATTTTGTAGGTAGAGCTATATTGATATTTATATATTTAGAATCTGCATAAAACCAGCTTTCTTATAGTATTTATTTCATTATTAAAGTTAACTTTTTACATCCAATATCAGAGCGCTGAATCAAAAAGTAAAAATTAATCTATATATATATAAAGTTGATAGGGTGACTGACTCATCACCGCCCCGCCGAAACTGCCGGTCCTAGAAATTTGAAATTTACACTATAGTTAGGTTATATAACGGAGGCAAGGGATAAGACGGGATTTTTGGAAATTCCACCCCTAGGGGGGTAAAACAGGGGTTCAAAGTTTGTATGGGGGGCAATAATTTTTTTAAGGTCCAGACTTGAAACTTTGTACAAAGACTCCTTAAAATAAGAATGAAAGTTATATATGCGGTTTCAAAATTTTCGTCTCGTAAGGGTTGAAAATGGGGGTGAAATATTGTATGGGGAGCAATTTTTTTTTTAAGTGAGAGTCCTCAAACTTTGTATAAAAGTTCTTTATAATAATGGAAAAAAAGTAATTTCAGCGTTTTTTAAAATTCATCCCTTAAAGGGGTTAAAAAGGAGTTCAAAATTTGTATGGGGACCAAATTTTTTTTTAAGTGAGAGACTTCAAATTTCTTACAGAGACTCTCTGTTTAAATACAACAAAACTAATTTCAGCGTTTTTTGAAATTCATCCCCTAAAGGGGGTAAAAAGGGGTTCAAAGTTTGTATTGAAAGCAAAATTTTGAGTGAATGACATAAAATTACTTACAGAAACTCTCATCATCCTCCTAGCGTTATCCCAGTACTTTAGTAGGTATGAATCCTTAAGTGGGAGTTACAAGTCGTGATAAAGTTTGGCCTCACGATGGAAACTGTTCCTTAGGCTACTTGTAACTTATACTGAGCGAGGCCAAACTTTCCACGCAAAAAATTCAAAATGGCGGCTATTTTAGTTTCCATTTTTTTTTATTTTTTTTAGAACTCAAAAATGCTTCGTGCTACACAAAAACTTTGTATGAGAATTATGTTCTGCATAAATTTATCTATAACTTTGGTTCATGCATGGCATTGGCTATGCAGAAATCAATCCATTTTCTCCAGTGATACTAGGAACAAATATAAAGGATTTCATCCGACGAAATAAAAATTTCATCGACGGGAATTCAAAATGGCGGTCATTTACCAAAGGAGGAGCCGCATTTTTTAAAAAGTGTATAATTTCAAAACGGCATCTGCTATTTAAGTAATATGGGTATCAATCGATTGGTATTGACACCATTAATTAAAATAAGAAAAATACCATGTAAAAAATTAAAGATAGCGGCCAACTAATATCAAAATTGTAAAATTTTCATTCTTCTTTTTTTCGTTATATTAAAAATAACAACTAAATGTCCAACGATATAGTCAATTTATAAATTTACATAAATTCTCATAGTATTATCTACGCGACAAAACAAAAATTATGACAATCCGTCGATTAGTTTTTGAACTATACGAATTACAAACGAGCCTCGGCGACTGTGTCATAGTAGTTATAGAAACAAACTGCACTTTTGTAATGAAAGCAAGTCGCTTTTGCACAATGGTATTAGTGAAGAGACCAAACTTGATTATTTTTTCGATAATATCTAATTTTCACCCGTCAGTAACCGAGACTACGCCACTTCAAAATTATAAGCCTAAAACGTTCTACTAAGTTAAAAGGTAGACAGATTTGGACAAAAAATGTGGCAATCGATAGAGAAAAATGTTGCTCAACTTAAAATAAAATACGCTTTTTGTTACAAAAGTTAAGAATTTTTTTTTCTGTGTTTAGCAATAAACTTTTTATTTTATTTTTATTTTTTTGATATTTATACTCTGTAAAATCCTACACTTTGTTTTTTCTGCGTTTAAGAACATTTTAATCTATAGTACATTGTGCATGTGTGTCATAGTTGTTTTTTTTTATATTGAAGAAACTTTTTGTAGTGTGATTGTTTTTGGAAAAAAATATTCTTTTAAGGTTCAAAAAATATATAAGGTATGAATATAAGTACTTATAGGGTATGACTATCAAAAGTTTATGGCAAAAAAAAGATTTTTTTTCTTAAGTTATGCTAAAAAAATCACAGCGTTATTTTTTATGTTGAACAAGATTTTCCTGTATCGATTGCCACATTTATTGTCCAAATTTGGCCACCTTTTAACTTAGTAGAACATTTTAGACTTATAATTTCGAAGTGGCGTAGTCTCGGTTACTGACGGGTGAAAATTAGATATTATCGAAAAAAGTAATCAAGTTTGGTCTCTTCACTAATACGATTATGCAAAAGCGACTTGCTTTCATTACAAAAGTGCAGTTTGTTTCCATAACTACTATGACACAGTCACCAAGGCTCGTTTGTAATTCGTATAGTCCAAAAACTACTCGACGGATTGTCATAATTTTTGTTTTATCGCGTAGATAATACTATGAGAATTTATGTAAATATATAAGTTGACTATATAATTGGACATTTAGTTGTTATTTTTAATATAACGAAAAAAAGAAGAATGAAAATTTTACAATTTTGATATTAGTTGGCCGCTATCTTTATTTTTTAAATGGTATTTTTCTTATTTTAATTAATGTTGTCAATACCAATCGATTGATACCCATATTACTTAAATAGCAGATGCCGTTTTGAAATTATACACTTTTTAAAAAATGCGGCTCCCCCTTTGGTAAATGACCGCCATTTTGAATTCCAGTCGATGAAATTTTCATTTCGTCGGATGAAATCCTTTATATTTGTTCTGGAGAAAATGAATTGCTTTCTGCATACGATGCAGTTTGATTTTGCTAAGCCTTTTGACTAACAGTGTTTTAACAAGAAACGCAATATTGAACACCATTTTTCTCATGAACTATTAGATATATCGAGAAAATGATAATAACCAAAGTTATAGATAAATTTATGCAGAACATAATTGTCATACAAAGTTTTTGTGTAGAACGAAGCATTTTTGAGTTCTAAAAAAAATAAAAAAATATGGAAACTAAAATAGCCGCCATTTTGAATTTTTTGCGTGGATAGTTTGGCCTCGCTCAGTATAAGTTACAAGTAGCCTAAGGAACAGTTTCCATCGTGAGGCCAAACTTTATCATGACTTGTAACTCCCAATGTCCATTTATATGGGGATTCACACCTACTACTTACAGAAACTCTGTTTAAATTAAATACAACAAAACTAATTTAAGCGGTTTTTTTTTAATTCATCCCCTCAAGGGGTTTTAAAGGGGTTCAAAGTTTGTATTTTTTAAGTGAGAGACTTCAAATTTTTTACAGAGTCTCTGTTTAAATACAACAAAACAAATTTCAGAGTTTCTGTAGACTCTCTATTAAACCAGGAAAAGTAATTGCAGTTTTTTGAAAATGTATCCCTTAAGGGTGTAAAAAGGGGGTCGAAAGTATGGAAAAAGTCGAAGTGAGCCACTAGAAATTTATTTTTTAGTAATAAAAGATAAATATATTAAAAACGACCTACCCGCACTAAGTCGTGGTGGGTTAGAAATGCTAAAGTATGTCTGTCTGTCTGTCTGTAACCCCTTCACGCTTAAACTGCTGAACCGATTTAGATGAAATTTGGTGTGAATATTGTTCGAGTCCGAGGAAAGGACATAGGATAGTTTTCATCCCATCCCTTAAGGAAGTGGAAGTTTCTATGGAACAGAGATAACTAGATAACCGCCTGAAATAAAAGAATAGCAATAAAATTCTAACGCGATGACCGATCTCTACGCAGACGAAGTTGCGGGCAACAGCTAGTAATGTATAAATTTGCGATTTTGGTCAGAAAATTATTCCAAAATAGTAAAATGTACGATCAGAAATGATGTCGGTGTATTCCTTTTATACGAAAATGATACCAAACTTGCCATAGTAGATATAAGAAAGGAGTCAGCTTAGTTTGAAATGTACAGGTCGGCTGCTATGTTTGGAGCCCCCCATTTCTCACCACATGAAAAATCCGGGGGGCTCTACTTCGTAAATGCATCTTTGGACTATAGATATCAATCCTGCCAAAGGAAATCTTTTGTTCATTAAATGCCGTATTTTCCCTTTTTTTGTTCCGTGCAGATGCGACTATTACTTCTCTGCGCTACCTTGGCGACGGGTCTATATTGGAGGGAGACCGTTAGACACTGCTGCTGGAGTGAAAGACGCCTGCCTGACTTAGACCTTGAACTCACGGTCTCATTACAGTTTCTCCTCGGAACCCATCGACGGAGTTCAGGCCAGTGATCTTTATTTACCCAGTTTTAGTTTGTAATATCTGGCCGACCGAGCTTTGATCTATTTCTCGTCCCCGAAAACTCAAACATACCAAATTTCATCAAAATCGTTAAGAGCCGTTTTCGAGATCCCCGATATAAATAAATATATATACAAGAATTGCTCGTGATATAATATCTGGGCGGTCCAGCTTTGCTCGGCGTTTTCCCGTGCATGATACCTAGCTAGATCGATTGCTCGTCCCCGAAAACCTCCACATACCAAATTTCATCAAAATCGTTAGAGCCGTTTCCGAGATCCCCGGAATAAATAAATAATTTTCCTATTGCACATAATTTCTAGTCTCCGTTAACATCTATATTTCAAATTCATAAAACCTATTAAAACTAGTTATGTATTGGAAATTAATTAAAGCGCAAGTAACTTTTCGCTGTAATTCTATTCGGTTTGAACCTTAACTTTGGGTATTAAGGTTACAATTTTAACTACACGCATGTGGTAGATAAATCGTAATATGCCTGAAATTTAGTAATAACAATAAACCGACAGTAGTTCAGAACATTATCACAAGATATCAGACGGTCAAGCACAGGCGAGTTTGTCAGCCACTACATATTTTAGTCATTTGTCACACTGATTTAAAACGGGTAGCATTTAACGAACCACCAAATTAATTGCCGAATGATGCCCTAAAAAATTACATTTGATTACCAAAAATACTAGTTTCGCACCAAATTTTCAACTCCATTTAAATATAAAGTGCAACTCGAAGAAGTAACATGTCGATAACCTATTAAATTAAATTGTTACCAAATAAATTAGTCTCTACCCAAAAATACTTAATGATCACCTAATTTCAAACACCAAATTTCATATAATTCGCATCCAAATATAACTGGGATCGTAATCCTATTAAAATTAATTACACCCAAATAATTCTTTCGATACCCAGAAATACTACATGATCACCTAATTTCAAGCGTCATTTGTTTCATCAAATTAATATCTAGTCTATAATACCGGATCTACGCAATGTAAGAAACGCAAGCGTCATGTTTCGGATTCATGGAGCGACATGTGTCGGACCGACACGCGACATGTTCGGGCTCATCGAGCGACATGTTTCGGACTAACACGCGACATGTTTCGGATCCAGCGACATGTCTCGGACCCATCGAGCGACATGTGGGTGTCATCGAGCGACATGTTTCGGACTCACACGCGACATGTTTCGGATCCAGCGACATGTCTCGGACCCATCGAGCGACATGTTGGGGTCATCGAGCGACATGTTTCGGACTCACACGCGACATGTTTCGGATCCAGCGACATGTCTCGGACCCATCGAGCGACATGTTGGGGTCATCAAGCGACATTTTTCGGACTCACACGCGACATGTTTCGGATCCAGCGACATGTCTTGGACCCATCGAGTGACATGTTGGAGTCATCGAGCGACATGTGTCGGACCGACACGCGACATGTTCGGGCTCATCGAGCGACATGTTTCGGACTCACACGCGACATGTTTCGGATCCAGCGACATGTCTCGGACCCATCGAACGACATGTTGGGGTCATCGAGTGACATGTTTCGGACTCACACGCGACATGTTTCGGATCCAGGGACATGTCTCGGACCCATCGAGCGACATGTTGGGGTCATCGAGCGACATGTTTCGGACTCACACGCGACATGTTTCGGATCCAGCGACATGTCTCGGACCCATCGAGCGACATGTTGGAGTCATCGAGCGACATGTGTCGGACCGACACGCGACATGTTCGGGCTCATCGAGCGACATGTTTCGGACTCACACGCGACATGTTTCGGATCCAGCGACATGTCTCGGACCCATCGAGCGACATGTTGGGGTCATCGAGCGACATGTTTCGGACTCACACGCGACATGTTTCGGATCCAGCGACATGTCTCGGACCCATCGAGCGACATGTTGGGGTCATCGAGCGACATGTTTCGGACTCACACGCGACATGTTTCGGATCCAGCGACATGTCTTGGACCCATCGAGCGACATGTTGGGGTCATCGAGCGACATGTTTCGGACTCACACGCGACATGTTTCGGATCCAGCGACATGTCTCGGACCCATCGAGCGACATGTTGGGGTCATCGAGCGACATGTTTCGGACTCACACGCGACGTTGTGGTTACCGAGTGACATGTTTTGGACTAACACGCGACATGTTCGGGCTCATCAAGCGACATGTTTCGGATCCAGCGACATGTCTCGGACCCATCGAGCGACATGTTGGGGTCATCGAGCGACATGTTGGGGTCATCGAGCGACATTTTGGGGTCATCGAGCGACATGTTTCGGACTCACACGCGACATGTTCGGGCTCATCAAGTGACATGTTTCGGATCCAGCGACATGTCTCGGACCCATCGAGCGACATGTTGGGGTCATCGAGCGACATGTTTCGGACTCACACGCGACATGTTTTGGATCCAGCGACATGTCTCTGACCCATCGAGCGACATGTTGGGGTCATCGAGCGACATGTTTCGGACTCACACGCGACATGTTTCGGATCCAGCGACATGTCTCGGACCCATCGAGCGACATGTTGGGGTCATCGAGCGACATGTTTCGGACTCACACGCGACATGTTTCGGATCCAGCGACATGTCTCTGACCCATCGAGCGACATGTTGGGGTCATCGAGCGACATGTTTCGGACTCACACGCGACATGTTTTGGATCCAGCGACATGTCTCGGACCCATCGAGCGACATGTTGGGGTCATCGAGCGACATGTTTCGGACTCACACGCGACATGTTTCGGATCCAGGGACATGTCTCGGACCCATCGAGCGACATGTTGGGGTCATCGAGCGACATGTTTCGGACTCACACGCGACATGTTTTGGATCCAGCGACATGTCTCTGACCCATCGAGCGACATGTTGGGGTCATCGAGCGACATGTTTCGGACTCACACGCGACATGTTTCGGATCCAGCGACATGTCTCGGACCCATCGAGCGACATGTTGGGGTCATCGAGCGACATGTTTCGGACTCACACGCGACATGTTTCGGATCCAGCGACATGTCTCTGACCCATCGAGCGACATGTTGGGGTCATCGAGCGACATGTTTCGGACTCACACGCGACATGTTTTGGATCCAGCGACATGTCTCGGACCCATCGAGCGACATGTTGGGGTCATCGAGCGACATGTTTCGGACTCACACGCGACATGTTTCGGATCCAGCGACATGTCTCGGACCCATCGAGCCACATGTTGGGGTCATCGAGCGACATGTTTCGGACTCACACGCGACATGTTTTGGATCCAGCGACATGTCTCTGACCCATCGAGCGACATGTTGGGGTCATCGAGCGACATGTTTCGGACTCACACGCGACGTTGTGGTTACCGAGTGACATGTTTTGGACTAACACGCGACATGTTCGGGCTCATCAAGCGACATGTTTCGGATCCAGCGACATGTCTCGGACCCATCGAGCGACATGTTGGAGTCATCGAGCGACATGTTGGGGTCATCGAGCGACATTTTGGGGTCATCGAGCGACATGTTTCGGACTCACACGCGACATGTTCGGGCTCATCAAGCGACATGTTTCGGACGCATCCAGCGACATGTTTCGGACCCATCGAGCGACATGTTGGAGTCATCGAGCGACATGTTTCGGACTCACACGCGACATGTTCTGGCTCATCCAACGACATGTTTCGGACTCAACAGGTAGTGGTTCTGGCGCTTCGCCGGCCGCTACCGCGGCACGCTCGCTTCGCTCGCTCGGCTCGCGCATTGTATATATATATATATATATATATATATATATATATATATATATATATATATATATATAACACATTTTGAGTCCGAAATATGTCGCTTGATGAGCCCGAACATGTCGCGTGTTAGTCCGAAACATGTCGCTCGATGACCCCAACATGTCGCTCGATGGGTCCGAGACATGTCGCTGGACCCGAAACATGTCGCTGGATGCGTCCGAAACATGTCGCTTGATGAGCCCGAACATGTCGCGTGTTAGTCCGAAACATGTCGCTCGATGACTCCAGCATGTCGCTCGATGGGTCCGAGACATGTCGCTGGATCCGAAACATGTCGTTGTGTGAGTCAGAAACATGTCGCTCGATGACCCCAACATGTCGCTCGATGGGTCCGAGACATGTCGCTGGATCCGAAACATGTCGCTTGATGAGCCCGAACATGTCGCTCGATGACCCCAACATGTCACTCGATGGGTCCGAGACATGTCGCTGGATCCGAAACATGTCGTGTGTGAGTCCGAAACATGTCGCTCGATGACCCCAACATGTGGCTCGATGGGTCCGAGACATGTCGCTGGATCCGAAACATGTCGCGTGTGAGTCCGAAACATGTCGCTCGATGACCCCAACATGTCGCTCGATGGGTCCGAGACATGTCGCTGGATCCGAAACATGTCGCGTGTGAGTCCGAAACATGTCGCTCGATGAGCCCGAACATGTCGCGTGTCGGTCCGACACATGTCGCTCGATGACTCCAACATGTCGCTCGATGGGTCCGAGACATGTCGCTGGATCCGAAACATGTCGCGTGTGAGTCCGAAACATGTCGCTCGATGACCCCAACATGTCGCTCGATGGGTCCGAGACATGTCGCTGGATCCGAAACATGTCGCGTGTGAGTCCGAAACATGTCGCTCGATGACCCCAACATGTCGCTCGATGGGTCCGAGACATGTCGCTGGATCCGAAACATGTCGCTGGATGCGTCCGAAACATGTCGCTTGACGAGCCCGAACATGTCGCGTGTTAGTCCGAAACATGTCGCTCGATGACTCCAACATGTCGCTCGATGGGTCCGAGACATGTCGCTGGATCCGAAACATGTCGTTGTGTGAGTCCGAAACATGTCGCTCGATGACCCCAACATGTCGCTCGATGACCCATCGACATGTCGCTGGATCCGAAACATGTCGCGTGTGAGTCCGAAACATGTCGCTCGATGACCCCAACATGTCGCTCGATGGGTCCGAGACATGTCGCTGGATCCGAAACATGTCGCGTTTGAGTCCGAAACATGTCGCTCGATGACCCCAACATGTCGCTCGATGGGTCCGAGACATGTCGCTGGATCCGAAACATGTCGCGTGTGAGTCCGAAACATGTCGCTCGATGATCCCAACATGTCGCTCGATGGGTCCGAGACATGTCGCTGGATCCGAAACATGTCGCGTGTGAGTCCGAAACATGTCGCTCGATGAGCCCGAACATGTCGCGTGTCGGTCCGACACATGTCGCTCGATGACCCCAACATGTCGCTCGATGGGTCCGAGACATGTCGCTGGATCCGAAACATGTCGCGTGTGAGTCCGAAACATGTCGCTCGATGACCCCAACATGTCGCTCGATGAGTCCGAGACATGTCGCTGGATCCGAAACATGTCGCGTGTGAGTCCGAAACATGTCGCTCGATGACCCCAACATGTCACTCGATGGGTCCGAGACATGTCGCTGGATCCGAAACATGTCGCGTGTGAGTCCGAAACATGTCGCTCGATGACCCCAACATGTCGCTCGATGGGTCCGAGACATGTCGCTGGATCCGAAACATGTCGCGTGTGAGTCCGAAACATGTCGCTCGATGACCCCAACATGTCGCTCGATGGGTCCGAGACATGTCGCTGGATCCGAAACATGTCGCGTGAGAGTCCGAAACATGTCGCTCGATGACCCCAACATGTCGCTCGATGGGTCCGAGACATGTCGCTGGATCCGAAACATGTCGCTGGATGCGTCCGAAACATGTCGCTTGACGAGCCCGAACATGTCGCGTGTTAGTCCGAAACATGTCGCTAGATGACTCCAACATGTCGCTCGATGGGTCCGAGACATGTCGCTGGATCCGAAACATGTCGTTGTGTGAGTCCGAAACATGTCGCTCGATGACCCCAACATGTCGCTCGATGGGTCCGAGACATGTCGCTGGATCCGAAACATGTCGCGTTTGAGTCCGAAACATGTCGCTAGATGACCCCAACATGTCGCTCGATGGGTCCGAGACATGTCGCTGGATCCGAAACATGTCGCGTGTGAGCCCGAAACATGTCGCTCGATGATCCCAACATGTCGCTCGATGGGTCCGAGACATGTCGCTGGATCCGAAACATGTCGCGTGTGAGTCCGAAACATGTCGCTCGATGAGCCCGAACATGTCGCGTGTCGGTCCGACACATGTCGCTCGATTACCCCAACATGTCGCTCGATGGGTCCGAGACATGTCGCTGGATCCGAAACATGTCGCGTGTGAGTCCGAAACATGTCGCTCGATGACCCCAACATGTCGCTCGATGGGTCCGAGACATGTCGCTGGATCCGAAACATGTCGCTTGATGAGCCCGAACATGTCGCGTGTTAGTCCAAAACATGTCACTCGGTAACCACAACGTCGCGTGTGAGTCTGAAACATGTCGCTCAATAATTAATTTGAATGTATTAACTACAATATAGCTTGTAATGTGTATAATATTTGGACGTAATTCTAATAACAAATGATGCACGAGATTTGGTGGTAGTTTAGTATTTTTGGTGGTACTTGAGAATTTTTTGATGCGATTATAAAATTTCAGGGAACGCAATAAGTAAAATAGCTGCTACTGCTGGAATAATAGGTATGAGTGGTTAGGTGATCTGAAATTGATGGTCGATACATTTTTTTGAGTGTTCAGCCTTATTTTAGGGTTCGAAAATTTGGTGACATCAAAAGTTATTTAGGTGATCATTTTATTTGTTCCCATTTAAAACATAGCGTAGGTACTACTATTTTGACTTAGTATCCAACGCTTTTGAATTCAACTCATTATCATCAGCCTACCTATATACGTCCCACTGCTGGGCACAGGCCTCCTCTCCTAAATGAGAGGGAGGATGAGAGGAGGAGCTATTAAATATGCTTCATGTTTAACCCTTTCAATGCCAATACTAAAATATATGCATATATGACTGGATTGCTTGATATGACTGGATTAAGAGAAACAATGTGATTGTGAGCACAACCTCCTTACTATCTTGTAAATCGCACGTGAGTATTGAACAGTTTGGCCCACGGATCTATAACAGGTATAGATCCGTGGTTTGGCTTGAGTTTGGCGTTCACGCGCACACCAAACTGACCGATACTCCCGAGCGAATCCTAGATATTTCAAAGAAGGGAAAGGAAAGGAAGAAAAAGTAAAAAATAAAACCGGTCAAGTGCGAGTCCGACTCGCGCACCGAGGGTTCCGTACACAGTTCTTGTATATGTAGTTGTGTACGACCCCATTAATTCAGGAACAATCTTTAAAAAACATGACAGCACCATCTATCGGCGCATTGTGTTACTAATTTGCGCGACTGAATAACTTAGTACGTATGTTGGTTTTTCAAGGATAATTCTTTATCACATCAACCGATTTCAATAATTGTTTTTTTATTTGAAAGAAGGTATTTTCAACGTAATTTTGTAAATTTAAATATCAAACAAAAATATATACAAAGGTGATTAAATTACAAACTTAGTATAGAAGAGTTTTTTGATGATTAAAAAAAAGAAAAACTAGATAGGGCTATGGCTATATTTTTCCTGTAAAATATACATGCATATTAATGTTGTGTAATAATTTCAAATTTTTTTCTTCGTAAACTTCGGAGATAAGGGGGGAGGAATGGTATTTTTTTTTTACATTTTCCCTCGTAAATCGAAATTTCCCCAACGAAAAAAAAAACTAAAAATTGTTTTAGAATGTATAAGTCAAGCCCTTTCATATGATACCCCACTTGACATAGTTGCCAGACTTTGAAATTTTGAACCCCCTTTTATCTGTCATTATTCACAGAAAATAAAATAAAATAATTAAAAAAACCATCTTCTATGTATCTGGGTTACCCTTGTTTATAACTATTCCAATCTTCAAATCGATAGGATAAGTAGTTCCTGAGATATTTAGCGATGTGACAGACAGACAGACAGACAAAGTGAAACCAATAGGGTTCCTTTTTTACCTTTTTGGTACGGAACCCTAAAAACGACCAAAATAGGTGACTGGGGAAAAATGCCACTGGAAAGAAAAGGAAGAAAAAATAAAAGAACTACTAAAAATAGGTGACTGGGGAAAAATGCCACTGGGAAAATATGGGAACGGATTAATTGACACACAGAAATAGTACATTGTTGTAGAGGCTAGAAAGTAAGCAATAGATGGACGAGTTAGTTCGAGGGCCGACGCGCAGCGGAGGCCCTCGAAAGTACGAGATCCATCTATTGCACTTTCGGCCGAGGCTTAACATAGTGCTTTTCACGTCTACTGAGAGGAAATCAAATCAATTTTTATAGTTTGTTGGTTGCAGCAACACAATAACTTTTTCACAATCCGCCTTATTTTTTTTCCAGTACTTACGTTCTTAATGGCCAGTATGTTATTAGATAATTCAAATGCGTTTTTATGTAATAAATGTTCAATGCAAACTTTTCAAAACACATAAAAATCTTAAAAACGCCAATCAACAACCTTAAAATCTCCCGCCTACATTTTTTTTAGTAAGTACGTTCTTAATGGCCAGTGTGTTATTGGGTAATTCAAAGGCGTTTTTATATAATAAATGTTCAGTGCAAACCTATCAAAGCACATTTAAAAATCTTAAAAACGCCAATCAACCTTAAAATCTCCCGCCTACATTTTTTTTCGAGTACGTTCTTAATGGCCAGTGTGTTATTAGATAATTCAAAGGGCGTTTTTATGTAATAAATCTTCAATTCAAACCATTCAAAGCACATAAAAGTCTTAAAAACGCCTATCAATAACCTTCTTTTTCATAACATAGTCGGCGACACCAAAAAATACCTAATTTTTACGAGTTGTGATTGGTTCATTTTGTGTCATATGAAGTACGGGCGTGTTCTGATTGGACGATAGCACTACTATAACCGCTACAACAATATAACATTGTTGTAGCGGTTTAGGTGTGGTTTAGGTTCATAGTTGTCCTGTTCATGAGTCTACTATACTATTGTCAATTTTGACGCCCCAATTCCCGCCATCGTGGCCATCGCCATGGCGTGAAAAAATGATTTTCGGAAATTAGGGGCCACACTCCTTATGTCGCGATTCCAGCGTTCAGATATTGTTTCACTCATGTGTTTTATGAAAGAGGACATTTGAGGTGCAAAGACGCCATCAACTGATGTTACAAGTGGGGTGAAGGTAGCATGTCGCATTTCACAGGCATTTGAGTATTTTCTTTGTTTTTCAGCTTCGGCTGATTTTAAAACAGATGTGACTGGACGTGTGAGGTAGGAAGGAGCGTCGGTGTCAACAATACGAATATCGAATAACGCCTCCATCTGAGCATCCCATACGCTACGGCAGGATAGGTCTGCACGTAATCCGCTGTCATTTTCGGAAATAATTGGTTCTTTGTTACGTTTCCCCAGGCGTGTTGGCAAAGTTCACATAAGAGATATCTCTGATCTCATTGTGGCGCCTAGTGATTAGGCCTCCAGTTGTACAACAGAGCGCGTGATCAATGTTGAATTGGCCGTTGCCGCAGCCATCTCATGACTGTGGCATGGAGTTTGGTATTCTAATTATTCTATGGTAGGTAACGTATTGATAGCGCATCTCTGAATTCTAGTGGGGATAGGTCAAAATGATCTTTTTTTGTAGGAATGACGGATAGCCAATTTGAGGACTTCGTTTTCATCTTGGATGCGATGGATCTTTCAATCGCTCTTCTCTTGTTAGCGGTGAATTTTGCTAAGGTAGTTTCTAAAAGTTTGTCGTCGAGGGCATCTTTTTTTTACGGCCTTCTTTGCGTGCATCTTTTAGACATGTATTATGGTCGGATAGGACAATCTGTTTCTTCTCTAATAAGGCATCGCATCTGTAAGAGCTGTGCAACCTTCCAACCAGCTGTGTATGTTAATGAAACATCAGTGATAATAATAGCGAATTAACTATATTTAAATTCAAAATGTAGACAATTTTAGATGCATTGTATAGCAATGACAGAAGTAGTAGTAAAAAAACATGTGTTGACACACAAAATCTATATATGAGTATTGCCATACAAACAATTCATGTTAGACAACCTACATGTATATATTATTAAACATAACTGGCCAGGGCCTTGAATATTCATATAAAAAATTAACTATTAATAAATGAAATTAACTACTGTATTAGATAACAAACCACTAACAAACGTACTCTATTCTTACCGTAAAGAAGTAAAAGTTATAAATACGAGTAGGGTCAAGGAACCAAAAGATGAACACTTAAGCGACTAACCCAACTTTAGGAATTTTTTTCGGGGTGTTGTAACCTACTATATACAGGTTTCATTTTTTTATATGAATCGGTATATAATCGAGATTGAATTCCAATTTTTTAAATCATCCTATTATAATAGAGTTTTTTTTTTTAAATAATCTAAGCAAAAGTATGCCGATTTGCCCAGAAGTTGAACAGTGTGCCCTAATTCTGAACACTTTGACACCATTAGATGAACGAACACTTTCGCACCAATTTACTCCATTGATAACGGTGTATGTTAATAAAGATGAATGAAATATTAGTGTAAAATTAGCAAATATATTTATTTATGCATTGTCCGAGCATTTATAAGCAAAAAAAATAATGTGCGAACTTACATAATACTATAAATAATATTTACCAAAATAATACAGTAAACTAGAGAACATGAAAGCTAAGGATGGGTAAAGTTGCCAGGTTTTATGCTAATTAGTAACTTTGGAGTAAAGACGTTCATTTACTAACCACTGCCTAAATCATGAACGACTAAATTATGTTAGTTCAAGTTTTGGACACGATAGCTGTGAAATGAACGAACCAAAATCAACAAAGTGTTCACATATTGGAACAGTAGCCAGAAGTTGAACTAGTTAATTTTATTCGTTCAAGTTCTGGCATCAGGTTCTATGTTGAACAATGGTATTTTTCATAGTAAAACAAACTCCAAAATAAACGTTTTGTCAATAGAAAGTTGCGTTCAACTTTTGGTTGAAAAATCAACGACAAAGAAACGATTAATTTAAGCTATAGAAGTTCTTATTATCTTTTCAGTACGAATTTAAATCAATGTTTGAAAAAACGACACCCTGCCCGAAAGTTGAACGCCGTTCAACTATTAGCTCAGGTACACAAAATTGGAACCATAACTTGAACAGCAAATATCTCCCAAATTATTAAAAAAAAATTTTTATCTAATATATAAAAATGTAAAGGCATTAATCAAGAATCTATTTCACTCAAAACCTTGTAAGTATACGTTATATTAAATTTTATACGTAATTTAATGCTTAAATTTGAGAGCGCTATCCTTAGTGAGATCTCCATACAAACGGAGTTCTTGGCACGAGGCCTGGATTCAACAGCGGCTTATAGCCACGTGTGTACGGTTACAGCCTGGGAGTTTAATTACCAGCCTCGACAAAGGATTGCCGCGTTAGAAAAAAATATTCCGAAAGGGTAAAATATATCACGATTTTTTTATTTCAATTTTTCGGTCGAATGTTCAACTATTGGGGTGTGTTCATCTTTTGGTTCCTTGACCCTAATTAACAACGTTTAGCCCTAAGACAGAGTTTGAGTCTTGGGATCGGATTTGAAGCCACTAAACACTTGAATGAGTTTGAACTACCGATACCGATTAAGTTTGAATGTTTAATAGACAAACAATTATGTTCATTAGGGAGGTCATCAAGAGCTTGTGGCATGTTAGATAGAACACCACTTATGAAGTTTAAATTCCCTCTTTTTAGGGTTCCGTACCAAAAAGGTAAAAAAAGAACCTGTTGGTTTCACTTTGTCAGGAACTACTTATGCTATTGATTTGATGAGGCCAGTGTGACGTATAGGGGTGGTAAATAAAGCACCACGTCATCAACAAAAATATATATTCGGGACAACAGTCCCGCAAATAAAAATAAGGGTCGTGGGTGGTCTATGCCCTGTCTAGATTGGCCGCCGTAGATCCGGTACTCTCCTGACTGGTCGGCGGCGGTCGAATACTGGGGTCACGTTCGGCCAGCTGAGATGAGAAGGAACGGCGTCGGGCGAACGTGCGGTTCGGTATTTTCATAAAAAAAACGACGCACCCAATTACGTGGGTACTGATTTCACCATGTTGTTTGTGTTGGTGCCTGGCGAAGAAATGTCGCCTTGAAAGGTGTCCGCCCCCACCGAATAAAAATATAGTTTTTTAAAATTGCAAATTGCTCGCAGCGCCAGACGACACGTAACTATTTTCGTGTGCACTGCGGCACGGGTCTGTTGTCGAAGGCGGCGGGTCGCGGACTCACCGCGGGCGGGGTGTGTGTGTGTCCATATCCTCCACAAGAGGCATCTTGACCTGAAACTTGTTGTCAGCCAAGATGGTAGTATCTTGGATATTTTTCAGTTTTTTGAAGTTCTTTGCTGACATCATTTTTTTGGTCAGCTGCTTGCTGTGAGTATACTCACAACAAGCCAAAATTGTTGTAAATAATATTTAAGGTTTATTTAAAAAAAGGAATAACAATAGTTAAATTTGTTATACAAGGGTGCAATGTTGTATTTATAACCGCGAGTGTAGAGTTGAAACAAGCTAGCGAATGGATTCTATGGTTGAAAATAGAGTCCTGAGCGAAGCGAGTGGTTCAAAAATAGAATCCTGAGCGTAGCGAGTGTTGCACACGAGATGTAAAATAACTTTGCACCCTTGTGTAACACAAATCTTTTCACCTCACTAAAGCGAGAAAATCCAAAAAAAAACTAAAATAAATATGACGTAATACAAACTAAATCAAAATTTAAAAAAGAAAAAATCATGTATAAATTAGATAAAATTTTAAATATGAAATTACAATCTAAAAAATAAAGTGAATCCAAAAAATATTACAAAGCCCGAAATATTTTATTTTTAAGTTCAATCTTTATTGCACAAAAGAGAACCTTATCGTACAAAAGGCGGACTTAATGCCATATGGCATTCTCTACCAGTCAACCTTATATTTTTACACTAGCGGCCCGCCGCGGCTTCGCACGGATAGTCTAGTTTTGCTACCTAATTTATTGTTATTGTGAAAATATTCATTTAAATTACATGCTGTAAATGGCCATATTGATCTATTTTAAATCCACAATTTATTTATTTTTTGGATAAAGATTAATGTTGTATTGCTTAAAATCGCTTTGTAGATACCTAAGTAGGTTTTTTCTAGTCAAGTATGTTTTGTAGAAAATTTCCTTACTCCATAGCCGTAAACTGATATTACGTTAACAGATTGCTTTTATCATAGAATTAAACATGCTAATTCAGTATAAGCATTTCTAAGATAGTTCATCAATGATAATTTCAACAGAATCAATTTTTTTCACACTCCCTTTAGGTATATGCGAGCCTCGCTTTACAGTTTATAGCCAAGGTACGGTGGGTCTAAAGTGAACATTTTGTCATACATTTACTGGCTTATTAGCAATGAACTTAACGCAGAATCGGCTTTTGTCAGATAGATAGATAGATAAAACATTTATTTGCTTGCTACACACACATAAAATACAGAGAAAAAAACACAAGGACATCACAATAGGTACAGTCGCCATCAAATATATCTGTACTCTTCAGGGTGCTCAAAAATATCTGAACATGCACTCTAACGCCTTGGGAATAAAGTCGTGTTCAGATATTTGTGAGCACCTCGTTCGTATCGATTATTCTGATGGCGACTGTAGGTACACATACGGAATATAATAAATAAAATAAAATAAAAATAAAAAAGCCTTTTATTTTCCTTAATAACTATGTACAGTTTGTTTTTAAAAATAATTTAAATTTAAATAAGTATAAAAAAGAAGATCACACACATTTTTTCTTTGTTAGGTGTTTGCGAAGTCTTCAGAGGTCATACTTGTGTGTGTTTCTAATTGTTATTAAGGACCTCTCAACGAGTGAAGGCCTCCTCCATTTTTTTCCATAAATTTCTATCTTTTGCCTGTGATAACCAGTCCTTGCCAGCCACTCTAATGTATTTCATCCGCCCACCGTTCCTTAGGCCTTCCTTGCTTTCTTTTGTTTTGTGGTCCTGTCCAAGTTGTTGCTATTTTTGCCCATTTACGTGTGTCCATGCGTGCAACGTGTCCAGCCCATCTGCATTTTTGTTTTTTGCAGTGGTCTAAAGCATCTATTACATTCGTGATTTTTCTTATGTCCGAATTTCGTTTTCTGTCTATTCTTCTTACATTTAGTTATTTTTTTATACATTTTATTATACTCCGCTCCATTGCTCGTTGACATGTCTGTATTTTGTTTTTGGTGTTATTATTGAATATCCATGTTTGGCTACCGTATGATAAACATGGGAGAATACAGGAGTCCAGAACTTTCTTTTTTTACTTTACAGGGAGGTTTGACTTTAGTACTTCTTTATAACATATTTCTTTATACGGAATATAACAAAATGAAAAACAAAAAACACAAGAAATTACAATAGGTACATACCAAATTATTAAAAAAACTTATAAACACAATGTGTGCATTGCAATTGCAGCAAAACAAATGGGTTCAGGCTCAGTTATACGCTTCGCTCTTACGAATGAAGCACTGATATTCACCCAGATGAGCTTTAAATAATCATAAGTGCTAATATGTTGGTTACTTAAGCTTCACGACGCAGCTTGTAAAAAATTAATATTATATATATGTGGTTCCTAGTTCTTGTCCACTAGTCTTTATATACCTCGAGCATATACTTCAGCGGTATGTTATTTTATTACTGTTGTACTGTCTGTCCATTCTTCAATCGTCGTTGCTCCGTCGACATCACAACCTTAATCAATCTCTCGGCGTTAAATTGCTACATGCTACATGTTAGACCTGAAAAGATCCTTGTCAATTTACTTGTTTTGATCATGCGTACTATTCACGCGGTGTTTTTGTTTTTAGTATTTATACAGTGTAAGTGTTTTTCAATACATATTTATTAATCAAATAACTTTACGTCTCACAGCCTCAATTGTATGAAAACGTATTATCAATTTATCACGCTAGTGTTAGTGAATAAAAAAAACTGTAATAATCAAATGTTTCTCTAGATCGGAAAAAGATGTAATATTAGATGCGTTGAAAAAAAATTTTCGTCTGTACTATTTCAGTGTTTCTAACAACGTATGTGGTCGCTGCGTATTCCCGCGGCCTGGACAGCAGACGGGACATGGGACCGGCTGCCGTCAAAAAGATGTACAATGCTATTGGCATGAAGGCACACAGAAAGAAAATCAGGAACTTCGGCCGTATAGGATATGACTAAGTTTTATTTATAGCATGATCCGATAATAAAATTGAAGCTTACCGATAAAAACAATTTAACTTGAGACTTAAATATGTTCTACAAACTGTATTTTTCTCGTTGCGACAATCTTAATAAATAGTTATTTAATTAGTTCCGAAAATGACAGCGGACTACGTGCAGACCTATCCTGCCGTGGCGTATGGGATGCTCAGAGGGAGGCGTTATTCGATATTCGTGTTGTTGACACCGACGCTCCTTCCTACCTCTCACGTCCGGTCACGTCTGTTTTAAAATCAGCCGAAGCTGAAAAGCAAGAAAATACTCAAATGCCTGTGAAATGCGACATGCTACCTTCACCCTACTTGTAACATCAGTTGATGGCGTCTGGCGTTCATAAAACACATGAGTGAAAGAATATCTGAACGCTGGAATCGCAGCATAACACCATACTGGGCTGGCTCAGAGCAAGAATCAGCGTTGCTGTAATACGTGCCACCAGTATGTGCATCCGCGGCACACGGCACCGTTTTAAACCTGCTGCCAGATGGCTCGGGTTCGACGATGGTGCTGCCCTCCCGCATATTGATTAAAACACTTTTTACAGTTATACAGTTTGGCGGAAAGCAATACTTAATTAAGGCTCTTTTATACAATAAAGAATTTCATATAACTCGGAAAATCTTAATAAATAGTACACGTAGTGAAATCAGGTAAATGCAGAACTTAGAAAGAAATCACTTAGTCACTCCTGCATCAGTTCCATTAAAGTTCACGTGAAGTTACCGTAGTACGGTACGGTTTTAGTAGGAGATCTAGACGCATACGCTCAGTAATTTTTGCGAGGTATGAGCCCGAGCCAATCGTATGGTTTCTGGCGAAGAAACCCCATAAGAATAAGTGGAAGTAAAAACCCCATAAGATATACTTAAGTAAGGAATACAAGTTTTGCGAAGTTATAAAGTGTATTGTAACCAAATGTACAATCCATACTAAGTAATATTATGAATGTGTCTATCTGCTTGTTACCTCTTCACGCTTAAACCGCGATGCACCGATCTAGATGAAATCTGATATAGAGATAGTTTCCCGGGGAAAGACATTGGATATTTTTTATCCCGGAAATCATCCCGGAGATCGAAGTTTGTGTTGCGTTTTCATAAACTTTTATCCCTTGTTTTACCCTCTAAAGGGATGAAATTCAAAATATTCTTTATCCCTTGCCTACATTATAAAATTTATAAATGTAACCGACTGTGCAAAAATCTATTCTCTTGCGTTAGTGGTTTCGGCTATGCGTTGATGAGTCAGTAGTCAGCCAGATCAAATCAGTATTGTAGCCGTTGGTGAAGAGGAATAACACGTAAACTTTTAATTCAAACTTGTTTTATTGACTGCGAGAGATCCAATTACAGGAGTGGCGCAGACGCCAAAGCCTCGAGAGCGACTTTACTGCTCGATGCCTTCGAAATGTCTTCTATTTATAATCTACCTACTATTTGAAATAACATTTATCATTTCGATTCTAATCCATTGTGTTTTACTGTCTGTCCTGGTCGCCTGTCACGACCTGTTTTAAAAGGAAGGTATTTATGACTTTTATATCACTAAAGCCCTTATAATACTAGAAATTGGACCACTGATGTCCCCAGGGAATAGACCACTCATAGGGAACATCCATATTTATTATACGTGTACAGACATTGTTACTATGAACCTCACCAACGACCAAAGATATACACCGCTTATAGGCCAGGCCAAACTCTAATCTTGACCGAGATTTTCCCATCACAGTTCCGGAACATGCGCATAGCCAAGAGGACTCTCTGTACCTTCTTTGTACGGTGTGGTACCGCCATCCATCCCTGGGAACACGCTACTTACGGGAAGGGGTCAACTAAGTATGACACGGGATACCACCATCGTGCCCTAACTTAGGGCTGCGCTAACCTCGAGGATTATTTTTTTCAAACTCAAAATGTTTATTGCACGCATCACATAATAAAATGTAATATATAAAGGATCCCGTAAGGGCACAGCAATAATCTTAAAACTAGGTTACATTATTAATCAGTCTTTCTTAACTATTCGAACGAAATACGAACAAAAGTTAACTTTTACGAGTCGCATCATCAAAAAATTCGTGTAGGGTATAAAAACTTTTTTGAACTAAATCTAAAATTACGTACAGTGCCAACCACTTAAATAGCCTCACCTATATATTATGAGTATTATAATTTATAAGTGACAATTTGTATCAATATATCTTAAATTTGAATTGTACGCCCTGACGTCTATCGAACGACACACGAACAAGTCCGAACTTGTCTGCGTGCGAAATGTCTTAGACCCATGAGCTAATACGGGCCGTCCACATGAATAGCCTCAGTTTAATATACCTAATCGTTCAAACCGTGCGTTTGAATTTCGGTTTAAAATTTATTTTATTATTATTAGATAATACAGATGGAATTCTATTAAGTACCTGCAATATCGCGATAAAAAAAGTGTTTTTGTGACTATGCGACTTGTTAAAAAACTTACGAGTTTAGAAATTGAAAAAATATTTTTTATTTAACTCAAAAATTATCCCATCGTGAGATAGCTAAAAAAATAGGTTGCAGCCCAAAAGTTATTAATAATTAGAACATCATCTTACCTCAAACGAAAAATGATATGAGTAAACCTCCGTTGAGAGAACAATATGTGACGGCTCGACTGTCTTTTGCTAAAAAGTATATGTGCCACATATGTGCTGGAGAATTGAGTGGCGAAATGCGGTTTTTAGTGACGAGATAAAGTTTAATCTAGATGGTCTAGATTGATTTAAATATTATTTTCACGACCTAAGGAAAGAACCGAAAGTACTATGACGTCATCACTCAACTCTCGGTTCGGTGCTGGTTTGGGGGGCAATCTCTTACTATGGTACTGTTGATTTAATTGTGGTAGACGGAAGACTAAATGCTGAAAAGTATTAAAATTTATTAAAAGAAACAAAAAGTAAAATCAGAAAAGTAATAGGTAGAAAATTAGTACATTACTTAACAAGGGCGGTAAAACAAAGAATGTCTCAGATCGCAGGTATTTGACGCCCGAGCCGAAGGCAAGGGCGATAAATATGCGATCTGAGGCTTTCTTTATTACCGCCCGTGTTAAGTACAAAATTTTATGTAACCCCCTGGCCAGGAAGTGGGATTTCCCGCGCGCGGAGCGTGCGGTAATTGCCGCTTTATGGCCAGGTGTGACATAATAGTACATTACTTACCGAGGGCGATAAAACAAAGAATATCTCAGATCGCAGGTATTTTACGCCCGAGCCGAAGGCAAGGGCGATAAATATGCGATCTGAGGTTTTCTTTATTATCGCCCGTGGTAAGTACAAAATTTTATGTCACCCCCTGGCCAGGAAGTGGGTTTTTTCGCGCGCGGAGCGTGCGATAATGGCCACTTTATGGCCAGGTGTGACATAAATATATTTTTTTAGCATGATAATGCTCCCATACACACATCAGCCATAGTTACAAAGTGGTTTGAAGAAAACCAGATTGAAGTTTTAGACTGGCCATCCTTGTCCTCTCATCTCAACATCATAGAAAATGCCTGGGGTTGGCTGTCTCGTCAAGTTTATTACAACGGAAGACAGTTTAGTAATAAAGAAGAACTGATTCAAGCTATTTACACTGTTTGGGATTCTGTGGACGTTAATTACATACATTCTTTATATGAATAACTACCTAATCGTATTTTCAAATTAATACGGTTACGGTCTAATGGAAGGAAGACAAAACACTAAACTAAAGAGTTTTAATAACTAAACAGTATCTTTTAGCATGTGAGGCTTTTCAAGTAGAAGGGGCAATTATTTGTTTTCACGTTATTTCTGAAAATTTGATAAGCTAACAATAAATATTTTATTTATAATAAAAAAGGCTTCCAGTTTTATTTCATATTTTATGTTTAATGTACTTATATCTCCTTTTTATATTACTATGTAAAATATTAATTTAGGTGAGTGAGGCTATTCAAGTGGCGGGCACTGTATAAAGGTAATAAAATTTATTCAACAGCACGCATTTGGGGCATAATGCTTTCTGTCTCTGCTACAAATTGTCATTATCAACTTACTCTATAAAATACTGTTTTAAATTTTTTTGTGGATTACTGTTGTCTTATCTCACAGTTTTAATTCTTTTCACTTAGTATGTATCCACAATTCCACATCTACTAAATCAATCACTTTCTTTTGACTTTGACAATAAAATACAAAAAGAGTAAGTCTAAGTCAGTAGTTGGAGTTTTTTTTTACCAGTAGTAAACGAAGAGACCTTACAAGTTTCTAAATATTTTCATTTCACATTATGATAAAAGTATCAATAATACATATAAAATTTTAGATAGTAATACAGCCCTTTATTGATTTTATTGTGTGCAGTAGAATTTAAGCGGAAAATAACAGTTTTTAGCTTGAAAATTGTGAAATAATTCCAAAATTACAGGCATGTCAATCAAACAGAAAAGAAGCTAAATAGATGAGTGTTTTTTAATTGATGTCAGGTATTTAATAAGTATAATATAGCTCACGAGACAGCGTCAGTCTTAATGTATCTTAGAAAAAAAGTAAATCAAAACGTGCGGTTGTATCATGATTGTGCAAGTAAATGAGGAATTCTATAACATAAGAAATCTATCGTAGGTAGGTACAGGTAGGTAGGTAGGTATCGTAGTAGGCAAGTACCTACTTGCACTGGGAACTAGGTACCAGCATAATTAAAATTTACCTAGTTATTAGCAGTATGATCATAAAGTTGAATATTTATCCCAATTAAAGACCAAGACATAAATAAGGTCTCTATTATCTGTAGTAGAACTAAGTAGCTTATTTCAAAAACAAATTTTCTTCATATATGATGTGGTGTACTTAATCTAGGTATTGTTTTAGGGTACCCTTATAGGATCACTTTGTTGTCCGTCTGTCTGTTTGTCTGTCAAGACCCTTTATCTTGGGAACGCGTGGAGGTATCGAGTTAAAATTAAAACCATATTTTCAGGCTGACAATCCCTTAAAGCTGTGAAAAAATTAAACTTTCTCAATAAACGTAAAAAAAAGATACAACCGTTTATACCGCAAACAACGTGTATTTAGATCAAAATCAAAATTGGTTAGTTTTTTTATTAATAATGGGATTGCTCTTGGCCAGCATCTAGCCAGGGGGCAAAGATGAGGCCGACGGTGAAGCGAGCTCACCCAGAAAACGCCTATTCACTCTTGCCTTAAACAGGTCTAGTTATATGAACTCGGAAATACAGATGCCGGTAGGGAATTCCAAACCTTAGCATTTAGGTACTATGCGTATACCTAGAACTATGAAATTTGGCAATTAATATCGTCTTATGCCACAGATACAGGGAAAAATCTGAAAACTATACATTTCTAGTATAATTTGTATGTACTGACATCGACTGTCGCTCGCGTAAAGTGGGACAACTCCCACCCGCAACGACAACGGGCGAGCATACTGAGCTAACTGCCACTTGCACCACGCCCGCGCCGCCCTTCCCCAAAAGTGTACCGCGTATAGTGATATATAAGCGTCTTAGCTCAGTATACGATGTTCTGATTTAAAAAACGGTGTTAGTTGGGGTTGGGTCAGTATACGCCACTTTATTTCGAAAACTAGAAGTAATTTCGTCCCAAATTTTTTATAGCATGTACTTACGTAGATACGATTTTCGTTTTTTTGCACATTTCGGATCTAAATACTTATATTTAGATCCGAAATATGCAAAAAAAACGAAAATCGTAAAAATGTCGTTTGGCTCAGTATACGTAGGAGGTATCGGTTTATATTTCTCTTTAAATTACACTTTTAATTACCTTATATCTAATTGACATGGAAAAATCGGTGTGAGCACAGCGATAAGCTGGTTTTAAGCCTTTACTTCAAAATAATCTCTTACTTAAGTTGTAGAAGCAATTGCTGATGAGGAATGATTTTAGATGTTTTGTAAATTGTGATGTTTTGTCCAGGTTTTTAATTGAGGGCGGTAGCTGTTATATGTTTTGATCATCATGTGGTGAGGACTAGACGTTACCATTTTCATTCTGGAGAAGGGTAATTTAAGTTTTAGATTCCTGTCATTTCTTCGGGTGTCTGTTATTGGAGTATAAAGTACAAAGTATTTTTTTACGAATTTACTGGATTCCAAAATGTACATAGAAGTTAATGTGAGCATTTTAAATTTAATTAAGTAAGGCCGACAGGATACCATTTGGTCGATATTGGCTAGAATTCTGATGCACTTCTTTTGAAGTACAAAGATTTTGTTTGCTTCTGAAGATTGCCCCCACGGTACTAGACCATAAGACATTCTAGAATAGGCGAAGCGTAATATGCTGTGAGAGCTGTTTTAAAATCTGTCACTCTTTTGAGATGCTGGAGCGCGTGTATGAAAGGAGAGAGTTTTTTTTCTAGTTTTTGAATATGCGATCTCCAGTTAAGATGTGTGTCCACTGTCCAGTTCCACTCCCAATAAGGAAGCAGAATTGACCGATTAAATTTTTGTATTATTATAAGTGTATTCTATTGGTAACGCGGATTTTTGATGAGGTTTAAATTGGATAATTTTTGTTTTATTCAAGTTAAGTTTAAGGTTATGACTTTCTAGCCAGTTTAATTTGTGTAAAGTTATATTTAATTCATTTTCTGCTTCTGTAATGTTTGAGCAGGGCAGAAGTATAGAAATGTCATCTGCAAAGAGCACGCTATGTTTGTCAAATATGTTTGGGAGATCATTGATATAAATGAGAAAGAGGCAACAACCCAAGACGCTTCCTTGAGGGATAGAGCCATTTATAGGGATTCTGTCGGATCTAGTGCGTTTTACAATTCCTGTCCGGAAGTCTGTGGACTCTATTTCTACATATTGTGCGCGGTTACTAAGATACGATTTAAACTCTGGCCTGTACTTACTCAGTTACTTTGTCGTATACTAATATTTATTGTGGGCAAACAACTTAGTATATCAATTTTAGAGATCCAATCAAGTCAGCACCATTGTCTTCCGTTAAGGATGTTATAGAACTTTACATATAAATTATTTTATGATCAGAAAATCAGAAAAAACTGAATGACAAATATAATGTCTTACCATAAACAATTTAAGAGGAAGTCAGGTTTTAGTAAAGAGGATGTCAGATTGTGTCTTCATCATCCGGGAATGTTGGTATTTCACGATCCCGGTCGCGACACCCCTGGGCCCAGGAAGGCCCATGATGGGGGGTATGTGGGACGG
This sequence comes from Cenopis cana, assembly GCA_951800055.1. Classification (NCBI taxonomy): domain Eukaryota; kingdom Metazoa; phylum Arthropoda; class Insecta; order Lepidoptera; family Tortricidae; genus Cenopis; species Cenopis cana. The sequence goes on along the minus strand of OX637471.1, from coordinate 38,870,140 downwards.
GAATACCCACTAAAACCTCTGCGGCGTTAACCCTCGCCGCCGTTTAATGGGGGGCATCGTGGGGTTGCTGTCATTCTACCACAATGCCCTCCCGGCTGCCCCGGCTAGTGCGCCGGCGGGCGTCCGAGCCCCAGGGTCCCGCGGTTTCGATGGCCACAGGTACGAAGTCGTACGCCGGCTCCAGGATTTGTTCCAGATTCTGCTGTCGAGCCTGCACATTGTGAGGTCTGCCTCATATGGGGAGCGGCAAAAGTGCTTACGCATTTATCGTCCCATTAGAGGCAGCACCCCCTCCGCCATGGAACCAGACTAAGACCGTCCGGCCTTTTGCCGTCCGAGGCGCTTAAGTAGACCCGGGGCCCCAAGATGCACGGCACATAGCGTTAGTCGCCAGGATGTCGTGTGTTATTCTGTAATTCGTTCCACTGTCTTTGAATACTAGGATTTCTAGGCCGCTTATCGTCAGCAATGGTCGCAGTTCATTTTGCCAGAGTTTCTGAGAGAAACGGAACCGAAGAATTCATGCCATCGTCTGAAATAATAAGTAACAAGGTCTGCGGTTCCGTGAGCAGAAGCTAAAAATGGAATAAGGCCAATGTCTTTAACGCGACGTATCCCCAGGCCGCCATACCGAATCGGGAGAGCTGATTGAACCCACTGAGTTTCAGTCAGAGATCCTGCCGTTCGTGAGAACAGCAGTAATAAATATGAACGTCTTTAAATGCGTTTGGCAGAGCTCAGTTGAAATATTCTTGCCGAAGCAATTTGAAATCATGCTTCAGGCGCCCATTTACTACCTCAACAACCCATCTTACTATGGTGATGAGGCGGGATTTGTTTGCGTCTTCTGTATTTAATTGAGTCTCATTGATGTTTTTAATTGGAGGCATAAAAGCCTCATATCCACACGATTCAATTGTAGGGATCGAGTTCCTGAACCCCCTGTCCAATATACAGGCTGTGGCTTTATAGGGCCGGGCCCAATAAAGCGATAGGAGGGCGCGGTTGTGGAGAGCGGTCTGGGGAAAGTCCAGGGGACACCTGTTCCTATTCCTGTTATATTGATACTTATAATCCGTATCGTCCTCTATAGACGGTCGCGCCTACATAACCTGCTTCTAGTTTGTAGTTTATCTTATCGGCCCGAATAAAGAATTCAGCATTATGTCGGCATCGGAGGTTTTGGCTGCATGTGGTCCTGTAACCTCAACAATATAGCCATATTGGCAGACAATCATGAACGGTTTTATAAGGTTCCTGAACTTGTGCAAGCTGTATTTTTTTTGGAATAGGAAGTTGCCGCTCTTTTGTATGTATATATACGTACTTTCCTACCCATGTCACCATATTAGGTAATTCGCAATGGCACGATTTTTCGTAATTATGTCATTACGATTTATGTGGCCCCAGTCCAAGTGCCAAATGTGTTGGCGAGACAGGTCACGCTGTATTCATTCCGTTGTAAACGTCTTCGGCTAAGATTCAGTCTAGATGCCAGTTCTTCATCGTAGCTACATCAGGTACGCCCCTAGTACCGTTTTCGGTCGACGGGACTGCTCTTGGACCGATGGCGTTTCGTCCAGCAAGTTTTGAAATTGAAACCGATGCAAAAATGCAGTTCGGCAGCAGATATGTATACTCACGAGCAAAAATAATGTGTACACTTTCTACAATGTATGCGAAGTCTACAGCTCACAGAGACACTAGTGAATATGGCCTACAATCGAACCGGTGGCGCTACATTGGCGGCGGCGGCGCGAAATTTTCATCGGCGGCGGCGGCGCGCCGGCGCGGCGCTCATAGCTAATATAGGTTAGGTATCTACCTAAAAAATCAGCTGGATCTTGAATTGAACTCATTGTTTTGCACAGACAACACCCCCCTTTTTTAAAATTGAAATTACCCCGTAGATTTATTATTAGAGTAGAAATCATAATCTCTTAATAGTAGTAGATAAGTCGTTGCCGGCGTAACAATTCAACAATTATTGCAATCGTTTCTTTAAAAAAATAAGGAAACCGCCTTCACCAAAACTTCGTATACCGAAACCTCCAGAATATAACAAATATTTTTCCGACCCGCATCTAAATCAGTTCAGCCAAACGCGAGATAATCGCGGACAAACATAAATACCTCGGGTACCTCAGGTCGGGTGAAATCAAACTGAGATCATCCTTTTCTTTTTTGTAGACGGTTAAAAATTACGTTTAGTACGCGGGTGAAGACGCGGGCAAAAGCTAGTCGACATATAAAAAAAATATATCTTGTGGTCTCTTAAGACCTTTGCTGTTAAACAGCGACCATACATAAATAAATTAAAAAAGAGGTTTGTAGCGCTGAGATTCAATTGTGAATGTAAAGTTAACAATTCGTAAAATGGAACTTAGGAACTGTATAAAACGAGGCATCTCCGTAATAAGTCCTATCATATTGCTGCACAATGTTGTTGGTTAGAACCAAAGAAAACAACAATGATTTTGTCTTGTAGTCCATCTTCATATACAAGTAAACCATTGACCATGGTTTTTGGAATTTTCACGTCGACTAAAGTTTCGAAACTGAATTTTTTAACACCTGAAAATTTCGTTATCTGGCCCTACAGGGCCTTTTATTTCGAACTAAAAGGAGGTACTTCTATTACTTCTGCTTCGAGAATGTCCTCATATATAACCTTTGAACTAGCCCAAAACTATTTATCGATTTCGTTCTGTTCTGAGTTTCATTCAGATAAATACTTTTGAATGATTTTCTTTTTACTTCGTGTAATTTACGAGTAGCACTGCATATTTCTCGATAACATAGTATCGCTATAATGTCGAGCAATTTTGTTGGTGCACTTATTGTTTATATCAATTTTTTGGAGAGTAAAATGTCTCTATTTTTCGGCTTTTTATGTCTACGTGGATTTAGAAAAGAAAATTTTGGAAAAAATAAATAACATGACAAAATTGGACATTTGTTGAATGGGTATTTGGGAAATTACGAAACGAAATAGACAGACTGGACACTTGGAGAATTGGACGAAATAGACAGACTGGACCTTTAGAGAATTGGACCTTCGCGGAATGGTCATTTGGGGAATTGGACCTAACGGACAAACTGGATTTTCGTGAAATTGGGCCTAATGTCAAATAATTATGTTTAATATCAAACGCCACACAGGAACAAAAAGCTACTTTAGACTACTGACCCTGAAATGTTTCTGTTTGAGTTTTCTGAAAAAACTTATCGTACGGTTTAGAAGTTTTACAATTATTAACGAGAAAAATATAATGTTCAAAAAAATCAAATTAAAAAATAAATAAATGAAATACATCAATAATGAGTAATTTATAAAGATAATTAAATAATTAATGAATTTATAGATAGTGTTAAGATTTCGTGGAACAAATGACCTCTGTCTGGCCATACATTTTATTTTTTTGCGCAAGTGCTACGATTTAATAAAGTGTGTTAACTATTTATAAAATATGCAATTGAATAACAATAATAATATTTTTTTTAATACAATGGCTCAAAAAGTGGTACACAATGTAGCTGTATATCGTGCGCAAAGTTGGATTTCGCGCACTAGTGCTTTTTACTTTTCCAACTTTTTTAAATATACTGTTGACGCAAGCCATACATCCAACCAAAGAGTTTTAGGCTCAGTCACTTTACTTATTTATTTAATAAAGCAAAGGCCATTAAAAGTAACCTTCTATAATATTTAAAACATTAAAAATGCATATTAGGCAAGTTTAATGGTTATCAAATATTAAAACATCTAAAACTATATTCAAAAAGTTGACTGATTTGAGTAGATTAATGGCCGGCAACAGTATTATGCGATACCATTAATTAATAGAGTATTATGGAAGACCGTCGCGCCGGATGTGATCGAACGCTTGTCTTTTTTCGCCAAAAAATACATTTATTTACATATAAATCAAATAGAAATGTAATGTTACATTGTACATGTAGAGATTTAGCTGTACAAAATAACAAATTAAAATAAAACTAAAACTAACCTTAAATTAACCTAAATATACCTAACAAAACCCTAATCTAAAAAACCGCTGCCAGTGCGTAACGTTCCCAAAATGCTGGCCGCATTGCCACGTTGGATGGCAATGGCAATGCTCAACCTTTGTGCCAGATAAAGGCCAGCATTTTGGTCACGTGTTGCATCAACCAGACGCCCAGACAGATCTTTAAAGATCTATGGGCTCCCGGACCCCACGGCCCAAGTGTTTCAACCCCAAAAGGCTCAAATATGTACCCGCTATCGAGGGTCCTATATTTGCGCCTTTTGAGGTTTTCCGCCGATTCAGCCGCCGCACCAGCCCTATTTCTCGTTCCGGGAAGGTGAGACGGCGCAAGGGTGTCTACGCAGGTAGCGTCCCACACCAAAAGCCGTCCCATCCTCCACGGAATAAGGGTCATCCCATCGGGTCTTATACCATCGTCACTAGAGCATACAATACCGGACCATACTCAATACCGGGATTGAGTTTCGGTATTCAAATCTCAATCCCGGGATTTCGGTATTAATACCGATGTTTCGGTATTTTGGTGTTTTTTGGGGATTTTTCATTAAAAATCTTTGTTTTTTTGATAATTCGTTTAATAATCAATAATCTTATTTCCAATTAAATTAAAATAGTTATTTGGCAGCATTGCTCACATAATAGAATTAATCACAGCAAAAATAAACCTAAAATATTTTAAGTAATCAAAGCAAAATAAAGTAGGTAATCGCTTAATTTACACTCACACATCACCTTCAAAAACATCCGCCGAACCATAGAAGACAACTAACTGGTATTACCATTACAGGGTGGCCCAAAAATACGTTGACACGGAATTTTTTGGAGATTTATTTTTACAACACGACTACACGACTTTTATAAAAAAGCGTTAACATACTATTAATAAACTAAACAAAACACTAGTTATCTGCAAAATATTCTCCTTTGGCTTTGATACCCAGTTGCAAACGTAAGTTAAACTGACTAGCAAAATGCCGCACGTCCTAATACGTTTATCTTGCCAATTTTTTGGCAAGTATTACTTTCAGAGCAATGTACATTATAATTTTTAATCTAACTTAGAGAGAAGGGCCTGTACCACTAAACAGAAATGCAGACCTTTCCGTAGCTCTAGTATAAGTTTTTTTCGATCCATTAACTAATTCGAACGCGTTTGCGTTTTGTCTCAAAATGTATGAAAACGCTCTCACCGAGTTTGAAATACGCGCGTTCATCGGTTAGCAACAAATATTATACTCGCTGTTTTAGTTTCCACTAGTGACCACCAGAGGCGCTGTTCACGTTTTCATACCACTTTCATACATTTTGAGAATGGGCTGAATGATCCCGAATAAAGATCGACAGCCCGCCTGTTTCCGGCCAGGCGCCCCTACACTACATCTACAATTCTACATACATTTTGAGACAAAACGCAAAAGCGTTCGAATTAGTTAATGTTTCGAAAAACTTATACTAGAGCTACCGAAAAGGACGTTTTAATACGTGCGGCATTTTGGTCGTCAGTTTAACTTACGTTTGCAATTGTGTATCAAAGCCGAAGGGGGAATATTTTGCATATAACTAGTGTTTTGTTTAGTTTAATGATAGTATTTTTAACGTTTTTTTACAAAAGTCTGGTAGTCGTGTCGTAATAAAAAATATCCTAAAAATTCCGTGTCAACGTATTTTTGGGCCAGCCTGTAAGTGACACTGACTTTTAGTACGAGTAACCGTGGCTATTTGGCTTTGCTATTTGGTGACTGATTGAACATATTTGATTTTTGACCGTGGTGTATTTGTCTTAATATTCTTAATGAGTTAGAAAGAGAAATAAAAAAGCCCCAAGCAAGTTTATCGTTATCGCCCTTCGGTTGAACTCGTGCATGATCGGGTCATGCTCATGTCAGGTAGTCGGTCGGCTGTTCGGGTGGATAGCCCGACGCACTGCAGCCGCCTGATGCGCATTCGATCCATGTCCAACTAGCACTACAAATAGCCTTAAAATGGCGAAATACAATATTAAACAAGTAATTTTACTCGATATTAACTGCGATTGTTCATTTTATCGAAAATAAACTACGTGTTTCAATTTTATGAATTTTAAAAGAACAAAAATAACTGAATTCCGGTATTTCGGTATTAGTCCTTGGAATACCGGTATTGAAATACCGAGAAAATCATGTCGGTATTACCGGGATTTCGGGATCCCGGGATCCCGGTTGCATGCCCTAATCGTCACGCATGAGGCCACTTGGTTCTAGTATGGCCGCACAGTTGGTGGTGGCAAAAGCCCGACGGATAATGTCATTAAGGCTGAGTGACTGGGAATCCTTCCTGCACTTTTCTGGCAGGATAGGCCGTGGTGACCGAGCCGGTCAACGACAGCGCCACACTGGCAGCGGTGTGGGGCACAGCACGATGCGCCCAAACGAAGTGATGCTGCAATACGGAAAGCACATGTGTCCATTAAGGTGCCGGTGTTCGGCGAAGGGAGAGCCTGAAGCCACATACCAGATTCCCACTCGGCAACGGCTAAGAGACAAGCGCGATCTGCGGAGCTTGAGCACGTATGAATGAGATTTTTCCGTACTTGCTCGCAGAGCGGCTCGTCCCATAGCCTCTGTGAAGAGAGAGTTTGGGGGAAATCTGTGCCTGGGCAGGCTAACTGCCACGCGTTCCTGGCTTCAGTCAGAGATGTTATGTTAATATTATCTAAAGATGGGGCTAGAATTTTGTCGATCAAATCTTTTGTACTATATATTGAAGACAGGAACGCGGGCAGAGCAACACCAGAAATGGATCTGATGCCTAGGCCTCCCAAACGCACTGGAAGTGCGGCCTGAAGCCACTCTCGCTCGTTTAAATTAACATTTAAAATTGAAGCCAGAGTATTTTTTATGATGCTGTCTAAATTCTGAAGCAAGTCCGGGTGCTTCCAGAGTTGACAGCAACGAACAATGTACGTACATTTAGGTACGAATAAACAAAACCGAATAATAGTAAAAGCCATGTGGGTGTTAATTTTAGACAAACGTTCAGAACATTTCACGAAGTTATGAATTTATTCTTCAACGAAAAGGGGGAACGATTTATCAAGAATAGGGGAGCCTAGCAACCTTAGTGAAGATTTGTCATTAATAGTTATATTCGGGGCCAAATCAGTAAATTTTTGTATTATCAAATCTTTGGTGGGACAGGTGTCTGAAACATAGAGTTCACACTTTGAAAAATTTAGGTCAAGGCCGATTGCACGAAACTCGTCTATCAGGAAAGCCAGATCATTATAGACTGTATCGGTGTCACCACCCAACGTCCCGTCATCCAAGTACCAAACATTGAACTTGGATTGGAGGCGCTGGATGATAGGGTGGATAGCGAGACTGAACACAGCTGGGCCGAGAGGGTCTCCTTGCTGACATCCAACTGCAGATAAAATTTCATTTCCACAATAGGTTAATTTAGAGGAAGAGCCGTAACATTGCCAGAGAAAATTGTATAAATTTGGAATTTTATCCTTAACTTGCGTTAACAAGGCTCCCCTATCCACGGAATTAAAAGCGTTCTTTACATCCACCTTCAACAGAACGTCTCCACAGTTCTGGTGTAAAAAAATTCGCACGAAATGTACGTCGGCTTCACAGCCACCTCGCGAGCCAAAACCTAACTGTACTGGTTGAAAAAGGTTTGTCAGAAGTGGCGCTGCCTTTTTGCAGCAGATTTTTTCTGCGAGGCGGCGATAGGTCATACCAACGGCAATTGGCCTAATGCCACCATCCTTCTTTTTCAAAGCACAGAGGTTGGCACCGTAGAGAATCTCAATGATATCACTGTTGACACGTCCCGAAAGCATGAGATTCACTAAGGCTGTCAGGTCCCTCAGAAGAGCTTCACCGGTTTCACCACTACCACCACTCAACAGATCTTTAAGATGTTGTGGTGCAAGGCCATCTAAGCCTCCGGCGGAGCCACCAAGAAAAGACGCGACGGCTACGGAGACGTCAGGGGCAGCCGCTTCAAAAGTGCCGTCAAATGCGCTCGGTGCGTCAGGATATTGGAGACTAGCTGCTGGAGGTGGGTGCTTTGCTTCCAGGGCTGAGAGGGTTTCAGGAGTGGTTGGAGCCATTGGGTCACTGGAAAATAGGATTCGTGCAGCACCTTTGATATCTCCATTACCAAGCTTGCTTTCCACCAGTTTGTGAGAAGCAAACTCGGAGATCGGCCTCACTTTGGATTTCAGATTTTGGTTTACGGTCGAGATATTGTTCAAAACTACAGAGAGGTTTTCCACAGTGCTGAATTTTACACAGTTCTCCTTTACCCTTGCTGTTAGAGATTTTTTATTACCAGCTTCGGAAACGACTTGGAGAACAACATATGGGAAGAGCAGTAAATGTTCCCAGGCCTGTTTTGTATTCCGCGATACAACTGCTCTGATAGCCCAGGAAAGTGCCGTAGCGACAGAGAGGCGGGCTCCACGTGGAATACGTTTTAAAATCGGAGATGACATTTTTAGCTGAGAGAGAGTTTTCCAAAAAGGTGGGCCGGGGGTACAGGCTTGAGACGGGCCGCTTTGATTAGCGATTGGAGCTGAAAGAGGAATGGTAGCATTTTTATGGCATTTTCCCTTGTGTACTTTCAAACCTCGCTGTCCCTTGAAAAAACGAGCCTGAGAACATTCATCATTCTCTAATAGAAATTAATTATAAAATGAAAAATAATTATTAATTAATATTTACATGCAATTAAACTACCATGTGACATAAAATCTCTTCCAACACATGGCCATTGACAACCATGGGCCTGTTGAAAAAATACAATCAATGATTTCAAGATTTAATTTTGTAGTGAGTTGTATTGTTTTAATAATATTTTTGTGATATGTGTTATTTATACGATTATGTTATATAAAGTGTATGTCTGTATGTAAATTACGCCAGATAGACCAGGTAAGTACTCAAAGCCCACAATGGTAAGTAAAAGTATTGTGTTTTGTATCTTTTAATTACTGTTTTATTTTAGTTTCTTTGACATTTTTTCGCAACTGTATTAGAAAACGTCGTTTGATACACGTGCGGAAGTGTCATTTTCACTCGTCCCGAGTCAAGACAACTCGGGACTCTTGCAAAATGACATACCTTCCGCACTTGCATCAAAATGTACTATTAAACATTAATAAAACATGTATCATTAAGTAAGTATCTAAAGCTTACAGGTACAACCTTGGTGGTATTCCTACACTTGAGTCCCGTCGCAAAATGTACGACCTCTTATATTTACATAAAATTTTACATTCAAATATAAACTCAGCTACATTGTGCATTGAATAATAAAATAAACACACATAACCACTTGCAGAATAAGTTTAATTTTAAACACGTTAAAATTCGCCAAAATGATAACACTCGCGTACACAATCACGATCTAGAATAATACACAAGGTTTCCCGATTAACATGTCCAAATAGTAGTTAAAAGTTACTAAATATACTCTGAAAGGCACAGTACAGTCAGCCATAAAGTTATAGGGTGCCGTAAGGTTGGTTAACATGACCACGAATAGCACGTTTAAAAGGATCAAACACACGGCTTACTCCACGGATCCCACTAAAAAAAGGTAGGTGAACGGGCGATGAGTGAGTGGAATGGTTGACGGTGAGAAGGAAGGTGATTCTTGCCTAAATAAACTTCGCGAAAAGAAATAAACACAATGGCGTGTAGATGCCGGTCGGAATTTTGGGAATTATACTAAAAGTAAGTCATGATCGATCGAACGTCAAGGAGGGCGCAGCTCAAGGTTGTGCACTCCTTGACCGGTCTAGTAAAAAAATCCGTAGATAGCGTCAAAAAGGTTAACAAATTCACGACTTACTGTTCCTTAGTAGAGCTGTATCTAAATGTAATCTCTATTCATAGTGTCTAGTGATGAACCTTTTGGAAACCTAAACAATTAAATTTTAAACCGTAATAAACATGACTCATTCTGGTGAAAGTTTCAGCAGACTCCTTAACGCGATCCTGTCAACAGCATGGAAGTTCCGACGTTCTGCATCCCTCGCTTTCTTTCAGGTACAGCTAGCACAAGCGGGACGACTACCTCAACCGCAGACAAGGATATCCTTTTATCCGGAAGGATTTCCAATCCCGGGGGTTTTGGCTAAAACAATGATTTAATTTTGTCAGAACTACAAGGTAACAGGAATAAGCACAAAAAAAGGAATTTAGACTAGTGTATCGCGATAAAACTTACCCGAATAAATATTCGGCCGAACCCAATCAAACAGCACGCCCACGGCGTGAACTAGGCAGTCGCTACACGCGCCTTTGACACGTAGTTCCGTTGGCTTCGTTCAAGCCAGAAAAAGAAAAACGGAGCACACAGATTTGGCTCTGCAGTATGCCGACTGAACACTGCACGCCGACCTCTAACTGCACTTAATTATTACTTGGAAAGCAACACGGACTGCACCCAGTAGCAAATTTGAAGAGTTCCTCTCAAGACTTCACGGCTTGACGTGATGAGCTCGAATGCCGTAAATTGTTTAGACATTTCCCAAAGAAAATTATTCAAATTTCGAAACGCGAAATCTTTATTCAAATCTGACTGACCATCGTCAGCCAGTAAATATGCAAAGAGGCCGACAACCGCTTATAAAGAAAACGCCTACTATGGATGCAACATGAGACTACAACGTGCAGGGCACGGCTGACACATCCCGAATGCCACCAACATACGTTAATAGTTTCACGATAAATATGTAGATGTCGCGATTATCAAATAACGAAATCAAGTTAACTGAAAGAAAATAATTCTATAATTTTATAAATACGTAGCGATCGGTTCTTTTCGCTACAATTGCTATAAACTCTAACCTTTAACGCCTCGTTTCAGGGGTCGTACCTGTAAGGTTTTTTTTTCTCTGAAAGTGTACAGAAACAACACTTCCTTCTATTTAACCCTATCACTAGAATGTGCCGGCAGTACAATGACTTGGTGGCCGGTAATGCTTACGTTGACATATTCAATCCTCGCATTAGTAGGTAAGTTTAAGAAAGACCTGGCGGCCGTCCTCTTCGTCGTTATGTGATGGGGTTCGTTTGTGATGGTAATTATATTATTTCGTATTTTTTGATGATATTTTAGGGCATTGTTTGATGTTCTTGATTTCTAAAGGTAGTTTGTGGTAAAACCTTCTTGTGTTATAAGTTATAACTTCTTCGTCCATAATTAGTTCTTACCCGTTCAAATACATTTTCAGCCTTTCTATTAACTTCAATTTTTGTTTAGGATTATCGTAGGTAGGTGCGGAACTTGGCATTCATTTAGATCTCAAATCTTTTGTCGACGAATTCGAAAGCCATGATGTTGTTAATATTGAATTTGCTCTCTGCTCCTATTTTCACATTTGTTTTTGGTACGATAAAATTAAACCAAAATGTAAATTACACCAAATACCTACATTATTGTTGTTGTGTATTTATGTAAATGCGTGTTGTTATTTAGATGGGTGTTTTTTGAAGTATCGTGGTAAAAGGCAAAATGGCAAATTAAATTATTACAAATAGGCAATAAACAATAGTATGATTTAATGGGTTAAAAAATATTGATAACGGGTGATATAAAAAAATGAGAATTTTTGAATGAGGTGAAAGAATTATATAACAGGGTCTGAAATCAAACGTAAACATAATTTCCTAAAAAATACACTGTTTTCTTACTAACAAACTATTAATGAACATTTGAATGTGGTCCATGGTCAGCTGTTCGACGGAGCTTAGTCAAGATGGTCGCACAAGAACGTTGGACGGCAATCTTATCCATTTTACGTATACAAGCTTTTATCCTCTTTATCAGCTGAGCACAATTTTCGGCTCTCCAATTATTCTTGTACACCAATGACCTCAAATATCCGACATTGAGGAAGCTTTGTTGGGTTGCGATGTTTTGGTACAAATGGGATGTTTTTGGAGTCCAGAAAACTGAGCGTCTTTTTGGCATAATGCGACGACGCCTTATCCGGCAAAAACAAATACTTTCCTTCAGAGTGATATTTGTGAATAAATGGCATTAATATTTCCTTCAAGCATTTGTTTTGGTATACATTTTGACTGACGGTTAAACCACTAGGTTTAAACCACAGGTTTGAAACTCCTCTTTCGGAAATTACGACATACAGCATAACTATCTGCTCAAACTTGTTTTTGAATTTGTATTTTTTTCCGAAGGCGTGGTAGAACTGTTACTTGTGTATGATTCCCGGGATATGAAATTTGCTCAAAGGAAAATAACTTTCACCATCTAAAATAAAACTTTTTACAGCGTAATTTCGGGTCATCCAGCGACATTGGGTCTTAATGGTCGAAATTTGTTTTTCTGTATATTCTGGTGCGCTCACCTTCTTTCAGCATACTATTCCAACCTTCTTTAATACGGTTGGCTACAATTTTTTTTTCCAGCTTCACGTTGGCTCATGGTGTCACAATCATTAAATTGGGTATGAAGCATTTTTAGCCTTCGTTTGGTCATTATCTTTGCCGGTCTGCCACTGCCACTTTTACGAGTTGTAGTCTGAGATGCTAAGATTCTATACACACACAGTAGAAACGGGTACATTCTCTTGAGTAAAATGGTTCACTGTAAACTTTTTCCCCAACATCAAATTTGAATGATAAAAGTTTACAATGCGTTTTCTCAGGGTTTCTTGTTTAGATGCCATTTTTGACAACAGTAAAACAAATGAAGAAAAAAAAATTATCATCACGAAAGAGGTAGCAACAACATTACATAGGTACCACCTTTTGTATTTATGCGGCCAGTATTTTTTTACAGTGAGCGATAAGTATTCTCATTTTTTTGTTATCACCCGTTAATCTGGTTATACTGATATGGTATCTAAGTGATTATAGTAGCCACGAGAAAGATGTTAAATAAAAAAAGGCTGAAAGAGAGCAAGATCCTAAAACAAAATGATCATCAGCTGTGAGTGATATAAAAATAGGGTTCGATAAGAGTACCTTTTATAATTTGGGAAAGACCGATTTCATATATCCATTACAAAACTGTAAAAAACAATAGCACATTGTGCATTTAGGGAGGTAAGTAGGTTATTACTAACGAAAGTCTTAATTAGAAGCCCGACGCCGAAGGCGCAGGGCTTTTATTGACTTGAGTTTGTAATATCCCTTACCACTCGTGATACACACAGTGTTTTTCGTCATATTTGCGAGAAAATAAAACATACATTGCTATACAAAATGGAAAAAAATGCATTAATAAAATCGACATTACATTTAACTAATTGTCATTGTCAATGTCAACCTTTTCATATATTGCCTTCAACAGATAATTCCTAATGCTAATAACTGCGTTTCGTTTCAAACTTGACAGGCCGTACTGCCAGATTGTACCGATTTTTTTTATAATTGCAAATCTCTCTGAAATTGTAGTATTATATAAGTATTACGCAGTTAAATGTACCGTATATGTTTTATATACACTAAAATTATCCTGTTTTTTATCTCATTTTGTTTGTTGAGGAGAGTATGACACACAACTTTAAACAGTTGGATAAGCTAAGCCTGCCTTCTAAAGGCACAGTTTCTCCAAACAATCCAACAGCTCTAAACTGCAAGACCCAAACTCCTGACTACTGCCAAAGCCGTTTCAAGCTTTAGGTACTACGCTTCTTGCCCCTCCCTGCCCAAACTTTGCTAGATACACAGTCATGCGAGGCTTATCATTTACCAGTAAAGTCGTAAGTCGCCAGTGTGATCCCAGTACTGTTTTTAACGGCAGCAATCCTGGCAATGCTCTCCTTTGAGACTTTCCCAGATTTTACTTGCTGGATTGCGCATAGTAATGGGAAGTAAGTAAATACATGTGTGAAATGTTCAGCTCCAGGTGCAGCAGCATACTACATCTTTTTATCAGCATCAGGGTTGAGCCCGAGTGAGATTGCCATTGCGCACTTCGGTTTTGGGCTCAAGTTATTCAATGTACAATATGCAGCGCACATCCCTGTCAACCGATTTAGAGAACATATCATTATCATGGATGACAGCAGTGCCTCCTCCTTTCTTTATTGAAAGGGCTTCTCCTGGACTTATCATACCTGTGCCTATCTGGAGGATCGTCCCTGGTTGAATTGTCTTGAGCTTTTCCCTTATTTTCTTGCCTTGACAGAGGATGTTCTCTTAGTGTACTCCTCTCAGCTAGAAACAAATCATTACAGTGAGCAGTGTAAAAATCTTCACCCTGTGTGTGGAGTGGAAGCTAACACATTTTCATCAAAATTGAAAAATCGCCATAGTCCTATTTATTGGAATGGAAATTCGAGATGGGCCTTCTTCATTCGCCAGCTCAGACACTGAATCTTCGTAATCGTCACTGGATGAAGAATCTGGAATGTTGCGTTTTGTTGCTTTTTCAAGTCCTTTAAACTCGGGCTCTAACTTCTTTAGGCGGCGGCTAAATCTTTTATCAGTCAGTTTGGAAACTTGTTTTTATTTTATGAATCAATAATATAGAGTAGGTACACTACTTTTGCTTTGTACTGTAACGAAGTTTTGAAAATCGGAAACAAACCTAGGCTGATTTTTAACCTCATGCGCAAGCGAATCCTGCGGCGTCTCACGCTGGTTTTTAGTGGGTAGCCTGACGCAGGAGTCCCACATCACCGCGCCTAAAACCCCCAGAAAGGCCGGTATGCATCAAGCATTTTCCAGCGTTAAAAAAGGCTGATTTTTAACCTCCTTAGTCTAAAATGACGTACGAGTGTGTTCTATATTTTAAAACTAAACTCCTAACTCCTGTGGGAGGTAAATCAGCTATCTGGCGGTGTGCCCAACTTGGGCGGAGCAGCGGGCCGCACTCGTGGCTGTAGTGGGGCACGACCTCTCCCTACCTGCCGTGGTAGAAGCCATGGTCGGCAGCGACAGGTCGTGGAAGGGGGTGGCCTCCTTCTGTGAGGACGTGGTGGCGCAGAAGGAGGCGGCGGAGCTACCTACGACCGCCGAATTCCCCCTTAAGGGTACCTGTGGGCGGCCGACGCGGGGACGTCTGTCGCCTACACAAAGGTTTCCCCGAGTGGCGGGCTTGCCGTTTCCCGGCACGCCCTTTGAGAGGTAGCGGGGGGGACTAGGTTTTCCCAGAGACGAGTCCGGAGTTCGGACGGCCAATGGCGAGGTTATGGTGGAGTACAGGTACTTTCCCATGACCTCGCCTTATAGCACGGAGGCGGCAAATAGAGGGGTTTTTAGTGGGTATACCATAGGCCTCATTAGCCGACATAGGAGTCCCACATAACCACCAGGGTCCGTCCCCGCACCTTGGTGGTATGCGTAACGCATTTTCCACTCTTAAAAGAAAGGTAAATCAGCTATAACTGCTCTGTACGCTCACGTGGCAATGACACCCTTTTCGAGCAAGTGTGATGAAATATAATAAAAATATCTGATGTTTCTGTTGCGGCTGTGGCGGGTGTAGGCTGTAGGCTTTGTCTCGTGTGTCTGTCATTAAATTGATGAGACAGTTACTATGAAAAATCGAGTTTTATTAAACGTTTCATTAGGTTAGTTGACAAAGAACTCGTTGCCACGCTGGTTCTGGTTGTGTCGCCACTTGCAGGCCCAATTCCAGCAGGACATTCCAGCCCACGGCTCATCCGTGTAGAACACTTGTCCATTCTGGTACATCTGTAATGATAACGTGCGAATTGTACACTGTTGTGTAAAACTGGCTGAAGAGTGCCTGTCCCATGAGTTCAAGACAATAAGTACCTAGTCCCAAAATAAGTAAACGAGAAAGTTCAAACAAGAATATAGAGGTAAGTATAACTTTTGTAGTGTAACACCGAATATGAGTTTCATCGAATACGAACATTCGGTACAGCTATATTGCCGAACCGAATATTCTGCCGAATTATATAAATAATAAAATAATACTGTTTATGGCACATTTTTCGGCATTATGGGCTAGACTAAATAATAAAATAAATGACCTTTTTTGTTAAAATTTCCAGTTTCTTCCTTATTTTCTACGTGTTTTATTTATGTTTGGATAGTTTTTAGAGCGGATAAGTAACAATAATGGCAATGCATAAAAAAAACAGAATGGAAAATAAACTCAAAACAAACAAAATATCGCAAAAATAGTGTAACCAGTCGGCCGTCACTGCTAAAATAAAAGAAAATATGGCAATAAAAAACCGGCCACGTGCGTGTCGGATCACGCACAACGAGGGTTCCGTACCGACACCTACTAGTCCACATTTCAAAACACTATTTAATACTTTGAATCAAAAAAAGGTTGTACCTTCATAGGGAAGTCACGGCACTTACGTCCTTTTGTTTGGGCAAGACAGTTTTTCAGTGATAAATCAAAAACTACTAACGAAGGAGAGATCTGAGCTCTTATAGGTGACGGCGTCGTATCCAAAACGCAGCACGAAGTTCATTGAGAATATGGAGAAGATGCACCGCACGTCGGTAGTGGCTGGTATAAAGTAGCGATACGGCCCACACCAGTACGAGATTTTCGGTTCGTATTCTACGGACTCGGGGAATTCCTCGCGGGGGTTGATTCTGAAATACGGGTTATAATTATAAAATGAGTTACCAGGTTTTCTCACCTGTCAACATAGATCATTATGTACATATATGTGCCTTAGGTTCCTTAATTTTACATATTATTTTCATATGTGCACTTTTAGGCATTGAAGCCATGGTATTTGAAAATAGGTCTGCAGTTGCATTAATTAATACTGATTAAATATTTTTTTTTAATTAATATGCTAACTTGTATATGCACTGCGCGTCGCTCCAATTATCATCTGAATGGCAGTACAGTCCCTGGCTTGGGTCCTTGGCCTGGAATTGCTCCGAATGAGGTCCCACGTAAGTCGTTTCTGAGTGGCGGTGGTAGAAACCTTGGAAGGCGAAAGCACCTGAGAAATTCGTGTAAGTATGTATTATATATGTGTATTTCGTATATAGTGCGCGCCATCCACGAAGGCGTGCCCCTCCACAGCCCAAGCCGTACGACTGCGCACAGATTAGTATAAGATTCGCTGTGGAGGGGCTCGTCGACGTGGATGGCGCGCACTATATATGTGTATTTTAATACTATTACTTATTTTGTGATGTGGGACAGGTACTCCCGAAATGCTTAGGACTAAATTTTGTCTATTACCTACTTATTCTGTGATTTTGTGCCTAAATTTATAGGACGGAAAGGTACCTATATTAACTAAAGTATAATAATACTAGTAGTAAATAGTACCTAGGTGGCAGAAGTCATAAAATAAAGTTTAATTTACATTCTTAGGTTTAGGCACATTTTAGGCATCCGGATTTAAATTATGATTAATTCGTATTTGGGTGATTCCTATTGCAAAATTTAACATTTTCTTAATTTGTCCACACCGGGCCCCAATCGTTAACGACTCTTGAGTGATTATTTTTGACTTTAACTATTTTAACAGTTAGGGACCTAGGTATAGAGTAAACTGAAGTCAACAATAAGTTTAAATTGCACTCTGATTTCCTTAACTTTCACTTAACGTTCGGGCCGGAGTGGACATCAATTAACTTTAACGATAAGAATCACCCATTTGTACAGTCAATGGAGTAAGGTGAAAAAATGTATACATATTGGTGCCCTTGACTGTATCCTCTGGTTATGTTATTAGTAGGTAGAGGAGTTCTACGATATCAATGTATGGGAGGGTCATAATAATGCCCACAGAAGCTAAGTTTGATTTTTTTTAGTTCTTTGTTTGTATTTTTTTGACATACTAAAAATCTTCCAAAAATCTGACTGTGCAAAATGCGTTTTCTGACCTCCAAAAATAATTTAGATTTTTTTTATAACTCGATAATGCTTGGTGCTACACAAAAACTTTGTATTAAAAATATGTTTAGCATAAAATTATCTATAATTTTGCTTCTTATCACTTTATTGATAAATCTAATAGTTCACGAGAAAAATGCTTTAAATCTACACACATATCATAAATCCTCTCATATGTGTTCGAAAACCGTAGAAAATGACTCTCATTTCAACATTCAATTAATTTATGTCAATTTTCTTATCTGTGGCTAAGGCTACAGCAGTAAAAATTTCATTTTAATCTCATATATGATGTTAAATTATTAAACGTCAATCAAAACTGTCAAAATTTAAATGTCAAAGTTGACATGTCCGTATTCTAGTATCACTGAAAATTCAAATTCAGTCGATGCGCAATATCAGCTCGATGTTTTTTTAGTATATATCGCATGAAATTTGAGCTAGAACGACATGATCACACCAGAATAGGGACTCTTTACTTTTTAAAATAACATTCAGGTACCGGTTGCCAGTTCTGATTTCGATATTTCCGCAACCGTGCAAAAAAGGTTGTATTAACACAATTATTGTATTTATTTACTACGGTTATGCCCCTAATTATGTACCAGTTGCACAAACTACTATAACAACATTGCGTTTCTTGTTAAAAGCCTGGTACGAGGGCTGCTACTTATGTATCCGGAATAGAAAAAATAAGCAAGCATATATGACTAAATATGGTTTTATTGTTTTTCAAAGTATTCTCCGTGATGATCGATGCACTTTTGCATACGTGTGAACCAATTTTTAAAGCACTTATGCCACTCTGACTGAGGTATCCCCAAAACGTGTTGTTTGAAGGCGTCGCCTGCATCTTCACGGGTCGAAAATCGTAGACCACTTAATACCAAAAAGCAGGCCACCATTTGCTTCATGGTGCTTTTCGCACGAGTTACTTTCGTAGGGTTCGGCTCACTTTGAAACACCCACACTGGGTCCACACTGGACACACATTTAAAACTATCAGTAATCGCATTTGCGACTACCCCACAGGTCTTGAAGCAGCGTGCATGGCATTCATTCTCGCTTTCAAGGACAGTGGCCTCTGTAGCTGTTCTTGCAGCTAAGTTCTCGTGCCGCATTCCAAATTCTGTTTTGGGTTGTCCATACGGGCTGCCACTGTTCCTCCTTTTCAATCCACTCGTCTGTTAGGGAGGGTATATACTCGTATTGTGTGTCATTTAAAGTTTGTCCCCACAAGTGACCTGCTTGATAGGATGCCCTAAGCGCATGCATACTGAAACTAAAGTCCATGAAATATTACAGTGTAATTTTTATCACAGTAATCGTTTTAAAACCTGAAAATACTTAACTTAGAGGAACAATCATTGTTATTAGTCAGACACGTCGGTATAGTCAGGTAAGATTCTTTATTAGTTATTTTTACTCTAAAAAGTGGAAAACATTTCAATTCGGTGACTGTACGCAGTAGCTACTAGCTAGTAACGTATTTCGGTACTTACTTGTACCGATCCGCCCGCGCAGTCGTCTTGCGACCCATGATATTTTTTTTGTCATAATTTTGCAGGCAGAGCTATATTGATATTTATATATTTAGAATCTGCATAAAACTGTAATTATTTCATTATATAATATAATATCATTATATAATATGCAATATCAGAGTGCTGAATCAAAAAGTAAATATTAAAAATGTATACATTTGCGATTTTAGTCAGAAAATTATTCCAAAATAGTAAAATGTACGATCAGAAATGATGTCGGTGTACTCGGTGTATTCCTTTTATACGAAAATGATACCAAACTTGCCATAGTAGATATAAGAACGGAGTCAGCTTAGTTTGAAATGTACAGGTCGGCTGCTATGTTTGGAGCCCCCCCATTTCTCACCAAATGAAAAATCCGGGGGGCTCTACTTCGTAAATGCATTTTGGACTATAGATATCAATCCTGCCAATGGAAATCTTTTGTTCGTTAAACGCCGTATTTTCCCTTTTCTTGTGCCGTACAGATGCGACTAACGAAATAGCGTCAGATGTTAACTTATACAGATCTTCTGGGGGACCCGAGTATGAGTGCACGGGGCAGCGCTGTATAATGTGTTCTATATCTTGGGCCTCTTCGCCACAGTCGCAGAGAGCTGAGTCCCGCTAGCCCCACTTGTGTCGGAAGTAGGTAGTTACAGCGCCCGTGGCCTGTTCTAAGTCGGTTCAGACGTCACCACAGTTTGTGCGGTAGATTGACACCGTTAGGTTTAGCCGTGGGATAGATGGTTTGCAGAAATATCCCAGCAGCAGGTATGTTAAAAAGATACAAACAAAGAACTAAAAAAAAACTTCGCTTCTGTGGGAATTCTTATGACCCCTAAGGCTAGATCTCACATATATATACCAGGCACAGTGTTACAAATTATCGCGATTTTTTTATGTTTTCATATTTTTTATTTTGGATTACATTCGCATATAAATATTTATTTTAAAGCGAATATTTATTAGAGTAGGTAGAAAGTAGCAGTAATCTGTTCTTGGAGGTAGAGGGCGCAAATTGATAACTTAAGATTTACTAGTACCTAGTCTCTGATGTCTAAATCTGATCATAGCTAGTTAGAAGCAGGTGTCCTTGTTCTATCGGAATAGTTATTAATAGCTGCTCATACCTCTAAATGTGTAGCAGTGTGGTTTACGCTCGCTGGCGAGAATCATCTGGGCATCTTCTTGGCTGTGTGCAGAAGCGATGTAGTAGGATGTGCCTAGACACTTAAACTCTGAGGGACGAAGGAAATTAAATTGTTACGCAAGTCCAAACAGCAGTATATTTAAGTAGCCGTACATATTAATGTAAATTCAGGATATTATTGCTTACCCGGGCTCGCATACAGGCCGAAAGGTATCTTGGCCTGTGTGGACTTGATCTTTGCTTCGCTGGTATCCATTTTCTTGTTCAGTTTGAGTAGTACCATCGACATAAGCGCACTGTCAGTGGCAAATAGCAGGCGTTTGAGGTCTTTGATGTGAACTTCTATGAAGTCGGAGAGCTTCTGCTGTGCTTGTTGCAGGATCTCGACGCGTTCGGTCTGTTAAAGCAGTCACTATAATGAAAAACCTAATTTATCTAAAATATTGATTAGTAAGTAGGATCATTCCAAATATACAGTGAATCTTCCATGCCAATGCCAACGTAAGTGCTGACATTATAAATGTACCTACTTTTAATACTGCCTACTATCGTGTGTGTTCGCGACATGCTCGTATTTAGCCTTGGAAATCAGAAATTTTATTTTGGAAACATGGGTACAGTATACAGTCTACCAATTTGACTTCTAGGCCTCTTCGTACCTTGTCACAGTGCCACTAATCTTCACTGTTACAAGGTACAAAGTGGCCCAGAAATGAAATTGGTTGACCGTGCAATAGGGATAGCTTTTTATCTTTGAGCGTGCTACCTGAGGTGGGGGCGGAGAGAGGGAGATTGGAATGGTGTCAGCAAGTATGAACTTGTTTGTTTTATGAGCATGCTAGTTTATCCAAGGTCTTGTCTTCTAGCTAATTAGTGGCCTCGGTAAGAGGACTTATACGGCATTTCGTGAACAAAAGATTTCCTGTATCAGGGTAGGTCCTTTAGGACCCAGAGATGGATTTTCGAAGTAGAGCCCTCGAAACTTTTTATGTCAAATTTTTGAGGGGGGGGGGGTGAGTCCAGGTTAATCTTGATATCTGCGCCAGTTAAGCTACTGGGTCAAGTTGGGTGTCAATTTCGAGTAAATCAAGGATGCTGAATTCATTTCTGGAATTATTTTTGTACCATTCCATACAAAATTTTCGAAAAATAACAAAAAATAGGTAAATTTTCATTCATACTGAAAACAGAAAAATGGCCATAACTTTAAAAAACACCTACACATTTTGGAAAAAAAATAGGTCTTCAGAAAACCCTGTTAATATCATATTTAAAAATATATATTTCAAAAATATACCTACTGTGGAAGTATTAAAAAAATTAAAAATTAAAAGATAGAACAAAAAATCAAATTAATTAAAAAACATAGTTTGTGATCTTGGAACCGTAGTCGTGGGTTTATTAACTCAATAAAAACATATTTCATACCAATTCACGTCTTAAAATATTTAAAAAACAATGAAATATATCAATTTCGCCCTAAAATTTCACGTAAAAATTTATCAAATTTTAGAGAGCCGCCCTGCTTCGTACGAGTTAACGACTTACAAAAAGTCTTAGCTTATGTTATTAAGGACTAATGTAGGTTTCTATTACAGAAAGAATTTTTAAAATCGTTTGATTACTTCTAAAGATAGGCCCCTACAAACGATAGTACAAATTCGAACTCCATGAATTATATGGATAACGGCTAAATTTAAAAAAAATGCCAACTAACATTAATGGATCCTGTCCAAAATAATATTGGATCACCCTCAAAGTACAACCTTATTAATAATAACAAAAAAAATGATATTGGTCCACCTTGTAAGTAATAATTAGCATTCATATACCGCGGAGATACCTTTGTAAATTGAAGAGTGTCCATTTTCTCATGGATCCCATTATCAGATCTTGACCAAATTTAAAAGAAAACATCATTGAGGCAGCCCCTTCCAAACCAAAAAAAAAACGCGAAATCGGTCTCAAACTAGCAAAGATATTTGTGAACATATCTAAAAAATATTTACAGTCGAACATAGGACCTCATCTTTTTTGAAGTTAGTTATGATTTTTTAAACCCAGAACCAGTATAAACTGATAAAGATGTTGTACTCTCCTTCTTCGGACTCCTCGACGTCATCTTTGCTGAAACCCCTGGTCCACACTGGACACACATTTAAAACCATCAGTAATCGCATTTGCGACTACCCACAGGTCTTGAAGCAGCGTGCATGGCATTCATTCTCGCTTTCAAGGACAGTGGCCTCTGCAGCTGTTCTTGCAGCTAAGTTCTCGTGCCGCATTCCAGATTCTGTGTTGCGTTGTCCATACGGGCTGCCATTGTTCCTCCTTTTATCCACTCGTCTGTTAGGGAGGGTATATATTGTGTGTCATTTAAAGTTTGTCCCCACAAGTGACCTGCTTGATAGGCTGCCCTAAGCGCATGCATACTGAAACTAAAATCCATAAAATATTACAGTGTAATTTTTATCACCGTCATCGTTTTAAAACCTGAAAATAACTTAGAGGAACTATCATTGTTATTAGTCAGACACGTCGGTATAGTCAGGTAAGATTCTCTTTTATTTATTTTTACTCTTAAAAGTGGAAAACATTTAAATTCGGTGACTGTACCCAGTAGCTAGTAACGTATTTCGGTACTTACCGATCCGCCCGCGCAGCCGTCTTGCGACCCATGATATTTTTTTCTGACATAGTTTTGTAGGCAGAGCTATATTGATATTTATATATTTAGAATCTGCATAAAACGAGCTTTCTTATAGTATTTATTTCATTATTTAAATCAACTTTTTACATCCAATATCAGAGCGCTGAATCAAAAAGTAAAAATTAAAAATGTATAAATTTGCGATTTTAGTCAGAAAATTGTTCCAAAATAGTAAAATTTATGATCAGAAATGATGTCGGTGTATTCATTTTATACGAAAACGATACCAAACTTGCCTTAGTAGATATAAGAAAGGAGCCCGCTTAGTTAGAAAAGTACAGGTCGGCTGCTATGTTTGGACCCCCCCCATTTCTTACCACGTGAAAAATCCGGGGGGCTCTACTTCGTAAATGCATCTTTAGACTATAGATATCAATCCTGCCAAAGGAAATCTTTTGTTCATTAAACGCCGTATTTTCCCTTTTCTTGTTCCGTACAGATGCCACTAAATCGATCACGGGCCCAAATCCTCCAATTACTTCTTTTTTCTTTGCAGCTGGCAGAAGTTTTTGAATGCATTGCATTGCAAGCAAGAGATGATTTTCAATAAGCATACCTACCTATGAATACAATTTTAATTTTGAATTTGATATCTTTTGATTAAAATAAAACTTTTGCTTTTCATACATTAGTGATTCGGAACACATCAGTGTATTTATAGGAAACAACTGCCATTATTAGTGAAAATATGAGTCGTTTCAGAAAATTCACATTGTTTGTATTTTACGGTATCATAACATTTGTTTACAAAAACTGTCGATAAATCGTTTCTTAGTTTTTTCATCGAACGATATAAAGTCGCACTCCTGCGCTAAACTTTAGAGCAACATTATGTTTCGATGAGTCTTCCATGTAAATTCAGCTGGTTAGAAATGGCATAATCGAGTTTTGTTCAAAAATAGTAACTAAGAACTTGTAGAGTCATTTTCCAACTTTGGTGTAGAAGTTTGGTTAGACGTCGCGTATAGACATAATAAGCGAAAAATGCTTATGAGGCGTGTGATAAGGTACACTTAATATCATATCAATAGGGATGATGACACTATAAAAGAAAATCAATAAATCCAAATTTTCTACATAATGACTCAAATTCTCAATCAAATGGCAAAAAAAGTAATTCAAAAAAATAAATAATTACGTAATTATAAGTCTTCAAAGTTTTACAAGTGGGTATTTTCTGTCGCTTTTCCGCAAAACGCACCTTTGTATTGAACGATTGTCATTTACTATGGCGCTACTCAAAGGTGACGTCACGGTCGAGTAGCACTTTCTCTCTCTAACTACGAACATTCTAACCGTTGTTGCTTCGTTATTTTTTGAGATATTTGAATAGGATTTTCACTATTTGGCATAGTTTTATGTCTTCTTTCTATTGAAGTACTAATTTTTTTTGAGTCATCATGCCTATTGACGGAGTTAGTCCATTCATAAATCCCCCTTACTCTCCAAGCAACAAGATTTAATCAGTTTTATAAAATGTAGGACATTTAAAATAATTTCAACTATACCGGGTTGTGTGGTTCTCGTATACGCCCATTCATATAACTGTAGTAAACTTTCAGTTTCTCAAATTTTTCGTCTGAATAGCTGTGCCTTGGGTCCACTTCCGATGCCGGTGGCAGATTGTATGCCCTCTGAGAAGAATAATTGAAAAGTGTTAACGTGTGAATAGTAATTTGGATTAATGTGTAGTGAAATTAATCAAATTATTACCGTCTCAACTGTGGGGAATGATAGACGAGCGAGCTGAAACAATCATGAATGATTCAGAAATAATATCAATTGAACTTTGGCACTAGGTACCTATGCCTAAACTTGAAGCATAATATATACAGGGTGTCCCGTAAATAATGGACAAGCTTCTAACCACTGATAGAGCACGTGAGGCTGATCCAGAAAATGGACATTCAAGTTAATAAAAGTCCCTTGATTTTCGAGATAATCTAAAAAATTGTATGTATATCATACTGATTCTAAAATGGTATAATAGGTACATGGTATTTACGACTTTACAAATTAAGATATTGCTAATAACATTCATTAAGAGTGAATTTTACCAAAGCACCGTACACTATTAAATAAATAAATAAATAAATAAATATTTGTGGACAATCTTACACAAATCAACCTAGTCCCAAACTAAGCAAAGCTTGTACTATTGATACTTAACTCACATCGTGTACAAAACATGTATCTTATTAAAAATAATAAACTAGTATTGCAAAATAATGAGTTGCTGACTATTGCTTTGGCTACCCTGTGATACTTGGGACCAATAAGAATAATTTCATCTGAGGAAATGAAAATTTCATCCACTGGATTTCAAGATGGTGGTCCTTTTCTAAAGTGGGAGCTGCATTTTTTCAAAAGTGATTTGTTACAAAACGGCAGCTGCCATTTTATTAATACTGGCATCAATCGATTCGTACTGACACCAATAATCAAAATAAGAAAAATGTTATTTAAAAATTAAAGATGGCGGCAGACTATTAACAAAAATGTAAATTTTTTATTGTTCTTTTTTTCATTATACCTATTAAAAATAACAAAGAAATGTCCAATTATATCGTCACTTTATTTATTTAAACAGATTCTCGTTGTATTATCTACGAGATAAAACAAACATTATGACAATCCGTCGATTAGTTTCAAAACTATATGAATTACAAACGGGCCTCGGCAACTGTATCACGGTAGATATGGAAACAAACTGCACTTTTGTAATGAAAATAAGACGCGTTGTACAGTCGTAGTAGTGAAGAGACCGAACTTAGTGATTGTTTTCGATGCTATCTAATTTTCATCCGTCAGAAACCGAGATTACATCATTTCAAAATAATACATTTAAAGTATTCTACCAAGTTAAAGGGTGGACAGATTTAAAAAATAAATATGGCAATCGAAAGAAAAATACGCTATTTAACAGGAAAAAAACGCTTAAATTTTAAAACTTAACTTCTGGAAATAAATTAAAAAAAACGACTTTTTATTTATTTATAGCCCAGATTTTGTATATTTTGTTCAAACAATTTTTTTTTATAAGAGAAAACAGATTTTCTTTTTAATATTTATATTTTATTACAAAATGCGATTTTTACATTGTATTTTGAATATAAAAGTAGTTTGTTGCGTAACAAAGAAAAATAATAGTTTTCTGTTTAATGTTCCCCATTTTTATTTAATAAAAGCATAAGGACCTACCTACATTATTATTTTTTCAAATGTTAAGTAGCGTTTCCTCTTTCGATTGCCATATATTGAATTTCCAAATCTGTCCAGTGTTTCACTTATTAGATTATTTTAAATATATTATTTTAAAGTGGCGTAATCTCGACTTCTGGTGGATGAAAATTAAATAGCATCGAAAACAATCACTAAGTTCGGTCTCTTCGCTACTACGACTGTAAAACGCGTCTTATTTTCATTACAAAAGTGCAGTTTGTTTCCATATCTACCGTGATACAGTTGCCGAGGCCCGTTTGTAATTCATATAATTTAGAAACTAATCGACGGATTGTCATAATTTTTGTTTTATCTCGTACTACGAGAATTCATTTAAATAAATAAAGTGACGATATAATTGGACATTTAGTTGCTATTTTTAATATAATGAAAAAAATAACAATGAAAATTTTTCATTTTTGTTAATAGTCTGCCGCCATTTTTAATTTTTAAATAACATTTTTCTAATTTTGATTAGTGGTATCAGTACCAATCGATTGATACCAGTATTAATAAAATGGCAGCTGCCGTGTTGGAACAAATCACTTTTGAAAAAATGCAGCTCCCACTTTAGAAAAGGACCACCATCTTGAAATCCAGCATTTACAGCTTATTTACATAAGCTACATTAAATTAGATTGATTTATATAAATAACATTGATAAAATTCAAATTTAATAAAATAATAATAAAAATCAATGAACACAATTATTATTAAACGTCACATGCTTCGTCAAATCTATAATTTAGAAGTTCCTTAACACTAAAAAACATTTATGTCACAACTGGCCATAAAGCGGCAATTACCGCACGCTCCGCGCGCGGGAATTCCCACTTCCTGGCCAGGGGATGACATAAAATTTTGTACTTAACACGGGCGGTAATAAAGAAAGCCTCAGATCGCATATTTATCGCCCTTGCCTTCGGCTCGGGCGTCAAATACCTGCGATCTGAGACATTCTTTGTTTTACCGCCCTTGTTAAGTAATGTACTATTTTCAGCCAGCATTTTATACAACTTTGTTTTAAATTCATGAACATGCAGTATTCTTAGTGAGGCAGGTAGCTTATTAAAGATATTTATACACATATTATGAGCACTTTTTTTCCTGAGCACTAGCTTATGACTAGTTGGTAATGCGAGCCTGTGACGTCTATGTGATCTAGTTGTTTCCTTTTCTTCTATACAGGTAAATAATTCCGTTTGGAGTTTTACAAATATGGCTATTTCGTATATATATAGACAAGGCAGGGATAGTAAATTATGTTTTATGAATAAAGGCTTACATGATTCTCGTCTACTTACTCCACAGAGAGTTCTAATGCATTTTTTTTGGGCAACAAAGGCACGATCAGCGTCCACGGAGTTGCCCCACATAATTACACAATATCTTAAGGTTGACATAATGTAACTATGGTAGGTTAATAACGCAGTATTAAATGACACTGTCTGTTTGAGGCGCCAAAGTACGAAAAGGAATTTATTCAGTTTCTTGCAAATTGTATCTATATGTTCCTTCCAGTTACAATGAGCGTCCAATGTTAGACCAAGAAATACAGTACTACTTACTTCTTCAATGTTCTCTGTGTTGTGCATTACTTTAAGGTGATGAATCTTAGATTTGTATGACTTGAACAACATAAATTTTGTTTTTTTGAGATTAATTTGAAGGTTATTGAAATCTAGCCAGCGTACAACATCATTCAATGCTTTGTTAATCTTGTTTTCAAAGTTATCTATGTCTGTACCTTTAACTAATAATGTGGCGTCATCAGCGAATAAAATAGTGTCATATTTTGTCGAGTCAGGTAGATCGTTTATATAGATAAGGAATAGTAGGATGCTTCCCTGTGGGACGCCGTACTTGTTTATTTGGTAACTTGAGTTGTATATCGAAAGTCTATTGTTAGTGAAGACGTTAGCATTTTGCGCCTTTTATTTCAAAGATATAATATACAATTGTTAGTTATTTTACTTATTTGCGTACTTTGTTGTCTATCATTCAGGTAGCTCGCAATCCAAGAGTAGGCAGGTCCGCGTATTCCATATTTGTCTATTTTATTTAGAAGGCGTTTGTGGCAGACCGTGTCGAACGCCTTAGTTGTATATTGTTAAGTTGGTTTAAATGTAAGTGTCTCTGTGTGGGTTTAACTGTATTGCAAACAGCTCTTAAGTTAAAAATATATAATTATTGTGGATGTTAGGTATTAACACTTCAAAACGTAGGGGCGAAATTTTCCATCAGCGCTGTTGGTTTAGTACCATTAACTTCTATAAATTTTAACCGATTTCGAAAATTTTTACTGCGTTGTAAAGTCTAAAGATTCGACATTATCTTTGTAATACATTATATATGTCAAATTAACTGATCTTAAAAAAAATCTCTCTATTCTTATGAAAATATCTCGCAAATTTATGAATATATCAGAAAACAATGTATAATAGCAAATTTAATTAACTGTCACGTGATATAATATATTTTTTAATATGTAACTTAATTTGTGTGTAATTAACGTTTTTCAAAACTCGGGATTGGCGATGGTTATGACGTGATTACTGGAGAACCAGACATTTAAGAGACTGTCTATCTCCAGTTTTGAGGTTCAAATGACATGTCTAATAACATACTAAACGCTGGAGCTGATTCATGACAAATAGAAATTTTTAACATTTTTAACATCTTGTATGGAAAAACAGCTTAGCGCAGTTGGTTTTTTCGGCTTATCTTTCACAGTTTTGGTCATATCGAGAAACAATAACCATACCAACCACAATACCGATGTAAAGCTGATATATTAGCCAGTATTTATGTCCTACATTATTTTCGTGTACATCTTCTAGTTTTCCTGTAAAATTTGAATATCGAAAAAAAATCAATTCAATTGCTTATACCTGTATATTTTGTTAATATATTGAAAAATAATGTAGGAGTGACTTATAGAACATTTATTAAGCTTTCATTTGATATCATACAAGTGTATGTATATTGCATAGGTTGGGTATGATTGACACTTTAACAAACGCAGTGGCGGCAATTTTCATGACGTCATTACTAGGGAGACTGACCTTCTAGAGTGTCTCCCGGCAGTTTCGGGGTCCAGGAAACATGCCTAACAACATACTAAAAGCTGGCGCTGGTTTCCGAAAGTTAAGTATTTGTTCGACGGAAACCCGTAACAACACGCACTATTTTTTATTCACAGGGAGCGATCATACTTGTTGAAAATTGTAGAGACAAATGTAATGTTTAAGACCCAATTTTTAAAATATACGAGTAGTGCTGGCTACCGTAAACTTCTAATACCCGTATGTTAGCATCACTATTCAAGAATATTTAACAACAAAGAGAACGGGAATATCTTTTTATTTATGGCCTTGATGGTTATTAAAGTGAAACGAGGTATTCAAGAAAATGGAACAGTCGATTATCTCGATAACCAACTTTTACTAAACCTGAATGTCCATTTTCTGGACCAGCTTCAGGTGCTCCATCAGTGCCTGGACGAAGTATTAAATAATGTGCACACGACTTTATTGCAAAGGTCGCTGAGATATTTTTGAACATTTGAGAACGTACAGTCGGCTTGAGCTGCAGTGAAAGCTGAAAAAAATTATATGCATTCGGCGGCAAATTGTATGACAACTAGGTATGTAAATACTTAAACTCAGTATTTCACTAAAACAGCAAAATACTTCATTATCACATATTAACGATTGATTCGTTACTGTGCACGTGATTAGTAGGAACCTTAACGAGCCGCTAGCATCTCGCAGATTTGTACCAAATGTTTGCCCTTTATTTTCATCTAACTGCAGCTGGTCCCACATATTTAGACATTTGATCGTCTATAAAACTGGTTCGTCATAAAGCAAAATTAGTCATATACTTAGCGTAAAATGCCTTACCTAATCTGTGGATGCTTACTTACGAGTTGTAAACTAGCCCCCGTTCCGTCGCCTTTGCCGTTCGATAGTCTTGCTGACAGAAGCAGCTAAAATAAAATACAAATGCTAGTAATTACAACAGCTTAAGTTTGTTTGTTGTTTGAGCTTGTTCTGCATAGATTTTTAAATGCAAGGATCAAGAAAGATCTTGAAAGTTTACTTACGAAACATGTTTTTAATATGACATTTCTGTGTTCCATTGCGCCTACGTCTCTTCAGCAGACTCGATGGCGATGACTGCAGCAATGAGCAACAGTTAACTGGGTTATTTTAATTGGCAGTTATCAAAGTCCAAAACGATTAAAAGTAATTGGAACATTCGGAATTGGTATTGAAACTATTATTGGCTTTAGGTACCTACGTTGCGCATTCGAATCACATTTCGCATTTCCGCAGCCACCATGTAAATGTTTCCCCTCTAATATATATATTAAATAGTCGAATAAACTGAATGTTTGTCACTTTTTGGTTTAAAATAGAGGCTCGCTGTCAGATTCAGAAATTGTATCAGCGATTCCGAGTCTAACAGGAGCAAGATTTATTAAGTTTTTATTTATACAATGATTAAATCATAATTGAATATTATAATAGAAAGCAATTATCAATTATATTCATATAGGGCTTGCATTCCGGAATTCCGGAATCCGGGCCAATTTTCCGATATTACAATTTCGTTCCATCCAATCGGAATTAGATTTGATGACTTTAGAGAGAGAAAATAGAGTGTTTTGTATGTTTATTCTTTAAATTCACAATGTAAAACTGAGGAATTGTTCGCCTATCACCAGACTAGCCAACAGAGAGCGTGATGGTTCGGTTCGGCAGTTGTTCAGTAGTGTGTTGCCAATAATAATGTGTGAAAATCTTGTAAGTTTAAATCGATATAATTATGTGTTGTCAGTGTTGTCACCATTAAAAAAAACTTTGATTGATTGATTCAGCGTTCCCCCTTCCAGTAAGACGGAATTTATCCCCCATGCAACTTGGTGCATTTTTTTTCGAAAATGGCCATATATGACTACTTATGAACCACATTTAGTACATACTCGGCTCATTTGATCCCGAAAAGCCGTTAATTTAGTAATAGAGTAGGCGCATTTTTGAAGAAGTAGAATACAAGAAGCAAATCGTGTAACAGTTGGGGTGACAACGTAATCAGAGGGTTTAGACCCTGCAGAATACGGATCTGCCTGTCTCCATCCCCAAATTTGAACCGGAAGAATGTTATATCGGAAAAGGTGCAGCCCATACAAATTTTTTCGTTGTACATTTGGTAAATCGTTGTTCCGGTACCCTAACTATGGTCCAATTGTTATGGATTTTTGATATGCCGTAAAGTACAATATTTGTCATCGTATCCCGAAATTTTTGACACTCCAGCTCCACGTCTTTCTCCGCCATCTTGGAAAATCTGTCACTTTTTTCAGTTTTTTGCTTGTACTGTCGTTATAGTTCATTTTAGTGCTAAACATGGTTTGGCAATATTGTAAAACACGAAATTTGCTGAAACTTTTGGGTACAAAGATTTTTTCCATGACCCCTAGGGACGAAGATATGACAGGAGATATCATTATAAATTACCACTTTTTTCTAGTTTTCCTCTCATGTTTACGTTTAAAGTGCATTTTAGCGTTAACTATAGTTCAGCAATATTGTAGATTACAAAATTTTAATATTTTTTCCACGATCATCAGGAAAGAAGATACGATGTCACCTATGGGGTACTACCGTCGATATTTACTACTTTTCCAGTTTTCTTCACATATTTTCGTTATAGTGCATTTCTCGGTCAGCAATATTATAGAAGACAAAATTATGTGCAAATTCAAAGTACCTACGATCTTCTAGGTATCGTGGAAACAGACGATTTTGTCTTCTGAGGGATTGAAGTGGTATAGATCGGAAAGTGACAGATGCTTTATCTTGTCGTCTATCCCGCTATCACTCGACCATCATAGATCCCCTACAGATTGCGACTAATTGCACTCAAACCTAAATATGAGAAGAAAACTGCAAAAGTAGCTAATTTGAACGGTGCTACTCCATAGATGACTTCATATCTTCTTTCCTAATGGTCGTGGAAAAAATACTTCAATACAAAAGTTGTAGTAAATTTTGTGATCTACAATATTGCCGAACTATAGTTAGCGCTAAAATGCACTTAAAATGTAAACATGAACGGAAAACTAGAAAAAAGTGGCAATTTTAATGATATATCGTGTCATATCTTCGTCCCTAGGGGTCATGGAAAAAATCTTTGTACCCAAAAGTTTTAGCAAATTTTGTATTCTACAATATTGTAGAACTATGTTTAGCACTGGAATGAACTTTGACGACAGTAAAAGCAAAGAACTGAAAAAAATTACACTATTTCCAAGATGGCGGCCAAAGTTATGGAGCTGGAGGGTCGTAATTTTTAGGTTACCATGGCTAATATTGTCCTTCACAACATACCAAAAAACCATATCAATCGGACCTCTTTTAGAGTACCAGAGCAACAATTTACTAAATGTACTACGAAATTTTTTGTATGGGCTGCACCTTTTCCGGTATACCGTACTTCCGGTTCAAATTTCGAGATGGCGACAGGCAGATCCGTATTCTGCAGGGTCCAAACCCTCTGATAACGTTGTCACCCCAACTGTTACATGACTTGCCGCTTGCATTGTTTAGAGACGCCTTTTCCAATTCTGTTCCTGCTCTATAAAGTGAAAAAGTAAATTGAAAATGACCATGTGGTAAAGGCAAAGTACGAAATATCTTTATTTTTCTTTTACTAATTTTTAAAATACAGGCTTATACCCTATCTGGATATTGCCTATAAAACGATGATCATTACATTTTTAGTACATTTTTGTGACATCAATTTAGTTGAAAAAGGTAAATCCCAATTCCGGAACCAGTTCCGGAATTCCGGAATTGGAGGCCAATATCGGAAGCAATTCCTGAATTGAAAAACCGTCCGATATTGCAAACCCTATATTCATATACAGATCAAGTCGAATGCAAATCTCTTGACACATCTGTTGATTGGTAACTAAGGTAACTCAGGGTCTAACACTGTATCGTAATAGTACGTTTTGATGCTAGTGCGGAAGGTATGTCATTTTGCACGAGTCCCGAGTTGTCTTGGCCCGAGCCGACGGGCGAGGGACAAGACTCGGGACGAGTGAAAATGACACTTCCGCACGTGTATCAAACGACGTTTTTTAATACAGTTGCGAAAAAATATCAAAGAAACTAAAATAAAGCAGTAATAGAGTAGGCCCATTTTTGAAGAAGTAGCATACAAGAAGCAAGTCATGTAACAGTTGGGGTGACAACGTTATCAGAGGGCTTAGACCCTGCAGAATACGGTTCTGCCTGTCTCCATCCCCGAATTTGAGCCGGAAGTATGTTATATCGGATAATGTGCAGCCCATACAAATTTTTTCGTTGTACATTTGGTAAATCGTGGTTTCGGTACCCTAACTATGGTCCGATTGTTATAGGTTTTTGATATGCCGTAAAGGACAATATTTGTCATTGTATCCCGAAATTTTCGACCCTCCAGCTCCATATCTTTCTCCGCCATCTTGGAAAATCTGTCACTTTTTCAGTGTTTTCCTTGTACTGTCGCTAAAGTTCATTTTAGTGCTAAACATGGTTCGACAATATTGTAGAAGACAAAATTTGCTAAAACTTTTGGCTATAAAGATTTTTTGTATGACCCCTAAGGACGAAGATTTTTTTTAGTATTCCTCCCATATTTGCGTTTTAAGTGCATTTTAGCGCTAAGTATAGTTCTGCAATATTGTAGATCACAAAATGTGCTACAACTCTTCTATTGAAATATGTTTTCCACGATCATCAGGAAAGAAGATACGAAGTCATCTATGGAGTACTACCGTCGATATTTGCTTCTTTTTCCAGTTTTCTTCCCATATTTGCGTTTTAATGTATTTTAGCTCAAGTTCTAGGTCTGTAATATTACAGAAGACAAAATTATATGCAAATTCAAAGTACCTACGATCTTACTAGGTATCGTGGAAACAGACGATTTTGTCTTTTGAGGGATCGAAGTGGTATAGATTGGAAAGTGACAGATGTTTTATCTTGTCGTCTATCCCGCTATCACTCGACCATCATAGATCCCCTACAGATTGCGACTAATTGCACTCAAACCTAAATATGAGAAGAAAACTGCAAAAGTAGCTAATTTCGACGGTGCTACTCTATAGATGACTTCATATCTTCTTTCCTAATGGTCGTGGAAAAAATATTTCAATACAAAAGTTGTAGTAAATTTCGTGATCTACAATATTGCAGAACTATAGTTAGCGCTAAAATGCACTTAAAATGTAAACATGAACGGAAAACTAGAAAAAAGTGGCAATTTTTTATGATATATCCTGTCATATCTTTGTCCCTAGGGGTCATGGAAAAAATCTTTGTACCCAAAAGTTTTAGAAAATTTTGTATTCTACAATATTGCAGAACTATGTTTAGCACTGGAATGAACTTTTGACGACAGTAAAAGCAAAGAACTGAAAAAAGTGACACTATTTCCAAGATGGCGGCCAAAGTTATGGAGCTGGAGAGCCGAAATTTTTAGGTTACCATGGCTAATATTGTCCTTCACAACATACCTAAAAACCATATCAATCGGACCTCTTTTAGAGTACCAGAGCAACAATTTACTAAATGTACTACGAATTTTTTGTATGGGCTGCACCTTTTCCGGTATACCGTACTTCCGGCTCAAATTTCGAGATGGCGACAGACAGATCCGTATTCTGCAGGGTCCAAACCCTTTGATAACGTTGTCACCCCAACTGTTACATGATTTGCCGCTTGCATTGTTTAGAGACGCCTTTTCCAATTCTGTTCCTGCTCTATAATTAAAAGATACAAAACACAATACTTTTACTTGCCATTGTGGGCTTTAAGTACTTACCTGGTCTATCTGGCGTAGTTTACATACAGACATACACTTTATATAACAATCGTATAAATCACACATATCACAAAAATATTATTAAAACAATACGACTCACTACAAAATTAAATCTTGAAATCATGTACAAAGAAGCGGGAATTAAAAAGTCGGTTTAACTTTTAATTGATTGACTTTTTTCAACAGGCCATGGTTGTCAGCATTCAGCCAAATCAAATAATATTTTGGAGGAGATTTTATGTCACATTGTAGTTTAATTACATGTAAATATTAATACTTCATTATTTTTCATTTTATAATTAATTTCTATTTGATTTTTAAGTAACTAAATGTATTTTTTGGCGAAAAAAGACCAGCGTTCATTCACATCCGGCGCGACGGTCTTCCATAATACTATATTAATTAGAGGTCTCGCATAATACTGTTTCCGGTCATTAATTTACTCAATCAGTCAACTTTTTGAATACAGTTTTAGATGTTTTAATATTTGATAACCATTTAACTTGTTTAATATGCCTTTTTAATGTTTTAAATATTATAGAAGGTTACTTTTAATGGCCTTTGCTTTATTAAATAAATAAGTAAAGTGACTGAACCTAAAACCCTTTGGCTAGGGTCAACAATAAATTTAAAAAAGTTGGAAAAGTAAAAAGCACTAGTGCGCGAAATCCAACTTTGCGCACGATATACAGCTACATAAAGTACCACTTTTTGAGCAAATGTATTAAAAAATCGTATTTTAATAGAAATTTCTTTAGGTGATTGTGGAATAAATAGGCAACGGAACCGAAATCTTTTATGCTCTTGTTCTAAGTTAATGTCCAGAGAATAGATTTCAATAGTCATTTCCCTTGTTACGTGTTTCGTTTTCGAGAAACGTGACAAACAAATTCGTATTATTTTGTACGGCGCTATCTCGCTCGTTCCTTCGTGTTTTATCCCGTTCTGGTTTTTCAATTTTATATAATAGATTATATTGTACGTAATAAATTCTGAATATTCAATGTTTGGGTTTGGGGAAAAACGGTTTAACACCACAGTGTAGATTATAATTACATATACGATTAGCTACTTATTTCACCCGACCGAAAGTAGGGTTCAAGTATCTTCTCGACTCTGTGTAAAAAAAATCTTACTACTTACACGATTCTTTGTTTAATGTGTCGTGAAGTGTGATCGATTCAAACCCAATAGCTATATTTTACTAAACGGATAAAACTCTCGTATTATATGGTCGCTAGGCTAGTTACGCGGCCTGCACCAGTTTGCGGCCTCCTGAAGAACAAGTTTTTTCAATTCAAGATATTTACATTTTTACGTGCCCTAAAGAAACGTCGAGTCGTATGCAAAAGTCAAAGTCAAAAAAGTCTTTTTATTAGTAGCTATTGAATGGGAATAGATTAAAAAAGCAAGAAAATATCCTTTCAGTTTATCAAGTCATGCAAGTGGCCGCAAAACTGTCTCATCAAATTAAGATGCCGTAAACCCACCTACCGACCGTCAGCGCGTGCGTCTCGAGCCTTGCGGCGGGCGAAGGGTAGATTTACAGTGTGCATTCCGCGTGAGTCGCACTTCGCAGACGCACTCATCCTGATAGGACTCCCGAAGAGTTCGAAATTCTAAATATCATCTTAAGGCGCAGGGGTGGGCAAGGCATTCGCCATACAAACTCTGTAGCGATACCATTCTTATCCAGAACGTGTTCCATATGAAATGTTTTAATATGAAAATACCATTCTCAGACAGTGTTCACATAAGGGATCGGAATCTGTTGAAAAAACCTTTATCTACACACATATCATAAATCCTCTAATATGCGTTCGGAAACCGTAGAAAATTACTCTCATTTCAACATTCAATGAATTTATGGCAATTTTCTTATCTGTGGCTAAGGCTACAGCAGTAATAAAATATTTCATTTTAATCTCATATATGATGTTAAAATATTACGTCAAACAAAACTGTCAAAATTTAAATGTCAAAGTTGACATGTCCCTATTCTAGTATCACTGAAAATTCAAATTCAGTCGATGCGAAATGTCAGCTCGATGTTTTTTTAGTATATATCGCACGAAATTTGAGCTAGAACGACATGATCACATCAGAATAAGGACTCTTTACTTTTTAAAATAACATTCAGGTATCTGTTGCCAGTTCTGATTTCGATATTTCCGCAACCGTGCGAAAAAGGTTGTATTAACACAATTATTACACATTATTTACTACGGTTTCTGAACCCATCTTAGAGTAATTATAATATGTGTGTAGATAAAGTAATGTATGCAACTGTACATAATTAGGCATTAAAACACTCGTGTTTTAATGCCCCTCATTATGTACCAGTTGCATAAACTACTATTTAATATTGACCGTGAACGGTTGTAATTTCACTATTTCATATGAAATGATGTACCACAGTAAACAGTAACGTTTACTGAACGACATTATTTCGGTTATTGAAATGAAGAAAAAAACTATACTTATTTTGAAACATTGTACACTATTCTGATAAAAAAACTATACTGATTTAACTCTGAAGATGCTACCACAATGCTGGTTTCATGCAGGCAATTGCACAATGCTACGAACTAAAATTATATAAGTACTACTTACATTCCTTTCGCAGGGCCCGCCGTGCCATCCAAAAATTGCAATGATGGCAATGCTTGCCGAAATCTTTTTGATTAGTAATTTTCGGCATTATCGAATCAAATCAAATAATGAACAAATGAATTAGATGACATATCATGATATTTTTGAAAACAGAAATAAAAATTAAATTTGGAACCGAGTTTTTATTCTGCGCGGCTATTAGCAAAATGGCAGGTTTAAGGTTTTATTCGGGTACAATTTATTCGCGAATCCTCTCATGATACACACATATATACTGTCGGACTTAAAATGTGACCATATATATGTTATGTCAAAATTTTACGTCATGTACTTCATAGTAATATTATAGAAGTGTAACGCGTGAACACTGTCGCATACAACAACTCAATGACAGGTTTTATGCTCACGTTTAACCGTCAAATTTAAGTAGAATTTATACGTGAATCGCCTAATCTAATATTATACACAGACATGTTGTCGAACGTAAAATGTGACCATTTTTATATTATGACGAAATTTTAACGTTGCGTAACGTGTAAACACTGTTGCACAAACAACTATAGACTATTATATAACTAATATATAACTATTAGAGCAGGAACAGAATTGAAAAAGGCGTTTCTAAACAATGCAAGCGGCAAATCAAGTAACAGTTGGGGTGACAATGTTATCAGAGGGTTTGGATACTGCAGAATACGGATCTGCCTGTCGCCATCTCGAAATTTGAGCCGGAAGTACGGTATACCGGAAAAGGTGCAGCTCATACAAAAATTTTCGTAGTACATTTACTAAATCGTTGCTCTGGTACTCTAAAAGAGGTCCGATTGTTTTGGTTTTTTGATATGTTGTAAAGTAGCCATGGAAACCCAAAATTTTCGGCCCTCCAGCTCCATAACTTTGGCTGCCATCTTGGCAATAGTGTCACATTTTTCAGTTTTTTGCTGATACTGTCGTCTAAGTTTATTCGAGTGCTAAACATAGTTCTGTAATATTATAGAATACAAAATGTGCTAAAACTTTTGGGTACAAAGATTTTTTCCTAGGGGTCTAGGGACGAAGATATGACAGGAGATAGCATTAAAAATTGCCACTTTTTTCTAGTTTTCCTTTCATGTTTACTTTTTAAGTGCATTTTAGCGCTAACTATAGTTCGGCAATATTGTAGATCACAAAGAAAGAAGATATGAAGTCATCTATGGAGTACCACCGTCGAAATTTGCTACTTTTTACAGATTGCGATTAATTGCACTCAAACCTAAATATGGGAAGAAAACTGGAAAAAGTAGTAAATATCGACGGTAGTACCCCATAGATTCTTTCCTGATGATCATAGAAAAAATATTTCAATACAAAAGTTGTAGAATTTTTTTTTAAGATTAAAAACTTGATTAAGATAGACGAGCGTGCCTCACAAGATATCGTACAGTCGGCTAAAAGGTTAACGGGAATAATGCGGTCAAAATGTCAATAAAATTTGTAAAGCTAAATCGTACGGTTAACGGGACCCATCACTAATATGGGCAGGGTATGCGAACGGATGATAGATGAATGGAATGGGCGACGATGATTGGGGGGAAATGATTGCCCAAAAGGATTTTACGAAAAGAACATCACGATGGCGAAAAAACTGCCCTTAAGAATTTAATAGGACGATCAGCACGAAGTCAAGGAGGGCCCATCCGAAAAGTTGCGCACTCGATCAGTGATATGACAGCCCGCGGTTCCGTACGGTTATCCGCACCCGGACGATATAAGCGACTCGTTCCAGAGCAGAACTGACAAACCACCCATAAAACTGGCCACCACCCATAAAACTAGCGGTTAACTTTTGGAAAATAAATTAAATCAATGGTAGTAGAAAGACGCTAGCTGGAGAGATTCCACCTGGTTCCTCTTCTTCTTCACGATGCTTCTTGCGGCATAGGGGTTAGATGGGGTAAAGCAGGTCCCCGGAGCAGATCCCTCGACAGCAGTCACGCGTCTGAACCCGTTGACTCAGATGAAGTCTGGACTCGCCTCACTGCGTCAGCGACAAGGGATTCCCCCTTACAAAAAGGCCCCTTCTGGCTCTTTCGCAGGAAAGAATAGGTTCTATTTCCGTGGGGGTTGGCTAAAACAATTATACATCTTATGAGAACTACCATCGAGAAAACACATAACCAGAGGAAACGTAGATTGCAGACTAGGAGAAAAAACTTACCCAAACACACGTTTGGCCTCGAACGGTAAACAAAAAAATAAGGCAACTCCTGAGAACCTCCCGGCTAGAACTCCGCGAGCTCGGCCCGTAAAAATGATGGAACACACTGAACCGGAAAGACACTGGGATACTGGAACTATACTTCCACTTAAATTAACTTATTATTCCCAGGTAACCGGCCTTCCCAAACGCCCAGAACTGGTGGCTTATGGTTTGGTTTTTCTGTTCTTCGTCAGCGCTCAACGCAAAATGAATCTGTTTTAGAAAGGTCTGACAACCAGGAAAAGGAACTTCGGCCACCAATTTTAAATTTTAAATTTGATTTCTGCCAATTACTTTTTTCTGTAACACCTATACCCCACAAAAAAAACGTCAAAAACGAAAAGAGTTTGAATAAAAACTAACATCACAGTAAACGCCATCTATGGACGCAACACGAGACTACAATATATAAGGGACGGCTGACGCATACCCGAATACCACAAACGTATGTTGAAAGTTCTACGCTAAACACGTAGATGTCGCGCGAATCAATCAAAGAAGTTAACTGACAAATTGACAATAATAACTGCTTAACACATAGCGCCATCTATGAACACAACGAAAAAGCTCCCAACAGATGGCGCTATGTGTTAAGCAGAGGTCTTAGTGGCATACGAATTAAATGTTAAATTGATCTCTCCATAGTGAAACTAGCTACAGCTTTAAAATTACGCCACAATGTATAGGCATTGGCAGTCTATATAATTCCTAGTCTCTGGTTTACTAACGAAATCAAACTTAAAGCTGCATACTAACCTCGTATTCATCTAAACTCTGTGGTCATTAAGTCGGCCACTCAGATTACGGCACAATTCATATCGTCTCGTGATTGAATTACGAATTTACGAAAAGCAGTTTACGAAAAGCTGCCGTAATTTTGTTTTTCAAAATACCTGTAGTTTCGACAGCACCCACAAAAAAATCCAGAGGGGTTAGATCAGGGCTCCTGAGCACGGTCCTTACATACGTCTATTGATTCAATCACATCCATACAAGCTCGTCGGTTTCGGGAACTTCTGACATGCCCTGCCCTTATCATCTGTACATATTATCCTCTGTTGCCGTTTAAAACCGTTTTAAATTTTTGAGGTTTCTTTCAAGTGTGATGGTGGGTTCGGTTTGGGTAGTGTGGCATGCTTTGAAACTCACGCAAATGGATTATGTGTTAACAAAGGAAGTTTGTCAGACTTACTTGTGATCTAAGCTAAGACCCAGTTTACGCATAGTTGCCAGTCGGCGATCGATGTCCACTATTTGTAACATAGACTTAAGATATGATTATCTCTAATTTGGAACTTGCCTTCCGAAAGCAGACCTATTGATTGTTCTGCCCATTTTCTTAAAGATTTGTAACTGGTTGAATTTTTATTGACACCTACAAGATGGGAAATTTCCTGATTAACTTGTTCAGATCCATGATGGAGCACAATCAAGACTGCCATCGAATTAATAAGGAAAGCAGTAAAAAACAATCGATTTTCACATACGAGTATAACAGGGGGGATTTACTGTCATTCGGCACAAATGGAAACTCGTCAACGTAAAATGACTTTCAGAATAGTCACCAACCAACCAACCAGGTGGACCAAAAGTAATAAAATCCAAAGTGAATTTAGTCAAAGTGTAATTGTGATGAAAAATATTTATAACCAGGGCCCGTACTTTTCATGACGATGACATCAATTTGACGTCACGCTGCATATAGGATGTTCCCAAATAGTTTTATTGTTATTATTAATCATTAGTCGTTTTAATCATGTGCAAAATAACTTCAAAAGTAATCTATTCACGCGTGGAATAATTAATACCTACTTACGTGATACGTGAAACTTAAATGAAACTATTTGTTTGTTTGTGTGTATAAAAATGACCTATTGATGGAACTGTTTTTCTTTCATTGAATCAGGGGCTCTACCTTAAAATCGTTTGTCTATTGCTATCCCTTTCCGTTTGGTCTCAATCGTAACTAATTTGCAAAATAATGACGGGGAGATCCGAAGTTCGAATAGGAGTATTTCTTAAAAAGTTATTTTTTTATTTTATTTTTTCTCTCTCTATATCTGCGATCAGTCGCAAGACTATGAGCAGATTGGTTGTAGTTGGTCGACATTGGGAGTGTTGGGACCACTGTCCTAACTCCAATATAATTCCGGCAGCACATTTGCTCTCTTGAGTCTATTAATTGGGTTTGGCTCCAATAGCGTTGCAGAGAGTGGGTTCGGGTGGGCTGAAAGACGAATCCTGTAGTTCGCAGAGTAGCGCTTCGCCACCTCCGGAACAGTAGGCATTTCCAGATAGGGGAGAGGGGGGGACAGTGGATCACTTTTTGTTTTGAGGCACATAGCTCAGAAGATACACACTTTATGTCCGTTTTCTTTTACTCATATGCATAAGGGGTTATTAAGGTATAAATAACATACACTATAAGAGGCATATACGTGATACTTTCGGCCACATAGTTACTTTTTAAAAAAATGGGAATTGGTCCACTGTACCCCATGCTCGGGGAACCTTGAACCAGGGCATGGGGAACTATGGATCGTAGGGGGAACAGTGGATCTTTTGTAATAAGTTACCAAAAATACAGTCGTATGTCAACAAACTTCTTGTTTTATTAATGTAATATAATTTCAAAAAGCAAAACATAAAGACAGTACTTCCATGTCAGCAATAAAATTAAAATTTAACTTTAAATTCAACATCAATTATTGTTAGCTTTAACATGGGTTCTCACTTCCTCCTACACACTAAATATCATATCAGCAATCAGTTTCAAAGAGATCTCAATATTTAAACCTTACGCCTCACTCCTCATAGTCCTCATCCTCGGGATTTCGGTCCTCAAGTTTGCTTGTAAGATATTCTGGGCTAGAAAGTGCTGTCGATTTGGGCTCACCTTTCGGACCTTTGGATTTCGCATAGCGAATGCACTCCGAGGATCAGATACGGGCCTTCAGCTGTACTCGGAACGGCTTCTGCCCTTGTGTACGTAGCCTCTCACATTCGGACTTTCGACCCTCAAGTTCGCTTGTAAAACACTCGGGGCTAGTAAGTCATCTTAGGCTCACCCTTCGCACCTTCGGCTCTTGGACTCGCATAGCGAGGACGCTCGAAGGCGAAGCTCCGGGCCCCGGGCCTTTGGCCATACGTGGAACGCCTTCTGGCCTCGTGTCTCCTACCTTGCCCCTCACCATCGGAACTTCGGACCTCAGGTTCGATTGTAAGACACTCGGGGATACAAAGTGGCCACTTGGCACTTATTTCTGTAGCTCCTGAAAACCTCAAGCAAAAAGCAGGAAGCTTAGGTAGGAAGCTGATTCTACAACTGGCACGTTCGAGAGTTTATGTATACTTAGACGGCTCTAGAATAAAATAAAAACAAAATTAAAAACTTTGAAACTGCCCCCGACGGATATAGCTAATTGGAAAATAATAAAATAAAATATTTGGAAATCCCCCGACTGCATAGGAAACAGTAAGGGGCTGCCATAGGCATGTCTGTCATGAACATGTGTCCTCGGCATGATGATACCTAAGATTTTTATTTTAGTTTCTGGGCAGTAAATAGTGAAGGGGAACACTGGATCAATATCCACTGTTCCCCAAAATGTGATGATCCACTGTACCCCAAAACCCGTTGAAGTTAGAATAATACACCAAAAAAAAGGATCTTATTAATACACTCAAAACACCAATCAGCACAATTTATAATCACCAAATAGTAGGACGCTTCAAAAACACATCCAATTACACGTATATATTAGCCTACAAACACTTTCAAAAAGTAGGTAA
This sequence comes from Cenopis cana, assembly GCA_951800055.1. Classification (NCBI taxonomy): domain Eukaryota; kingdom Metazoa; phylum Arthropoda; class Insecta; order Lepidoptera; family Tortricidae; genus Cenopis; species Cenopis cana. The sequence continues at coordinate 38,826,150 of OX637471.1, read as the reverse complement.
AATAAATATTACGTAGTGGATTATTCGACGGGTAGCGGTAACGCGCCCTCCCTGTGCCTGAGCTCCCGAGCGACTGGTGCGACGCGGGGGGCGTCGAGACCAATACACAAACACGCGACAGCGTTTGAGTGTGTGCGTAATACTATGGAGTTAGACCGTCTTATTCACTGTTCCCCGTGATCCACTGTCCCCCCTTCTCCCCTACTCGTGGATTTCTGAGTTGCGAGCGAACCAGGGTGCCGACGATATAACCCTCAGTATGTTGTTTTGGGATCTCTGGAGGTACATTATGTTGGATTTGCTGGCTGTAGACCATAGGTGGATGCCATATGTCCAGATAGGTTTGATTATTCCACAGTACACTCGCAACTTGTTGGTAAGGGATAACGCCGACTGCCTTCCCAGAAGCCAGAGCAAGTTCTTGAACCGAAAGTTGATCTCGTCGCGCTTGGCTTTGATGTGGTCTTTCCAAGTCATTCTCCGGAGAATGACTTGGAAAAAGTTAAATAAAAAATAAAAAGTTATTGTGTGAAAAGAAAAAAAAACAGAAAAATAGCACTTTTACAGTATCTTTAAAGAATAATACGTCTTATTAACGTAGTCTAAACTTCATGTGTATGTTCCAACAAAACATCGTCTTCTACATATTATATTTCACTGGCTCAATATGATGATACATTTTGAGGGTTGAAGAAAGTGAAACATTTAAATAAAACAAGGCACTACGCAAATCAATAAGGTTTTTAATGAAAATTAAGGGATCTACTTCATTATTACGCACACGGTTTATATACTGCCTTTTTGTTTCAGAATTCCATCCAAAAAGATGGACTGCTGAAACAAAAAGGTCTTTTACTTACAGTATTTTTGGAAAACGCTCTATATGTTTTATTAAATGCACTTAACTCCACAGCTGCGGTCGACCTGCTGTGGATGTCACGTTTAATAAGTACTCCCGACGTTGATTTTGTCATTGGGCATATTTCTTCGCCGGGTTGACGCTAAAAGTTCTAGACATGTTTACACATTGATTTTTTCGCTAAGAAAATCTTATTTACCCACATTTTTATTTATCCATCAAGACGTATATTTGTTCCAAACGCCTTTTTGTTCCCTTACAGTGATAAAAACTTCTATTAATCTTTTTGTCACTAAGTTTCGATTTTTGTTTCAATTAATTTTGAAACAAGAAAAGAGGAAGATTTTTCTATATTTTTGCATTCATTCGGCGGCCAACCTTCTATGGTGTTAATAGTTTGCCAATTTTCTGCGTAGCAAGACAAACTGCTAACTTCTGATTTTGGTCATCGAGTAACTTACTAAATCTTTTAGAAAAGATCCACATCGTTTGGTACCATTTCATTAGTAGTCAAAAGTCCTTCAGTTATCAATTTTGCGGTTAAAAGAGCTAATTGTTTACAAAGTTTTATCAGTTACGGTTGGTAACTAAAATAGCTAGTAAGTAAACAACATTTTGATTCTTTTAATTTTTCCAAACTGCCAGTTGAAAATTATAATAACATCTAGCTAATCTAAATAGATTTAGACGCCCTGTGCTTTAGCTGCCTCGTAATCACATTTCAAGTGACAAATATTTACTAAAATTGGTTCTTGCTAAAATGTACTAAAATTGTTAGTAAATTAACAGGACTGGTACGAGTATAATAAAATGTATATAGTCTTGATTCAGAGTTACATCGACATGAAGGGAGAAAACCTGGTAGAATGGTTTAGGTGACCTCTTAAAGGTGCGATTTTCATAAAATTATTCTTTATTTTATAAAAATTGCATGGCAATTTTGGTGCTATAGACATGTAATATTCTTTTCTGTGTCGCCGTCGTCATATACGTAAAAAGGAATCTTTTACTAAGTATTCTGGTAATTTTATATCACTCTGAAACCAAGAAACTTTTTGCGACATCGGTATAATTAATCTTTTTTGGAGTTGAATGACGGTAAATTGGTAATGAATGATTATATTCAGGATTGCTGTTTTCGTAAAAATGCTTTTCATATTTTCTTTGAACGGGATCTATGCTAGTACACACTTCTTGCTTCTGTAAGCAAAAAGCAGTGGAAAAGATTTTCCATTTGTTTCGACCTGCCGTGTGTACTACACACTGTAAGTATTTTGTGTATGTATTTTGGCTGTAGTAATATGAAAATTAGGCGAATCGTCCATTGGATACAAGTTTTATACGTTAGGCGTTTTGAATTAAAAAAAAATGAATAAAATGAACTTTATTCTGTAAGTAGGCCGCAATGGCACTTTTACAAGTAAAACCCTACTAGCGTTTCACAGAGGCCACTGCCGAGAAAAAAGAAGCAACCCAAAAACAAAGAATAAAATGAGGAAAAAAACCAGTTATGTACAGTGTGTAATTCTGCAAGAAAACATTTCGAAACTGTATACCTAAGCATTATCAAATTCTATTTAGGTAAAAAAAAAAATGGAATCCTTTCTAGACTATAAATTTAGTTATAAATCTTTTGATTTGTTTTCTTGCAAGAACTGTGTTATTAGATAAAATTAAAAAAATACACATATATGAATCTTTACTCTATTTAAGTATCTGGTTTGGGCCATGCTTTTCTGTCTGTTAGATAGTCCTCAACCCTGTAATAAGCCTTCGACATCAATGATTTTTTCAAGTACTTTTTAAGAGCTGGAAAAGGTAAATTGAAAATTAGGTATTTCGTTCATTAGGTAATTTAAACGTAGTGTATTTCAAACTTCAGTCATTCAAACTTTTGGGTTAAATAAGTGTTAGATAATTTAATAATTATTTTGACAATAAGTATATAATTTTTAGGTATTTTCATATGTACCAAACTTTTGCTTCGTTGCCAATTTTCCTTCGTTGAGTGTGCTTTGTAATAATGAAAAATTCTAAAGAAACACTAAATATTTTTTTTTTCAAAATTACGTTCTTGAGGTTAGATATGAGGATATTAGGTACTATATCAGGTATATTTTACAGAAAATAATCCAACGGCATCTTACCTGCAGGACCCCAAATTTGGTATGTTTTGAAAATTATTATTATTTTATTTTAAGACAAGTGACTTAAATGTAATGATGTGATATATTTTAGAACCGGCTTAGAAAGCCCTTTCGCTTGATACCACACACGATAGCTTTAAGAATTTTATTTTAATTCCATACAAACAATATATTCGGGACCCTATTACTAATTTAAGGCTCCGCTGTCCGTCTGTCCGTCTGTCACCAGGCTGTATCTCAAAAACCATGATAGTCATGGGTCATTTTCTATACTCGATTTTTTTTGTGTCCGAGCGGAAAATCGTATGTTAGCATGAGATAATACGTACCATTTTTTTTTTTCATAAAGAATACATGTTTCCACGTTGAGGTCCACTCAAATTCACGGACTAATTTGTTTTTAAAATACATTAAAAAATACCTAAACTCTCAAATTAAGACTCCGTGCCCTGTCCGGCATCGACTTTTGAATCAATCAAAAATTCCTATCAAAAACTGTACATTAGAATCACTGATTTCGTATCAAAAACTTTAACTCGATTATATTTACTATCACTGAGCACAGACACTATTCACTTCACTGTGGTGAATAACTTGTGATTGATATTTAAAATTTGTCCGAGCGCGAGAGTCCAATTTTGTCGGCGAAATTCAAAGGTCCCTGCCAGCTATCGTTCGCAACTGATCAGTACCTCTACCACGAGTTTGTATCGAAAGTTCTTACCGTACTCGCTAGCGACTGCGTAAACGATTTAGTATGGACAAAAGTACAGCGCCTCTGGCGGTCACTCATAGAACTAAGGATCGGTAGTATGAGTCCTACGGTAAATTACCTATCGAAAATTAAACGCTAGCGACTAATGTTCTGTAGCTGTCAAGTAGCCGTTTCTGTACAAAATCGGTACCATGAGTTACAAATTTGACAGAAGCTATCGAACAATACGATATCGACTGTAGAAAACTATTACTATACTCGCTAGCGACTGCGTAAACAATTTGTATGGACAAAAGTACAGCGCCTCTGGCGGTCACTCATAGAACTAGGGATCGGTAGTATGAGACATAACAGTAAATTACCTATCAAAAACTACGAGTATCAACGCTAGCGACTGACGTTTCCGTAGAAAATCGGTACCATGAGTTACAAATTTAACAGAAGCTATCGAACAATACGATATCGACTGTACAAAACTATTTCACTTGCAAAATGGAGCGTGAGAACCGTGAAAACATTAGAAATAATGTGTCAATCAAGCTACGGTAGCCTAGTGGTATAGGCGAGCAGCTGTCAAGCGGCGGTCGTGGGTTCGAATCCCAGCTCATACCAATGAGTTTTTCGGAATTTATGTACGGAATATCGTTTGATATTTACCGTTAGCTTTTCGGTGAAGGAAAGCATCGTGAGGAAACCTGCATACATCCGCGAAGAAATTCAATGATGTATGGGAACTATTGGGAAGTCCCCAACCCGCTCTGGGCCAGCGTGGGGACTACTGCCCAATCCCTCTCATCTATGAGAGGAGGCCTGTGCCCAGCAGTGAGACGTATATAGGCTGATGTTGATGTCTTATTTAAATATATTTTAAGCATTATTTACATAAATGGCAATTTTGGTGTGGTATATGTTGGGGAAAGCTGTGAATAGTATGAAGACGAACGACGTGGACAGGGTAATTCTCAAGCTGATATGATCCAGAAGATGAGTTATATACCTGAACAAATTTAAGGTATTTTATAGTAAATTATAATAATTATGAACTCGCTGCCTTCGCTTAAAATAGGTAAAATAAAAGAGTATACAAACATAATAAAAAATCTTTATTTTTTTTTTCCAAAATTTTGAGAACTCTATTTCCTAATAATTCCTAAACATTGTCCAAACAAATCTAACCTGATTTCTAACATTCTTAAATCTAACTACTTTAATCTATTGCTATCCCGCTCTGCTTCCTGTTGGAAATTTCACCACCTACAGTCAGATCTGACAAAAGCTTGCCTTGCCAAATCCAACTGTGAATACAAACAAAAACACAAAATCAAATATTTATTCTGCAGGCCACAGGGACCTTTCACATGTCCAAATATTAATTAACAATGTAGCATAGTCTGACAATAACAACTTTTAGATGTCAAAATATTAATTTACAATTAAAGAATTTCTGATAACAACCACAAAACTACAAATCAACAAAGTCAATATCTTACAGTGTAAATAAAATTGCAAAACTAGTTTAATATTGTTATAGATGTATATGGTCTCCAAAAGTCAATGACAATAAAGCTAATCCAGAACAGGATATCTCTCGACAACACAATAAAAGTGCCTGAGTGCGAGTCCTTCTGTGGACTGGAGATGAGAGGTTTTGCATCGGACTGCGGCACATGCTGTCTGGCACCAGTAGCTGGTAATGTTCTTGACAACCGAGCAGCAGGATCGTCGCCATGTATTAGGTCATTCAGGCCCGTATCACTCCTGTCTAGAGAGGATACAAATAAAATGTAAATCAGCGCCGTTTAAATAAATAAAAACACAGGCCCGCTAGACAAGGACACAGACATAAGTAATTTCCACCTTTAGTGATAATTTTTATCAAGTCGAATATTATCTGCTTCATGGCCCAGAGTTGTAAAAGGCCCGGTCTTAAGCAAGAATCAGGTGCTGTTGAGCAATCACGAGAATACTTATATTATAAATGTAGAAATATCTTTCTGTATATTACCTACCTTTTTTTGCATCAGCGTACGTTGCCGATTCTGACCACTGACGCAAATTAATACCCTTGCCGGGGGGCTTCTAAGGTCGCCAATCCTGTTAACACAAAGAAAAGGGACTTTTAATTTTGTCTAATCACTTGAATCCAAAAATATTTCGTCATAAAACAAGACTGCGGAGATTGTATTAACGAACGAAACAGTATTAAACGACCATTATTAAAATGTACATTGAAATTAGCTACTTACTTCTGCATATTTAATCAACCAATTTTAATTTACTGGAATTTACGTGGTACTAGAAATATTCATTTTAATAAATCATAACGACATAATGATGGGGTTATTTGTTAATAAACACATAAGTAAACATTAAATAATCATATTATATTTCGCAAACTGAACAGACATTACAAACGTATTTGACGTGACAGCTTTTCATGACTTATGGTTCGGTCGGCCGCGAGAGCGTTGTGGCCAGTACTTTCACTCCTCTTCACGGCGCTGTCGTGGCCATCATGATAGACCAAGGCTGTTACGCAGTTTCACCAGCCGTGGCCCAGCCAGGGCTTTAGTCAGTAGGTCTGCCTCCATATCCTCGGTTTGCAGATACTTGACCTCTATTGATCCTTCCTGGATACAATTTCTAATAAAATGCATCTTCAAGTCGATGTGTTTCGACTTTGAAGTGACCATCGAGTTTTGGCTAAGTTTGAGAGCCGCTTGGTTGTCATTTAGAATGACTATGCGTCCAAAGTCTGCTCCCAAATCCTTGAACAGGTTTTTCAAATGGATGGCTTCTTTCGCAGCCTCAGTCAGCGCGACATACTCCGATTCTGCGGTAGATAAGGCTATGCTCTTTTGCTTTTTGGCCATCCAGCTTATAGCTGTTCCAGCATACTTGAAACAGTAGCCTGAAAACGATTTGCGATCGAGCTTACACGCACCCCAGTCCGCATCTGCCATGCCGTATAAATCGTCTTCGGTCTTCTTAAATGTCAAGCCGATGCTCTTAGTTGATTTCAAGTAACGAAGCACTCTCTTGGCACATTTAAAGTGTTCTTCGTTATAACAGTCATTGAACTGTGACAGGTAGCTTATGGCAAACATTATGTCGGGTCGTGTTGCGACTGCCAGATACATTAGCGTACCTATGAGGTTTTTATATGGAAGTTGAGAGCGTTGGGTTTTGTCTCTTTCGCTTCTCTCTAGTTTGAGACCAGGCTCCATAGGCGTAGATGCTGGTTTACATTCCTCCATTCTAAATTTTTGGAGAGTATCTTCAATGAACTTTTGTTGATTGATTTCAATTTCATCATTTTTGTAAATCACGTCTATCCCAATGAGTCTTTTCGGTCTTCCTAAATCCTTCAGTTCAAATTTAGAATTTAGTAGGTTTTTAACTTCTTTAAGTTTTCTTGGACACGAGTAGGCAATTAGTAGATCGTCGACATAAATTGCAATTATAATTTTTGCTCCTCTTTTCTCTAGTAGGTATACGCATGGGTCAGCTTCTGATGCCTTAAAACCTATGCTTTTTAATTCTGTGTCGAGTTTCTTGTACCACTGCCTCCCTGCCTGCTTGAGTCCATAAAGTGCTTTAATAAGACAGCAAACCTTCTCTTGTGGTATATTCTTTATGTCTCTTAGCATGTGCATTGTCTTATTGTAGACAGTTAAATCCTCTTTAGTACTTTCTTCAACCATGATTTCTGTCAGGTAGTCTTCGAGATAATCAGGATATTTCATTACAATTCTTTCTTCCAGTTCGCCATTCAGGTACGCAGTTGTTACGTCCATCTGGTTCAATTGTAATCCTTCCTCTACAGCTATGCCAATGACAGATCTGATTGAGCTTAGTTTGGCTACAGGAGCATATGTTTCGTTGTAGTCTATTCCTGGTCGTTGTGTGAAGCCTCGCGCGACAAGTCTGGCTTTTCTTGTGACGCTGTTGTCGGGTCCTACTTTATTTCTCAACACCATCTTGTAGTCTACAACTTTCATATCTTTGCTTTTCTTCTCAATTTTCCATGTTCCATTTTTAACGTGTGCTCTTATTTCAGCTTTAATGGCGTCATGCCAGTATTCTTCATTTTCATTTTCATCAGACATGTTGCAGATTTCGGTGAGTAAATGACTTTCTTCAGTCTCATCTAGTACGAAATCCTTCGTCCATGTTGGTGGGTGCCTTGCTCTTTGTGGCCTCCCAATTTCTGGAATCTCTGCGATCTCTGAAGCATCGTCAAAGGTTTCCATCTCGTTTTCCACTTCGTCCAACTCTACCTGAGGACAGTTAGGGATGTTTGAAGGATATTCTTGTCTCTGCTCTGTGATTTCTATTTCTATTGGTCTGATATTGTTTTGTGTAATTTGCTGCTTCATTTTTCATAGAGCTAAGGTAGTACAGTCCGTCTTTTCTCTGTGCTGTCAGTGTTATTTCGCCGCTCTTCTCTACAACGTAAGCTTTGTCTTTTTCGAAGACAACTTTGTTTCCTCTGTCTGCTATCTTGCCTACAGACAGTAGATTCACTGATACATCAGGAACAAATAAGGTATCATTAAAGTTGTAACCTTGTTGATTGACGTTGACTGTTACTCTTCCTTTTCCTTCTATCTTACTTGTGTATTTGTTGGATGCCAACTTCAGACTGCCATTTTCGGGGCTCAAGGAGGAAAACAGTGACTCCACACCACATAGATGAGAAGAGCACCCACTGTCGAGACACCAAACATCTTGATTGTAGTTTGAAGTTGAAGTGTTCAGACATACGTTGAAATTCTTGTTTGGGTTTTCTCTGGTTTTTACACTTGTGGTCTTCTTTTTGCCCCAGCATGCCTCGGTAGTGTGCCCTTTCTTTTTACAGCTCTTGCAAAATGGTTTTTGTTTACCTTTTTTAAAGTGGTATGCTTCGGAGCTTTCAGCTGGTTCACTACTATTCCTGGCCTGGTATTCTTCAAGAATTTTAACTTTTAGGACGTCAGGATTGGGCAATGTGTCTCTGGATTCTATAGCTATTCTGAAGTTTTCGAATGTTGTCGGCAAACTGTAAAGTAGCATGATGCTGAGCAGTTCTGGAGGTATTTTTATATCCATATCTGCGAGCTTGTCCACAATATCCATGAAGTTATTTATGTGATCACGGATATCTTCGTCTGTGGTCATTCGTTTCAATACTAGCTGCTTAAGCAAGGTCGCTTTCCTTGCAGGGCCGGTGCTTTGATACGTAGCTTTTAATTTGTCCCATACAGCTTTAGATGACGTACAGATCTTTATTTGTTTTAGTTCGGAAGGTGACAGTAAGAGTAAAATTTCAGCCCTTGCCTTTAAATCCTCCTTCTCGAACGCCAACTTTGTTGCCGCATCCGCGTTGGGTGACAATTTCTTTTCGCCGCTTACGATGTCCCAATAATCGTTTTTGATCAAGACGGCTTGCGCTTGTAGGCACCAGGTGTCATAGTTTGACTTTGTTAGCGGCTCAATATTTCGGTAAGTCGTCATTTTTGCGTGTTGTTTACTTACGCGGCGCGAGTAACCACGCTCTGCTACCAATTGATGGGGTTATTTGTTAATAAACACATAAGTAAACATTAAATAATCATATTATATTTCGCAAACTGAACAGACATTACAAACGTATTTGACGTGACAGCTTTTCATGACTTATGGTTCGGTCGGCCGCGAGAGCGTTGTGGCCAGTACTTTCACATAACGTCATCATAACAAACCACTCTCACTGTCAAATTGATAAATTAACCGGAGATCAAATAAAAGATTCTCTAACACTGAATATTGTGACACTGTTCTATGACACTTTAAATTAAGAGGATTATAACTATATTTTTAAAAGGAAGGCTTGGATACGTGGATTTTTGCCTAGTATCATCCGTGCTCTGTTTTTTAGTATAGTTAGACAGAGATAGAGTTGTGTGCTGTGAATTTAGGTACGTCAGTTTGTGTCAAAACCTTAACTACGCGATGTATCGTTTTAACCTTAGCGAGCGTAGTTAATGTGTAATTGGCCCGTGGTACAAGTTCAATCGAAATGTATTCGAAACTCGTTTATACGCTAACGTAATAAGAGTTTTGGATAGCAAGTTTACGATCGAGACCCGTCTCAAATTGAAGAACGTAAAAAAATAAGAGTTTCCAATCGACAACATATTCCGGCAAAACTTGGCTTGTCGCGTATTTCGTGTTTAAATATACTAAATAATTACAAAAACGATCGGCCATATTTGTTTGTTGCTATTGATAGATGCGTTCAGAAACTTAATTTGTGCATAAATAAGTGATTTTGATTCGTTTACTTCAATAGGCTTAGCACGTGTTGCGCTCGAGAGTACGTCGGCGTATCTCGAGCTATCCGTCACTTTCTAACAGCGCCAATCAGAAAAAGACGCGGAGCTCGAGATGAAAATTGGGAAGACTGCATGTAAATCACTCTACAGTTTAGATGTACGTGGTAATAAATTAACGTTTTTAAAATGTTAATTCAAAGTAGCTACTTACCGCTGCATGTACTCGACCATTATTTGGAACTGCGAGGCACTTGTACGCATTTTTATCGGTCTCAAAAAAAACGAAAAATGCGAAACGATGACCGAAGCGAAAAAGTTAAAATAGGTGGCGGTAAAAAACAAGATCGTGTCAGTGTCACATTTATTTATACTTTTAAACAAATCGTCTTATGCTTAAAGGGCGTAGTTCCATTAAAAATGTCCCACTCTAACACGCGTGAGTTTGCAATTAACCATCCCGCTCTCTAAGGAAACTCAGCGCGTTCTTTTCGTAAATATTGATGTAAAATCAAGAAGACTATACTTCTTCTTCTTGGTCATATTCATATCCTAATTCCTGAGGGACGTGATGACTCTCTCTATAATCTTTCTCTCTCTCTCTCTCGACTAGAATCTCTCTACTACTGCTCCCGAGAGCCTGTACTCCGAACATCGAACTTCGTATAGTGCCGTCCCTTTCACTCCTATAGTCTCGAACAGAGAACATGGCAAGACACGAGACGAAGTTCTATGTTCAGAGTAGTCCCTCAGGCCGTTCGGTCTTGTGCCATATGTACAGTTGCCTGTAAGCTGGACCCGGTAACTTCTTGGATCAGATCTGTCCACCTCCTGGGTGCACGTCCTCTGCACCTCCTACCATCGACACGCCCAGTAATTATGCGCCTTTCTAGCGCATCCGATATTTATTCTAAACGTGTACATTTACAAGGATAATCTTTTTTCTCAGGTTTCAGAACTTATTATTGTCCAACTAAGTATTAAACTAAAAATCATTGTTAAAGATGAGAGGGTTCAAAGATCCAACCAAAGACATCGAAAAAAGGGTTATGTTTATGTTAGCGTTGACTGCTGTGAAGTTAGGCGCATCACTCTGTGTCGAAACGAACTATATGAAGTAACGAGTTAACGTTAGCGAGCGTAGTAAATGTGTAATTGACACATGGTACCGTTCAATCGAAAACTATTCGAAATGCGTTTGCTCGCTAGCGACTGTAGTAACGTAATGCGTGTTTTCGATAGCAACTCATGGTAGTGCTACAGCTTCGCGTCCTGCTTCACATGTGCTCTCAAATGTCAGTTATTATATATAAAAAATGTATATATAGCAAACCGCATTAAGGTCGAGTCGAGTAAACCACCTAAGTACTTCGGTTTCTGTGTGGGCGACATTTTTTTTGCTTTTGCTTGCAATTTCGGTGGCCCTTAGAAATTCAAATTCTTACATAAGTAATCATTAACATATGTATGCATTATAAAGCTATATCGATTTCCAATTCCCGTGTCCTATTTCCTTAGCTTGTTTACCCAAAACTGCTGATTTTGGGGCACGGGAATTGGGAAGGGTCACTTATTTTGTTAATAAACCGCATTTAATAACAATAAGTATGGATGAAATGCATAAATAAATTTATGTCACACCTTGCCATAAAGCGGCAATTAACGCACGCTCCGCGCGCGGGAAATCCCACTTCCTGGCCAGGGGGTGACATAAGATTTTGTACTTAACACGGGCGGTAATAAAGAAAGCCTCAGATCGCATATTTATCGCCCTTGCCTTCGGCTCGGGCGTCAAATACCTGCGATCTGAGACATTCTTTGTTTTACCGCCCTTGTTAAGTAATGTACTAATAATTTGTACTAAGTATATCGATCAGAGTTATAGTTTATGCGTTTATTTAAAAAAAACAGGCCAACTGCTACAATTACACTTAGCTTCTTAAATATTTGAAAAGAGTCAATAAACAAAGTCAATGAACATTATGTACATAAAATCATGTAGGTATATATCGATACATCCGCATTTTATATACAACGACGGTGGCAAACAAGTAAGCGGACAGCTCAAATTTTATAAAAGGTCAGGAACGCACCCGTGACTCTTTTGGAGTTGCGAGCGTCTATATGTGCATCTGCATTTAGTGATAGTTTTAAACACGTGTATGATTTTCTGCAAAGAAGTTGTTATGTGATTGTATAAAGAGAAATTTTACTTAAAATATAGATTTTTGGTTTATATAAATTTCCTCGGTTGAAACTTGAACCCATGATTGGTAAAATTAGGCTAAATAACTTCGATACCATTGAACTTTATAATTCTTGATAAATAAGTTGGTAAATAATAATTTTAATACAATTTATTCTAAGAAAAGGCAATTCCCATGGACAGATCAATTCCCGTGCCCAGGTCAAATTTTCAAATTGTAATAACTTCCGTAATTTTATAAGTACCCCGTAAGAAAATTTGTGTTTATTAATTTTTTTATCAAATTATCAGCATACAACGTTCTATGTATTATTGGTATTTCAAAATTCCACGGGAATTAGACAAAAATGCCCGTTTGGTGAAATTCACTCTTATAAAGTTGAAATTTTCACAGATTATGTAATTCTGTTGCCGCTATAACAAAAAATACTAAAAAACAGAATAAAATAAATATTTAAGGGGGCTCCCATACAACAAACATGATTTTTTTCTCATTTTTATAGATAATGGTACGGAACCCTTCGTGCGCGAGTGGGACTCGCACTTGGCCGTTTTTTTTTTCGTCCAACGGGTCAAATTGATTAAAAATTTCTACGGGATTCAAAAGGTGTAGAAGGCGGTTAAGGCTCCTAAATATTACGCCTCTTTTTGTGGTGTAGAGGTAAGCTGCAGGATCAGTGGGAGGGGAGGATCAACGAATATGGGGGTGGAAGGACCCGGGGGATGTTTAGACTGTAGTGTATGCAGCCTTGGTCTCCGGGGTATCAGGTGCATGGGTGTTATTGGAAAACATAAACGAGTCGCTCCTTTCAGGTCTCCGTCAAGAATTTTGTCCTCGTTTATCTGAATTTTGTCAGGGTTTAGTCTCTCGGTTCGTAGTCTCGATGCTTCCAGTTATATGATGACGAAGCAGAATCTTTTGCTCTAGCTTTGGCCCTGAAAATGAATATGATACTTACATATTTTCGGACAGGCTTAAATACCCACATTAACTTAGTCCCAAACTGAACAAGGTATGATAAAAGTAGGTAAATAAATCGTTAGATGCATAGCAAGATCTAAGATTCAGGGTCATCTTCTGACATTGATATTACATTCACATTTTTCTCATAAGTAATAACCCCATCTCATTCTTAAATATAATGTGCTTTGTATCTTTCTCACAAACAGAATTTTCAAACATTGACTTAACGCCAGACCCTATAAGGGCGCGATTTGAATGCTCACTTCAGAGGAATTTGAGCCTTCTATATCTATACAAGATTCGCCCACAATTATACTGATTTGCCTTTAAAGTAACTGGTAGAGAATTCGCCATATGTAGTACATGAGGTTTTCTTTCGTGCAATAAAAATTATTAATTACTGAAAATTCATATTTCACATTTAAACGGTTAATCCAGTCGATATGTACATTGTACCTGGAAAGTGCTCGGAAGTCGATGGAATTTTATGGGGTTATTTGGGGGTACACTAGGAAGATTACCCTAAGTTTTCCACCTCGAGGACCTTGTGCTAAGGGGGGGAGGGGGGGAAATGTGTGACATTCTTCAGATTTTCGCTTATACCTCTGAAACTATGCACGTTTTGTATACTATATTGTATGACAGGATAGGGGTGAAATAGGAAGTCGAAGTTGACGCGGAAGAAGTCGCGGCAAAAAGTTAGTTATACATATATTTATATATATTTTTTGTGGTTTTAACATATAAATAATGGTAAATAACTGTAATTCCACCATTTTTTTTTCTAAATTTGATCGGCTGTATTACCGTTAATTTTAAGTCTACAAATCTGGTCGACCACTTAACTGTTAGGTAATTTAATGCTCTTCAACTTTGTCATACAATATAGTATAATAAGCGAAGATAATAGCACAAGGTCCTCGAGGTGGAAAACTTGGGGTAGTCTTCCTAGTGTACCCCCAAATAACCCCATAAAATTCCATCGACTTCCGAGCACTTTCCAGGTAACCCCCCCATGTTAGGACATATCGACTGGATTAGGTCGCTAGCATTCCAGATCGCGCGGCGCGGCATAGCGCTGTCGTTTAAATATGAAATTTAACTAGCCTGCAGAAGGATCACATTCCTTTAGCCGCACGTCGACCCCGGCCGACACTTTCTAGGGTTCCGTACCCGAAGGGTCAAAACGGAACCCTGTTGCTGTCACTCACGCGTCCGTCCGTCCGTCCGTCGTCTGTCACAAAAGTTTGTTCCTAAGAATTTCTTGACCTATGAACTTGAAACTTGGTAATAATGTTTATTACTACGTATATTTTACCAACAAATACTAATATATTCATAAATCACTTTTTTGATGTTGGTTCGGAACCCTAATAAATGAGTGAAGTCCGACTCGAACTTGGCCTGTTTTTAAATCATTGTTGTCTAAATAATAGGACGAACGAATTTTAAGAGTTATATAAGTAAAATAAGTTTGATGGAGAATCCTGATTTCAATTTAAAATATACGGCGGTAGTCGATTGAGTTGGGACTTCCTTAAGTTCTGAACAAGCAATGTTCTTTTAGTTTACACGTTAATTCACCCGGGCAGCCCTGACTTGCATCCCGCACGCATCCCCTCCATCGCGGAGGCTTACCTGCGCGCCTCTCGAACCAGCGGTAGAATACGCATGTATCAGACGCGTCAAAGGTTCTGGGTATTTTATTTCACCTAGCAGCGAGGGAAACTAATATTTTACATGAAACATTCACAACACCCATACTACTTAGTAAAAATAATAAGCCGCGCTTAGCCGTCTGTGTTATTACAAAAGTTTCGTCATGCAGGCTACGATGTGATTCATTCGTATTTACAATTCGCTTACAAACAAAAGGTTCAAGATAAGCCGCTATATCAAAAAGAGCGTGTAAGTGCTCTTATTCTGTCGCAATGTGGTAAGTATATATGAATGAAAATGAATGTTAAGAGAGCCTCTCCGCTTTTAACCCCTTTGCTATGTCTGTCCGTCCGTCCGCGGCTTAGCTCAGTAACGGTTTGTAGGTACTAAGAAAGCTGTTATTTAACCACGCCGACAAAGCGGTAGTACTTATAATAAATTAAAAAAATATTTTATTAGAATAACTACCTCCCCTACATTTGAAGTGAGGGTGCATTTTTTCCCTTCCATACCCCATTGTATGGGTTATCGTTGGATAGCTCGTTTAAAAATATTATAGGGTTTCTGAAACCATTTTTTGATTCAGTAATCCGTTTGGGTGATATGAAGCTTTAAAGTGATAATATTTGTTATGATCATTTTGCATTATCACCAATCTGTTTGTTATCCAGGAACGTACAAACCTAAGCAATAGATTTCTTATATTATTAATCATTTTGATCTATCTACTGTGTTGTGTAGAACTATAAAGTCTAGCTCTGTAGGCAGTAAACTTGTCGCGTCTGTCATGACACTTCACAGGCGGCGCGAGCGCAGGCATGCCGCGTCATTTAAGCTACGCCACCGTGCGGGGCGCGCGTGCACCGCGATGTTGCTAGCATGACTGTGTGACTGTGTCTGTGACTGTGACAATGACTGTGAGTGCGTTGACTGTGCTGCTGGGGACGCTGTTTCTTACCGGCTGCACCGCTGAGTTTCAGGAGAGAGGTATAACGAAAGTTTTCATTTACTTACTGTTAGTGTAACTTCAAGCCTCCAATGAGGTTCTTGAGAACAAAATAATAAATCACAAAGCATTTCGATACTTTGAATGTCATGTATACACTTAAGCATTTGAAACATGCCGTGCTGTATGAACAGGTAAATTTGCAGTTTTGCGAGTAGGTACAAAGTTTTTTTGTATTTCTTTTTCTTAAGTACCTACCTAGGTATAGCCTAAGGCTCTCGGTAGTCTCGGTGTTACTAGCACACCAAACTTTAACTTACCTTTTATTTTTTGAGGATTCTTACACAAAATACAATACAAAAAAACATAATAAGTAGAGGCAAACAACAGGTGGTCTTATCGCTAAAGACCCTTCGCTTTATCGCTTTGTATATTTATTTATTTATTTCGGGGATCTCGGAAACGGCTCTAACGATTTTGATGAAATTTGGTATGTGGGGGTTTTCGGGGACGAGCAATCGATCTAGCTAAGTTAGGTCCCATGCCCGGGAAAACGCAAAGCTAAGCTCGGTCGCCCAGATATTAGAGGTAATCTATCATACTTAACAAATAAGGGTAACATAGGTATTATGTGTACCAGTGGCGGCGCGTCCAAAATATTCTTAGGGAAGCCGGAAATAATTTGCCTTTCTTATTCTTCATGAGCTGTAGTAAACGAACGGGACTCGCTGAAAATTAGGCAAGCCGGTGGGAATCGAGTTGTATGGACGCACCGCCACTGATGTGTACTAGACATACCTAACCACACCACCAAACCACATTACAAATCTTAAAATATTTAGTTGCGATCAAAGTTATTGAGCTGGGAAAGAAAATAAAAACCAGGAAATTCAAATAATAGTCAGCACGGCCATTAGCAGCGTGTATTTATTATTTAGCAGGATGTATTTATTGTTTAGCAGGGTGTATTTATTATTTAGTAGGGTGTATTTATTATTTAGCAGGGTGTATTTATTATTTAGCAGAGTGTATTTATTATTTCGTTTATAATTACTAATGGCAGGTAACAACAACTCTTCAATCGTTTAGTAAGTCTCAGATTGCATTCAGACTTTAGAAGAAAAGGATACTTACTGTAAAAGAAAAGACTGAAAACAGATAAATAAAATCAAATTAAATTAATTAGTACTGATAGTCGTTTTGAATGTTGTCTGAATACATTACTATTATAGGTATGTTCTTCTTGCACCTCAAATCCAGTTCTAATTTACATGTTTGATAGATTTATATATATTCGCGTTCGTTACTTTTGAAATGAGCCATAAAGTTGGCATTAATTAAAGCTTTTTTAAAGCATGTATCGGTTATAGGTACGATGATACGAATATGTTGAAAGAACTCGTAAGAATATATTATTTAGATCTGCTATACTCTTCCAGTCTTGTATTCTTATTACTTTTCCCATCGATTTCTTAAAAGTAACCGGCTTCCTATCTCAACTAACTACACATAACAGTATTATACCTATATTTGTTGAATTTTATTGTTTAGATAACACTTTCCATGCTTTGTACAATTAAATTATTACAGATGTTATGCGAAAGTTACCTTGAGTGTTTTCAAGCATGGATCATTTTTGCTCTCTCAAAGATAACATGGATATGTTGAATGTAGACTAGGATTAGCGAAACAACCATAAAAGTTGAGGTTACCACACCCTCAAAATCGGTTGCATCGCTTCAAACAATCGCTCAGTCACCCGGTAGTTCTGCCAGGATTTTCCCCTGGTCTTTGTTGCAGAACCTCACTGAGATTCTGCATAACTGCAGATGCTCAGTGAGGTTCTGCAGCAAAGACCAAATGTATATACCAAATGTTCACAGTTCAACACGATGCTTAAACTGTGAAAATTTGAAGACTATAGCTCCATCCGTTAGTTTTCAAGGATGCCGCTAAAGGAGAACATGAATAAAAAAATAGACCTATGGGGTAGCCCCCCTCAAAAACTAACGGATGAAGCTATAGTCTCCAAATTTATATAGTTTACGCATCGTGTTGACCCAAAGCTATACAAATTGTCCAAACATATTTTTATGGTTGTATAAGGGAGGCTCCCATACAAATACAGGGGCGCGAAAAAAAAAAACAATTTGTCTACCCCATCAAGTGGGAGGGGTATCGTTGAGTAGAGCTCGTTGAGTTTATAAATATAGTATTTTTTGTTTTTGAAAATATTGCAAAATAAAGGAATGAGAAGCCACTTTAATTATCATAAGAAAATATTTACCCCCTTTATAATCTCATTAAATATTAATCCTAGCGAAAAAGTGTATATAACCTTTTTTGTAGATAATTTTATGTAGACCACTTATGCCTAAGAACGTTTTTTGATACGTATCACCGTTTACAAGTTTTTTACGAAAAACCGAAAAATGGGACCTTTAAACCCCGCCTCCTCCCAGCGGCGGGGGCAGGTGCGGGGATTGCTAAAGAGCGATCTCTTCTAGAGAAACTTTGGGTAGCGGAGAGACATATCTAACTTCATTTGGACAAGGTACTTGTATTTATTAAGTAATTATGTTAAAGACTACAATACTTTCATTGATCCCTATATTTACATGGCAACCGTACTGTCTTGTCTTGTCGGAGATCTCACGGTTTGAAATAATTGCCATACGATAAATAAATTTACGTTGCTGACATGTGCATATACTTCTAAGCTCCACAAATTAAATTGTCAAGTCATTTGTTAAGTGTTAAGGCCCGTTCGTATATTTTCTCACCTTATCTGTAGGTACAGTCAAGTGCAAAAATAGAGGTGCATACAACTTGCTCAAAAATATGTCCCATAGCTCTTATGTCGGTGAATTAAGGTTTTGGTACATATTTATGAGAGGAATCATTCGATACACATTTTTGCACTTGACTGTACTAAGTGTGAATTAGCAGCCAAGGATCATTGTACATTACCAAACGCCGCCAAAAATTACTGTAGGTACAATGTCGGTCTCACGAGTACCTATCGTGCTGATTACTTGACTAAATTAGCGTGTCGTTCCATGTACCTTGCGCTTGAGTTGATCCAATGTAAAACGGGGCCTATGTACAGTCAGTCGGTGTTCATATTCAACGCTCATAGTATACGATAACAGCAGAACATAATTGTTCTGACATGGACTAAGTTTTTCATCATGTCTAAGCAGACACGATGAAAAACTTAGTCCATGTCACGGAAATGTATTTATTTATTTTGAAGTGAAAACTTCTTTAGCGGCGCTGAACACTTTTTGTGATGGGGGAAAATTGTTAAACTCGCGACGATTCGAAAGACCAACTCAGCTGGTCTTACGATTCGATGGACCAGCTGAGTTGACCCCTCCTAGTATCGTGATTGCGATGTTGGGAGGGGTCAACTCAGCTGGACTTTAAACAGCAAACTTCAGGAATGAAGTTTCCACTTACTGGCGTTTCCACTAATATCGGATAGCCAGACTGACCGATTTCCGTAAAGTCCCTGAATACGGTGACAGTTCACGTCAATATAGTGGCCAAGCGCGATGGTCAAAGTACGAATAATTTTTTATCGACTTTGTAATCGTTGCTTGGTTTCCGATTTCAATTAAAACATTAACTGTGCAGAAAATTATAATTAAATCCAAAATATACGTGCATGTGAAATGATAATTCATCTTTGTGTTAATTTGATAAATTATAACGTTTTATGCACACAAAAACAGCAAATTAAGGCATTTTGACGGAGTTCTTCACACGCCGGGAACGATTCTGAGACTGAAGTATAATCGATTAATGAAGTAGTTTTTAATAACGTGGCAGATTTTTCTCCTATGCTTTTGGCAGAGGGGTAAGTATATCAATGGCGGCTCCCGTCTTAAATGTTCTAAGGTATATATGTAGATGGAATATTCGAATATGAATATCTTCGTTATTTACTTTCTTTATCATGTCATTGAGTTTTCAATTCTGCTGGCACTCCCGGAGTTCTCGTTGTTTTTTTTAACTAAGTAGGTAACCTGTTTCTGTACGTCATTGTACTTATGTTTTTATTTATTTCATCGTTACTTTGGCATTAAAAAATAACCCTAACTTAAATATCCACAAATCAGTACGTCGGCACGTTAAAATGCTGTTCTCTCTTTTTCTTACTAAAACATAATAACAAAATTCCCACAGATATAGGTATAGGTACCCCACCAGCGCAGTTCTTCATTCTCAAGTCCCATAATAATTATTAAAAATTAGAAATAAGTTCTTAAAATAATGAGGTCATCTAAAAATTTTTTTTTTTTACAAGTTATCATTGTTATTACTAATTGAAACAAGTTTTATTAAGTAGGTATTATACTTATTTTTAGCCCTGAAACCGCAAAAATTACAAAATGAAGAGACTCCATACAGTAAACCGCACTGATTAAAATGTGTCACACTATTAGAAATACTTAAAAGAACGACGTCATCTAAAAATATAAACATGCCTTTGTAAAGTTATTAGTAGGTCACCGAGTACACTGTTTACTTTTGTCAGCGTCGTGTATACACGTTTTCCTCCTTGTAATTTACGGCTGTCAAATTTACGATAATAAGCGTTGTATATGCACTGTTAGTACAGTGACAAATCTTTTGTACAAAAAATACTGGTATATCCTGTCGTATTGGTAAACCGGCATACATAAAAATATTTTGTAAATCACAATGTAATACCAAAATTGATGGGGTACTAAATCATACCTACGTAATTCAAATCAATTTGGTCTGGGACAGAATTTCATATCTTAACAACCCATTCTTACTCTAAATCCTTCCGGGGCTAAACGTTAGTTTCAAATTGCATCCCAAGTGCTTCAGAGACGGTTCCAGGATGTATTGCTTTTTCTCACAGCGGGTTGAGCAGCGGGGTGCATCCACTCGTTGTTCGCCTGAATGACACTCTTCTGCACGGGACGGGATGTGTGGCATGTCTCTTTTTTACCGAATACTCCGTTTCACTTCCGTCCAATTCAATTAGCGGAAGAGGCATCTCTAAGTTCCGAATGCACGGGGTTGGTTTTGTATAATAATTGCTGTATTTTTTATAACCACATCGGAGTGGTTTTTTGTACGCACCACGTGTATACTGACAGAAAAGTGAACCTTTACTGAATTTTGTGAAAGGTTATGATAACTGTAAGTGCAAAAAATACTTAAATTTATTTATTTATTACTTAAATTTAAACAGTAACCTGATGACATTTATTCTCTCTGTTATCGGCACCAAGCGACACTGACTGTCTTACTTGTTCCACTCACAGCTAAACCATATTACACAAAACATTAAATAAGATATTTTTTATATTTCACTATGAATGAGCCTAAGGTCTGCGAACACGCAAATGCTTTTTTTTCATTTGAATCGACAGAAATGTTGTATAGAAATTATCAAACATGCGTGCACAGTTTCACGAGAATCAGTTAAGTAGTGCGACAAGGAGAGGAAAACAGCGGGACATGGACAATACGAAAGCATTTTTGCCCAAGCTGCGACATAGACGCTTCGCTCGCACGGTTGATTAACGAGTTTAAGTACCTCAACTGAACAATACGACATGAAACTAAATAATCGTCCAAACCTGACAGTTGACGACTGCTAGGTGGTTATAAAGATAAACTATTTTCTAAAGTCAACTTTAGCACACGTTGCTTATTTGCTCTTATGAATTTTCCAGCGACTAGCTCGAGCTGCGTGTAACTACTTTCCTGATTTCTAGCCAATTATATCTATATACAGGCAACACGGCTTTTACTTGCTATCTTAGGAAGCGTTTCTACCTCGCCCTAACAGGGCAAGCAACCTGACTAGATACTATGTGGAAGGAAGCAGAAACTTTTCTCAGTGCAATTGCTTTTCTCAAACAATGTGAGGCAATCACAAAAAATATTTCAAAAAACATTTTGCGACGTTTTGAACATTCATTTCATTCATTGATTTCATTAACAATATTACAATTATATTTGGTAATAACAATTAACTTAAATCTAGGTACAGTTGGCCTCATAAGTAACTGGACACTGTGGTACTTTGTCGCCTTCATCCGTTACGACATTTAGTTTGACAATTCAAACGTGATGTTAAAGCGACAAGGTACAAAAGTGTTAAGACCCTTGTGAGGCTGACTGTACATTCAAGAGCAAAAGTTAAACATAATACGGCACAAAAATAAAAAATAATAATAAGAATAATAATAATAAAAATCTAAAGTTTCCAAATTTATTCTGCAAATATAAGCCTCAATGGCACTTTTACAAGTCAAAATCAATCTGTATCAACAAAAAATATTACTATGTTCAAAATAAAACTAATTAAATGTACATAATGAGTAATAATTACAAAAAAAAATCTTGAACTAAAACTAGACCTAAAAATAAAACTAAATTACATATAAATTAAAACTAAGCTAAAAATAAACTAAAACTAAAGATAAAAATTTTGTCCCAAATCGCTGCCAGGCGGGAGTGTGCCCAGAAGGCTGGCAGCATTGCCACGTTGTATGGCAATGCTGATCCTCTGGGCGAGGTAAAAGCCAGCCTTCTGGTCACGAGAGGCCTCGACCAGGCGCTTGCATAATTCTTTAAATATGCGGTGCGCGCCCGGTCCCCACGGTCCGAGGGTCTCGAACGGCTCAAATAAGAAGCCACTGTCGATGGCTCCATACTTCCGCCGTTTGAGGCCCTCGGCTGAGTCAGCAGCGAAACCAGCCCTACACGAAGTCCCCGGAAGATGTGAAGACGCCGAGGCGTCCCACACTAAGGGTCGTCCCATCTTCCAGGGAATGAGTGTTATTCCGTCGGGCCTTTTTCCGTCGTCTCGAGTCAAACCAGTAGGTTCAAGGACTGCACGGACTCCGGCGCTGACGAAGGCCCGGCGGATAATGTCGTTTAGGCTGGCATGACGCGGGATGCGTCCCGCGCTCTTGTACCATGAGAGACCGTGGTGGGCGAGACGATCGACAGCGTCTCCGCAGTGGCAGCGATGAGGGGCCACACACGTCGCTCCCAGACGTAGTGCTACTGATAACCTGAAAGTATTATTAAATCTAAAGTCATGTCTACAAATAAATTAACAAAAATTAAGAATAAGTATATTAAAAACATGTCAATTAATTTTCGAACATCATCAAAATTAATATATATAATAGTAATTATTAAAAATGTCACATCTAAAATTATTATTTCTATATTAAACAACAAAGAGCTCATCAATATTTACTATAGAAGCACCCTCTCAGTAAAAACATTTTCAATTTTTTGTTAATGACTTTTAGATCGGTTGGTATCTGTAGTATTTTCAGTTTAGAATAGAAACTGTTCTTTATGTTTTTCGTCCGAGTTTGTAGGCGCAGCTCTTGTTCTGTAGAGGACTAGTATTTCGAGATTTGTTTAACGAGGTCAGTTAATAAAACGAGCACGAACATTGAAACAAAAAAAAACAACAAAGAACATTAGAACATTTTTTTTTTTTTGATTGTTTCGCGCCCATGAACTTTAAGGATGCCCAACTTCAGAAAATATTCACGGCAAGAGATCCACTGATGAACACGCACAATGGTTCGCATTGCTCTTTTTTGAGCCACCAGAGCTTTGTCAACATTGTATTTAAAGATGTTTCCCCAGAATTTAATGCAGTACCTAAGCTCGGACTCCTCTAATGCATAATGACCTTAAGCTGTTCTATAGTGAGTTCCTCCCTTAAGCTTTTAAGTGCATAGCAGGCTGAGAAAATGGAATTAGTAATGGTTTCCGTGTCAACCGCGCATCAATTCGTACACCGAGGACACGTCATATATGACCACGTTAAGCTTGTCGGTCTTTTTTGCGTTGGCTTTAAATAACACTAATTGGGTTTTATTGGTATTAAGCCACAGGTTATTTATATGGAACCAATAATACATAGAATGCTGCCGGTACCTTCCGCGACAGTCCATCAAGCTCAGTCACAGTATCCGCTGCAACAACCACACTAGTATCATCGCCAAACAAGTTTAACCGACAATCCCGAATTGTGTTGTCTATGTAGTCGTCAAGATCGTTTGTGAACAAAACCCGTTTGAGAACACGAACCCTGTGGAATGCCTCTCTTTACTAGAACAAACCTAGATTTAACAGTAGTCTCATGTTGTAAGGGCATGCATCGCCCAAGTCGCTGCCACTGGGAAGGGTTCCCATAAGGCTGGCTGCGTTGCCTCGCTGAATGGCAATTCCGATTCGCTGAGCGAGGAACGAGCCAGCCCTACGGTCACGCAGCCAGCCTTATGGGAACCCTTCCCAGTGGCAGCGACTTGGGCGATGCATGCCCTTACAATTTAAGTATTTAGTTTAGGTTAGGTTTAAGTAGTTGTTAGATCTATTCTTGTTTTGTTTCTTTTCTATATTATGTGTTTTTTGTGTAATAAATGATCATTCAGTCTCATGTTTAATGTCAAGTTTTTTTATTTCACGAATTGTTTACGGTTATTTAGGAAGCTTTTCAGGAGTAGATTCATTGCCTCTAATCCACTACAGCCCTAAAGCAATCTTCTTGGCGGTATTGTTTTCACACTGTGTCTCCCCTGGTCAAGAAGTGGGATTTTCCGTACGCGTAGCTTCCCTTCAAAAAAAATTATATTATTAATCACAGGAAACGATAACTAACTTAAATTATGCGTAAAACATTCTGTGGATCAGATATGTCTTTCCGTGTTATTATAAAACAGTATAATACGAAAGTTATAATTATTTAAGAGGAGGAGTAGGGCAAGCTCTCTCCATACAAACTTTGTGCAGGATTTTCTTCGTTTGTGTTTGCATAAAAGTTATGATTTTTGGTCAGTATGCTTATTTTTCTGTTAGCTATTTCGTGATGTATTTTTTTTTCATTGATATAATTTTTAGTTTTTCATTTTTAATTTTTTTGGAATATTTGAAAATTTCCACATCACTTTCTTCGCATATCTAATATTAACATTCAAAAAAAAAATTACATTCGTTAGTGCCAAAACCTACGAATAAAACGTGCAAAGAGTTTGTGTGGAGAATGCCTTGTCCACCCCTGCGCCTTAAGGCCGTGTATTACCACTTTTGAGTTTTTAAAAACCATCTGAGACATAGAACATAGTTTCCTAAAATCTAAAAAAAATATATGTGTTACATAAGGATATTGTCTAGTCAAAATGGCAGTCAGTTACATGACCTGATGAATTTCACTCGATAGAAAAAAATCGCGAAGTTACCCCTTTTTGGAATGTTTTTTCAATACTACGGCTATATTACTGATATTTAACATTTAATTTTTGTACTCAATTAAAGATCGTAAATAGTTATAGACAAATTCGCAGGGTTTGCTTTGATAAAATGATTGGCTTAATGACTATAGCTAAATATTTACAAAACCGCGCGCAGAGCTTGCGTAGAGAGCGGGATGGTCAATTGTAAACTCACGCGTGTTAGAGCGGGACATTTGCGTTGGGGATACCTCCCCTTAAGTGAGAGGGACATTGCCTTTTTTCAAATGTAAAATTTTTTTGCTGGCCGTTATGGCCATACCCAACTATGGTGCAAATACAAACGAAGAAAAACTTCGCCATAAGTTCTAAAGTCAAATTATGACGGCCAGTGATTGCAAAAACTGCAGATCCAGAATATGTGACCCGTGCATCGCCTATGTTTTATTCAGACTTCCTTATTGATAGAAAGACATTCCAAATATGTACGTACTGCAAACCTGCATGCTCAGAGTGTGGCATGGTAAAACATGCTGATCTTTTTTTACCATGGCTTTATCGGGTGTCCTCATTTTAGTCTCAAATTACAATTTAACCGAGAGACAAATTTCATGGGTGTCGAATGAACGCAACATACGCGTTCATCCTACACCGATAAAATGTGCCGAATGGCAAATCGCAATACGGTCGCAAAGTTAAACATTTTGTTACATAAAAAAATTGATTGCAATTATGTAAATAATAATGGTTACCATTTTAAAATATACGTAAATGTAGCTAGGTAAGAATACCCCACTTCTTTATAACTTAATAACCGGCTTACAAACTTATTTTATAGGAAGCTGAAGTATCATTGAATGCAAATGACTAGGACTAAAATCATAGTTACTTAAATGCAAAAAAATAGAAACTAAGTAGTTGCCAGAAATCCAACAATCATTGAATTTCAATGACAGCGTTTTAGTCCTGATGTTGGTCTGTGGTAATGGAATAAATAAAGTTATGCCAGGATAAATAATGGCGTGCTAGATACTAGTAATCCCCTTTCATACAAGGATCGTCGCGTTGGCTTTGGCCCGGCGCTAAACCCAGCTATAAAAAGTTAAACATATTCGTGTACGCTTTCCAAAACAGACACCAATGTGGCAATTGTTCACAATCGCTAGCTGCACGTGTTGACAAAATACGGCCGCATTGTTCGCCGACAATGCGCCAAACCGGCCAGTAACCGCGCTTTTATTTTTAATTGCCCTTTTAATCAGTGAAATAGGTTTTTAAGAACAAAATTGCGATATAAAATGCACGTATAGAACGGGGTCTTCGTTCTATCTTATTGTTGACAACTTGACATGGAACAGTATTTGTCGCGCGCGCTGTTTCTTACACGTTATCCATTTATGTCACACCTGGCCATAAAGTGGCAATTACCGCACGCTCCGGAAAATTCCACTTCCTGGCCATGGGGTGACATAAAACTTTGTACTTGCCACGGGCGGTAATAAAGAAAGCCTCAGACCGCATATTTATCGCCCTTGCCTTCGGCTCGGGCGTCAAATACCTGAGATCTGAGACATTCTTTGTTTAACCGCCCTTGGTAAGTAATGTACTATTAGATTAGCAAGAACTTGCATGTAATTTTCATTCCATTGCGGGGATGCGAGGCAACCGAGGTAAGCAGATTACGATCAAACTCTGCAATCTAAATGAAAATTGCATGCTAGTTGTTGCTTCTTCTTCTTCTCGTGCAATAGTAGATATCAATGTACGGGAGGGTCATAATAATTCCCAAGGAAGCGCAGTTTGATTTTTTTAGTTCTATGTGTGTATCTTTTTGACATACTAAAAATCTTCCAAAATCTGACTGTGCAAAATGCGATTTTTGACCTCCAAAAAAAATATTTAGATTTTTTTTTATTACTCAATAATGCTTAGTGCTACACAAAAACTTTGTATTAAAAATATGTTAAGCATAAAATTATCTATAACTACTTCTTATCACTTTATTGATAAATCTAATAATTCATGAGAAAAAAGCTTTTCAACATTGCGTTTCTTGTTAAAAGCTTGTTAGTTCAAAGACTTACCAAAATTGAACTGTATCTTATGCAGAATGCAAGACACTTTACCCTGTGATACTTGGGACCAATAAGAATGATATCATCTGAGGAAATGAAAATTACGTCCTCTGGAATTCAAGATGGCGGTCCTTTTCTAAAGCAGGAAATGCATTTTTTCAAAAGTGATTTGTTACAAAACGCCAGCTGCCATTTTGTTAATACGGGTATCAATCGATTGGTACTGACACCACTAAATATTTTCAAAATGCTTTCTTGAGGTTAGATATGAGGATATTAGGTACCATATCAGGTATATCTTACAAAAAATAATTCAACGGTATCGTACCAGGAGGACCCCAAACTTGGTATATTTTGAAAATATTTTTTATTTTATTTTAAGACAAGTGACTTAAATGTAATGATGTGATATATTTTTAGAACCGGCTTAGAAAGCCCTTTCGTTTGATAGCACACACGACGTGTTTCAGAACTTTTTTTTTTAAATTCCATACTAAAGAAAGATGTCGTCATAACTCCTCTCCATTTCGTCCAACGGGTCAAATTGATTCATATGGCCTAAAGATCAATCGTGCCGATTTTCATGCTTTTAACACCATTTGCAGCATTTTCCATATGTAGCCCTTGTGTACCGCCAGCACTATAAGTACCTTATTGGTCGAAAAAATATCATTTTTTACACTAAGTTACCCTTATGGAGACTAGATATTCTTAGCGGGACTAAGATTCTGCTGAGCATTTGACAGATAACAATAACAATAACGCAAACCGACAGTATACAAGGCCGGCGGTCATAGATATGTATCTACAGTCGCGCACCTAATTATACGTATATTTATTGTGTACATTTTGCTGATATTATACGTCTTGAAGGTGAAGAACTAGGCAGTATTCGTATGTACCAATACGCCATCAGATATAGGTAATAATATAAGTTGATAAAAGCGTTAATGTCACATTATTGTTAATGCGGATCGATCCGTGCGATCTCGCCAGCTATTACATAAACCTAACAAGGTTTCCAATAGTGGCTAAGAATAGTAAAATGAATTGTAAATTAATTTTTTTTGGTTTAATACAATAAAAAAAACCTATTGGAGAGAACAAGTTGTTACATGTATCTGGACAAGACTCTCTCCCTCTCTCGCTCTCTCTCGTGCGTATTTTTAGGTATTTATGAGCTCCATGAACAGTAGGTTGGTCTAGGCCTACCTAGACCAACCTACTGTTCATGGAGCTCATACCTATAAAAGATAGGTTAATATCATAATAATTATTATAATACCTTTAACCTACCTACGATACAATATTTGGCATTATTATATATTATTACCTATATTGTTTTCCTTTCTAGAATGTGTTAGATGATATTTTTTCCTGTATTCCTCATTGGCGACGAATATATAGCCAGGTCATGCATGAGCCAGCGTGGGAGAATATGCCACTGAAGCATTACGTCGACTCTAAATTGGTGGTGGTGCATTATTATTTATAAACATATGTTTTGTTATCGCCGTCCCACCCACATGCGAGTTCTATGTACTTATTTTGTTATCCGTTTAGCGGGCTTTATCTGCCTTTACCTACTAGCTGAGAGTCTACCGGCTTTCGCTAGCGGCTTGTTAATAGTAATGAGAAATGTCTGTCGTTTACAGCCACTCCCGAAACTACCCCCCCAATCAGAGTTTCGTACCCTAAAGTTGCCAACGGGACTTACGGTATAGGTACCTACATTAGGTTCAAATGCTTCCTGTTTTACTACCCACTTCTTTATTGAATTACTGTAAATTATAATTCGTTACCAAACCAGATAAAGCTTTAACTATCTCTCCCTTCCTGTTTTTAACATTGCCTTGCTACTTAATGTTAGGTATTTATGATTGAAATTTTAAAGTACCTAATGTACCTATCAAACTTTTGTCCTCAAATATACAACATGAGGATTTTGCCCCTTTTCTAATATCAACTTCTAATAATTTCGTCATAGAGCCTGGCTAATGAAAGCTGAGACTGAGATTTATTTAAAACATTTTAAATGGCAACAATAATATCCACGTCAAATGTGTCAAACGGCACTTAGCTACTTGTATACTATATCTATGGTATGACAGCTTTAACTCCCGAGTATGCAGATTGGCGCTACTATCGCTCCAGCATCTTGAAACTAATTAGGGCCGGTTCCCACTAACCGATACAATATAACAACCGGTATCGGGGTTAGATCCGATACCGATAAATATCGCATATTGGGGACGCCGCCTTAAAAAAAGTTCTGATTTATTTTTTCGTCTCTCAATGCCAAATTCTGAAACTTTGAAAACTATATTATTGTGTCAGCACTATAATGTCAAGCTACTCAAGCTTGTCAGTTACTCGCACAAAATGTGATAACAAAATTTAAACTACAGTGGCGCCAAGACGGAAAATTTGAAAACTAGACAAAAGTGACTGTAATGTAACTAATATACAGTGTTGCAACACGTAGATTTTTTAAATTTGCTGCCTTTTTCTAGTCTCGGCTTCCGTTAGCCAGACTCTAGCTACTATATAATGTTACTACCTACAATATAATTCGAATGTTATTCTGAAAATTATCTTACAATGTTCGTAAGTGAAACGTATTTTTCTGCACCGCTTACAAGTAGCTGATTTTTTTCCCGCGCAGTTTCCCATGTGATAAGATCATTACACTACAGTGCAGGTACATAAGTAATTATGGTAAACAATAACATACGAAATAGTCACACCACAAGCCCAAGGGTAAACAAAACACATTACATAATAATCGGTGCTATAAGGTACAACTATAGTACTTAATTGTTTATAATATTAACGTTTCGTATACAGATATCAAGAGAACAATTTGAGAAGTAAATTTTTTTCATTGTACATATGGCTGTATGGAAAAAGTACGAATTTTTAAATAAAAATGCGCATACTTCCTTTACTGTTGAGGTTTGCTCGGCTATGTACCTACTGAACAACACCTGCTTATATATTCGATCTGGCAGTAAATATGTGTTGTGTTGTGTGTCTCAAACTACATTTTAACTCTTATTTCTCTAGCACAAACACTAAATGTCAGATATGAAAAAAATATGTTTGCGATTCATTCAATTTTTTATTCATCTAGAGATACACTAGAACAAACACTGCTAGACTGCTAAAATGGCGCGCAGAGTAGAGAAGACTGCGACTCGGAGAACCGGTTGAAAACTTTAATTTATTTAGCAATCTCCAAGAAATAGTACGGCACATTATCTATTGCGATACCTAGTACCGATCGAATGACTACGCGTATCATTTAGTCGTTCCCATGGTCAGAACAATTAAACAATTACGTGTTGTTGCTGCTGCAGTCCGCTACGATTTACACAGACCGTGTCATGGTACGTATTAAAAAAGGTCTACATTGCTGCAAATTGATGTCAAATAAGACATTAGACTATACAGAAAAGTGCTCAAATATATTCGGATGAGATTGATAATGAAAGTTAACTCAAATACCTCATGCTACTTATAATCCGTATCCTACAGTATGTGCCTGATGATAAATGTCGCACGTCGGTCTTTGGAAAAAAGACGCATGACCAACCAGTAGTGTCTACAAATTAATGTGCAAGTAAATCATAGTTCCATCAATTTAATAATCGGATTCAACTCACCTCCATCAAATTTTGAAAATTATTCAGATGAAGGGTACCTACGTGTTTTTATACTCGTACCATCAGCGATCAACGTAGGTATATTCGTGTTTTCGTCGGACATAAAATAGTTCACTTCTCATGTCATTATTAAATTAACAAGAAGGCTCGGATGTTTCTTCGTAACTGGATAAAGGTGATCTTTGAACGTAAACAGGATAATATTAATAACCATTAATAATTCCTTCAACGTTTTACAAGCAGCCTATTTATTCCGCGTCTAGCATTAGAGAAGAGAGAACATTAATAACAGAGTATGACGAAATAGGAATCAAAATAAAAACTGGGTAATGGGACGAGTCAGGATAATAACCCATCTAAGTAACCATTAGGTACCAAAATTTGAATGTTAGGTACTTAATTATAGTAGACCGTCAATCCATCATCAATGCTTGTGTTTTCTACATTGGGGAAGGTCGGTCTTGAACCTTTTTGGCGACTTAGGTATTGTCACCCTCTGTTTCTTTTCTAGCCCATCCTCGGCTTTATTCATCGAGGCTCTGACTGTGAAGTCTGTCAGAGCAACAACCTGGTCTGTTCTGGTAAGGTACATATTAAAAAATAATATTACTGAACGGTAATACTATTATTAAATAACTGAACCGCAGTAAAATAGATACACTAATTAGTTTCTTTGGAATTCTAGTCGTTGCAATATATTTAAATATAGGTATGGCTGTGGGTAAGATTTACTCATCTTTGGTAGGCATATCCTACCTACTGGTAAAAGTATCTTATAGAGACATAGGTAAGTAGGTTCAAAGTCAATGTAATAGAAAATGACACTTCACCATTCGATTCAATATTCGATCCAACTAAATAAAATGTTGTTTTGTAACTATTCATAAGACGTAGAAGAACAAACCAATGCCTTTCTTTATGTTTATGTATTTGGTACTGACTCATAATAGTAAAGCCCTAAAGTTGGTACAACAAAGCCCTCTGTTCACTGAATTGACAAGGTTGCACAAGATCGCCTGTAGGACATCGATGTTCTCAATGTATCATATCGCATACCAACCAATTACTACGAATGACAACTCTGATATCATTGCAGCCAAAGATCCTAGTAATTAGTTGAGTCATTGCGCACGCACCTAGGAATTAGGGACCTGGGCGCCGAACGCCCCCGAAGATCGCCGATCACTCCCGAAGGCGACACGAAGTGGGGAGCTCGTCAGCCCGTAACGCTGCTCAGCGAACCATGGCGTCTCCTACTCACCACATGAATGTATGGGCATCCATGATATAAATCCTATAATCTCCTATGTCAATCATTATTTTACGGCAAAAAGATACGCTCAGTGAGGAATTGTGAAATGCTTCCGCGTGGAATGTTGAAATTTACGAAGTCAGTTGCGGTTGAGAGGCCTTTTTGGAATCATGATGAGTATTTATGCCACTAACTTACATACGTTAGTAGTGGTCACATGACCAGATATCCAAAATACAGGGGTTTTTAAATAATGGATCGCGTTAAATAGATATCATGTAACCTAGGTAACATTCCATCCAGAAGCACCAACCTAGGGGATAATCTCCCACACGAAGGATACACAAACAAAATCCATATTCTAATATTCATGCCGGTCGCAACTGTCATTACGTAAAATAATGTATAAAAACACTCGCTCGCGTGCTGTCGCGAAATGAGGTTAATGATTTGAAACAGCAGAAACTCAGGCCGCTGCGAATCGCATTTACAAGTGTCACGGCCAACGCTACATGAAACTTCTGTGATCTGTCATTAACGTTAAAAATACGAATCTAATCTTTCAATAAGTAGATACTTAAAAGATATGTATATTGCTACTATTACGCAACTGCTTATTATCCATTACCATATCATCACTATCCTATTGTTACAATCTTTACTGAAATTTTCACGGCACGTTTATTTAAAATAATAAAGAAAATCATCGAGATAAACTGTCAATTAATAATCAAATATTATTTTATTATTCTCTTTTACATAGCTTGACTTATTCTGATAAACGTTTTTTTCTTAGAAGGCGGTTTTGTGTAAACAGGTAAATCACAATTCTTGTCTACACAAGTCAAGCTCACTATACTTTAAGTAAGTAAGTATAGAGCCTGTAGCTCTAGTATAAGTTTTTTCGAAACATTAACTAATTCGAACGCGTTTGCGTTTTGTCTCAAAATGTATGAAAACGGTCTCACCGAGTTTGAAATACGCGCGTTCATCGGTTAGCAACAAATGTTATACTCGCTGTTTTAGTTTCCACTAGTGACCACCAGAGGCGCTGTTCACGTTTTCATACCACTTTCATACATTTTGAGACAAAACGCAAACGCGTTCGAATTAGTTAATGTTTCGAAAAAACTTATACTAGAGCTACTGTTACCATCATCAGAGAGCATTATTCTTTGCCCCCAGAACTTCGCAACGTTAATTTGCGGTGTGGTTGCAACGGTAGTTAAACTAACTGATTTACTCTCCAGTGCAGCGATTCATTAAAAAATAGCACTATCGAATAGGAACTGGTTCACTGTGGCTTAAGATTGCAAGATCAGGCTTTGTCAATAAAGTATGTATAATATATGATATTTTGGTTGACGATGGGAAAGTGACGAAAGGTGCCATCAACCATCTAACTCTGAATTTTACATAATCCGTTTTGATGTCGAGGATACTTTTCGAATATATAGTGCATTTATCCCTATTTGCAATATCATATGGGCACGAACTGCGATCTGCATCTGGTTTTGGAAGGTTGCAAATGTCACATATGAAGGTCTCACCAGTCACCACTAACTTTTTTTTATCTCTACAACAAACCATGTGTAGGCATTTGGCGTAAGCATACTTACATGAGATTCACAGTGTGGTGTTCTTAGGGCCCATTTATATTCTAAGTTGATACTGTCTCATCTCTTAACTTTCTGATTAATTGAGTGCATTTCGGATGTTTTTGACCTAAATAACATATTTTATATACTTGTTGGAATAAGAACTGTCTCATCTCTTAACTTTCTGATTAATTGAGTGCATTTCGGATGTTTTTGACCCCTAAATAACATATTTTATATACTTGTTGGAATAAGACGGATTGATAAAAATAATTTTTGTTTTTCCCATTTATTGCAAGTAATCAACCACGTACCTAATTATTATAAAAGTAGATTTTTAAGACAATAGCTGTAACTGAAAAAGATATGAAACCATCATTAAATAAAAACTATGCTAATTTAAAATGCAGCCGCGTGGTTTACCATTCTCAATCTCCGCTTCTTCCCGGTCCTCTGTTATAACAATTCAGTTGATTAATTGCCAAGTATAGACTGTGGTCGCCT
Source organism: Cenopis cana (assembly GCA_951800055.1). Taxonomy (NCBI): domain Eukaryota; kingdom Metazoa; phylum Arthropoda; class Insecta; order Lepidoptera; family Tortricidae; genus Cenopis; species Cenopis cana. Next base: position 38,792,016 of record OX637471.1, on the reverse strand, counting down.
GCCGTAAGTTGACTGCTGTCATTCAACAACGAGTTGGCAGCGCTAGTGTGGTAGTCAAATGCGATTTCCAAGCGCTAGGTGGCTACGATGTACGAGTATGCTTAATATTCATTGATCTTGTTGGTCAACGTCGCGTCTTAGATATCATCATGGAATAATTTTCGGTCATAGAATAATTTTTAAGAAAAAAGAACCGACTTCAATGTGGGAGGCCGGTGAAAGATTATTATACCTACTTAGATGGTGCTGCACTTTTAGATTCCATACAATTAAATAATAGTAAAGTACTACATGTGATGCGAGCACATCTCGATGGAGAGCAAGCAAGCGTGACCATATTGCGCGCGCTATGTCCACACTGGAGCATTTGCGAATAATTTGAAACCTGGTCGTTATGTTCGTAATTGCGAAATGCAAGTGCGAAGTTCATACATTTTCTGCCAAGTGGCAAGTAGAAAATGTATGAACTTTGTACGTGCACTTCACAAAGTGTAAAAAGGCCATTGCACAAGTTAAGTCGCTGACACGCACGTTGTAGTATAAGAGGTGCTCACCAAATATTTTAAAAACCGGCCAAGTGCGAGTCGGACTCGCGCACGAAGGGTTCCGTACCATTATCTATAAAAACGGCAAAAAAAACATGTTTGTTGTATGGGAGCCCCATTTAATATTTATTCTATTCTGTTTTTTAGTATTAGTTGTTATAGAGGGTCAAGCCGCCTCGTGGGAAGCCAGTCCTGTCAAGCTGGTCTAATTTGACAGACATTCAGATGTACTCTTTGAGTAATGATAACAAGGATAATACATATGTCAAGTCAACAGAAATACATCATCTGTGAAAATTTCAAGTGTCTAACTATCACGGTTCTCGAGATATAGCCTGGTGACAGACGGACAGACAGACAGACGGACAGCGGAGCCTTAGTAATAGGGTCCCGTTTTACCCTTTGGGTACGGAACCCTAAAAACGACATAAATTACGCAGCGATTCAATCTGGTCTTTAAAGAAATATCTCTAGACATGTTTCGAATTGATACGCGGTTCCTAATAATGATCGTTCACGATGCCACCTATATTTTAGACGTGTTGACGTAACCTGACTTATCAAGGCGTTGAAGCTGTTCAGATGTTTATAAACATACTTGCTTGCACTACGTACTGTACCCGTAGCCGTGTGGCATGGATGATTTGGCCATACAACTCATAATTGTTATGAAAAAATATTAAGATTTAGACCACAATTTCATCATGTGGCCATTTAAAAGTTGATTCACCCATATAACTTTGATATTTTTAAGGATCGTAGCACTTGGCGTTCTTTCGTCTCTGCCTATCCCAATGGGATACGGGAGTATGTTTATATGTCTATGTATTATTAATATTATCATCATAAATTTTATAGACATAATTTTCATGTATTTTCTAGGGCCTTGTTTAGTATAGCGTGTAACTGTAAACGGTCAAATTCGACCGGTGACCCAGTACAAGCCAGCCATGAGATAAGCCGAAGTTCGTGGATCATCCTCCACAGTATGCAACTGTGCACGCGCCCTTGTGTTGTTTAACATGAGGCCGTGTGAGGGTCGCCGTATGGCCGGCGCGGGGCGGTGCCGTGCCTGCCCGTAGCAATGTTTACTCACTAGATAACACTTTAAAACAGCAATCTTTAAACAACAACGTAGGATGAAATAAGACAGATTGTTTTTACCATTGAAAATGGTTATAAGATGCAAATCGCCTGAGACGTATTTTTGGCCATAGCTTCGAGGATTTTAGGAGGATCGAGTAATAATACCATGAGTTGAGGAATTTATCGAGACACGTGTGAGCGTTTGAATTTTGAAAATCGAAAGGAAAATTATTTTGGAATTTTGGAAATGTAAAAAATGTCGGGTTTTTTGAGGAGTGTTTGTTTACTAAATTGTAAATATTTCGAAAACAAAACCGACTTAAGAAAAAATGAAAAAAGGGTCCTAGTTTAGCTACAAAATGGTGAAAATTTTGACAATATTTCATAATTTCCAGAAGTCTTAATTCGAAAACCATTTCGGTAAAAACGTGTGAAGTACACAAAAAACATTTTTTTAGATTTTTTTCTCCGTTAATTTTGGAAAAAAATCGCAAATTACTGTAAACCGAAAGTTGACGACATCTTCCTCGCTGTATTCAGGGAGACCTTAGTACAGAGTACAGACAATCGCTGCTCTGGAGTGGCTCTGGATTCTTGTTGGGAAGATGACGTCATATTTTACGTACGCCCTTTTGGAATGACCTACTTTTCAACGTGTTTTTTTTGTATGAAATAATGAGTTAAATTGAAAAAGAAAAAATACGGGTGGCTTAAATTTTTACCTATTTTCTAACTAGTTCATAAAATAAAGTAGTTAAAAATATGAATTGATGTTGTCAAATGTGACGCTGACGAGTATTACAGTATATAGAAAGTGATGTAGCGTCTATGATTATTGACCGATTGTCATGGTGATGGCATTAAAAGATGCGAATGCAAGCGTGAAGTGCATTCGAGTTGGAATTTTGAAAATCGGTTATAGAAGATTACACACCAAGGGGATAAAGCACTATTTTATGTCACGGGCGCGATATTGAATCCTGAACGAAACGACGGACTCCAGACTTCACCGGCAATGAGTTAATTCCCGAGCGTAGCGAGGGAATTAACACTGAGTGTAGTGAACATTTTTGAAGAAGAGATTTTTATTTTTTTAAGAATCATCAAAAGCTGGAGTGGTTATTGACAGATCGTCATGGTAATGGTGTTAAAAGATTCGGAAGCAGACGAGAGGTGCATTTGAGTTGCAATTTTGAAAAACCTACATGATATTACGTATAAACGCGAAAAGGTTTATTTCTAGTGGTTATTATCTTATTATCATCAACTATTTATGCCTAATATTAGTTCTAAGAAGTTTTCACGACCCCGCCCGCTTAGTGTTTATGCTAAAACATGGTAAAAGTTGCGTCTTGTGAAAAAAAAAGATTAGATATTAAATCGTGTGACAAAAATAAACTAGTGGAAATATATTCTACGGGTAACCAAACGCATGTGAAAAACAGATTGGTGACAAATTGCATCGGTAAAGATGCGTGTAGCAAAAATAACACCTAGAAAAAAATGCGTGTGACGAAATTATATGTTGGTAGAAATAATGTATAGAGAATAAAGAAAAACCGGCCAAGTGCGTGTCGGGCACTCGGGCCACGCACAATGTAGGGTTCCGTAGTTGTCCACCCGTTACATTATGTGGACTAAAAAGTTTTCGAACTTATATTTACTATGTTTTTGACAGAATTAACAACATTATCTAAGGTATCAATGGAAATTGTACAAAAGTTTGCTTTTGCAAAGTACATTTCTGAAGTTCGACTATTACTCGTTAACTAGTAATGTCTACTTAGCTGTGATAGTTTTCGTTTTAAATTCATCGTATATACTACTACCATGATTTTTTTTCACATGCCTAGTAGCCACCGTTTAGCTGGCAGGGGGGGGGGGGGGGGGACACTTGACCATAACAAAAATTATCACTTCAAAGCTTAATATCACGCCAACCGATTCTTGAATCAAAATATGCTCTTAGAAACCTTATAATATTTTTAAAAGAGCTATCCAACGATACCCCACACGATGAGGTTTGGAAGAAAAAAAATTGCGCCACCACTTTACATGTAGGGGAGGTATAATTTTTTTTTTCCCAAGATTTTATTCTACCTTTTTGTCGGCGTCATCAATATCTATACTCATGCCGAATTACAGCTTTCTAGTACTACCGGTTACTGAGATAAACGGGGGACAGACGGACGGAAGGACGGACGGACGGACGGACATGGCGAAACTATAAGGGTTCCTTGTTTACTACGGAACCCTAAAAATGGGGAAAAACGAACTGGGAACTAAAAATACCGGAAAAAAAAAATTGGGGAATTCATCCATACAGTCAATTATCACAAATAAAGTATGTATGTGGCTCAAAATCTTGAAACGAAGTTTCTAAAAAATACTTATGTATTTTATTTTTGTTTAGTTTTACAGAGGCTTTTTCCATGATTGTATAAAGGCATGTGCCTTACGTGCCTATGAACAATAAGCATCGCTGTAACTGAAAAGTAAATCGTAGGTATAATTACATCACCGACGCAATCGAACGGTTAACGTGTCAACACTTCGTCCCCACTTGTGAAACTCATCTGCCATGAGACTATAAAACATATACCATTGTTGTAAAGCTTTTATCAAGAAATAGACACGTATAATTACCGATTGATACTCAAAAGTAAAAAATGTCAAGAAATTCGTTCACGGTTAGTAGTTACTGTAGAATAGAATTTATATGAAAATACCTACTTCACTTTTTTAGATTAGGTACCTATACGGTCGTGTCTTGCACGGCCTTACCACATTTTTTTACCTATCATTGTACTTAAATCGTATACACGTCTAACAAGTTAACTAACTTGTAACAGGGCTTTGCCTTGTAATGTCTTCAGGTGGTTTGTAACTATAAACCACCTGAAGACATTAAAAACCCTGTTTAGTACCAGTGTATAATGCAAGAATCCCACTAACTCCAAGACACGACACACGCGGGCAGCTGCAGCGGAGGTCAATTGGTACTGACCCCAACTTAACAATCTAACTAAATTGTACGACACCCTTCTCCGAACAACTGTTAAGATGGTAAACACATTTTAAATTCGGCAGTGTTTCCGATCTCTGCGGTAAATGTCTGTGAAAATTGTTAAACTTCTTGTGTGAGAATTCTATCTACATGCGACGTTGTTTTGATTCGTTAAGGACTGTCTTATGCAAACTTTTCTGATGAACATCAAAAATCCGATTCTGACGTTTTTACCCTACCACAATCAGGAAAGGGTCCTTAACCTTTTCGACGCCAACGACGTAAGCGCACCATGAGTTCGCCAACGCTTAAATCCGTCACGGCGTCCAATGCGATATCAACCTACATGCATTTCTATACGATTCAACTTCGCGTTTGACATCCCAATTTCAGATCGTGTCAGTGATTATATTTGAGGGAGCGCTGAAAAGTTTATTTGTACAGTCAGCATCAAAAGTATTAGCTGTGCCAGAGACTAGGAATTATATAGACTGCTAATGCCTATACATTGTGGCGTAACTTTAAAATAATGAGCCTGCTGTAACTAGTTTCACTATGGCGCACTGGTCCATTCAATTCGTATGCCACTAAGACCTCTGCTTAACACAATAGCGCCATCTATGAACACAACGAAGAAGCTTCTAACAGATGGCGCTATTGTGTTAAGCAGAGGTCTAAGTCTGGGTTGCACCAAACCGTCTGTAATCGTAAGCGGTGTTCGTCAAATCTGATTGTATGGAAAGTTTGACAAGTTTCTATGGGATGACAGCTGCCGGCGCCATATTTGACGATGACCGGTCTGTGTTCGTACGTTGGTACAACTGGCACTTAGTGGCATACGAATTGAATGGTACAGTGATCTCTCCATACTGAAACTAACTACAGCAGGCTCATTATTTTAAAGTTACGCCACAATATATAGGCATTAGCAGTCTATATAATTCCTAGTCTCTGGCTGTACGTATAAAAAAACTTAGGTGACCTAAAATAGCTTGCTCGTATTCAATCAGCTTACCCTCAAATCAGGTTACCCTTTCGTGGGTTTTTGAAGTGGAAACCCGAATTAATTCAAACGTATGGATTCATTTGTTGATAAGTAAGCCAATGAAACGCTTACCGTATCTAACAAAGGGGTTTTTAATAATCAGCATTAAAAAACCCGGGTTAGGGTAAGCGGGTCCAGTCCTTGCTTTGGTCTTTGTTTTAATTAAGAGACCGATGCTCACCGTATACGTTGTGATTACTCTTGTCTGTAAAAAAACATTTCTCGTAGTTTATATGTACCGACATATGATGATGCGTATGTATTGTTTAGAAGTAGATGCATCTAACCTGTACCAACCGACTTGCACCGCAGCAAACCGGAGACAATATCAATGTTTTTGAATCACCAACATCATCGAATCACTTAGTGATTCACTATAATTTAGTCCAATTAAAGGTCCGAACATCACCAAGTGTTTGAACGTGTGACGACAACCTTTGACGGCCAGTTGGCCGAGTTAAGAAGAAAGCGAAGACTAGAGAGACATTGAACTGTCATTTAGTGCTAGCGCTAGCGGCACGCCAAAATATGCTGCAAATGGTGTTAAAAGCATGAAAATCGGTACGATTGATCTTTAGGAAATATGAATCAATGTGACCCGTTGGACGAAAAAAAACGAAAAGGAGAGGAGTTATGACGACATCTTTTTTTGTATGGAATTAAAAAAAAAGTTCTGAAACCTATCGTGTGTGGTATCGTTGTATCACACGAAATAAAAGGTATAAAAGGGCTTTCTGAGCCAGTTCTAAAAATATATCACATCATTACATTTAAGTCAATCATCTTATAATATAATAATAATAATTTTCAAAACATACCAAGTTTGGGCTCCTCCTGGTACGATTATTTTTTGTAAAATATACCTGATTTGGTACCTAATATCCTCCTACCTAACCTCAAGAAATCAATTTTGAAAATATTTACATTTAGTATTTTTTTATAATTTTTATTATTACAGATTTTACTTAGCAACATCAACGAAGGAAAATTGGCGGAAATAATTCGTGAATATTCGTTTATTTTTTTCTCTTTTAATATTGTCTGTGATTAAAAATCATGTTAGTCCTTAAGTTGCATGTGTCTTTTCGTCATTTCATGCCATGTAAATTGTGGGAATTAATAAAGTGTTTATCTATCTATCTAACTATGGATGCTACAGCGTATCTCACTTTTGAAGCGTTATTTCCAAGCACACACTTCTGGGTCAAAGACTCTCTCTGAAATCTGGGTTTTAGAAGAACGCAAATCATGTAGATTATAAATGTGGATTAGAAATGGCTTCCTTTTCCTATAGCTTTTTAATATGAGAACCGACAAGTTACCCGAACACACATGTCGCATCCTACACATGCGGGCAACCACGTGCTTCTTTTTTCTTCAGCTAAAGAACCCTGAGAACAATCTTGGGACCACTTCATATTTCTTAATTTTTTTTACAAATATTCCTAGACGCTCTTTTGCCTTTAGATAATCTCGGAATGCACCTGCCTTCGAGTGGAGCACAGAAAGTAGAGTGGTGTGGTTACACAAGACGGTTTAAAGCTTCTCTTAAAGGTCCTTATCAGTTAAAAACTGGCCAAGTGCGTGTCGGATCACGCACAACGAAGGGTTCCGTACCGACGCCTACTAGTCCACATTTCAAAACACTATTTAATACTTTGAATCAAAAAAAGGTTGTACCTTCATAGGGAAGTCACGGCACTTACGTCCTTTTCTTTGGGCAAAACAGTTTTTCAGTCATAACTCAGAAAATCTTAATCCCATCTTGTTCGAACCAATTTTCGTAGAAAGTATTTATTATTGTTGTACACCACCTCAATTTTATTCAGAATTTTTATCTTCTTAGTTTAGAAATTGGGGGGGGGGGGGGGGGACAGCTAATATCCACCAACCATTGACTTAAATGGAAAACTTTCTTAGTAACCTCTATATTATTTTTATCTACACACATATCATAAATCCTCTACCTAATATGTTAAAAAATGACTCTCATTTCAACATTCAATGAATTTATGCCAATTTTCTTATCTGTGGCTAAGGCTATAGCAGTAATATAATTTTCATTTTAATCTCATATATGATGTTAAAATATTAAACGTCAAAAAAAACTGTCAAAATTTAAATGTCAAAGTTGACATGACCCTATTCTAGTATTACTGAAAATTCAAATTCAGTCGATGCGAAATGTCAGCTCGATGTTTTTTTAGTATATATCGCACGAAATTTGACCTAGAACGACATGATCACATCAGAATAGGGACTCTTTACTTTTTAAAATAACATTCAGGTATCGGTTGCCAGTTCTGATTTCGATATTTCCGCAACCGTGCAAAAAAGGTTGTATTAACACAATTATTGTATTTATTTACTACGGTTTCTGAACCTATCTTAGAGTAGTTATAATATGTGTGTAGATAAAGTAATGTATGCAACTGTACATAATTAGGCATTAAAACACCCGTGTGACCTTCGGCTCGTTTCATAAAACACACTCGTGTTTTAATGTCCCTCATTATGTACCAGTTGCATAAATTACTATTTCGTCCCCTGGTTACATGTATGGGGCCCCCCCTAAAAATATTTTTTTCCCTTATTTCACATCAAATGTATATAGCGGTTCATAGAATACATCTTACTACCAAGTTTCATAATTGTAGTACTTACTCGTCTCGTATAGTTTCCGAGTAGACCGGCTGTGACATATGGACGGACAGACAGACAGACAGACATGACGAAACTATAAGGTTTCCGTTTTTGCCATTCTGGCTACGGAACCCTAAAAATGTACTTCACGTACTTATGAGAAAACAACGATCAATCTGTCACCGCTAGGAAGCATACTTTCTGGCGGGCACTATCTGTTTCACAATAAAGCAGTCCAGTTTTCAACTTTTTTATGAATCAGAAAATATGTACGAGAAATTGATAATGTTTATTATTACGTATATTTTACCAACAAATACGAATATATTGATAAATAACATTTTTGATGTTGGTTCGGAACCCTAAATGTGCGAAGTCTGACTCGCACTTGGGCGGCTTTTTTTATAATTAAGGCAAGGGGTAGGGCAACGCATTCTCCATACAAACATTGTGAACGTTTTATTCGTCGGTCTTGGCACTCACTGAATATTATAATTTTTTTGGTTGTAAATATTGGATATAGGGTGACACCACCAGTAATGGACAAGGCCCAATGATGTACATAAACTCTTATGTAAAAGAAAATAAGAGTCATTCGTTTTTTTATAGAACAATCAATTTAAAACCGTATGATCTTGGAATAAGGGTTTAAGTGTTCATTATTGGTGCTTGTTCTTACAGTGTCCATAATTGGTGGTGTCACCCTATGTACGAATGATCTTAAAGTGTAAATTTTCACAAAATTTCAAAAAACTGATAAAAAAACTAGACCTGTCCTCTACCGACATAAAAAACAAAACAATGCAATAATTTGTGTACATGACGATGACGGGGATACCCGTCACCGGTTGACAAAGACAACGGCAAAATAATAAAAAACCGGCCAAGTGAGTGTCGGTCCACGCGCAAGGTAGGGTTCCGTAGTCGTCTACCCGTTACATTATATGGACTAAAAAGTTCGCAAACTTATATTTACTATGTTTTTGACAGAATTAACAACATTATCTAAAATACCATTAAATACCATTGATACCCAAATGGAAATTGTACGAAAGTTTGCTTTTGCAAAGTACATTTCTGAAGTTCGACTATTACTCGTTACCTAGTAATGTCTACTTAGCTGTGATAGTTTTCCTTTTAAATTCATCGTATTTACTACTACCATGATTTTTTTCACATGCCTAGTAGCCACCGTTTAGCTGGCAGGGGGGGGGGGGACACTTGACCATAGCTAAAATTATCACTTCAAAGCTTAATATCACGCTAACCAATTCTTTAATCAAAAAATGCTTTTAGAAACCTAATAATATTTTTAAAAGAGCTATGCAACGATACCCCACACGATGGGGTTTGGCAGAAAAAAAAATTGCACCACCACTTTACATGTAGGGGAGGTACACAAAAAAAAAAATTTTTTTAAGATTTTATTCCACCGTTTTGTCGGCGTCATTGATATGTATACTCATGCCAAATTACAGTTTTCTAGTACTAACGGTTACTGAGAAAAACGGGGGTCGGACGGACGGACGGACGGACATGGCGAAACTATAAGGGTTCCTTGTTTACTACGGAACCCTAAAAATAGGTTATTTGGCCTAACAGACAAATAAGAGTAAGTACTGACTGACTATGACTTAAAATCATAACTGTAGTGCAAACACAAACGAAGAAAAACTTGCACAAAGTTTGTATGGAGATAGCTTGCCCTACCTCTCGCATTAAGTACAACTTGTACATGACAGTAATTACATTGTTTTGCCGTGCCGATATCTGCTTATTTAACACCTATAAAGAAAGTTTGGTAAACAATACATTTTTGACGAATTAATTTTTGTTGTACACTACGAGTAGGTTATCGGAATACCTGGCGCCTATTTCATCAACTTGACAATAGTCAACCTGACAATGACAATTCGGTTTACATTGCCGGGCCGGTAAGTAGGTATGGATGCTATCCAACGGCCATCTTTACGTGACGACTCAGAAGTGTACTGGGATTTGTCATTGTCAGATGACAATTGTCGAGTTGGTGAAATAGGGGCCTGGTCCTACAGCGATGTTAGTGAAAACGTATATATGTATTTTGAAATATCGGAAAAACGCTCAACGCTCAACCACCGGTCTGACCAGTCAAGTCAGTTAGCCAAAGTTAGCAGGATCATTTTAAATGTTTGAATTCGCACATACTTTAAGTACAATAGTAGTACTTATTAGAGCTGCCCGGCGCGGCGCTGCAACGAAACTAGTATTCAATGTAAAACACTCGCCCAAGCACGTGTGCCGGCTGTGCCGTGCCGTGTCGCCGTCTCTGAGAAAGAAAGAACAGGTCTCCCGGGAAACGGTAACGGTATCCGCTTATATCAGCCAATGGTCGCATTACCGCAAATTAAATGACGGTTATGTTACCACTAAACGGGTTAGATTTGTGTAAACAAGTCTATGTTCAACTCTTTGAACGCCATAACACTTAAAGATGTGGTGTGTAGAGATAGTGTCAGGTGCCAGGACCGACTGTAGGTGGTATGTTTGTGAAATCTATAGTCGGTCCTTATGTTTTTAAAAAAAGTACGTAAACACAAGAATTATACAAAAACGTTACTCTACTCAATGAATACGTTTTAAATAATTAAAATAAGCTTACTAATAGAGCATCAGCTCACCGTTTATATATTTAATTATAAGGGAATAGCTGAGTAATGTGTGTTAATTTAACTGTAAGTGTATTATACACAAGGATAACTCAAAAACTAAAATCTTGTTTTAGGTACCTAATTCAACAAAGTGTCCGTACTGTACAGAAACTGAGATATGAACATATGGCGTACCAAATAATAGCGTTCACGTCTTGTTTGTTTACTTGCAAACACATGTATGTACTAATAACATAGTTTATTTGTACTTACTTGATACGACATTAATTAACTAACAGGGCGTAGTGTTGCAAAAAAATCGTGCTCGGGGTCCCGTACGCTCAACCAATTTTATTTCTGAGCCACTTCGTACCTTGTCATAATGACATCAATGTGAGATTTCTAGCAACTTTCATACTGATTTTGACTGTGACAAGGTACGAAGTGACCTAGAAATCAAATTGGTTTACTGTACATGCTGACCAATTAAAACGAGAATTTGTATTTTTTTTAAATTCAAAATGGGATTGCTCTTGGCTAGCATTTATGCATCATCATTATATGCATGCCTTGTTTTAATGTGTATTTACTACTACTTATATGGCACATGTAAAATTATGACTCTCCGGAAATTATTCGAATATAAGTGGTCATGTTTTCATACTGGAGAAATTTCACAGAACATCATTCATTAGAACTGGCGTATTTTTTACACAGCGCCGGTTGACAACCAAAAGTCACTAGCAAATCTGTCAATACTGTTAGAAGCCTAATACCTAGTAAATACTAAAACGAACCGTCAACCGACAAGTGCCCGTTATAAATGGAACCCTAAAAAAGGCGCTCTTTTTCCCGCGCACATGTGCCTCGCATGCGCGCGGGTTCCCATAGCACATGCGCCGTGGGAAATCTCCCGCCATCTTGCGCCCGCGCCGTTTTCAGCAATGCTGATGCATTCTGCCGAATTGGGGTTTACAACTCTTTACGCATAGGTACCTAAACTTTTTCGATTGACATATTATTTTTCATCAATTCAATGGCAGAAATTGTGGTCGTTAATTGACTCCGGCGTCACTTTTTGCAATAATGTGGATACTCCTCCAAAGTCAAGTACTTATAATTTATTAATTTATTGCCTAAAATTCACTAGCATGAAAATAATTCAAGTATAATTTATTCACTTTTGCCTGAACTTCACTAGCAAGAGAGTAATATATAATATAAAGAAAGGAAGGCGAAATCTGGGATGGTATTTATCATTTATCAAGAAATCTTCTCCATTTCACAACAAAACAACAACAAATCTATCTATGAGAACTGCTAATTTTAATTATTGTAATTACTTATTTACGGCATTCACTGCCGGCAATGCATATGTACGTTCTCGTCTATACAATTGGGGGAAATATATCCATAATACATTATTCTACTTAAGGTTTTTAGCATACATACAAAACTTTCTTTATTATTAGACTAGCTGACCCGGCGAACTTCGTAATGCTTTTAACAGGCAATGAATGTTCTCTTTCAACAGTTTCAACTAAGTTTCAGCTAAACATAGGATAAACGTGACAACCCTTTTCCAGGTCGCACCAACATAACTACGCCTTTTTGCGAAGTTTTCTCTCTTTGTCGCACTTGCAAGTCCATACGTAAGTGTGACAGACAAAAAAAATCGTTTGTGGTTCGCGTTTGCCCCCCAGCGAATCTTCAAAAAGTCAAAGTCAAAGTCAAGTTTGAAATCAATCTTTAGTGACTTTGGGAGCTAATATTTCACCAACGGTTGCCTTAAAAGTTTTTAATAACCTCTGAAGTATTTTTAAAACCTATAGATACCCCACACAACCATGTGCATTGATTTTTTTTAATATTCTGGCTACGTATGTGTAGGTGGTTATTATGTATGGAGTGCTCCTCTCTGCTATTTCTTTTTTTAGGATTCCGTACCCGAAGGAGCCAAACGAAAGCCCTATTGCTGTTACTCACTCGTCCGTCCGTCGTATGTCACACAGGTTTTAAAGCCAACCCAAAAAGCCCGTTTTTGAAGTGAAAACTTCTTTAGCGGCGCTGAGCACTTTTGTACTGGGGAAAAATTGTTAAACTCGCGACAGATTCTAAGACCAGCTACTTGACCCCTCCTAGTATCGTGATTGCGATGTTACGAGGGGTCAACTCAGCTAAACTCAGCTGATCTTAGATGCGTAAGACAATGATACTCGGGACATATTATGTAGTAAATGGATTATGCGAATATGAATACGGACATGAGTATGAATATGAATACGGATACGGAAACCGATACCGATACGGATACGAATATCTTTGTTATAATATTTACTTTATAGAGTTTTCACTTCTCCCGGCACTCCCGGAGTGCAACCCGTTTTTTCTATTTTGGTGATACCAGTTTTGTGGTACTTCCGTACATGTTTGACAAAATCAGATTCCTTCAATGTACGAAGCTCGAAACGCACGTGGCCGATTTTTCACACAAAACACAAAAAACATGTGAACACAGTATTTTCTATGTATTAAAATATCTTTCTAGATTCAAATACCTATGCTATTTTGCATTGAATTAGTATTATATTAATAATGTAATACCTAAATTTTACTTAATTCTAATTTCATTATTTAGCGGGAAAATCCCATTGATATCCTTTGTTGTCAAAAATCGGGTCGTGCATTAGGTACAGAGGCTGTTCTTAATATGGCCGTACATTAAGCTTACACTCTTATTTATGCATTAAGCATGCCCCAATTTGACATTTTCCGCCACAAACCTCACTGACAGTGACAGCTTTGGCGGCGATGAAAAAGAAATTAAAATCCAAGGAGGTCACATATTTCGAATAAATTAATTCACTGCCGCGGGCGGATAAAAACTATCCTAACAGAAGGCGGGGATAAAAGTATACATGTGTGCCAAAATTGTTTAAGATAAAACTACAAAATAGATACAATAAAAATAGCCACTAAAACTAGACCTAGAAAGAAAACTAAATTAAAATTAAAAATTTGTATCTAAACTAAAACATATGTAAAAAATTGGGCCCCCGTGGCATGGTACCGAAGATGCTGGCAGCATTTCCTCGCTGTATTGCAATACTAATGCGTTGTGCGAGGAAGCTGCCAGCTCTTCGGTCACCAGTTGATTCTATTAACTTTTTGCTAAGGTTACTATTATTACTAGTTTGTTACTGTTTTTACGGGAGTCAAAATGTATTTCAGGTAAGATACCAATTTATTAAATTTAGGAGTCATGTCCACATGATTGCGCGTAATGACGGCAAGAATCCGATCTCTGACGGTAACAAAACAAAACTCAGTAACCCGCGGGGCGTTTTACACCACTCCCGATTCGGTAATGATTTGTGAATTTTATGGTCACAGAATTTGAGATCCAGTTCTGTGCAAGTTGTTCCCGTGGGATAAATGAACACTTTCTTTGGTTTACAAGCAGCTTATATAGTTATGGCATTACAGACTTTATATTTTATAGCTGTTCGTTGAAAGTCCATTTACGGTAGTCTTTGTGTTGATTATCACAATTATAGAGCTTCTCTCTCGCGCTAAGGGAGCAACTGATTTCATACTTACACACTTTTGCATGAATTACCTACAAGATAAATTCAACAACCTGTTCAACAGCCTATAGTTTGTAATGCCTACGACGTCGGTGGTCCCGGGTCGAATCCGGTAAGGGCATTTATTTTGTGATGATATATATATATTATATAAAATAAAGATATATACATAAATATATATATATATATATATATCCGTTCGTAAACGACAAAGAAGGGTACAAACTGTCCACCTTTGGCCGTTTCAATTAAACGGATGTGTTTATTGAATGCTTGGATTAATTATAGTTGTTATTTCACATCAACCGGTTGACGTCCGTTCCGGTGCGGATGTTAGACCGCTTGCTTGAGAAAGTGGACCAGTGTGTATGTCCCCTTATCCGTAGATAGTGAAGTGAAGCAATTATTATAATAAGTATGTTCAAATCACTGTGGTTATATTAGCTGGATCTGATTTCGTGCGAAATTCTGCTAATGGTCTTGAGGAGTAGGTAAAATATCAGTCGAGTGAAACATGTGGACATAATATTTGTAACCGCTCGCTGGCTGTGTATAGAATACGCCATAAATATTTATATTTCTCAATCAATCAGGATCGTAAATTTTCTGATTGGTTTAGAAATATATATACTTATTCATTTTATGTTTGACTGCTCAAGTGTAAAAGAAACCGGCCAAGTGCGAGTCGGACTTCGCACATTTAGGGTTCCGAACCGACCGCAAAGTTAAGTTGGCTTTTATAGGAAAATAAGGAAATTTCAAAGAAAACATCTAATTTATCAATATATTAGTATTTGTTGGTAAAATATACGTAATAATAAACATTATTACCAAATTTTAAGTTTATAGGTTTTTGGGAAGTTAAAAAATTCTTCGGAACAAAATTTCGTAAAAAAAGCTGACTTATTGGCTTCTCATTCCTTTGTTTTCCAAACAACGATACCCCACTCGGGGTACCACACAGGGTAGGATACATTTTTTTTTTCGTGCCCCCCTTTCGCTTTATGGGAGCCCCCCCTTAAAAACCTTTAAAAATAAGTCTTGACTATTTGTATGGCTTCGGGCCAACAAGATGCTTATACTGTGTAAATTTGAAGTCTGTAGCTCCAACCGTTTGGCTGTAAAACCTGTGTGACAGACGACGGACGGACGTCTGGGCGTCACCAATAGGGTTCCGCTTTGACCCTTCGGGTACGGAACCCTAAAAGTATTATCAACATTCTAAGAATATTGAATCGCTTACACACACCATACCAATGAGTATTGTTGACTGTAAACCGATATCCCTTATCTTATCTTATCTAGATGAGGGCCCTTGCGGATGCACTTCGACCCAATGGGATCTTTTGTGCAATTGCAAAATCTCTCCACGAAAACCGATATCCCTAACTAAGCACATTCAAATCAGGTCGATACCACTCCGAGGACAGAAAGTGAAGTCGTAGAACCGGGACAGGAAGGAAGCTCCAGCTTCGTCTCTATTCAGAAGCTGCCATTGAGTGCATCTGCCCTTATTCATCTGTTTTCTATAGCGGGGCAATGGACTATAAGCCGAGGACTCGACGCCGGTGCACGGTAGGCTGTCTGCAGGCTATGGGGTATAATGACCGCGGGGTAACGTCGCCTGTATTCTAATGATCAGCGTAATTGAGATGTAGTAGAACAAGCTGGGGTTGTTTACAATAAGGCAGGCCGCGGTGGTAAATATTAATTAAATCCTTAAGTCTTAATTGGTACTACCATTGGGTCATGGGCGTCATGCCTTTACGTTATTATCTGATTCCTAATGCAGCCATACTTATCGGAAATGTAGAAGCAATGAGCTGTTAAAGAACTTGCAACGTACCTTCCCTTTCTTGCAAGTTAAACTCAATAAACTAAAAGACGAGTTGAACATGAGTTCTTGTTATTAAAAAATATTTTAATAACATCTTATCGAATAACACATTCTTTTGAAAGTCAAATAACTGCTCACTAATAATATTGGCAATTGTCGTACGACACAAGTACTGCCAACTAAATTTCCATACACATAAAAGTATATGTATTGAAGGGAATGCTGTTGGACTAGAACGTTTCTCAGGCTCATACAATATGCCAGCCGCAGCCGCTCGCTATGCAAATGTGCCCGAGCCAAGACTGGCAGTCTACGTAATTCCAGATAACATAAACCATAAAATAAACTTGAACTTATAGGGCCTAACCTGCAACCGGCGGGATCCTGATTGGCTGACATTTCAACGTCCTTTACGACCATTGGTTCATATTAAATCACTTTATTGTTCAAGTCGTTAGCTCTATCAAGTTTCGGCTTTGTTCTTCACTAAATAAGGTAGGTTTTCACTACTTTTTTAACTTTGTTTTATGGGAACGGGTCAGGAATGCCACGCACGTGCACGATCACTTGTATAGAGCGTTGTTAGAATACGATAATAAGGAGTTCGCAGGCCTTATACGGGCTGCATTTATATTGTCCCACTATTTAAGGATCAATACGCAAACGGTAGCTATTGAGAGCCGTGGAATAGTTGCCTTTTTAGCTGCATTTGGATGCTCAACATTTAAATTTTACGATCTTTAGTGTCTTTAGATTAGGTAGTATTCAACATTCCAGCTATCTACTCGATCTATATATATTCATACAATTAAATTTCGTTTATACATATACTCTTATAAATTGCAAGTTGACTATGAATTATTTAATCGTATAATTAATTAAACTAACTAGACTTACCGCCGCGAAATTGAATATGGATTGCATATTTTACGAGTATAGCAAAATGCAGAGTGTGCTAGTTTTGCTGTAATAGTAATACATAAGTAATTGTAGATTGTAGGGAATTGAGTATTTAACACATGGTAAAATGTGTCAAATACTCAATTCCCTACAATTTAAACGTAGTGTGGCTATTGGATAGAAAACCATCAAACCAGCAGTATGGAGCGTTTTCAGTGCTCGAAAGCTATGCTGTACTTTGCCTCTCATTTTCTTCTTTCGTCTCTAGAAACTGGTTCGAATGGCACCATAAAAGCGAATTAGCTAAATAGCAAAATTGAACCCACGAGCAATATGCGGGACTAATCACTTGGTGGCTTATTTTTAAGGCGTTGTCAAGGAGTTTTGTTGCTTTTCATACAAAATGTGATATTATGACACTAATAAATGCCTCGAAATTTAAGTGTGTGAATTGTGTTGTGACTTTGAAGGAGAAGAGCATCGTGCAGATTGGCAAGTCCAGTCTCCCATAGGAAGACATTTGAAGTGGCAAGGCGATACTCTATGAGACCCACGCGTCTCCACCTCTTCAATAAGACTTCATTGGACTTCGACGGTATAGAGGACATCATCCCGTTGTTCAAGAAGATGGAGTCGTCGAGCTGCATTGTCGCTTCTTTCGACCTAGTACCTACCATCAGTCTAACTGGAAGCTGAAATGCAATCTAAGTTACAAAGATCGTGTTATTCCGATACTAGGTCATCTGATACTTCTAACGTATTATTCGTTTTGGCTCGCAGAGAATCCATTGGCGATGTCGACTGTCGAGTCAGCGAAATTGGATGCGTTGTCGATTGCTAAGCAAGAAGCTGCTTAAGGCGACTTCCTGATTTGTCTGTGCGGAGGCGGTTCGATATGAGAAAAGTGTCAAATGTCAGTGTCAGCTGTCAGTCGACTCGGTACCATTTTTTACTGCGCCTCTACATGCGAAGGCGGTACTGCTCCGCTTCTGCGCATGATATTACTACTGCGCAAAAGTAATACTGACAGTGTTCCGTCAAGTGAGAATCTTTGCGACGTCCGTAAATTTAAGTCAAAGAAGAAAATATCACATATCGATCCCGCCCCGCCAAGTCAGGAAATCGCCTAACTCGCACCTTACTGGCGACTCAAACGTCACGCACGGATACGTTGACCCAACCTTATGTGGCTGCTTCTCTGTTTGCTGTAACACAACTAAAGCAGTGGTCAACGAAAGGAGTCTAGGATCGTTAGGAGGTTATCCGCACGGGTCTGCCAAAACCAAGTCCGAGTCACAACGCAACCAGGCATTCATCAAGGAAAGAAAGCCGGTTTATAGGTAAAAGGTGTGGCTGGCTGAACCGAACCTGCGTATACGTGGCGTATACCGACGACGTTGCTGTACATATCGAGACTGTTTCTAAGATAAAGTGAAATTGTCATGAGGATTATGAGGCAAGAGTCTCGTCAATCATCATAATCTTTATTCGAGGAATCTAATAGACCAAATTATGATCTAAGGAGAGGTTGGAATGAGGCGAGTCAAGTTTCGGGGCTAACATCGGCTATTGGGGCCTGTTAGAAACTTACAAATTTTAGTGTGGATGCATACCTCGCGTGATTGTTTTATCTATCACTAAATTCCCTCTTACACCTAGGTGCCTCTAGAGGTTGCTTTACACATTATATTCATAGTGTTTATTAATAACATTGTCAATATTAAATGTAATTGGGTTTAAATTAAATGAGCAGTATTAATTTAATTTACAAAAATCAATACAATACAAATACTCTTTATTGCACACCTCAATAAATTTGTATCTTGAGAACTTTAGGATTTTAAACTTAATATGAAAATATATGTCTATAAAAATACATCATCATAAATTTAAGAGTTAGACTCTTGTCGGTGTAGCTCTCTCCATCTGGCTCTATCTAGGGCCGTCTCATTGACCTCCATATACGACACGACTGCTAATTTTCTTTTTATTTGTTTCATGTAGCTTATCCTCGGTCTTCCCCTGCCTCGATTTCCTTCAATTTTGCCTTCCATGATGTTCTATAAAATATAATTACGGAAAAATAAAACTTGTTGCCTCATTCAATAAATAATTAACTTTACGATTATAAATCTTCGCAATTGTGAAATATTAAAGAAAAACCACCACACTATCAATCTTGAGAAGGTGCAAAATCTAATGATGTGACAAAGGGCAAAACTAGTTGTGGCCGCGAGATTCTCGAACAGGGTCACATGAGTTACTTTGACGTAACGATCTAAACAGTTAATACACCCGTTATCGGCTCAGTTCTCATGAGGTTTTTCACCGATTTTCATTTCAATTGTCTAACGACTCTCTATACTACCTGTGGTGAGATGCCCGTAGTTAAAATGAGTACATTCACCAATGCGCCCTCAACTCCTGATCGTATTATGCCAATTATTGTGATAATGTGTCAATTTAGTAACCGAGATTACCAAGGATGCGTTTTTATGAATATTGAAACCCTCTACTTTTGGCTAGCTCAGCTCCCCTCTGCTTTGTTCCGGCCTCTGTAGATTAACGCCACCTAACTGCAAACAATGACAAGAAACCAAGGGACCAAGTCTCGTCATAATTAGGTAGGTTCTGCGATGTAAGTAGTTTTAGTAAATAAATTGATATGTATGTTAGTCTTTATGGTAGGTATTTGTATTATGGGCCAGAGATGCCTGAAATAATGATTAAATAAAAAAAGTGTAAAAATTAAACAAAAGAAACATAATTCTATACACTTTCTTCAACTTGCAATAGTATTTTTTACCATAACATTAACGGTTCATTAACTTCATGTATGCAACTACGGCGTCAAAGTTAGCTCGTTTGTATGATATTGTCTAAGATCGCCGTTAGTAGGTACTATCAGTTATCGTCAATTCGGTAACTGGTTGCGCAAACGGGTGAAAGTGACCCCGCGATGTCGCGTGAATAACAGTGCAAGGCATTGTCTTCGTCAAGTCTGCTTCCACACCGATAATAGTAACAGTTCGACTAAGGAAGAATATAATTTATTCCAAGATTAGTCCGTATAATTTATTTTTGCCCTTATCTTTTCCGTACGTACCTTATGTTTCCCTTCTTCTCGTGTCCCTTAATCCTGCGTTAGATTAGGCAAAGGACACTTTAGGACACTGCTACGCTACGTCTCGATGCCTAAATACAGGAAATGCCTTTTCGTACTCGTATTTTTCCCCCCTAGTAGCGCCACGACGGCAAAATGTACAGTCTTCGGTGTCTGAATGGCATCACAGCCAACAAAAATAATAGACAGATGTGCCCTTCTGTTATTAAAATAACTGTACTAACTTCTAGTGTTATAGAGGCTTCTAGTATTTGTCCCAGTAGTAACTGTCTACCAGTCAATCCGCTTCGGATAAGGCGGATCCGGTACCGTTGTCCAGGGCCCGTTTTTTGCTCCAACGGTACCCCGTACATGTAATTGCAATAAATTGCAACCGCACGGTTCATTTATTTTTAATTTCTCTGACGAGTCTGTCGATTTCGGAGCGGGGTATTTATTTAATTTGGACTTTGGTGCAATTTGGGCGGTTTGGTAAAAAAAAAGAAAAACATGTCTTTTATATAGCAAATTAAATCTGAACTATAAGTTTGTAACACAGGGACTATAATTTTTTTTACGGCCCCTTCCTACAGCCCCAGTTAGTGAAGATATTTTTAAGCGTCAGCGTCACGTTAATGACATTTTACATAGGTAGTCCATTGGTATTAGTGGTAGCCGTACAGGCCCAATTTCAAAGAAAAACCGCAAATCGATGTACAGTTTAGCCATTTGGCACACGCATACTAGAGCTCAAAACAAAGTTTTTGACCCGCAGTTCCTAAAAAAAATTCACTTAGGAGGGGAGTGCCGAGACATTCTATTTTTTGTATGGAAAAATTTTTTTTTCTTCAGAAACCTATCGTGTGTAGTATCATATGAAAGGGCTTTTTGAGGCGATTCTAAAAATATTTATTACATTTCTTCAATTTCTTTTTATATAAATCACAAATAATTTTCGAAACATACCAAGTTTGAGGCCCTCCAAACACGAAATGGCTGATTTTTATTTGATACAGTATATCACAAATGATACGTGATATCCTCGTATCTAACCTCAAAAAAGTAATTTTGAAAAGATTATCATTAAGTTTTTTTTTTTTTTTCTATATATATTACTAAGTGACACGGTTCTACTTAAGTACTCGTTTTACGTGATTTATGGAATTTTAGTGCAGATACGTTACATATTAATCATACAATGATACGTAGTATCCATATTTCCAACGGGAAATACCTCTTTAACCCTTTTACCATACCAACTGATGAAAAGGTGCAGTTAAAGGGTCAAAGAGGTATTTCCCGTTGGATATATGGATACTACGTATCATTTTATGATTAATATGTACCATATCTGCACTAAAGTTCCATAAATCACGTAAAATAGGTATTGAAGTAGAACCGTGTCACTTAGTAATATTGAAAAATTAAAAAAAAAAACTTAATAAAAATCATTTCGAAATTGCTTTTTTGAGGTAAGATATGAGGATATTAAGTATCATTTGTGGTATATTGTACAAAATAAAAATCAGCCGTATCGTGTCTGGAGGACCTCAAACTTGGTATGTTTCGAAAATTATTTTTGATTTAATTAAAAAAAAATAGTTGAAATGTAATGATGTGGTATATTTTCAGAATCGCCTCAAAAAGCTCTTTCATATGGTTTACATGATAGGTTTCTGAAAAAAAAAAAACTTTTTTTTCATACAAAAAAAAGAATGTCTCGGCTCTCCCCCCCCCCTAAGGGAATTTTTTTTAGGAACTGCGTGTCAAAAATTTTGTTTTGACCTCTAGTATGCGTGTGCCAAACGGCTAAACTGTACATCGATTTGCGGTTTTTTTAATCATGCGCTATATTGTTTGTTCCGGAATGCTCTACTGGTTACTTTATATCAAATCAGTTCAGTTATGAGATAAAATACAATTAATACAAACAATGAGTGTACTAGCCGAGGAACAGAGACCCACAAGAATGACAACTTATTTTGACAAAAGCCACGAATCGACGCTGTGAACAATAAAATTACTATTTATATTCGCGAGAGCGACATGCTCTCACTCTGTCATTTGTGTAGTGATAGGAGGCATGCGGGGACAGCGGTGGGGTTTGTCCAGAACTATTTGGTGAGAAGCTACATGTCACATCACATAGTGACACGGTAATGACGAGTTTAGTAGTAGGGGACAAAATGTACGATGTTACTGTTTAAGTTAAATTAATAGGATTTAATTTGTGCAATCAATAATATAAGTCTTATCTATTAAATTTCAGTCGTAGACATGTATTTAATGGGATTTTTTACAGAATTATTAGCATAATTGGAAAGTAGACAGACACCCCTTGGTAATGTCATTTTGACCCTTTTCTGTAAAATAACTTCCACATTACTTTTATAAAAACTAAATATGAATTAAGAGCCCGTTAGGGATTATTAATTATGTATTATAAGTTACCTTAAGACACGGTAAAGATCCTACTTCATTTCGACGGTGATATTATCGCGGACATGCGATTTAGGCCAAATGGAACAAATACCCTATAGTGATTGTACTAATGGCTTATACTCGTAGGTATTTGGAATTTCAAAACCAAAAAAACTGAAGAAAGGTAGTCACGTATCTGATGCATTGGTCGAAACTCTGCTTGAATTTAAACTTTCGTGGGTCATGTTATAACTATATTTTACCAAACAATTAAAACTCACGTAATGTCCCTCCGAGACCCGTGTTTCGAACTCTTCGGGAGTTCTTCATCAGGATGAGTGCGTTTGCGACCCGCGCGGATTTAACATATCGCTCGGGGTGACAGCTAATACCGTAAAATATAGTCACGGAAGTATAATTTAAATTTTACCAAGCCTGATCTTCCTACTTCCCACTTCGAGGTGTATATCACCCGAAAGTGGTTGACGGTGACTAGTCACTATTGTGCGTCATCCACCAAGGCGCGCCCCTCCACAGCCCACTCCGTACAATTGCGCATAGAATAGTTATTTTATTATAATATTAATTTTAATCTAAATATTTATTTTATTCTAATTTTTAGTATTTGTTGTTATAGCGGCTACAGAAATACATCATCTGTGAAAATTTCAAGTGTCTGGCTATCACGGTTCATGAGATACAGCCTGGTGACAGACCGATAGACGGACGGACAGACTGACTGCGGAGTCTTAGTAATAGGGTCCCGTTTTACCCTCTGGGTACGGAACCCTAAAAAACTGTTTCTGATGATTTTTCTACATACGACTATTCAGTAAGATTCGACGAATTAAAAACAACCTGCAGCTTATTAGTAATGTGTCGGCGTGCGAAATCCGAACATGTGTTATGTGCTGTGTGCGTATTATTTATGTCACGCGCTGTGTCTGTGTGAGGACGCGATTCGGTTGCCAAAACATAGGTATCACATTTTTCCAATGTATTGGAAACATACAGCGGGCAATAACATAACATAATAGTCATAATAACGCTTATGGATTCAACGTACATAATGAGTTTGCCCATTCGACACTAGAAACTTTTTTAGGCTTTAAAGTAGGGATATATTGAGATTGGTTTTCCAAATACCTAAGGTTCGCCATTGGTGGGAGTAAAAAAATTCCCTAGTGCCTGCAAAGGTTTACACTGAGATCTCAAGTACATCGTGCTTTTAAAACTTACGTTCACTGTTTCCTATGTCTATTCCCGCCTTCTCAGCCTAAACAAGTAGCAAAAAATGTCACGGGATACTGGTCTCACTCGCACGCAACGCAAGAAATTACCGTGTCTCTCTCTTCACCGTTACAAAGGATGGAATGCGTACAAAAACAGGCTGTCTGTTGATCGCTTCCCTTTTGAAAATGGAATGACGCGTTGACATTAATGAATTTTACTTTTTCTAAATTCAAATTTGGAACTCGAATCAATCTACTTTCGATGCCACAGTCATTTCATTATTTTTCATTCTTAATAAATATTACTTTCTCATGTCATTACCGTGGTCTTAGCTTCAGTAAAGCAGTTTAACTTTTTTGTGTAATACGAAAAGATCATAGTTTAATAATTTGCTCGCATTGAATTGTAGCCACTGTAGGTTTTGAGTTAAACTTTCAAGAACGTATAGCTGTGATCGTTCCCAGACAGGTCTTGTTACACTTATGAATAGTTCCAAGATCCCTGGCAATTAATTCTCGGGTGCTAGTATCGGGTTGCCAGGTGAATGGGTTTAGAAACTGTAAACAACTCGACGCCGATGGGTATTGTTCTCGACTCCACTACAGACCGTTACTGGGAACCACACACTTCATTCAGATCGTTTACGTTACTTAATTAACCTGTCTTCAGTCCAGCCCTACTCATCAAGACAAGCTTTGTATAAGCCTTATATTAGCTTAATTTTTATTTGTCGAGTATTGACGATAGGTACCATTACCTTACCTTTTCTTCAGTCCAACCCTACTGTTACAGTCAAACCTATACGAGCCTGGTGTTATCTGCATTTTACTTTGTATAGGTACTTTTGACTAACATTCCGACGAAAAAAAGATTCAATAAATCTTAAGTGTTGGTTCAAGGGGACCTTCTAGTGCTAATCCAAATTGTCCTATTCGATATATGATGCAGGTAGTTTTTCTTTATCTACCTCTAATCTTCAATAATGTCCATGAGAGAAGTTTATAAACACAGATATTTTCAACTATTCGACAAAATACAATGGGACACTACCAGTATGTAAGTAGGTACTAACTTAGCGGTTTTGTTGGTAACACGATGGCTACCGACGTAGGTCGATGTAGTACATGTAAAATGAGTTAAAGAAGTACTGACCAATAGTACCCGTAACTTGCCCTCGTTAATATTTAGCAATTCTGTCGCTATAATGCGAGGAAGGGTCATTAGGAGTTGCATCAACCACCCCGACGCATAATGACCAACAGTCAACTGTGTCAAGTGTCAGTAATGACAGCATTGTGTTCGGATTATCGCACTCGCATCCGGCGGTTTCCGATAACCCTGCTATCAACTTAGGAGTTTAGTTCTAATAAATTAACCTCAGTACCTACCTATCCGTTACTCCGCAGTACCGGCCAAACATCTCATCGTCGTAACGTACCTACAAGGAGTCAAACTAAATTTATCGCTCCGAACTAGTTCATGAAAGTATCGACAAAGCTAATTTTTCAAAACAAAATTAATGGGTTAATCAGTTAGTAAAACTAAAAGACTAAGCTAACCCATTTACGAGTCTCGGAAAAACTACCTATAGAAGTGAGTCTATTCGATTTTTTTGGGTCTTACGAGAAGAGTTAATAGTAACATGACTTATTACCGGTCCCGTGAACGGGAAAGACATACAGATAATAATATGACTTAAGCCAATTCGTTTAAACAACGTTTACTTAATTATAGGGATTAAACGTCAAAATAGTCTTGACTAATCTTGGAATAACCCGTACATCTAGCTAGTTTACTCGAACCCGAACTTAATTACGATTGATACACACTACAACACACTTATAATATGTAAATACAAGTGTCATTTCTGACGACCGCTTTAGCTTAGTTGGTAGTGACCCTGCCGACGAAGCTGGAGGTCCCGGGTTCGAATCCCGGCCGGGGCATTTATTTGTGTGATGAGCACGAATATTTGTTCTCGGGTCTTGGATGTTTTCTATGTATTTAAGTATCTATTTATCTATATAAGTATGTATATCGTCGCTTAGTACCCATAGTACAAGCTTTGCTTAGTTTGGGACTAGGTTGATTTGTGTAACATTGTCCACAAATATTTATTTATTTATATTTATTTATTTATTTACTACCTAGTTGACGAGCCAGAAATAAACACCATCACAACCTCTTATATTAAAAAAATACGGATTAAAGTCATTGAGCGACCAGGAAACATATTAACTTTAATGATCCGGTCCCACCGCTCCGAGATTATCGAATCACCGATTGTGCCATTATAGTATCGTGTGATAGCCGATACTTAGGTGTATTTGTCACTAATGAATGTTCATTTGCATAATTCGGAGAAATAACGCCGTAGATGTTTGAGAACGGAGGTAAATTCCTCTCAAAGTACGTATAGCGCCTTCGAAGAATGCATTGCTATACGTGGTGCACCTATGTGTAACATAGGAGTAGAAAAAACCGGCCAAGTGCGTGTTGGATCACGCACAACGAAGGGATCCGCACCGAAACCTAGCAGTCCACTTTTAAAAACACTACATATTTAATACCTTAAATCAAAAAAGGTCGTATCTTCATAGGGAAAAGTCACGTCGGCACTTATGTCCTTTTGTTTGGGCAAAACAGTTTTTCAGTGATAACTCAAAAACCCTTAATCCCATCTTGTTCAAACCAAAATTCGTTGAAAGTACTTTATTAATCTACACCGGCTCAATTTTTTTCTGAATTTTAATCTTCATAGTTTGGAAATTAGAAGGGTGGGGGGGGGGAGGGCACTTTTTGTACGACTTTGGCAGCTAATATCTCACTAGCGATTGACTTGAATGGAAAACTTTTTTAGTAACCTTTATATTATTTTTAAAGGCCTATCTAAAAATACCACTTACAACTACCTGCATTGAAAAACAAATTTCATCCCCCGGTTACATGTAAGGCACCCCCCCCCCCCCCCTAAAATATTTTTTTTTCCTAATTTCACATCACTTTTATGTAGCGGTTTACAGAATACATCTTCCTACCAAATTTCATAATTGTAATACTTATAGTCTCCGAGTAAAAACTATGAACGAACATGTCATCTATCTCATCTTGGATTTTTTAAAGATAAGATGAGATGTACTTAATGCTTTTTAAATGTAATACTGTCTATACAATACAATACAAAATATTCTTTATTTTACAAAAAAAAAATACAAGGAAAAACAAGATTAAAATTAAGTGTCTATTTGGTTATTTAGATTTAAAAAAAAAACGATTTATTCAAAATACGGAACCCTCAAAACACCATTCTTTCGGGTTAGAATGGCACCACCCCGTTCTTTCCGTGGGTATCGAAAGAGTCAAATATGGGGTGAGCTATCGGGTGCCTATGCCTATTTCCTGACCTCTCACTGTTACTTATCACACGTTCTCTATGTTTTGTTCCACAATGACTAGAAGTGGCAATAAACACACTGGAGCGGTGGCGGTCACTTGTATACCTACTTACTATGACACTCAATACATATAAACATGACAGGCATTTTGTTACAATTGTCTGTATGACAATTATGATCCAGTAAGTGTCCTAACAAAGTAGGGGTAGCTGAAAAGTGCTCGGAACTTGATGGAATTTTATAGGGTTATTTGGGGGTACACTATGAAGACTATCCTAAGTTTTCCACCTTGTGCTAAGGGGGGAGGGGGGGAAATGTGTGCCATTTTTCGGATTTTCGCTTATAGATATCTTTTAAACTAAGGACATTTACGCTTTACATTACAAAGTAACAAAGTAAAAGACAAAGTAAACAAAAAAAAGATAAAGTAAAGAAAGTAAGTTTGTCTGTAAAGTAGACAAAGTAAAAGAGCATTAAATTCCCTAAAAGTTCGTGGTTGAACCATATTTCCATCGTGGTACACTTAAACTGCATGATGGTGTGTGAGAGACAAGTTTAGCCAAAATGGCAAGAGAAACAGGCATGTCTAGTGTCTAATGCAAGGGTAGTGTGTATGAATCGTAACCCAGTTTTGAACAAGGCCGTCCCATATACGGCCACGTAGTACTACCACGTAGGAGTCATGTGGGTGTACTCGTAGCGTCGCGCCTCGTGCAATCTGTCACCTGTGGGGAAACACTTGCGATTCTTCTGTTTACTTGCTAATGAACATGTTTTGGTGATTTGAAGTGTTATGATGTAGGAAAAAGGCCGATGTTGTGAAAAATGGCGCGTTCTATGTTATTTTGCTATCTGGGGGCCATTCAATCAGAAATTAAGGGCAGGTATCCCCAATGCAAATGTCCCGTTCTAACACGCGTGAGTTTACAATTAACCATCCCGCTCTCTACGGAAGCTCTGCGCGTAGTTTTCGTAAATATTTAGCTATAGTCATAAGCCAATAATTTTATCAAAGCAAACCCTGCGAATTTGTCTATAACTATTTAGGATCTTTAATTGAGTACAAAATTAAATGTAAAATATCAGTAATATAACAGTAATATTGAAAAAACCAAAACAATACACTCCTTTTTTGGGCAGTCGTGTAAAAAAGGGGTAACTATCGAATGAAATTCATCAGGTCATGTAACTGACTGCGATTTTGACTAGACAAGATCCTTATGTAACACATATATTTTTTTATCGTAATTTAAGAAACTATACAACGAGTAGTCTCTGTTTATTTATTATCTTTTTTTATGTTGTAAAGAGCGAAAAGAAAAAAAATATATATATATACACTACAGCGAGCGCTACTAACTTACAGCGAGTAGTCTCTGTTTATTTATTAATATCTGGGCGACCGAGCTTTGCTCGGCGTTTTCCCGGGCATGAGACCTAGCTAGATCGATTGCTTGTCCCCGAAAACCCCCACATACCAAATTTCATCAAAATCGTTAGAGCCGTTTCCGAGATCCCCGAAATAAATATATATATAAATAAATAAATATACAAGAATTGCTCGTTTAAAGATATAAGATTATTCAATTTTAAACAATATTAATTCAAAATGTCTCTATTATTCGTACACCCTATCTATCATCTAAGTATATTCTATAGTATAGAGTATAGATTAGGCAGAAAATTCAAAGACGTAAAAACCATTCAACGTTTGAATATTCATTCATAAAATCCACCTTTCTCGGATACCGAATATGAATAAAGGATCACTAACTTTTCTTTCATATGGATCGAGTAAAATGGACTTTAGCTTCATGCCGCAAGAGCTTTCTCATGATCGCAGGTAAGATGAGGTCTAGCAACTTTACAAATACTGTTTATCAGACGAAAATGGTCTGTAAGGCGAAGGCGTTAAGATTTACATAATTCGCGCGGACGCTCACATGGGTAGCAACCTGCCTCACACATGTGTCGGCGCAGTAACCTGTTTGAAAAACTGTAGTGGGGTAGCTGTGTGAACTGAACTGGTACTATGCCGTGGGGACCAAACAAGCTTGATAGTATATCGTCGCGATTATGTTTCCGGCAACGTCTCACGAATGCATTCACACTCGCACTCTATGATTGAAGTGTGGTTTACAATTAACTAGTTAGGATCATTTTACGCATAAGAATTTTGTATAAGAAAATCTATGAACTAAATGAAACTAAATAATATCAGAGAGACTTCTCAAAGTCACAACTTTTCTCGAAAGAATCATGATGCTTATTGACGTATATATTTTGATTAAATGTTTGTTTCTTTTCAGGTAAAATTAACTGACTAAGAACCTACTAAGAACTGCTACAGATTAAAACTATAGCCTTTTTAATCTTTCGTAAATAGGTAAGTAAATGAAGGTATTTGTTGAATTGTTACTTAACGTTAACAATAATGCAGAGTGAAAATATTAGATCTGTTAGGTAATGTGAAAGACAATATACAAAACTACAAAATGGCTATACGATACGGTCCTAAATTTCATCTCCTATTTAGGTCTGAAAGTATCAAGTACGTTAATCCCCGTGGCACCTCGTGAGATCTCGGGTCATCCAATATCCCGGACAGATGCTGCGTCTTTAAGAAAACACTTTTTTTAAATTCATCGGAGAACATATGTCGAAGACGCACCGAGGATATCCGAGCTTTTTCTCTTAGTTTTTAGTATCCTGCACTTGAAACTCCCAAATACTGTTTTCTAGCTAATTTTAACATGAGACTTAGTTAAGTATAAGGCAAAAAAACGTTCGATTTTATTTCTTTAAATATGAATGAGCAGGCTGTTTTTACACGACTGCCCAAAAAAAGGAGTGTAACGTTTTCAGGTTTCATGTATGTATGTATGTGATTTTTTTGTTTCCCCAGAACTTCTCAACGCCTTAACCGATTTAGATGTGTGAGGTATCGTTGGAATCCTTACGTCATCCCGCCATCCATAATATAGGATATGAGACGTTGTACTAAAAACAATATGGCGGACAGTACACTCCATTTTTAGTGTTCCGTAAAAAAAAAATCTATCCTAGCAACTTGGCAAGTGAGGTATCAAAATGAAGCACTTGAAGAGACGATTTAAAAAAAAAAAGTAATGTATGTGTTTCACGCAAAATAAGGTTCGAATTAAAATAATAATTATAAAAATTAAAAACACACTGCACTAAAAAGATAATACTTAAAAACAAGTCTTCTAATGAAGAACTCAAGGTAATATATTTTGTTTGCAGTCGGGGGACCTACTACATGCAAGTAAAACCTAAATATTAGGTCCCACGACTGCTAACAAAATATATTTCCTTGAGTTCTTTATGTCATTAGGAAAGGCTTAATCGTATAGGCGCTTAGTGCAATGGACCAAGCTGCAAGCCACAGTATTCTGTCGACATGTTTTTACATAATAATATGACCATTGTAATTAGCGGCGGGAGCATCGCCCTTCTATCTCTTTCCTCGCAGTGCAATTTACGTATTCATATCTCTCTCCCGCTAACATTGTAAACAGGTTTGTGCAAATAAAACTGGCCGGCATGCTGTTCATTTATTTAGGCTATATAAAACCCATTCATGTGAACATGCAATAAATTTCAATCCGAAGGCTTTTGCTGCGCATTTACGTTCGTTGAAAATTTAACCTTATGTCTCTTTTTATGAGGTTTCACTTGTAACAACATAATTAGAAGAGATACGAGCTCTTTAAACCTTTGTATGCTTGCTTCGGCGTTCTTTGTGAATAAATTATTTTCTTTAAACCGGGTATGGTTAAAGTATGTAGTACGTAGTATCTTCAGCCTAAATTATTAATGCAGACTTAATTCATTGACATGGCCGGAATGATTTTGTAAAAGTTAAATGTCTCAATGCCTGACTTATTAATTCAGTTTCAGATTTGTTCACCCGGCACCCGGACGGTGATTATTCTTACCTATTGCTATTAGCTACGAGTAGTTACTTGAGTGTGGTCAACTTTTTGCTAGAGGTGCCTTTATCGAAATGCAACATTATCATGATTTGAGCGGAATGTCAATGCCATATAGACCAGACATCACCTCATACGAGCTCGACAGTCGGGCCCGGCCTAGCCACGCGAATCGTAAACTACGTTGTTAATAAGTCAACCTTATCATAGTTTTAAAACATGAGTTAGCGTTTTTGGATGTGTATGAACTAGTATAGGTAAAGCATGTTAACATGCTTGCCAGAAAGTCATAAATGTTGTGTTATGTGTTGTATGTGTACATGCAACAGCAGATAGATACAGTAGTATTGGACTCTAGCAACAGCAATGACGGATGTTGAGTGAACGTAAGGTGTCAGAGTTGGTCAGGTAATATAGTCCCAAGTTAGATTTTGGACGTTACAATCGTCATAATGAACACTTACTTGTATTACTTATAGATTATGTCGTTCAAAGAAGACAGAAGCTTTTACGAGTATTAACGACATGTTCTGTTAATAAAATTTTATCTCTATTTTAACCAAACCTTTCGGTTCATTCTCTGATGTGCTAAACTAAAGATTACTTACTGGCGTTTAGTACGGTCACACTCGTTAATTTATGACCCATTTCGGAAACCTATTCTTTGAATTTCGGTACAGTTTGACAGGACTGTCAACCTTAAGGGGGTCCCAAATTAAAATTCGTGACTGTACCTACTTAAATACCAATGGAAACGACAACACTAAATGAGCACACATTATTTTCCGTGAATCTGAGTCCAATTGACGTCCCTCGCTTAACTTTGAGGGGCCGTGGCAATTAAACGAAGCGCTCCAAGATACGGGCTTGAATGAGGAACGATTAAAAGTTTCTACCCGCGCCCATGACCCGTTAAGATGTGGACGGGACTGGACTCGACATCTTATGATACCATGAGATGATGAGACCTGGAAACCTTTCCTCGAACCTAATGTTTTACGTGCCTTAACTAGGCATTCCATATGATTTCCAATTAAAATAAATGTAGTTTAAAGGCAGTAAGTACCGTACACCTTGGGTTTACTTGAGACTTTTCGAACGAGCGGTGGCCGGGGCCATCGACCGGCGCCGGCGCGCAATTTCACGCTTCACTTCACTGATATTTGGTTACAACCACTCTTGCGCAGGGCAGCGGAATCTTAGAAGCTCTTAGTTTTTTCAAGTGACTCTTTTATTTATTCCGATTTAGTGAAGAGGTCCTAAATGTAGGTAGGTACCTAATTTTGTTCTAAAGAATTCCGACTACTGCATAGGTGGGTCATATATGTAGGTACCTTGAAAAAACATTTAAGTTGTCAATTTTAGTCTGTCTGCCCGTCTATCTCTCCTATGGTCAATAGTTAGCGCCTTGGTGTGCATGTAAATTTATTATGTTTTTATCACACAGATGCGGATTAAGGCTGGGTTGCACCAAACCGTCTGTAATCGTAAGCGGTGCTCGTCAAATCTGATTGTATGGAAAGTTTGACAAGTTACTATGAGATGACAGCTGCCGGCGCCATATTTGACGATGACCGGTCTGTGTTCGTACGTTGGTGCAACTGGCACTAAGAGTCCAACTAAAAATTAGGCTTTCTATAATAGTCGTTAATTTTAACCATGACCCCGGTCGTGTGTTTCGTACATAGTTAGGAATGGAATTTTACCGGTCAGTGTCAAGCTGTATGTACCTACTGTGTCGAGTTTGCGTCAGGAGTCTTCATTGCAAAAGTCCGGCTCTAACACGCGTGAGTTTTAAATTAACCATCCCGCACTCTACGGAAGCTCAGCGCGTGTTTTTCGTAAATATTGCAGATGTTTATTCTAAACGTGTACTAAAGGATAATCCTTTTTATCAGGTTTGAAACTTATCATTTTACAACTATTAAACCAAAAATCATTGTTAAAGATGGGAGGGTTTTAAAGATCCAACCAAAAACATCGAAAAAAAGGTTATGTTGGAAAAATAATTGTACTTATTGAGAAAATTTTTGCATATCGTGTTTTCACTTTTAACAGACTGGAAGAAAATAGTTCAAGATTAATATACTGAAAGGATAAATATTTAATCACTATAGATGTTGAGATCTAGGTCGATTAACATTGGCAAAAGTGCATATGTGGGCTCTTAAGTACGAGTATATCTACGTAAGCTTCGTTGTCATTAGCTAGGACTTCAAATTATGGCGCAGCGCTCATAATTTATGTAAACGTAAACTTTTCTATTTTTTTAAAAACTGAGGTTTATATTTAACCCCCGACGCAAAAAGAGGGGTGTTATAAGTTTAACGTGTCTGTTGGTGTATCAGTGTACATCTGTCTGTGGCGTCGTAGCGCCCAAACGGATGAACCGATTTTCGTTTAGTTTTTTTTTGTGTCATAGATAATTTTACCCCGAGTGTTCTTAGCCATGTTTCATGAAAATTTGTTCAGCCGTTTGAAGATCATCAGCTCTTTTCTAGTTGATGAGCGGATCTGACTAACGTCCTTGTGTCCAATCGATTCGAAATTTGGTGCCGTGTTACTTCAATGATATTGAAAGTATATGGTAAGGTAACCATGACCTGACCCCAGCCGTTATAAGATCATCAGCTCTTTAATAGTTGATGAGGGGATCTGACTACCTTCCATATGTCCTATCGATTCGAAATTTGGTACCCTTCCATATTTAGACCTACTTTAAAACGGACGAAATAAAAGTAAAATTAAACAAATTAAAACCCCCCGACACAAAAAATAAACTCAAAAAAAATACAAATAATATTTTAAACCTATTATAATTATTATCGTCACATATATTATGTAAGTTAAGAAAAAAACGGTGTATTCGCAGATTGCAACAAAAGAATTTACTCCGAAAAATTCGCAAAATCGACACTCTTCCTCACTGTTTTTTCGACAGTTTTTCTCTCACTTAGCGGCCCCTCAACGCGACGACGCTTGGAAAATAAAAATATTCGAACTTACATAATATATGTGACGAATGTAATAATTATAATAGGTTTAAAATATTATTTGTTAATTTTTAGAGTTTATTTTTTGTGTCGTGCTTTTAATTTTTTAATAGTTATTGGATTTGGTACATATTGGCACTAGCTAATTAGGGGGTCTGTATTCGTCAAAACAAAGAAAATACGAATAATACCTAGCACAATGTCAAAAACGTCAAAACTAGACGCAGACTTTATTTTGTTTCAATTTCTTTCAAATTTTTCTTTGCCACCGTATGAATTTATATCAAGCTTAAGTAAAGCGATTCTTAGAAATATGAATTAAGTAAAATAAAATAAAATTGATTGCTTTGCGAATTATATTTTTCTACGATTATCTCTGTCATGTTTAGTTTGGAAAATGACCTTAAATAGCACCTTACGCAAAGGAAAAGTACCTAAACAACCCTTATTATCATTGTGACAAGAGTGAAGAAGGTACCTACATTACCTACATAATCATAATCACTAATTTAATTCAGGTCCGGTCTATTATTTTCAACAACGCCATCTATCTTGTTATTCAACCCGAGCCAGCGCCGTAACTACAGCGCCATCTAGTGTACCGTCCATGTACACAAGGTAAACATAGCTGTAGCCGGTTTGACGCTAGCGCCATCTAGCGGTTTACTCGTAAATTACTCAGCAGTCCATGTCGGACAGTACCTTTGCAGCTGTCATATAATTATTACCTTCTTCGCTAGATGTCGCCTTTTGAGAACTTTAGTTACAATATAAATTCAGAGATGGCGCTTTTTGGGAACTTTAGTTACAAGACACATTCAGAGATGGCACTTTTTGGACCTTTACATACAAGTTACATTCAGAGATGGCGCTAGAATGTTAGTTTGGCTATAAATATGATAAGTATTGAACGACAACGGATTATGAACAACCAATGAAACACTTCAGTTTTTTTTGTTTATGAACTAATCTTCAAGCAGGTTTTCTTAATCACCATTATTAGTTATTAGCAAACGTTGCAATTCAAATTAAATATCGAATCGAATGAACTGGCATGCAAAAAACATTACGGAGCATGTTTATTTGTAACTACTTTGCCGGTTATCATCGCCTAGTCGGCTCGGCCGGCTTGACTAAATAAGGTCTACGGGAGATTGGCGCTGCGCTGGCGTCACTTGCCTCGATTTGCCTTTTATGGAGCGCTGTACCATGCTTCTATCTTATATCTTTAAACGAGCAATTCTTGTATATTTATTTATTTATATATTTATTTCGGGGATCTCGAAAACGGCTCTAACGATTTTGATGAAATTTGGTATGTGGGGGTTTTCGGGGACGAGCAATCGATCTAGCTAGGTCTCATGCCCGGGAAAACGCCGAGCAAAGCTCGGTCGCCCAGATATTGTTCATATAATAATAATAAAGTTGCAGATTTCTAGCTTAGTAGTCTAACTTCTGACGTCATGCTGTCGTAAGTAGGATAAACTCGGACTATGCCGTGATATGCACAATTCCGTGATACTCACTTTAATGCTTTTTAGGGTTCCGTACCTCGAAAAGAAAACACGGAACCCTTATAGGATCACTTTGTTGTTCGTCCGTCTGTCTGTCAAGACCCTTTTTCTCAGGAACGCGTGGTATCAAGCTGGAATTTATATTTTATTTATTATTTATTAAGGATTACCAACAGATAATACATGAAACATGCTCTTATATCTAGTTTACATTAGGGGCTGATGCTTATCTAATTATAGGTAACCACAGCTCACTCCAATACATCTTACCTATTACGTGCAGTTAACTCTATGTATACAAAATTGCTCAGACTAAAATAACAGAGAATATAAAATAAAAATAGAAATTTAAAACTTGGTAAAATGAAAAATAAAAACCGGCCAAGTGCGTGTCGGGCCACGCGCAAGGTAGGGTTCCGTAGTCGTCCACCCGTTACATTATGTGGACTAAAAAGTTCGCAAACTTATATTTACTATGTTGTTGACAGAATTAACAACATTATCTAAGGTATCAATGGAAATTGTTCGAATGTTTGCTTTTGCAAAGTACATTTCTGAAGTTCGACTATTACTCGTTAACTTGTAATGTCTACTTAGCTGTGATAGTTTTCCTTTTAAATTCATCGTATGTACTACTACCATGATTTTTTTCACATGCCTAGGAGCCACCGTTTAGCTGGCAAGGGGGGGGGGGACACTTGACCATAACGAAAATTATCACTTCAAAGCTTAATATCACGCCAACCGATTCTTTAATCAAAAAATACTCTTAGAAACCTTATATTATTTTTAAAAGAGCTATCCAACGATAACCCACACGATGGGGTTTGGAAGAAAAAAAAATTGCACCACCACTTTACATGTAGGGGAGGTACCATAAAAAAAAATTTTTTTCAAGATTTTATTCTACCGTTTTGTCGGCGTCATCAATATCTATACTCATGCCAAATTACAGCTTTCTAGTACTAACGGTTACTGAGAAAAACGGGGGTCGGACGGACGGACGGACGGACGGACGGACGGACGGACGGACGGACGGACGGACGGACATGGCGAAACTATAAGGGTTCCTTGTTTACTACGGAACCCTAAAAAGTTGGTAAAAATTTGCAGCAATACCTACTTATTTTCTAATCAATTAACTTTTCGCTCATTGTCAACCGTTATTGTTATATCAAAATACTCAGGTCTATACTGTCCCTTGGAGCTGTGAAAAAATCAAACTTCTAAGCCAACGCAATCAAAAGATACAGCCGTTTATGCCGCAGATTTCCGCAAATTTTTGACACTCGCAAGGGAATCAAAACCTACAGGGTACTTCCCTTAAACTCAGAATCTTGAAATTTGGTACGAAGCAACGTCTTATAGCACAGATAAAGGAAAAATTGCGAAAACCGTACATTTTTAGTTACTTACATCATATAATAAAAATATTTTTAATAATAAATTTTAAATTTTCGACACTCGCAAGGAAATCAAAACCTACAGGGTACTTCCCGTGAACTCAGAATCTTGAAATTTGGTACGAAGCAACGTCTTATAAAGATAACGCACAGATAAAGGAAAAATTGAGGAAACCGTAAATTTTTAGTTACGCCATATAATAAAAATATTGTAATTTTAAACTTACTACCCCTTTCCGTTATGTACGGAAACCTCGTTGCGCGAGTCCGACTCGCACTTGGCCGGTTTTTATGGAGTCACTCGACAAAGTTTCATTCATTTAAATTATACCATCCGGCGAGGAAACAAGTACTCTTTCCGTTAAAAAAAAGTATTACAGGATTCGGGAAAGCGAGAAATTAACATTTCGCAAATTTGTCACTCGAAGCGTGGTTTTGCCGGTATATGGGTGATGCTGATGAACTGGTAGCGGTCAGGTTCAGTTGCAGTTTTGACATAAAAAACGTTTATTAATTACGCTGAACACTTGCCTAAAGTATAATTATATCCTTAGTTTGCCATAGAAAGTGCCAAATTATAATTAGTACCTATGTGGGCAAGAGCTTATTTAAGAACGCTACAAAATTACGATTTTGAAAAAAATTCGACGAAGTGATATCACGGAATTAGAGAACGTTTTCATGGTGATTTTATAAAACTTATTGGTAACACGATTAAAAATGGTGTTTTTCTTAAGTTATTATTAGTTTGAAGTTGTGATTTTATTACCTCCGCTGTTCTCATTCTTTTGTATAATTGACGAAATATAAGCTGCACCGATTCCTCGAACAACTTGTATGGCGAATCGGTGCAGCTTATATTTCGTCAACCATTAAATGGTTGATCGGGTAAGTCGTCTATAAAATAGCATTGTGTAGTAGGAATCGCACGAAACACTAGATATTACAGTAGAATCCACTTATAACGACTGTTATGTCGCTGTATCCGGATTCTACTGTATTACTGGCCGTAAACCATGTCATTTTTAATATGATATACCTGAAAAAAGGTAGGTACATACAGGTTACAGTTAAATAGCAATAAATTGATAAAACTTACATTCACCAAACTCATTTCTTTTTAAGGTTCCGTACCCGAAGGGTCAAAACGGAACCCTATTGCTATCACTCACACATCCGTCTGTCCGTTGTCTGTCACAAAATTTGTTCCGAAGCATTTTTTGACTTCGCATTGACCTGAAATTTGGTGACAATGATTATTATTGCGTATATTTTAACAACAAATACTAACACATATTGATAATTCACATTTTTTCATTGTAATCAGCTTATTTTTCCTGATAAAACAAACCTAATTTTGCGGTTGGTTCGGAACTCTAAATGTGCGGAGTCCGATACGCACAGTCGCACATGGCCGGTTTTTTTTGTTAAGGGGAGGTATCCCCAACGCAAATGTCCCGCTCTAACACGCGTGAGTTTACAATTAACCATCCCGCTCTCTACGCAAGCTCTGCGCGCAGTTTTGTAAATATTTAGCTATAGTCATTAAGCCAATCATTTCATCAAAGCAAACCCTGCGAATTTGTCTATAAATATTTACGATCTTTAATTGAGTACAAAAATTAAATGTTAAATATCAGTAATTAATATAGCCGTAGTATTAAAACTACATTCCAAAAAGGGGTAACTTCGCGATTTTATTCTATCGAGTGAAATTCATCAGGTCATGTAACTGACTGCGATTTTGACTAGATAAGATCCTTATGTAACACATATATTTTTTTTAGATTTTAAGACACTATATTCTATGTCTCAGATGGTTTTTAAAAACTCAAAAGTGGTAATACACGGCCTTAAGTAGGTAAAGTCTTCAATAAAAGCAATGTAATCTGAAATGGAAGATGATTTTGTTTTATTTATACTTAGATACTGTTTACGTCGACTAGCTACTGGAGTATGACTTATAATCTGTAGGTATATTTTATCTGATTGAGTAATTAAGGGATACAAGCTAAGCTAAGCCTCCAATACTATTATGAGTATTATGACTAAAATTTACCAACATTCAATCTTTCTCGAAAATTCGTTCCGCACCTTAGTAATCCAACGTCTAATCTGCGCTTAAACTTTTAACTTTTTGTAGGTACAATCGAAATACCGATTAATCCAAAACCATTACCTACGATTTATCGTTTTTGTACTTAAGCGAGCAAAAACATCTCGGAAACCAAAAAAAAATGATGCGCATTCCAACTCAGTTCAATTAATTTAAGTAGTATAATCTCGGGGCGTTCACACTACACAGCAAATTTACATTTGCTAGTGTCCGAAAATCTAACTACTGCGTTAGGTGTTAGGTATAGTAACTGGCGTTGGTAACTTGTTAGCTAGTTAGTGGCGCCGCTAGTACCAACATATTTAACGTGGTCGTAATATAACATAGTAGGAACATATTCAAGCGAAACCTCAAGCAGTGTTATTACACAGCCTCTCAGTGGTGGTGGTAAGTTAGGAATGCCATAACTCAAGCATACCACCTTAACGGTACGAGCGAGGGAGAGCGCGCGCTGCGCGGGAGAGAGCAGCACGATCGACATGGTTCAACGACCGATCAAATAAGTTTTGTACGCAGCCATCGTATGCCACAGCCACATAGGTTTATTTCTAAACGTACGCACGCTGCTCCCAAGATGGCGCGTGTTGGCGCGAATTTTTCGAAAAGTCCGTTGTTTTTTCGAACTTCGAATGGCACTCTCGTACCGCTGTCTTGTTTATTTCAGGGTCATGCGCATTGAATAAATAAGGATGCAAAAGGTATACCTATATTATTTTCATTGGTTCCACAGATAAAT
This sequence comes from Cenopis cana, assembly GCA_951800055.1. Classification (NCBI taxonomy): domain Eukaryota; kingdom Metazoa; phylum Arthropoda; class Insecta; order Lepidoptera; family Tortricidae; genus Cenopis; species Cenopis cana. The sequence goes on along the minus strand of OX637471.1, from coordinate 38,751,869 downwards.
TCACAGATACTTACACACAACTCTCAACTAAGGTGGTCTCGATATCAATCGGGAAAGAACTTATTTAATTTATTGACGTGCGTTTTTCAAAATATATTTTCCTGTTCCAACACATAATTTTGTCATTATACGGATATGAAGTTACCAAAATAGCTTAGACTGCTTTCTGTAAACATTATCTGCTTTTGTCCAGGGGATCTGTAGCTCTATTTATACTGGTTACAATGACCACACAAGCTATTGTCGTGACACGGTACTATCAAATTGACGACCATTGCTTTCACTAATGTACCTTCACTAAATATACCTACATAATACATATACCTATGTAGACGTATAGTTTCTCCAAGTGCCTAGCCGTAGGCTTAGTGCGATTACTTAATAGTTTATCATTTTATCGGGAAGAACACGTTAAGTAATATCGTCAAATGTATCCGCAGAATTGAGCGTTCCAATACCTACTACCTACTACCGGTAGTAGTACTACGGCTGAAATCCTTTCAGGAAACACGAAGAGAAATTTGAAAGATATTAATTAGTTTAGAGCATCAGCATTAACCGTTTGAGTAATAACGATACATGGCGGCCTGTGCTACGCCGCAACTCGTAGCTGGTTAATTAAAAACCGGCCAAGTACGTGTCGGGCCACGCACAATGTAGGGTTCCGTAGTTGTCCAACCGTTACATTATGTGGATTAAAAAGTTTGCGAACTTATATTTACTATGTTTTTGACGGAATTAACAACATTATCTAAGGTATCAATGGAAATTGTAAAAATTACATTTCTTAAGTTCAACTATTACTCGTTAACTAGTAATGTCTACTTAGCTGTGATAGTTTTCCTTTTAAATTCATCGTATATACTACTACCATGTTTTTTTTCACATACCTAGTAGCCACTGTTTAGCTGGCAGAGGGGGGGGGGGGGGGGGGGGACAGTTGACCATAACAAAAATAATCACTTCAAAGCTTAATATCAGGCCTACCGATTCTTGAATCAAAAAATACTTTTAGAAACCTTATAATATTTTTAAAAGAGCTGTCCAACGATACACCACGCGATGAGATTTGGAAAAAAAAAAATTGCACCACCACTTTACATGTAGGAGAGGTACCCTACAAAAATTTTTTTTAAAGATTTTATTCTACCGTGTTGTCGGCGTCATTGATATGTATACTCATGCCAAATTCCAGTTTTCTAGTACTAACGGTTACTGAGAAAAGCGGGGGACAGACGGACGGACGGACGGACATGGCGAAACTATAAGGGTTCGTTCTAAAAATTAAGGGTATTATACCACGGTCATCCTCATCTCAATAATTCGAAATTCGAATGATGTGAGGTTGTGAAACACCCGGAATTGTGTTTGTTTAAACTAGGAATAATAGATGAAGCTTTCAACAGAGTTTGGTTCCCGTAAAAGCTTGCACACAGTCAACAGCAAAACAGGCCTACTTGAATAAAATGTTGAATATAACTTAAAAAACTAAATTGGCTCCAGCCTTAAAATGCAAGAGGGTCGTATTCTCTGTGACCTTCAGCCTGGTCAAACAAGACACAGCTGAGCCCTGAGGGCATTAAAAGACGTCAAATTTAAGCACCGCACAAATTTCCTTTGAACAAGGCAGTCGTATTTTACGTATGTCTGAAAAACTTCAGAATATCGTGTCTCGCTCACGTTCCTCTAACGTTACTGCCGCTTGAAAAGGACAGCACCGTCCCTTTGGCGATTAAATTTGAATAGCTACATTTTATCTGCACGTGTTCGATAGCTGGTGCCGTGGTCGGCACGGCCATTTTGGTAGGTATTGAATTATAATCGACACGGTAGAATTGGTAATGGACGAAAACAAGTGTTGGCCGACGGGCGACGGCCAGGAATGAGATCTGCTGCGAATGCTTCTAGAAGTTCTAGAACGAACATAATTAGATCTTTGCAGGCTTGAAGGAGACAAGGAAAAATATTCCTCGCTTAATATTATCTATTTGACAGACAGAAAATGGACAAAAGTACAGCGCCTCTGGCGGTTACGCAATAGAACTAAGATTCGCCATACTAAATCGATTACGCAGTCGCTAGCGAGTACGGTAATGCAAACATTGCAAACTCATGGTAAGAGTACAGTTCAATCGACAACACCACGTATTATGGAAACCTATCTAGTGAGCAGAGAACGAACACTAGTCTAGGCTAGTTCTAATAGTAGCAAAAAAGTACTTAGCTAAAAGTAAGGGTTTCCGCTGACGCTACATTTAAAAACGTACGTGTAAAAGCGGATTAAAAATAGGGAATTATCAGTTTTGATTTGAATAAGATGGGATTAAGGGTTTTTGAGTTATCGCTGAAAAACTGTCTCGTCCAAACAAAAGGACATAAGTGCCATGACTTCCCTATGAAGATACGACCTTTTTTGATTCAAGGTATTGGGTACCTAGTGTTTTTAAATGTTGACTAGTCGGTGTCGGTACGGAAACCTTCGTTGTGCGTGATCCGACACGCACTTGGCCGGTTTATTTTACCTCTTTTTGTCTGTTTATTGTTATTGGCAGTAATCGTGTTCTACAATACATTATTTTCATTATTAAAAGAAATCTCTCTTATACCATTATTAATCCTTATAATCAAATCGACTTTCAATCATCCCGACCTTCACACGAGGTCACTCCATCATACCGGCATAAAAAAACCGATACAAAAAACGTTATGCGTGGCAGGGACCCGTGTTTCGGACCTTACCAATTTGTACCGGCGGTAAAATAAGGAATAAAATAAAAGTCATGTAGCGGCCAATCGCGGCGCGTTATTTATTTCTAATGGGATCGCCGCGCCGCTGCGGTCGCGCCGCGGTGCGGACTGCGGAAAGATGAGGGTCTATCCGACTAAATGTATTGGATTAAAATTAAATTTATAATTGACCAAGAACAAGTTGGTGTGTCAGAATGAGTGCAGTCCAATATCGATTGACAACAAATAGACCCCGTAGAGCTAGCTAATAAACGTTTTTTCACTAGCCTATAATATAGGTGTCCCACTGCCGAGCAACAGCCTCTCCCTTCGAATGCCATGACATGACTCTTGTATTCTGGGATTTTTTTCTTACGCCGATACGGTTTTGTGGTGTATCAGGCATCTTAGGCCTAAATAATAACACCTTTAATCCGAAATTAGCTTTTTAATGAAATACAAAATGTTCACATGAAAAATATCGCAGAGCAGAGTCAAATGTCAAAGTTCCAACTTTTTTTTCTGTCGTCACTGTTCGGAAACTTGTACCACTTGCGTTCGGAAGCTCGGATACACCTCAGGTTTCAACCAGTATTTTGTAATGATAATGGTCCTAGTAAGCTAAGTTGTATGAAAAATCTCGAAAATACCAGAATTATCGGGATTTTACACACAAATCGGTTGTGAGACTACAAAAACCCAATTATATTGATTATATATGATTATATAATTAATTATATAAACCTAACCTAACCTAAGTTTGATTTATAGAATTAAGTTTGATTGAATATAAGTTTGATTTATATAATAATATAGGTTTATATAATTAATGATTTTATAATTAATTATATAAACCTAACCTTACCTAAGTTTGATTTAATACATAAACTGTAGTGGCTATGGCAAATGGCTATGGGTAGGTACCTAATTAGTAATTATTTATTTTATTTATTTATTAAACAAGAACGGTTCACCAATTACACTTGTTTATGACTAGGTACGAGTACAATGTAGAGTGTAGACGATGTAGTAATTTACTAATTACACACAAGAAAATAAATATAACTTATGCATTCATCCATCAGTTCTCATACATCTCACAATAAGCGAGGCATCGAGACATTAGTTTAGGCCAGCGATCAGTAAAGATGTCGACCTGCGGGTCATGGCGCAGGAGCCCATTGAGCAAGTTGTGCATGTCGCACAGCACAGCGCAGAGTGGCGGCGCGGCACGCAGCTGTTGCTCGCGATTCTGTGCCGTCGAAAAGCTGCAAGAAATTGCGTCTGCGGGACCTGTTTGGCGGTACTATAATGTGGTTGACTACATTGTGCAGTTCCATGCAGTTTGCAGTAATTTTGTTGTGGAGCACCTTACACGCTGTAGCCATACGCTCACAGTTTCTGCGTACTTCTAGGGATGCCCAGTAAAAACTTAGTAGGATACATATGTGGGTAATATCCGTACAACTTCTTATATAAGAAGCGCAGGAATGCTTTTTGGACCTTCTCTACCATTAGTTTATACTTGGCCTCGCTGGGGCTCCATACACAGGCGCTAGCTTCTAGTTTGCTTCGCACCAGAGTCCTATAGAGGAGCTTTATAATGCCGGAGTTGCTGAAGTCCCTAACGTTTTTCATCACAAAACCTAGCCTCCGATACGACTCCTTAGCGAGATTGCAGATATATCTCGGAACGTCAGCTCGCGATCAAACTTTACTCCTAGGTCTTTTACAGAAATTACTCGGCTTATAGATTGATTATCCAGTGTTTAGTTAAAATGTATTTACACGCCGCACATACGTAGATTTCACCGATTTAGGCGGCCATAAGTCGAAATATTGAAAATCACCAGACAAATAAACAATTGACACCATTATGTACCTAACATTCCAGGGCACCTACCCTCACCATTTTCAACTCATTAGCTAACGACTGCGCAAATCTACAGGTAATCGAAATCAGGTTGTCACATGCAGTGACGTATCGGTTCTCAGTGCCTTCATTTTACTTAGCGTTATAAATTGCAACAAAAAAAAACGGCGTACTCTTGTGTAGTGAAAGCAATGGAATCCTATAATTCAGGTAAGAATCTATTGATAAAATATAAAAATGAGAAAAATTTGGTTAGTTTATTGCATCTAACAAGCATTTAAACGTAACATCTTTTATAAGCAAGTTTTGTAAATTTAATTTTTCAAAAGTCATTTTGACATACTTCCAAGGTCGTCCAAGGAGTTCTTTATATCACAATAATTTTGGCATATATTCAAAATTATAATAATAATAACAGTTTCTGCATTAAAGTGCTCCGCGCTAAATAAGAGCCCATCGCAGTTGTATCGGTAAAAACTCTAAAAACCGTTTATATGTTTTTTATTAGTAATTCCTTTTATTTTGTTATTTGTAATATAAGTATATGTTATATTATTATTATTGTAGTGGCATCATGGCATTATTTTTTTTTAAGTTACATTTGAATGAAGATTTTTTTTTGTATTTTTTGAAAATAATTTTTGATGTCAATAAAATCCGACGTATTTTTACTATAAACCCCAATTTAAATAATATTAGACACTAAAATAATTTTGGCCGTCTAAATCGGTCAAATCTACGTATGTGCGCCGGGTGTAGGTCATTATTTGGCATTTATAATAAATATCGAGGCTTTATTATATACAGATTTGATAGCTTTTAAAATAAAAGAATGGGCATATTTTAAGAGTTGTAATATTTTAGATTTTTGTGTTTTCGTCCGGACTTTATTTGAACTTTGCTCTGCCATGACGCATGCAAGATTTCGCGGAAATTCTTAATCATAACCAACACCAATACAGCCTCCTTTTACCTACAAGGAAAACAAATCGTCTTCGTATCTTAATAGATATCTTAAATTTCGATTGCGTCCTTTGATTCATAATAATCATAATTGCAATTACAACGGCGGTGTGAACAAAGGAAAATACAGTCAATATGCCCATGTTTGTAGCCGAGAAATTAAAAAAAACTATCGTTTCCACCCTTATTGCATTTAAATTAAGGCTCTCGATTGATAAATGAACTGCAATTCAATTTTGTGATTATAAACAAAATAAAGAAAAGTTATAGTTCGATGATTACTAAACAGCCGAAATCGCCCTTACTGCTTATGACATAAGGGGGTCCGCGGGATTATTATTGTGATTGTGACTTGTAACAGCAGAGATCGAAATAAACACCATAGCCTGTTATCATACAAGTGTAAGTCATATTATCAAAATCAGTAATAGGTAGGTACCTAGGTACCGTTTATTATTATAGTATTCGAGATTTGTCTTTGTCTCAGGTCAGGACACGGGAGGAAGTATGGAGTTACATTTCCAACATTGAATAGGTATCAGCTATATCAGTACTTTATCAGTCATTTTAAAAATCATTATCATCAAAATCATTAGACCCGGAAAATGCAGGAAGCGTCGTTGTGAAACTAGATTTAAAAAATGCCTTCAACACCTTGGAACGAGACGTGCTATTGAGGGAGGTGGTGGAGAGTATTCCAGTGTTATATCCTTTTCTTTATCAAGTGGTATACCACTCGCCGTCAAATCTCTTTCATGGACCGGACCATAGTTATACTGTCCCAAGTGGGTGCTCAGCAGGGAGACCCTCTTGGCCCTCTCACCTTCAGCCTCGCTATTTATAAGGTTATCTGGTACTTCGATGATGGGACCATTGGAGGTAAACCAAAAGAGGTAAACCTGCTCATCCTGTTGCCGCGCCTAAAGGAATTGGGGCTGGAGGTGAATGCGGACAAGTGCGAGTTTTTCTCCTGTAGTCAGGCGTCATGTCCTCTTTTTCCGTTGCTTGGTTCAATTCTGCCGGGCCTCAAGGAACTGGACACAGACTCCTTTTGCTTACTCGGTGCTCCCATTTTTCTTTCCGCAGTTCCTGAGGCTCTTAAATCTCGCAGGGATCTCCTGTTGCTTGTCAGTGATCGCCTTAAATCTATTAACGCACACGTGGCACTGGTTCTAATGCAAAAGTGTTTCGCAGTCCCAAAAACACTTTACTACCTTTTGCGAACGTCGCCTGTGTGGTTATGGTTATTCCCTGACGATATCGGCTTATTCGACGATATCATCAAGTCTTCGATCGAATCGATCATTAACATCTCCTAAGCGAAGACCAGTGGACTCAGGCCGCGCTGCCGATTCGGCACGGGGGTATTGGACTGCGGCGTGTGCGGGATGTGAGCCTACCGGCCTTCTTGGCGTCTGCGCATGGGGTAGCAGACCTAGTCGCTAACATACTCTCTGTTAATGGCGACAAGGCGAGCATACCGGATGGCAAGCGACCAGATGGCCTTACGTTAGTGCCTTGGGAAAGGGGGAGGTGTTTAGTGTGGGATGCCACATGCGTCAGCACATTCGCCGCCTCCCATATAAATTGCACTATGCGAACGGCTGGAGCGGCGGCCGAAACGCAAGCAGAGGGATGAAGCGACAGAAATATGCTCCCCTAGAACCGGGCTACATTTTTGTCCCCTTAGCGGTGGAAACTGCGGGCTGTTGGGGGGCAGACGCGAAACAGTTTGTGCGCGACATAGGCCATCGGCTGAGAGAAAAGGGAGAGGACGTCCGCTCCGAGTCGTTTCTGGTGCAGAGGTTGTCCATAGCTATCCAGCGTGGAAATGCCGCTAGCGTTATGGGCACCTTTGCACCGGGAACGGTAAGGGGCGGATTATGTGAGTAAGTAATGTGTTCGTGTTTTGTGTCTTTATGTGTGTGTGTGTTTTTGTGTGTTTTTTTATGTACATAATGTGTTTTGTGTTTATTTAAATTGTATCGTATTTTTAAATTTAAATTGTAAGTTGACTGTTGTAAATTATTATTACAATAAATATCTAGTATATTACTGTTTTAAAAATCTTTGTTATTCTAAAAAAATAGCGCGTAGGGTAATCTGGCATAAAGTACTCTTGAGGAATTTTACACAGGCAAGCTGTATATAATTAAAACTCTGCAAACAACTATAAACAATGCAACGTTATACGGTTCCTACTGGCAGCACAAATGAAATTCTAGAGACCCCAGCGCTATAGGTGTCCATTATAGCCTTATTACACTACCCTATCGGTAGGGCCCTAACTCGGGGAGGGGAGTTAAGCTATCTCGCTCTAATGAGTGAGATGCTTTAACTCCCCTCCTCCAGTTAGGGCCCTACCGATAGGGTACTGTGATAAGACTGATAAGCCTTTTAGGAAAACGCTGTGTCTAAATCACTATCTAGCCCCTCCTTGTAGCCCGACACGGTGTCGCCGTTTACCAAGGCATCGGAGACATAGAGATATCTTTAGCTCGTGCCGAGCCAACTAGTATATGGCACGCACTTGCTAAACGTTGTAAGAATTTCACTGGCATATGAGAAACAAAGATGCCGACTGGTTAGTGTCGCAAGCCCGCATGATACTGCGACGTTTCAGTCGAATTTGGACTCTAATATTAACACCATAGTACTGCTTTTAGGGTTATATTAATTAACTACTTACATCCGAATAAACGTGGATTAGTCGAAATTCTGCCTTTTAGTATTTAGAAGCTAACTGAACGAGTCAATGGTATTGTTTTAATGGGCAGGCAGTTATGCAGTGTCAAAGAATTTTCTTTCAAGTTTGTGAGTTTTGTAGCCCATATTTCTTTGACTACCTAATGCAGTAATAGGGGCTTAAACAATAACCTATAGGGGCTTGCCATGCAGACAATCTGAAGACATGACATGACCATGGACGATATGGGTGCATTGTGCATGTTAGCTGATTGGACCAAGCTTCAGCCAAGGAAATGAACGGTTAGGAATACAGGCTGTATTTATGTATGTACGTTACCACCATCATTCTACGAGTATGTACTACTTGTACGTCGCGTGAGGTCTAGTCAACATGCCGCTACAGCCGGCGGTCGGCTCCAATCGTCAGATCACCTGAATTCTCGGTGAAGCTTTACAAAATACTAGTCTCTAAACCACGTCGTGAGAGATGCCCTGATTGTATCCGCACGACATAGCCGAGCCATGCTCTTAGCACTACAAACAACACGCGCTTCTCACCGCGGCGCTACCGTCTATGTAAAGTTTACTAACTTATTCGGGATTTTGTTAGTTCCGTTGTTCGCCACTGGCCCGAGTATGTTTGTATTAAGTATCTCGCTCACCCATCTGACGTCTCGCTCGCGTTCTTCTTTTTAATTTTTGATACATGGCCTTTACCGTGCCGCCTTTTGTTTTTATCGTTTTCGAATAACAAAGAGTGGAGCAGAGTGCTAAAGGTCTGCGATGTTAACAGCATTTGTTGTTTCGCGGTCGCTAATCAGAAAAGGGTGCTTTTAGTTTTTGTTTTAGTTACAGTCCAAAGCGAAATTAACTAAGGGAACAAATAAAATGATCACCTAAATAACTTTTGATATCATCAAATTTTCGAACCCTAAAATAAGGTTGAACACTCAAAAAAATTTATCGATCAGCAATTCCGAGTCACCAAAAAAATTCTACCTATTTTTGCAGCACTTGCACCTATTTTACTTATTGCGTTCCTATAAATTTATAATCGCATCAAAAAAATTGTCAAGTACCACCAAAAACATTAAACTACCACCTAATCTCATGCACCTTTTTTCATTAGAATTACATCCAAATATTATATACATCGCATGCTACATTTTAGTAAACAGTTACAAATTAATTGTTTTTAGCACTATAAATATTTCAGTTATTTCCAAAATGTTATAAATTAGAAAGTAAAATTTAAAATTAATTTAAAAAGCAACGCGCAATGTGGCTGTGTGAAATAATAACACGTATACTGCTATCTCACTCAATCAAATACAAAGAATTGTCTGAAGCATAAAACCTATTGATATGTCGTTAGAGTGAAAGGTACCTATTGCTGTTTCATTCTAACTACCTATTGCTGATGGTTTACAAACTGCAAGAAGTTTTTTTTTTTTTTAATGCGTTGACGTGAGCGCGTTTGATTGAAACCTTTTATTTGAAAATGAGTTATGTTGATTTATTAAATTGTTAGTTTGTTATGAAAATGGATAAAGGTCCTCAAATGAGTTTACTTTATTAATATAGATAGACTTTCATGGAAAAATTAAAGGAAGTTAATAGGTAGAAATAGGTATAGGTAGGTTTAGGTTATGTTAGTTTTGCATCGGCCCGAAGGGCCAAAACAACTCAAAATAGGAGCTCCGCGCCAGCGGAGATGCGTCAATACTGTTCCAATCTCCACTAGTTTGAAATTAAAATAGCTATTTTTATTTCAAACTTCAACTTCTTAAAATCATTTAGCGCTGTCTTGCTCGCACGCGGTGCGAGGTGCGAGCGAGACGGACCGTATGGAAAACCGCATCAGTGTGCTAGCAATGAGGTTAGACTAGATTGGAACTGCTTTGCGCGTCGGACATTAAAAAACAATTGCCGTGTGAAATTTGGTGATCATGTAGTATTTCTGGGTATCGAATGAATTATTTGGGTGTAAATAATTTTAATAGGATTACGAGCCCTGTAATATTTGGATGTAAATTATATGAAATTTGGTGTTTGAAATTAGGTGATCATTAAGTATTTTTGGGTAGTGACTAATTTATTTGGTAACAATTTAATTTAATAGGTTATCGACATGTTACTTCTTTGAGTTGCACTTTATATTTAAAAGGAGTTGAAAATTTGGTGCGAATCTAGTATTTTTGGTAATCAATGTAATTTTTTAGAGCATCATTCGGCAACTAATTTGGTGGTTCGTTAAATGCTACCCATTAACTAAGACTCAAGTGACAGCAATATTCGATGGCAAGTATGGCATTTAATTAAGAGGATGTTACGAGTCACGATTCGTGTAACCCAGGTATTGAGGCAAGAGACTCCATTTTGTCTTCTGCGCATAAGAAAACAAAAACACTGCCCAAAAAATTGTTTTCAAATCAAATTTGGAAAAAAAACGAAATTTTAACGTTTTATTTCTATTTCCTCCAATAAATTGTTATATGAGGTAAACTAAATTACTAAATTGTACCTATTGTTACTGTCTGTAAATAGTGAATATATTGCTATAAGTAAGAGCTGCCACTTTGCAGGTATTTACCTGCAAAGTGGCATTGTACATAAGCTTTATAATTTTGTATATATTTTATGTTTGAAAAACTCAATCCAAGCCTCATCTGCCGTCACTGGCCTACAGAAAATGAGGCTCGGATGGGTGGCGAACAACTTTAAACCATACGGGAACTCTAGTACATATCTCAAGCGCTGCATCGTAGGTACCTACGGTCTCGCCGCCGCTGTAATACTTCGCTGCACTGCCTTGGAGACCAAACCCCTGCCAGCGTGCCTTACCTTTAACTCCAGGATTTTCCCGGGGTACTGACTGAACAGTGTTTACCCAGTTTTCCTTTGTATATAGTTTTTTTTAATATTATATTGTACTTATTTTACTTATAAATATCTAGTTTTATTTCTTACCCGCCGGCTAGCCGGGCTACAAGTTTCTAAATTTCTCGTTGTAGCGCCTTAAAATGTATATTCTTTAAGGCGCCTGTAGAGGCAACCACTCTCCATACAAACTTTGTGTAAGTTTTTCTTTGCTTATGTTTGCATTACACTTATGATTTTTGGTCAGTATGCTTATTTTTCTGCTAGCCAGAACCTCAAGAAAATATTTTTTCGTTTTTTATTTTTCGTATATTTTTAATTTTCATTTTTTTAATGTTTGTTTTTTTTTCTTGAAATTCTTCTTATATCCAATATTAACAAGCAAAAACAAAATTATATGCGGGAGTCCCAAAACCGACGAATAAAACTTGTACAGAGTTTGTATGGAAAAGGGCTTGCCTCTACAGGCGCCTTAAAGCTGCAAACGCACTGACAGCGGTGGCGGCGCGGTGCGGAGGCGGTACCGGTTGTAATATTCGAACTAATATGAAGGGGTCCGCACAGAACGCTTTTTTCCCGGCCGATTTTCTGTGCGGACCCTTTCATATTAGTTCGAATATTACAACCGGTACCGCCTCCGCACCGCGACGCCCGCCCCGCTACCGCTGTCAGTGCGTTTCGGGCTTAAGAGGCTGATAAGACCTAAAAAAAGTCCCGCTCTAGGCGGTTTAGGTATGAATATGTTGACTTCATGTTTGTAATTGCAGACCCATACGTAATAAAAATAAAGACATAGAACCGTTTAATGATGATGTTAAGACCAATCTTTGCAATTATTTTCTATCGAGCCGATTTCGTCCAATTATGTATCGAGTCCGTTCACGGTCTTTGAAATATGATAAATATTAACATTTTTTTTGATGTGCTAGAACAAATAGTTTTTCTGAAAAAACTGCTTAAAAAACATCAATATCAACAAAATTAGGTCTTGGTGCCAGCCGTTATTTTGACAACGCTCCCCATCAGAGAAATCCGTTAGTGAGGAAGGCTGTCGACTACGTTCCCATCCCTCCCCCTCGTCTGTCGTGTAACTCGGCGATCACTGATTCGGAGCCGCACGGTCCGGAGTCCTAGGCACACACTCACGGACCCGGATGACGTAATCACAGTGCGAATGATGGAACGCTGCGCTTACGGCGTCCAACTCAGACACGACGCATACATTTAGGCATTCCCACCGACGGGGACGTCCACCGCGTGATCGCGACAACACAGACACATCTAGTCCCTATTCGTCCCGGTACCGCCGCATACCGGGTAGTCAGTCCGACCCAAGTCGAGCCTAGCTGAGTTTCTTGTTGGACTCTTCTTTTAGGCTAGGTTTAGTGAACCAGCGACAAAACTTTCAGTAGCTCGATTCCACTGACACCTCAGATTCGGTTGAAACCGCTCAACCAATCTCACTGGAGCGCAAACTCATAGTGTATTCCAGTGTTTAACCCCCCGCCCCGCATGGTCGTGTAAGGTATAAAAGCCACACAATTATGTATAAATCACAAGTTTCATAGTAAAGCCCGTGGAAATTACGAGCAAATTAATAAAATCTACTTGGGATTAGCTACTTACATAATTGTATTTAAATAAAAATAACAGGCTATAAGTATTTACTTCAATAATTTTCAGTACATAGATAGGTTTTTTCTCTACGTACCTATTTCCATTTCTACCATGAGTCCTCATTAAGTACAAACACGATGGACAAAAATATTTTTCTCAAGTTTCCAGATGATTGGGTATTTAAGCAACTGTCAACCCAAAGAATTGACAGGAATACTGCAATAGTGAACTCTTTTCGATTCGTCATATCAACGCGTTTCAAGCTCGGATTCAAGAAAGAGTTAGGTACAGAAAGTAGTGTTCCGAAACCAAGATTAACTGAACACTTGTAGACCTTATTGTTCAGGAATAAGGTATATTAATCATGAATGAGCGCGGTTCAGGCTCGGTTATACTAGGCGTTCTCGACGTTTCTGCGCCCGTAGAAAGTGAGACCGGTCCGGTGGGTGCTCCGCGGCCCTGAACTTCCTGTCGTTAGGGACGCACGCTGCCCTTTGAGCGCCATTTATGGGCCAAATCAAATACAACTAACGTTTCGGTAATTGGAACTAACGTTTGATTGAAATCTTCTTCTTCTCAGTCGTATCCTCATTGCTGAGGGTCGTGACTACCACTGCAGTCTTGTACCACATAGGTATTGATATTCACTGTGACAAGGTACCTACGATGTGGCCCAAAAATCAAATTTGTGGACTGTACCTAATCAGTCAAGTAAAGTGCTCCAAATAATCTACACCAGCTCTCATTAGCCTATAATAAAAACGTGTATCGGTGAATTATTTTGACCGTTCACAACGTGGTGCTACTTCTTTTATTATACGGGTTTTTATTTAACTGCACTTCGTGTGTTAGTATGTAACTTGTCTTCAAATTTGCAATCCTTCTTTCAGTCACTTGCCGGTATCCGGTTGAGCTAAAATGTGGCATACAGGCATGGCAATTGAGCTATAATGTAAGTTCGATGATAATACACTAATTATGGTAGGTACCACTGAGCTGATCTGATGCTGGACACAGAAGGTGGCCATAGCAACTCCTAAACAACAAAAGATACACTCGTCGTGTTTTGGGCTCATTAGAACAGTCTCAACAAATAGTTGGTGTATTGAAAAAAAAAACAGTCTGAAATAAAAGATAGGTATTTTTGACAGAATACCTGTCTTTACTATATTAGACTTATTCTTCTTATATCTTGAATAAAGACATGGATCTTGGCTACAATATGTACGGGCCCCGGGGTGAGCTCTCTGTCTGTTCTGTGCAGTTGAAGAGGGACAGCTGTCTGGCAATGCTCAAACTTCTGGAATTAAAAATTAAGGTTCATCCAAAATTTGAAAACCTAGAGCTTGGCTATAACGTTAACGGGTTGATTGACCTACATGTGTTTTCCCTATTGGTTCGTTTATTCGGCACTCTTCCTGTGGCCTGCATTAAATTTTGTGTTATATCCCTAAACGGAGATATAGAATCAGAAAAACGGTTTCAAAATATATTAACGCTTAATATTATAAAAAATACAAGTGTACAGACCCTTTATCTAACCAAGCAAGATAAGAATATTTATACAAATGTGCTGTCGCTCTCCACATTATGCCTGCTTGCCAACAGTGGGTAGGCAGCCTACGGTAGGCTTGACAACCTGAGATGCTAGGGCGGCGCGGTGCGTTCCGTAGAAGATCTCAGAGCTGGGGGACCACGGCCGGATCGGGCCAGTTTGAAAATCATACCGAATTGATTGGTAGGGATTGCCCTACCGGGTGCATTTTGAATGATGGCACGTGTCGCGGCGCGATCTGACTTATTGAATTTATTAGAAATTAATTTGCGTTTTTAAGAGAAAACAACACATTAATGATCACGGTTAATTTTTCCTTTGTATTTGTTCTCTGTATCATATAATTTTTCCTTTGTATATGTTCTCTGTATCATATAATTGGAAATTTGATCGTGGTAGTTAAATTAACACGAATCAAATCAATTTAACAAAATATTTTGATTTACATTAATAATAATTTCGTACTAAAATCAAGCTTTCACTTTATTTATAAGTATGAGATGTCAAAAAAGAATCCAATGTATTTAATCAGTACGTTTTATGTATTAGCATTGTTGCTGTGACACTCAACAAATTACAAAAGCTGCGTCTTCCTTTAGTCCAAGACCCTGTAACTTGAATATGGTTGATATTGATTACATTTGATCAGTGTAAATATCAAAGTATCTACAGTCTATTTATCCTTACGTGTCCTGTCATGTGAACAAACTCTTCTTGAACACATTATAATCATTATCACCTTTTTCTCTAGGATTAAATTATCATTGTATAATTAAAGAAGCTCACAAAGTATTGTAATCTTAGAGGAAAGTATGATAATGATTAACGTCTTCAAAAATAGTTTGTTTACATGATAGGACTGTACTTTCGTAACGTAAGGATGAATACTTGAATAGACTGTAGACGCGATTGCGTCGGCGACGCGCGTTGATGTCTCTCGCACTCGCACAGTACGAGTAGGTAGTTCCGGGTGCGATAAAATAAACATTTTAATAAGTAGGAGATAATTCGTGATCTGAGTTGCAGTGGTTCTGTAAGGCCTTTTCAACATATTAAGTTAAAAATGTTAGTCACATTATTGCCACTTTGAGTATTCGCCTTATCTTCAAATTAGAGTCCATGGGACGTTCAGCTTTGCCATGGCGCCGTTATCGATGTAGAATTATTTTTATATTAAATAGATGTATTTTGAAGTAACGATAGCATACTTATCATTCCAATATTATTGACAAACGCCGTCTTATATCGCAAACAAACTGCTCCCGAACGTTGTTTGGCGTTTTTTGTACAAAATCTGCTTAGATAACAAAAATATGGACAAACAAACGAAATGAAACTGGAGTATCTACTTATAGACCTTGTTTAGATGCATTCATCATAAATTTAAGAGTTAGACTCTTGTCGGTGTAGCTCGCTCCATCTGGCTCTAGTCTAGGGCCGTCTCCTTGACCTCCTTATACGACACGACTGCTAATTTTCCTTTTATTTGTTTCATGTAGCTTATCCTCGGTCTTCCCCTGCCTCGCTTTCCTTCAATTTTGCCTTCTATGATGTTCTGAATAAAAGCGTCGTGTCGTATAAGATGACCAATCACCCTCTGACCCATGACCCTCTTCTATTTTCTATAACCTTCAGCAGTTTCCTTTTCTCCCCCACTCTCCTCAGTACTTCTTCGTTTGTAATTTTTTCCGTCCAGCTAATTTTCTCCTCCATTCTTCGCCAACACCACATTTCGAAGGCTTCTAAATATTCTTTATATCTATGCTCCATATGAATGTTTTGATGAGCTTCCTCTTGGTTTTCTGAGATATGTTTGTGGTCAGTAGATGTATTTTTATTGTGGAAAGCCTGTTTTGCCATGCCGATTCTGCTCTTTATATCTAGAGTGCATATTGAGTCGGCGGTGATGATACCACCCAAATATTTGAAACTAGTTACATTTTGATGTGGGGTATGGTCTAATATTATGTTCTGTTGTGGTTGCAAACCTGCTTTGGATGTTGTTAGTATTTTTGGCGATAGTTCTTTAAATGTACTGTCCATGTTGTTTAGTAGTATCTGTAAGTCATTATGTGTTTCTGTAATAGCAGCTATGTCATCGGCGAATCTGATAAATTTAATTGACTGGCCATTGAATTAAACTCCTACATCAGTTAGTTCCAAGACTTTCCTTATGGCTGTTTCTATAAAAGCGTTAAATATGAGTGGAGAGAGTAGACATCCCTGCCTGACTCCTTGCCGAATTTTCGCCTACATCGTTTTTGTTCCCAATTCTACTAGTGTTTCTTGATCTTTATATAGCTCGCTAATTATCCACCTATCTCTATAAACCAGATGAATTAAGGTACAAACCCACTAGACCGTTCCGTGTCCGGGCCGGCCCGTTTTCTAGTACAAGAAATCGACGGCCGTCGCGCGTCCTGTATCAGAAAACGGGCTGGCCCGGACACGGAACGGTCTAGTGTGTTTGTACCTTTAAGGTTTATAAAATAGTCGATCAACTGAGTTTTCAATGGTTCGAAGTGTTCGTTTACCTACCCTTCCTAGGTAAATAAGCCGATTCTGGGAATCGAATTATAAATTTATGTATGAGCGTTGTTGTTTGTTCCTGCGAACATTCGCAACACAATTTTTACAATCATTTTTTCAGCGTGAAAAGATGCGGACAAAGAAGTATGGATTGTAAATTCATGCATTTAAATACCCTCGTTTCGTGATGTCCTTACATGTATCTATTGTTTTACTAAAACTTAGTGCCTGACAAGCAAATGTGGCGTTGTTTCAATGTTGACTTTGCTGGGACTTGGTGAGTTTAAAGGTAATACATTAACACACTTCTAATACAGGACAACTTTTAATGTTCAAATATATTGTTGGCCCTCAACTAACCAAATATTAGCCCCACCTGCAGCCAAAATATGAAGATTTTGAAAGACATTTCAGTAAGAGGGGTATGGTGGAATACCGAGACTTACTTTTAATTCAGCTATCTGAAAAAGGTTGCTGTCGAGTCGTATGGTATGGCAAAGTCAAAATTCATGTGAAAAACCAGACGGATGATAGAGAACAATGACAGTCCTCACACCAACGCAGTTGTAGCAACCTAAGTCGCTACATAAAAAATACACCTCAAATCATAAAAATGAGTTCACTTTTTATAGAGATGTTTAAATGCCGAATTCAGAATCGTAGAGCGGGTAAACTGGCTCGTTATAAGTGCGCGCCAGCGCTCGTTGTTCAAAGAAACGTGTTAAGCATTTCGTGGTATTTGAGAAAAGTGACGTTTATATCTTAAACCGGTCCGCAGGGTCTAACGTGTTTACAGAGAGTTAACTTTCAATTAGTCGTGTCTTCTTACGAGCCTTATTAATATTGTACTGCCTTTGACCTCTTCCAGGACGTGATGTGTTTTTCCTTATTCTGAATTGCCAGTTTGCTTCAGTCGGACGCTCTGCATACTATGTTTTATTGTTTATAAATAACTTGACTAATTAGAAGCGGGCTCGTCTTGGATTTGATAGTGGTTACGACTATTTTCATTTATTTTATAAAGATAAGGTAGACCCGGCAGCACCGCCCCCTTTTTCTGTTCTATCTTCTTCTTTGACTGTGGGAACATTTTACATTGCCTACTTGATTTGATAGTGACCAAGGTGTCCGTAAGATATGGGTCTACCTTATTTCCTATAACATTAAAAGTTATAAAATCATAATCATAATCATTTGCTTATTCTAATTGCGCGCTGTAGGGTCGAAGTTCAACCTAACACTTCTCCTCGCTTCGCTCGTCGTCGTACCTAACGGAGACCTGCCTTAGATATTATGGTCGCAATTATCGCGTGATAAACGATATGATAAAACGTAAGTACCTATAACGCTCATAGACCTCCAGGTTAAGTCAAGAGAATACGATTTTTTTACCTTGAATTATATTATGTGGATATTTCTTACCTACCTATTCATTTTCGTCACTAAATAGAATAACTACCAATATATGTATAAATACTCGTATTATAATTATACACCTCTTGCTTTAATGACACAACGATTGACCAACAACGCACAGCAACCGCTGAAGATAAGATATAAGCATGAAATTTGGAACATATTCCTGTTGTGGAAATGTTGTTTTTTAAGGCCGTGTATTACCACTTTTGAGTTTTTAAAAACCATCTGAGACATAGAATTTAGTTTCTTAAAATCTAAAAAAAATATATATGTTACATAAAGATATTGTCTAGTCAAAATCGCAGTCAATTACATGATCTGATCACTCGAAAGAAAAAAATCGCGAAGTTACCCCTTTTTGGAATGTTTTTTCAATACTACGGCTATATTACTGATATTTAACATTTAATTTTTGTACTCAATTAAAGATCGTAAATATTTATAGACAAATTCGCAGGGTTTGCTTTGATAAAATGATTGGCTTAATGACTATAGCTAAATATTTACAAAACTGCGCGCAGAGCTTGCGTAGAGAGCGGGATGGTCAATTGTAAACTCACGCGTGTTAGAGCGGGACATTTGCGTTGGGGATACCTCCCCTTAACTTAGCTTTTATTTTCTGTTATTTTATTTTATGATAATTTCCCGATTTTGATGATTATAAACAAAAAAATATATAACTATTAAAGCAACAGTAAGTTAGACAGTTTAGCATTAATAGCAAACTACTTTTGTCCGCGACTTTGTCCACGTAAATTTCCACTTCCTATTTAATTTCTTTAAGGGACGTTTTTTTAGGATAAAGGTCCATTCTATAAACTCGTTGTATACCAAGTTTCATCACAATCCGTTAAGCCGTTTTTGCGTGAGGGTAAACTCGGACTAGTCCGTGATATGCACAATTTCGTGATACTCATTTTAATGCTTTTTTTTTTTGGAGTCACTTGACAAAGTTTCATTCATTTAAATTATACCATCCGGCCAGGAAACAAGTTCTCTTTCGTTAAAAAAGTCTTACAGAATTAAGTCTAAAAGAAGCGAGAAAGTAACAAGCAACAACGAAGCGTTGTTTTGCCGGTGTGTGGGTGATGAGTGGTAGCGGTCAGGTTCAGATTCAGTTTTGACATAAAATAAACGCTCAGAAAAAAACGTTTATTAATCACGCTGAAAACTTGTCTAAAGTATAATTGTATCCTTAATTTGCCATAGAAAGTAATAATGAATTGTAATTAGTATGTGGGCAAGAGCTTATTTAAGAACAATACAAAATTACGTTTTTGAAAATTTTTCGACGAAGTGATATCACAGAATTAGAGGAGGTTTTCATGGTGATTTTATAAAACTTATTGATAATACGATTAAAAATCGTTTTTTTCTTGAGTTAGTATTACTTTGATGTTTGAAGTTGTGATTGTATTACCTCCGCTGTTTAATATTAGGAAATATGTATGTTTCAAATATTTTAACACGGAATTACATAAATATTTTCTCGTAGTAGTCTATAAAATAGCATTGTGTAGTAGGTAAAGAAAATAAACGATAAGTACTTGCATCTAGAATAGCAATCGTATGGTCATGACCTTAAATTAAACCTCGCACGAAACACTATTATTACTGGCCGTAAACCATGTCATTTTTAGGGTTCCGTACCAAAAGGGTCCAAACGGAACCCTTTTGCTGTCACTCACGCGTCCGTCCATCCGTCCGTCCGTCGTCTGTCACACAGGTTTTACAGCTAAACGGTTGAAGCTATAGACTTCAAATTTTCTCAGTATAAGCATCTTGATGGCCCAAAGCCATACAAATAGTCAAAACTTATTTTTAAATGTTTTTAAGGGGAGCTCCCATATAAAGTTATTTAGAGCTCATTGAGTATATATTTTTAATTAAAAAAATATTGTAATACAAAGGAATGAGAAGCCAACAAAGTCAGCTTTCTTTTACGAAATTTTGTTCCGATGAATTATTTAACTTTTTAACCCCTCCGATGAATTTTTTAACTCTCAAATAGATACCTGTTGTTGTTGTTGTTTGTTAATTAGTTGCTTGGTGTATATTTTTGCGAAGTGGCCAGTTATTGGGGGGTGGCTGGTTACTGGCGATTTACCCTATTATACACGTGAAAGTTTGTGCGGATGGATGGATGTACGTTCCGCTTAATCTCAAAAACTACTGAACGGATCTCTATGAAACTTGCCAGTGTTGTAGCTTAGACATCAGAATAGGACATAGGCTATAATTTAATTCAAAATTCATCCCCTTAGGGGGTTAAAGGGGGGTGGTCATTTTGTATGTAGAACAAAATTATTTTTAAGATAGTAACTTGAAACTTCTTTAATCGACTAAGTATAAAAACGGAAAAAAACAACTTTCAGCATTTTTCAAAATTCGCTTTCTGAAGGGATGAAAAAGGGGTTGAAAGTTTGTAGTGAGAGTAAATATTATTTTCAACAAGAGACTTGAAACTTTGTTTATAGGCCTTAAATGCAATTTGGTATGGCATGGATATATTTTAAGTCGCAGGGAAGGTAAATGATACTTTTTGTCGCGGAAATCATCCCTTTTAGGAAGTTTAATTGTATATGGAAGAGATATAACTAGACAAGCGCCTCAGATAAAATAATAGCAATATTATTCTATCGCGATAACCGAGTTCTACGCAGACGAAGTCGCGGGCAAAAGCTAGTAACCTATATATATATATGAGCCTAAAACTAAACAACACTTTTGACCCTATAAAATTATAATATAAAATATCATGTAAGGAGTACCAGAAAGCGTAAGATAATTAATTGCTGCAAGACTCAAATAAGCGTTTTGAGCAAACACGTAACAACCCAAAACACTCGTAGCAATGTTTGTCCGACTGTTCAAACAACGATATCTGGCCAGTTTAGTTCGTTGACTTTGATAACGAAGTGGGACTGATAGCAGGCGTCTTGCAGTCACTCCTGAAGAGCTTACTCTCAATTAAGTCCTCGTTTATCATTAGCAACGCGAGACAAGAAAATGTTTGTACAATTCATAAAGACAGCTACTTACACGTAGTGTATGATTCCATTATATAAGCAGTCATGAATTCCCACCTCAAGAATCAACACACAGTCCACACAACCTCTGTTGATTCATTTGACCTAACCGTTGTCCAAAATTAAATGTTATTTTTATCTATTCAACCTAAATAAACATTTAATTTCTGAACAATGAAAGAAATCAAAGAAGCTCCACTGGTTAATTAATACGCTTTTGTTAGTTTTGCATAGTTTGTCAAACCTTGTGTAAGTATTTGATGAGACCCTGAATAAGTGTTCCATGTCAACGACTGCTAAACAATGTTTAGTCGCTATTCTGTTCATTTCGTATGCACTAACCAAATGCTAACGTTAAATCCACTTAGCGTGCAGGAAATTGACGCCTCAAACTGTATCGCTCGTGGAATGTCGAAAAGACTCGTGCCAAATTGCAGGACCGGTTTTGAGAAAAAGAAGCTAAAAATTATAGATATTTTAGAGCTCTAAAGTGGATAACTTTCTATTACTCATAAAATCTAATAATTTTATACCACTACAGTAATAAAGGGGCTCATGGTTCGGCCAATAACAAAGTGTAGGTAGCCTGGATTCTTGTAACTACTGATAGATAGATAAATAGATAGATAGAGACATTTATTCATTACTACAGAAGACACACAATATTACAAGAAAACAAAAGAAGAAAAACAATACACAAAAGCACACGTGTGTCCCCGCGGTAGTGAAACGGACACTGGCTCAGCATTATGCTGAGGTGTTAGACACCTACAGCGCTGATTTTCAGCCAGTACCGTCGGTACTGAAGAAGCCTAACATGGCTCTCGAATTAAATATACTATCACAAAAAAATTACGACCACTTTAGCCTAGTTGGTAGTGACCTTGCCTACGAAGTTGGAGGTCCCAGGTTCGAATACCGGGCAGGGCATTTATTTGTTCGATGAGCACGAGTATTTGTTCCGGACTCTTGAATGTTTTCTATGTATTTAAGTATCTATTTATCTATATGTATAAGTATATATATCGTTGCCTAGTACCCATAATACAAGCTTTGCTAAGTTTGGGACTTGGTCGATTTGTGTAAGATTGCCAACAAATATTTATTTATTTTTATTTTATTTGAATCCGAGAGAAATTCCTCCAACACTGCCATTTAGGTTCCAAGGTCTCATACCTACCTTATATCCTGCAGACTACGAGTACCTAG
The DNA here is from genome assembly GCA_951800055.1 of Cenopis cana. Taxonomy (NCBI): domain Eukaryota; kingdom Metazoa; phylum Arthropoda; class Insecta; order Lepidoptera; family Tortricidae; genus Cenopis; species Cenopis cana. Next base: position 38,729,380 of record OX637471.1, on the reverse strand, counting down.
TGTGTTGTAATGCCGTTGCGTTGGTATCATGACAACCAACTCTCCGGAGCACACACAGAACAAGACGGAGTCGCTCCTTAGGCTTAAATGATTGAACACAGTTTGTAAAGTTTGTATAAGTTCCTTGTGATTTGAACATTAACCATTATATACAACACGTTTTTAGGCAGTTTCGCCAGCTCTGTGATGACAGGAGTTATTCAATATCACTTCTTCTACTTTTTCTACTTCTAATATAAATATCAATATCTGGGCGGCCGAGCTTTGCTCGGCGTTTTCCCGGGCATGAGACCTAGCTAGATCGATTGCTCGTCCCCGAAAACCCCCACATACCAAATTTCATCAAAATCGTTAGAGCCGTTTCCGAGATCCCGGAAATATAGATATATAAAAAAATATATAGATATAAACAAGAATTGCTCGTTTAAAGATATAAGATTTGCTTAAGTACTCCAAAGATAGCGTACAGTAAATAGTATAGTAAATTCTTAGAGTATTAACAATTAAGTGTATCGAGTGTGAGGTTACTGTCCGATAGCTGATAATAGTTGTTAACGATAATATAACACTTATGTCTAACCTGCATTTATGAAATAAGCGTTACGTGTAATATATTTCGGACGAACATGCATCTGAATATGCTACGTCGTTTTTATAGGCTTTGAAGTTAATAAGATGAACTAGGCTTGGCTGCGGTGACCGCTTACCATCAGGAGGACCGTACGGTTGTTGGCCACCGTCGTTGTATAAAAAATACTATCAGGGGCGCAATTCTACATACCTACTTACTATCCCACTAGCGGGGTAATCACTTAACTTTTCGAACGTACGGTAGGCATATTTTAATGACATTTTTAGTATGGGATGTGACATTTAGATCTACCTTACGAACGGTCGAAAACGTTCCGTAATCGCACGACTGATTTGATTTTTTAAGTGGGTCGACCCAATAGCTGCTGGCATAAACAACGATCGGGAATCGGGATCAACAATACTTAAGGCTAGGACTGAGGGCTATTGTGGTAGGCAGAGAACGCAGACCATCAATTTAACTAGACGTCGCCTGTGTACGCACTTCGCGTGCCAAAACGTGAACAAAATGTTCACTTTCTACGCAGTCGCGCTCAGTCCGCCTTGAACGGTCATTGCCGCGAGACGCCAACCGAAATACTTAAAAATGGCTGGTTGTGCAGTATTGAGCTGTAGAAACCGTTCAGAAAATGCTGACCCAAATAATGGACATGTTTCCTACCACAAGTAAGTAAATTCCTTCTAAGATTATGTTTAATCCCATTTTAAAATCATAAATAATTTATTTTAGATTTGTCGTGGTTGTAATATGAAAAATAGTCGATGTGTGACAGATGTATGATTACTTCATGTTCATGATACATTACCTACTTTTTAGTATAAATGTGTGGAAATCTTGAATTAGCTCTCCTTGCTCTAGAATATGTTTTTATGATTTTGTCTACGTATAATTATGTGATTTTGTGGGAGTTTTCAGTACGATCGAATTTCTATTCGAATATAACGATTGAAAAACAGAATGATAAAATTATATTTTCTAGTATTATGATTACCTTCGTCTTAGTTTTAAATAATAACGTGTATCTTAGGTAAGTGCCCCTAAATGCTTTCGTTGTCTTGGCTAGAACTTTTTGTCTTAAGAAATGCAACGTAACTCCGTTCACTCAGAACGAGTCGCTCAACGCATCTATTCAAAGAACGGCCGGTACTGAACTGTAAGCTTACTCTCTAGTATAATGATACCTCTAGATCCTTAACAACTATACGTATTCGTAGGCCAGGCTTATATTGGCGCGGCCTGTGTCGTAGTGGTCCGTAAACTTAGTAAATAACAGCACTGATCTCATCTATCTAGGGAAAGGTTCTCGGAAACCATCCCTCTGCGCGCGAGTCGACCTGAGACGCAAATACGAGCGAGGGCACGAGGAAAAGAGACGGCATAACTGGATTGCCTTCGGAGTCTGTTCGTTGCTTAACTATGTTTATGTACACACGTAGGCAGTCATAGGAGTTCTATGTAATAATCATTAAAGCCGGTGTTTATTACTCAAGATGTGTTGATGATTATTACTAAAGTTTGCTATGTAGTTGAGTGTTGTGAATAGGTACATCTTCTGTCACATTACCATGTGTTAGGCTTATCAAAGGTACTTTATATCAATTTAATGACTTCTTTAAGTAGTAGTGCGATGAAACTACCAGTGGCGTTAACGTCCATTCCCTGTAAGCTAGGAACAACCGAACTTTTGATCATGATTGTAAGGCACTGGTCCCACCGCCGGCGAGTAGCGAGTACTTACTCTCATAGTGATTCTACTCGCTACCACTGAAATGAATGTGTGTATCATTCGTTCTGTATTACCTCGTAGGCTTTTAGTTTGGGAAAGCCGTAATTGTGCCAGCTGTACTTGCTTTAAACACAGCAAATATTGACTGTTCAGTAACCCAGAAGCCTAATTTATCAAATCCTATTCTCTAATCTTGTGCACGCAATTATGTCATAGTTTACCGAAACTTATCTCCATGCTGTTGAAAGGTTCTGCTCTCATGACGTCACTCCATCCCACGACAGTGTTAACTTTTGCCCACACTTGCATCCGAATCGGACGAAAGATGTCAAGAATATCCATTCAAATGCTGACTCTACCACCCTGAATTAAGGTTCACTATTGATCATATTGATGTTTTTTTTTAATTCAAAGTGGCACGCGTCGATTGCGACATGCTTATAGCAATAGCAGTTGTATTTTCAATTTCGAAACGCCGCATACGAAATATTACTTTAAACTTAATGACCTAGAGGCGAGATTCGGTTGAAGGTAATAATCCGCCTAAAACTAGACACGAGGATCGCCCAGCCAACTAAGCCTACACGGTATTAAGCAACTGCATTATAATGCAACTAAATGTAGATGTGGATTCTGGTCACACTTTGGAAGGAATCAAATGATCTCTTCTATTTGTTCGGTTGAAATGACATCGTAATAGGTTATTGTGGGTGTATTTATTCAATATCAAAGGCTTTTGGAGTGGAGGCGAAGGCAAGTGTCAAAGGCTATGATGGTACATCCGGCCCTTTGGCAAGCTGTTAATGAATATCACTAGTGACATGTGGGACGCACAGTAACAATAGTACCAAACACTGAGCCTGGCACAAGTGTGGCCACGTGCGTACGAGCATTTAGTAATGATGCTCCTCCGGGATAAGACCCTGAAAGCCTGCAATCTAATTTAAAAAATCTGTTTCAAATATTAATGTGACGTTTTAAATGCTGCCTACACTACATTCGTCACACAGGACATATATCTACACATAAGATTCTAGCGAGCCCAAACTCGATAGGGTCGCGTTGTAATCTTATTAGTAATGGCAGATCCTTGATCAATTGCTTTTTGGTGAGTAAGGATAGAGAAGACTTTTGCCCTGCAGTAGGACGCATTTACCTAGCTAGGCTTTGACCAAACTCGCCGTTTATATGTATATATTAAAATGCAAATGAAACATCTAAACCCAATTAATCGAAAAATCGACTACAAACCCTCATTTTTTCACAACTTATTCTCAAAATTTTTACTTGTAACTTAAATAACTGAAGCCACCGTTACCACCACTGACCTATTATTACTACGTACATACGAGTATAACTCAATGGTTACCACGAGTTCCGTTAAAATTAAGTTCAGTGACTACTTATCACCATAACATGTGTAAACCCAGCATAAGATTGAAAATGTAGCGACATGAGGTAAAACTAAATTGATAAGTACCTATTGACATCGAAATTTATAATAACTTGTTACCACCTAATATCTCCAGCAAATAAAGTAAAACGATTAATATAATTTTAAAACAGTGCCGTATCGTATGTTAATCAGATGATTTAGATTTGTATGTTTTTGATTTCAACCTCACGTCTCATGCTAAGTTAATAGGGCCGTTGAATAAATTAATAAAAAAAACATATTTTCCACTCCTACAACTACCTCTAATCAACTAATACCGATAGGTACGTAGACGGCTAGACGCTGAAAACACTGCCCTGCATCGCCTTTAGTGGGGACGTCGCCAATCCCGTGTAAAATCATTGATGGGTAAAATAAAATAGCAATATATAGGTAACTAAGAAAGTTTTAAATACACATTTGTATACGTAATAGGCAATAGGGCATGATCTGTCTCTGATGTTATATAGTATTTCATCCGTTAGGCGTTTTGAACATTAGAATTAGGTATTTCGTTCAGGTTAGGTATTTGAATGTAGCTATTTCAAACCCACAACTCAATGGCTACAACTGATTTACCTATCGTCAATACACCTGCTTTTACATAGACATAGACATAGAAATATTTTATTAAACATCACAAAGCGTGACTTAACTTTTAGAAGTATCTTTTGAAATACATAATTTTGAGATACTTATAAATCTTTTTTCCTAACCTAACCTAACATTGGAATGTCATCTACCTGACATATTTTCTCTAATTGTATGTAGGGAATAAATTCAAGACTGTCACAAACTTCTGATACTCGTTGCAATTGATTGACGACTCAATACTGCAGTTGCTTTTTGAGATTCTCAGTAATAATGTGCATAGGTACTGCATATGGAACACCATGCCTATACCACCTTAAGATTAGCGTCGTGTCTCTATATGCATCATTTGTATTGTTCTTTATTGCTGCGAATGAATATATCAATAAAGATGCGACCATACTGTCGGGCATTCATTTTCAGTTAAGAAAGACCAAAGGAGACTTATTATCGAGTACTTATTGACATGCTTCATCTCTTCCTATACTCATACATCATCCAACAGCTTTACTAATGTTACTTCGTCCACAAATTAATGTACCTCTTTCAAAGTATCACTTATCCTTTCGGCATGCCATAAAATATGCACTTATATGAGTACCTTATGCTAAGGTGTTAAGTGCTCTTTTGGACTGCCTAATATGATGTGCGCATTGATTTATTACCCGCCAGTCCTTTAAAAAACAAGATAAATTTGGTTATAAACTGTTTGTTTTCTTTTCTCGTTTACCGTAAGCTTTGTCTTTTTACAAAGTTACTGTTGCCAGTAAGAGACGCGCTGATGTCGGCCGTCGTCGTCGTAGCTAGTACGGAAGCGATATTAGTTACATTTCTCGACGGCGGCAAAGTTATGTTTGTCTTGTGTTTCGTAATACGGCACGCGCCTCGGCCCACGTGACACTTTCTTTAGGAAATAATACGACCCCCCCTTGACCCCTCTGACCCTTTATGTGGGATTAATCGTATGGTGCAAGTTTTAATGCGTTTATCAATCTAACTGTGATATTTAATTGAAAATTTCTCCCTACTAGTTTTCCAAGCTTAAACTCTGTAATATATATGTACAGTCAAGGCCATAAATATTATATACGTTCCCAGAGCTTCAAATATATCTGTACTATCTGTTGGCCAAATAATCCATACGATAATTTCGATCAGAAATATGTGAACATTACTCGAGTCATTAAATTGTGTACGCTAATACGGTGTTCATAAATATCCGTACAATGACGGGCAAATATATTTAGACAAACAGGCAGACAAAAATATCTATGCACATATAATTCATATACATGTGAACAAAGCAGAGGGCAAAAATATCTAGACAAGTACGTCATTCAAAACCATGTAAACAAAACAGGGGTCAAAAATATCTACACACATTTCTGCTTCATATGAGCAAAAAGCTATTCAAAATAATCTATATCTTATATGTGTCTGAAAATCAATACGGAAATGTAAGTAGGTACACATAAATGCAGCGGGGCAATCTAGACTGCGGGAAATTAAAACTAAAACGGCGCACACGTCTAAAATCGATTAAGTATAAACGATGCATTTATGATCAAAACCAAATATCATACAATTAAACTATGAAGTACAACACGAAAAATAGTCAAATTGTACTACAAACAAACAAACCGTGAACATACCTTTGCCATGTTGGAATAAAATAGATATCGATTTCTGAACGAGACAAAGTATAATTAATTAATTATTTCTTTGTGTAGAATGATACAATTGTGATATGGAATATATATATATAAGCTTGATAAAACATTTCAAAAATCGGCTGTAAAATCGATGCAATGAACCATTCGATAATAATCGCTTGATTTGACAGACGAGATGTCTTAGCCTCATCACTACAAACTTCAATTCATATGTCTCAAATATTTGAAGTTACATATCACAATCTATAACTTTGTATGCATATTCGTATCGTGTACAACTATACACAAACAATAAATTATAAATTAAGGAGTTACGTTTCCGTTGACTACCAATCTGCAACGTGTAAAGGCACTGTGCCGTGGTGCTTAGTTTAAAAATGAACCATGGTAAAGAAATAAGCTAAAACACGCATCCAGGTCATCACGTTTACTAAATTGCGACAACACAGACACTTATAGTCTATATTCGTCCGGGTACCGTCGCATACCGGGTAGAGTCAATCCGACCCAGATTGGGCCTAGCTGAGTTTCTTGCTGCACTATTCTCAGCTAGGCTAGGTTTAGTGAACCAGTGACAAAACTCCCAGTAGCTCGATTCCACTGACACAGTTCAGATTCGGTTGAAACCGCTCAACCAAGCTCACTAGACCGCAAATTCTTAGAGTATTCCAGTGTTTAAACCGCCCGCGCGGTCGTGTCGGAGGTTTCCCCAGGCCACCCTCCAACCGTGCACTCGTATCGCTATACTTGGCCCGGCCTATAAAGCTACAGTCAGGTTCAAAATACGTTTACTAAATAAAATATGTATTCAGACAACGATAATTATCTCGCGACACCTAATGTCATGACCAAAAAAAACTTGATTGCTGTATTAAATTATCTGTAACTTACTCTATATTTGATGAGAAGCAAAATCTGAAAATATAAATGTTTGTAATAAAAGGCAATTTGCATAAACAAATGAAGGTTCTATGACGTAGAACAAAATGAAAGGGACGAATGTATCGTTTGACATTTCCGATCTCTTCTCGGTGAACGTCATTTTCGAAGTTTGAATTAAATTTGGTTTATTTACATGTACGGATATTTATGGACTTAGCATGTCTAAATATGTTTGCCCTTTTGTTATGTAGATATAATTGTATTTGTAATTTGTCTAGATATTAATGAGAAAATTTTGTGTATATGAAATTGAAAAATCTTTATGTGGATATTTTTGACCTCTGTCATGTTCAGATGCATATGAAAAACATGTGTAGATTCTTTTGTCTGCGTCTTTGACTGCATATATTTGCCCGTCATTGTACTGATATTTATGACCGTACGCTAAGTACACAATTTAATGACTTGAGTAATAATGTTGACATATTTCTGATCGAAATTATTGTATGGATATTTTTGGCCAACAGATAGTACAGATATATTTGAAGCTCTGGGAACGTATATATATTTATGCCCTTGATGTACAGAGGACACACGTATGTAAATAGTGGTCCCGTGGTACCTAATCCGATATTTAAGGCATGTTGTCCTCCAACAAAAATCCTTAGGGAGTGGATATTTATTTGAAGCGTTTGGGGTGGAAAAACTGGGACCATGGGGACCGACTCTATAAAGATCTGTCGGTGCGCCTAATAGAAACCACTGGTGACCAGAAGGCTGGCCAATATTTCGCGCAAAGGATAAGTATTACCATTCAGCGTGGTAATGCGGCCAGCCTTCTGGGCACCCTACCCGCTGACGGCGACTTGGGTCACATTTTTTATCTTTAATTTTAATTATATACTCCTAGTTCAAGTTTTTATTTGATTGTTTGTTTATTTATAAGACGTTGTACATATTGAATAAATCAAAACAACAATGTAGAAATATATAGGTAGAGATCTCTAATTTTTTATAGCCTTCATCTACGCACCATCTATGCTTCTACGCTGTTTCTACGCTTCTTCCCCTTCATCGAAGCGTATAAAAAATTAGAGAACTCTATTTATTTCTATAGTCCTCAATTTTTTCCTAAATAGTTTATATACAAAAATGTAAGCATATTCAGTAATATTAGAAATTTGTAATTATTTTTTTCATTTACCGTCATCGTTATTTTATAGACGCTTAATCTCGTAACATGGACACCGTGCGCCTACGCAGATCCCCATGCACATTATCGCGCAGCCCGCAGCTCTTTGTGCGAGCCCCATACATCTAAAGCGATGACACTTTAAATACTACCGGACTAAAGAGGCTGATCACGGTGGCCGCCATTTCAGAGAAATTAAGACACCATTCACTGGCAATCGTAATAAAAACGATAAACTTGTATGCGATCAGAACATTTAAAAAATGTAATTCGGAAAACTTGTCGTTGTTTACTTTAATATAACAAAAGCAGTGCATACGGGGTATTTTGTTAAACAACGCGCAAATTATACGTGATTCCTAGTTACATGTGCCTGTTAACCTATTGACGATTTTAATTATGTTATTTTCTGAAGGAACTAAATATAACTAACTTAATCTATTACTATTTAACTAATTGAAACTGTTTCTTCTGTTCCAGGTAATTTCCTGAATTTAACGCTGGTATCAAAAGTCATTAAGACAGCGACTGATTCAAGTAATACTCTACTCAAGTAATCTTTTGATCACACTGAATTCTCGATATAGTGTAGTTGCATAAAAAATAAGTTTATGGTATTTGGCGCATAAAAAATTACACGTGTGTACAGTGGGCCAACGAAAATGTTGAGCACTTTAGTACTTTGTCAAATTAAAGAGGTTTCAAATTTTATGACGTTTCAGTCTAAATATTTCTTAGATTTCGATGTGACAAGGTTCTAAGTATGCTCAACATTTTCATGGGCTGACTGTACTTAAAACAGAGTAAAATTTAGCTAATTGATTTAATGATATTTCATAACATAAATATTACGGTGGACAAAAAAAAAAGGAAATTTAACACACAAATAGTACTAGTGGTCGTCTGTGTTACTAATTAATATTGTACACGTATAATGTCACTACAATGTAGTTTATAAAGCTCAGTCCTTGTTTGCGACAATTTATACCTCTCATAAAATAAAAAAGTAGGTAGGTAATGTTGAAAGTGTTATACAAGAGACGAAATCGGCCACCCCTGTTGTGTATTCGGCCACCTACGGACACTGCATGGAATTCGCTTTCCAATATATATTGTATGATTTTTAGTTGGATTTATTTAAAAAACCGAACTTAATTATTGTATTTTACTTAAACAATATTCCATCTTTGCAAAATATTATAACTTGAAATGCTTCATTTATTTTTAGACTAATACACAATCATTTAAATTCTAATATTTATTCTGCACGGCTCTATTCGGGGTAGAGATACCAACATATTAATCGATACATGTCAATCGGATAGAAAAAAATATTGGTTCCCGAAGGTACCATAAATAAATAAAAAGAGATGTAGTACGATCGACCAAGGGACTCATTATCACATTTGGACCTACTTTTATTCTACTATTTGTATATTTCTACTATTTCTGAAAAAATAATTTCATAGATATGTCGCAGCCGGATTGTATAATCCGCCTTTTTACATTACGGCTAGCCGTTTTACAAAACAGAGCCGTTTTGTAAAACGGCGGGTTAAGGATTAGCCGGATCGTCATTGCAATACGTTCTACAATATGGCCGTAATGTATTACGGCGAATTATACAATCTGACTGAACCGGTTTTTTACATTACGACTAGGCGAATTGAAGAATGCAAAGCGCCGAACACATTTTGGCGGATTTTCAATCTGCCTAATCGTTGGCCTGCCGTAATACAAAACAGCTCTGTTTTGTAAAACGCCTAGCCATAATGTAATACGGCGGATTATACGATTTGCCTGCGACACATATAACATTTCTCGGTTTTGTGGGTAACAAATACACGTGACGGCACCTTCTCCTCTATAACTTCATCAGTCGAGAGATTTTCGTAAGCCCCCGTAAGTAAAAATAAGTGGGTAAAGCATGGGTAAAGCCTAAGTTCTTCTAATATATATTTGTATCCACATTCACGTCGGCGCGCAAAAAGACATCACACATGAAAACGTTCCACCGATAGAAACGAACATCAAAAATATTATCCGTAAATATTCAAATAGTCTCTATCAAAGTAAACACCATGATCGGACCCGTATCATCTTATTGACAAGGCTCATGTGTGCTTTGACACAAGGGGTGCCTTATTCATTCGACCTTGTGGAATCGGAACACCGTATTAAGGCCATAGGAAACACAAATATTTGATATTTATTCCATTTTAGTGTCCCGTATCAATCGGTGTGACATTTTTCAGCTTTTCGCTTACCTATATCTCTGTAACTATGCACTTTTTGTATACCATATTGTATGACAAAGTTAAAGAGCATTAAATTACCTAAAAGTTAAGTGGTCGACCAGATTTTGGAGGTATTACGTATTTTATTAGCAAAATGGGACTATGATTATCATTTATTTCGGATTAAGCAAATAAAATTTTATCTCATTGAAACTATTTTTGCATAGATTGCAGTTGCACACAAATAAATGTTTTGGTACTAATTGATGCTGCAAACGTTACCTCAGGGCCGTCTAGGCTAATCTCTTAAAAATGTCCCACGTAGGCGCCAGCCCACACTTAGGTACATACGCGTGAAAAAATCATGGGCTGCAAGATGAAATCGTTGTTGTATTTCATTAAGGTTCATATTACTTACGCACAGACCCAACTAAAGATTGGTAGATCAGAAATAAAAGTGGGCTATGCATTACGTATAAAATGATTCTTAACGTGTTTCTTCATAAGGTTGCGTTTAGGGTGTGACAGAGCAGTTAATAGGTCTGTTGGTTGCCCACGCGCCTCCATCGACTTTTGTTTTGTAATCGAAGGATAGCTGCTTTCGTTTCTACAAATTTGAGGCTTTTGTAAATTGTTAAGTGATCAATGTTGACGTTGACATGTACGAATAGTCAAGGATATTGAAACACGTACCTTTTTCGTTCCTGTGACAACGTCGATTAAGGTGGGGCGCTTTCCATACAAAACGTATTTTGACATTCGCAGGCTAACGGCGTGATATTCAATCCCTCAGAAGACAAAATCGTCTGTTTCCACCCACCCTAATAAGATCGTAGGTACTTTGAATTTGAAGATAGCTAAAGCTAAGATGAGCTAAAATACACTAAAACGCAAATATGGGAAGAAAACTGTAAAAAGAAGCAAATATCCACGGTAGTACTCCATAGATGACTTCGTATCTTCTTTCCTGATGATCGTGGAAAAAATATTTCAATAGAAGAATTGTAGCACATTTTGTGATCTACAATATTGCAGAACTATATTTAGCGCTAAAATGCACTTAAAACGTAAATATGGGAGGAATACTAGAAAAAATTGCAGTTTTAAAGATATCTCCTGTCATACCTTCGTCCCTAGGGGTCATAGAAAAAATCTTTGTAGCAAAAAGTTTTAGCAAATTTTGTGTTCTACAATATTGCTGAAGCATGTTTAGCACTAAAATGAACTTTAGCGACAGTACAAGGAAAAAACTGAAAAAAGTGACAGATTTTCTAAAGATGGCGGAGAAAAATATGGAGCTGGAGGGTCAAAAATTTCGGGTACAATGACAAATATTGTCCTTTACGACATATCAAAAACTTATAACAATCGAACCATAGTTAGGGTACCGGAACCACGATTTACCAAAATGTACAACGAAAAAATTTGTATGGGCTGCACATTATCCGGTATAACATACTTCCGGCTCAAATTTGGGGATGGAGACAGGCAGATCCGTATTTTGCAGGGTCTAAACCCTCTGATAACGTTGTCACCCCAACTGTTATATGACTTGCTTCTTGCATACTACTTCTTGAAAAACGGTCCCTGACTATTATAGAGATAGGGGAAGTGTTTCCAAAGCGGGTACGCTAAGGAAAAACTCAAAATACTCACAAACTGAATGTAGAGATGGACTGGATGTAGAGTAGCATTTTTTACGTTTACAGACAGGAAGTTTATTGAACTTGAAAATAAAATAGCATTTATGAGCATAGCTTTTTTAATCTTTTTAAAATAAAATAAATACGAAAGGTCTCCAAAAACCCGCTTTGCCCAACCATAGGCCTAAAGTGGGTAGTCACTTTTGGGAAAGTTGGGTAGGCCCGGTTAAACGATCGTAGCTATAACTATCTTTAATACCATGCACTATCATGTCAACCATGAAATCCTATATTTACTCAAATATTAACAACATGGCTTGTTCCGTTAAATATTACTTTTTGGTATCCTGACAAGTGGGTCACGTAAACGCAACCCACACAAACTTTACTTACTAATATTACTATATGTTTATGACTTATAATATAAAAATTGTCACAAACAGTTTTCAAGAGATAATTATTGAGATATTCATGGTATCCCAAGCTTTTTATCGCAAGTTTCTTTATTTTCAAAGTAGACAATGTAATTCTGTGAAACTGAAACTATCATTTTCCCGCTTGTTCCATCTCTATTTTCATGGACGACTCATCTCACAATGCCTGTGCTGTTTTGCGATGATATTTATTCACCATCTGAAAAATGAAACACGTTAAAGTTTAAGTTAATACTACGGGCAAAGCCGGTAGATCCTAGACAAAAAACCTACCCACTTTGCCCTACCTGCTTTACCCAAAACACATTGTTAGGATCAAATAAGAATACATTGAAACCTAGACAGAGGCTGGATTATATTATGACTAGCGGCCCGCCCCGGCTTCGCACGGGTAGTCCAGTTTTTTTTACCTAATGTTTTGATCTCATTACCTAGTTATTAACCTACTCTATATATTACTACAAACGACATTTGTCTAGTCCCTTATTTCGAATATTACTCGTTTTCCATACAAACATTCAACCCCCTTTTTAGACCCTTTAAGGATGAATTTTCAAAAACGCATTTTTTAATATTTTATCTGAGATCTGCCATATCTGCCCGCGAAGTATGAAGTCACTCACTTTAAAATACACAGCTTACCCTTACAATGTTTCAACCCCCTTTTCATCCCATCAGAAGGTGAATTTCCAAAAACGCTGAAATTAGTTTTCTTATAACTGAATGCTAGGTCTAAACAAAGTTTCAACTTACTCGTTTAAAAAAAGAATTGCGTCCATATAAACTTTCAACCCCTTTTTCACCCCTTCAGAGGGCGATTTTCGAAAAATGCTGAATACCGTTTTCTTCTATTTTAATGCTTTAATCTATTACAGAAGTTGTAAGTTTCTATCTTTAAGATAAGTTTCTTCTCCATACAGAATGTCCACCCCCTTTTTACCCCCTCAGGGGATGAATTTTGAAATAAATTATAGCCTATGTCCTATTCTGATGTCTAAGCTACAATACCGGAAAGTTTCTTAGATATCCGTTCAGTAGTTTTTGAGATTAAGCGGAACGTACATCCATACATCCGCACAAACTTTCACGTTTATAATATTATTAGGATTAGGATTTATTTTAAATGGTAATTATGCTGAAATATTACGGAAATATGAATAACTATATAGTAGCAAACGTTTCCAGATAATCAAACAACACGTACCTTGTTTAATCGTAAGAAACAGCACCAAAAACTTCGATTGCACACTGTCTCCGATTCTCTTCCCAGCGGCGCTCGCGCGGCATTAGTTGAAACTAACCACTGGTCGAACACTAGTTTTCGGCGCACGCACACATTTATACTAACGTTACATACAACTACATACGGACGCCTACCCGCTTTAGGCAGGGTACCCGCTTTGGGCACTCTTCCCCTACATGTTAGAGAAAATGTAGAATTATGTGATACTAATTAGTATTAAAAGGAACAACCAGGTACATTTATTAATAAAACATAATAACTGATACTCTAATGACTCGCAAAATATGTGTAACGGTCCGGCTATTGTCGGTAAAAACTAAAAAAGAAGAACGACCCAAGTATTCTATTTCCTTCCCAATTTTTGAACTACTCACATTTTTGAACTAGATGAGTACCTATTGTCAGTACCATTCTATCTACTGTTGTCTTTCTTTATGGTATAGGTATATATATATAACGCTATGAAACGAATTAAATTCCCGCAATGTAAAGGCAAAAATACGCGTTATTTTCTTAGACAAAATCCACAGGAAATTTGCAGATAATCAAAATCATAATGATATTTTGTATTAGTATAAATTTAGGAATAAATCTTTCAGTATGTTCAATATCTTATTTCAAATTTTAAATGAAGGATACAACATCGTCATTAAAAATCTGTTACCCACTCAGGGACTTGTAAAACAAACCTGTGAGTGTAAAACTCGGTGTTAACTCTTCCAGGGCCGCAGACCTGTCCGACGGGTTTGGAGCGGCCGTTTCGGTAATATCATTAATTGGTGGACTGTAAGGGACGCGTGCTCGTGAGCCGAACAATCAATATGAATTTGTAACCCATTGGTACCTACAGCATAATGGAGTAGGCTTTATATTTGATACAGTAATCTAATAAAGTATTCGATCGAAACAGACTACCTACTGTACAGACTGTACCCATTATGTTTCTTGCAAGGTTGCAAGGAACCGTAAAGTCATAAATGTTATGTACATTGTACATACCTGTGTATGTAGTTTAGCTACTTATTTAATAGTCTAGCTCTGCCTAAGATTAGGCAACTTTGTACCCACCAACAAGCTGAGCTGAAGTAGAACTCCACAGGTGAGAATTTCCGTGTTTCTGTAAAGTTTGTGTCAGTAAAATTATAAAAAAAAAAGTTTTACTTAAATAATTTGGACTAAGATTACTAAAAATAAACCTGACGATGTGTCCCTCGCGTAGGAGGGCTTTTCGGGTATTTTGAAATATGTTCTTAACCCGTCGTATTTCATTCGTCACTAACGTTAAGGCTAATATCATCTTACTTTAAAATATCATGTTTACCGATTTTTATCAATTAATCCTCAAACAGATATTAATAATGATGTGGGTTTAAGATGTTTTAGTCATTCATGTACCTACCAAGCTACATTTGGTCTCTTGTAGTAAATGTTATTGAAGCTTAAGGTATTTTATTTGTTTTTCAACTACTTATTAGCTAACAAAAGCTAATATTTGAAAAACATGTATTAGCCTATCATAGAACTTTATTAAAGAAGATCTAGAATTTCATAGTATAGTTCTATACTTCTTTTATAAGATATTCGTTAACTTTTCTTCTAAGCATGAATTGTTAGACGAATGTCAGATACAAATTAGATTATTAAGTAATTGGGGTTTTATTTTAAGATTACTCATATGAACCTTTCATTTCTTATAAAGTAGGTACCATTCTCTTTAATATCAAGATTAAGGCATTGTTAAGCCATTTGTATCCTTTAGGCTAAATTAATAGAAATAGATAAACAGATAAAAAAACATGAATCGGAAAATAGACCTCTTAAGGCCCGTGGTGCTCTCAAATTTGAGATTTGCTCGCCCGCTAGTGGTTGATATGCATATCAATATTGTCTAAAATAATGATTATTTAGAGATAAATGAATTGCCACTCCTTTTTTTAATGAACCGTGAATTTTTCACTTATGGTTTAGAAGTAGAAGTAAATTACCCTTAAATATTTCAAGATTTGTTTACAAGCTAACTTAAGACCACGTTATTCGAAATCATAGTATTTTTCATTCAATTTTAAACCATTAAATACTCACTTTATTGATGGGATATTTAGATATGTTATAGTTTAAGAGTCGGTCTAGTGTATTTTAAGGCTGAAAACACGATATTTGAAACTTCGCTCGATGATCTCACATCGCAAAAACAGGTAAATTTTGATCTTATTGTGAGTCGTATATAAAATATATCCAACTCAGACTCGAGTAAAATATATCAATAGATAGGAATCGATGTGAAGAAGTGCATTTTGTGCTAATTTTTTTTTTAATGTTTTTATATTTAACAAAACTCAAAAATATCAGAAAAGCAAACTGCGCGCTTCATTTTAGTAGACAGATGGCCGTTGGGCCTCGAGCTGGACGGACGTCTGTCGCACTTTTTGCAGTTTGACATTTATAAAAATCGCATATTTAATACCAGTAACTAGATGATATTAACAATTCCAGGGTAAATTACTGGTGAGTCATATCGACGAATAAACATTTAAAATAGTTTTCCTGGTACTTTTACAATTCGAGATAGTGGAAAACATAAAATGTGGCTAATAAAGCTTATCATTATATCATTTTTTTCCTTTTTAAACCCTCTCTTATTACAAAAGGTTTCATTGAGTATTTTTAGAATGTGGAATTTTTTTCCATTATACGGGTCACACTCCTTCATATAGCATATTGTATATTTCATGTCTATGTGTGAGTATATTTATAGCGCCTGACACATAGTTTGACATCTGACATTAGCAAATTAAATTCAAGCTTGGTATTTCAAATACAATATTTTAAATTATTAAATATATTGAGCTTCGTATTGTAACAAAATAAATATGCCCAAACGGACCGTAATCCTGCCAAAGTTTTGACGCTATTCGACTTCAATTTGCTCTGCAGTTCAATGTGGTTCAGTGTAAAGCAGAATGACATCAGTATTACGATGAAAGTGATATTATTGCATTGTGTAATTATTCCAGTATATCAACGTAAACGATAAAAAAAGAATAATACAAATTTAAATGAAAAGATGCCTCGGATAATATCTGAAATAGAAAGGGCCCAAAGCTCTGAGGAATTCTGGCCGCTTACGGCTAGTATGTGGGGGAGGATATCTGGTGACGGCGTCGCGGTCTCAGATCTATGATCAGCGGCTTCGGTGAACTTCACTTCATAGCCACATCATGCGCAAATGTTTACGTGAATTTACTGGACGAAGTGATGCTGCAAATTGTTCTACTGACTTTCCTGACTTTATTCAAGATAATTGCCCCATACAGCACTGGTCACTTGGGAATGGTTTACTCTACAGCTACATCCAGGCGGCAGGCATAAATGTAATGATGTAATGCCATCGCCTGAAATTCGAACCCGATTGAGAATCTTTGGAGTTTAATGGTTCAACAGTGGGATCATCACCATGAAAGAACCAAAGAAGCAATTCAAGCAATAGATACTGCAATGAAATATGGGAGGAAATGCGGGGAACTGACATAATTATCAACGTCTTCTCAGCTTATTGAGAGACAGGCTACAAACTGTTGTAGACGCACTGTGGTTGCACGCATTATAATCCCTCAGTCTTATGTTTTATGTTTATAATAAATTATATAATAAATCTTGAATTTTATTTAAGATGGATTTATGAACCGTACTGTCTTCTCGAAGATCTCACGGTTCGAAATAAAGGCCATACGATAAATAAAGAATAAATATCTGGGCGACCGAGCCTTGCTCGGCGTTTTCCCGGGCATGAGACCTAGCTAGATCGATTGCTCGTCCCCGAAAACCCCCACATACCAAATTTCATCAAAATCGTTAGAGCCGTTTCCGAGATCCCCGAAATAAATATACATATATTTATGATTTTTATAAGAATTGCTCCTTTAAAGATATAAGATAAAGAACTAATAAATAAAGTTGTAAGCTTTTATTAGCAGGGCAAAATATTTATGTTGAATCTTTTTCTAAATAAAATAAAAAAAGTACAAAATATTTATTTACCAAAATAACGCTCAATAATTATTTATGCTCTAAAAATTACAAAAAAAAAACACTTGCTCTTGCCTGAGATTCGAACCTGCGACCTGTGCTTTAGAGAGCAAGCGATTACTAATTACACCACAATGTACTTGGCTTAGTGGTTGAAATTAAGCTACTTATTTGTGGCTTGCAACTTTGACTTTTTGTGTCGAGTCGTGATAAAATTTAGCCCTTATTTAGTTAAGTGAAATCTGTCAAAACTGCGCAACAGAGACAGAGATATGCAATGACAAGTCTACACTCTTTTGCGTGAATGTCATAACAATCTGTTCTAAATTTAAATGGTTGACAACCTAATTATCACGTGCGCCACTCTGGCTTATTCTGGTTAATTTGACAAAGAAGGTCTGTCACATATTCAAATTCTAAGTTACAGCAATCATTAAAAAAACGAGGTCAGTGACCTGTCACAGTAAAGTGAGATAGTGTGTGTAAAATGTAATTGTGTTTGTTACTGGGGAGAATTACGATAATGTTGCGCCGCCTAGCGGATTTTTTGTGTCGCGTTTGTAGTTTCGCTGCAATAAGAGAGCCTTAAACCCTCAGATTAGGATATTAATCTTCAACATATATTTATTTCAGAATAATTCGCTAGCCCATTTCAGGGTTTTAGTGTTTAGAAACATACTATTTAGTGTTACAACTCCTCTTAAATAAAACAATCGACTTTAAGAGTTTCCGAAACCATAAAGTTATCTTTATTACACTTTTGTGTATACATTTTTGGTTGTTTTTTATTTATATTTATTGATAACAGTGTTTACATGACATTACAGTATTATTTTATAACCAATGCGTCACGAAACTTAGACAAACAATTTACATTAAATAGGAACAATTGAGCACCTTGTATCCATCGCCTTTATAGATATAATTGTTCTAGGGTTATAACACAGGTTTGTTATTTGTACACACGAACACTGAGTCTTGAATCATACATCTATCTCTCTCTCTCTCATGGGCAACAGCCTGGCAGAACAAGAAAGAGGACCGCGGTACGAGGCAACCGTGAAATCGGATAGCGAGCGTTGTTGTAAATCAAACGAATGGCTTTCATTTTTTTAGTGTCCATCCCAGGTACTGGGGTGGCTGTATCTTGGGATTTCAATGGAGACATCCCACTCTTAGAACTATAGTCATTTGATGTAATTACGTACCTATATCTCCTATCCCATGTATAATGCATATACTTTGTATTGAACTTCCATGGAAAGTGTACCCGTTATTTTTGCTATTGAGTATATGTACAAGTACTTACAGACATTTATAGTGCGTGGCATCCAAGACGACGCGCCCCTCCACAGCGAATCATACTCATCTATGCTATGCGCAATGTAGGTACGGATTGGGCTGTGGAGGGACGGTACGCGCCTTCGTGGATGACACGCACTGTACACTAACATGAGACAATATAATATAACAACAACACAAGTGGAATAATAAAAACATTTCAATTTGACGTATGGACTAACATGTTCATCATCATCATCGTCATATGTTTTTACTTTCGATTGCAATTTTATTGTACTTCTATGAGTTTTGCAGACCACTATAATATTAAAAAGTTAAATCTTCAAACGAGCAATTCTTGTATATATCTATATATATTTATTTCGGAAATCTCGGAAACGGCTCTAACGATTTTGATGAAATTTGGTATGTGGGGGTTTTCGGGGACGAGTAATCGATCTAGCCAGGTCTCAAAGCTCGGCCGCCCAGATATTAATAAGTTAATAACGCAGGAAAAGTCAGTAATAAAAACATATAAGCTGTCTATAAGTCTATATTCTTAATTCTTACACATAACGACATTAGGATTTGGAAAATTCAGGCATAATGTTCATAACATTATGCCTGAATGCTGTTTTACAACGTTTGTACGCATTTCATTCCTCGTGATTTATTTGTAACATTCCTTGCAGCAAAAACTGAAATATTGACTTTAACTTTAAATGTCGCTAAAGTAGTGAACAGATGTCCGTACTCCGTATAGAGATCGTAAACATTTGACAACTCATAAATATTATTTAGTTATAATATAAGCATATCGACAAACACTAAAAGCGTGCCCACCCGGCCCGTCTCGAGCGGTTATCTCAGGTATTCTGAAGCTTCGGACACAAGCTTGTTTGTCACTGGCCAAAAGCTCATAATGGGCTTTTAAATAATGGGCTAGCTTGAGTCTCGATTATTTTTATTATTCGAATGGATTATAAATCGAAGAACCTGGATAACAGCTTTAAAAGAGCATTCAAAATACATGTTAGTGCTCGCCCCAGTACATTTCGGTAATGCATTAAACTTTTAATTAGGTATTCTCTGTTTACCAACGGCTTGCGAGTGGAGTGGGTGAAGTATGTCAAAATGTTTCGAAGGTGACTTAGGTGACTTTATGTATTTTTATTTGATCTTACCTTACTACATGCATATTTACTTAACTTGATGGTAGTTTGGTATAGCATGCAAACATTTCCTTGAGAAAAACACTATCTAGCCTGTTTTTTATATTAAAATTTAATTTGTTTCTTGCCAATTCTTGCAAGGATAACGCGCCATATATACTTACATACAAATAGCAGCCTATAGCAAAGCAGTCATCGGAATTCTCGTAGCATTTTTGAGCTCTCATAGGGACTTCTCGTTTATCGACTTCCGATTATACATATGTATATCGATAAATACAGAATACAATATGTAAAATAATTATGATTACGAGTAGAAGTAAACAACATGCAGTCTTATCGCGAATGAGCGATCTCTTCGAGAAAACCTTTGTATACCAACTTTAAAAAAATTATAAATACAAATTGAAATAATAATATTTTATTATTTCTTATAAATAATTTGTGGATTTCTTATGGCTATTAAACATTTTTCGAAAGAAATTGCAACTATTAATTTTTCATTGTTTTCATTGCAAATCTCTATTTAACATTTTCAGCCACTTAAAAGTTATCTAAAAGAGATCGCTCTTTAGCGATAAGACCGCCTGTTGTTTACCTCTACTTTTAATCTTCTTTGATATGTTGTGTTGTGCTCTATAATGTATCGACAAAATATGTATATCGGAAGTCGATAAATGAGAAGTCCCTATGTCAGCTCAAAAATGCTACGAAAATTCCGATGACTGATTATTTTAAAGAAAAGTAAACCGGCTAAGTGCGAGTCGTACTCGCGCACGAAGGGTTCCGTCCCATTATCTTTAAAAACGTATAATAAAAACGTATAGTAAACGTAGTAAAATCTTTAAAATCACGTTTGTTGTATGGGAGCCCCTTAAATATTTATTTTATAATCATATTCAAACGAAACAGGTTACATTTTAAAATCACAATTAGTGTTTAGTTAAGTGACAAGCCGGTCGGACACCAAAACAAACGTTTACAACCCGATCACATTCCTTTTTTTTTAATCCATGTTATCTCACGTTATTAGCTCCTTTTTAGGGTTCCGTACCAAAAAGGTTAAAAATTAAACTCTTATTTTAAACTAGGCGTCCTTTTTATGTGGTCGTTATGGGGTGTGTGAAATATTATTAATTATATTTTATAATTTAATCTGAGATGCGAACATATTATGTATATAAAAGCGTAGTCAGGGTGTTGTTACTTCGTATCCGTGCATTAAGACACCTAAGTAATACCGACGTGGATTTTAACGCTGGTAACCGTAATATTTTAGCATCAAAATGACATGTTTTCTTATCTGCTGTCTCAAAATGAAACACTATTATTATACCCGTAGCGTTTCACTATGAAAAAATCAAAGCCAAATAATATATATGATGTGGATGTACTAAATAAAAAAAAAAAAAAAAAAACCAGCAGGTAACATAATCACCTATATAATGATTATCGAATAAAGGATTACTCGTTCAAAAACATATTATATACCATATATTAGCCTAACTATAAATTAAAATAAAACAAAATTCTAATACATTTCATATTTCAAGTAACATACGACTCGTAAAGGTATCGTTTTTTAATGAGTTAAGTAAAGAACATTGTAGTATGTTAAACATCGGAACAATACGGGGCAAACGGCAAACGGCAAAGGGCAAGTCGTCGTCGTCTGGATACACAAAAAATACTTTTTGTTTACACTTTACTCGATTATGGCGAAACTGCTCGGTACTAAGTCCTCTATATTTCATTAGGGACAGATTCTGCACACTATTGAAGATTTTTTTGCTGTTTTGATTTTTTGATACTAGGATTTTCACTTTCCGGCCTACCCCTACTTTTTTCGGGCCTATTTTTGGATTTTCTGACTCAGAATCACGAGTATTATTCATTTCTTAAAGAAATAAGTGTCTTCCAAAAAAAAGTCTGTTGATACAGTTTATATGGTTCGTCTATTGGGACGCTGACACAGAAAATTTGTATGGAAAATCAGAGACATTTTTTTCTTCATTATCATCAATAGTACTTGTGACTCTGAGTTATGTTAATATTACATGCAGATAAAGCCAACATTCATATTAGAAAGAGAGGTTATTTTAGTTAAGTAAACTATCTTTTTTAAACCTTTACATTTTAACGGTAAATTTTCATAAGGAACTTCCTTTAGGAAGGAATATACTTTTTATTTCTCTCGTTAGGCGTTTGGCACACAAGTATTCCTATGAAAAGTTACCTATTTGCATTCGTGTATGTACAACCTTTGCCATCACGTAGAAGTGTGGAATTCCTAAAACGAGCTTTAAATATTTATATTTTGTCGACAAACAATTCGTCTGTTCGCGCTGATTCTAAAATTGCGTTGGACTGCGCAGTAACATATTCTAAACGGCTTTAGAATACCTACCACATAAAATGATTAAATTATTATGCATAAAACTTTTAATTTTAGTTACGGTTACGTGGTACTACTGTGATACTGCCGTTGCCTCCATGGCGATGGCGCACCGGCCAAAACTCTTCAGTTTCCCGAGGAATAACCGGACCAAGAGGTCATAATGAGGGCTACCGTTTTGGAGCTCGCCTTTGGCGTCACTACGAAAATAAATTAACGTTGAAATCTTATATCTTTAAACGTGTCATTCTTGTATATATATATATATATTTATTTATTTCGGGGATGTCGGAAACGGCGCTAACGATTTTGTTGAAATTTGGTATGTGGGGGTTTTCGCGGACGAGCAATCGATCTAGCTAGGTCTCATGGCCGGGAAAACGCCAAGCAAAGCTCGGTCGCCCAGATATTAATATTCAATACATAAAAACTGTACCATTAAAATATCAAACCTCCCGTAATGTGGCGCAGTCCCGTTTTGTTCTGAAAAAGTAGGATATACGAGTAAGTTTATGAACGATAAAATTTTCGCAAAGCACTGAAATTCGTTGACCAGTAGGTAACTCATGTTTGCCATAATCAGTCTCATGTAAGTAATGGGTATGGCCAGCAAAAATTGTACATTTGAGAAAAGGCAATGTCCCTGTCACTTAAATAATTATAACGTTCGTATATTACTGTTATATAATAACATGGAAAGGCATATCTGATCCACGGAATTTTTACGCATATATAAATTTAATTTAAGTTACCTACTTAACGTGTCCTGTGATTAATTATAGAATTTTTTTGAAGGGTTAATTTTTGCGTTCATGCTAAAATTTTTGTGTCCCACAACTCACAACGATATCGCGCAGATCGAAGTCAGGAAAAATAGAAAATTTGTTTCTTACCCTCTATAGATTGGGAATAGATAACGTTGTTCACTAAATTTGCTACTTTTCTATTGATTTTTTTTAATTAAATAACGCTATAAAGTGTCAAAAGTAATTTCAAACATGTGTCTCACTTTTGGTTCTTGAATGTTACTTCACGTAAGTTACCATGTTACTAAGAAACTAACAAGAACCCAGGGCCGTAAAAGCCTTCATTGTGTCATGGCAACACCACACTACGGATTGTCCAACATACGGAATCACTTCGGATATTTTGTTCACGGCAGAATGTCAACAACAAGTGGCCGGCGTGTTTGTCTCGTTAGTATTGCAAGTTTTGAAAAGTGAAGTATAAATTGTAGATTTAGGTAGCCTATACGTTTAACGAATTAATGTACCCAGTGCTTTCTAACTTCAAAACTCTCCGAATGAATAATTTTTAAGTTTATGTCTACAGCATTTTCGATTCACGAATGATACTGTTTTTCTAAGCTTACAAATTTCACCTGTGTTACTTTAATTCCGTGCGTTACCAGTTTCACGACTGTTATTGTACAATTTTTGGCGGCCATACCCTAATATTGAAAAATAATCACCATATCATTCTAGTTAGAAATAAACCCACAGACAGTAAAATTTGTCGAACAATTTATATGGGTGAATTACGTGTCACAACGGAATCATTTAAAATGCAGGCGAATTAAATGCCTTAACTAGTTATGTGTCAAACGTTTGGTACTCACTTATTTGACATTTTGGAGACCTCTTATCACACTAAAGATAGCGCCTCTTGCAGGCGAATCAATACGCGGTAGCCCTCATTGAATGAACCCAGACGCTCGAGGCGGTTGCCCGCGACAGGTCCCCACTATCTTTACCCTACTTTGACCATGCGACAATACGGTATTAAACCCCTAGTCAAATCAGTCATCATCTTTATGCTTATAAAATCTTTCAATTAGCTAAAATAAATTAATAATTGATGTTTTTCGAGTATTTTCGTTAGATCTTTTATTAGTCAAGTAAAAAATAATTTATTTTTCCCTTAGTTGAATACCCTATATAAACTGTTTTCATTCTAAATGTATAACTTTGGAATTTTGTATACTTAACTGGTAGATCAGATTTCTTTGTAAAGTCCTTAACTTAATACTTAAACCGTGTTAATAAATATTATGAAGGCAATCTGACGAGCAGTATTTGGTTTATAGTATTTGTCACGTCTTATTAGAAATATATGTATGTGTATGTAAACCCATTTAAATTCTGCAAGAGTAACTAGTAACTACTACCAACTTCTGTACCCTTTAGAATAATTCAAGCCGCTTTGTTTCTTTACGTTAGAAATCTATGTGTTATGCATGTGTAATCGACAATTACCCCAACTAAAAAATAAACCTAGGTATTATTAGTTGTGTATCTATTAGTTGACGTTATCTACTTACGTACTCAAAATATAGCCTTTGAATATAGCAACACCTAAAGGTTGTCACTGGCTAATAAAACTAACTAACTAACTGGGCTGGCACGACGACCCAAAATGAGCCTTGGCCTCCGACACAATAGCACGCCACTTTTCTCGGTCCTGCGCAATTTCTCGCCAGCTTGCACCAGCTCCGAGCTCACGCAGGACCGCTTCCACCACATCCCTCCAGCGATACTCTGGGGCGACCCACAGGACGTCGTCCGGTCGGTCTGGCTAATAAACAATATGGATTTTAGAAATTTTAGAAAGAGATAAACAAGATTGTATTTTACCTGATGCGGTGTTTTCTAAGAGCAAATAAAAGGTGTGACCTAGGGCCCCACCGTATTCAAAGGTAGTTCGTACCGGCCAATTGTAGGAACAGGTTCTATTTAAAAAGAGCCGAGTCGGCGCGTGCGTCGGCCGCTACACAAGCGTCCGATAATTAGTTTTCATCCCAGTCACGATCACATTCCGAGCTCTGTCGACTCATCTAACTTAACCAACACCAATTTACTTGTGCCGATGGAAAAATCACATACTTACTTACTACAGCAACCTCTTACAAAACATAAGGACTGTCTTTGAATTAGCGACTCGTTCGTCAACAATTTAAATTTGTACGTTTATCTATCAACGCCAGGTTATTTGTACCGATGGTCAAATTTAAAGTTGCAGTACCTAACCGCTTAACGATTAGTCTTGTTTTCTTAGATAACAGCGCCGCCATCGTACGGCGAGTTGAGGTGTTTCAATAAGTCCATTCGCAAGCCTTAATGATGATTTTAAGCTTATCTTCGTAACATGAATTTTGGGCGTTTAGCGGCGTTTTTGAGATAAAGTCAATTAAATTAAGTGCAAGTTCTAGAAAGTACTTAGTTATTTACGGTACAGTCAAGGACACCAATATGTATACACTTTTTCACCTTATTCCATTGAAATAAGGTCCAATAATGTATACACATTTATGCCCTTGACTGTACTGCAAAGTCACAAATAACCCAGTCGAGATATGTACAACCTCGAAATGTTGGTAACTTTGATAAAATTTTAGCACGAATGTTCATGAAGGCCTTGTTTTCGTCTCCGAAAAGTCCCCACGCCAGAACCTTCGAGAGCCGCCACTATCTTGAGAAACGTACTCCATGCGTAAGATTTTCGCATTTTGTGCGAAATCTACGTACCCTATTAAAATATGGTCAAGGGCAACATTGAAGCTTAATAAATTCTGCACTAACCTATAATACATAACTGTCATGAGAAAACATGTCTTCGTGGAGAAAAATCCACCCACGTGTGAGGTTTTGCGTTAATGTCATTCCAGGGGAGAATATCTGAACATGAAGCTTGGCAGAATTTCAAATGTACCTAGATTTATACAATAGGATATGAGCTATAATAATATTAACATTTTACCCAACTACGACTAAACCAAAGAGAAGGGTTATGGTTTAAATAGATCGTTAAGTACTGTTAATTTGCTGCCACCTCTAAGTCAAGATACTTGATGAATTCCAACAATTGAAGTGGTGTTAGATTTCTCCTAATTCTAACTACGTGTTGGCGCATATAGAGTTTAAGAAATTTCAACATGGCGGGAGTAAGAGATCGTCAAATCTGAAATCATAACTTTGCATTTAGCGCCTAAATTATCGGCCGGACTTTAATGATAATCTGAGAAAATTACGCTGAATACGGGCAGTCAGCGGACATAATTCCGATAGTTTTGAAAATTGGGAGTGGGGGCGTGTGAACTTTTGGGAGACGAAAACAAGGCCTTCAATGAACATTCGTGCCAAATTTCATCAAAGTTACCAAGATTTCGAGGTTGTGCATATCTCGACTGGCTTAAAACTACTTTAAACTGTTGCAAATGTACATTTAAATATTTGCAATGAAAATTTAATTAATATCTACACTCGAGTCCAAAGAGCGTATAAAAGGGGCTGTGCTCCATACGTAAACAGTACGTCTCTTTCGAGCGGGTTTCACAAATCGTGGAACACCAGTGACACCACCGTGACTTTGATATCACGCTCGGGACGGCCAGAACCACTTTGCCCGTAATCTCGGCGTCCGACAGAGATTTAACATCCATTAGTTTCATCTTGTGAGTAAGCAGTTGCTGCATTAAGAAGGTTCTTTAATGGACGTTTAAAGAACAAGATTATATATGTTGGAACATGGAACTCACGTGCTGTTAGTCCTTTGGCTCATGGAAACAACGTTGCGTTCTTATTTAGTAGTAAATACGTTAGTCGAATTATACCCGCAGGGTAATTGTGAATTTGTGAAACCAGTTTACTGATCATCACGGTTCGAAATAATTGCCATACGATAAATAATAACTGTCATATATTACATTGAATTGTCATATGATGACAAGACAATCAAATCATCTGAAACCATTCTGAAACTACCCCAAAAGTCATGTTGACTTGAATCAAAATGTGTACAAAAGCAGGTGTAAAGCGGGTATTACACTGTTTTAATTAAATACAACAGTAAATTAAATACAACTAAATAACTTATGTAGGCTAGCCTGATCCCTACACAAGGTCATCGCCTTGTTGAAATTTGAAATAAATGCATATAAAATTAATAAATAAAACATAAAGTTAATGACCTGTAAATTTTACGTATGTAGCAATAATTCTTACATCAAAATGTTTGCATTCATAGTCCGCAGCAGGGAACTCCCTTCTTAATATTCATTATAAAAATTTTCGAGAAAAGTACGAAAAACTAGTTTTTTGCGGTAAAAATGGTAAAGTTTGATGGCAATTAACTTGGTATCAGTGACTAGTTGACGTAAAGTGAGATGGTATATTGTTTAAGACGGCCTTTGTTAATACGACGAGACAAAAACACCGCGGAAATAAGAAGAATTACAGTTTCGTCAAAATTTCGTGCT
Organism: Cenopis cana; assembly: GCA_951800055.1. NCBI lineage: Eukaryota > Metazoa > Arthropoda > Insecta > Lepidoptera > Tortricidae > Cenopis > Cenopis cana. The sequence continues at coordinate 38,701,604 of OX637471.1, read as the reverse complement.
GCACCCCCTTAAGAGAACACCGTCAAATAGAGGGATGCTTGAAACTTCCTAGACACCTTCAAAAGATTGTCGCGATCTATATGTTTATTACACATCGTCAGAAACTATGCTTATTTTATGTATTAATTACCAGCAAGATGATACTACACGTGTCAGCAGTAGACCTTCTTGATATGGCGTAAGTTTCCCAATTTGCTGCTCCAAAATTTACATGTCGTTTCGCCCTACCTTCCCGAGCCGGACCGGCTTCAGCTTACAGCAAATTCTCACAGTAGTAGGTACATTGTTCTCTGAAGTACAAAAATAATAGTTTAAATTAATCAAAAAATGTTAATCCCGCGGGAACGCGATTATAATGTCCAGGACGCGTGCGCCGCTCCAAGAAACGCCGCCGGTGCGTATTGCGTAATCGCCCCATCTGCGTATGCCACGGCTCCGCCTTTTCATGTACCTAAAATATCACATGAAAACAATATAGAATAAGGTTCTCCCGAAAAATTAAGAATTTATTTACATTGAAACATCTAAAATACAATAATATGAAAAATGAAAATGAAAATGAAATGAAAAATGTTTATTGTGTCTTTTACATGTTTAGATACATAAGGTTGGAATCCCCTTTTAAGCATAAAGTAAGCTTGTGTCAGGAAATTCCGCTCTTCCATAAATACAAGAGGTTTGACAAAATAAAATAAAATATAAAAACCGGAATAGAAATCATACAATCTTAAAATCTTATAATAATACATTAATTATAATATTCTGCTGATTTTAATTATTAAAACTTGGACTTGGTGTGTGTGTGTGTGTGTGTGTGTGTGTGTGTGTGTGTGTGTGTGTGTGTGTGTGTGTGTGTGTGTGTGTGTGTGTGTGTGTGTGTGTGTAGTGTGTTTGAACGCGGGCGCCTGTAAGTGTATATTTAAACATTTTGTAATAGGTTCTCAATCTCATTATATGTTTTAGTTTTTAGCCAATTCGTTACTTTTATTTTACATTCATGTACAGTATTTTGATAAATTTGAATTTCTTTGTGTATTGCATTATACAATTTTGCAGATTGTGTGACGTATTGTCTTCTTGCTAAGGCAGAACTGACAGCAGGTGTCGAAATGACATTTACCCTTCTCCTTCTTATTGGGATGTTCTGAAACACATACGTTGTGTTTTTATGTCTCCTTGTGACTGCGTTTAATATATATAATTTCCTCACCGATAATAAACCACAAAGCTTATAAAGCTCAGTAGTGGAAAATCTCCGTGGTTTAAAATACATCACTTTGAGCAATGCTCTCTGAGCCCTTTCTACCTCTAGGAATTTAGTTTTTGTAGCCCCTCCCCAAACTGGTATACAATATGTAATTACTGATTGAGCAAGCGATATGTAGATTTTGTTTATAAGGGTTTCAGAGGCTATGTGTCTTAAATTCTTGAAAATCCAGATCAACTTGCGAACTCTTGCCATTATAAGCTCTATGTGAGAGTGCCACGATAGTCGTTGATCAACCATAATCCCAAGATATTTTATATTTTCAACTTTCGCTATAGTTGTACAAGAACAGTTGGATTGCACCAAATTATTGCAAGTGTGGATCTTAATTTCGAAGTTAGTCGCGGGTTGAGTGGATTTGTTCTTTGTAAAGCAAATATAGTTTATCTTTTTTGTATTTAAAGTTAATAAATTAGAGTTTAGCCAGTGAGCTATTCGGGCAAGGCCTTGTTCAGCATGTTTACGGACATCGTTCCAGGTATCGCCTGAGAAGACTACTGCTGTGTCATCTGCATAGGTAAAAACGGTTCCATTTACCAATTTTATGTCGCATAACTTGTTTATGTATATTAAGAATAAGGTAGGTCCTAGGACGCTACCCTGGGGTACTCCGTAAGTTAAGTCATATTCGTCACTCGTGTGGTTTCCTATTTTTACTACTTGCTTCCTGTTTTGGAGATAATCTTTCAGCAGTTGGAGCGCAACTCCTCTTATACCTATTTCTTCCAGAGAGTTTACAAGGATTGGAACAGAGACTGTGTCGAAAGCCTTTTTGAGGTCTAAAAATACAGTAAGGCATTTTTTATTTTTATCTAGCTTATCAGTGATAAGAGATGTAAGGGCTGTGACTGCATCTTCAGTTGATAGACCTTGTCTAAACCCGTACTGAGCTTTGGATAGTATATTAAATTTATTTAAATAATTTATAAGTCTAGTATTTATAAGTTTCTCCAATACCTTTGAAATAACTGGTAGCACTGATATAGGCCTGTAGTCGGAGACATTGTCTCTGTTCCCTCCCTTGTAAACTGGTGTTATAATTGCTTTCTTGAGTGTTGCAGGAAAGATACCGTTTTTGAAACACAGATTGGCTAGACGTGTTATTATAGGAACGACTACACAGTTAGCCATTTTTAGAAATTCAGTAGGAATGCTATCTATGCCTGGAGCGCTACTATTTTTTAGATTACTTAATACAATAAACACTTCATTGGGATTGGTTTCAAAAAAGTAGAGGGATGAAGTAAAGTTATTGCAGCAGAAAGTCATGTTTGCTGAATGTGGGCGAGTGTTAGACAGAATATCTTCTGCTAGAGCCTTGCCAGCATTCGAGAAGTAATTATTGACGTCGTTTACAGCGTCATGTGGAGAATCTCGTATATCTAACAGTTCCAAATTTTCGTTTCTGTGTTCTTTTCGGTTTGTAATATTGTTTATTGCCTTCCATAAGTGTTTGGAGTTCCTACCCGCCTGGATTAGCTGTTCTTTTTCGTATTTCCGCTTTAGTTTTTTAATTAGTCCATTACAATAATTTCTGTACCTCTTATACGTAATACTCAGAGTTACGTTTTCCGGTTCCGAGCGAAGCTTTTTTTGCATATAATTTCTGTTTCTAATACAGCGCAGTATTCCTGTGGTTATCCAGGGTTTTATTATACGATTATTACGAGGTACTAATGTTAATATAGTATTTTCAATTAAGCTTTTACGTATCTTACTTATTAGAAGTTCAGATAAAATATTAGGGTCGGAAATCGTGTACAGTTCAGATATATTGTCCTCTGAGAGGGTGCTAAGCGCTTTGATAAAATCCGTTTTAGAGCGTGTTTTTTGAACAAAATTTGGCGTACTAGTACCACTTAGTTTTAATAATGTCATTGCGTGATCAGTTATGGTAGTGTCTAAGATAAACACAGCCGCCTTTGTCTTGACTCTTTTTATTTTTATCATAAAATGATCAAGGCAAGTCGTACCTCTGGTAGGTATCAAATGGCCTGGAAGTAGTCCATGTGATGCTAGCATGTTTAGGTAGTTTAGCCTATTAGTTTGTTCATACAGATATTCGTTCTCTTTATGCGCTATATTTATGTTTAGATCTCCAGTTAGGATAACAGTCTCATATGTGGTAATAGTTTCGAGGTGAATAAACATTATGACTTATAAAAAAAAAAACATTTTGGGTACAGGCTTTTATTGCCAACTGTACTTTTGCTTTCACAGTCATCAACTACTCGTGGAGACGGTTCCAATAAGCCCAAACACGACGGGTTTATTTTGTGTAGGTTAGGAAATCCTATGGCTACCATCTGTCTCCATTATCTCGATGACATCAGCTCGATGGTACCATAATATTGTAATGTCACGGAACTTACATCAGTAGGTATGCCAAATTTCAGCTCAATCGGTAGAAGATTCAAGTTAAATAAAAGCTTGAAAACATAAAACTTGGTCAAAAACAAGGTTAAGCTAAGCTTTCAGCCTCGCTTTCCACCAATTCCATGATTCCATTCAATCAGGTAACTCGGGCCGATTTTTATGAAAAAATTTACTTTAAACTAACAGACCTAGCTAGAGAGGAAAATTGAAAAACACTTATAAATTGAAGCGATTGGGATGTAGATATACGAACGTCGATTTTCTGTTTTAGTTGTATGGGCTTAATATCTAAAAGTTGCATTTTATTTCAAAGCCAAACCGTCAATAAGCGAGCTCCACCCTGCGGGGTTTTCCTTTTTGCTCCGTTCTCAAGCCGCCTTCACCGAACTCACGCGCACTGCACACGAAACGCCGGAGGTGTTGCGCAGAATCCTCCCCGTTAGGTTAGGTTACCATTACCATTCGTCAGTGTTTCTTTTTAGAAATGTCAGGTATTTTCATGTCAGCAGTCAACTTTTAAAAACACTATTTAATACCTTGAATCGAAAAAGGTCGTATCTTCATAGGGAAGTCACGGCACTAACGCCCTTTTGTTTGCGAGACCGTTTTTCAGTGATTTAACTCAAAAACTCTTAATCCCACCTCGTTCAAACCAAAATTCGTTGAAAGTATTTATTATTGTACACCACCTCAATTTTTTTCAGAATTTTAATCTTCATAGTTTGGATTTCAGATGGGGGGACACAATTTGTACAACTTTGGAAGCTAATATCTCACCAACGATTTACTTAAATGGAAAACTTCCTTAGCTCGAAAAAGCTCACTGACAGTGGTGGCGGCGCGGTGACAGAACGCTTTTTTCCGGCCGGTTTTCTGTGCGGACCCTTTCATATCAGTTCGAATATTACAACCGGTACCGCTTCCGCACCGCGACGCCCCGTCCCGCTACCGCTGTCAGTGCGTTTCGGGCTTCAGTTACCTCGATAATATTTTTAAAGGCCTATCCAAAAATATCCCTCAAAACTACTTGCATTGAAATTTTTTATTCATCCACCGGTTACAGGTGTGGGGTGCCCCCCATAAAAATAGTAGTTTATGCAACTGGTACATAATGAGGGGCATTAAAACACGAGTGTGTTTTATGAAACGAGCCGAAGGCGAGTTTCATAATAAGGTCACACGAGTGTTTTAATGCCTAATTATGTACAGTTGCATACATTACTTTATCTACACACATATTATAATTACTCTAAGATGGGTTCAGAAACCGTAGTAAATAAATACAATAATTGTGTTAATACAACCTTTTTTGCACGGTTGCGGAAATATCGAAATCAGAACTGGCAACAGATACCTGAATGTTATTTTAAAAAATAAAGAGTCCTTATTCTGATGTGATCATGTCGTTCTAGCTCAAATTTCGTGCGATATATACTAAAAAAACATCGAGCTGACATTTCGCATCGACTGAATTTGAATTTTCAGTGATACTAGAATAAGGACATGTCAACTTTGACATTTAAATTTTGACAGTTTTGTTTGACGTAATATTTTAACATCATAAGTATATGAGATTAAAATGAAATATTTTATTACTGCTGTAGCCTTAGCCACAGATAAGAAAATTGCCATAAATTCATTGAATGTTGAAATGAGAGTCATTTTCTACGGTTTCCGAACGCATATTAGAGGATTTATGATATGTGTGTAGATAAAATATTTTTCCTATTTTCACATCACTCTTATGTAGCGGTTTATAGAATACATCTTCCTACCAAATTTCATAATTGTAGTACTTATAGTCTTCGAGTAAATCGGCTGTGACATACGGACAGACAGACAGACAGACAGGCCGAAACTATAAGGGTTCCGTTTTAGCCATTCTGGCTACGGAACCCTAAAAATGGCATCACTATAGTGCGCGCCATCCACGACGACGCGCCCGCCACCGCCCGTTCCGTACAATTGCGCATAGATTAGTATGAGATGCGCTGTGGAGGGGCGCGTCGTCGTGGATGGCGCGCACTATAACTTGTGTACATGATTGTGGTGACAAAAATGTTAGGATTTCATTATGGCACTCAGGAATTCTATTTTGTATCTTGGCTTTGGGTAGCGGACCCCAGACATCCTTCAGGATGCAACTGTACTTACTGAGGCAACGCTAGGAGGATGATGAGAATTTTGTATCTGGTAACCCTACTCCCAGTATAACCAACAATATAGAATACAGGATATCTTAAATGCTCTATCTTCTAAATTGAGTAAACCGATTTTGAATCTTACTGTAACATAACTAAGTCTGAAGTTACACTAGTTTAGGGAATGTCAAATGTGAGAGACCGCTATTAGGTTTGGAGCGCAGAATTCACTGCCCTGTCCTTATACCGCGACTAAGCACTACTACAATAGGGATGATGACACTATAAAAGAAAATCAATAAATCCAAATTTTCTACATAATGACTCAAATTCTCAATCAAATGGCAAAAAAAGTAATTCAAAAAAATAAATAATTACGTAATTATAAGTCTTCAAAGTTTTAAAAGTGGGTATTTTCTGTCGCTTTTCCGCAAAACGCACCTTTGTATTGAACGATTGTCATTTACTATGGCGCTACTCAAAGGTGACGTCACGGTCGAGTAGCACTTTCTCTCTCTAACTACGAACATTCTAACCGTTGTTGCTTCGTTATTTTTTGAGATATTTGAATAGGATTTTCACTATTTGGCATAGTTTTATGTCTTCTTTCTATTGAAGTAATAATTTTTTTTGAGTCATCATGCCTATTATGTTAGTACCTATTAGACGTATAAATCAGTCATTATTATAATGTGGTTTAAATTACTCAATATTTAAAATGTAGTAATTAAACTAATTATTGCTATTACGTATATTTAGCAAAAGTTTACTATACCCAGGACCTACCCACCACCACCCCACGTAGGAAATTAAATTGCAAATCGTGTCAAAAGTCTAGAACCATTCGTCTCCTAATCTATTAGCAGACGGACAGACATTATGTGACAGCAGCTGATAGGTCTTCCGCCCGAAATACGGTCACTCATTGGCTTGACTATTAGTATTTAGAAATCTGTCCGTTTATCATCTTAGAAACATATGTGTTTGGTAAAAATATTCGGTTTAGTTCCGTGTTCGATCCACCGCGCACCTTATCCAATTGTTAATCCGTAAGTAATCTGAAGTATGTATATACTAAGTGGCCTATGAGCCTACGTTATTCTTTTGCTATAACAGAGTAGCCATAGGAGCATTCGGCGTAATTTTCAGCACTTAACTTTAACAACCGAAGTATCGAGCCATCGAACAAGTACCTCACTGCGTCGTGATACAATCTTTACCAGCATACTGCAGTACCTCCCGATCCGTCCGCTTTTCAATTTCAACCGTATAGAATGCGCTTAGAGTCTGAAATGGTACTGATACCTATTACAGTTAAATCATCTTAGTTCTAAGACGTCCCGTGATTACTGCTGTAAGGGCGGTGTAAAAGCCATTCCGAAGAAACTCGGGTTCATAGCCATCAATTTTAACTCAATTTTTCTAGAACTCATCATCATAGGTACGGGGAATCATTTACTACGAGTATCAGAATCGAGAACATTGAACTGCGGTACAAAGGAACAGAAGAAATTATTAAATTTAATTTGATATCCAACAGTTTTATACTTGACTGAAATTTGGGATCAAGAGAACGGCTGCTCTTTTATCATTTATGTTATGAGTTTTGTTGTTTAATATGCTTTAATATTAAAGTAATTATTAGGTAATCCAATTATTAGACATATCATATAAAGTTTGTCAATTATGAATAATTTCTTCTAGGCTTAATTCTGCACTTAACTTTAGTTGCTCAATAGTAGAAATACAAGCATGATTCTAAAGGTACCTGTTTATAATTTATTCTCAATAAATCAATAATAATGATTTCCTACGCGCGTTACTTGTATTTACCCTAATAAGGCATTATATGTCCTGTCACCCGTAAACAGTCTGATAATCTAAATAATTAATTAATTGACTTCTAAATCAAGGTAGCTAACAAAGGTTAGAAGCATTCTTTTCTAGTTCACTATTAACACTAAATGAATCTTTTATGTATTTTAATTTAAGATATGTAAGTGTTACATATTTACTTATTAACTGTCATCAATAATTGCATTTCAAGCATTACACTTAATTATACCATAATATACTCGTAAATATTAATGCTTATAAAATGTATTGGTGACAATCAAACAGGTACGTATAACCAGAATAAGTAATAGTACGTACGTATACGTACAGAAGTTGCACTTAACAAATCGCCAACTTACAAACCCAAATTATAATAGGTATATAACAAATATTGACCACACCAAGCGAATGACGAGACGACGCGACCGTCCGGTAGCAATTCGCCACTGAATGTACTTGCAGCGGCCCGGGGATGTACTTGCAGCGGCGCGGCGAACTGACGGAGTGAAAGCCCCTGGTATAACACTCGTAGTAGGTATTCAATAAGCCCATGTTTTTAATTAGTCAGTTCGCATCGCAACAGGCAAGCCATAAACTCGCGATTATTGAAAAAGGACCGAAATGGCCTCTTACCTACCTGCGTCGCCTTTTTACAGGCCCGCCTTCCGTCAGATAAAGCGGGTTGTAGACACGAGTGAAACAAAAGGCGCGTTGTAGTTTTATTGTGTAGATTTTAATCATCGGGTTTCGTGGCACAGTTTTTATTTGAGATTTATAAGGCCTTTTGTGGTTTGTCTTGTCCATAATTTGATTTTATATCCAGCCTGGGAAGAAAAGACATTAAACAAAACAAAACATTAAAAATATTGCTGGTGGTAAGAAAATATCACAGGCAAATTTAGGATGATTCATAATAATCATAATTCATAACTGTTCTTTGTTAGAGTTCCGTACCTACACCACAAGGAAAGGGACGGAACCCTTATAGGACCACTCGTATGTCTGTCTGTATGTTTTTATAAACTGCACAACAAGTGAATACATACTACTTTTTAAAAACCGGCCAAGTGCGTGTCGTATCACGCACACGAAGGGTTCCGTATGTACCTACTAGTACCACAATTAAAAACACTATTTAATACCTTGAATCAAAAAAGGTCGTATCTTCGTAGGGAAGTCACGGCACTTACGTTTTGTTTTGGCAAGACAGTTTTTCAGTGATAACTCAAAAACCCTTAATCCTATCTTGGTCAAACCAAAAATCGTTGAGAGACCGCCTCAATTTTTTTAGAATTGTAATCTTCATAGTGGCTGAAATAAAAAACTTTTCTAGTACCTTTATATTATTTTTGAAGGCCTATCCAAAAATAATCCTAACAACTAATTGCAATAAAAACAATTCATCCCCCGGCCATTCACGACGACGCGCCCCTCCACAGCGCATCTCGTACTAATCTATGCGCAATTGTACGGAACGGGCGGTGGAGGGGCGCGTCGTCGTGGATGGCGCGCACTATACATGTATGGATTTGTTTCCTAATTTCACATCACTTTTATGTCGCGGTTTATAGAATACATCTTCCTACCAAATTTCATAATTGTTGTACTTATAGTCTCCGAGTAAATCGGCAGTGACGTGCCTGTGTCATACGGACAGACAGACAGACAGACATGACGATACTATAAGGGTTCCGTTTTAACCATTCTGGCTACGGAACCCTAAAAACAGCATTCTAAAACAAAAATATGTTAGTATCTAAACTACTCAAAAAACTACTACAGACTGTTCCAGATTCAAAATGTCAATTCAGCATTTCTGGCCAGTCCGAAGAATCTAAACTTTCAAAATAAGAAACCGACGGCTCGCTCCAATACTTCGTTAGGAATCTTTAGCAAAAAATATTCTTTGTAGGGACCGTGTGAATACAACCAGTCTTTTGTTCGGTACCTATGTCAAAAGTGCATCTGTCGGGACCATTTCAAAAACTGAACTCATATCAGGGATGTCCATAAATAAGAGTGTAATGACTGGTAATAGATAGCCAACTTCTCGTATATTGTGATCCCGACTAAAGCGCTACCAAGTGCCAAAGTTAGTAATTATTATCTTAGATACACGTGAAAAAAACATACAAAAAGTGCATCCGCCGCTGGGGATAGAACCCGGGTACATTGTCTCTGAAGACAATATACTTTACCACAGGGCCACGTGTGTGATACTGGTACGCATCGAATTTATGAATACCTTTTTAACAGTCTACCTCCTTTTACTTTTTAGCTGACTATTCGAGCAAGTTTAATAACCATGAAAATAGGTGGCGCTATTATTAATTCCGTCAGCTTTCTTCTAAGATGAACAACCATGGGGATGTCCGATCATGTGCGATCGAAAGAGAGGATCGATAAAACGCGTTATGTTCCAGGATTCACTTATATATCTCGCTTACCTAACGTTATATGTACACGGTTGTAAATAATTCGACACTCATGTTTGCTGTCTGGTTTTTTATTCGATGGCTATATATCCGGTACAAGCGATAGCGACTGGCGTTATGGAGATGATATCGATGGATATTTTTGTCAAATCTAAAGTGTTTTAGTTTATTTAATATATTTTTATGTAAAATCAGTTTGGTCACTTCCCGCTGGCTTGGCGAAGTATAACTTAAAAAAATAATATAACCAGACGCATACGATTCATATTGATCTATAGATGAAGATTCTATTCGATTATGTTCGAGAAATCATACTTTTCAAATGTATCCGAAGTTCACCTTTGTTACACGAATGCTTAGCATTCTTCACAATCTTCGGGTTCTTGTGCAATACTTAAACTACGAAATTAATAAGCATATGCTCCTTAAATGAGCAGATTTGTTGACTCTGAAAGAGTAAGGCACTACATTTGTCATCCCTATTCAAGTCTTTATTTGTGGAACAATTGATTAAATATCATTATTATCAATGGGTACTCACTAAGCAAATAATGTTTTTCTTGTAACACAAACAACTAATATTATTGATGTTAAATGATGCCCAGGCATTTTCAGAACTTTTAGTTGCTATCCTGTTTATTTTCTGGTTTTTGGGCCAGGACCTACCTCCTGACTGATACTTATTGGGCAGGCGATAAAAATATTCGTAGGCAACTATCGCGCTACTTTGACACACTTTTTGTGTCGGAGGTACTCTCATTATGGGCAAGTAAGTAGGTGGGAATTGACTTCTATAGAGCATTCGCTATTAGTAAGTAGGCATGGTGACACAAGAACGTATAGGCATTTTACTTAAGTATAAAGTTATAATTCCCATCACGTACGCGACTGCGAGGGATTCTTTTCCGTTTCAGTAAAGTTTTATTTTTACAAAATCAAGATTATCTGTAGTCGGATAAGTACGTCATTGTCCTGACATACTTATACTCTTTGTTACGAATGTGTATCGATTCTGTTTGAACCCTGATACCCGCATGAGACTCGAATTAGCATGAGAATTGGTACAATCTCGTGCAACTGGATGCATATCTCGATATGCACATAATTCCAGCATCCTTTCAATATTTCTAAAGCACGACGAAAATATTATGTGATGGCGGCCGTATGTTTCTTCTCTTATGTCGAGATGATTTGAGCCACAGCAGGACTTTCCTTACCTATTCTACTTTTATAGCATTTTTTATTATTATAACAAATCACTACAACAACCACAGTGATCAATCACTATTAATAGAAGTTTTATAATTACAAACAAAGAAAAAATATTTTAAATAACTGCCTACACCATAGATAGAAAACAATCGATGATATGATATCAATATAAATTTAATATACCTGGCATATTGGCAGGGTGGCAGATGCCTTACCTAAAGATATATACGTTTCCAAATTCTAATATTTTAAACAAATGATGCATGAATTTGTGTTTCAAATACAATCTTAATGGGAGCTAGTTTAGGTTGCTATTAGATCGCTGTGCCCACCGACACGATAGTCGCTTGATGAAAACCAGAAAAGCATGAGTGCCTTCAGAATCGAAATGCACTTGCGTCGTTGTGATTTGCTACACTACACCATAAGGCTGAATCTACCCCGCGCAGTGGGGTGCGAGACCCAAGAATGCACTTTTTTTACGGCATTTATTAATCCGACGCATTATTAACAGTTCCGAGGCCGGTATTTAATGATCTGACGTATAATTTTAATGTCTCTAGGTGGCGGTGTCGTTTGTTAAGCCTTTAGTTTATGTTTATAACGTAGGTATTATAACCAGATTTAATTATAGCCTCCAAAATTGTAGCCAGTTGATTTTTATCTTAAAAGAAACATTCTTTCATCAAATAATAATATTAGACCCGAGAACGAACAAATAGTTCTAAAACTAGGCGCCATTGCTTTTTGCTCAAATATTTAAAAAAGTAACCTGTCAAATTTGAGATAATCCGAATTCTGCTTTAAACTCTACTTTCAGAAATTGTTTTTAATTCTTTGGAATATAAGGACGAAGTTTGCTTGCAAGGATTAAGTTTACATTACACCGGGACAGGTCCACCAAGGTGTCCGCGTTTCTTGAACGTTCCTATTTGAATGGCTATAAGGGCTAAAATAGCTCGTTCCACATCACAGGTATTGGGACTGTAAGGGCGGCGTATGCAGTGGCCAGTACCTGCGTCGACAATGGTAGAAATCAAAGCTATTGTGGGAACACAATGCAGTCAAGTGGTTCGTGGCCTTTTGTCGAGCCCCGAACACCCGCCCGTGCCGCGGCAGGTTGACGCCACAAAATAATGTTAAAACGCTTGTCTGTCATACCTACGAACATCTTCACGGTTACATTTTTAAAGCTAAAGTCCATATTGTCCCGAATTTTCTTAAAGAAAATTTTGACTGTCATCTGTTTTTGATGTTTTTCCCATAATGCAAGTAAAGTCTTTAAACTATAAAGAAATATGATTGGTTCAAAAACGACAAACTGGTGAAGGTGTAGACGATTTTCAGGTCTAGAACCTGGTAAACAACTAATAATTACCTACATTTATTTCTGCACTAAATCGAATCATTATCATTTATTAATTTAATGGCCCATGTAAAAATCTAGATCACGTTAGGCCTCACCGTAATATTTGCGAATTCTCGCGGTAATATTCGTGATATTCGCACTTGCGCCTACTAAGGCTATTATATGAAATATACAAGAACATTGAGAATGGTAGGCCTTTGTGTCAAGCAATAATAGTCTTTAACTGAATTGTATACTTCAGTGTTTTAGAGTATGCACAATTTCCGCGGTACCATATCAATAACATCCTCGGCTAACCAAAATAAACTTATTTATATTCCGAATAGAACCGCCGTTTAACCGATCCGGTTGGACCTTGTGTGGTCCCATTGTTCTGTAATTATGAAAAACATACATTTGTTCCGTAATAGCCGAATTTATACACGTTTATGATAATTATTTGAATTATTGTTTATTAAGAGATATCTTTAAAAATATTAGAAGATCGTCAAACTATTCAAAGAAGTGTTCAAGTCAAAAAGTAGGTAAAATCGGGAAAGAATATACTTGAAATTTAGAAAGGAAAAATTTAGGCACAGAGCAGGATCCTGCTTGGTTCATAATTTTTTAAATTTTTCCTTTAGTTCTAAATTTGGAGTTTGCGTTAGCAGCGTTACTTTATCATTATACTATTTTTAAAAAGCCCGGGGACCCCGGGGTCGGCATTGGCGTAGGCACTAGTTCTATGAAAGCGACATTGTTCTTCACCGAAAAGCTGCCTACCTACTGTTTAAATCGAAATGATATTGATGACAAACATAGGTAAGTAACATTCCTACAAATAATAGAGATACTTAGTCATCTATATTATCTTTTAACCAATACCGTTTTATTATACCACATGCTTGAATTGGACGCGATTAGGGTTAGGCATTTTTCACTTCGATACCAATGGAGCAAAAGTCTCGTCAAAATAAGTAAATATGTTTTGACAGACCGAAAATAGTACCTACATAATACTTATATCTGTGGCTAGTGGCTAATGGAGTTTCGCATTATTACTTTTAGTCTGAAGTCTTAACGGCGCGAGTTCCAAGTATTTATTGGCGTTTGAAACCATGTCATTGTTTGATTTGAACGTTTGCATTGTTCTCATTTAAAAATATACATTTTATACTGCTCTAGTTGTGTTATTTTATAATATATTCAGAACGAGCTGAAAAATGTCTTCTTTTGACAATTATTCAGTACCTATACATCACTAAGCTTATATTTTATGTTCTGAGTATAGTCAAGGGCATAATGTATACATTTTTGGACCTTATTTCAATGGAGTAAGGTGAAAAAGTGTATACATATTGGTGCCCTTGACTTTACACATGTATATAAATATAGCTTAACTCATTTGCTTGCCTTTCCCCACTGACTTGCAGTGGGCCCATCAAGTTTCAAGTGTTCCGTAGGTATTACAGCTGTAGTACGTCTGTAGTAATAGTATTACTACAGTCATCTCGATAACGTTATCTACCTTACTTCCAAATCAACTACTTCGACTTAATTGTCTCTCTCTCTCATCTTAGCGATTATCCCGGTTGCCCCTCAGCTACTGCTTCGAGGCCCAGAGTCCGCTTTCCTGCTTTTTCTCCTCAACTTCGCACAGTCTTCGGCATCCTCTTGTGTGAGACCATTGGCACGCAAGTCATCCCTGACTACGTCCAGCCAGCACTTCCAGGGCTTTCCCCTTTTTCCCGGGCCCAGGCGGAGGCGGCATAGCCAGACATTTTGTTACCCACCTAACTTGCCGGTTTTCGCACTCAATTGTATTTGATCCATAATTTATGCCGTAAAGTTAACTGCGGTTTGTTCCATATAAACTCAGCACAATCTGCGCAATCGAGTTTTCAGGTCATACTTATTAAACAACCTGTTGGATTGCAATGGCTAATCAATAACTGCACATATAATGATTGTATATAGGTACTGATACTATAGTCATATATGTATAGCTATAGCTATTATAGTCTAGGAACAGAAATGAGTAGAGCATAGAACTTACTACAAAAATACTACTAGGCACCCATAATATTGGTTCTTAGAAGGGCTCTAAATAAAGGACCACTTTCTAAGGTTGTATGCACTTTAATGCCAAAAGGTATGGTCAGGGACAGGAGGTTAACCGCGTAACCCACCAGATGCACGATAGAAACAAATCTAAATCTATTGCCATTTTTAGGGTTCCGTAGTAAACAAGGAACCCTTATAGTTTCGCCATGTCCGTCCGTCCGTCCGTCCGTGCGTCTGTCCCCCGTTTTTCTCAGTAACCGTTAGTACTAGAAAGCTGTAATTTGGCATGAGTATACATATCGATGACGCCGACAAAACGGTAGAATAAAATCTTTAAAAAAAAATTTTAAGGGTACCTCCCCTACATGTAAAGTGGTGGTGCAAATTTTTTTTTCTTCCAAACCCCATCGTGTGGGTTATCGTTGGATAGCTCTTTCAAAAATATTATAAGGCTTATAAAAGCATTTTTTGATTAAACAATTGGTTGGCGTGATATTAAGCTTTGAAGTGATAATTTTTGTTCTGGTCAAGTGTCCCCGCCCCCTGCCAGCTAAACAGTGGCTACTAGGCATGTGAAAAAATCATGGTAGTAGTATATACGATGAAGTTAAAAGGAAAAGTATCACAGCTAAGTAGACATTACTAGTTAACGAGTAATAGTCGAACTTCAGAAATGTACTTTGCAAAAGCAAACTTTCGTACAATTTCCATTGACCTTAGATAATGTTGTTAATTCTGTCGAAAACATAGTAAATATAAGTTTGCGAACTTTTTAGTCCACATGATGTAACGGGTGGACGACTACGGAACCCTACCTTGCGCGTGGCCCGACACGCACTTGGCCGGTTTTTTAAAGATCTAATGACAGTTTAAACTTATTTCCTAACGCTTGTAGTCGATTATCCTGCAGGAGAACTTTACAATAAAACATTTCACTAGGGAGCAAAAAAGTCAACGCGAACTTTTCTGATAGAACGACCTACCTCTACCTATGTACTACATACGTATTACGAGTTGAGCTACACAGAACTTGTTACGGGCTCCCATTGATTTAGTTTTGTCTTCACGGCTATTTATGGAAACCTGAATAAAATTTATAACATTATTTAGTTTAAGCGTACTTTATAGAAGCTTGCTTGACGAGGTCAGCGATAACGTAGGCGGACTAAGGGCTCAAGCCACCATTAAACAGGCCCTTTAATCGATAATTAACCTTAACCCTACCCCAGAAAGACTATAAACAAGCGCAAACCCAAGTTGGTACTTGGGGTCAGGGCACATTTAAACTGAATGTGGATTTAATCCATTTTGAACTATGCGTTAATGAAATAAGATCTATGATGATTATTCGAAAATGTAATGGTAATTTATAGCAGTGGGATGTAGGAACTGAAAGTGTGTTTAAAGAGTAAGTACTCTTTATTGTTTATGTTACATCTGCTAAGGTAATAGGGAAAATTGCATAAAGGCAAACTCAACAGTCACACAAATCTATGTTCTCTACCTTCATGGCTGAATACCCTGTATCCATAGTCATTATGTATTTGCATCACGAATTTATTGAACATTTCATGATGTAGGTATGTTTAGATAAAAACTTGCAAGACAAATCCAAAAACACACGTTTTGTTGCGTTTGTATAGGTATCGAAGCGATAAGTCTACAAGCTTATTAGTACCTATATACCTAAATAGATTTCTAGACAACTTAATAATAACTGGGCCCTTGCATTCCATGCCTAGCCTACACCTATATAGGTGATGTAAGTATCAACTATAGTTTTATTCAGCATTGTTTGATACTCGTAGTAAACTTTTATGATAATCGATGTTGGATTACCGACCACGCGAGTCGTAAACTGAGAAGTTTATAAACTTTGAGCCTGATTTACCTTAATAAAATAACAAGTAAGTGAAAGTAAATATATTTTAAAACATGTGGCACAGTGAAACATGAACTCACGTATAATAATAATAAAAAGCAAGAATATTTTAAAAGTTTAGAAAACATTTTCCTTAAATTTATGTTCTTTATTTTCCACCTCGAGACCTCGACTTAATTGATTTCCGTGTGCGTGTTGTGTATATCTATCACACAGACTCTCTTATTATTATGTTTTTAGTAAATACCCTCTAAAACAGTAATATTTAAAAACTTTATTAATACTAGCTTTTTCCGCGGCTTAGGACGCGTGAAAGTTAGTTTATGAGGGAATAGCGTTATATTATATTATGTAGGTTTAACACATAAACCTCTAGCTTCCTTATGAAACATCTCCCTCCATTCGTTAGCTTTAGAGCTTATCACGTGCAGAAATACATACAGTCAGACGCGACGGCGGTTTCTTGTAATACCTAATATGTAGCGATTTAAAAATGCCCTTAATTCATAATTAACTCGGTTTTGGTTCTCGTCCGAACTTAGCCGTGATTGTCCTGAAGTCACTCGAAAATCATTCTGAAAGACACGAAATGAAATTACCTTATTTATCTGCCTTATTATACAACGGAAAGTTATCGGCGGCGCCAGCGCCCTTAATCCAGTAAAGGTTTCGAAGGAATGTGACTGTAGTCACTAGCTTTATTACCCTGTTATTTCGTAACCGCAAACTACCGCCCAACCGTTCACCTACACGACCACTGCTCGCCAAGTATAGTCGATTTACTACAGCACCAAATGTAAGGAGTAGTGTACGAGCCAGTATTGAAAAACTGTCGCTGTGTGGACCAAGTCTTTAAACTTGGTACCGATTAAACTCGACTTTCGTAAAGAGTTCAACGAGCGAGTGGACTATGAAATATTTGTTACTATTTAATAAAATGAATATTGCGATAGATGTACTGGCTGAGAGAATGTCTAAAGCTAAATAGAATTTGAAATCCAAATCAATATTCAACATTTGCAAATAGAAGTTGTGCACTTGTGCTGGTTGGTATACCTACTGATTAAAACTCTGAGGAGAATGGAAAACTAGGTCTACCACTTTACAAGCACTATTCCCAAAATTAGGCTTAAAGCTTTTCGCTTAATTAGTTAAGTAAGTATATATTTGCTCGTGTTTAGGTATAGGTACGTTGAATCTATCAGTGAGCGCTTTCGAGCTTATATGCGCAGGTTTTCCTATTACTTTCAGCATCAGTTGTAGCACTGTGCCATATTGCAACTTACAGCGTTGGTTTGTTGACAAGGTTAGATTAGCTTTAAATATTTTCAGTATCGCTAACCTTTATTTGAACATGATGGAAGTAGATGGTTATAGCTGTAATTTTGTGAAATAGTAATAATAGTAGAAATAAACACAGGACCGATGAGGTAACTGTGAAGAGAGTTTCTCGTTTACTTTTAAATATTAACTTGTACAAAAATACTCGCGGTACCTACCTCTCACACAGAGTACTCCTTTTTAATTATAACTATACTCGAACACAATACTTTATTATTAAAGTTTGGTTACGTAGCGTTTTTGACCGCATACCTGCGCTCGCAGCACTCGGGGCTACGAACGCGCAGACCTGGCCAGAGGCTCTAATATGTGTACCTTTATATAGGAACCTTATGACTGGGGAGTATGACTCGAAATGGAATACTTATTACTAGAAATGACCGTACAATTACGACAAAAAAAATTACATGTAGGTATGTTACAACTCTCAATAATACGGCATTTCAACTATCTACTCTACAACGTACTAATAGAGTCGGCGGCGTCAACATCTTAGAGTAGTATTTTTACATGGAATTTTTAATTTAACATGGAAGTACCTAACCAGGATCAAATTTCTAATAATAAGACACGGGTTCGATTCCCGTCTCAGCCCTCAGGCTGTTAATTTTTCTTTGTATTTGTTCTCTGTATCAAATAATTATCTCAGAGTAGATTTGCAGTTGACTGTACGTACACACGAATCTTGAACTCCAATATTCACACACACACACACACACACACACAAAATTACCTTCAAGCGCTTTAAGACATTGTGAATATGTCGATTTAATTTATTTTAATGGAAGTCCAAACTCAGAGACACCACCGCTTCAGTGTCAGCCTCATCTTTGCCTCCTGGCTGCTGGCCAAGAGCAATCCCATTTCTATTTTTAAAAAAAATCAGAAAACTGAAAATAAGTATATATGGCTAGAACTAGCAGCCACAGCCTAAAATTGCACCGGCATTTCAAAACTACGCACGCGCAGACTACGGGCCAGTCAAAACCGCGCCAAAAGCCTCAAAAGCGAGCTATCTAAAACCTTCCAAAGCTCGCGGAGATTAAAAAAGTAAACCCGAAAGCCTTACCTGCGCCGTCCCGCGCCTCAGTACGCGATGGACGCTCGCGCCAACCGGCCGTTACAGTGATGTCGCAGCATGCTGCTCTGGTTGATCCTCCTGGTCGCCTGCGCGGACGCAGCGCGCCCGCACCGCACGCACCATGTCGTGCCGGCGCGCGCCAAACACTCGGAGTTTGTGAAGGGGAAGAGTGAGTGTTGTGCTTTAGTGTTTCGGTGTTTTGTGCTGGTTTAAGGCTGCTTCATACCTGTGACGGTTTGATTGAAAACTGGTGATTGTTTTGATCCAGGAACTCGGGTTCAACAACTCAAGCTATGTTCAAGTTTCAATGAAATAACCATGGGCAAGTTAAAACCTAAGTATAAGGAGACATAATATGCTGTTCTGGAAGCTTGTTCCGGGAATGTGGTGCGAGCATAAGGAATGTAACGCTAATGCTCCGTTCTGAGCAGCGAGCCAGTCTTGTGGTCTCGGTGAGATCATACAATTTGCTTTTTGAAATACAGTTTCGAGGCTTGCAGTTACACCCGATTTCCTGGAAAAACTAGTTAAGATTGGAACAAGACCACTTTTTAGCAGTTCTTTAATAAATGGGACTTAGCTATATTCAAACTTATTGTCTCCAAGTAACACTTGGATTGCTAAAGTGCAACTATATTTCCAACTTGCTTGCCTCTCATGTTACGCATTCGACGATTGTGCCTCATACTGATTTAAGTACCTTAAACCTGTGCGTGGCAAATACATTACGAAGTATTCTATCCTTTAACTTCTGGCCAATGTAATGTGAAAGGAGTTGGTCATACATCGAGAGAAACCTATTGAAAACAACATAAGTACGCCCACTACGTATTTAGGTAGGTAAGCAAGTTCTCAAATGCTTCCTTTTACGGATAACATTATGGTGAACGGAACATGACCACTTTTCACCGGTTTAATCTGTGAGTATATTATATATATTCTCTTTACATATATTATATTCCTAATAAATACCTATGAAGACACTTTTGGGGCAGTATACCTAAATGCCTTTAAACTTTTCTTGATGTTTATAACATCTAAATGTGTTTTTATTCAACTTTTTCCTTTTCTAATGTGTCATAACATAAGTACTAGTATTCAGAAACTATTCGCTAGTTTCGCTACATAAATTTTAATAAACCCTACCTATATATAAAAATCGAAAGCATTATGGTAGGTACCTATAACTCTATCCCAGCGAGGCCGACTATACGCCACTGTAAAGAGTTGGCTACATAATAGTAGTAATAAAGTGGAATAAACGCTAATCGCTCAAAGATAAACAATGCTTATCTAGAACCAACAGCGCCTTATATGGCGAAGCTGCCTTAAGCTTGCGCGAGCGCAATAAAGCCAGCCACTAACTGCCAAGCGCCACGCTAATAAATCTTTCGTTTTTGACATCAATTCCTATGAGCTGCCGAGGAGGTATCTACAAGTTTGTAGGTAGGTTTGAACAATCCAGATTTTCGAGACGAAAATGGATGTTGTATTTAGATATACGAGTAATAGCAAGATGATCGAATCTAGCCATAAGAGATTATGGCTATGCAATTAGTTATTACCAACTTGCGTTACCTACTAAATGTCGTTTAAAAATATGCAATTATTACTTCAATGATTTAGGTACCTCTATATATACGTTTTATTACATTCCATATAAAAACCCGCACTTTTGTTTAACAAAAGCAATTTTCCAGCAATTTGGTACTCAAAAACCTTCGGGCAGTGCCCCCCTAGTTTAACACAGCCATGTTGCAGCTCACTAAAATACACAAATATATATTCCTGAGCTGTGTCTTTCATAGGTTTCTATAGACACATAATTGTAACCTCTATAGTTTTCCAGAATGTCATACGGACAGACAGACAGAACAAGATAACGAATCTAATTAAGGTTCCTATTTTGATCATGGAACCTAAAAAGAAGAAATCTGTGATACTTACAAAAAAACAGCTTGATAACGAACAGCCCTAAACGCCTACAAGTGCACAGCAGGTTTAAACACAAAACAATTAAACATCGTTTGTCTTGTCTCCAAGGAACGCACCTGCGGGAGGGAACAGGACGAGTGATAAAAGATCCTCCGGCCGGGCCGAGACGAACGTTAGATGCTTTGAAATTTTAAAAGAATAAAGGCGGTCATCTTTAACTAGGCGCTAGACAAAAGTAACTCTGTCAGTTTATCATATGACGCGTAGTCGTTGGACGTTTGAACTACTTTGAACCGACTTTAATTTAAAGTGAAAAGATAGTTTACATCCCAGGTGAAGGTACGGTCTACTTTTTTACGGATAAATAAATTTAAAACGTGATTGCTTAAAATACTAGTGTCCGACCGAAATTTCGGTTTCTGTTTCGGCAGGGTTCGGCATAAAAATCATGTTTCGGCCGTAGGTTCGGTTTCGGTCAAAAAACTGCCGAACCTTTCGGCAATGCCGTAACTGATTTTACTGAACGAGCGAACGAAGTGAGCGAAGTGTCTCCGTTTCAACTTAGGTAAAATTATCACTTGTTTCATATCTTGGTACTCAAATTGTTTAATTTTATACAACTTACACGAATAACAGATTTTTCATTTTTCATATGTCTAGAAAGAACCGCCAGCCCGCTGATGTTTTATTCATTGATTTTAACACGTCTTCAATAGTTTCGAAACTAGAGCCATAACCGAACCTTCGGTTTCGGCAAAAAATCATGTTTCGGTCGGACACTATTAAAGACCAAAACGTACACTACCTATCTGTACAAATTTGTCGTCAAATAATGATTTACAAGTAAAACGCAATAACCGTAATGGCCGCTCGGAATGCTGTTCCGCACACTACTTAAAAACAACTGGTGACGCAAACGATTTCAATATTGGATCGTTAATTGTCGTCTTTTAATTTGTCAAGTCACTCGTTAGAAAAATGGTAATGCATTAGGTACCGTACCTAATGCCACTCGTAGTTAGCATTCCTATTAGTCAAACATGAACTTCAATGCGGAAATAGTAGATTGTTAAGGGTTGAAAGCCAGCCATTTCAGACGAGATAATTATTTTGGCGCTAATAATTCGAGGCTAAAATGAGTGGTTTCACCCGAGTTCAACACTCTGCTTTTCATACGGGGAAACTAAAAAAATCCAAATATCCAAAAACAGTGTCTGAATCCAGTCAAATCGTATTGAAGCCATATTAAAAGCGTTTGTCTATGTACCAATTTGACGGGTACACAGGTTTTGGAAGCGGATCTGTAGGGTAATTAAAGAACTTATACTTATATTGAACCAAAGAATACCTACTTACAATTTATTGAAAACATTGAAAAGTATCGCAAACATATTTGTTTATTTCCATTATTTTAAAATTTATTTCATTATAATTATCCTTTAGCTTCAAATATTACTACGATTTTGCAGTGTGGCTGATAAGATTCTGCCAATTTGATTTTTTTATACGATAGTTTTTAGGACGCATTTATATTTAAACATTAAGAAATGGTTACTTAAAATTTGCTTAAAATGTATTTCAATAATAACATTTACGACTTTTATTTAGTTTTTTTAACCTTAGTTCGAAATATTAATAATTATAAACATTGTTAGAAATCAATAACAAAGTTGAAGTTGGCTGTATAGCAGGTGTCTGACATTGCTCATTTGTTTTACAAGAGAACCCAACGCTCTGATTGCCTGATTTGGCTGCGATGTGTTTTGTGATTGGTGGATTCAATGTGGTGAAGCATTTGGATTGGTTAATTTAAAATGCTTTGGAATCAAACATATGTATACATGTTAGCCCATGGGGCGACATGGCCCACTTTCAACCCGCTCCTCAGGTCAATTATGACCTACTTTCAGAGTGTGAGGAATGGAAACCTCATTTAAAATGAAAAAAGTAGTTTATGCAACTGGTACATAATGAGGGGCATTAAAACACGAGTGGGTTTTATGAAACGAGCCGAAGGCGAGTTTCATAATAAGGCCACACGAGTGTTTTAATGCCTAATTATGTACAGTTGCATACACTACTTTATCTACATCCATATATTAAATCCTCTTTGAGGTGTTTTGTGTGGGCACGTCTCGCCGGCGTGCGCCATGTTTGCCTCGACAGGCCGGCCCGCGCGCCGTCGCCAGTCCGCAGCTGTGTCGTTAAGGTTGTATGTGATCTCGTAAGAGTATTATATTTGGTATTCTTATAGGGTCCGCACGCAACTGCGAGAAGCTTCCTGCGCAGTATATTAAAAATGGGTGTCTTATCTACGGTTTTTGAACTTATTAAAGAGGATTTACTATATGGGTGTAGATAAACTTGTTTAAAACTTTGGATTAAACTAAATTAACGTTTTGTTTTAGGGTTATAAACCGAAACACAAGACAAATGTGGGGGAGGCCCTAATAAGATAGAGATAAGAGAAAAGTAGAGGAGTAGATACCGAGACTAAGATTACAAGCCTTGTGAGTCAGCCCCGTAAGCTTTATGAATTCGTGCCGCAATGCCTGCACTACAAAATTTCAGTAAATTAATAAGGCTGTTGAATACTTGAGCATGTTGTCACATGAATTCCAAGCTTAATGATCACTAGGAAAGCATAAATGCATAAATGTGATTGTAATAAAGTGGTTAGGTATGCGTGCGCATAAATGACTAGCTTACCAAGTCATAGCCGATGCGCGTGTCATAGGGCACCGTGGCCTTTAGACCATGGTGCGATATTGGACACAACCACTTAATAGTATTAAGTGGTTGTGTGTAATTAGTACCTTAATTTACTATCTATTCAGTAGGTAACAACTGTGAATCTCATATTAAATTGTTGATTTCTGGTTAACGTACCTAGTTCGTTTTAGACGATGTTAACAGGGTACTAGTATTTTTATGTTAAGCTAAATTCGATGATATAGTAGTGCCCAACTAAGCTACGCCATCAGGTAAACGTACCTACATAGTAGGTATATTGGAATGGAAAATATTGATGATCACTGTTATGCCGTCGTCACATCTTGATTCATTCTCAATTCATTTTATATACTTATAAATCCTACCTAATACCTTCTGTGTTTTCCTTGCACATTTATAATATCAAGGTACTCGTATTGACAAGCAAGATTGTAAATAAGTCCTACATATGATTATGCGGAAATAATATCTTCAATGGCCTATTACCAATGCATTATGCTAAAGAATGAACACAGTCATGTGAACGGAAATCTGCCGGGTATCATGCAGTATTTATGCATTTTAATATTGAGATACATAGTCATGGCAGTAATTACGATCATACGGCATAAGAGCGAACTTTGTCTTCGCCCGATTTCATAAAGTTCACTAGATAGCAGTGGCGGCGTGTCAAATAGTAGATTGTTTGACAAGGGTCTAAAGTAAGCCATATTACCACGAGATGGTTATTTTCCCGAACGTAGAGAGGGAAAATTGTTCGAGTGGTAATATGGCTTTTAGACCCGAGTTATAGGACTCTACCACATTCAACACACCCACATTCCACATTCATTGGTGGATTCACCACATTGAATCCACCAATCACAAAACACATCGCAGCCAAATCAGGCAATCAGAGCGTTGGGTTCTCTTATAAAACAAATGAGCAATGGCAGACACCTGTACAGCCAACTTCGTAAATTTTTATTGATTTCTAACAATGTTTATAATTATTAATATTTCGAACTATGGTTAATAAAAAACTAAAAATAAGTCGTAAATGTTATTATTCAAATACATTTTAAGCAAATTTTAAGTAACCATTTTTCAATGTTTAAAATACAAACGCGTCCTAAAAAATTATCGTACCTATAAAAAAAATCAAATTGGCAGAATAATAGTAGATTGTTTGACAAGGGTCTAAAGTGAGCCATATTACCACGAGATGGTTATTTTCCCGAACGTAGTGAGGGAAAATTGTTCGAGTGGTAATATGGCTTTTAGGCCCGAGTTATACACTCTACTTTTCACTTCGATTGCGAGAAAACACCACAAATTATCCACCTTAAATGAATAATTTAACTCTTGGCGGGCGTATGTCTAATTTGACAGCTTGTTTTTTTTCTAAGGCCAGCACCATGCCTCGCTATGCGTGTTCGCTTTGCGTATTCGCCTCCCATTCTTTTGCTATATTAAAGAAAGAGATGATGATTTTCTTTTAAGAGGAGTAATTGCTTTGACCATAGACACCGCTTAATCTTTAGAGAAATGAAAAACTTTTTTCCTGATTGGTCGATTTTAGTACCTACAGCTGTGTTCTGGTTGGTTGATATTTTTACCACATAATTTTTAATCTGTCAAATTACTGTTCTGTGATTGGTGGATTTAATAGGTGAAGTATTTTGATTGGTCAAATTAAAATGTTTTGTAAATCATAAATATGTATACATATTTTCCCTAGGGCTTAAATGTACTACTTTAGCCCCGCTTCACAAGTCTAATATGACACACTTTTCGAGCATGAGAAGTGAAAAGGATAATTATGTATAATGAAATAAATTTTAAAATAATGGAAATAAACAAATACGTTCGCGATATTCAATATTTTCAATAAATTGTAAGTATTCTTTGGTTCAATATCTTATATCTTTAAACGAGCAATTCTTGTATATATATTTATTTATTTATTTATTTCGGGGATCTCGGAAACGGCTCTAACGATTTTGATGAAATTTGGTATGTGGGGGTTTTCGGGGACGAGCAATCGATCTAGCTAGGTCTCATGACCGGGAAAACGCCGAGCAAAGCTCGGTCGCCCAGATATTAAGTTGTTTAAATACCCTACAGACAGATCCGCTTCCACTATTAACGTCAACCAATAGTGCCCGCCAAATTGGTCCATACACAAACGCTTTTAATATGGCTTCAATAGGATTTGACTGGATTCAGACAATATTTTTGCATATTTGGATTTTTTTTAGTTTCCTCGTATTCGGAATTTCGGAATGAAAAGCAGAGTGTTGAACTCGGGTGAAACCACCCATTTCAGCCTCGAATTATTGGCGCTAAAATATTTCGTCTGAAATGGCTGGCTTTCAACCCTTGGTTAACAATCTACTATTTAGGGAAGCCGGAAATAATTTGCCTTTCTTATTCTTCATGAGCCGTAGTAAAAGAAATGGACTGGCTGAAAATTAGGCAAGCCGGTGGGAATCGAGTTGTATGGACGCTCCACCACTGCTAGATAGATAATTCGTTAAATCGACCTGAGGGGAACTTGTCCTATGAAGGGTTTTGAATAATAATTTCACTGGATTTGTGAATTTCCGCCAATTTCTGCGAACGGCAAGATTATGGGTTTAGCTTTAGCCTCATAGAGGAAGACGCGAGAATTACCTACAAACAGTTGTTATCTCCCCTTCTGCTATTCAGCTTTTAACATGCTTGCCAACATCGGTAATTCTGAAAAGTAGGCTACCTACAATATAATGGAAATGTGGAAATTACACGACTACAAAAAATTAATTATGTGAAGTTTGCTGAGTGGCATTTTGTGTATATTTAGTTTTGGATTCCACTGGCAATTTTACTTATGATTACTACTACTACCAACTTATTACTTATTAACAGCACCTAATGCATATTCTGTAACATAATCGCCTTGAAGTTCGCGCATGACGAGAGAGCAAGAGAACACGTCTGAAAACAAGATTCTCTCCAGATTTATACCGCACTCAAAAGTTGTTTGTGGGTTGTTTTAATGTAGGTAGGTATGATCGAATGATTGCTGAGTAGATATCATATTCGAAACTATTCGATCTGATCATAATTACCGACTTTGCCCGCTTTACTCGCTTCTTCAGTTGCGCTTGTTTCACTAACAAATAACGAGTAACCTAACCATCACCAAATAGCTCTACCTATTTGTTATTCACAGCTCATTAAAAAACCATTTCCCATAGGCACTGTATCTTATTGACAAATCTCGAAACTAGTTTCAGTAACGGCCACATCAAACTAATCAGCTTAATTATTCGAAGAATAACATCAAGTTTTTTGAACTTCTAAAATGATGTATATTCATTGTAATTTACATGTGAATTCTCGCTTAAGTCTCTGACGTACTTAGTAATAGGTAGTGATTATTTTGAGTACTTTTAACTAAGTCATACAGAGTGTATTATTCTGTATGACTTAGGTAAAATGTGAACCCACCTCAGACGGAATGTAGCAGAATAGAAGGAAGACTAACGCACTAAAAAAACTCAACGTAAGGGCGAGAACAAGGAGATGTTTGTCCTTGTCCTTATAAACACCTATAAATGGATGTCTTTCATGTCTGGCTCTGGCCTATTGGCAGAATAAATGTTATCAGACATTCAGTTAGGAAGCTAGATTTACCTATTTACTCATTGATTGTGTTCGAGGAATCTAGACTAGAGAATAATGTCACAAAATACATGGTATACATATCTTATATTAAATAATACATGTGAGTAAAGCGGTGAGGGTATTAAGTATGCGACTTCGAGTGATGTATTATTAAGTATAGGTAGGTATTTATTACGGACATGCATTGGAACGTTATGGCCGCTCAAAAACCGATACATTTGATATATTTATTAAGTAATTTGATGATTTAGTAGCGTTAAATTTTTGGTAATTGGCTTAGTTAGCATAATTGTTAGGCCGCAAACTTAGGTTGTTACGTAGGTTCGTCAAAATGCCGCAATCAATGTATAGTTAAACGACAAAGTTACTAAAGTAAAGATGCTAAGAACGAAGAATTTCGTATATTGACACGCCATCTCTATCGCACGCGTATAATTATATTGCTGTCCCGCTCGTACAGTTTCATCGGCGATAGAGATTAGGAAATGGCGTGCCAATGTACTAAATTCTTCGTGCTTGGTGACTTCACTTTAATAGGTCATTTCTGAGCGGATACTGCACATTTCACCAATAATATAAAGTTTCCTGAGTTGCATAAGCTTGAAACGTACCGTCAATTATTTTGCTCAAGTACATTTTTGGTGGTAAAATATTGCGCAAAAACTTAAAAATGATAATATTTCACTTTCATGGATAACACAAATAATGACAGCCAGTCGCGACTGTCGCGACACATAGCATTTCAACGTCCATTGAAGGTTTCTTTCGATAACCGAAGAACAAAGGATCGTCGCACGCGACGATGTAACCACTCGTAATGACGAATTATAGTGAAAGGCGCGTTTAACAGAGTAGCATGGTGAACGTTAAAACTGGTTCCAGTGCTTCAGAATTCAAGTAACTGGATAAAAAGATCGTTCGCAGACAAACCTGTCGCCATGTTACCACGCCAGGAACAGTTACGGGGACTGCGAGAGATTGAATCGAGAAAAGTACTGCCTTCTTAACTTGCCTACTTATTCCTTCGGTAATATAGCACCGTGGTATTTTCAAAAAGGGTTTTTAAAGCCCAGCCGGTTCATTTGTTATGTTCAACTTAAGCTGGTTCGTAACGTCGCGACTTGTTTTTACGTAGTTTTAATGAATTTTAAAGCGATCTTAACTACGACTGTGGCTAATTTTAATTCAACGGGGAGACGTTCGGCATTATGTGTTCTTTTAGGGATACTTATTTAAACTTTAAAATATATTTATATATATATATATGTTTACTATAACAACCATTACTCAACACGTTTAACATTAATGTGTGTTCAGTTGACCCCATAGGCTTTGTTGGTACGTATGTCGTATAATATCAGCCGTTGGTACGTATGTGGTATAATATCAGCCGTATCGGAGTCAGCGAGCGCAACGCAGGCTCAATATTATCTCCCGTGTCATCGGTAACCGGGTCGAGCGTCCGGATTTCTACCCACAAGCGAAACCAGGCCGAATCCAACCACCATACATCACGACCGAGCTCCCAACACCAACAGTCTTCTCAAACTAGCCGTGCTATCACGTGGGAGGTAACCCAACCAACTTACGTAAACCGCCAGCATGTTATTCGAAATTTAAAACGATTTTTAAATACCCATGCGTCGTTATACTTAAGGATGATTCACGCTAGACCGTTCCGTGTCCGGGCCGGCCCGTTTTTTAATAAAAGACGCGCGACGGCCGTCGATTTCTTGTACTAGAAAACGGGCCGGCCCGGACACGGAACGGTCTAGCGTGAATCATCCTTTATGTGTCATTTCTGAAAGCTTTATTCTAATTATATACGTGTTTAACTTTATGCACTAGGATCTCCATAGCGACTCGAAATGTAGGCAACATTCATTAACACCTTCAGCCGAACACGCGTCGATGGTCGATGGCCCGTTTTAATGGAAGATACATTCCAACGGAGATTATGAATTTGTTAAACGTTTGCTTTCACGCCCGTGTACACTTTTTAGATACATGTTCCAATTAATCTTTAGGTACAAGAACGCTTGACGCGGAATAAATAAGACCTCTACTAGTAGCGGACTTGGGGGCCGATTTTTGAGTGTCGAACGCTCGACTTTTCACTCGACATGTGTCAAAACGTCATAGTTTTTTGACAGATCTCGAGTGAAAAGTCGAGCCTTCGACACTCAAAAATCGGCCAAGGGGTCGACCAAGGGGTCGTTATCTGAGCTTAAACTTCAATTATATTGTATCTACCTATATCTCTTAAACTATACATTTCGGTTTGGTCGATTTCATAGGTAGGTGAAGTACGAAGTACCTAAGGTAAGGTAACTTATTACACTTTCCGCTTTTTTTTCTTTTACTATACCTACTTCATGATACCAAAAGAATTCTAAAAACATGATATATGTATAAATAATCATGTAAATACATACTTAAAATTGTTAGATAAACTAGTACCGTACATTCCATCATCATCATCAGCCTATATACGTCCCACTGCTGGGCACAGGCCTCCTCTAATAGATGAGAGGGATTGGGCAGTAGTCCCCACGCTGGCCCAGAGCGGGTTGGGGACTTCACATACAACTTTGAATTTCTTCGCGGATGTATGCAGGTTTCCTCACGATGTTTTCCTTCACCGAAAAGCTAACGGTAAATATCAAATGATATTCCGTACATAAGTTCCGAAAAACTCATTGGTACGAGCTGGGATTCGAACCCACGACCGCCGCTTGACAGCCGCATGCTTGAACCACTGGGCTACCGTAGCTTCCATACACTCCATATTTCACGTACATTCCATATTTGAAGCTAAAAAAATTACCACGATAGGATGTGAGATAAGATGTTAAAATATCAAAATTGCTTCTGATTTACGATTATTATAGGAGAACCCTGCGGTTAGTGAGTAGAAATGACACATTAAATAAAAAGAAACTAGATCGGTAACATATATATAATGTTATTACCAAAATGCAGGAATATAAATTCCTCTACACTCTAAACCAGTTTATTTAATAACCCAATTCGTTACCTGTAGAATAAATATTAGTTGCGCAGTTAAAAACCTCTCGAAATATCGTATGACGGTAAAACTACACTGCGGGATAGACTAAAAAAGTTCCATTATTTGGACGACCAGGTAAAATCTACCTTTTGAATGCCAGGGGTTCTGCGAATACAAAAAAAAATGTTGGACAGCCGCGTTGTCTTATGATTTAGAAATGTCTCGGGCACTTCAGTGTCAGGTAGTTAAGTGCAACTTAAAGTATTCATGTCTTTTATTTCGGGAAGGTGACATACCTACAGTTTTTTGTTCTTAAATGTGAACCTTTTGATTTGTTTGAGTGGTCTTTAGCAAAGTTGAGACGCACCTACCTACATGAAAACTACACGAGTCCGAGTGATAGACCTATTCTGTCTGTACCTAATATATAATTCATATAATATACTTTATAACAATTCTTATTATGAACATGCCATCTTGCAAATAAATGCCTTTCGCATAATTTACAAAGTACATCAATAAGTCTATAACAAAAAGAGTAGGTATTTATTTGTACCTATAGATAAAGAAACTATCTTACGACAAAGAAAGGGTCAGTCTACGACAAAAAGTACCTACATATTTATATCACAGTTGATTTACCTACTCGGAGAATATAACCATTACAATTATGAAATTAAGTAGGACGGGGTACTCTGTGAAGAACTACAGAAAAGTAGAATACACATAATACTGAAAGGGATTAGGCACGATTAACTATAGCGTATTTTAATTTAGCCAACTTTTCAAATTACAATTACCTATTTACAGCAATAAAACATTGGGGAGTCGTCAATAAGAAACTACAAAGGCTTGTTTCAACCGTAAACCCAATTGAACAGTTGATATTGTTATTTTATTTACAAAACAAGTCAACAAGTTGGGGTGAAGAAGCGAAGGCGCTCTTGAGGGAGCTAGGCTGCCGGCTGCGTGACCGCGGTGCCGATCCCCGCTCTGGGTCGTTCCTGGTGCAGCAAATTTCCATAGCTATCCAACGAGGCAATGCTGCCAGTGCTATGGGAACTTTTGCACCAGATGCGATCCAAAGTGGTTACTCCAGTTAGGTTAGGTTTTCTTTGTACGTATCTATAAGTTTGTATATATATTTGTAAATAGTCAATCGTTGGTGAGATATTAGCAAACAATCAAATAGAGTTTATTTATTTATTTATTTAGTTAGTAGCGAAAATACACATCACATTAGTATCGAATAGTACAACGATAATAGTACGTGTATATTATCTGTTAGAATAACAAGCCGCGTAACGGTAAAGTTTGAGAGAATTCGTGAACGCGATGTTTTGGCACTTTTTGATTAGTTCCTAGTGCATGCACGCTCGTGCTTTATGTGCGGCCGCGGAGACTATAACAATGTGGCGATGGATGTTGCGCGCGCGGCTCGATCGCTAGTGGCGACGCGGCCCGCGCAGCGCGCTCTGAGAAACTGGCTTCAAAGCCCGCCCACACCGGCCCGCCTCTTCGTTAGGCAAACTGCTCGTAACTCGACGATCCTTCAAGGACTTTTGGCACAACCTATATTTTATTGACTAATCAAATGGCTAATTGCCATTTTATGATCCTGATTTATTTTTAACGTACCTGTTTTCCTTTTTTTTCAGTATGCATCGGTACCAATGGCCGGATGTCGGTGCCTTCGAATCGCGAAACACACTACCGGAACCTTCGAGACCGCTTCACCAATTGTACATACGTAGACGGAAATCTCGAGTTGACATGGCTCCAGAACGACACAATGGACTTGTCTTTCCTGCAGTATATCAGAGAGGTAACCGGCTATGTGCTCATATCCCACGTGAGTGTGTCACGTATCATATTACCGCAGCTTCAGATTATACGTGGGCGAACCCTGTTCAAGTTAAATGTGAGAGAAGAAGAATTCGCGCTGATGGTTACCATGTCAAGCGCCTTCACGCTAGAGCTGCCAGCACTTCGTGACATACTGCGTGGCAGCGTCGGCATTTATAATAATTATAACTTATGCCACGTGAAGACCATAAACTGGGAGGAAATAATCACAGGCCCTAACGCGACATACGTGTATGTCTACGACTTCTCAGTGCCAGAGCGCGCGTGCCCGCGGTGTGACGATAGTTGCGTGCAAGGTTGTTGGGGCGAGGGGCCGAAGAACTGCCAAAAGTTTTCTAAAACTATCTGCAGTCCCCAGTGCGCACCAGGGCGCTGCTTCGGGCCGAACCCCCGGGACTGCTGTAACACGTTCTGCGCCGGCGGCTGCACCGGCCCGCTGCCCACGCAGTGCCTCGCTTGTCGCAATTTCTACAACGAAGGCACATGTTCGCAAGAATGTCCGAGAATGGAAAAGTATAATTCCACCACGTATTCGTGGGAGCCAAACCCAAATGGGAAATACGCGTACGGCGCCACGTGTGTGCGCAGCTGTCCGGAGCATCTTCTCAAAGATACGGGAGCCTGCGTGAGGAGCTGCCCGCCTGACAAAACCGCGGTCAACGGAGAATGCGTATCTTGTAACGTGACGTGCCCGAAGACTTGCCGGGCGGAGAAGCCCATTCATTCAGGAAATATCAACAGTTTCAAAGACTGCACTATTATAGATGGGTCGATAGAGATCCTTCAAACGACTTTCTCAGGGTTTTCGCAAATATTTGTCAGCAACTACTCTTTCGGTGCACGTTATCCGGCGATGGATCCTGATCAGTTAGAGGTGTTCAGCACAGTCCGAGAAGTCACGGGGTATCTGAACGTGCAGGCACACCACCAGAATTTCACGAGCCTTTCTTACTTCCGGAACCTGGAAGTGATCGGAGGCCGACAAGTGGTGGAGAACCTCTTCGCTTCTCTGTACATCGTGAAGACTTCACTGAAATCTCTTGGCCTGAAGTCTTTAAAGAGAGTGAACTCAGGCGCGATAGCGATTATGGAGAACAAAGACTTGTGCTTCGCAGACCACATTGCCTGGAACAAACTGGTTAAATCGAGAGATCACAAGCAAATTATTCAGCATAACGGAGATATGGCTACATGTGGTGAGTTTAGCTTTGCGACTTGTTTTTGAGGATCCTCAAAGTAGAGTCTTAAATATAGTTTAGTTTTAAATTTAGCTTTTGCGATTATATTTTTTTTTGCAAGCGAATTTATATTAAACTTTTCTATTTACATTGTAAAACTAACCCTATTAACAAAATTTGCTCAGCGACTGGTTTCAATTTGGATTGTTCCTTAACTAATATCTTTTCAACAGAAAAAACACATTTGGTATGCGATCCGCAATGTTCAGCCGACGGGTGCTGGGGCCCCGGTCCCGACCAGTGCCTATCTTGTCAGAACTACAAGTTCGAGGAGACTTGCTTACAAAACTGCAGCGTCATACCGGGGTAAATATGCTACACTATAGTTATCTAATATAAATATTAGTGTTTTTTGGCTTATTAACTACACCATAAGTACCATAACTTAATAAGTGACTAATTGTATGTACCTAATAAATTCTAATATACTTAATCATCATCCTCCTAGCGTTATCCCAGTACACTTTACATCCTGAAGGATGCCTGAGGTCAGCTAACCTAATCCCAAGATTTGGCGTAGGCGCTAGTTTTTACAAAAGCAACTGACCTTCCAAGCTTCCAACCCGAGGGGAAACTAGACTTTATTGGGATTAGGCTTTGTCAAGTGCACAGCAGCCGGGATCAACGGCTTAACGTGCCTTCCTAAGCACGGGAGCACTCGGTAACCACTCAAAGCGGTCACCCATCCAAGTACTGACCGCTGCCCACGTTGCTTAACCTTACATACCGCACGCGGTACGCAGGCACCGCTGGGCCACGAGCGCTCCTACTCATATACTTAATATAATTCTGTAAATGAAGAAGCTCATAGAGAGCTAATCGGCATTATCACAATATGTTTTTTAGGCTTATTCTATGAGGTATGAGTATTAAGACATCCTAAGAAAGTGTCATGTCAGAAGCCAATTATAGAAGTATGACCATTGTCACAAAGCATTGTAAAGGTAACAACATTAGATATTTGTTTAAGGATTTTTACACTGCTTTACATAGAACGAACCAGCATAATCATTTGAAAGGGCACCTCGTACACACACACGTACTAATCGAACCAACTGAATCGTGACCCACCGTGGAACCTTGTCACAGAAAGTGTCATAATGATTTTCCTTGCCAGGCAGTACGATGTCACTATGACATTTTCTTTGATAATGTTCCACGGTGGGTCACGATTCAGTTAGTTCGATAGTACACAATAGTCAAAAAATATGTAGGTATTCATATAAACACGATCGAATGGCAAAGAAGTTCCGTTCTGAACACACTTCGTGACGGGAGCTAACTTTGAGCAAGACGTGCCCATATACATATAGATACATGCACTACTAAGTAATATTTTTTTGGCAAAACTTTGGTTGTTTTTATAAAATTTTTAGTCACACATAATTACCGTAATAACATAACAACATCGTAGGGTAGGGTAGTCTGGTTCGACGGCCGAGTTTGTTCCAAATAATACTAATAATCCGCCGTCAAACAAAGTAATACCTAAATGCTCGCTTCGCGTCTTGAAACAGGTTGAACTTTAGATTACTGACATTTCTCATGTATCATATTCCAGGCTCTACAAGGCCGGGGAGAAGACGTGCAAGAAGTGCCACTACGAGTGCCTGGACGGCTGCAGCGGGCCCACGCTAGCCAACTGCACGCGCTGCCGTCATGTGCGCGATGGACCCTATTGCATGGCCGCGTGTCCCGACTCGCGCTACGTCTCCGACAATGGCACGTGCATGCCCTGCCACGCCAACTGCATCAACGGCTGTACAGGCCCCGAGAATACCGTCGGAGAAAATGGCTGCAACTCCTGCAAAAAAGCCATCATAACAGTCGAAGCCACAGTCGAACAATGCCTCAGGGAAAACGAACCGTGCCCTGATGGGTACTACAACGAATGGGTTGGAAACGTCAAACCGCTGGAAGGGAAAGCCACAATCGTCTGTCGAAAATGCCATCCCCTTTGTATCAAATGTACAGGCTTTGGCATACATCAGCAAGTCTGCCAAGTTTGTAATGGTTATAAACGTGGTGACCAGTGCGAAGACGAATGCCCTAATGATCACTTCACGGATACGGAGAGCAGAACGTGCACGCCGTGCCATAGCGAGTGCCGCGGCTGCACTGGACCCGATTCAACAGACTGCGTCAAATGCCAGTCTCTCAAAGTGTTCCTAGGTGAATCCAATTCGATCGATAACAAACAAGCTTTTAACTGCACTAGCACTTGCCCTCCCGAGATGCCAAATAAAATTTATTATGACGAGCAGCTACAAAATACCATTGTCGAGCCGTATTGTTCTGCGACCAGCGGCGGCGGGCCGCCCACAGTCGCAAGGACGCCCACTGTACTAATAATAATATTTATATTTGCTTTCGTTTTGCTCTTGATACTTGGTATAATTGGATATACATGTAGACAAAATGCAAGAGCTAAAAAAGAAGCAGTTAAGATGACTATGGTGTTGACCGGTTGCGATGACAATGAACCACTTCGTCCGACTGATGTCAAACCCAATCTCGCCAAACTACGAATTGTGAAAGAAGCTGAACTCCGCAGAGGAGGAATGCTTGGATTTGGCGCGTTCGGAAAAGTGTACAAAGGGGTTTGGGTACCGGAAGGAGGCAATGTGAAAATCCCAGTGGCAATTAAAGTTCTGAAGGAAGCAACTGGTGCAAACACTAGCAAAGAATTTCTGGAAGAAGCCTACATAATGGCTAGTGTGGACCATCCCAATCTGCTTCAATTGCTGGCCGTCTGCATGACAAATCAGATGATGTTGATCACTCAACTCATGCCCCTGGGTTGTCTCTTGGACTACGTTCGAACGCACAAGGAGAAGATCGGATCGAAGGCCTTCTTGAATTGGTGCACTCAGATAGCTCGAGGCATGGCATACCTGGAAGAAAAGAGGCTGGTCCATAGAGATCTAGCTGCTCGTAACGTTTTAGTACAAACACCGAACTGTGTTAAAATAACCGATTTCGGTTTAGCAAAACTTTTAGACATAAATGAAGTTGAGTACAAAGCTGCTGGCGGTAAAATGCCAATCAAGTGGTTGGCCTTAGAATGTATTCAGCATAGAATATTTACACACAAAAGTGACGTATGGGCATTTGGTGTAACAATATGGGAGATTTTAAGCTATGGCGCTCGCCCTTATGAAAATATCTATGCGAAAAATGTGCCTGGCTTGATAGAAAATGGACTAAAACTTCCTCAACCAAACATATGTACGTTGGACATATACTGCATAATGGTGTCTTGCTGGATGCTGGACGCCGAAAGCAGACCAACGTTCAAACAGTTGGCAGACACTTTCGCAGAAATGGCGAGGGATCCCGGCCGCTACCTTGTCATTCCCGGAGACAAGTTCATGCGTCTTCCATCCTATTCTTCACAGGTAATTAATAATTATAATATGTATTAGCATTTAAACTCCTTCCACTTTCAAAAACGCTTTATATTATTAAATTCATAGTCTGGCTAAATGAAAGTTGAGACTTGATGTTATAGTCAAATTTATAAATCTTCGTATTGCAACAATTTGTATACTTAATATGACAAAACTTTAATGATACTTGATACTTGGGCAACAAAATAATATGCCGCAATATTGTATAATCACGGCTAATATATATATTTTTAATTCCAGGATGAAAAGGAGTTGATACGAAATCTCTCGTCAGCAATGGAAGGTCCCGAATCGCTCGTAGAAGCAGACGAGTACCTCCAGCCAAAGTTCAAGCCGGGCGTTGGCACTATCACTTCGAATTCAGCAACCAGTGCTGGCGTAGAGACCCAGACTAGCTCACTGAAGCCCTGTACGTCTTCTTCGTGGGCTAACAACGCCACAGGTCCAGATAGCGTCACTCCTGAAGGCTCCAAAGCTGAGGCATGGGACCACGAAATGTTAAGGTATAACCAATCAAATCCCGATGGCCCAGAAATGAGACACTACTATAATAACGGAGTCTGTGCTTCCGACGGTTCTAGCACCCGGTATCGCGATGAAAAGCGGCCAGAAGGCGCCGACGGCGCTGACTTTGACTCCATGTCCAAGATTAAAGAGGCTCAAGTCGGCAATCTCAAGCTGAATCTGCCTTTAGATGAAGACGACTACTTGATGCCGTCGCCCCAGCATAACCAAAACGCGTCGACTTACATGGATCTGATAAGCGAAAGTGCTGAAAGTCCAGAGAAAGACTTGCGGTATACCGGCTTTGTGGCGCTAGGGAACAAGAGATGTATAGACAATCCAGAATATCTAATGAGTGACGAGAACGTCCCTACGCAAACGCTGGGTATTCCGACTGAACCCGTGCCCTTGGAATCCTTAGCGAGTGACGTTAGTGGGGCGAGTGGTGAAGTGCCTCAACCCGGGACAAGCAAATACTTGCCGCAGCGCTCAGTGGAAGAGGAATCTATGTCTGACCATGAATATTACAACGACTTGCAACGAGAACTGCAGCCGCTTCGCAAAAATGAAACGACAGTTTGAGTGCTGAGTGGTGTACAGTTGGACTTTAGTAGGATTCGCAGCCAGTCTCACTACACTGGGATGTTTAGTCAAAGTGAGCCAACTTTGGCAGTGGTGAGTGAGTGGCGAGCTGAGTGGCGAGTCGAGTTCGGGACTGATCTCTCGCTTAGTGACTGTTTTACTTAATGCGCTCGCGCGCTCTGTGCCATTAGAGTGATGGCTAGTGTTAGTTTGTTGGGAACACGTCAACTTAAGAATTTTATTTAGTTATTAATATGAAAGCATTTTGTTATTTTTTTACTGCAAACAACTGTTATAAAACAACATTTGTAAAAATATTTTTATTAAGTGCTTCGCACTGATATGTATATTTAAGTTATTTATTAATTTAATTTAAGGAAGGCTATGTTTATTTTCTTTGATACGTTAAGTTAGGGAGTGTTATTTAATTATAAAACTGTGATAATTAGATTTATTACATGGGGACCAGCGAGATGAAATATGAAAAGGCTGGAACACAGAACTATCTAAGTAAATATTAAAGCGTTAAGTTAGGTTACGCACTTGTAGCCCTTGCGATGCACTTCATTGTTAGAAGTGGTCAAACTAACATTTTATTATCAACTATCGATTTTATTAACCATACTTTCGTGTTGATTTTCTTTTAAAGCCTTATTTTTTATATATATTCTCTTAAATTTTTTGCTCTAGGTACCTACGAACCTGTAAAGATGCCAGTAATTTTTATACGTAAACATTTATCGGGATCTTAAATATAAGGCCAATAACTAGCCCAATCTTGCTTGCCGGTTTCTTTGAGCCATTTTTGTATAAGTTTGTACATAAACGTACGATGAAATCGATACAAAAATATTTACCTACAACCATTTTTAATATCCGTAGATTTAAATAATCTATAAAATAATCTATCAAAAGAAAAATACTTATGATAGATAATTTACATATGTATTACGTAGATTAAATTTTTGGTTTCAATATTTCCTACTAAAATTCCATGTCTGTGTTGCTTCCTCGGAAACAAGATATCTATGCGGCCATTTTGTACTATACGTAAATAATAACTTGTAAAGATATATAAAGCAAATTATAAAAGACAATACGTATTAATAAGTGCCGCGTTTGATGTTTAGGCGTGGTATCGACGCACAAATATTCCATTTAAATGCAAATATGTATAATAACGTGTAAAGTATAATAGTACTGTAAGTCTTGTTATTTGACCGAACCGTCATTTGCCATCTAATTGTGTAAATAAATTCGCTATTAGTACCTAATAGGTATAGGATACATATGGACCTATTACAGGTATGGGCTTTAGGTTTATTAAATTTTACTGCAGAAATACGGAATATATATTTGTTACGT
The DNA here is from genome assembly GCA_951800055.1 of Cenopis cana. NCBI lineage: Eukaryota > Metazoa > Arthropoda > Insecta > Lepidoptera > Tortricidae > Cenopis > Cenopis cana. The sequence goes on along the minus strand of OX637471.1, from coordinate 38,662,327 downwards.
TTTGTAAGACGGGGTACTCCTTAGGGGGTATTTTTTTCCTACGTAACGATCATTGCGAGCGACAGGTACTGAGCAACCACCCAGACATTTTGCAGTGTCGGTTAAAAATTTAGTCAGATTTGATAACAGTATCATGTTATAATTGAGACCATAAAATCTTAGTTTATCGAAGAAAAACGAAAAGCAGCAACGCGTTGCGCGAATATCTAAGTACCGTTTAATATTTTCGCTCGCTTGGTATCGGTAATTACAGCCTGTATGACTCGCAATGGTCGTCTAAGTAAGTACTTTATACATATTATAACTATTCCCTTTTTACTGAGAAACTATAGAACATTGTGCCATTAAAAATAATACGCTACAAATAAAATAAAATACGTGGAACCTCACCCCCCCTGTGGAATCGCTGGTAGGTTAGGTTAGGTTAGAAATCCGAATCATTTCACAAGACACGAACGAAAACTTATACTATTCCATACCCAAGACCGTTATTTTACAATAAAAAATGCTATTTCATGGGAGATATATATTATGATTTTCGATTGGTTTGTTCAGTGTTACCTACGATTTTAGTTCTTCTGTCTAGATTGATTAATGATAAATTTAATATGGCAATGAAATAGGTATATTGGATTTTTTACACTCGGGACACTGGTTTCAAACTAATCGCATTAATTCACAAAATCGAGGTCGCTTTCGCTAGCTCGCATCAGGAATTAAAGTAACGTCGCTAAATTAATATTATTACATGGTTGTGCATGGCTAGTGGCACCAAAAGACGAACAACCAATAGCTGAATATTTGATCGAAATATTGTTATAGGTAATAAAAATATGCGTATTTTTTTAGGTGCTGTGGATATTTTTTTTCTAAGGCGGCATCTCATTGCCCAGTTAATTCAGAGCAAATTGGCCTAGGTATTTTGTCATAAAACCATTTTTTGATAAATAGGTACCTACCTAGGTACTGTATTGTTATGGTTACAGATAGGTAACCGGTCGAATCTCATCTCGACAATATACCAAAAAACATAAAAACAAGTAATTAGTACAAACTAGGTTACAAGTCTCAGAAATTTAAACTAATGTTGACGTTGTCGCTTGAATGTTCCTTTTTTGGTACCTCCAACCCATGTTTGACAAGTGCTTTTATAGTTACGTGTGCAGGTAAAAGCCTAATTTAAATACGAGTTCGCGGTGCTACCTCGAAGAAACTATAATTATTTGTCACTGTTAAAGCTCAATACATTTCAATATACTATCGGTACCCAATGAAGCAGTGTTGCTAGAACAAGTCACCAGAAATGGCGTCGATCAAGTGTCTTGAGAAATGGCGGATTCAGACCAAGCGAAGGAATTAATTCCGGTATAGTGCGTGTCATCCACCACCACGCGCCCCCCCCTGAGTACCTAAGTAAGTTGTTTTACGCCCGCGCCGCGCGGTAACCGTCCGAGTTATGAAGTAGACATGTTGTATAGCTAGTATACACATAACAGATATTGTGACTCATCCTGTCAATGCATCTTACAGGGCCCATGTCATGATCGATTCCTTTTAGAACCTATAAGGTACATCGTTGACAGACGAATTCGCTTAACGAGCCGGAATAAACCAGTCATAAGTAATCGATTTTGACATCAGGCCAATTACGGACACCGATAGGCATGTGTAATTTTATAGGTAATTGTGTAATAAATGCATTTCGATAAATCGAATATAGTTTATATGTCGTTTTGACACAGCTAACATTGTTTTGTGCGTTAGTTCGCACAGATATGCGGTTTTATGTACTTGTACCTTGATGAAACAAATGTAAGTAATTAAAGAAATTAAAATCACTTATTGTTTTATTTATCGCCACTTAATAACGTGTTCAAGATATAAATACCTACACAACGAGATACGTTAGGTATGTTAGGAAGACTTATTATTTTAGTTTCGCATTCAGTTAATTGCAAGATCTTGTAGATTTTTTTATTTAGCTAATTTATTGATCGTGTCTTATTTGGTCGTACGAGTACGGCCACCAAATAAGTTCAGTAATCACTGAGTTCAGTATTGAAGTTAAGTACCTACTCTAAGCACTTGGTCACCAATTACTTGACTACTTTATGTCGTGCTACTGCCACTTCCTAAAACAGGCCTCAGTATAAGTTTTAGTACGAATACAATTAAAATCATGATTATACAACGTACGTTGTAAGTATAGAATTGAGACAGCCAGTTAAACTTATGGTATGGTGTAAGACCCGCTACCGAAAACCCTCATCTGTTATTCAATAATTACAAATACTACATTATAGTTAATAGATAGATGGATAAATCGCACAGAGTGGACACGGCGTAATGTTCCATATGTATGCAATCAGTTGCTGCCGGTCAGCCATGTTTAGTACGGCCCGAAATGTCAAACCGTCAATAGATTGTTTTGATGGCTAGTGATTTTCGATTCGATTATGAAAAATGTTAGGGCAAAAAATGTATATATCCGACAGTGTCCATTTTCGCTATATACAACGAATCTTTGCGTAATATTGTGTAATATTTTTTTGAAGGCGGTTGAGTAATCTACCCCCTTATTAATGATCATGAAGTGGGTGAAAAAAAATGGTTAGAAATGTTAGAATCTCTCTAAACCGAAAATATAAGGCCAAATGTGAAGGATATAGAACAAAACAAGATTAAAATTAAACGTGATTACGATACGTAAAGAAAAAGAAGACGATACTTACGATTGTTGTTTAATTGTTACGTGTGATTGTGGTGTTATTTAAGACTGCACCGAGCAAATTTCTGAATAATTGCGATGGTTGGATCACTTGCTGTATTATTATTACTAAAGCTTGAATTCTGTAATTCCTATATATTATATTTAAAGATACACTCTACACGTCATGTGTTTCAGAAACACAATTACTTATAGTTTTCTTCATAAAAATTCAATCCAAAGTAAGCTCTACTAAAGGAAATAAACGCAAACTACAACGTTAATACTTTATGAAAGGTCTTCAATTTTTGAATAGTAACAAAACTACATGTTATCTAGGTCGTATGTGTTTAACATTTGCAAAATGTGGAGATTTTTTTAACAATGCAAAGGAAATTCCGAAAATTTGACCGGCCGCCGTAGTTTTCTTGCCGGCAGATGGGCTCCGGCCCTCAATGGGAGCAGACGTATGCTGCTTTTCTCAGTTTGACATCTCATAAAAACACGCTTTTTGACAGCTTGCTCGTATACAAATACAAAATGTATACCACACACAAAGATTGCATTAATTGAAGTAGGGTAAATAAATGTTGACGTGTGGCTATTGAAGATTCTTTTAACATGGAATTTTTAGTATTAGCCATTCGTTATAACATAAAAATGCAATCTTTGGTCCCCAATGTTTACTAAACACACCAACTAAATTATAATGATTTCCTTTACGAAAAGGTATTTTAAACGTAAAAAGGTTACCGATGTATTTCAGTTCAAAGTAATTTACTTTTTATAAATTGGCCACCCAGAACGGAACGTTATGACATTTAACGTAATGGCACCAATTATGGACGGCTTAAGAACTCCGTCGACATCTTTTGGCTATAACTCTCTTATTTTATAAGTTTGATGTTAGTTATTTCAAAGAAAATGTAGCTTAATAATCACTCATTATAATAAACATACAAAAGTTTTGGATAAACTTGTAAGTTCCGAGAAAATTGCTCCAAATCTGAAAAAGTCGAAAATCTTCGAAAATCCTATGATGGACAGACAAAATCCAATTATGGACACCCAATCTTGGACACCTTATGTTCTAAAAACATTGTAGGCCGTCTGCAATTTCACATATAAATTCCTTTATTTGTTCAATTCCAAACTTTTTAAAAAAGTAGAAACTGTCATATAAAAGGAGGCACAGGTCGTATTCAGCCAATTCAGCTCGTATTTTTCTGTTGGAAACGCGACGTCGTTTTAAGTCTTGAATAATTTGCGTTTTTCGGTAAAACAATACACTTGCGATTCTGTTAAAAAAAAATCCCGCTGTTTATTTTTTGTTGAGCATGATGTTTTTGACGTTTTAAGGTTATATTTATCAAATATTTATCCAAATTTTGTCGTATTTCCTCCATTTTTGAGAAAAGTACTATATTAGCCTCGGCCGGAATGGCAATTGCAGGGTTCGTATTATAATTACTCGCAAGCTCGTCCGTTTAAACAAATACTCAGCCTGCAATTGCTTTTTTCCCCGGCCACGGCAATAATGTATTTTTTTTTCGGGATAAGGATTCATGGATAAGGAATTCAAATTTATTTATAATTTTAAGTAAAAATTTGTTTACGAAAAATCGTCATTATACTAGATTTCGACTAATTCGGGGATGAGGATTTCAAATTTTATATTAATTTTGAATTTCAAGTTAAAAAATTAAACTAGGTACCTATAACAAAATAAAAGGTAAATTATATAATTATAAATAAAATCTAAATCTAAACTAAAACCTATTGCTAAAAGTGCTGCCAGAAATCGGGACCCCTTGGCAGGGTACCCATAATGCAGGCAGCATTCCCGCGTTGGATAGCGATAGCTATCCTTTGTGCGAGAAAGCTACCTGCCCGAGGGTCACCTGTTGCAGTTAAAAAAGATATTTTTTTAGAAATATCGTCATTATACTCGATTCCGACTAATTCGGGGATAAGGATTTCAAATTTTACATTTATTTTGATTTGTAAGTAAAAAAAAAAATTTTGTACGAAAAATCGACATTATACTCGATTTCGACTAATTCGGGGCTAAGGATTTCAAATTTTACATAAATTTTGAATTTTAAGATATATTTTTTTGCGGAAAATCGTCATTATATCGTCATTATATAAGTAAAAATTTTTTTTTTCCAAAAATCGTCAATTTACTCGATTTCGTCTAATTCAGGGATAAGGAGTTCAAATTTGATATCTATACACTCTGATATATATACACTCGTGTTTTAATGCCCCTCATGATGTACCAGTTGCATAATAGTAGTTTATGCTATTCATAATAAGGTCACACGAGTGTTTGAATGCCTAATTATGTACAGTTACATACATTACTTTATCTACACACATATTATTAAGTACTCTAAGATGGGTTCAGAAGCCGAAGGCAAATGACCTGCATTGCTACCAGTTACATATTTATAGTAGCCGGTAATATATAACATTAGAAATCCTTATCCCCGAAATAGTCGAAATCAAGTAGGTATAATGACGATATCTCGAAAAAAAAAATTTTTTTTTTCTAAAAATTCAAAATTAATATAAAATTTGAAATCCTTATCCCCGAATTAGTCGAAAACGAGTATAATGACGATTTTTCGCAAAAAAAATGTTTTTTTTTCGCTGTAAATTCAAATTTAATATAAAATTTGAAATCCTCACCCCCGAATTAGTCTAAATCGAGTATAATGGCGATTTTTCGAAAAAAATTTTTTTTTTCTTAAACTTTTAAAATAAATGCAAAGTTTGAAATCCTTCTACCTGAATCCTTATCCCAAAAAAAACCTATATCGAGCTGACCTTTCGTATCGACTGAATTTTAATTTTCCTGTTCCAAATTTAAAAAAAAAAACATTATGGTACTAAATGGGAAATTATAATGAATATTATATTACTGCTGGTAACCTTCACCACAGGTAAGAAAATTTTCATAAGTACATTGATGTTAAAATGAAGGTCATTTGCCTACGGTTTCTGAACGCATTTTAGAGGATTATGATATTTGTGTAGATAAACTACTATTATAATAAAATTGGGTGGCATTTTTCAAAAATTTACCTCGCCAATAAATCCGTCCAACATTGGGTGTCCATAATTGGGTAACCAGAATTCAGTATGAAAAACCAATCATGGAGAAACTGTCCATAATTGGAGATTAACAAAAAATAGGAACCAGTAATGTACATCCTCTCTAAATCATTCAAATTGGATTCTAATGCAATAAACACTTTAAAAAAGTATTGTTAAATATGTAACGCTTCTCACGAAATCATATCAAAATAACATTGTTTAGAGAAAATAAAGTTTACAATCAAAAACGTAAACCTACTTCCTTAATTATTTCTGTAAGAAATTAAGGTTATTCGTGAAAAATGCCGGAGCACACTTTTTGCCGCCGCGCCATTTTTAAACAAAATGACCGAGGTGTATGTCATTTGTCAATGTGATACATAGAAGCCTATTCTTTATGCTTAAAGTGTTTCCATGACTAAAATAGTTTTCCGTTGCTTAATTTCGACCGTGAAAGATTTTTGCGTCCATTACTGGAGCCAGGTCCATTACTGGTGCCACTACGTTATGTCACTCATCACATATTTCAAATTAAAATTTGTAAACAAATTGTATTTTTATATTTCAATAATTTAACGAATCTAATGTTATATTTTATGTGTAGGGCGCTTTCACGTCAAACAATGATTACCTAAATATATCGCAGAATCTGCATAAACAAAACATATCCCAGAATCTGTACAAACAGGCACAATTATTATGGTGCTTTGAACAGAAGTTTATAAAATATCAGCGTTATACCAAGAAACAGATCTAGAGTGCTCTCTTGCAGCGGAAGCAGAAGAAAGAATACCTATCGGAGTTTCTTCGCCAGTTTGAGTGATGTGGATTTAAATTTTGTAGTGTCTAAGCCGCCTGGTCATAATATAATTATATCTAGAATGAACATAATAAACCTATGTTTCATTTATAAATAATAAACCAAGTAGTTGTTGGGGATGTGGTGACAATGACGATGTCTAACAAACAAATATGCAGTAATTACTTATAATATTAAACTGCGCTAGTTTCTATCTAAAGCTTTCATGCGTTGGAAATCCCGTTGCTTTGATTTTGTACAAGTAAGTACTTATGTCGCATCGCAATAATTGTCTCGACGTTATAGTAAACGAATAGCAAATAATAATAATTGCTATTTATTTTTGATGAAAATAGACGCAATGTTAACCATTATTGAACCTTATGTCGTTGCAATAAGGTTCACGGATGTTCAGTTAAGTGTCATCGACGGCACGATTGCTCACACTAAAAGAATATGTAAACGCATCCTGCTAATTATTCCTTTCAATTATGGACCTTATAAGAAGTGTATAAAAGTTAATTTGTCAGAGCTGATACAGTAGTGGTCCGGCCAAGTTCCACAATTGCAGACTGTTACAATGACTTTCTTGATGATATTTGTTATATCATTAGGTTTTATAGTGCTTGTCATTCACGATAACGACGATGCGCAGGGAATGTCATACTATTCTATGCGCAATTCTGCGGATTGGGTTACGACGGGAGGTCGTGAATAACAAGAACTACCTATAAGGTTAGGTACTGGTTCCTCAAATACAAAGTCGATTCACAATATTGCTGCAGTTATCCCGTGCCGTATAAATAGTTTCAGTAGTTATTATATATATTGTAATAAAACTACCGCTTCTTCTCTTAAAACTTGCATTAAATCAGTGTCCATTTTAGAGTTAACCAACTGATAAACAGAAAATAATCAATTTATGAAAAGTTTTGCTTAAAATAACCTATTTAAGGTACAACATATACTCGTATCATGAAAATCACCAAGTAAACTCTCAAAATAAGTACCTAAGTCATAAACATAAAACAGTCATAACATGCACGAACCGATTAGGAAAATTCTTTCTCTGTTTTAAGTTGTATAAAAATGAGTCTGTGAGGAAAGGGCAAAACAAAATACATTTTACAAAACAGGGGTTTGACAAGTTTTATTTTATAAACAAGGAACTGAGTAATTTTACTACCACAAATTCCAAATTCAAGACATTTTTAAATAAAACTAATACTTGAGTTTTGGTTACAGATCAGAACTTGACGATTTTTGTTACACTTCTCTTATGCACCAAGAAACCTTTAAATATTCAATATCTATATTGTCATAAGTTGACATAAACATGGGTCAATGACCCGACCCAGCAAAATGAGGTAGTGTGCGTGAATAATGCATGTGTGGGTTAATTGGGTAAATTATTAAAAAAATTGAAATTTGACAGGCGCTGAGAATTTACCCCGCACGATAGGCCCTTAAGAATAATTCATACAAGTATTGTAAATTCAAAAATGTCTGTCTTTTACCTTTTCACGCTTAAACCGCTGAACCGATTTAGGTGAAACTTGATATGAAGATAGTTTGAGTCCCGGGTACTTTTTATCCCGGAAATCATCCCTTAAGGAGGTGGAAGTTTGTACGGAAGAGCGATGGCATCGCGATGAACGAGTTCCACGCGGACGGAGTTGCGGGCAAAACGGCTAGGTTTTGCCACAATAAGCCAAATGCCTCCATATCGTTTTCATCGACGAAGACGATATGTACGGTCAACCAATTTGATTTCTGGGCCACTTCGTACCTTGTCACACTTTTTGACCGCCAAAGCGATAGTGTGTCGTCGTGCCCAAATGTCTAAACCAATAAAAACAAATTGAAACAGTTCATAAATGATTTTTTTCATGATCAAAGTACACCTTCACTCTGACCTTTTAAGTGGTTGTTGGCGTGGTGGGCACGACGACACACATCCACTTTATAGGTTCTTGGCGCGCCAAGCGCCATGGCGGTCAAAGGGTTAAACAACGTATATATACTGTTTCTACCGGTGAGATCCTATAATTGGCTTCCTGTTTATATGTTTAAAGTGTTATCCTATCATAAAAGCTGTTGGTTCTCCATATAAATAAATAAATAAATACGTTTAGTAGTACCATGCCACTGTTCTTTTGGTTTATCGTTGTACAAAAACAAACTTGTTTTCTCAGCACTAGATACCGCCATCTTTAGATATCATCGACCGCACTTTTTTGTCATTATGTATACTTAAAATAGGGATGTTGACACCAAATACGAAAATCAATGAAACCGAATTTTCTCGAAAAAGGATCAAATTCTCAATCAAAAAGCGAAAAAAGCAATTCAAAATAATAAATAATTACATAATTATAAGTCTTCAAAGTTTTAGGAGGGGGCATTTTCTGTCCCTGTCCCGCAAAACGCACCGTTGTATTGAACGATCGTCATTTACTATGGCGCTCGAGGTCAGTGACGTCACTGATCTGTAGCGCTTTCTCTCTCGAACTAAAGACATTCTAACGGTTGTAATTTCGTTATTTTTTGACATATTTGAATAGGATTTTCACTATTTGGCATAGTTTTATATATTCTTTCGTATGGAGTAATAATAAATTTTGAGTCAACATCCCTATTATTTGAACTGTCAGTTGTATCAAATTAGGCCGTTCAAAAAGCGACTTTACTGTCCAAGCGTGAAGATTCAAAGTCCAATGACAAGTTTCATAAAATGTCGGACATTTTAAATAATTTCTACTATACGTTCCATTTGATTCCTTTTTCATTGGTTGCCTAGCAAGAACCTGGACATTCGGTGAGCCATAGACTGTATAAGTACACCAGGTCCCGGATAGCGTGATAAACGACAAGATAAAGCATCTGTCACTTTCTATCGAGTGGTATCACGCTATTATCGCGCGACAATCATAGACCCCCAGGTGGAAATAAAAGATGTCCATTATTAGCATTCCTTTATTTGATTGCAAATTTATTATAAACAAGAAAAACATTAAACACTAATTATAAATAATGTATCTATCCGTTTGTAAAATGATCTTACACATTGAATTGTTAAATAAAAAAATATTTTTTAAGGCAGGTGCGATTTATAAATTAAATTCGTAAAATATAACTCAGATTTTTACACATGATATTTCATACAGAAATAAAACAATTAATTTAAAAATCAATTAATTAATTTAAAGACTAATAAAAAATATTTAACAAAATATAAAGCTTTGCACACAAAACATAGCAATTTGTCAATTGGTAGGTATGGTACTGTAAAAAACAGTTGAGTTGACACATTTAATAATCTAGTTGATTCACATAATGATCAATTATTCGAAATGTGTACACAGCTCTATACAGTAATTTATTCAGTAAACGACTAAGTACAAACGATGCTAAGAAGTAATAAAAATACATTGCGGTTATCTACAATAGGCTTTATGTACATGAGGCTGACATTGCATTTCGATTCCAACATTGACATAGCACACAGCTCGACACAAATACTGGCCTGCTCCAGAGAGAAGTAAACTATTAAGACTCAATTTATTTTCATACCACGTAGTTGCATAGCAGCTTCAGTATCGTACCGTACATTACATGGCACTTTGACCTCTACTTAGGTACTAAAAGATCAACATTTGCAGTCTTTATCATTTACCAGATTCCGGCCGCACCTAACGTTATTCTAGTTCCACGTTCAGTAGTTCATGCATTTGTGAATATCAATCATATAAATCACCTAAATATATTATATTACGATAGCATTGCTGTGGATCCGTTATTTCAAAAATAGGACCAATTGCGTGTAGAAAAAATAATCCTGAAGTTAAAAAAAACTTCACACACAATACATTATATTCTAAACTTCCATTTATTTCAGCAAAATATAGTTTATTTAGGCGGCGCAAAACAAGCCAATATTTAATATTAAATCGTCAGATTGGACATCGGTAAACTCCTAACTACACCGAACCGATGAAAGGTTTTTTGTAAAACGTCGTCGGACGCCGGATACAGCTAGGCATAGTCTTAATATAACATATATACATTTAAGCTTTTGTGAATTAATGTTAGTGTAGTAATGCAACGCGGAACCAGAATTACAGGCAGTAGTCCTACAGCCGCGGCGAGTAGCGAGTACTCTCATCATACTCACTTGAGCGAGAAAACGAATAGTTACTATGAGAGTACCCACTGCTCGCCGGCACAGCAGTGGGACTAGTTGCTCAAGGACAAAATGTGTAATGAATACTTGTTATTTTAATTGGGTTTTGTTGTTCCATGTAAAACAAAATCAGTGTCAAGTACACATCTCACCAGTCAACACTTTTCCAAAACGAACACGCGGTTCAGTACAAAAGGCAGCTTTTGCTTATAGATATCGACATTATTGCTAATCAGCAAAACAATGTAAGCCTATCTAGCTAACATCACTAAATTGTTTTTTTTTGACTAGCACTTACAGACGGAGTTGGTTTCGAGGTCAAACTAGATTCGGAAATGATAATTGCTACTTAATTCGACTGCGCGTATACCTACTCGTAAAACAACGGCAGAGTTATGATTCGAAATACCGATTTAAAATTAAACTTGCGAGATAATAATTCATAGAAAGGCAAATTTGACCGGACCCCGAGAAGGAAAGTGCATGTGATAACGGAAAAGCTAATAGAAAGAACCTAAGGAATAAAAACAGACATCATGTACAAAAAAAAATTTAGTACAAAGGCGAACTTATCCCTTAAAGGGATCTCTTCCAGTTAACCTTCGAGTAAATGAGGGATAGTCTATCCGATAAAGTAAAATCGCCTGTGAGAAATGAACCATTGATTAATATTCTTTCATAATATGTACATAATGAATGTACTAGGTATCTGATAGAATTCAAGAGCAAGTGTATGAACATGTTTCGCCTCAAAATCAACTCTTACTGTAATACTTATATAACTAACCATAAGACTATTATAAATAATTCTAATATTTATGTTAACAAATTTCATGTGTTAAAATATACATCTGAAAATAATATTGAGTTTTATAGTATCAGAGACGTGAATAAAATATAATAGTTACATCCAGATACTCGACTAAATTAATTATAAAAAAAAGTTAACAAATACGCTATTTTTTTCTTAACAGTATTGTTGCACCATGAAATAATGAGAGATTATTAATGAATTGAAAGATCCCCGTAATTTGCTTGGGAATAAAATAGGTCGAAAATACACTGATAAGAAATCTTTTCGTTTCTCAATCCAATGATTTATTTACTTCCTCTTATCTGATAGAGACCACACTTAACGGCAGTTTCTTCTCAGATGAACGATATTCGCCAATGGATTGGATGTATTAAATATTACTGAGGTCATAAGGATTGTAATGATTTAGATAAAATACGATACAAGTAGTTTTCTATTGTACATAAATATACAAAGTGAACAAAATCTTAGAGGTATGTAGGAGACAGACAACATGCAAGGTCCAGTTTGACAGATCTATTGATACTAAATATTATTTTTCACTGGGCAGATAGATTCCTAATAAATAACATTCTACACGGTAGATGCCTTTACAATTTATAGTACCTTGTCCCTGCCAATACGTACGTACGTTTGTCACCGCCAGGGAACAAATATCACTGTTTAATTAGACAAGCGACAAGTGTATCAGATAACATCAGACATTTAACCTCTTCTATAAGACTTCATCTATACGTATTAACTGTCAAAAATATGTCTATTATGACGTTTCAGTAAATACTTTGCCTCTATTAGAAATTAGTGTCATAATAAGACGACTGAAATCAAGAAAAATCGTGCTACAAGACTTACAGGTAAATCGAAACACGTACCTTTTTCGCTCTGTGATTATAAGGGTAAAAAAGGCACGTGTTGTTTCCCTACTGTTTTAAGTACCGTGCGTAATGCGGGTAATGCCTGTACACACAATTTTACGTGCTAAAAATATCCCGTTTAAAGGTTCGATCACACCGCTGCTTAAACCTGTCGTCTACCATTCCCTGGGATCCCAGGACACATAACAAAACAATGCCATTGTTTATTTTTTTCGCCGGGAGAGGACGGCTTAAAATATAGTGCTGGCGGTACACAAGGGCTACATATGGAAAATGCTGCAAATGGTGTTAAAAGCATAAAGCATGAAAATCGGCACGTTTGATCTTTAGGCCATATGAATCAATTTGACCCGTTGGACGAAAAAAAAAACGAAAAGGAGAGGAGTTATGACATCTTTTTTTTTATGGGATTAAAAAGAATGTTCTCAAACATATCGTGTGTGGTATCAAACGAAAGGGCTTTCTGAGCCAGTTTTTATTTTTATTTTATTTTAAGACAAGTAACTTAAATGTAATGATGTGATATATTTTTAGAACGGGCTAAGAAAGACCTTTCGTTTGATACCACACACGATAGGTTTCAGAACATTTTTTTAAAATTCCATACAAATAAAAGATGTCGTCATAACTCCTCTCCTTTTCGTTTTTTTTCTTCTAACGGGTCAAATTGATTCATATGTCCTAAAGATCAATCGTATCGATTTTCATGCTTTTAACACCATTTGCAGCATCTTTTGGCGTGCCGCTAGCACTAATACGTTGACGAGGCGTTAACGCAGTGACGAGAGGGACAGACGTATGTGTTAAAAACGTCACACATGAGGCACGTCTCTGCGATTCCGTGCCGCCACCGTATTTTGAGCAGTGATGTGAGCGGTTCATTTTATTAATTTTTTATTCGAGTGCAAGTCAAGTAGAAAAGACACAGCAACGTCACGATTGTTCTTCTCCAGCCGTTTGTTACAGCTCCCTACTCTCAAGTTCCTATAAATTCAAGTTATTCATATGCGAACAAAAAATTCTGTGCTACTATTGCTTTCGGTATTTTTGATATCATTTTATGACTATGTGGTTTGCGTACACGAGTTTGACCGAATTTCAGTGTCATTGTAATCATTCTTTAAAATGTTTGCTCCTTTTTGTGTACAGTCAAAGGGCACCAATACGTATACACTTTTTCACCTTATTCCATTGAAATAAGGTTAAAAAATGTATACATATTTATGCCCTCGACTGTACCATTGAATTTCGAACCAAACTGAAGGACATTGTGGGTAAACATTTAAAATTTCGTTACATCGGCTGTCACTATCGAGGTCACTGAAATTCCACCAGGAATAACAGGATAACTGAAACTCATCCGTCTTATTCCTTTTGAGCACTTTATTTACACACACTAACGACACTTGATGTAAAAACACATTAATTATATACTCAATGGTTTACTATGTACGGTCAATCAATTTGATTTCTGGGCCACTTCGTACCTTGTCACAGTGACATTGTTATAAGATCTCTAGCGGCTTTCATATTGATTTTCACTGTGACAATTTACGAAGTGGCCTAGAAATGAAATTTGTTGGCTGTACATTAGTAATGTCATTTACCGTCAGCAAAGTAGTCGCGCTCTGTGCATAGGTAAATGTTTCTATGCAGGCCGCCTTTGCGCAGATAACTTCTTTACTAAACAGTTTTAGCAAATTGTAATGTAATTTGTTACTGTCCGTTTAGAGATAGATCATAACTTATATGAGAAAAACCTCATAATTTGAAATGAGGGGCTCAACTGCTCATTTATTTTTTATTTCACGGTGTACCCAACACTAATAAAAGATACTGCCCGAATCTATGTGAACTAATCTTAGTTCAGGCATTCCACAGAGGCGGCTTGAATTACTGAATTGTACATTTACCAAAACCTTTTTCTCAGTATAGTGTTTCAACACTTAAAATAAGAAATGTGAGCAGTGAGCACTGACTTGTTCCCTGCCGCGCGAGACAAGAATTACTCACAGTTGCAAATTTTGTACATTGATGTTATTGCTGAGAGGCACTTACATTCCATAGATATTTCATAAAAAAATTCAGACAAGGGTACCCCTGAGCCACAACCCTCTGTAAAATCATCAAAATAAATAAATAATCTTAACAGCAAACTAATTATCTACAAGTTGTAAGTATTTATAACATCGCCTCATCGCCTTCTATCACAAAACGTAAAATCTCCTAATAAATATTGTGATGCAGATGACATAAACATAGCCCGTATGGTTAGCATTCAGAATAACTTAATACTATCTTTTATATACTTAGTTATTATTATAAAAAATCTCCAATATTACGCTATGCTAATATAATAACTATATATAACACTACTAAAATGAATTTTTTGGTGGTTATATCTTGTACATTATTTCTAGATGAGATTAGATTATGCTTAGTCGATATCAAGACGGTGATAATATAATGAGTCTCGCAACAATGTACCCCACCCCACCCCACCCCACGTCGAAGTATGAGTATTACTCATACTGATTGACACAACGTGTACCGGAATCAACGTGGGACATATTATTACGAGTACCTACTCTTTTTCACGTTGTGCATTTAGGTATTCAACAATTATAGCATTTATTAAGACGTGTATTTTACCGAACCTTAGACACTCTTTTTTGTTTTTTTAAGTACTCGTATACTTAATTTGAAGTAACACCCAAACACACAAACGTACCCTGCGTTGCCAGCCAAAGCGTTGTATATCGGCACAAAAGTGCTCATAGTATCTTCGTGTGAGTCTGTAGTGATAAGAAAGTTCGAAAACCGCACGATATATATTTATTTCACCACCGAGATACCCCTTTCCGACTTAGTCACGCACTTTTCAAACATTATTGAATGCATTTAACCTTAAGTCCAGAGCTTTACTATGAGTATCACGCAGGACAAATTACACACAGTCAAACTCCTACAATGGATATTAACCCCCGGCACCGATACACAACACTTACTACTTAAACGTGAGCTCGCGTATGTCGATATGAGCAATTAGGATTGTTCATTATTTTTAACCCCCATTTTTAATTTATTTTTTCGAAAATATAGAGTATTCTATGAAACCAATAATTTAATATATAATATACTTTAATAATATTTTATAATATTTTGTGGACAATATTGAAAATATAAGATACGACTTCTCGTAAGTTAGATCTTTGTGGCTGAATCGATAAAAAGCACAAGCCAAACACAATAAAGACACAAAAAATAAGTTGTCAATGTCAGTTAGATCAATAATAACATTAATAACATAAACAAAACTAATAAATAAAACATTTTAATCAGAAATACTTATGTGAGAATACTGTTCAACAAAATAAGGAGTAAACTTGGTCTTTTTATTAGCACTTACGTCGAAGTGATCCTCGCAGCAGTATTTTATGTATAAGTAAGACTGGAAATACTCCACATTGACTTCACGACACCACGTTTTACGTAAGTCTTACCGATTTTTTAATTTTGTTTTAGAGCTATTTTTTGAATCATTTTCACACGGAGGAACAAAACGTTTTATATATTTTTTCATATTTTAAGTGATTTTGACGACTTAAACAAAATCGAAAACAACGTTATAAGTTATAACCTAACAATACTTAATTTACAAGTGAAAGAATTGACAGTGGTGACGGTTAAACACCACAGATCCAAACTATTTTAATGACCGTAGATTTTACATATTTAGCCAAAAAGGATCCGAGAAAATTCAAACAAAGGTCACACATATATGTATTGAAATATCTCTAATCATTGATTATTTTGCCGAAGTAATTGCCTGAAATTGGTTGAAAATCTCATATCTCGAAAAGGATTTCGAATTAGCACCTTTGAAAAATAATGAACAATCCTAATTACAAAACTCGAAGCGCCATAAAGAAGATGAACAGCAAAATAATAAGCACATTGATTTGATACACTCAGAAAGAGTCCGTTGCCGTGCACTGCTTCTATCCGAATATTCTATAACGTGAAGGACGACGGGCCTTAGCTACGATGTCGAACCTTAGTGTCTTGTAAATAAGGCTCTAATGAGCCTTATTTACATGGGTCGACATTGTTTTGGGCGCTAAAGCCCTAACACACGTGAGTCGGCGGGTCCCATGAGGAAAAATGCTGCACGAATAGGCAATGAGCTTTGAACTTTGATTTCTCAGGCACAATTGTACAATTTGTTGCTTTAAAAGTGTTTGCATAGCACTTTCCCAATGAGACCGGCAAAATGTGAACAGGAAAAATGGATTTCAATGGACCAACTATCTAAATTCAAATTAATTCCTAATTTAGATGTATGCGACCAATGTTTAATTTATTTAGATAATACTGAACCTTTCCTTAAAAATCCACCTTCGGTAGAATCAACCTTGGTGTGTAATTCATTCATGTCGTGATTGTGTCTGCCAAGCCACATCAAAGAACTACACCGTATAATAACCAAGTGTATACGCTCAAAAATCAGACATCACATCTCGTCAGAGCAGTGATGAATTATTACTCCAATTCTTTATGATCAAAACCAACTGAAAAAAATCTAGCCTTCTGTGTACTACCAAAGATAAACATCATTCGTGCCTTGTAAAAATGGAGCATATACACCTGACCTAATCTTTCACACCTGATAATGCCTGACAGTCATTACACTCGGACCAACGTGATACGACATAACTTATAACTTTGGATTACTAGTTACATAAAGCTTGTTATTGCTCTCCCTACTCTCATTGCGACACCTTTCGTAGTTTTCGTTACAGCAGTGATATCGCAACATGAAGAGCTGAATGTCGTGTGCATAGTGGAACGAGCGCCATCTACAGCATACATTCTGAACTCGATGGGATAAAAATCCAAAATGTCATACATAACAAACGCCGAACCATCAGGCACCTATATCACAAAACTTTACAAGTCTATAATTTGACAAAATTGTAGAATTTTGCATAGGAAATGTTAACAAATTTGTCGAATTTTACGCTTGTAAAGTTTCGTGGTACTTATAGGCCTCAGGTGTGATCGCCACGGTTGATTAGATTTACCTATTCACAAGATGAGCGCCGGTTTAGTGGTGGTACACACGTAGACGAAGTCATCGGACAGGAGGCGCGCGCGGCGCGGCGTGCGTTAGGCGGTGGCGACCTGCCACACGATCAGGTGGCTCTTCGCCGCGCGCTCGGCCAGCGAACTGTGCCCGCTCGACGAACCGTCCTCGGCTACCACCACGCTGTCTTCCATTTCTGAGTCGGCTGTACAGTACCAAAGGTGGCCAGTTAGATTTGAAAATATAGTTTTGCTTCAAAGAACGACTGGTTAGTTTTAATGTTACTGTTTAGTGTGAGTTCGGACAGTTGCTGCGATTGCGAGAAGCAAATGCTTCGCACTAATACTAAACTTAACTAACATATGGTAAGAGACAATCAATCAGTCATTTTATTGTACAGTCAAGGGCACTAATATGTATAAACTTTTTCACCTTATTCCATTGAAATAAGGTCCAAAAGTGTATACATATTTATGCCCTTGACTGTACAATAACAGGTTAAAACATATACATGTCACAATAGATTAATGTACAGTCGAGGTCATTAATATGTATACACTTTTTTAACTCATCGAATGCGGTCGACTACAATTTTTAAGCAAACGCATTCGATAAGGTAAAAAAGTGTATACATATTAATGACCTCGACTGTACAAAAGGAGAGGTTGTTTGAGCTAATTTTTGATAGAACTACTGTATCCTCGTAAGGCCCCGCGTACTTTTAAGACATAGTAATTTCAATGGAATTTGAATTATTTGCGATTCGAACAGAGATGCATTTTCATTTGTTACGTTCGATTTTTGAAAAAATAGTTTAAACCCTATTGATAGAGAAAATTGACTCAAATTCCTTTGTTTCTTTTTGTTGTATGGTGGGCCTTACGAGGGTATTGCTTGGTCAAATGCAACACAAGGCAGATTAGACTTTAAATGGGAAACTGCATGATGATTTTAATTATTTCTTTTTTATGTTAAAAAAAGGACCGTAGAAGACAACTAGAATATCGTTCGTGATGTTGGCTGCCACTGATGTGAACAGTAATGAGGTAAACAAGTGGCTAGTGTGTAGATGAACTAAAGAAACGACAGAATTGCATGTGTAGTGGTATTGCAGTGGTGTGCACTATAGCATGAGCATTATGCAAAATTAATAAATTGTTATGACTCGATTTGCCTTAGGCAGTGATTGCTTGTTAATCATTTATTTAACTTTTTACAGCTTTCATTTTCTCTTAGTACAATAAAACAATAATTACAAATATGTTTCATTCAACACACGAATACCACAACATGTTATCAATGCAATTAGGCACCTAGTCTCGCTGTGACGTTATTTCTAGAATGCATTCACATATTATTAACTAACTACGCTCAATTAGGTACTAATTTAAAAGGATCGTTGTACAGAAATATTAGACACAAACAAAACTTAACATGAGTCAGCAGTTAGTTTTTTTAGCAATATACACGCTAGCAGACAATATGTACAAGTTAACAAGTATACGCTCCGCTTTACATATACAATGTAACTATGTACTATGGAAAATGTTCACATTCCTTTATGTGTAATCAGAGGCGGTTCAACTCCGGTCCGGCCCTTTGACGTAAATCCCCCAGGAGCCGATGTCCAGTGCATAATGAAATAGACCACCTTGAAAACGACTAGTGAATAATATAATATGAATAACCCAAGTGCATAATTAGCTTCAAGTGTAAATAATTGTGTACGGTTAAATGTGAACAATGTTTATAAAAATAAATCTTAAATAATTAATGAAAGTGAAGTGAAAATTAATTGCCTTTTAGATATTTTTTTACACATAGGTACATAGCCCATGTACTATCGAACCAACTGAATCATGACCCACCGTGGAACCTTGTCACAGAAAGTGTCATAATGATTTTCCTTATCAGGCAGTACGATGTCACTATGACATTCTCTGTGACAAGGTTCCACGGTAGGTCACGATTCAGATGGCTAGATAGTACACTTTGTATTGTTAAATAGTGAATATTGGGTAAGATACAGATTCAATAATAAAAAAAACATAACACTCCTTTTTTTTGGGCAGTCGTGTAAAAAGAAATTAATATCAGACCGAAAAACATTTAAATAGTAACAATATCGTAGATAAAAACTGGCAAAGTGCGAGTCGGACTCGCGCACGAAGGGTTCCGTCCCATTATCTATAAAAACGAATAAAAATATTACGTTTGTTATATGGAAGCCTCCTTAAATATTTATTTTATTCTGTTTTTTAGTATTTGTTGTTACAGCGGCAACAGAAATACATCATCTGTGGAAACTTCAACTGTCCAATTATCAGGGTTCATGAGATAACAGCCTGGTGACAGACGGACAGACAGCGGAGTCATAGTAATAGGGTCCCGTTTTGCCCTTTGTGTACGGAACCCTAAAAAAGTAACGGAAACCGGGGATTGTGCTAATATACGACAACATAGTTGCCAGTAATGCGAATAAAACTACTCAAGTGTTTTTAAACTCTATCCACATAAACAAATAAACTAAAATCATCAATCAAAGTAATGGTTTATGGTAATAGTCCAAAGTAATTTTATTAGTTGTCGTTAGTCGTTAGTAAACACTTTGAAACAAGTCAACTAACTCATACTGAAATGTGGTATTTTGTACAAGCTGTTTAGCGACGATTACTGATTAATTGTAGGTTAATCGATAGCTACCATAAGGAGTGTTATGGTCGCGTTTATCGAGCGGTTAGGGTTTAGGCAACTGACATTTTCTGCCAATAATGTCAGAAAATGGCGAATGCAACCTGTCACCATGAAGAAATGACGCAACCATCATATGTGCAGACGTGGTGTTAGTGTCACCCAAGCCTCTACATGCGTACCGAGATAAAATAAACATACCGGTTGTGAAATATTAAATTATAATTGCTTATATCCTATCAGGTACTCAGGGATCGATTATCTGCCAAACAATGAGGTGGGAGGCAGTGTCTCGAACGTCATCGGCATGCTCCTCTAACAGCAAGAAAAAAATAAAAAAGGGAAATTAAAAGCCTATTCCTGTATCCGACAGCGAGAGTGGCCAAAGTCTACTATGCTCTTTCTGCAGTAATACTGACATTTGCATTGGGCATTGGAAGTATGGCGACATTTGCTTGTACGGCGTTCCTTGTTTTTATCGATGATTGGGCTTCAAACCCTTATAGATTACCACCAGGACGATGAGCATTATTATTTGAAAAGTAAATGATTGATATCGTGGGATGAATCCCGAAGTCTGCTGGGATGTCTAAGCGTTCCTAAGCGTTTACTTGGGCCGCTCTGGCGATCAGGTACGGATTTGAACAAGGTTTTTCTACTACGGCATTAGTAAAATTGTTATTAGTGATAATGGATGATGTTGTTAATAATGTCTTGAATTTATAAAATATAACGATACTGACTGGTAATACTATTGTTTTTAATTATGCTTATAACAGTTACGATCATCCTAAAAATAACATATTTCAAAAATACACATAGCAGAAAAACTGAGAAATCCACAGATAACTTGATTCTCGCTATGTGAATCATATTATCGTGGCATCGGATTCAAATCAAACAATAGGCACATAACGTTAAAACTATAAAGCCAGGAAGTCGGACCTATGTACGTGGAAGCGTAGCCCACTGCTAGAGCGAAGAGAATTTACACTAGGTTGCGAGGGCAAATATGCTTCATACTGTACGCAAATATGGTTCTAGATAGAGATATAAATAAAATAAATAAGATAAAACGAATGGGACTGATTACTTACTACAGAAACCTAGAGAAATGGAAAAAATAAACAAACCGCGGACGAGAGTTGTTGTATTTCGCTTTATTTGTCAAGTTGAAAAGTTCAATCCCCCGCATTACAAAGAGGTAACATTGAATCATTTAGGTGGATCAACTATTCTTTGTTGCTCGGTCCCATGGTTACGTCTCCTGAGTCACTCTTTAAAACTGTGATCTTATATGGTTTAGATCAACTAAACATGAGTTTTAACCATGAGTATAAATCCGTTTAGACATGGGTCATGTCTTGAACATGCTTCAAGTTCATATTCGTTTTTAAGAAACTCGGTTACTGTTGTCTTCTCGCTGACGGGACAGAATAAGAACAGGAAAAAGTGCAAATAATCTCAGCGATTGAAATATATAAATATAACATGAAACTTTCAGGTAAATTGTGAGCGAGAACGGGCTCACTAAAGAGGACGCCCAGGATCGTGCAAAGTGGAGGACAGTGAGCCGGAGAGCGGACCCTGGCAAGAGCCGGGATAACGCTAGGTAGAAGAAGACTCAGGTAAATAGTTCCATTAGATGGATAGTATCTAACAGAGCCAGTTGCTCCTTCATGACACCTTTTTCCGATGTGCTGCGATGAGGGGATTTAATATGGTGCTATCACCACCTCTACAATTTCTTTACTTTCTGTTCCGTACAAAGAATGTACGCTAAGTGCCCGAATAATAAAAAAATAAGATTTTTTTTCACTCTAGTTCTAAAAAAAAATCTAGCGCTCCTAGCGTTTTCCAAGATGTGTGCTAAAGGAGCTCAACTTTGGCACTTTAGATTTGGCGAAGGCACTAATTTGAATGAAAAAATAATATTAAGACCATATGTGAGAAAGGGATATAATAAGTCGTGCCAAATTCAACTTCAACAAGCCTGCATACGACAAGATTTTGTACTAAGTGCAAAGACAACCTTCTCTCTCACAATTCTAGCAGTGGACAGTTCGTATGGATGATAAGCGAAGCATCAACACTACACACAACCGAAGCACAAAGCTATCCACGTTAACCGCGTTGCAAACTGAACCTTAAATAAATAATACTAACGTGCATATTGCTTGTTTTGAAATTTATAAGTGATCAGAAATACTCATAATGGAGAGTTGAGATTATCTACTGAATAGTGGTTTGAAAGCGTCGACGACTTTAAAGGAAATTTGTACTTATCAGTAGCGAAGCATCCCTTTTTCGAGTCATATTAAGAACCACAAGATTCATCGTGGGAGAAATATGGTTACATGCGGATGCTTCGCTACTGCTAAGCTAACTAGACTTGTAGCAAGTATTTCCCAAAAGAGGATTTTTTTTATTGAATTGGCTAGTTATAGTAGGGTCTCACATAGATTTCGGTTCGCGTCTTTTCTGTGCACAAAGGACTATAAAGCCAAAATTTTGCTTGAACTCGTATTCCCCATAAATTTCATCTCAGTTTCTATTAATCCGTGTCATGAAATCATAACTTACATGCACATAAACCGTTAACTATCGACTACGGGAAAGACGACTTTTGTTTCTCGACCCAGGAATCGGTTATAGACTAAAAACCCCCTTAATCAAAATCGTTTATCGAATCTGTCACTTTGACATTTGTGTTTGCGTGATAGCGTGGTAGACGAAAACATCAACCATCTGTCATTTTCTGATACCACTCTATAGAAAGTGACAGATATTTTATCTTGTCGTTTATCACGTTATCACACGACCATCATACCCCAGAAAGGGATAAAACACATTTAGTTACAGTACTTTTATCTCACGAGCTCGGCTGAGACATGGTTGTGTGTCGAGCTATACATGCACATTGTCTATGTGTGCGTCAGCGTAGGAGCTACGAGTTCACATTGTTCGTATACCTCACAACTACAATAATGTCTAACCCGCGCTCGTGGGATAAAAGTACTATACCGCTCAATAGAAAGTGACAGATGGCATATCTTGTCGTTTATTACGCTATCACGAGACCATCACAGACCCCCAGAAAGGGAAAAACACATTTAAGTTAGCAGATGTTTGAATAAGGGGGTATTATATATGTATTTCCCCTCAATCCCCCGGAATGTGTTTATAAACTCACCTATTCTAAAGTCGATATATCCCTCCCCGCCAGATATCACAAGCATGGGCGCCCCGCGGCGAGGAGAGTCCGGGGAACGCGCCGGCGACTCCGCCGCCCCCGGGACGGCCACAAAGAACGTGACCGCGTCCCGGTGGCCGTGGAACGACAGCTGGGCGTGCGCCATCGAGCACCACGGGATCGCGCCGGTGGGGGACGCGGAGCGCGCGCGGACTAGCGACGCGTGTCCTGGTTAACAAATAAGTAACAAACTGACTGAGCTGGCAAGCAAAAAACGACTAAGACCTCTGACTGTAAGGTAGATTCTTGCTTGCGTTCGTTTGACAGCATTTGACCTTACAGTTTTGAACGTACTTATACTACGACGCAAAAATTAAAAAAAAGAACCGACACAAAAAATAGCTAAGAACCATGTCCGCCATTTCGACTTTAGATTAAAAAAAACGCACTTAAATCGGTTCTTTTTTTTTAAATTAAGGCTGGGTTGCACCAAACCTTCTGTAATCGTAAGCGGTGTTCGTCAAATCTGATTGTATGGAAAGTTTGACGTTTCTATGGGATCATAGCTGCCGGCGCCATATTTGACGATGACCGGTCTGTGTTAGTACGTTGGTGCAACTGGCACTAAGAATGGGATTGCTCTTGTCCAGCATTTAGCCAGGGAGCAAAGATAAGGCCAACAGTTTGCGAGCTCACACGGGAGATGCCTACTAACTCGTTATGGAGCTATGATGCCACCGACGCAACGCAAAACTGGTTTCCTAACAATGGAAGTGTTAAACCTAGAAACGCTAAAAGTAGCACTGAAATTTAAATACAATAAATGTGTTCCACCTAGGCCCTTTTAAAAATAAAGGCGAGAGTTTGTATGTGAGAGCTGGTGTACAATGCAGACGCGTTACGTACGCGATATTCACAGGGTAGGCGAAGCGTGGGTAGACATCCCACAATTTCGACTGACGACCTAATAAAGGAGTCCGCTGGATGCGGTTGGCTCAAGGGGCCGTCATTGTGACACTCTTTGGGGTAGGCCTACGTCCAGCAGTGGACGTCTTTCGTCTTTTCTGATATGATGATGATAATGACTCACCGGGTACCGGGGCGGCGGGCGGCGGCGCCGGCTCCCGGCTGCCCTCGGACAGCGGCACGGAGATGACCACGCCGTTGCTGGTGCCGATCCAGAGCCGGCCGGAGCTGATCAGCAGCGCCGTTATACGGACCAGGGAGAAACCTGGACACAACAAGACGTACAATCATATTGAGTTACTAGACCAGGGATCAATCACCAATTAGTTTCTTCAGGGGACCGGTGTTTAAAGTAAAATGACCGTCGCGGTCCATTATTACTTGAATTTATTAAACATTAAATGTAGAGAATTTAGAAGGTTTTTTTTAACATATCCATGTACTGTAATAAATTGTTGTAAATGGGATATTTGTTTTTATTACATTACTTACCCATTAAGAAAAGTTACTGTTTACTTGAGATACAATCTGGACCGCCGACCATTCGGTCATTCGGTGGCCCCTGTACCACACGGTTTAAAAAACATATTATGTTCTTTCAGTCTGTAACCACCCAGTGCCCCGTTTGAGCTATAGTTGTACCGCGGAAGACCGTACCTATGACAGGAGTAAAAGGGGAGAAGTCAAAGGGTCCCTGCCTCCCGCTACCCTTCTGCGTGGTCTTATTAAGGCGCAGGGTAGGGCAAGGCCTTCCCCATACAAACTTTGTGTACGTTTTATTCGTCGGTTTTGGCACTAACAAATATAATTTTTTTTTGGTTGTAAATATTAGATATGCAAAGATCGTGATGTGAAAATTTTCAAATATTTCAAAAAAAATCAAAATTAAAAAATTATAAAAAAGGTTTATAAAAAAAAATTTACATCACGAAATAGCTATCAGAAAAATAAGCATACTGACCAAAAATCATAACTTTAATGCAAACACAAACGAAGTAAATCCTGCACAAAGTTTGTATGGAGAGAGCTTGCCCTACCCCTCCTCTTAAGGGGATATATTGATTCGCTCGACCACGCCCCCGTGAAAGAGATGCGCTTATGATTTTCGCTCACGACAAAACGGAATGCAACACTCTCCGGGAATGGCTTTTTAGACAAAACTCGATAAATATCTGTACCGGCATATCATTTGATATATTTGACTTTAAAAAGTTGTGAAAAGCCGGTTTAATCCCAAAAAGGTCCCTCTGGGTTTAAAGGTCAGATCTCAGATCAGTAAGAGAAATAGGGCGAAGGTAACATAAAAAGTATTCCTCTACATTTTGGTATTTCCTCAGTTTTCGTTGCAATGGCGTGGTGGGCCTGGCCTGAAATTACTATTATCTTAAGAAGACTAAACGAAGCCCTACGTACCTAATTTGCCGGTGCCCAGCATTTTGCTGACGTATGGTTCGATATCCACGTCCTTTAAATGTTGGTAGGTGTGAGCGTGGTAAAGACGTAGAGTCGAATCCATTTTTATTGAAACCTGAAAAACAGATAATAATTTAATTACTAACAAAAACAATAGTCAGTCAATAGTATTAAGTGTGCGTTTAGCGCGCATAGTATGTCGAGCTGTAGCCGATCTAGAAGGGTTAAGCTGGTTTCATATTAAGGTGGATTGCACCAAATTGTCTGCAGTCATAAGCGGTGTTCGTTAAAATCTGATTGTAAGTACGGAAAGTTTGTCATTTTTCTATCGGATGAGCGTAAGTTAGTGCAACCAGTCTTTAATCTGACGTGTCGTGTCGTGGCGCGAATTTCACACATTTACAAGTAGCACGGTTAGATTCACACTCATCTGACGTACCCAGACATCACAGCACTTCCTATGCCAGGCGTCAGAGGCAGAACTCATCAGAAAGCATCACGTCAGATACGTAAACTCACGTATGAATCAGACTTTAATCTACGAAGGCATGTGCGCAATGAATAGGTACCCAACTGTCCGCTCGATCTACTGTCACACTCACGCACGCAACACTCACAATGAAGACTGGAATGAACAATACACACATACAGAAATGAGTGAAAAAGATGTAAGAATAGACATTAACATTAGTGGAAGTAAGTTACAATCCCTGCCTACTTCCCTCGGTATATCCCATACCACTCGTCGAGTGTGTGGCCGCGGCATGATGCTTCTTCTATGTATAGGATTATATATGTACGACTCACCCAGACGCCGTCCCCGTCGCACGCCATCTGTCGCACTTGACTCTCCTGGCGCGGGTGCGCCTCGAGCGAGTGCAGCAGCTGTCGGGAGCGCGGGTCGATCACGTGCACCTTGTTCCGGTACCCGCACCATACCGTGCAGCCGACCGCGTGCGCGCAACGTACTGTCATGGGGTTTATAGTATTAGTACATTATTGCCGTGGCCGGGAAGGAAGCAATTGCAGGCTGAGTATTTGTTTAAACGAACGAGCTTGCGTGTCCGTTTAATTATGTATAATACGAAGCCTGCAATTGCCATTCCGGCCCAGGCTAATATAGTGCTTTTCTCAAAAATGGGGGAAATACGATCAAATTTGAATTAAGATTTGATAAACATAACATTAAAACGTCTAAAACATCATGCTTTCCCGCTGTTTATAATTTTAAACAGAATCGCAAGTGTATTTTTCCACCAAAAAAACGCAAATTATTCGAGACACAATAAAAGTCGCGTTTCCAACAGAAAAATACGAGCTGAATTGGCTGAATACGACCTGTGCCTGGTTTTATATGACTGTTTCTATTTTTTAAAAAGTTTGGAACTCGACAAACAAAGGAATTTATACGTGACATTGCAGGCCGCCTGCAATGTTTTTTTATTTTTATTTTGATCTCACCTTAAACAATACACTTTATCTTTCAATATATAGCGAGTAACGTTCAGTTTGCGGGCTATTTTTGTACATTACTACAGAGGCCGGGAAGTAAGGGGTTGCCGGCCGAGTACATATAAACGGCCGAGCGTAGCGAGGCCGGATAGTCACGAGGCAATTTTGAGGTTGGAGGTTGATCCAGGATAGGAATAGGATCGATTAGCATAAAAAACGTTGTCAAAAATGACCCCATTTTCGCGTAGCAACACGGGAACTGGTAGGTGCCCTCACTGACCCAAAAAGAAAATCCATCCTTTATATGCAATCTGAGACATTCTTACTGCCCGTGGTAAGTACAACATTTTATGACTCCCCCTGGTCAAGCAGTGGGAGTGATTGCCACTTTATGGCCAGCTGTGACATAAGCATTAATACATTATTCTCATGTACCACACGGTTCACTCGAGTGAATGATGCCGAATGCCAATTTCCAACTTTATCGGATCGTTTCACTTATAAATTTATTCACTTTTCTGATTCAGTTTTGTATTCAGTCTTTCAATAAAAAGTAACGATGAAACAACAAATTAATCGTCTGAATTCACCTTTACACATTTACATTTCAACAGATTCTTCGCATCTTCAATACGATAGATCACTACATATTACCATGTCTAGAATTACTCATTCCGACAGATTCCCACATCCGTAGATACTCAGTAATACAGGACTCTATTATCAGCAAAATAACACAAAAAGGGAAATCATCAGGGTACATAAATATGTAGGAATCCACAGCTCGTCCACGTCAAGATCCAAGAGAGATGTTCGAGTATCTTTCCATACATTTGACACCGAGCTATGGTTATTCACCAAGTGGAACAAACAGCTCGAGGTACGAGTGTCGGTATAGTTGAAACTATTTAAAACGTCCTACATTTTATAAAACTGACATTGTAATTTGAATCTTCTTGTTTGGACAGTAAAATCGCTTTTTGAACGGACTAATTTGTGTAAGTATACCTGAGCATTTAGGGTCACCGAGCGTCAACAGCCAATACTGCGTGAAGTCCCACTGGCCGTCCGCCTGCCGCATGAAGATAGCGACGGTGCCGTCAGCGAGCGCGACGATACAGCGAGACGCGCAACCCACTATCGCTAGGATCGCGTCGTTTAGTTTCACCCTGGAAACCGTAACAATATGGTAGTTAATAACGGGAAAAAAATTACGTTAACAATAAACAGAACTTAAGAAAACACTTCAACAACTTCAAATTATTCATATATTCATTAAACTTCTGAGTGTAAGGCCTGAGTGGACGCTCGAGTCGGGCGTGCAGAGGGGCGTGCATGTTAAACAATTGAAACTCATACTGGCGCCGCTGCCCCCGCCGAACGCTCCGCTCCGAGCGTCCACTCAGGCTTTTTACACTTAAGGTATTTTTACTGAACTTATTACGGTTACTTAGTTTAAACTTTTGTGACTTAAGAAAGCAGAATCACATTCGAATGTCAACGCCGATACCCGAAGTATCATTCTAAAACCCGAATGTCATTGTCAAGAGCTTACGGAATGTATGTATTTATTTATTTATCTCAACAGCTAAAAGCCAACACGGCACAAATTATAAGATTTGACTTGTAGGTATAGTATATAACGACTAAGATACAATTAAATTCACATGGGGTACAATAATTTAAACACAGTCTTATTCTCTGGTACTTTCAGGCATCTCACTTGATTACTTCCTTGCACTCAGCCAGCAGTCGTCCTAACGTGTTCGCAAACAAATCATACGTAGGCGTCGCCTCGAGTACGCAGCGCAGAGTAGTTGAGCAGCGCGATGTAAGATACGAGTCATAAACACTTGAAAAATCAAAAGTCGTCTCTCTTGTGGTCAATAATTAACGGTTTGTGTAATTGTGTATGTAAGTTATGCTTTCATCACATGGATATATAGAAACGGAGACACTGTTTATGCAGGTGACTAGTCCAATTCAATAAGAATAATAGTCGTTGTATAAAAAAAAAGTTATGGGCTACAACTATTGAAATGTCCACAAGAACGACGCGATCTTAAGATGCCTTACAAGTTTGAAATTTTTATGATTTCAAATTTTGACAAAAGTATTGCAGTAAAATGATTATGGATACTATGATTTTATTCAAGTTTTAGATAGTAACATTGTCTTTTTAGATTTTCTTGTGTGTAGTAGAATTTAAGCGGAAAAAAGCAGATTTTAGCTCGAAAATGGTCGTTTTGGAGTGATGTTTAAAACAAAATATCTTAATGAAAAATGCAATAAATAGATTTAAAATTTATGTCGTTAGGTCGCAATAGTCCTGTTCTAGATAGTAACATTGATAAAATATCAATAAACTTGTCTATTTAACAGAAAATGGGCTAAATAGATGAGCATTTTTACCTTATAAAGACCCTTAAATCTGTTGTTGTTTTGACCCATGTATGTCTTTGCTGTCGATAGGTCGTGTACTCACCGTGCGAGGCACTTGCTGTAGTTTCCCATGGCGGAGTGCACGTATAGATGGCCGCTCTTGGTGCCGAGCCACATGGTGGCCATCACGGTGGACATGTTTCGGTCCGGGACGTCGGCCCGGCTCTCCGCGTTGGACTGCTCCTGCGCGAACGCGTCCACCCCAGGCTCCGGGGATCCTAGGTGCTCTGTCGACATTACGAGTACAATTCGCTATTTGACTAACATTTTTTATGGTGCCTTTCGAACCAGTTTTCATAAACGATCAAAAGTTTCTATCGGACCAACTACAATTAGACCACAATAAAAGGCAGAAATTAGGGTCGAACCTAGCTCAACGGTAGCGGCACTCAAAAACCAAAAAGGCTCCTACGAATTGGCACGGGATAATGACGTCACACGCACTGTATCAAACCAACCGTTGTTAGGGAAAATAAATATTTAGCTGTTTTAGTCGTGAAATAATGCGTTTAGGTACATTTTTGCCCAAGCTGAAACATAGACCTTCGCTTCACTCGGTCAATTAGCTTGTAATTTTCTAAAACGACAAATAGAGATAATGTAATTATGTAATGCCATTTTCCTTGATATACAAAAGTCGGATGTCGGAAATCATGTCAAGTTCATACTACGTAATTATTCGCTCGGCGTATATCTCAAGGCGACAATAAGCGTTGTATAGTGTGCCGTGCGTGGGTAAAGAAGATAGAAAGAGGAGAGGTAGGATGGAGAAAGTAGAGGGGAGTAAAGTGAAGAGGTAAAGTGTTAACGAAAACTGTGACCGATGGAGGAATTTTGTCGAAATTAATTGATTTCATGACTAGTCATTAATGTCATGATACATAAGAGTAGTAATCGAGAGGGAAACAGCGTGCGATAAAAACTGTCGCTTGTATAGTAGCTGGCTAGCTGGACACTTTGGTACTTTATCGTTTCCACCCGTAAAGAAATTAAGTATGGCAGTTCAAACGTGACGTTAATGCGACAAGGTATTAGAGCCAACCGTAGGTACCATTTTCTTAGATTGAACGAAAATGGTTGATAAGATACCATGTCAGCATGGTTAGGATGGTCTCGCGCCGCTGCAAGTACATCCGTAAGTGGTACCATTCAGTGGCTGCCACGCATTCCTACCGGACGCTCGCGTCGTCGCGTCATTCGCTTGGTGTAGTCAAAGTTTGTTATTTACCTATTATAATTTGGGGTTGTAAATTGGGGATTTGTTAACAGTGGGACTTCTGCACGTGGCAATATGTATTACTTATTCTTTGGCATGGTAAACGCGTACCGTTGTTGACGGGTGTGGAGCTGAGCGGCGGGCTGTCCGGCGCGCCGGAGTCCGGCTCCTCGACATGCCGGACGGCGGACTCCTTCGGCGGGCCGGCCGGCGCCGGCTCCGGATCCGGCTCGGCCATGGGCGTCGTCGGAGGTGTGAGAAGCGTCGCCTGCACCTGCACCGTTAATTTGTTTTCAGGTCTCGTGCTCGTAAAGTTTAATTTTATGCTTCGTAGACAGCAAATAAAACGTTGAAACAAAATTATTTCAAGTGAAATAAGGAAATAACTACGTGTTCTTCTTCTTTATTTTCTTTATTAAGTGCTGTCATTACAGTTAAAGAGGTTGGGTATCTTTATTAATTAGTCAGTGTAGGGTGACCCTGATTTTAGAGACTTAACTTTTACTTAACAGAAAGTAACAATAAAATAAAAAAGTGTGGTCTTTTAACTTAATTACGATGGTAAACGATCCACTAATATTTACTCTATATGCCCAAACCAAACCAAATGTAACCAAAAACTTTGGCAATAAAAATATAACATACCAGGGTGCGCGTATGTATAATGACCTACCCAAAAATATAAAAGAGTCAACAAGTATGTCAATATTTAAAAACAAATTAAAGTCATATATTTTTAATAAAATTCCCGTTACCTAAATCCGGCCCTGGCAAATGCAACGTCTTATCTCTAAACAAGCTACCGATCGGCCCGGTTAGCGGCATATGTGTGTGTACCGTCTATTTTATAAACTATATCGTTCAATTTTGTCCTTCCACCCACTTGTATTTATTAAAATAATACATATGCTACGATGAATATTAAAAAGAATAGTTTTATAATAAAATCAAACTAAGCTAGGATTTTGGCTTTTATGTCGTCCACTTCATATTTAAACACGTTGCGATGCGTACAGATAAAACGATTTACTGCTGGTTATGTTGTAAGACGTTGTTTTAGTATATATGTAACTTTGTAAATTCTAAACGTGTAAGTAATTGTGTATTGTGCGCGTACGAATACGACTAACGTAAGTTAAATATTTTCTTTAGTATAATTGAACGCTCACGAAATGTCACTATTTTGTTGAATTTAAGATTACTCATTAAGTGAAATGTAATTTCTTTTGAGTAAATAAATGTCTTTAACCTGATATGTAGTGTTTGTCCTTCTTGACTATGAATCGTTTTGCTCATTTATTCACATTTTTTACCAAATATTTCAACACATTACTTATATACAAACTGCCAATCCGTCATTAAAATGATTGCCAGTGTAAGTAAGTTTCAATAAAATTCGGCAACATGGCGCATGATACCAGGAGGTCGGGCTTTAAATTCTTACCAATTTAGTAGCACCGACCACGACCTCTTTCTCTCCGTTTTCGCCGACTGGTCCGTTGCTCTGGCTGTCCTGCGAGTCGCTCTTGCTCGCACAGGACAAAGACTGCAACCAAAATGGATACGTTATTATACAGGATCAAGTGATCAGAACCTCTAAGGTAAACTCCATAATTCGGCGAAGTAAACTGACAGATAAGATGGTGCCAGGAGTAGATAAAAAATAGTGACGGTACATATCAATAAAAACATATCGATAAGTGTAACGTTGTACGCTCACCTCTGGTCGCTTGTTCTCGCCCTCGCTCATCCGCTCCTCGTACTCGATGTAGTCTTCAGCGACGGCTCCCGGCACCGAGGCCACGCACAGTATGTGCTTGTCGCCGAGAGGGAACGACTCTAGCACGTCCGCGGGGTTATTCGCGTCTATTATCTAAATCAAACACAAGTTAATTAGATTAAATATATAAAAAACCAAGATTTTTGATATTAAAAAAACGCACTCATATCGTTTCATCCGTTAGGGAGCTCACACTCTTTTGCGTTGCGCGTCGATGGTTAAAAGCCGTCCAAGACTTTAGGGTTCCGAACCAACCGTAAAATTAAGTAGGTTTGTTTTCGCGCCCCATTTGGCTGTATGGGAGGCCCCCTTAAAACATTTAAAAATAAGTTTTGACTATTTGTATGGCTTTAGGACACCAAGATGCTTATACTGTGAAATTTTTAAGACTTTAGTTCCAACCGTTGGCTTGTAAATCTGTGTGACAGACAACGGACGGACGGACGGAGTGAGTGCC
This sequence comes from Cenopis cana, assembly GCA_951800055.1. Lineage (NCBI taxonomy): Eukaryota > Metazoa > Arthropoda > Insecta > Lepidoptera > Tortricidae > Cenopis > Cenopis cana. The sequence continues at coordinate 38,629,151 of OX637471.1, read as the reverse complement.
AGCAATATGGTTCCGTATTGATCCTTCGGGTACGGAACTTTAAGAAAAAAACATCAAGACTTTCGATTTAAAAAGAGGTCATATGGTCAATTACATTAGAATTACGAATAATAACGGGATATTTACCATGTATATTTATGTTTATCAGTTTCCGATATATCGGCACTCTTGCAAGCGCCATTATCACCGATTTACTGACGTGTTGCAAGTTTTAGTTGTGGTCTGTCCACACACTATAGCGATCAACCCTCTTCTTGATTTCAGTGTCTCCATCACTACTATTGACAACATTTCATTTTTTTGAGTGCCACTTTTTATTGTCTGGTTCGAAAGAACGCATAATTGACAACATTTCATTTTATCTTAGCGGCTTGAAGCAAAAATCCATTTAGAGATATGGGCTTGCTGAGCATGTATAAAAAATATTGGATTTTTAAATTCGATAGTTCTCGAAAAACTGCAAAATACAGAAGCCATTACGAGGTTGAATAAAAATATTCCTTGACATGACTAAAAAACATCCTATTTTAAAACAACCAAATTTGTGGAAGCGACATTCGAAGGGTATATAATTCGAAGGGTGTGATTGCAGAATCGTTCTTTATGAAATTGTCAAGGGGATGCCAAGTCGTCTTGTAAGAAAGCGAGTCGTTGAAAAACAAAATAATCAAAGGGAATACAAGATTCTATCTACCTATTTTTAAAGAAGGCTTTCCATCAAGTTAATGATTGCACGAGATTGCAAACAAAAAATCGAAACGAATGACTGAACTATCTTTAGATAATTATAAAAAGTGTCAGACGTAAAACCGGAAAATAACGTTTTTTATAATGGCAGTATTGGAATATTTGTGTGACGTATTTTCCTGTTAAACATATTTTTCTATTTCATCCAAAAAATCGTCACCAGCGTTATACAAGTACAGTTGCATCCTGAAGGATGCCAGGGGTCCGCTACCTAATGATCTTCCTTCTCACTTGAAACTTGGTTCTTTCCGGAAACAGTCTCTTTTTGATTTGCGAATTTACAATTAAACATGGTAAATATCCCGTTAAATCGTAATGAGACTAACCATGACGACGCCCTTGTTCTGCGTGCTGGAGCATATCCACACGAAGGAGGAGAGGTTCTTCTCGGAGTGTTCCACGCTGTGCGTCGACTGCAGCTGTCGGTTGATCTGCTCCACCTCCGGCGAGTGCACGAGGGACGCTTTGCTCATTTCCTCCGCTGTCACGTAATAATAGGGTAAGCTGTAGTAATGTTGTCACAGTTACGCATGACTAGGTGGGCGATTCAAAGCGAACACAATTGCGAAGCGAAGCGACGCGAAGATACGTGAATTTTAAGCGATGCGATGCGAAGATTGCGAAGCGGTGGCACTGTCCTACGTGCACGCGAATCGTCCCGCTTCGCACTACCAGCGCCGTGCCGCCGCAGTAGGCACTGTCACGGGGGTGACACGGGAAGGAAAGTAAGCGATGTGGGTAAGTATGTGTGCGTGCGCTGTTGGTACACGCGTCAATTGTTTGCGCGAATGCGTAGCGCGTGGCGCGGACGAATCGCGAGACGCGACGGTAACCCGATCGTAACTCGGCCTGTCAGGGACGAGGTAACTGACCTCGTTGCGGGGGGTTCGTGTCCGTTTTGTATGTAATACTATTATACTATTCTGTGGCACTGTACGTTATCATGGTAGCACGGAAACAAATGCTATTCGAGAATTATTATCTTAAATATCAAATACTTAAGAAAAATGTCCGTCAGAGAACAGAAACAAATATTGTGTATTTAGAAAGGCATACATATAAATATAAATTTACATACATACATACATTATTTAAGAGGAGGGGTAGGGCAAGCCCTCTCCATACAAACCTTGTGCAGGATTTTCTTCGTTTGTGTTTGCATTAAAGCAATAATTTTTGGTCAGTATGCTTATTTTTCTGTTAGCTATTTCGTGATGTAATTTTTTTTCATTGATATTACATTTAAATTTTACATTTTTCATTTTTTTGAAATATTTTAAAATTTCCACATCACTTTCTTCGCATATCTAATATTTACATCCAAAAAAAATATTACATTCGTTAGTGCCAAAACCTACGAATAAAACGTGCACAGAGTTTGTATGGAGATTGCCTTGCCCACCCCTGCGCCTTCAGAAAAAGACACCGCGTCCCGTTCGCATAACCCATAACACCTGTTAATTTGAATTAGGTTAAATTTCTACAGAAACAAGTAGAGATGTGCGACTGTGCGAAGATGTGTTTTCATATCAATAAATAAATAAATATTTGTGGACAATCTTAGTAATCTTACACAAATCAACCTAGTCCCAAACTAAGCAAAGCTTGTACTATGGGTACTAAGCGATGATATACGTATAAATAAATAGATCCTTAAATACATAGAAAACATCCAAGACCCAAGAACAAATATTCGTGCTCATCACACAAATAAATGCCCTGGCCGGGATTCGAACCCGGGACTTCCAGCTTCGAAGCGGTCGTCAATACAGTAACATATACATACCGAGACACAACGTGTTGTCCGCCTTGTCCTCTTTCGCGTAGAACACGCTCTCGCCGACCATGCAGCCTCCGTCCGGCGTCCGTCCACCGCTGAGGTTCACGCCCGCCGCACACAGCAGTGTCATACGCGGCTCGCTTTCTGCTATGGGCCTGGAAAGCACGATAACGTTAACACTAGTCCAGCGGTCGGGTCGCGAGCTACTTACTTGCGGCTCGCAAGCCTCCTTATTTACCACCTATAATGTGGTATACTTTTGTCTGATAGTCAGAAATGACGCGTGCGGCCCGCGACAGTTTTGATAGCTAATATGTGGCCCATGATTGGTAAATCGGGAATACGTGGAGCAAGATAAAGTGCGAAGCTCAAGACCGAACGGGATATGGAGAATCACTGTGCCCTATCCATGGGATATAGGATATTAATCAAGTAAGTCAAGTGATTGGAAAAAGGTTGCCGATCTCTACTCTAGTGCATAGGTATAACACGTCTTTGTCATGCAACAAATAGTTCGTTCCACTTCCTATGCAAGTTCCTGATTTCGCATACAAAATAGACATAGTAGAGCGACGTACAGCGACTGGGTCCTTTCCACGGGGTTTTCACTAAGTAAATTTGCCGCAATCTTCGACTAACCTCGCTCTGATTGGCTAAAATGCAAACTAGTTACAAGAATCAACCGCCATGCAGCAAGGGCCTAGTCTCCGGGCCTTTTTGTCCTAGTTCTGCGTTTTTAAGAATGACTCAAATATCCCTTCTGCGACCTCTTTGCTTCATCAACAAAAAAACAATACATTATATTTATGTCAAAATTGTCAATCAGATCAGTCATGTCATGAAAACAGGATTTTCTGTTTAAAATTTGAAATAGACTGTTTTATTGTGAGTATTGTGTGTTTGTGAACATTTTATAAATTGTTTGTTGTGTGTTTGGTCTTTGTTAAATAGATAATTCGACCAATGCTGCGTATTTTACTTGTCATCTGTCACTGAAACAAATGTAAGTGTGTGGGTGCGTCCGTGTATGCATGTGTGTGTGTGAGTTGTGTGCGTAAGTATGTTTGTGTGCGTTAGTGTTATAGTCCGCTTGGTGGCTATATTTTGGAACAGCGAGAGAGATGGCGCGGCAACCATAAAGCTTGACTGATAACTCTATTCTCAGTATATATTTAATTTTCTCTATGGTCCTTTCTGTTGTCTCGACATGTCGTCCAGACGTGTGCTCTGAGATAATTTGGCGAGGTCTTCCCGTTGCGACTGTCCCAATTCTAATTGGAACTACTATTCAGGACTTGTAACTGGACGTATATACCTGCAGAACACTGGAACTGGTACGGGAACGCCGCCAGAGGAGAGCGACGTGCACGGACTGGGTCCCTTCTGTTGCCCCGTCTTGCCGGGCAGACTCCAGCCGTACGCCTGCGTGCGGCCGTCCTCCTTGCGGACGTGTGCTCGCACCTGTGGAGAGTACATTATTAAAGCATACTTCGTATATATGGTACAGTTAGGGTTATGAAGTAATTTAGATTGGACAAAACTTCTTGGTTGTGATACAATTATTTTTTCACATCACCTATTCGGATAAGGTCTTTTTCTTCCCTGGATCCAAATAGCACTTTTCTTCCCTGCTAAGAGGGATCAAAGTGGCACTTTTCTGTAACGAGTAATAAGTTATTGTATCTATTTTGATAAAATAAATGCACAACCATTGTTATTTCAGATCTTTCATTATCCTCAATAGGTGATGTGAAAAGCAGTATGTGTCACATGGAAGCAAAATTAATTCCACCTTGGGCGTTAATTCTTGAATCCCTTACTACGCTCAGGATTCAATTTACACCCACACCGTAAATATATCAGTTTGCTCCCTCTTGTGACACAATCTACTATTGAATAAGGCGAGGGGTAGGGCAAGCCTCTCCATCAAACTTTGTGCAAGTTTTTCTTCGTTTGTGTTTGCACTACAATTATGATCATGATCGTTGGTCAGTATGCTTATTTTTCTGTTAGCTAGAACATGTAGGTTTATTTTTTGTATTTTTTAAATTTTTTTGAAAATTTCTTCTTCAGGTTCTTCGTATATCCAACCAAAACCCGAATATTATTATTTTTTGGTTGTATTTAAAAACAAAAAAAAAATATATTCGGGAGTGCCAAAACCGACGAACAAAACGTGCACAATGTTAAGTATGGAGAATGCCTTGCCCTACCGCTCGCCTTAGGCTGAAACGGAGGCGCACTGACACACTGACCTGTCGGAACTGATCGCTCCGCTCGTGCCTACGGTGGTGGTGATGGTCCGTGAGCTGCGTCTCGAGGAAGTCGGCCTGCGTGCGCGAGTGCCGCAGCCCGCCCGCGGGCGCGGCCACCGCCCGCAGGTGCGGCGTGGACAGCGGCCGCTGCGGACGCTCGCCCGTGCTGGAAACGTTACAGTGTTTATCTACTCCTGTACTTTCGCTAACTCGTATACGATGACACTGATAATAAGTCGGTGAAAACTCTATGCTCTCTGGTTCATACATTTTTCATAAAAGCACTGGTTAGGCATCTCATTCTTTAATATCGCATAAAGAAGAGAGGGGAATTCGCAACGCGAACACGCGACGCCAAGTGTAGATTGCCAGGCTTAAAAATATGAACTTTATTAAAACTAAACAAATTAACTAAAATAAAATACATCGTTTTCAATAAAAATTTGTAGCTAAATTAATTATTTATATAAATAACATTAACATTCATCATCTATTTGGTGTTAACTAACAAGTTTTATCATTTTTTGGTAATAATATTTATAGAACGTACAGTTCGGATTCGGTCCAGATTCGTATTCAGTTGGGTTCGGATGACAAGTGCAGCAAATTAAAAACAAAATGAACCATACATAAGGATTGTCATATTTTGCATTTCCCACCTAAATTCCAATTGAAAACGAAAATTTTCATGCTGATCACTTACATTACTTATATAAAATGATTTTATTTGTGATTGTGACGTAAAATGTGTTCGTTGTTTCTTGTACAAATGGACGAAAAAAATAAAGAACTGTACACCTAAATGGCGCACGCCGGCTCAACGTGCCCACGTGAAACACATGAAAGAGGATTAAATATATAGATGTAGATAAAGTAGTGTATAATATTTGTAAATATTCGTGTTCATCACACAAATAAATGCCCTGACCGGGATTCGAACCCGGGACCTCCAGCTTCGTAGGCAGGGTCACTACCAACTAAGCTATAGCGGTCGTACATAATTAGGCATTGTAACACTCGTGTAATCTTATTATGAAACTCGAGTTTAAGCAGGTTTAAGCAGTTATTACTAACGAAAGTCATAGAAGGCTTTTATTGATTTGAGTTTGTAATATTTAACCTTTACCACCCGTGATACACACAATGTTTTTCATCACATTTGCGAGGAAATAAATAACTAAAAAGGCAGAAAAATATATGTTTCATTCAAACGGCTCTAACGATTTTGATGAAATTTGGTATGTGGGGGTTTTCGGGGACAAGCAATCGATCTAGCTAGGTCTCATGCCCGGGAAAACGCCGAGCAAACCTCGGTCGCCCAGATCTTATATCTTTAAACGAGCAATTCTATATTTATTTATTTATTTCGGGGATCTTGGAAACGGCTCTAACGATTTTGATGAAATTTGGTATGTGGGGGGTTTCGGGTACGAGCAATCGATCTAGCTAGGTCTAATGCACGGGAAAACGCCGAGCAAAGCTCGGCCGCCCAGATATTATTATACTATGCTAATAGAAGTTGTACGTCATAATCTTTTAATCACTGAATGTCAAAATAGTTACTCGCAATTTTCAACTTTGTCAATATATCACGAAGCTGTCATTTACATTGTGACTTTGTCTGATACACTCACTGGCAGAAAATTTGGTCCAAATTAGAAAAATGCATTTTTATATACTAAACATTATTTAATTTATTCAATTTATAGTTTGAAATCACGAAAAGTTTTTGGGCCAAATTTTCTGCCGGTGAGTGTATAATACGACGTGAGATAATAGTTGAAATCAACGATTCAGACTATGCTATCAAAATTAATAAAACTGATGTCCAGATTTAGGGTAACTGAGTATTGCAATGCCGAGTAATATGTAACTTCGGTTGGGCGGATTTCTTCATAAAATGACATATATTTTATGTATTATCAATGGTGATTTAACAATGGAAAATACCAACTATCCCGCGAGGAACGGAACTATTTCGCTTATTTTCAGTTACAAACCTTAGTAATTTTGACGATGAAGCAATATCGTTCGCAATGCTATCATGTGTCAAGATAATTTAACATGATGTGAATAGAGCAACAATCCCAATACATCAAAAAAAGTTTCTATGCCGTGGCGCGAAGTCCATGTTCAAATTTTCGTCTTCTTATAATCTGATTAAAATATGTACTAAATACGATAATCATTTTGCGTAAAACCATTTAATAAATATTAATTCGCACAGCGCAAAAGAAGCATATCATAAAATACAATAAATATGTAATGTACATATAATAAAGTAAGCACACTCGCTCTCACTGTCTTGATTTTCAGAACTTCCCCTTTAAGGTATAGTTCCGCAGACGACAGCAGACAGCAACTGCACGTGCCGCCGCACTCCAAATTCGCGCGCTCTCTTGTGCTAGCTATGCTGGTAGTGGAACGCTCGCTTACCTGAAGAGGTTACTAAAAAACTTCCATATGCTCTGCTTATTCTTCTTGTCCATGGTGGAGTCGACGCGGCTCGCGCGCACCATCTCCGTCCAGCGCACAGCGTCTTGCAGCTCCATAAACCGTTCCTGGAATATAAATAGAATAGGGTAAGCTGTAGTAATGTTGGCCAACAGTGGCTTCTTGAATGCTTTATGTTTATTTCAAGTTTCCTACCTGTCAAGTTTGAAAACTATCTACTACATTTAAGAGTGTAGTAAACAAATAAGAATATGAAATGTATTTTCTACCTTGTATAGAAGGATTGCGCTAAATATGTACTTGTACATTGAATTATCATTCAAGAGACCCATGATTGAGGGGGGGCAACATTGGCTGAGTGGTTTCAACCGAATCTGAGGTGTGAGTGGAATCGAGCTACTGTGAGTTTTGTCGCTGATTCACTAAACCTAGCCTAGCTGAGAAGAGTACAGCAAAAAACTCAACTATACTTCGCTTTTTTTCAGATTAGAAAAATCGTGCGATTGTCGTTATGCGATTTCAAAGAAAAATATGTTTGATAAGCTACTGAAATAAGTGAAAACAGTACAATATTATCCTCTGATGTCTAAGGGAAACGAAGAATTGTAGGCGAAAATTACCGTTAAAATTCTACTCTTAATAAAAAACGGGGTATAGGCAGGGGCGTCTCACTCTGTCAGTTCGCCGCGCCGCTGCAAGTACATCCGTAGGTGGGTACCATTCAGCGGCTGTCGCGCATTCCTACCAGACGCTCGCGTCGTCGCGTCACTCGCTTGATGTGGTCAAAGTTTGTTATTTACCTATCATTATTTGTGGTTGTGAACTGGGGATTTGTTAACAGTGGGACTTCTGTACGTAGTATTATTACTTATTCTGTGGTATAGGCACAGAATAAGTAATACTACTACGTACAGAAGCCTCACTGTTAACAAATCCGCGCGAGGCAAGCCAAACGTGCCTAAACGTGGCCATCTCTTTCTATCGCACGCAAATCACACGCTTCATCACTTTCTATTGTATGGAGCGGCCGCCAGAAGGGGTACTTGTTGCGGCGCGACGCAATGAGGGCTACCGCGTATGGATTCGCCGCTAGAGGCGCTAGTGTGACGTCAGCCCTCCGAAATGTCAGGTGGGTTACGCGGGTTTATTTCTAATTAGATTAATATGATGACTATTTTGCAATATCTGAGATTGATAATGGCAAATATGAGTTAGAGGTCAACGAATTTTAGTGCTTTGCGATAATTTTATCGGCAGTAAACTTATGTCATACTTTTTTCCGTACAAAAAGGGAGTGCGCTACAATACGGAATGTTCAATACAAATATTTACAGTGCGGTTTTATGCGCCAACTGGTGAGCGCAAAAACGGTATCCCTCATTGCGGAGTGGGCCGCCCCTGGTCGAGGTATAGGCCCGACCTGGGCGACCGTACCTTGTACTGATTCCTCTCCATGAGCACCCGCGCCATCTCGACGCGCGTGAACCGCCGCCGCTGCGACATCGGCACGTCCGCCTCGTCCTCGTTCTCGCCGCCCGCGCTGTTGCTCACAGTCTCCTGGTGACAAGCCAACCACCTATAACTACCGTGCTGAACACACGCTATCCTCTAACAAATAATGAGCCATGCTAAAGTTAATGAGAATGAGTCGTGATCGTGTTCGAGTTTCGAGTGAGATGGCGGATAATGATGGTAGTGACGGTGACACTGTGCGAGAAAAGCGAACCAAGAAGAGGGTAGATCGCTATGGTGTGTGGAGACCACAACTAAAACTCGCAGCACGTCAGTCAGTGATAATAATGGCGCTTGCAACAGTGCCGATATATAGGAAACTCAATAACACATATATACGGTCAACGAAATTTATTTCTTAGCCACTTTTCGTACCGTGTCACAGTGACAATCTATATGAAAGCCGCTAGAGATCTCATATAAAAGTCACTGTGACATGGTACAAAGTGGCCCAGAAATCAAATTGGTTGACTGTACATCATAAAATTCATAAATATCCCGTTATTTGTAGTAATTCTAAATAAAAGAATGTCTCGGATCGGAAGTGTTTGATGCCCGAGCCGAAGGCAAGGGCAATAAATATGCTATCTGATGCTATCTTTATTACCGCCCGAAGTAAGTATAAAATTGTATGTCTCCCCCTGGCCAGGAAGTGGCATTTTCCTCACGCGCAGCGTACGAAATTTGTCACTTTAAGGCTAGGCGTGACATAAATTAACAGGTCATATGCTTAATGGTGCATCCACACATCGTATGCATCCAGACTAAGGAATATTCTATCTTGAGAGTTAGTCACGCTAACAGTAGTCCTACTGTAATCCGATTTACCTTCAAATGGCGCAACTCCTCCTCGAGCTGCGTGACTCTCTCCCTGAGCTTCTCTCTCGCAGCGCTGAGGTTAGCGACCTCCTCTCTCAGGATCTCCTGTTCTCCCGTCAGCTCGTCCACTTTCACTATGAGATCATCCTTCACCACGTTAAGGGCGTTCCTGTAAGCGTACACTCGTTATTAACATTAACACTTTCATTGCCTGGCCAAAATCCAAGACCATAGACATAGACATAGAAAATATTTATTAAACATCACATTCATGGTACATGTTCAAGACTTAAAACTAACTAAAGGTATAATGAACATGTTTAAAAGGACTTGAATCAGCATACATGTTGCAGCAAATATACTGCAACGCTGATTTTCAGTCAAAAAAAGTCAGACCATTGCTGAATACCATCGTCAACGAATATAGCAATGAACTCCCCTCGGGGGTCGTACGCCATGTGAACAAAGTTATTGAGAACTCGCTAGGGGAGTTCTAGGCATGCAACTGTTGATTGGACTGTGAGCGAAAAGTATGAACCTTAGGTTTTGTTTGTGTATGTACAGGCGATCCGCATCTTTAAGCTCCAAATGGTAAAACCTATGTATGAATCATTTAGAATGTACAATTAAGTAATGCGACTTACTTTGTAGCGAGCAACTCGTTGTTCTCCAAGATCAAGTTCTCCACTTCTTTGCCCATTCCTATGAAATAATATTATAATTTAAAACGATATCTCATCACGGGGTAAATATTTCCTAATAGCGTCTCTAATCTTTATTGTAGTTTTATAATATTTATGAATGACAATGTAAAACATGTTACAAAACGAAAAAGTTGACAACATTCAGAAAAAAATGTAATATTCTATAACTACGGATAACAGATGTACAAGTTAGGTAGTTGCTTTGAAACCATCGGCTGTTTAAGCTTGGTCACACCGCTTGCGCATCGCAAGCGAGACGCTGCACTGCGCGCCAAAATGTATAAAACCGTCCCGCTCGCGTCGCGCAGCCTGTGTGGCGTCGCTAACCTGTTAGCATACATTCCGGGGCGCAGGGGTCGCGTCGCGCGGACGTCGCGCAACGCTGTGTGACCAAGCCTATAATATCTACTTCACTCTGAACTTCAATACACTGTGAATCAATTTTTAAGACCGTTTTATATTTTTCATTGAGGGCATATTGATTATTTGAGCTTGTCGGCAGGTGACCGGCATAAGTCGATTTTTCTCGAGGTTTGTCATTCCAATACGATTCCACGTGTTCACAGCAAACGTGTCAAAATGAGTTCAATCAATGTATGATATTATGTGATATTGGAATGCAACACATTGAGGCAGACTGACTTACATATTACCCATTTCACAAAGGCGTATAGCTTATCAACCAGCGGAAAACTCTGTCTAATAAAAAAAGTTGATAAGATCCTTATTTTTCAACTTTAACTTTGTGAAATAGGCCCTAGCTAATGAACTATTACTTACCGAAGTAGTTGTCGTTAACTGCCGGCCACGGTTTGTTAGAGCATGAAATAAATGTACACGGATCATTAGTAAGTAGTAACTAGTAACACGGCAGGCAGCACGATCACATCGCAAGTTAATAGTATTAATCTTTTTAGAGATATTAAGCGCACAAGAATAAACGTAATGCGAAAAGTAGCCTGCTCATGCTATATGAATTTTTAAATAGGGATGTCGACTCAAAAAATTATATTACTTCAATAGAAAGAAGACATAAAACTATGCCAAATAGTGAAAATCCTATTCAAATATCTCAAAAAATGACGAAGCTACAACGGTTATAATGTTCGTTGTTAACCTAACCGTGACGTCACTGTTAAGTAGCGCCATAGTAAATGACGATCGTTCAATACAAAGGTGCGTTTTGCGGAAAAGGGACAGAACATACCCACTCTTAAAACTTTGAAGACTTATAATTACGTAATTATTTATTTTTTTGAATTACTTTTTCGCCATTTGATTGAGAATTTGAGCCTTTATGTAGAAAATTTGAATTTATTGATTTTCTTTTATAGTGTCGTCATCCCTATTAGAGCCTGCTGACTAAAACATAAAGCCGGGGATTCACTAGGGGACAAAGGTCCCACGACATGTCAAGCGAAGCCGGCCGAGATCGCCTGACATATCTGGCGACATCGCACGACTTATGGATGCAATAAATGATATGAGTATGACTATGACTATGTCCGTAGCGACGTCAGGCGAAGTCGTGCGGCTTCCCATACATATTTGGCGACATCGCGCGGCTTATTAACGTAGCGACGTCATGTTGCGCGATGTTGTCAGACATGTCGAGCGAAGACCGGCAACGTCGCGCTACTTCACTGGCGACACGTGACGCGCGATGTTGCCAGACATGTCGAACGGCGACCGGCGAAGTGCGAGTCAGATTTCACACATTTAGGGTTCCGAAACAACCTCAAAATCGAGTTGCTTTGTTTTCACGCCCGCTTTAGCTCTATGGCAGTGGCAGCCCCCCTTAAAACATTGAAAAATAAGTTATGATTCTATTTGTATGGCTATGGGCCACTAAGATGCTTATACTGTAAAAAAATTAAGCTGTAGCTTCAACCGTTTGGCTGTGAAACTTGTGTGACAGACGAAAGATGGACAGACGCGTGAGTGACAGCAATATGATTCCGTTTGGATCCTTCGGGTACGGAACCCTAAAAACTAAACAGTTGATTAGGCTTGTTGACACTTAATATGGAGAAACATTTAACTGGTATATGATCTCAAGGTAGTTTGTACAGGTACATATGTGGTTTGAAAACTTAAACAAGTTTTCAATAGGGATGTTGACACCAAATAAGAAAATCAATGAATCCGAATTTTCTCGAAAAAGGATCAAATTATCAATCAAATAGAGAAAAAAGTAATTCAAAAGAATAAATAATTACATAATTATAAGTGTTCAAAGTTTTAGGAGGGGGCATTTTCTGTCCCTTTTCCGCAAAACGCATCCGTGTATTGAACGATCGTCATTTACTATGGCGCACGAGGTCAGTGACGTCACTTTAGAGTAGTGCTTTCTCTCTCAAACTAAAAACATTCTAACGGTTGTAGTTTCGTTATTTTTTGAGATATTTTAATAGGATTTTCACTATTTGTCATAGTTTTAGGTATTCTATCGTATGGAGTAATAATAAGTTTTGAGTCAACATCCCTATTGTTAAGTACGCCCGTGTGTATTAAAACCGGGATCATTAGTAAATTGCATTCGTTCAAGGCAAACTTATACCGTCAAGAAATATTTTACACCTAGCTAGCGTATGAGCAACTCTGTAGACTGTTAGAACTGCTTCTACTCCTAATTTCTGAGCATTTTTCTTTAGCCAGAATTAATTTGAGTAAGCTGCTTCCTAGCGTGATTTCTTTATAAATGACTTTATTTATTTACAAGCTTCTTTAGGCTGTTAAGTTATGTACATATTAAAATCAGTCAAGAGTTTGCAATTTTACATAAAAACACAACTGGTGTATAAAATTAAGTGAAATTATTTACAGTAGTCAAGACATTTAATGGGAACTTCTTACCAGATGAGGCATATTCGCCAGGGTGCACCCAGCTTCCTGTTTGGAAAGTAAAATAAATGAATGAATGAAATAGTATAATATTATTGTATTGTATCACATAAATTACTTAAAGGATGAAAGACAGAAAATACCAAATACTGTATCATTACTCGAATATACGCCAAAATGATACAAATTTATGAAGATAAAATCGTACAGTTACTGTAAAATTTGACGCTGACTAAACTGAATCGTGAAAACTACGCTGCGTTCCAAAAAAAGCGTACACAACGCATGATTAAGGACAGAACGAACACCACTTAGGACAGACATATAAATAAATTTGAAAATAAACATATAAAGACATGTTTACACTGAAATAAGAAAACAACGTGTGACACTCACTTTGAAAAGTCCCTATTTGCGACATGCTTCATTCATGTTATATTTGGTCGGTTATCGTAACACCATTGAACCTGAAGAAGGACTCCAATACGGTATTTGACACATGTTAAAATTTATAACACAGTGTCCATTTTTGGATAGTTAGCCATCAAAATATCCCAATAAATCGTAAATTATAAAATTGTACCAAAATCATAAAAAGATATGAATCATCAAAAACTCAGAAAATTATGTAAATTTTTTTACCGTCCAAAATTCAAATAAAAGGTATCAATAGAATGCTTATGTAAAAATAAAAAATAAATTGTATAGCAACTATGTACCTAAACGCATTATTTTACGACTAAAACGACAAAATACTAATTTTCCCATACAACGGTTGGTCGAATGCAGTGCAAGTGACGTCATTTGCCAGGGCCAATTTGTAGGAGCCTTTTTGAGACCCACTAGCGTCGAGCTAGGTTTGTCCCTAATTTTAGCCCTTTATTGTACTCTAAATGTTGTTGGTCCCATATAGACATTTGATGGTCTCTAAAAACTGGTTCGAATGGCATTATAAAAAAAAAATAGTCAAATAGCGTATTGCAGCCCAGAACATGTCGCAAATAGTGTAGTGACTTTTCCAAGTGAGTGTCAACCGTTCTCTTATCAACCACTTAGACGGTTTGGTGTCACAACCCACCCTTAGGTGTTACTGCTAGGCTCATGTGGGACTAGCCAAATTCCCCCCGCCCATCATCTATCTGATGGACATTGTAAAGGCTCCGCAATAAAATCTTGGTGTACTGTTAAACTTGTCTGTAAAGTGTAGAAGATTTTTCTATTTCTTGTCTGCTTAGCGACTATTCACAGATTTATTTAGGGACATATCTATAGGGCCCTAAGGGCCAGCATAGGGGGTGTAAAGTGAAGATGTAAAACGTTACCCGTGATGTCAGCACCGTCATCTCCCTCGGCGATGCTCGCGTCAGTGTCGTGGAAGGATAGCTCCTGGTAAAGCGTGTTGCCGCTTCGCTTTTCGCTCTTAGTCTGCGATTTGCTAACGGACGAGTTGGGGGCCACTGGGGACGTCGCCTGTGGGAACGAAAGTATTGCTACAGGTATGACACTGACATATTCCATTGGATATTTGTTGCAGAAACGGTTTTTCATAACTCAGCAATAACATCCAAATACATATGCGAGCCATTGCTGTAACGTAAGGAAACTTATTCGTGCACAATATGCTATGCATACATCGATACTGCTTATCAATGTATCAACTAAGGTAACCGATTTTAACATGCCTTTCACATACACACATTTAATTAAATTATTGTAAGTAATAAGATAAGTATTACTTTAATGGAGTTCCTATTTGAAGAGCTTGTCAGATTAGACATAGGTACAGACAAGCCAAATATTAGAGAAAATTTCTATACGCAATACAGTCATTAATACAGTGATAAAATATGCGAACATGACTGTAAGGCAAGTGCGTACATATATTTTTGTTGCTTTTGGAACGTACATATATGACCTTTGACTGTAGACTTAAATACAAATAGTTGTTACAACAGTTCAGTTATACCCATAAATTTCACTTCGTTGAAAATAGTATTAGTAGTAAAACTTCCATTTTTTTTTAGTAGCCTGTTTAGTGTCCCACTGCTGGGCAAAGGCCTCTCCTCTAAACTTTCATTATATACTCAAATCATTACTCGCGAAATTAAACTGTTCAATAAACTATGTCGTATATGGATATTTCCAATTGCAACCTTAGTAACCCAGATATCCTCACTGGCAGTAATAAAAACCGAACTTTCAAAATCGAATACGTCACAATATGACACATATCAAACATGTCAATCACAAATCGCAATACAATGAAATGGCAAGTTAAATACGGAATAATAATACTACTGTTTACAATGTGTACGCGGGCATTCTGTTTGAAGTGCTACCAGTGCTCATCTTTTGCTCATAAAGACTGTTTTCCATACGGCATAGACAAATCATACTTGAGACCGTGCAAAAGCGGTGCGGTATGTAGATTGATAAGCCAAGTTAATTTCTTCAGTAATGACCAGGATGTGACGGTGGTGCGCGAGTGTGCGTATAAGTACGTGAGACCTTTAAGTTGTGAGGTATCTTTGAAGCACACAAATGTATATTATTCGGAAGTGTGCGAGTGTGAAGAGGACGGTTGCAACGGAAGTCTGGGACGGCGGTACAGCATATGGACTGGTCTTTTAGTTTTGTGTCATTTAGTTCTAGTGTAGTCTTAATTTTAATGGACAAGGTGTGGTAATAAAGTATTCCCTGTTTTTATTATGCATTACTTATTTGTTATTCGCGCGTCACAGTTCGAGGTGCCTAGTATTTTTCATACTGTTATATTGCGTGTCATCCACGAAGGCGCGCCCCTCCACAGCCCAACCCGTACAATTGTGTATAGATGAGTATGAGATTCGCTGTGGATGGGCGCGTCGTCGTGGTAGTACGCACTACATGCAGATATAATGAATATACTGTGGACTCATAGTGGTGTGTTTTTTACAGTTTTACAGAATACACTATATCTGTTTTGCTCCCTTGACAAAAGTTTAGAATAGAATCTTTCATGACTGATATTAATCCAGTTTATGGATTTGAAACTCCTTTCCCGATTTGCATTTCGTTCGAAGTCCTTCACTAATCCATTCCAGGCCAAGCAACGCTGTGTGCTGCACCGTAGCGTGTAGAAGCATTTTTCAATCGTGTAGCGGAAATCGCTCGTAGACGCATATCTTATATATGGTCCTTGGGCCTATGGGGCTTATGTGGGCGTTGAATGGGTTAGCTACGATTACTAAAGAAAAACCTTTTTTTAAAGCAAATATATATATATATATATATACTAGCTTAACTCCAGGTCACCTTACATAAAGTGGATCGATGACTCATTCCTATTAATATTGCGCACACGGCCGTATTTCCGTTTGTACTTCCTTCACATAGAAACGGTGCACAGAATAAGCATTACTATAGCATTGTTTTATCCTAGTTACTTCAGTTTTTATACTATAGTAGCAAACAGGTGGTTTACTTAATGTTAAGTGGCTACCACAGCCGTTAGACCATCGGTTCCGAACCAGTAGAGTTGAAGTCCGAACCAAAGAATTACAACTACGGTACATCCCTATAAAATCAGCGTGTTCGAGTGATTACCTAGAATTGACTCTATAGGGGCGGGTGACTGTTACACTAGCTTTAGGGCCTTAGTACACACGAGATTCGTATGCGAGATTGCGAGTTTAACTACATTGAGCGGTTTTAGAGAGCGATTGAACTCGTTACACACACAGCTCATTAGAGCCACCCGGCACCCGACCCGCACCGCACCGCCTCGCCACGAGCGATTATATGGGCATATATATTTGTATGGGCATCCCGTAGCGTCACCGGAGCGCCTCGCTCGCGAGGTGCCCACGCGCGGACAGCGAGTGGTCCACTCGATGATAGCTCGTTGCTCGCATGCTTGCCTCACGTGAACCGCGCGATGACAGCGCGCTTTCCTTTTTTGTTTCGTCTTTGATTTTCTTCATCATCAAGACTGACAGCTATCAGGGCCAATTCACGGATTGTAAGATTTGACATCAATAAACACACGTGTGCACCTAGAGCCTAGTGCAGTAGCAGTAGCAGTGGTAGACTGCTCGGAAATTCGTTCACGCGAGATCCACTCGTTGACCACGCAAGGCGCACTCGTTGCTCACGCGAGGTTCACTGGTGACAACGCGGTGTCCACCCGAGGACCACCTGTCGACGTGTGGACGCCGAGCGACGAGGCGGTGCGGTTCGGGTGCCGGGTGGCTCTAATGAGCTGTGACCTTATGCCTCCGTGTCCGTGACTGGCTGTGTAATCAAACTCGCTTCCAAGTCTCGTACGTGTGTAAATAAGACTTATACAACATGAAGTTGCCAACGCACAAACAGCGACACGAAAAATGTTACGACCTCTGCACCAGTCAATGCCTATGCAATTTCTTTCATACAAGTCCGAACTTTTCAGACGTTACGCGCTGCGCATGCTTACCACTTCCTTCGCGTTGTCAACCCCCTTCTACCTCAGGGAAAATATATGTGTATACCTACAACTTACTCAAAAATATGTCCCATGGGCCATGGCTCTTATGTCGGCGAACTAAGGTTGTCAAAGGATTAACTGTACAGTATACACCACAGATTCGCTTGAACACGCTTAACCATTCTCACTGGAGCGTAAATTCTTAGAGTGTTCCAGTGTTATATTTAACTGAACGCGTGGTCATGTCGGAGGTCTGCAACCGCGCAGTCCCATCGCTTTATTAGGCACGGCCTGTAAAGCCACAGTCAGATAATAAAAAATTATAATTAGTACATGTCATACCTGACTTTGCTGCGTGATAGGGTCGGTCTGATGCGCCCGCTCCACAGTACGGACGGCGGCCAGCTCCGAGCCGATAGTTGGCGAGGGCGGAGACGAAGACAAACTGACAGGGCTGCCCGGGATGCTCTCAGTCTGCTCCACTATGTGCACGGAGCCTTCTAGCGAGGCGAACCCGAACGATATGGGACCTGGGGACACGTGGTAATGTTAGAATACATGTAAAACAATCCTCACTATATTTTTATGTATTACTGAACAGCGATTGGCCTTCGTCTCACCTGATGGAAAGCGACGACAAGGCCTAAGATGTAGCTCGCTGGTTCAGTAATAGCCTATTCAGTTATTAGAATAATAATAATAAGCTATTGTCTTTCCCGTTCACGGGACACTGGTATCCCGGACCTTTGCAAAGCGTGCGTGGAGCCGAAGTACCGAGGCACCGAAGTACCATCGGAACCACATAGCTAACACGTAGAGGCCCTTTAGGGATAAACTATTGTAATATAGCCAATGCCCGGTCGCCCTCCCGCTGGTCTGTTGAACTGCATACAGTGATTACATGGGAAAAAGTAGGAATAGAGTATGAAGGCGGCAAAATCTAATGATTAGGTATGGGCACAAAGTAAATAGCGGCGGCGCGCGCCGGAGCAGAGTCCGCTCAGTACAAAGTGCCATTTTCGCCGCACGCACACAGACGTAACATTTACAGGCATTCTCGGTTGATTTCGGACGAGCTTAGTCGCGACTGTCACTGTCGCGTCGCGAGTGCTAGTTGTGCGCGCGTTGATCACTTGACGTCCCCGCCGCTACGTAGGTACTTTGTGTCACGTACGTCAAAATGTATAACCGATATTATTACAGTTGGAATGTATTTTATTGTTTAAATACACTTAAATACAACAAAATACTGTGCCTACACTTTCTTAAAATTTTCAAACGATATTGAAAGGTAAATAAAACGGTTTTCTCATTTTGGTAGTTACAATACCTAGGTAGTTAGGTAGGTAATTTTTTGAAACTAGCCGCTTTGATAACGACGATCAACCATTACACATTCATCTTATCGTTCGCTGGTAAAACGCCAGTATTTAAGTACTATGGTTTAGTTAAGTAGGTACCTAATTAATTAGGTATATTCTTTGTTGGCGCTTTCGACCGCCGCCTGTCACAAGTCACAAACTCGCAGCGGGTCACGCATCAATTTATTAGGGTTCCGTACCCGAAGGGTCAAAACGGAACCCTATTGGTGTCGCCCAGACGTCCGTCCGTCCGTCCGTCCGTCGTCTGTCACAAAATTTGTTCCGAAGAATTTTTAGACTTCTCATTGACCTATGAACTTGAAATTTGGTGACAATGTTCAATATTACGTATATTTTAACAACAAATACTAATATATTGATAAATCATATTTTTGAGGTTGATTCGGAACCCTAAATGTGCGAAGTCCGACTCGCACTTGGCCGGTTTCTTACCAAGATACGCTGGTTCATATTTAAATGTCATGTTAAAGAATTTTTAATATACCTGCTCCTTTTTAAAATTCAGAATCAATACAGAAGCAACCCTGCGAGTCAGGCAAGTTTAGGTATGTATTTTCAAGAACGGCGGGAACGGACCTTCTGTATATTCTTTATTTTGTGGTATGGGTTATACGAATTTAGGAGTTGAATGTCATTGTACTCTAGACGTCATATGAAGGGTGGGTTGCACCTTGCACCAAATCGTCTGTTACCATAAGAGGTGTTCAAAAAAAATGGAAAGTTTAACAATGTCATCCTACGTTGGTGGGCCCCACCCGAAACGATGTTGCGAACATGTTAACCTTTTGAACGCCATTGTTCTTGTACGGTAGTGACAGTGACACCCACAGGCCAACTAAGAGATTGAATATGAGCTAGTATAAAACAAGGTAACTTTGACAACGAATGTCATAACCATTAGCACCTACATTGGGTGGTTTTATAGTGATTCAACTGGTTATATGTCCGTGACCCGCAGTGTAATGAAACTCGTATGCGAGTGTAAATAAAGCTTTAGGCGTTTTTGGCGTTCAAAGAGCAAAGCTTGGCAAAGAAGTTCAGTACCTCTAGTATACTTTTTTCGAAACGAAACACAATCGAACTCGTTAGTCTCAATCTGCATGGCAACGCGAACAGGGCCAGGGTGGGCTTTGGTGGTAACTATTTCTTGTCACATAAATTAATATTTGTTTACGTTCTAGGATTATATGGATAAATACTTACTTAAATACAAAGAAAACATCCAAGACCCAGAAACAAATACTCGTGCTCATCAAATCAAATAAATGTCTTGACCGGGATTCGAACCCAGGACTAAGCTTCATAGGCAGGGTCACTACCAACTAGGCTAAAGCGGTCGTCCTTTATGAAAGGCCTATGGAATATATTTAGATTATGGCTCCATCTGAAACATAAACTTTAAGCTAAACGGAAGCGCGTTTGTTTGTGTTTTGTTCCCAAATAATGATACTAGAGGTACAGTAGGCAAAGGTCTCACCACTGGACCTGCCGACGGGGTTGAGGCCGAGGCGGCCGCGGACCTCGCTCCGTTCGCTGGCGGTGCTCAGCAGCAGTTTTGTCCGCTCCATGTAGTCCATGTGCGTCTTGAATAGCTCCGTGTAACGCTCGTGCAGTTTCGCGTATTCCTGGGGGGAATTTACATTTAAAACAAACTATACGTGTGCAAAAGCACACAGGCTTCGCTGGTTCGGTCATCTACTGAGATTGGGAGAGGATCGAGCTGTCATCAAGAGATTATATTTTTTTCGTTTACGACAAAACGGGATGCAACACTCTCCGGGAATGGCTTTTTTTAGACAAATTTCGATAAATATCTGACTGTGTGCAGGTTTATTAAATTTCCTCTGTCAGAGTATAGATGAGGTAAAATACCATCATATTAACTTAATCGTTTCGTTTAATAATGCGTTGTTTTAGTAGACTGAGTAAAAAAAGGAAAATATAGACTCAACTTTGAATTTCTTTTCTATCGAGAAAATTTTAAGAAATCATTTTTCGGCTATTGTCAGTACCACAATCATATAGTCAAGAATCATATATCTGCAAATCAGTCCCTTTTGTTTCCTCATCTGTGCAGAACAGCGTTTCAAAGGTTCTAAATTTCTTGTTGTAGCGCCTTAAGAACTTAGTACATCGCACGCAATCGCATTGCACTAACGAGTAAGTACATAGCAACAGCTTCGCAGCGTAAACTATAGATCAAAAATCTTTTTCAAGATTATATTCGTTGAAAACCCCTGGTTTAGAAGTGTTTGAAACTTGCTAAGTAATAGTTTGTCAAGGTCGCATTTTTCGAAACTAGTATAAAAAAGTAGAAAAGCGTAAAATCAATTTTGATATATCGTGCAACAA
Source organism: Cenopis cana (assembly GCA_951800055.1). Classification (NCBI taxonomy): domain Eukaryota; kingdom Metazoa; phylum Arthropoda; class Insecta; order Lepidoptera; family Tortricidae; genus Cenopis; species Cenopis cana. Next base: position 38,607,858 of record OX637471.1, on the reverse strand, counting down.
ATCGCATATCGAAGAATTAGAAATCACAGTGCTACGCACATTTAGCGTGCATTGCGTGTGCATTTAACATTAAATTTAAAAACAGAGTTATAATCACTTGGGGGTATTAACGATACCTACATATGTTTGTCTGTTTACATATGGTGTGGTGCATGGTTGGTTGCAAGTACCTACATATGTAGAAGTTTTTTTTTCCAAGCTATAAACTTGAAACTTCGTTTATAGTAGCATGAAAAACGGATTTCAGTGTTTTTCAAAATTCGCCCTCTGAAGGGGTGAAAACGGTGTCGGAAGTTAATTTTGGGAGCTAATTTCTCCTAGAGCCAAGTTTGATACTTTTCCATAATTAAACTACTTACTATGCAATTCGGCCAAGCTACGTATGAACGGGCGGAATACATGTATGGGTAGGGATCGCTTCAATCCGGAAGAAAATCTATAAGCGAAAAATAAACTGTAGTATATAATTTAATTCAATGGACAAAAATGTGCGAGTTTATCTGATTAAGTAAACTACGTAGTACGTACCTACCTATTATCTTTATGAGTCTGACCATAACAAAGTAGAAACATAAATTCCATTTACTTTCCCTCTAATGCCATTGATGTGTGGCACTTTCTATAGACCACCGTGCGCTGATGTCAATAACATTACATAGCGTAGGCCTCGCCGGAATAATGACACAGTGATGCGAATTCCAATTTAAAATACTCTTCGCCATACAATCAGGCCACTATTTCACCAACTTGAATATTGTCACCTTACAATGTCCTTTTATATTTAAATCTTATTATTTTTATTTTGACGCTTTGAGACCATGTACATCTCAAAGCACGTTAGAATAGTCATTATTAAGAATATTTTGATGCTCAGAGACCATTTACATCTTTGAGATATTATATTAAATTTTGTTATTCAGACTGAGACCTTATACATCTCTCACCTTTACTATTAATTCAATTCAATTCAATTCATTTATTCATAAACAATAAATACATTGTGTTTGAACATTACAAAAATAAACTAAAATAATATTAACTAATTAAATATTTGATACAGAGAACAAATACAGAGTAAAATAACATCAAAATAATTCAGCGAAATCCAATAAATTAGCAATAAAAATGTCAAAGAAGATTAATTATAAAATAATAATACCGATAATTAATTACATTTAATTGCGAAAAATATGTTTCTTAGCCTAAAAACTCCTCCACACTGTAATAACACTTTTCTAATAAGTACAATTTTAATTTAGTTTTAAATTGTTCATAACATAATATAGCTTTGAACTCGTTTGGGAGTTATTATTGTAATAGATAATTAATATTTTGACATGAAAAATTTATTAAATTCTTATTGATATATTTCTTAAATTGTAAATTAATATTTTCTCATGAAAAATCTATCATATGCTTATATTGTCAGATTTTTTTAAATTGTACATTAACATTATGACATGTGAAAGTGCCCTTGTCTATTTGCGGAATAAATGTTTGAATTTTGAATGACAATTTGGTTTATATTGCCGGGGCGGTATACGTATCGATGCTATATCCTACGACCATCTTTACGTGACGACTCAGAAGTGTACTTTGAATTGTCATTGTCAGTTGACAATTGTCAAGTTGGTGAAATAGGGGCCTGATTTTAGCGAACACTGCTTACGATTTTTAACCGACTTAAAAAAAGAGGTTCTCAATTCGTCGTATATGTTATGTATAGTCTTCATTTTATGTATATAGAGCTACGGAGATTAGTCGTAGTCGTTTTGAGACAATTTTGTGGACGAAAGAAATGCCTGAGTAACAATGAGGTGATATACAAGTCCTTGTCCTATGTAAAATTTGTTATCACTTCATCAGGGTATCATCATATATGATGCGCTGCGCGCCGCCCAGGCGCTGCCGGAGTTAAACGCTAGGACAAATCCTATTAGGGCTAGGGCATATGAATTCTGCATTTACAACTAGATTCTTCCCACGACTTCGTACACATAGATATAAATGTATAGTACTTTAAACTCATGAGCGCGGGTTGGCCATTGTTGTAGTTGTGACACATACATACGTACACATAGACAACGCCAACTCTTAGCTCCTACGCTGACGCACACATAGAAAATATGCATGTATAGCTCAACACACAACCATAGCTCACCCGCGCTCGTGAGATAAAAGTACTCTATCTATCATATCCTATAGCTATGTCAATTCTCATGTTTAAGAAAATTTGCATGGAAAGAGTACTTTGACGAGAGATCACTAAGCAAGGGCATCTGGTATAGGACTATACAACCCAATTTGATACGGGTTCCTTGGTTTGTGGGTATTGGTATGGAGAGACCGGATGTTGTAACTGCCCTCAGACTGCGATCTGGACATATTCCTTTAAACAGTTTTGCGTTCATTATGGGTAAGAGCAAACCAAACTGTGCAGAATGTGGAGTAAAAGAAGATGGGTTTCATATAATGGTAGAATGTGTCCGGAACGAAGCCGAGAGACGAGAATTCACGGTCAAATATAAATGTGACTTGACTGACTTGTATGATTTAGGTCTAGTTAACTCAATCCTCGCATTCCCGCAATCAAAAATAGGAAGACATTTAATACAAATTGTCAACCTAGGTATTAAGCATATATAAGTAATTGTTAATATCTTAGTTTATAAGGTATGATGTCACAATAAGGGTGACATGTTCATTTTTGATCAAACCCTTTCTATTTAAATAAAGAGAGAAAAATGAAAATTTGCAAAATCGTACCTATACTATTTACAATATCCTCATAGTACATTTCCTCTTCAAGATTAGTATTTAGGGTGGCGGTAGTAATCGGTACTCGTACGGTGGGGCTCACAAGGGGGGGGCTTATCGCCTATGTACCGTGACGCTTTAACGTTATGTTTAAACTGGCAAACTAATCTTTCAACGAGTGAAAGCGACAAAGTACCAAACTATGCAGCTACTTATGAAACCGACTCTACGTTATTTTCTACTTTAGTTACAATCGTGCGCTAATCCGGTTCGATGAACGACTGAGCCGATTCAAACCCCCCGTCTGGCAAATGTCTCTAATCGCAAAAGCGACAGAAAATACCCACTCTTAAAACTTTAAAGACTTATAATTACCTACGTAATTATTTATTTATATGAATTACTTTTTTCGCCGTTTGATTGAGAATTTGAGCCTTTATGTAGATGGATTTATTGATTTTCTTTTATAGTGTCATCATCCCTATTATTTTGTACATCGTACAATTCGAAGCGCAATATTTACTGCCGGGTACTATATGTACAGGTACCTATTTCGTGCTACATTGTTTATATATATGTTTAATAAAAATGGAAACTAATAGGTCTAGATTCAGAGAAAAAATGTAGCAATATTTTTTTGTATGACCGTTTGTTTCATATTTAAATAAATAAACATGTGAATGGGGGTTTATTTACCTTCTTGAGTTCATTCTCGCGCTCCTCCAGCCTGCTAGCGTGGTCCAGCGAGTTCTTGTGCTTGAGCTCCAACATGCGGACGATGCTGTCGAGAGCCTCCAGGCGGCCCGTCAGATCTTTACGCTCGCCTTCGCAGTGGTCCTCGGCTTCTAGCAACTGAATAACAATTGTACATTAATTTTAATGATATGGAGCAAGGGTCGGCAAAAGGCGGACCGCGGTCCGTAAGGTCGAACCACGGACCCCCAAATAATGTTAAATATAGAATATAATATTTATTTAAAATCCTTATAGCTAACTTATGCTGCATGCATATTGATTTAATTAAGTTTTTTTTCTGGACCTCGAAAATAACATATCAGGACCATATCAGGAAACATATTAGGATTAAAACCAATTGCCGACCCCTGATGGAGCGTGGGCTAGAAAAAGAAAACATTTTGACGAATGCAGTTTGAATGTAGGTAATGGGGTTTTTGCTGTCGAAACAAACTTCGCTAGAAGTTAAATAAATTATTTTCTTACATCAGAGGAAGACGTGAAATTAATGTACAGAAATGCATAAAAGTAGGTTTGTCACTGGAAAAGACGTGATATCGATTTTAAAAACAATGAGAACTAGTTACGTTCAAAGATTTTAGTCAACTGCCTGTCTGAACCGGGATTAGAACTCGCCAAATGTAATGAATGCACCTTAATAAACCACGTGTTTTTGATAACGGTCGGAAAGGATTAATCCTAAAGATTAAATTTTAAAACCATAGCATCTTAAAAAAAGAAGAACGTGTAATTTTACAACTTTGGCATGGCCAACTTTTTTATTTAATCATCATCTTATCTACAAGAATAAGCTTTATATTTATTTATTTTCTCAGACCTTACTTTACGGAATGCATGGTAATTTCATGGGATTTAGAACTACCTACTTTATCATACTAAGGCTGGGTTGCACCAAACTGTCTGTAATCGTAAGGGGTGTTCGTCAAATCTGATTGTATGGAAAGTTTGACAAGTTTCTATGGGATGACAGCTGCCGGCGCCATATTTGACGATGACCGGCCTGTGTTCGTATGTTGGTGCAACTGACCCTAATAATAACCCTTAGTCCTAGTAAGTGCTCTATTCTATCTTCATATCTAAAACAGTCCATTCTAACTCCACATCTTTTTTTTCTAAGTAGTATGTAATCTACGTAACATAATAAATAGCTGGAAATGACACCACTTACAAACGCTCAAACTCGACTTCTTATTCGGCACGTACAAATAAAAACGGTTTCTAAACCTTTTCACTTAAAGTTCGCTTTTTAAAACCTCAAATTTAGATACAAGTTTACTAGGTAAACGGTCCGTATATTAATCACCTTTAATCAGTTACTGGTGTTGGCATTGAATATGCATTAATAAGTACCAAAGATATCTGCAAACTATGGAAAGGTCGTATCTTGTTCGGCAGTACAAAAGCTACCTTGCTGGATCCAACTACGGTTAAGCATAATTATAATTAACTAAATATTAACTTGATTTGAAGTTACTTAATTTTTTGTAAGTGTTTACACGGCATACGGATTTTACTTTAGTTAAGTTCTTTAGCTAAGCCAAGAGGGATGATCAACAACGCATTCAAGTAATTAAATTCTTGTTAAGTGAGGTTTCACACGAAGTGAAGAATGAAATAATCAGAGAAGTAAGATTACCTGCCCAGGCGAGTATGAAAAACAGCTAACCAAGAGAAATGAACTAGCAAGAGAAGATAAAGAAGTACAACACGCATTGTATTTTATTTAACAAACTGTTTGTTAACGGGAAGAAACTCAAGTAATTAGATTAGCCCAGGATTAGCCACACCTACCCACATAACGGAAAAATAGACACAATTGTAATTTAGTTGCTTACCCAGCCACTAAATTTTGACTTGTAGATTAAACTAAATTGAATTGACTTTATAAAATTAGTATGGATAGTATAGTATTGAAGTATGGATAAGAGAGCTAGTTTAGATCATTTTAAGCACCTCGCCCCTGTAGCTTGACTGTTTATGCTACCTACAATTGTAATTTCGAAATATAAATATGTATGTTTTGTAACACAAAAAATTACCTAATTCCTCTATGAGGTACGGCACAATTTGAGATCCGCGTGAAGTAACCCGACCATTTTGTAGAAACGATCTTCAATTTTCATTTTGTATATACTTGAGAGGGCCATCACAGCCGTATCCCAGTATGAATATTATTAACACAAGTCTGCACTAGAGGATTAGCAAGACAGTGCAAATTCCAACTGTCACACTCGGTAAATAAGACCAAAATTAAACTAACAAATCTAAATCATGCTTTCTTGTTTTGAACATCAGATGTTCTAATCTAATTGGTCTGCTGGAGATCAATATTACGTAACAAGTTGCACAAGTAGAATATGTGTTTGCAAGCCAAATTTGCCTTGTGTAATACGCAAATGTGTAATTTTAAGGCTTTTACATTTGTGGCCTTTGAAGGTGGTATAAAGGTTTTCTCAGATATACATTGGATGGATGCTGTTTGTCACATCACAAGCATTCTTCAATGGATAGGAATACTGAACTTAGGATTATATAAAATTATAAATTTAGAAGGTACTTTTATGGCGTCATTTCAGCCCAGTTAGCATTAGTTAAGTAATTGAGCTTTTAATACTAGTAAAATTTAAAGATGTGTATGTAACTGAAGGCAGAATCCCACTGTTGCACACTGCTGAATGTTCTATCCTGCCTACCATAACCTGTGCCATTGAGTGACCATTTTAAAATTACTTCTGAACAGCAATCTACAGTCAAGAGCATCAATATGTATACATATATTCACCTTATTCCATTGTAATAAAGTCCAAAAATTTATATATATTTATGCTCTCGACTGTACATTACTGTAGAGTTACTCGAGCCATTACAATCATAGTGAAATTGTCTGCACAGCAATAGTAACCCATATAAAGCAGAGAGGTCCACATCAAACTTGCATACTGAATGCAGGAAACATTTGATGCTGGTCTTTACACTCTCCCAACTAAGGAAATATATTATAACTGTGGTTTTTCTTGAATCTAACAGTTTGAAGCTACATATTATTTCAGGCCAACTAAAGTGTTGTCAGTAGCAGAGCTAAAGCTGAAATTATACTAAGTATTTTGTTTGTATTAATAGTGCTTGTACAAGAAAGTCTCCGCTGACAAAACTTTAGTATTAGTTACACACAACCTGATATCATTCGCAACTGAGCAAGTTATTGATTATACAATTAGAAAATGCCATGGAGTATTCATATTAAATTATCAGGCTTCAATTGCCTTGTTATATGACTGGTGTGGTGTCACAGTTCACACTGCAATGCCTTCTGAACCAGCGAGTGATTTTATTAATATTGTTATAGGTATACAGTAAAACTCTTGATTAGCAGGACACTTTGGTGCTTCGCTTTCACCTGTTGGAAATTTTGTATGACATGAGTTTGACCTTATCAGCCTCTTAGTGCAAAAAACTTGAAATGAAGACCAGTATTGAAAATGTATTTATATAAGTGTAAGTTTTCTAGTGATACAGTTTGAGATTTATAAAAAACAGTATTAATATAATTGTGGAATCTGTGGGTTTCCCCTTACCTGATGAATTAGACAATGGAAGGAGTTTTTCATTTCATATTATTACTCAATTCTGTGTTTGCTATGTATATTATTATCCCTTTTCATCTCATAGCGGATGATATTCAATAAGAAGAGAAGCAGCAATAAGAAGGGAATTCCTTTCCATTATGCGACTTTAATAGAGAATTGTATAAAACAATAAGTAAATATATGAATGAGCATAATAAGCAGTTGCATATCATTGGAAATATGTAAACATTATTATATCTAGTGATTTTAAATGATTCAAAGATCATTGAAATAATTATGTTATGAATGAACTTTCAAAACGGCTGAGCATTCTCTTTACACAAGTCCATCAACTTTTTTTACACAATCCTATTCTGTAAGAGATGTGACACTCAATATCGTTAAGACATATTCATACTCATCTGACATGATGTTGATGGTCTCTGATGCATTCAGACACCTAACACAAGTTGAGTATGAACCATTAAATCAGAGCATAACAGATGAATGTGGATTTAACCATACTAAATGTATGAAACAAATGAGCATTTTTGAGAGCTTTCCAACTGCTGTGACTTCGGTGTTCACATTATTGAAGATATCACTGCAGAGCAGGAGACCATATCCAGCTGTAGTATAGCAAGCGGGGAGGGCTATCATCCTCTTCATAATGTAGCACACAAACCTAAGAATATCGTAAATAATACGGCCATTGAAGTTACAGCAGTTGTAACACTCTGAAATGTCCCAAAATAATTCTCTTGAGTCATAAGATGTCATGTCAGATGAATATTGATCTGGCTCCAGAAAAAAACTTAGCTTTAAAAGTAACTAACAAGAAGTACTGCATTACAAGTAGAAGTTGATGAGCTCATAGGATATAGGTAGCTTTTAGTATTTAATTTCATACGGGGTCATATCAGCTTAGTACACAAAGGCCAGAATTAGAGACAGCTTGTACATACAGGTTAGGTTGCATTTCATAATTTTATAATGCAATCTTAATTTTTATGTGCAAACTATGTTTCACTTTACTGGTTCTGCATGAGTTAGCAAAAGTAATAATAACCTTCTCTACATTTACTATAATAACTTACATGATTTTACTTCATATAAACACTTAAATTTTCACACAACACACTGATTATTCTAATAATTCAATAATAAAGCACACTACCTAAATTTCCAAACATACATAATCTGTCTGATTATACCTGATCTCCTTGAAAGACTAGACCTCGAAAATTGGTAAGCACTGTTAAGCAACAAAAACATTGCATGCAAGAATTAACAACATAACTTACTGACTTAAAGGATGTGTATATTGTTGTACCAATCTGATATCATTATGACATAAGTAACATTCAGACAGTAAACAAAAACATTAATCATAATTAGGTCATATGCCAAATGCATAAATAATTAAATATGCACTAGCAAAATGACAAAGACAAATTAATTATAATGCAACACAAGTTAGTCTATATGCTAGAAAGTTCATTTACCCTTTTAGTCAGACACCAAATCGGATTGCACATATCATTGGAAACAATCGCTGTTCATACATAAAAAAATCTATAAGCGCACTGAGAACAATATAAACAACTGATTAATTGAAAGATGCGTAGCAGACTAACAACAACTTTGATACACAACCTTGCGGACAGAAACAAAGGAATGCACAAATGGATCCAAGGTTTTACGATGAGCTATTGTTGGGTTAGTTACCTTCTGTTCCGAGTGCTTCCTGGCCGCCTTCTCGCGCTCGTACTGCGTCACGAGCTGCTCGTTGTCCTCTCGCAGCAGTTCCAACTCCACTTCATGCTCCTGGTTGGTCTGGTACGCCGAGTCCAGGCACTCCAGCACGTTCACCAGCAGCGGCATGAGCGTCTTCACCACATCTTCGTCGTATCTGGCTATCATGCGCTCGAACTCCTGGTAGATGCTCCCAGCCAACGTCTGAACCTTCTCCGACATCACGACGTGCGAGTCCTCGTGCGTCCCGTATATAGTCTCCGCCGTGACATAGCCACTGCTTGCGCTGTCCTCGAAATTCATGATGATGACACCCCAAGTCACTCCCGAGACAAATTACGTTTACCCCTCACAAGGACGTTCAATGAATTTTACGCCAAAACATGTTAGACAAGTTGATTTGTGTATAAGACCTCCCGATGACGCGATCGATGGAGACTTCAGTAAATTAATGTATAAGGCATTTCTGTGGTCATCTGGGAAGTGGCCGTGTGGTACTTGGTAAATATGCAGCGGAAAAGATAGGAAAGGAAGATTTCACGTTCACACCATTTGTTTGACTGACGTATTTTTGCAACACGAAAAAAAAAGTCTCTAACTTAACGATTGACGTTGTCGTTGTTAACTTCCGGGTGTGATCCATTTAGAATTTTATTACAAATAAAATACGTAGAGGAGGTTTTGAATGGACCACAAAATTATTATATACAGTAAAATATTTTTAAATTATATATTTTTTATTTAAACGCATTTCCTAATGCGTGGTATCATTTGAATTAAACCTGAGTAATGTTATCTACAATCATTAAATGTAAAGACACGGAAGTTGCATATTTGCAACAACGAAGTACGGAACCTCGACCCAATTAATCCAATTGTTATTAATTACAACTGTGTAATAATTTGATGATTATGTTTTAATGTTTTAACCATTTTGTCCTACTTTTTGCTGCAGAGTGGTTAACCTAGGAATGCGCTGGCAACACTCAACTTTTTTTTGTAATGTCACCAATGTCACGTCATGTCATCACATCAAATAGTATCGCGTCAAACTTTTAAAACTGCTAAAATTTCAACTCAATGAATAAAACTTCTGAGAAGGGAAGGATTATATTCCTTATGTCAGGTGCTAACATTCCGACGCTAAATTAATATAATAACTTGCATTCAATATTTTCACTACCCTAATTATTGTAATTGATACTACTCGACACATTTTTCGCGAAAATGCCTGGAAATGGGGCCAGTATTCCTGGTAAAAAGAGTGTATTCGTGGCGTACGTGCTCTGGCTGTTCGGAGGAATATTCGGGGTGCACCACTTCTACTTGCGCCGGGACCGACATGCGTTTGTGTGGTGGTCTACTCTGGGAGGGTTTGGGGTCGGTTGGCTGGGTGAAATATTCAGGATCCCTCGCTACGTCCGGGATGCGAACGAAGACCCCAAATATATGGAAGAACTGGTTGGCAGAATGATCAGGAACAAGAAGGTGAGGTTATTGTACTGTTGTTATGTTAATTATCAAGCTGTAACCTACTTTTTGCGGTTGGTAGCTTGTGTACCGAACTCTCCATTCATTTGGAGGAAATAAGGTTTTCTTTCAGTAAGTTAGTGCCTAATGAAATTCTGTTCTTTCTGAAACATCTCTATGATTTGAACTACTTACACCAAAAAATCATAACTGAGTACTTCTATCTATCTCAAGTTTTAAGTTTGAGCTACTGACTTAAGATTAAGAAAGACAGAATCAATTTGATAGAAATATCAACATTATTTTATCTTTCTAACAAAACTTTCACAGCTGTTTTATAGTTAAGTTCATTAATCATTATGTAGCAAGGAAGCAACAACAAGTGCCAGGGGTAGTAAGCATAATAATTCATTTCTTTTTCTAACATACATCTGACTTTACTGTCCTATCCTGTACAGTAATTTTACTGTCAATATTGTGACTATGATAAAGCCAATGAGATTAGATAAATTATGGAAAGAGCAAAAAAAGGAGTGAAAACAGAATATTTGGCTTATAGTACTTATTCTCTATGGAATTGGGCTAATTGTGTAGCTATACTTCAAGATGAGAGGTGGACACTTCAAACAACAACTTGGAAAGGACCAACGGAAGCTAGAAAGAGGGGTCAGATACTGGTATGGCGGTCTGACGAGATTGCAGATCTAGCGGAGCCCAACTGGGTGTGGAGGGCCCAAGATAGAGATCTTTGGAATTCACTGAAAGAGGCCTTTTAGGAAGGTTCTGCTGTGCACATTTGCATGAGAAAAAAAATATTAGAACCAGAAATAAACAGCTTTTTTATATTATATGTATTTATTTGCGTATTATCTAGTGGCAACTTGAATGTTTTTAACTCTTCTCCAGCCACCATTCTCCATGAATCGCTTCACGGGGATGCTGATGGTCGGCTACTCCTGGGGCCAGGTCATGATGCATGCTGTGCCACCTGACGAGTTCTGGGGAATCAACCTCAGATACCTAAACATCCTCATACCTTTAGCAGCTAGTATTGGTGAGTGATAACTTTTGTACTTACAATCACTGGCAAAAATATGTTAATACCAAGTATTCTAGTGAAATGTAAGGATCAAGTAGTAAAATGGAAAAATTAAACCATAAGAAATCTTATTTGTAGTCATTAATCTTAATAAATGTTCTAATCTTTATGCTTCTCAGTGTCATTTTTATCTACACAATAGATTCTCTGTTGTCCTCTGTATGAATTGCTAATGTATGTACACTGTACAGTCAGCTGCAAAAAGATATAAATAGAAATAGAAAAACATTTATTCACAACTCATAATCATAAAACACAAAGGTACATAAGAAATAAACAAGTACAAAATATGTCGTGAAATAATCCCAACTCAGCATATAGCTGGCGTGGATACCAGCGCTGGTCTTCCGTTGCATATTAAGATATACAGGATTAGTCTGTTCAAAAATAATTCACTAGACTCTTTACCAATGATATAGTCTAGCAAAGTCTAGTGAACAGACTGATCGTGTATATCTTTTTACGGCTGACTGTACTTACGTAAATGGTAAAATTTACTTGCTTGGATGATAAAATTACTGTAGTTAACTACCAAACTTATCATGCAAAATTCTAGGTAACAATCTTCACTGACACCATGATATCGAAACATGAAACTCATTAAATCAATTTAGCCTGTTACTATGTTACCTTTACTGACAATGTCAAGGCATGAAACAGCTCAAAACAAGAGAATATGATAACTATACTTATGGTTACTTTGAAGTTGAAACTCATAGATTTTGTTTCAACTTATTACATTCTGGAACTGAGTTTTACAGACACTTATGTTTATACAGTGGAATTATTTTTCACCTTATTTTATTTTCGATAGAAATGAATTCTATTGAATCTTAATGTTGACACAGGTGTGTGGACGGTTGGCAACATAGGCCGTGAACGCGGCACGCTGAAGTGGCCGTTGCTTGCCGCATACGCTGCGTACCCGCTGCGTTACTATGTATACGATGAAACTGTATGGTTCACGCTTATGGTGCTGGCCGCTTGTCTCGCATTCGATTCCTTCTCGAAGGAGTGGCGCAGGACCCCTGTGAGGAGGCACTTCATCAAGTAAGCATTAGATAAAGTCGATGACTTGTTTACTCTAGGTTACGACGGTCGTAAATACTAAGTTTTTCTTACGCTGCTTGTGCTTCCTCCCGCCTGTCAATACTTCCTAGCAACCTAATGATTAGTTCTTAGAATATTCAAGAAGACACTACACGACCGTATTCTAAGGAATATTACATAATGAAGCATGAAAAACATTATAACATCCAAAACACCGTGTATCCCATTGTATTCTAAAAATTGGTGCAAAATGATTTTCATTCGTACTTTATCGGAAATGTTCGTATTTATCGTGCTCTCTCAATTAGCTTCAGTACCCATCTTACAGCCGTAGGGGTAACTTTGACAGTTTGACATTTTTCACTTTGACATTGGACACTAAACAATAAAGTTCCATAATAATGGATATGAAAACGTCACTCATTTAATACAATCATTGATTGACAGTTCGGGTGCCATCGTATTCCGATTGAGATCCGAGTTTTTCCGAAAGAAAATCATTTTGCAATACATCTGTAACCTCTGTGCTTATTCTATTCTATGCTTTCAAGAAAAGTCTGAGCTATTCAAACTTAAAGCCTGCTGTTCTTATTAAGTAGTTGAATTTTCAAGATTATTACAACACAATCGTTTATTGTTAAGAATATAATTGCATACTTCACAACAAGTGTAGTAAATAATACTCCTATACCTTTGTTTTCAGCTGCAAAGATCATTCATTAGTTTCATTACATGTAATTCTTTGTAGCAAAGATAAAGGGGTGTCATTTTTATGACACTAATTCCGATGAAAGGATTAAGTCATACCCATAACTGTTGTAAGCATTTTAGCTTCTGTATACGTAATATAAAGCAATACTGATCTGTATCGATAAGTACTACGACTGCGTTGATAGCACACGAACGATACCGGTTATGATATCACAGTAATAGTACATTACTTACCAAGGGCGATAAAACAAAGAATGTCTCAGATCGCAGGTATTTTACGCCCGAGCCGAAGGCAAGGGCGATAAATATGCGATCTGAGGCTTTCTTTATTATCGCCCGTGGTAAGTACAAAATTTTATGTCACCCCCTGGCCAGGAAGTGGGTTTTTTCGCGCGCGGAGCGTGCGATAATGGCCACTTTATGGCCAGGTGTGACATAATAGTACATTACCTAACAAGGGCGGTAAAACAAAGAATGTCTCAGATCGCAGGTATTTGACGCCCGAGCCGAAGGCAAGGGCGATAAATATGCGATCGGAGGCTTTCTTTATTACCGCCCGTGTTAAGTACAAAATTTTATGTCACCCCCTGGCCAAGAAGTGGGATTTCCCGCGCGCGGAGCGTGCGGTAATTGCCGCTTTATGGCCAGGCGTGACATAAATATCTTTACACATTGTGTGCTAAGGTGTTTTTAACTTAACACATGCTTTATGTACCTTAGATAAGCCCAGGGAAATCTAGTTCAATCGCCACTCGTACATACCTAACATTTAATATACATATGTTACATTACAAATGTCCGCTATGCGAACAAATTATTTATGTTGCTTTATTATGCTGAATAGCTAGGACTATTTTGTCGATACAAAAAACCTACGCGGAAAATATCGACCTTCTATAAAAAATACGTATCGTTTTTTGGCGTACTTCTTGATGACAATAAATGTATAAATAAACAATCTTACACAAATCGAAGTAGACCTCGGAAGAGAATAGTAAACACGTTAAGGCTTGTTTTATTGTGTTACTCGTATAAATACTTAAATAGGTACATGCTCATCAGTCTCATCACACAAATTGCTATTTGCCCTGACTGGGATTTGAACCCGTCAGCTTCGTAGGCTGGTTCACTAACCACTAGAAATTGGTTACGTTACGTCATCATGGCGGTCTAAGTACGGTTGTCGCATTACAGGGTGGTGTACAAATATTGGTGGTGTACAAAGCTGGGCATAAAAACCAGAACTATGTAAATTATTTACTTTGTCAAATCTGGAGGTCCATGATGGTCTCTTTTAACGCGTGATAAACGACAAGATAAAGCATCTGTCACTTTCTGATACCACTCGATAGAAAGTGACAGCTGATGCTTTATCATGTCTGTACGGTCAGGTCTTGTACTTTGAAGTCGTCGACGGTCTCGTCTTGGTCTCGTCTTGGTCTCACGGCGAGAGGCACGTCCGGCCCTCGCTCGAGTCAAGTCCGTAAGCTAATAATGTCAATTGTCTGTCTGTCATGTCGTTTGTTTGTCGCGTTCTAGTCTAAATTCGTATTCGAATCTAGTCTGTCAGTCAGTCGGCCAGTCATGTCTGTCAGGTCTGTCTGTACAGAGGTTAGACGCCCCAACATCCCCACCTCCAGTATTGGAAGTCTACCAATACTAACGGCGGCGGGGCGTCTACCACTGTAGCTAGTCAAGTCTGGTCTAAGTTAAGTCAGGTCAAGTCTCAACCGATCAGGTCAGGTCAGAACAGATCGGTCTGGTCAGGTCGGGCAGGTCAGATCGGTCGTGTCAGACCGGTCAGGTCGTCCCTGCCAGGTCAACGTCCAGGTCCAGGTCAAAATTAAGATAGCTCAGTCAGTCAGTACAGTCATATCTGACCAGACATCAGACCTGGTCAGGTCAGATCAGTTCGTCCCAGCTAGTCGTTGGGATTCTCGCCAAGATCGTCGCAGTAGGTCTCCGTCCGCAAAGGTCCCGAAAGTCGTAGTTTGTCCAGTCGTGTCAGTCATGGGTATTAAAAAGTCGTTAGGGGTCAAAGGCAAGTCGTCTGTATGGTCAAGTGGGACATAAGTCAGCGGCCTTTAGCGTAGTCTTAATAGCTGGCACCATGCGCGCTCAGCACCCTCCCGTGCAGGATCTGCATCTCAGGTTCAGGTGGGCCTGGTCCTGACGTTGCTGGCCGGTGAGGGGACCATCCGCATCCAGGTACGGAGTAAGCTGGCGGAGTCTGATGCTGTCGCTTCTGTTTGACATTGTCTGGTTTAGTCCATGAGTCTTCTGATCTCCATCTTGAGCGGTTGACAACGTCTGTGTCTGGTGTCGCGTCATCACTTGGGTCGTCTGTCGGGACCCACCTCCTGTCGCGGAAGTCCGTCATTTCCGTGACGGAGCGATTTGCGTCCGCCCAAAACGTCGTTACGGGTGCGTCAAAGGGTTTGAAGTGTCGGGTGTCAGTCGTCATACGTGAGTCCAGTCGGTCAAAGGGTTTGACGTGTCGGGTGTCAGTCGTCATATGTGAGTCGTGTAGTGTCATCGAGTGCTCCCTCAAAACCCGGGAGAGAAGAGCGTCGGTGTCTGTCCTGACAGCTGCATCCTTGTCACTCGATTTATATACGCAACCTCTTTCGAGGTTTTGTTTGTTAAAAGCTACCGTGGAGCCTGGCAGTATAGAGGTTTCATTTCTAATTTTTTGGTTCAGGTCGTAGCTGTCTGGCAGGTTGGGCGTGTAATCCCTCCTTGGAGGGCCCGTCACCGACCTGTCACCTACTAATTTTGACGTTTTTTCTAAAGGGTCTAAAGCTCTTATGTCATTTTCAGAGAGCGATACGTCAGGATGTGGTTTGCCGCCAAATCCATCTGTATAAAATGAACGCCCTGCGGCGTCATTTTGCTCGTCACAGGCGCATAAATGCATGACAGAGGCTTTTTCGGGCGCGGCAGTTCCGAGTTTGCCGTGCACTATATGTCCCAGGCGCGTGAGGGAAACATATAGAGAGTCACTGCAATTATGTCCTGTATAAAGTTGTCTAGTTACTATTAAGTCAATGTTGTCAACACCTAAAAGTAATAAAGGTCGTTCGTCGTCGTCCGTCGTCCCTAAGTCGTCATAAAAGTTTTTTATTAGTTCGTTATTACGAGCTAACTTACCTAAATCAATTTTATACATTGGCAAAGCTAATTTCGGAATAGTAAAGACGTTAATTTCATAGACGTCATCTTCATGCCGCGGATGTTGAGTCGGACGCGCTGCGACTCGCTGGCTGTAGACTGCATCCCGCCAACTCCCTGGATGCGCAGGGTCGATGCAGTGCCGGAGACTCCGATGCGGCGCGCGAGGTTGTTATCTATCAGGCTGATAGTTGCTCCTTCGTCCAGGAGACACACCACCGCCTCCGAGCCCAGGGGGCCGCTGACCACCACTCTGGCGACTTTGAGTAGGGTGTGGTTGTTCGGCTTGTTGTCGGTGTGCGTCACGACAGCGGTGGCTGTTGACTGTACCGGTTCAGGCTTTTCAGGCTTGGGCTCGGCGTGCAGCAAGACATTGTGGTAACGTTCACAGCGCTCGCATTTTTCTTTGTTTTTGCAGTCCGTTATCAGGTGGCGGGGGGACATGCACGAAAAACACAGCTTCTTACTTGTCACCAGCTCCCAGCGGGCGTCGATGTCGAGTGCGAGAAATTTAGGGCAGTCTGCAATATAGTGATTTTTCTCGCATATCACACATTTGTTTGAAGTTGCCTTACTGTGCGTGGGCTTCACTGTGAGCACAGCGGCGTGACGGCTGGTCGTCGGAAGGCTTCGTTTTTCTGTGTGCTGGTGATGTCGCGGTAGAAACGCGATGCGTGGTGGTGCCGTAGCGTGCGACGGGAACTCAAGCTTGGTTTGTGCGGGCGCGATGACAGTTGCTGCATGCGCGGTCTTCATTAGCCAGTCGGATAAATTTGTCAATGTTGATTTCGTATCCCGGTCATATAGATAGAAGCTGTATTGATATTGTAACATAGACGGTAATCAAAGAGTATAATAATATATGTCAGGTAAAGAGAGCCATCTCGCGTGAAAACTTGGATACACGTGAGCACAAGCGCCGCACACGGATTTGATGTGGACTAATTTCCTGTGTCTGTGTGCGTGCACACACACACCCCCATAATATTATCCATTAAATATTGTTCATGTACCATCCACCCACTGACATCTTAAACTTCCCGTGGCAACTTCCCACTTTTTAAATTGAATAATGGTAATAAAGTTATTCTTTTCAGAGGTCATAATTTACTATCATTTTTTAGTATGAAAATGGGGAAGTTTATACGGGAAGGTTAAGATGCCACAGTAGGTAGATAGTACATGAACAGTATTTTATTGTTTACTTTTATCTATAAAAAATCTTTCTCGGATTGGCGAGTTAACTCGTCCAATTTGAGTAAAAATTATAATCACGCCGTACTGAAAGGGTTAAGTGATTTGTACACAAATAATTATAACCAGTCAGGAGACTAATAAAATTAAGTTGTATATATAATATCATTTATTTCTTTTTGACTAACTTATTTATGAGTAGTATATTAAAAGGAGGATTAAATACGATTACCTATAACTTGTAGCGATTTGTTTAACTTCTTCAATCACTAACTGGTAAACGAATTGGTGAAGTACGATCGTCTACAAAAAGATGTATCCATTTTTTTCACCTTGAAATGGATGCACGCTGTATCTTCCTGATTTCATGTATTGGCCCAGGATAATTGTTGTTTTCTCCAACAATTGACATCCATGTTAAAAATACCTCTGTCCTGACTTTTTCTCAGCATGAGGACGTGGCATGATTGTATGCACTATGCACCTGCAAAACATAACATTAAATAATGAGATGAGAGTGTAGGAGGTATGTATGTATTTTTGAAATTATGTTCCTAATTATCTACTATACCTATTTCAAATTTCAAAGACAACAACAAGAAGAAAGTGGGCTTCATATTCGTTTATCGTATAGCTCACGTAGTTCAATACTCAAACGTTTATATTGCTAAGTAACCAACTGTTTTCGTTGATATTCATTTATGTATGAGCTGCATAACCACCCGGCAAAACAGACTACCTACCTAAATAAATCAATTGATTGGAATATAAATATAACATCGCATCGGTGTGAACAGGGATAGTAAATAATGAATTAAAAAATACTTACTTAACTCGGCGTATCCGATAACACATCGTATTCGATCTGGGAAAAGGCGTTTCCGAAAAGTTCATAAAAAAGCACTTTTAAGAAAATGATAAATAAACTTGACTTTGTACATCTATATCACTAACTGCTTTTCACAAGAATAATGCAGAAAATTTTATAATTAGCATTATTTTATTTTCAATATGTTGACACGTTATTGACACACGTGTTATTTCAATATTTATAAATAACCATGGCAACCATACGACCATAGAGTATTATAAAATCTGTGACCATAGAGTTGAAAATTTAATTTTACGATAAATTGTAACGTTTCTTTTCACGTTCAGCTTTGATTAATTGTATTGGGATAGAGGAAATGAAAACGAAACCTGCTTGAGACGGATTACACAAAATATGGCGACATCAAATATAATAGGAGGCAGCACTTTCTACGCCAAATTCACGCGAAATTGGTCTTTTCTTTAAGTTTCCCCCCCCTGACGGTAATTTTGAAATAATTTCTCGAATAAGAGTCGGGTTTGACAAGTGACCTGTCTCGTCTGTCATTTGCATTGCGGCCACTATATTTTGTACGGAGGTTGCGAAATCAATGAGGCTGTTTACATCACTCACTCACTTCATACTCCTTTAGTGAGTATTATATTCTTTGGTTTACATCGTCTTGACGTATTATATGCATCGCTCGAATTTTGGTGATCATGATTTCGATTAGGTGATCTGGTCTTCCGAATCGTAGTTTTAATGTTGAAATAATTTTGCTTAGGCCGGTCGCGCTCACTAGAAGAGCCGATACAGACTCACGGGCTCTTCCCTTGAGGCACCTCATAAGGCGGGCGATGTTCTCCTCCTCGCTGTAGTTGCACAACTCGGTTGTAGTCTTGAACTGACTGTAGAAGATTGGCCATTCTAAAATGTCACCAGAGAAGGCCGGCAGCTCCTTGACAGACTGTCGGGCGAGGAGCTTTGACAACGTCCGTTCTATGGGCGGCATTTTGGTGTCTTGTCTGATCTTCTCCTTAATGAGCTTCGCCTTCAGCTCCAAACGTTCGGCTTCTTGGGTCAGCTCCGCCACGTGGTACGCGGCGTCGTCCCTCGCGGTCGGTCTTGCGGGGGATGAGGCAGCGCGGGCACACGACGGTGTGGGCGAGGGCGCGCGTGTCTCGCGCGCACTGCGTGGTGAAGGCGGGGTTCGGCTGAGGGCGGAGTGAATTTTTGATGGTGCGCGACTGCTGCGCATGGATAGCGGCGAATGCGCGCGGCTGCCGCGCACGGAGAGCGGTGAATGCGGGCGGCTACCTCGCAATGAGAGCGGCGAATGTGCGCGGGTACCTCGCACTGAGAGCGGCGAATGCGCGCGGCTCGCGCGCACGGAGAGCGGCGAATGCGTGCGGCTGCCGCGCACAGAGAGCGGCGAATGCGCGCGGCTGCTGCGTGCGTAGGGCGGCGACGGCGCACGGCTACCGCGCGCATAGCTCGGCGAGGGCGCGCGGCTGCAGTGTGCGCGTAGTGGCGAGTGCGCGCGGCTACTAGGCGCTAGTAGCGGCGAGTGCGCGCGACTAGGGCGTTTGCTCGTCATGGAGTCAACCATTCTTTGTCGGCGAGCGGCTCGTGTCTCCATGGGCTGATATATTCTGCTCGAAGGACCACTTGTACGGTCAGGTCTTGTACTTTATTGAAGTCGTCGACGGTCTCGTCTTGGTCTCGTCTTGGTCTCACGGCGAGAGGCACGTCCGGCCCTCGCTCGAGTCAAGTCCGTAAGCTAATAATGTCAATTGTCTGTCTGTCATGTCGTTTGTTTGTCGCGTTCTAGTCTAAATTCGTATTCAAATCCAGTCTGTCAGTCAGTCGGCCAGTCATGTCTGTCAGGTCTGTCTGTACAGAGGTTAGACGCCCCAACAATGTCGTTTCACGATAACTGCGATCATAATACGGGGCCTGGTCGTGTAACGATCTGGTTTTTCTATTGCTTGCTAGAAAATTGGGTCATACATACGCGAAAAAACAAAAGTCGTCCCTCCTGTGGTCAATAGTTAACGGCTTACGCGCATGTAAGTTATGCTTTTATCACATGGATTTATAGAAACGGAGACACTGTTTAAGCGGGTTAGTAGTTCAATCCAAAATTAAGCTTTGTAGCCCTTAACTACAGATATGTCCACAGGAAAGACTTGACTTACTTACAACGGAACCCAGTGAGAGATGTTGGATATTCCATTTGCAGACGGATCGCGATCCTGGGACTGAGTGCGACTCTGTTCCTGTCCCTGTGGGCCAGCTACCTGTACTTCCACGGTACCATCACCGACAGCGAGGGCGATGAGGTGCCCATATATGAGGCGCTGCACCACTTCTTCACTAGCCCCTGGTATGATCAGTGACAAAATGATTATTTTTATTCCTGTGGTCATAACTCCATTAACCAATAAGCCTTTTTAATCCTTTAACCGCCAGTTGTATATATCGGTAGGCCTAGCATATGATGGCGGTGTCAGTTTGTCGGCTTATCTCGAGCTATCCATCAAAACAGTGCCTATCAAAAAAAGACGCGTTGCTCGAGAAAAGCCGACATACTCTCCAGGGCATTATGTGCTAGCCATGCAGACAAAGTGACAATTTAAATGACAGCTTCGTGATATATTGACAAAGTTGAAAATTGCGAATAACTATTATGACATTTGGCGGTTAAAAGGTTAATGTCCAAAGATTTCTTACTGCATCAGTATATCCTTAATAACTATCCCCCTATTCATAAATGTCCATCAAACCTATTATAGTACGTTCACAACTGTAAGGCCAAATGATGTGAAATGAACGTGAAAAAAAATTTTTATTATAATTTTCTGCACAGTTAAAGTTTTAATTAAAATCGGAAACCAAGCATCGATTACAAAGTCGATGCAAAATGATTCGTACTTTGACCATCACGCTTGGCCACTATTTTGACGTGAACTGTCACCGTGTTTAGGGACCATAAGAAATATGATCTTTACGGAAATCGGTCAGTCTGGCTATCCGATATTGGACCTAGTGGAAACACCAGTAAGTGGAAACTTCATTCCTCAAGTTTGATGTTTTAAGTGTGCGTGCCTGATTGTTTTAGTGTAGGTGAGTAGTAATGGGGAATGTTTTGCCAGTGTGCGTAGTTTCTTTATATGTGTGTTACCTCGCCTCCCCCAAAATTAGGCTAAAAAATTTGTTATGAAAGTTGCGCTGAAGGCGTCCGTGTTTAATGCAGTGCTCTAAGGTATAATAGATGTATGTATAGTCGAGAAATATTAAGGTTCGCCAATTTATTTTAATGCAAATAAGGCCAAAATGGTGATGAATATTTCATTTCGCGACTGTACGAAACTTGCCTGCTAGAACTTTGCCTTTCGTTTCGCTTCTTTCTTCCGGATCCGTCATGAACCGTTTGATACTTACGCTTTAACTTTCTATACATTTAATGACAAATGTTATACAAACCAAACTGTAATTGAATAGCAATTTATCAGTATAATCGTTGTAATATGTTTATTACAACACATGCCCACACACACACACCAGCACATGTCTGGTATTTACCTACGTGCTTCTGGTCGTTTATTTGCCATTTGACGTCATAGCACGTTTTTAAATTATAGTGCAATACAAAACCAGCTTATGTCTGTTCGCATTCATACATAAGTTAAGAGTAAGGTAAGAGTTTAAGGACACACATATATATACATATACACACATATACACACATATATACACAAGCAGACAAGCGTTTTAAGTTTTAATTCTGCTTAGCTACCATGAACGGTCTTACAAGCATAGCAAATATGTAAG
This sequence comes from Cenopis cana, assembly GCA_951800055.1. Classification (NCBI taxonomy): domain Eukaryota; kingdom Metazoa; phylum Arthropoda; class Insecta; order Lepidoptera; family Tortricidae; genus Cenopis; species Cenopis cana. Next base: position 38,585,684 of record OX637471.1, on the reverse strand, counting down.
GATGACGAATGCTATATGTCACAATCATACTAGCTAACCAGGACCAGTCAGTTTTGCCTTCCCATAAGTCAAGAACAGAACATACACACTGAAACAACGCAGCTGGGTTGAAGGCCACAGGGCGCCCTTGTTTCCATTCGTTTTGTCATAGCAATTTACCAATACAGTATTTTTACCCCCGATTCGGATTGATTTATAAGAAATTGAACGTATGTATATTTGAGGATATAAATATAATAAAATAAATAAATATTTGAAGACAATCTTGCACAAATCGACCCAGTCTCAAGCTAAGCAAAGCTTGTACTTTGGATGCCTACAAAGCAACGATATACATATGTATATGTACTTATATAGTTAAATAGATACTTAACCTCTTGATCGCCACAGTTACTTATAGATGACAAGAGCCGCCATGCCTACAACTCCATTGTCATGTACTATACAGCGTGGCCCAAACCTTGACGTCAATTTATTTATTTTTTGATTCCTCACCTCGTGGGCTATCAGAATATACCCCATGTCATGTATGTTAGCCGATTTTTCGTAGTTTTCGAGTTATGAATTTTTAAAGTTTTCTTTGCTAAGAAATTCTGACGTGAAGCAGGATTATTAACATTAAAAAAAACTGTTTAACTTTTTATAATGTTTCGTTTTGTAACATAATCCTGAAAAGTTCCCAAATTAGTAATTCATAAAAAAAATCCTGTTATTCATAACAACACAGTAGCAACCTATGCGAATCTGACGATAGCATCGAGCAACTGTCACTGACTGTCACAAACATTCAAAAAAGTTCAACAATTTTTATTTTAATAAGTAAATTGCTTCACGTCAGAATTTCTTAGCAAAGAAAACTTTATAAATTCATAACTCGAAAACTACGAAAAATCGGCTAACATACATGGGGTATATTCTGATAGCCCACGACGTGAGAAATCTAAAAAAATATATTGACGTTAAGGTTTGGGCCACCCTGTAGATACCAACACGTACAATGTAAAGCCAACCTTCTTGCTATCAGGTAAGGTTAATTTTCAGTCTTTTGCTACAAAGACTTTGGCGTGTGAGATACGACATAAGTAATTTATTGGGGCAGTCAAGAGGTTAAATACATAGAAAACATTCAAGACACAGGAACAAATATTCGTGTTCATCGCACAAATTTCTATGCCCTAACCGAAATTCGAGGCTTCGTAGGCAGGGTCACTACCAACTAGGCTAAAGGCACACCTCTGACACGCGAAGGAACGTAAGCGCTGTGGGTAAGTATGTGTGCGTGCGCTGTCGATACACGCGTCAATTGTTTGCGCGGACCCGATCGACACCCGGCGGGCCTGTCAGGGGCGAGGTAACTGTCCTCGGTGCGGGGGGTTCGTGGCCATTCTGTATGTAGTACTATTATACTATTCTGTGCTAAAGGACAAAGCACCAACTTGCCCTATCTGATCCTAGGTGGTTGGACGTGAAGCAGTGCCTTTACGAGACGTATCTATACGCCCAGCATCACGGTTGGTACGAGGTGTGGAAGCAGGTCATTGACCTCTCCGACCCGCACGGCGAGCAAAACGCGTACAAGGTAGGTCCTTTGAGGGTCTTGTACATAATTGTCAACGGGATCATATACCCTGAATATGTCTCAGAATTTATTTACTGTGTGTATCAGTTCATGTTTATTTGTGCTTACGAGTATACTATATGTACGGTCAACTAATTTGATTTCTGGGCCACTTCGTATCTTGTCATTGTCACAGTGACATCACTAGCGGCTTTCATATGGGTGGGTACAAGGTACGAAGTGGCTCAAAAATCAAATCGATTGACTCTATTTTATATTCCTCGCGGTACGTGACTGCTACAACGTGCAACTTGTTACTGACGTGGACGAATTAGATGATGAAATGGAATTATTAATTACCATAGTCAAGTGGAGACACATAATTAAATTTGTGTGCTGTGTTGTATACTTGCCGCCTAAAGTTAGTGACGCTCAATATATAAAAGTATTAAATTGTTTAGAAAATGTTGTTTGTAAATATGCCACTTTGAATGTGTTTGTATTTGGAGATTTTAATCTCAATTCTTGTAGTGCAAATGTAAAAATTCAGTTTGAAATGTTTTTAGAATTCACTAAATTCTATCAATTGAATTCTGTATGCAATGAGTTTGGAGGCATCCTGGACCTGGTACTAAGTGATTTAGGGCCTGTGCGAGTGGACGTATCGGATGATGTATGCGCGCTAGTACCTGCTGACGCATATCACCCTCCGCTGCTGGCCAAGCTGCAGCTACCGCGGGGCGAGGAACCCGTGCACCAGCGCTCCAATCGGAACTCCTCCCCACTTCAATCGGAATGGGATTTCCGTAAGGCCGATCTTGGCGCGCTTTACGAAGCAATAGGTAAAATAGATTGGTCAGAAGTGTTTGACGAGCAAAACGTTGACTCTGCATGTAACATATTCTATCTCAAAATAGAACAGTGTATTTCAAATTATGTTCCTAAGAGAAAACAAATTTCACTCTCAAACTGTAAATATCATTATCCGAAGTGGTACACTAGTGAAATAATTCGCATAATTCAAATGAAATACTTTCACTTTAAAAATTATAAAGAAACCGGTGCCATCTATAGTCATGAACTTTTTAAGTATTATAGAGGACATGCAAAATTCTTAATAGGCAACGCATACCGGCAACACAAAAATAATATCGAACGTAATATCCTCGACGATCCAAAGCGATTCTGGGAACATATCAAAAGTAAACGAACTGACAGACAGCGACGTAGTGATTATACTTATCGCAACGTTCCTGTGTCGGGACAGGACGCTGCTGATGCTTTTGCAGAATACTTTAGCAGCGTATTTCAACCCGAAGAACCGCGGCTGGACCCCATTGAAGCCTCACACATGAGCGCGGGGGATGCTACGCGCGTCACGGTGGATAACGTCAATATCTCGGAGCTCCGCCGAGCGGCACGTAGACTAAAGCCGCGTTCCTCCGCTGGCCCTGATGCAGTTCCTCCGTTCTTGGCTAAAGACTGTATGTCAATATTTGAGCTTCCTCTTTTATATATATACAACCTCTCTTTGAAAACCATGACCTACCCTGCATGTTGGAAAACATCTAGGGTCACTCCAGTGCCTAAAAGTGGTAGTGGATCGGATGTAACAGGATATAGACCAATTGCGGTGTTGTCAGTCTTCGGCAAGTTGTTTGAAACAGTCATTGATCACCAAATAAGTCAGCAAATCACCCCCCAGCTAGATGACAGTCAACATGGTTTTCGCAAAGGCCGCTCTACTACTACTAACCTTACCGACTTTGTGGACTATGTTTCAACAGCAATGGATGGACGGTGCCAGGTCGATGCAGCGTATTTTGATTTTAAAAAAGCCTTTGATGTTGTTGACAACGATATCTTACTGGGAAAATTCGCAGCCATAGGGTTTTCACCTAAACTAATCTGTTTCTTTGCAAGTTACCTTCGTAATCGTAGTCAGTTTGTTCGCCTAGCGGGCTACAACTCACAGACTTATTATACCCGCTCAGGAGTTAGTCAGGGAAGTACACTAGGTCCTACTCAGTTCCTAATAATGATAAACGACCTGCCGAGGGTTGTTAGCACTGCGAAATGTCTAATGTTTGCAGACGACTTAAAACTTTGTCTGAATATCAAAGCTGAATCCGACTGCGAACTATTACAGCGGGATATAAATGCGGTAGCAGATTGGAGTGAAAACAACCGCCTTCTCTTTAACACTTCAAAATGCAAGGTACTCACACTCACCAGGGCAAAGAAGCCCACATTCACGACTTACCATCTCAATGGATCCGAGCTCGAGAGAGTCCATGAAACGCGCGACCTTGGACTGACTGTCGACCGACAGCTGGATTTTCGAAAACACATGACCGCAACGTGTAAAAATGCGTGCAAAATTCTGGGCTTCATTATGAGGATGGCCTCCCAATTCTCAAGTCCTAGAGTAGCGTTGACTCTTTACTATGCGTATATTCGAAGCCGGTTAGAGTATGGCGCTGTTGTATGGGACCCGCGCGAAGAAAAATACAACCTTATGCTTGAGAGAGTGCAACGTAAATTCGCTAGATTTGTTTACAAAAGATCATACGGATATTATCCTTATCTCTACCCTTCGAGTTTTGTCTTGGGAATGGTAGGCCTAGACACCTTGGAACTTAGGCGAAAGTTACTTCTTGTAGCTCATTACTACTCCCTGCTTCACGGAGCCATCGACAATCCAGACGTCCTAAGTCGAGTAGGGCTAGCGGTTCCGCCGCCAAGCTACTGTCCGATGAGTGCTAGTTTTGGCGGTGCGCGGCCCGCGCGGCGACGTCGACGCCTACTGGCAAATCCTGTAACACGCACGGCGTACGCCGCAAACGCGCCCACTTGCCGGGCCATCTCACTCATAAATAATGTACTGATTCAGGTTCCGGATGCTGACATTTTTGCTGACAGATTGAGCAAGTTTTTGAAAGCCACTGTGTCTGCCTTAAACTTTGCTCAACTAAATGAATGATAGTACCTAAACTGTGTTACAATTCTCATAAATTTTCTCTATGTTGTTTCTCTGTCCTTGTTGATAAATTTAGTGTTTTTGTGTTTCTAAATTTGTAATATTTTGCCGTGTAAGCGATTTGGTATTATACTGTTAGCTTATATGTGTATTAAAAATAAATAAATAAATATTGATAACCAATAAATAATTATACTATTTGTGATAGTCCACATTCAAAGAGGCTTTGTGGCGACAGGCGCATACGTCGCACCGATTCACTATTGTATTCGAACAACGGCAATAGGGTATTAAACAAAGGTAAAATAAATTATTGTTTACTTGACTAATAAAAGATCTAACGAAAATACTCGGAAAACATCAAGTATTAATTTATTTTAGCTAATTGCAAGATTTTATAAACATAAAGATTTAAAAAGGACGCTGTTTTGAACATACCAACTCATACTGTCTTAGTGACGTCACTAAGACAGTATGTCCTTACAAATTCATACTAAGGATCGGTTGCACCAACATACGAACACAGGCCGGTCATCGTCAAATATGGCGCCGGCAGCTGTCATCCTATAGAAACTTGTCAAACTTTCCATACAATCAGATTTGACGAACACCGCTTACGATTACAGACGGTTTGGTGCAACCCAGCCTAACAGAGCGTTTTTGACATTTAATAAAAAGTTGCTGATTTGACTATGAGTAAAATACCGTATTAAGGCGTAAGTGCCGGCCGCTATAAGGTCCCTTTCAATGTAGATTTTTTTTAAATTTATTAATCAAAAGTAAAAAAATATATATAGTTATCGCTAACATGATTGACCAACTATTAGGTTTTGTTATTTTCATTATTAGTTTACAGATTAACTTAACAAATTAATATACATTTTTATGCCACACCTGGCCATAAAGTGGCAATTACCGCACGCTCCGCGCGCGGGAAATCCCACTTCCTGGCCAGGGGGTGACATAAAATTTTGTACTTAACACGGGCGGTAAAAAAGAAAGCCTCAGATCGCATATTTATCGCCCTTGCCTTCGGCTCGGGCGTCAAATACCTGCGGTCTGAGACATTCTTTGTTTTACCGCCCTTGTTAAGTAATGTAATATACGCATGTAAAACATAATGGGAATATGAATTCCCAAGGAATTTCCCTTCATGTAAATAAATATAGGTATATAGGTAGTTAGTTAGGTAGGTAGGTTGTCTGGAAGAGATCGCTCTTTAGCGATAAGACCGCCTTTTCAGAGGTAGACCTCTGTCTCCCTGTTTCTTTGTTTTTTTTTTATGTGCTGCTTTATTATGTGAGGTGTGCAATAAAGAGTATTTGTATTAATTTTAAATTTGAAAAATCAACCTAGTCCCAAACTAAGGAAAGCTTGTACTATGGGTACTAAGCGACGATATACATATAGATATAAATAGATCATCATAGACATCCAAGACCCAAGAACAAATATTCGTACTCATCAGCATCACACAAATAAATGCGCTGACCGGGATTCGAACCCGGGACCTCCAGCTTCGTAGGCAGGGTCCCTACCAAGTGGTCGTCATTTATAGTAGAAATTATTTAAAATGTCCGACATTTTATAAAACTTGTCATCGGACTTTGAATTTCACGCTTGGACAGTAAAGTCGCTTTTTGAACGGCCTAATTTGCTACAACTCTGACAGTTCAAATAATTTTAAGTATACTTTTGTGTTGTTCTAATTGTAGTTGATCCAATACAAACATTTGATCGTAGCGTAAAATCGAATCGAAACCGAATGAGTCAAATAGCGAATTGATTGTGTGTGTTCAGGTGCTGGGTCTGGGGCCGGACGCGAGCCAGCAGGAGATCACGTCCACGTGGCGCCGGCTGTCGCGCGAGCACCACCCCGACAAGGTCAAGGAGCAAGCGCTGAGGCGGGCCGCCCAGGTACCAGTATATGACACCACCGGGCACCGTCTACGGCCTTTGTTCCTTGTACGTTGCCGCGTACGGCGCGTTTCCGTACCGTGGACATGTGTCCGGGCTCTTACACCTGAACCTCTAGTCACACCTGTGACACGCGAAGGAACGTAAGCGCTGTGGGTAAGTATGTGTGCGTGCGCTGTCGGTACACGCGTCAATTGTTTGCGCGGGTGCGTAGCGCGTGGCGCGGACGAATCGCGAGGTGCGACGGCACCCGATCGGCACCAGGCGCGTCTCTTAGGGACGAGGTAACTGACCTCGGTGCAGGGGGTTCGAACCGTTTTGTATGTAATACTATTATACTGCAAACTCGTCGAGTGTCATGGGATGTAGCGAGAAAAGGAGGGAGTAACGTAGTGTGGTGTGGCCCACCGCTCCCTGATTTGTTAGTTTTTTGGGCGCGAGTCCAAAGAACCTAATGCGTAGAATTGCCTTTAATTGCGCGAGAAAAGCAGTGAAGGCAAAGAAGGCAATATCGCGGCAGACGAGGAGCAGAGTCATGAGCAGCTAGAGAGGCATAGGGTGGCAGATCCTATACTCGTAGTACTACAGTCATACCAGTTACCGGAAGGCGCAGTGTGGGTAGAAGGTAGACTAATGACCTTGACTGACACAAAATGATTTATGTTCGATCATCATCAGCCTATATGCGTCCCACTGCTGGGCACAGGCCTCCTCTCATAGATGAGAGGGATTGGGCAGTAGTCCCCACGCTGACCCAGAGCGGGTTGGGGACTTCACATACAACTTTGAATTTCTTCGCGGATGCATGCAGGTTTCCTCACGATGTTTTGCTTCACCTAAAAGCTAACGGTAAGTAAATATTAAATGATATTCCGTACATAACTTCCGAAAAACACATTGGTACGAGCTGGGATTCGAACCCAAGGCCGCCGCTTGACAGCCGCATGCTTGAACCATTGTTTGTGAGAAGGGGACAAACGATATTTTAGTTAGCAGAGGTTTGTTAAGTTTTATAAATAAGGGGGTTGAGCTTTAAATAGGTCCAGGTTATATGAACTCGGAAATACAGACGCCGGCAGGGAATTCCAAACCTTAACAGTGCGCATTACAAAAGATGGTAATGAAAATACAAGTTAATTTAATTAAAATAAACCCCTGACACAAAACATTGCTAAGAACCATCTCCGCCATCAAAACTTTCCATTAAAAGAAACTGCATTCGAATCAGTTCATCCGTTAGGAAGCTACTATGCCACAGGGATACCCCCATGTACTATGCCATACACAGATACACATGCTAAACACACAGTAAGTATTTTGCATTGCGCGTCGGGGGTTAAAAACCTGCTTGACACTTACACATTAAGTTGTGACTACATATTTTGCAGGAACGCTTCATGTAAATGTGATCGTTTTGCAGGAACGCTTCATGTAAATGTGATCGTTTTGCAGGAACGCTTCATGGAAATACAGCAAGCGTACGAGATCCTCTCCAACAGCAAGCATCGTCGCCACAGGAGGAACAAGAAAGATAATTCCGAGTAAGAGGCAATAGGTACTTAGTCCGTGCGGCCTGCGGAAAATGTCCGTCCTCTGTCATAGACAGTTACGTCAAAAAAGCATGTGTATGATAAATTATTGTTTGATTATTAATAAATTATTATTGTTTGTTCCTCTGAAAACCTGACAATTTAAGTGCATGTATTGACAAGTGCCGCACTTGTCTTCTTTGTGATATGACTCATTTCACGAAGTCTAGGGCCGTAGGGTCTAACCGAACTTAATAATATGGTCATTTATGAATCAATGAATGTAGCGCTTCCAAATGTTTGACAGATTCTTAGAAAATTTTGCTCAATGTGTTTTCGAATAGTAAGAATCTTTACGATTAGTGATTTTATTGCATTTTTGAATCTAATTCTATTATAAAAGTTATTTAAAACGTTTATTTACTATTAGTGACTGTATCTTTTTAATTATTTTGTATTATTATTAAAGTATTTAAAACGGATCTGTATATCAATGTGTGTATTATAGTAACCTTAATTGTGGTCTTATATTATATAAACCGCTCTACATATATATAAAGTATTTTTCTAAAGCTGGTACTTCATTATCGCGTATTGTTTGTGCGTGAATGATGTCTGTTTGGTATAAAGGTCGACTGTTTAACTGCTACCCATCCACTACCCTTTAACGTCTCCCACCGACGCTTGCCCCGCTCCCGTCACACACACGGTCTCAGTTAAACGGCGCGGAATGAAAATACATATTTCTACTTTATTTCTACACTGTGACGATTTAAAAGTGAGGACATTTACATTCTGCGACTAAACATACAGTTCTAGTCCTCTGATTCAGAGTAAATCGTTTAATATGGTATAGGAAAGTGTAAGAGCAAGTCTGAGAAAAGTAGATCGTTTGTAGTAAATTTAATATCACTGCAGTTCTTTACTTATTTACTACTGTTTTCCATAAAAATCTCGTTCCATTGCCGCTTTGGCCATGGCATGGCAACGGCGTTGAACCATCTGATCTAATAATACGTCGCAATGCTGCACAGCTCTCGTTATTAAGACGAGAGTGGGAGTAGGCTAATGTCGTCCATCTCTCTCCCATGTAACCCTTGATTTAGTTCAAACATTCACATCAGAATCGTTCAATTGAAAATCCATATGGGATGATATTTTGATAGATGGAATATGAATAACATTAATGTGCCTAATGAAGTGACGGCTTTAGAAAACATCTAATACACCCACGTACTCGTAAATATTTTTTAATAATCATACGTAATGTCTGCCAACTCGAATATTGCATTTACGATGCCAAATGTACTTTATTTTGATAGTAATAAAAACGAAGGTCCTATGTTATATCGCTTAGCACGTAACCTATAATAATATCTCACTTATTAATGAGGAAAAATTAAATTGATTTCATTAAAGTAGATATACATATGTATGAGATTGTACTGTATACTTACATAGATATTAAAAATCGTCGAACAATGCGAAATGTGAAAACTCGAATACTTGGTTACGTGAACCTGTTTTAACACTCTACATTTGCTGTTGACTGTACCTATATGACACAAAACTAATATTTTTGTATACTCCCAATCATATTTATTGGTAACGTGGTTGGTGGATGTAGGCACATAATCTCAATCGAGGTCAAAAATTTCGGGTCACCCTAGATAGACGCAATAGTTTTTTTAAATATTAAACACTAGTTTTATTTAATACACTACAAACTTATAAATACAGCTACATACTTATAAATATACTATTCTTCGTATTGCCCAGCTGTATTAGCAATTTCTGGGATCCTATCATAAAAATATCTATATCCAAAAAATAAAACCGACTCCAAAACATGCACTAAAAATTTAAAAACCTAACCTTTAATTTTTAGAGGTAGTGGAATGATATTTTTTTTTATTTTTTCCCTCGTAAATCGTAAATTACCCAACGAAAAAAAAAACAAAAATTGTTTCAGAATGTGCAAGTAAAGCACTTTCATATGACACCCCACTTGCCATAGTTGCCAGACTAATTTTTTGAACCCCTTTTTATCTGTCATTATTCACAGAAACCCTTTTTATCTGTCATTATTCACAGAAAAAAAATATAATATTTCAAAAACCATCTTCCATGTATCTGGGTTACCCTTGTTTATAACTATTCCGAATTTCAAATCGATAGCATAAGTAGTTCTTGAGATATTTAGCGATGTGACAGTCAAAGTGAAACCATAAGGGTTCCTTTTTTACCTTTTTGGTACGGAACCCTAAAAAAGAAAAGAAAAAGAACAAACAACCGACTTGATAACCTCCTACTTTTTTCAAGGCGGTTAAAATTAAGATTTTTGCGCCATCTCGCTGCGTTAACGTTGTTTTTTCATGTGTTTTAAAGAGTCCGATTTAAACCTGGAAACCTTACTTTTTTACTGTTATTTTTGCATTTTATATGTAAAATTAAATAAAGACATGATTAAAATAACCTTGCAGTATTTAAGGAAATATGACGGTATTTTACCGACCCTTATTTTTTGTCCGCGAATGTATGTAGGTATATTGATCATGACACCTACATATAACAAAAAAATGCATTAGAAGTATATTAGATAGAATTATAATTAAAACACATGGTTGTAGGAATAACGTAACATTAAACAACATGATTTTCGAACTATTGTTTTAAGAATTCCGTGCATAATGTTTTTATATTCGAAGTTATGCTACGCTTTATCGTCAGTAGGTATCCTATGAAAATCTATGAAATAAGCATTTTCATAAATTTTCGTATGACATGACGTCAATTAAAAGAGCTAGCTTTTAAACTAGCGTAAAAATCCGTCCAATTGTGTGTATTATTTAACTTAGCTGTAAGTGCAAACATATTTGATTTCACCGACCATGTTGCATTTAGGGCAAATTTACCAGTCATAGCGTCCTCACTGCTTTTGCTACGTAATGTTGAATTATTTTACTCCCGAAAATACCTATACATACCTACTTAGTAATTTTTTCAATACTTAGTAATAAACTTTAGAATTATTTAAGAAGATGGAAGGATTTTCTTCGTGCTGGCTCTGATGTACTTAAGAAATAATGTACCTATGTTATATTTATATTACTATTACATTCATATTATAACTTAATTGTATGTTTTCTGTTATATTTAAATTAAAAGTTTACCAATAAATCAATTAAACAAAGTTTTTGGCTTTTAATTTGAATACAAAGTTTAATCGTTGTTGAACATACAAGCACCTCCTTATTACGTGTTTTGTACCTTTCAAAGTGAGAGATAAAAAGTTAATTTTCGGCATTTAGACTACGTAAAATAGGTAGATGAATATGCCTTGTAATACCTACTTTAGTATATACAATATTGTAGTCTTTGGTAATACCTAACTAGTAATCCCACCGTCCTATATCTTTACTACCTACATATGCTAATAGTGCTAGCGGCACGCCAAAAGATGCTGCAAATGGTGTTAAAAGCATAAAAATCGGTACGATTGATCTTTAGGACATATGAATTAATTTGCCTCGTTGGACGAAAAAAAACGTAATGGAGAGGAGTTATGAGTTATGACGTGATCTTTTTTGTATAGAATTAAAAAAAAAACTGTTCTGAATCCTATCGTGTGTGGTATCAAACGAAAGGGCTTTCTGAGCCATTACTAAAATATATCACATCATTACATATAAGTCACTTGTCTTAAAATAAAATAAATAGTACATTACTTACCAAGGGCGATAAAACAAAGAATGTCTCAGATCGCAGGTATTTTACGCCCGAGCCGAAGGCAAGGGCGATAAATATGCGATCTGAGGCTTTCTTTATTATCGCCCGTGGTAAGTACAAAATTTTATGTCACCCCCTGGCCAGGAAGTGGGATTATTCGCGCGCGGAGCGTGCGATAATGGCCACTTTATGGCCAGGTGTGACATAAAATAATTTTTAAAACATACTTACCAAGTTTGGGCTCCTCCAGGAGAGATACCGTTGGATTATTTTTTGTAAAATATACCTGATTTGGTACCTAATATCCTCCTATTTAACCTCAAGAAAGCAATTGTGAAAATATTTACATTTAGTATTTTTTTTATAATTTTTCATTATTACAAAGTTTACTTAGCAACATCAACGAAGGAAAATTGGCGGAAATAATTCGTGACTAAGTGAAATTTGCCAGAGTTGTAGGTACAGTTGACCTAAGTAACATACTAAAAGGACTGGTCGACTAAAGGGTGGGAGAAGGGGGTTTTTCGTAAAAAAACTCGTAAATGGTGACAGACTACATAAAATCTTAATCTACATAAAATTTTCTGTAATAAAGTTTCTATACAATTTTTCGCTACGATGCATATTTCGGCCGGTTCGAGTTCGGGAATGAGACAAAGGAATGAAAAGCCACTGATCATTAACTTGCCTCCTTTAAAATCTCATGAAATATGCATCAGATTACTTGTGTCTATAAACATTTTTTGCTATGAGACACCATTTACGAGTTTTTTTTCGAAAAACTAAAAAGGGACCATTCCACCACCCCCACCCTTTAGTTCTACCCCCATCGACCAGTCCTTTTTGTATGTTATTTAGGTCAACTGTACCTACAACCCTGCCAAAATTTGCTTATTCACGAATTATTTCCGCCAATTTTTATTCGTTAATATTGCTAAGTAAACTTTGTAATAATGAAAAATTATAAAAAAATACTAAAAGTAAATATTTTCAAAATTGCTTTCTTGATCTTAGATATGAGGATATTAGGTATATTTTACAAAAAATAATTCAACGGTATCGTACCTGGAGGACCCCAAACTTGGTATGTTTTGAAAATTATTTTTGTTTTAATTTAAGACAAGTGACTTAAATGTAATGATGTGATATATTTTTAGAACTGGCTCAGAAAGCCCTTTCGTTTGATTCAACACACGATAGGTTTCAGAACATTTTTTTAAAATTCCATACATAAAAAGATGTTGTCATGACTCCTCTCCTTTTCGTTTTTTTTTTTCGTCCAACGGGTCAAATTGATTCATAGGGCCTAAAGATCAAACGTGCCGATTTTCATGCTTTTAACACCATTTGCAGCATTTTCCATATGTAGCCCTTGTGTACCGCCAGCACTATAAAATTCTGGATACAACAGTAGCCAATAGGCTACTCGTTCTGTGAAAAATATAACATTGGGGAAAATTCAAAATTTATATAAAATTTAAAATCCTCATCCCCGAATTAGTCGAACGCGAGCATAATGACGATTTTTCGAAAAAAACATTTTTTTTTCTTAAAGTTTAAAATAAATACTACTACTTTGATAATTTAGAACAGAACGTCGCATAAAAGGTTTTCGCATTGGCTAAAGTTAATGAATACCTACGAGTATTTTCATATTTTTTTCATAGTTTTTATTCATGAATAATTTAGATTGTGTTTTAATTTTTTATACAGTCATCAATAACACAGTCACAATAAACATTTTTTAAGAAAAAAAACCGTCTTCTATGGGGAGGCCGGTGAAAGATTGTTATACTTAAATGGTGCACTCTTTGATTCCATACAATGAAATAAAAATGGCTATAGGTATGTTTATAATGGTAGAAGAGTAAGTACCTACTCTCAATTCCTCATGGAATCCACCATCAGAACTCAAGCTTGACAACAATGTGTCTTGAAAACCTAGCTTGCTTGACTAACATAACGAAGAGAAGAAATCGCCAAACGTGAACTATGCGTCGTTGAAGATTTCACTTCATCAAATGTCACTTATTAAATGTAAATGCTTGATTTGTTTATGAAAATACTAAAATCACTATATGTATGCCTTTAACATTTGAGGCGTTCCCTCGATTCCTCATGGATCCCATCACAGAACTCGAGCATGACAAAAATTAGTCGTGAAAACAGAACTTGCTCAACAAACACAGCTAGGAGGACAAATCGGCAAACGTGAACTTTTCGTCGTTGAAGAGTTCTGTTCTGATCATCATCAGCAGTTCCACTTCATCAAATGTCACATTTTTGTATGAAAATGCTGGATTCATTCATAAATCACTATATGTTTGCCTTTAAGATTTGAGGAGTTGCCTCGATTCCTCATGGATCCCATCATCAGAACTGCGTTTTGACAAAAGGGCCATTATACGAAAAGTTATACACTCTACTTTTTTTTTTAATTTGGATAAAATCGGGTTTTTTCTACTCAGAATCGAAAGCACTTTCGAATGATATAGGGGAAAAAAAGTGTCCCAAATTTTTTTTAATCCATTCCGTTACCGTTTTCATACTAAGTTTGTAATGAATGAATGAATGAATGAATGAAATAATTTATTCCAGAACATGTCCATATTGTCACATACTAGATCAAATTAAATCAAATTAAATTAAAAGATTAAAATTATTACATAAAGTGGTGGTTTACGTAATGTGGTAACGGAATGGAAAAACTGGAAATTGTATGAAAAATTTGGGACGGATAAGTGCTTTCGATTCTGAGAAGAAAAAACCCGATTTTATCCAAATTTAAAAAAAAAAGTCGAGTGTTCAACTTTCCGTAAAATGGCCCAAAAACGGGACCAACTTGGATATATACTTACTATCAAAAAAATAATTTTCAAAATCGGTTCAGAGATGACGGAGTTCTGGAGTAACCACGGATCTATACCTAAGACGGATTGAGTACTGCGTCGAAAAAGTGAGGCCGACAGAGAAAGAGTACTAGTGACCGGTGTCTCGTTCTAATTAGGGTGACCTGTAGGTCTGTGAATATAAGTATTAGAAAAAAAATACTAGTTTTAATATAGATTCTGAAGTAAAGTCACATTTCATTTAATGTAAATTGAGTCTTGGATGTTAATATAAATGCGAAAGTGTGTCTGTTTGTTACCTTTACCTCTTCCCGCTTAAGAGGAGGCGTAGGGCAAGCTCTCTCCATACAAACTTTGTGCAGGATTTACTTCGTTTGTGTTTGCATTAAAGTTATGATTTTTGGTCAGTATGCTTATTTTTCTCATAGCTATTTCGTGATGTAATTTTTTTTTTTTATTTGATTTTTTTTTAAATATTTGATAATTTTCACATCACGATCTTCGCATATCTAATATTTACAACCAAAAAAATAGTAGATTGTTTGACAAGGGTCTAAAGTAAGCCATATTACCACGAGATAGTTATTTTCCCGAACGCAGTGAGGGGAAATTGTTCGAGTGGTAATATGGCTTTTAGGCCCGAGTTATACACTGTACTTTTCACTTCAATTGCGAGAAAACACATAAACACAAATTATCTACCTAAAATGAATAATTTAACGCATTGGCGGGCGTATGTCTAATTTGACAGCTTGTTTTTTTTTCTAAGGGCAGCACCATGCCTCGCTATGCGTGTTCGCTTTGCGTATTCGCCTCCCTTTCTTTTGCTATATTAAAGAAAGAGAAGCAACATGCGCTTTTTTTTCTTTTAAGAGGAGTAATTGCTTTGACCATAAACACCGCTTAATCTTTAGACAACTGAAAAACGTCTTTCCTGATTGGTCAATTTTAGTACAGCTGTGTTCTGGTTGGTTGATATTTTTATAATTTTTAATCTGTAAAATTACTGTCCTGTGATTGGTGGATTTAATAGGTGAAGTATTTTGATTGGTCAAATTAAAATGTTTTGTAAATCATAAATATGTATACATATTTTCCCTAGGGCTTAAATGTACTACTTTAGCCCCGCTTCACAAGTCTAATATGACACACTTTCCGAGCATGAGAAGTGAAAAAGAATATATCATAGGTTTAACTGTTTTCAAAGTAACTTTTTAGTCGTTACAAGCCAGTTACAAAATATTTAACACAAAGATACTTCAAACATATTTTTGACACGTTGAGGACTTAAAATTATAGTAAGTAAGGTATATATAGCTTTTGCCCGCGACGCGTTTTAGGAGTAAACGACTTTGCACAAATACCGAACCGAATGTATTGCATGGAAACCGGCCCAAAGCCTAGTCGCACTAATAATAGTGTATAAGTGCGAGTGGGATACCGCCAATCACTAACCCCGTCTCCGATGGGACCGGTTTTTTTGCTCTCATTTAACAATATAATTTTAACTATATGACTCAAGAATATGGTTCAATTTTGACTGGCTGATAAATGAAAGAGCTCAATCCGTCTAAAGCTGCCTACTCAAAGCCCTGCCTGCAGGGTCCTGCTTGCAGTGCCACTGCCAAATCGTATTGTGTGTATGCATGCAGGTCCGATTTAACAGATAAATAATCGGCCCTAGGAACATGAGTCAAGATCATATATTCCTGGTCAGGCTTTACCAAGAAGTATATACATTTTAGATGAAGTAACCAATCAATGACATCTCAGTATATAAGTAAGTTACTTTATGATGACATCTGAGTCATCTGACGTTTATTTAAATGCACTGCATGCACTGTTCCAATCCATTTCCAATCTCTGTAAAACATTATTAGGTGTAAACATATATAAATCCCGTATCTGTTTGTCATAGAGTTCAATTGTGAAGTTTATCTAATACCATGAGTTAGTATAGTTTATTGATACCTATCTAATAAATCCAATAATAATGTTAGGTAACTCTCTAGTCAAAGCACTGGAACCTGGAACTGTGTAGGTACAAAAAGAGCCGTAAGTAGAGCACGAGTAAAAGTATGTTTTAAATGTTAAGTGTAAGGCCTGAGTGGACGCTCGAGTCGGGAGTCCAGCGTTGCGTCCAGCGGGGCGTGCATGTCAAACAATTGAAAATCATACTGGTGTCCTGAGTCGCCGCCGCACAAATAGTACCTATGGACGCTCGCCCGCAACGCTGGACGCGACGCCGAACGCTCCGCTCCGAGCGTCCACTCAGGCCTTACACTGTCCTTCTATTAGGTACGTAAGATGTGAGCGGAAACACGCTGGAATGGCGTTTAGTTTCAGTTCTATTTACTCCACTTATTTCTGTCACATACACAGGCTAAGAGTAAGTATATATATAGACCTCATGCTCTTAGTTAAGGCACGTGATTACGCGGAATAAGTACCTTCCAAATGAAAGATAGTGTACTTATTGTTTCTGGAAGGCTAAGTTTCATTCCCTAAATAGAGAAAGAACCAACTAAAAGCCCGCCATTTGTATTTATGTTGTTTGTGCAATAAAGCTTAAATAAATAAAAGTAAATAAAGTAACCAAAAAAATGAAATAAAATTGTTTTCAGTAATCTGGTTAAAAATGTCTTAAAAACATACATACGTATAGTAGGTGTGAATCCCCATATAAATAGATCACGGGAGTTACATGTCCTGATAAAGTTTGGCCTCATGATGGAATTTATTCCTTATAAGTAGGTAGGCTATTTTTTATTAGTAATACTGAGCGAAGCCAACTATCCAGGCAAAAATTTCAAAATGGCGGCTATTTTAGTTTTCTAAAATTCGTATTTTTTTAGAACTCAAAAATGTTTAGTGCTACACAAAAACTTTGTATCGGAAATATGTTCAGCATAAATTTATCTACAACTTTGTTTCTTATCACTTTATTGATAAATCTAATAGTTCATGAGAAAAATGCTCTTCAATATATTGCGTTTCTTTTAAAAGCCTGTTAATCAAAGGCTTAGCAAAATTTATATATATGTATACTAGGGTCCAATATAAACGATTTCATCCGAGGAAATGAAAATTTCATCGACTGGAATTCAAGATGCCGGCCATTTCAATTTTGTTAATAATAGGCCGCCATCTTTAATTTTTTAATTGTATTTTCTTATTTTGATTAATAGTGTCAGTACCAATCGATTGATACCCATATTACTAAAATCGCGGTTGCCGTTTTGTAACTATGCGCATTTAAAAAAATGCATCTCCTGCTTTGGATAAGGACCGCCATCTCGAATTGCAGTGCATGAAATTTTCATATCCTCGGATGAAATCGTTTATATTGGTCCCTAGTAGGTATCACTTGGTAAAGTGTCTTGCCTTCTGCATAGGATGCAGTTTAATTTTGCTAAGCCTTTGATTAACAGGCTTTCAACAAGAAACGCAATATTGAAAAGCATTTTTCTCATGAACCATTAGATTTATCAATAAAGTGATATGAAACAAAGTTCCAGATAAATTTATGCTGAACATATTTCCAATACATTTGTGTAGCACTAAGCATATTTGAGTTCTAAAAAAACGAATTTTTGAAAACTAAAAATAGCGGCGATTTTGAAATTTTCGCATGGATAGTTTGACCTCGCTCAGAATTACTTACAAATACTTACTTAGCCTAAGGAATAGATTCCATCATGAGGCCAAACTTTATCATGACTTGTACATAACTCCCACTTAAGGATTCATACATACCTACTTTAGCACTAAAATAAATTACAAAAATAAAATATAAATACCTAACTAAATACAACCAAAAACGTCAAGAGTAATTCCAAAATGATTATTCAATGTCAAACCAGTGTGTCAAAATTACAATTTAGGAAATCAGTTACACTAACAAAAGTGAATCAATAGCCATTTTTTAAAGAAAAACGCAATTGTCTTCCTTCAAGATTTTTTTTGTTAGGCTACTGTACACTTTTATGCTCATGTTGTAGGTATGTTTTTATGTTAACACTAGCGGTTGCCCGCAACTTCGTCTGCGTAGAGCTCGGTTTTTAGTTAAAACATCTTAATATCCAGGAAACGGTATAATAATTGTGGTACTTTTACCCGGTGAGACCAAATTATTAATATGCTGTACAGATATAAATCGGTCAACCCAAATTCTCAACCCCTCTTAAAATCAGGTACCTACTTATCGGTTAAAAACTCTTATTTACTTTACTATTTTTTGTGTGAGTTGACACGTATCTTGTCGTTTTCTCTTCGTTACTGTACGTATTTAATTATGGACCTGTAGAAATTTCGTTTCAAACATCTATCCAAATCCACAAATCCTGAAATCATTTAAAGTCTTTTTGTGAAATGAAAGTCTCTCAATTAAAATAATGTTGCTCCCCATACAAACTTTGAACCCCTTTTTAACCCATTGAGGGGATGAATTTAAAAGTAACGCCAAAATTTGTTTTGTTGTATTTAAACAGAGACTCTGTAAAAAATTTGAAGTCTCTCTATTAAAAAAATGTTGCTCCCCATACAAACTTTAAACCCCTTTTTAACCCCTTGAGGGAATGAATTAAAAAAAAAACCGCTGAAATTAGTTTTGTAGTATTTAATTTAAACAGTTACTGTAAGAAATTTTAAGTCCTTCACTCAAAAAATTTTTCCTTCCAATATAAACTTTGAATCCCTTTTTAACCCCTTTAGGGGTTGAATTTCAAAAAACGCAGAAATCAGTATTGTTTTATTTAAACAGAGAATCTCTGTAAGAAATTTGAAGTACCTCACTTAAAAAAAAAATTGCTCCCTATACAAACTTTGAACCCCTTTTTAACCCCTTTAGGGGTTGACTTTCGAAAAACGCTGAAATCACTTTTTTTGTATTATTATAAGGAACTTTCGTACAAAGTTTGAAGACTCTCACTTTAAAAAAAATTGCTCCCCATACAATATTTCACCCCTATTTTCAACCCCTTAGGAGACGAAAATTTTGAAAACGCAGATATCACTTTCATTGTCTTATTTTAAGGAGTCTTTGTACTTAGTTTCAAGTCCATACCTTTAAAAAATTATTGCCCCCGATACAAACTTTGCACCCCTGTTTTACCCCCTTAGGGGTGGAATTTCCAAAAATCCCGTCTTATCCCTTGCCTCCGTTATATAACCTAACTATAGTGTAAATTTCAAATTTCTAGGACCGGCAGTTTCGGCGGGGCGGTGATTAATCAGTCACCCATCAACTTTATATATATAGATGTAAGTATAAATAATAATTAATAAATTTAACTAACCAACATCTCGTTTTTTCCTTGCGCAGCCCCCGAATTACAAGCAGCTTATGATAAAATTAAAGAATCCGGAAAAAATACCATGGAAGGCATAGTTCAATGGCTACAGGATTGTAAGTTTCCATCGTAATATACAAACAGTTACTTAAAACATTAACGTTGCGATGGTACACATGTTTGACAAGACAAAGTTACACTATTTTTAGGGTTCCGTACCCGAAGGGTCAACGGAACCCTATTGGTGACGCCCAGAAGTTCGTCCGTCCGTCCGCCCGTCCGTCCGTCCGTCCGTCGTCTGTCACACAGGTTTTACAGCCAAATGGTTGGAGCTACAGGCTTCAAATTTACACAGTATAAGCATCTTGTTGGCCCGAAGCCATAGAAATAGTCAAAACTTATTTTTAAATGTTTTTAAGGGGGGCTCCCATACAGCTAAAGGGGGGCGCGAATTTTTTTTTTTATCCTACCCTATCGAGTGGGGTATCGTTGTTTAGAGCTCATTGAGTAGATACTTACTATATGTTTAATTAAAAAAAAAATGGAAAACAAAGGAATGAGAAGCCACCAGTCAGCTTTTTTACGAAATTTTGTTCCGAAGAATTTTTAAACTTCCCAAATACCTATAAACTTAAAATTTGGTAATAATGTTCGTTATTACGTATATTTTACCAACAAATACTAATATATTGAAAAATTAGATTTTTTCTTTGAAATTTCTTTATTTTTGCTATAAAAACCAACTTAACTTTGCGGTCGGTTCGGAACCCTAAATGTGCGAAGTCGGACTCGCACTTGGCCGGTTTTTTTTAAGTAAGGTAAGATACGAATAGTGGAAAGTCTAATTAGTCTACTATAGCGCAAGTTGGATTTCAGACTACGACTGACAACGAGTTACTAGTACCAGCTATCTCACAGTGTTACAGAACCCTGAAAGAAATATTAAGTATACTCAGAGAATAGAAGATATCGCATTATCATCTGATTAGTATATAATATTTATCTACTTGCTGTTCGTCAAATCAGTTCTACCTCCAATGCTAGTATTTTTTTACAGCGGGAGAGATCGACAAGGCCAAAGAAAGCGCGGACAAAGTCCAATCGTATTTTGCAGACGCAGCCAACAAGAACGACATATCTGCTGATAAGTTTAAAGAGGTCATGACTAAACTTGCCGGCGACCAGAATCAAAATGCGCACGGAGACAAAAATTTAGTAGACAAAAGTAAAAAATATTAATCATTAGTAAAATTTTACTGAATCCCATGACAAGGAGATTATACTAACGGTTATAAATATACCTATACGTAGGACGTTATTTGAAGATCCCTATGACACTGACAGTGACATACCATATAGTGATGTGCATGTGTCGATACTTCAATTGTTTTTTTATCTGTGGCGGTTCTTATCAGCGTCCTCTCACGTACATTAATTTAAACCTCAAATGCGGTTATCGTGTAAAAGACGTTTCTGGCTACTAAACCGCCATTTTTAGGGTTCCGTTTCAGAATGGTCCAAACGGAACCCTATTGTTGTCACTCATGCGTCCTTCCGTCGGTCGTCTGTCACAAAAATATTTTTCGAAGATGTTTTCAACTTCCCTTTGACCTATTGACATAAAATTTGGACATAACGTATTCTTACGCCGCACCAGAAGAAAGACCAGTACCTACAGGTCAAAACAATAAGTGTTAAATAATAAATAAATATGTAATTTAACGTTGTTTTATTTTTACACAGTCACGTAACAATTAAAATGAAATATAAGACACGTTTTATTATTATCACTTCAATTATCGACATCTGTTATCGACGGCACCGCTTCCTTAGTCGATACAGACCAACGATATAACTTTTGCAGTACGTCACCGTGTATATTCCGTTAAGCATATTTCTGGGAAATAAGGGTTAATTCAAGTTTCTTTCATATTGTTATTATGTAAATGTTACAATCCTACATAAATTAATTAGCTACATTCCCAAAAGTTGCTTATTAACATTTCGATGTGACATCGACGCTGTTCCAAGGTTATATAAATGAACTGTCACTGCAAGTGTCATAGGGATCTTCAAATAACGTCCCACGTATAGAGATTTTCCTAGCACGAACGACGTTTTGTTAGTGCTTGACAAAATAAAAGCATCGACAATCCTGCTATCGATAACTACCACTTTAACTTCATAGAGGAAAAATCCATCATTATATAGTTTTTTAGGCCAGGCCACCCTCCAACCGCGCACTCCTATCGCTTTAATGGGCCCGGCCTATTGAGCCACAGTCAGGTTCAAAAAAATCACAATGCACTAGAACTCATTGAAGTACTTAATAAGAAAAAAGCGAAATTATTTAATCAAGGAAATAATTACATCTAGGTTCGTGACATTGATATGTCATATCGTTCATAAAATACTGTGGTGCGTTAAAATAACAAAACTATAAATTCATTTTTTTTTCGATGACGTTGGTACTAATTGATAACAGGATTGTCGATGTTTTTTTTTGTCAAGCACTAACGAAACGCCGTTCGTGCTATGAAAATCTCTAGGTATAGTTATAAACCAATATTACTAATAGTATTTACTAACACCAAAAAATCTGTCCTTTTTGGAAAAACAATACCGTTTACTAAAAACAAGTTAACTGTTATTTGAATTCAATAATGTAATATACTTGCTTCTTCGGCGACCGCTTTAGCTTAGTTGGTAGTAACCCTGCCTACGAAGCTGGAGGTCCCGGGTTCGAATCCCGGCCGGGGCATTTATTTGTGTGATGAGCACGAATATTTGTTCTTGGGGTCTTGGATGTTTTCTATGTATTTAAGTATTTATTTATCTATATAAGTATGTATATCGTCGCTTAGTACCCATAGTACAAGCTTTGCTTAGTTTGGGACCAGGTTGATTTGTGTAAGATTGTCCACAAATATTTATTTATTTATTTATTTTAACATTAAACAAGAATGGTATTTTAATTCAAGTAAATGTTTAATGGGTCTCATTAATACCTGTTACTAGGAATAATAAAAAAAGTCACGGAATTTATTAAACCGAGAAGTTTTATCTAGTGTTTTGTATTCTTGGTTTTCCTAATATGTACCATGACTAGAATTCACAATAGTTTGCTTAGAAACTAAGCAGCACTCTTAATTTCAGTAATATTTTACTAGAAATTACAAATTAAATTCATGGGATTCAGTAAGCTGCGATTTAATTCTAAGTAACCATCATTGCAATGTAGCCTGGAACAAGCTATCCAAACGCTATCGAAACACGCCACACATATTTAGATCCCGTAAGGGTTTATCCAGAAATCACGCGAGGTTTTTTGGGCCACTTTTAGACCCCCCCTTGGTGATCTTTGGTGAGGTTTTAGACGAACCCCCTCCCCCCACGAAAGCTCACGTGTATTTTTTGAATTTATCACCACCTATGAATTTTTTTAAGTAAATGAAGTATATTACTGTTATTTCTCCCCCCCCCCCCCCCCCAACGATCAGTCAGTAGTGAGGTTTTCGTAACCCCCTCCCCCCCTTTGGAACCTCACGTGATTTCTGGGCTAAAGGAACGGTCACTTCTTACGACATCTTTTGCGTGGCCCATTCCAATCGCGCTTGGATCAGGATCAGGTACCTACGGGTGCATCTGTAAATTGCAATTATGGTTACTGACCCTTTTTTACAGGTTTCTTTGTTATAAGTTCAACGTAGTTAAAATTAGACTTAGTGCCGGTTGCATCAACGTACGAACACAGACCGGTCATCGTCAAATATGGCGCCGGCAGTTGTCACCCCATAGAAACTTGTCAAACTTTCCATACAATCAGATTTGACGAACACCGCTTACGATTACAGACGGTTTGGTGCAACCCAGCCTTAGTGCCGGTTGCATCAACGTACGAACACAGACCGATCATCGTCAAATATGGCGCCGGCAGCTTTCATCCCACAGAAACTTGTCAAATTGCACCAAACCGTCTATAATCGTAAGCGGTGTTCGTCAAATCTGATTGTATGGAAAGTTTAACAAGTTTCTATGGGGTGACAACTGCCGGCGCCATATTTGACGATGACCGGTCTGTGTTCGTACCACGTTCGTACGTTGGTGCAACTGACACTTAGTGTCACTATGACAACGTTCAAATTTCAAATCGTCCAAAGTGAAATCTAGAACTGTATTATTGAGCTAGAGCCGTGCGCAATGTTTCGCCGATGAAGTTACAAACAAAATGGACGAGTCAAGGATGAAGGATGGATATGGGCCTACGGGGTACGCGTGCGGGGGGAGGGGCAGCCGGTTTCCTTTACGAATCTTGTTAGGTATAAGTAAACTTTATCTATAAAGCTACACTCGTGGTCAAAAATTTCGGTCCACCCTAGTTTAAATAGCCTCAATAGGTTTTGTTGAATATTCTACACTCGTTTTATTTACATAATTATTATACTATTCTTCGTATTACCCAACTGTATTAGCAATTTCCGGGATCCTATCATAAAAATATCAATGTCCAAAAATTACGATTTTCGCGATATCTCGCTCCGTTGGGATTTTTATTATACTATTATCCTTTCATCCGATAAATATTAAAATACTTATCTTCTTGTTCAGCGTCAGAGTCGTCAGGCAACTCTGCGGACCTTAAAGTGCTCGCCAAAGCCATGAAGGTGCTCACCCTCGCCGTTGAAGACCTCACCGATGCCGTTTTTATGCACGACGAAGCCCGGTCATCGCTGGATTTGTATTTTTTTGGACTTGTATTTGTGTTTATATGTTGTTTTTTTTTGTTGGCCTTTGGTACGTCGTACAGTACTCAGATTAAGGTTCGGATCATTTCAGGGTAAGTAAGGCCGTAAAATTGGGCTTATGTTACTCTAACATAAAATCTCAATCTACTGCAAGTGCAATGATACTTAAATCACGAAATTAATTATTTGTAAGACTTATCGAACTTCCGAATATCTGTATGAACACATACAGTTACAGAACTTGATTTTACAATATAAAATAGTAACATAAGTCACTTAAAAGTGAGCCTCTGACCAATTATATGAGACAACAATAGACTAGTACTAAGACAGTACAAATTTAGCTTGAAATCTTCTCGCAACTTTAAAATACCTCAAAAAATATTCGGCACACGCTCAATCGACACATACAAATCTATAAAAAGTGGTTGACCAGCGCGACTTTTGTGCCACAGACTAAGGGATGAATAGTGTTGCCTTGCCATTATAATAAATTCAAATTCTACAAATAAACCAATTATTTATTTACATCACAAATATAGAGAATAAAAATAATACAACAACTTAGATAAGTACTTAATACAAATAAACTGTTAAATAATATGAAAAAACGGTAACTTAAAATAAGTAACATAAGAGTGAAAATCTGCCGACGTTTCTTATGTTACGCGAAAAAAAATATTTTATATAGACTTTGCTAATATTTAAAGCTTGTAAAACAGTGCTTTAATATATGATAGTTATGAAAAATATTCCATCACAACATCAGTAGTATAAAACAAAACTTCAAAAAAATGTTTCAACCATTTGAAGAAATAATTTTCCAAATCTGTTCATAAATGGCGGAGTAATCGCGTAACAAACATACAACAAAAAAAAACATACAGACGAATTGAGAGCCTCCTCCTTTTTTTGAAGTCGGTTAAAAAAGGGCACTATTTTATTTGTATGGAAACTGTAATCATCGCTCAGTTTAAATTTTTTTATTGGATACAAACCTAGAGATTTAGGGTTATCTGCGGGTTGTAGATACCTTGTAGAAAAAATACTGTATTTTAATAGAAATTTAAAAAAAAATTAAGATTTATCAAATACTTTTTGTACAATCATCAAGGGACACACACCCATGACAAAATCAGCCCAATTTTACGGCCTGACCCTTAAGTATTTGCTTTAAAGTACAAGTACATGCAAATACATTCATAATAGTAGTTTATGCAACTGGTACATAATGAGGGGCAAAACACGAGTGTGTTTAATGAAACGAGCCGAAGGCGAGTTTCATTATAAGGTCACACGAGTGTTTTATTTGATGCCTAATTATGTACAGTTGCATACATTACTTTATCTACACACATATTATAATAAGTACTCTAAGATGGGTTCAGAAGCCGAAGGCAAATGACCTGCATTGCTACCAGTGCTACCTAGTAGCCGGTATTATATAACATTTGAAATCCTTATCCCCGAATTAGTCGAAATCAAGTAGGTATAATGAAGATTTTTCGAAAAAAAATTTTTTTTTAATTCAAAATTAATATAAAATTTGTAATCCTTATCCCCAAATTAGTCGAAAACGAGTATAAAGATGATTTTTATAAAAAAAAATTTTTTTTCGCTGTAAATTCAAAATTAATATAAAATTTGAAATCCTTATCCCCAAATTAGTCGAAAACGAGTATAATGACGATTTTTCGCAAATTTTTTTTTTTACTTAAAACTCAAAATAAATAAAATTTGAAATTGTAATTCCCGAATTAGTCGAAATCGAGTATAATGACGATTTTTTTTTAACTGTAAATTACAAATTAATAAAACATTTGAAATCCTCATCCCTGAATTAGTCGAAATCGAGTAAAATGACGATTTTTCAAAAAAAAATATTTTTTAATTCAAAATAAATATAAAATTTGAAATCCTTATCCCCGAATTAGTCGAAATCGAATATAATGACGATTTTTCAAAAAATGTTTTTTTTTTATTAAAATTTAAAATAAATGTACAATTTGAAATCCTTCTCCCTGAATCCTTATCCCAAAAAAAATAACCTATATCGAACTGACCTTTCGTATCGACTGAATTTTTATTTTCCTGTTCCAAATTTAAAAAAAAAAACCCATTAAAGTACTATATATTTAGTACTTTAATGAATATTATATTACTGCTGGTAACCTTCACCACAGGTAAGAAAATGTTCATAAGTACATTGATGTTAAAATGAAGGTAATTTGCCTACGGTTTCTGAACGCATTTTACAGGATTATGATATGGGTGTAGATAAAATAAAATAAAATAAATTGTAAAGTGTCTAATCTAGGTACAGTCAACCAATTTCATTTATGGGCCACTTTGTACCTTGTCACAGTGATATTATTATGAGATCTCTAGTGGCTTTCATATTGATTGTCATTTTGACAAGGTTCGAAGTGGCCTAGAAATCAAATTCGTTGACCGTACATAATTTAAAATTTTGAAATATATCTAATAATTTATTGTTACATAGTTGCTGGTATTATTCATTTTTAAGAAATTAATCTAGAGCATTGGCAAAGAATCATCATCATATATTTTGTGACTAAGTCACCTATGCTTCGATTTGATTGACGTCTGGTTATTGCCCTACTATACTTCTTCATAAGTTGGGAACTAGTAAAATGAAAACACTGGATTGCTTCTTAGCCTTGAGAGAGAGATGTTTCCGCTTCGGCTGCCGGGAGTGAAGTGCGGAGTGCTTGAGCGTCTTCTGCATCCCTTCCTAGGGGTGGCAGGTGGCTCTTCCTGCGCTGGGCGCATTGAGAGCTGTTGCGGGATGCGGAGTGCGGGGCGCTCGCGCTGTTTTTATTCCCGCTCGGGGGTATATCGAGCGGCCCGCAACTGAGGTAGGCGTATGGCCGAGTTACGAAAATATCTCCCTAGTATTATTTATTTTCATTCTATTCTTACAAGTTGATCTTATTAGAGTCTACGAATATTATTTACCAATTACAAACATACCTAATCATGAATTCGAACTAGATTCCTATCTTAATGCTAAGGGTAAATGATAACACACATGAAATATATTTTATTGAAACTTAAACTAGGCCGTTTAAACTATGTACATACTTAATTATCTATTTACATTTTATTTACACTCCTATCACGCGTTTATTCGTTCGTCCTGCACATATTTTATGCAACCATGGTATTTTTACAAGATGTTCTTAAATATTAGTAGTGCGGACATGGACCCTACTAGGGCGTAGCAATATATGTAACTAACCTAAGCCTTAAAATTTAAAAAATGAATAAATTGTACGTCTTCTAAACATAAATTGCAAGTCTTGTTTAACCTGTATAAGTCTCTATCACTATTCACTAATAAATCGCTAAAGTTACTTATCCATGAATTCTTGTAGAGAATATGGGCATTCCGTTACAAGGTAGGAATTAAGTTTATTTACAAATATATTATATTTCATTTCATTTCTGATATACTGAGGAACTTTATTGAAGTGAAAACTTCTTTAGCGGCGCTGAGCACTTTTTGTACTGGGGAAAAATGTATAAACTCGCGACAGATCGACCGACCAGCAAGGTTGACCCCTCCTAGTATCGTGATTGCGATGTTAGGAGGGGTCCTCAGCTGGTCTTCAAGGTACTAAGACAAGGTTCTAAGACCAGCTGAGTTGACCCCTCCTAGTATCGTGATTGCGATGTTAAGAGGGGTCCTCAGCTGGTCTTCCCAATCGTAAGATTTTCCATAACGATCATATTTCAAATAAATTCTCATGGAAAGTAGCTCTTATTGTCCCTAAATACGGTGACAGTTCCCGTCAAAATAGTTGTAGATGGATTATTCGAATACAAGGGGCTGACATGCTTTGCTAGAGAAAGATAGTCTTATTGCTATTCCTATAAGAGGAAATAGAAAAGAGTGGCATGTTGTGTCCCTATCACCGACCGAACATTTTTTTTTTTCATGTTCGGGTTATAGGCAAAGGCAAACTTCTGCAAAACATTGGACATGCAAACCGGCCACTTATGGCAATTAGTTAAGGCCCCCTTCGGGGGCCGACCTAGAAGGCTATGTTGAAAAAAAAAGCAAACCGCACCCTGAACCCCCTTTTATCTGTCATTCACAGAAAATAAAATAAAATATTTTAAAAAACCACCTTCCATGTATTTGGGTTACCCTTATTTATAACTATTCTAAATTTCAAATCGATAGCATAATTAGTTCTTGAGATATTTAGCGATGTGACAGACAGACAGACAAAGTGAGACCATAAGGGTTCCTTTTTTACCTTCTTGGTACGGAACCCTAAAAAATGGCAACCGTACTGTCTTCTCGAAGATCTCACGGTTCGAAATAAATGCCATACGATAAATAAATAGCCATATATGTACAATTAGCAAAGTACATTTTCAGTTACATGGGCCATGGGTTTTAGGCTTCTCCTAAACAACTAACGTAGTGGCACCAATTATGGACGGCTTAAGAACTCCGTCGACATCTTTTGGCTATAACTCTCTTATTTTATAAGTTTGATGTTAGTTATTTCAAAGAAAATGTAGCTTAATAATCACTAATTATAATAAACATAAAAAAGTTTTGGATAAACCTGTAAGTTCCGAGAAAATTGCTCCAAATCTGAAAAAGTCGAAAATCTTCGAAAATCCTATGATGGACAGACAAAATCCAATTATGGACACCCAATCTTGGACACCTTATGTTCTAAAAACATTGCAATTTCACATATAAATTCCTTTATTTGTTGAATTCCAAACTTTAAAAAAAAGTAGAAACTGTCATACTTATAAAAGGAGGCACTTGTCGTATTCAGCCAATTCAGCTCGTATTTTTCTGTTGGAAACGCGACGTCTTTTTAAGTCTTGAATAATTTGCGTTTTTCGGTAAAACAATACACTTGCGATTCTGTTAAAAAAATAAACATCCCGCTGTTTATTTTTTGTTGAGGATGATGTTTTTGACGTTTTAAGGTTATGTTTATCAAATATTTATCCAAATTTTGTCGTATTTCCTCCATTTTTGAGAAAAGTACTATATTAGCCTCGGCCGGAATGGTATTATAATTAAACGGACTCGCAAGCTCGTCCGTTTAAACAAATACTCAGCCTGCAATTGCTTTTTTCACCGGACACGGCAATAATGTATTTTTTTTGGGATAAGGATTCATGGATAAGGAATTCAAATTTTACATTTATTTAGAATTTTAAGTAAAAAATATTTTTACGATAAATCGTCATTATACTCGATTTCGACTAATTCGGGGATGAGGATTTCAAATTTTATATTAATTTTGAATTTCTAGTTAAAAAAAATTTTTTTTCGAAATATCGTCATTATACTCGATTCCGACTAATTCGGGGATTAGGATTTCAAATTTTACATTTATTTTGAATTTTAAGTAAAAAAAATTTTTTTTACGAAAAATCGTCATTATTCTCGATTTCGACAAATTTGGGGTTAAGGATTTCAAATTTTACATTAGATTTGAATTTTAAGTAAAAAGATATATTTTTTTGCGGAAATTCGTCATTATACTTGATTTCGACTAATTCGGGGATAAGGATATCAAACTTTACATTTATTTTGAATTTTAAGTAAAAAAATTTTTTTTTCCATAAATCGTCTATCAACTCGATTTCGACTAATTCAGGGATAAGGAGTTCAAATTTGATATCTATTTAGAGCATCTATAAATATGTTACCGGTAGCACTGGTAAGCAATGCAGGTCATTTGCCTTCGGCTTCTGAACACATCTTAGAGTACTTATAATATGTGTGTAGATAAAGTAATGTATGCAACTGTACATAAGGCATTAAAACACTCGTGTGACCCTATTATGAAACTCGCCCTCGGCTCGTTTCATAAAACACACTCGTGTTTTAATGCCCCTCATGATGTACCAGTTGCATAATAGTAGTTTATGCTATTCATAATAAGGTCACACGAGTGTTTTAATGCCTAATTATGTACAGTTGCATACATTACTTTATCTACACACATATTATAAGTACCTACTCTAAGATGGGTTCAGAAGCCGAAGGCAAATGACCTGCATTGCTACCAGTGCTACCGGTTACATATTTTAGAAGCCGGTATTATATAACATTTGAAATCCTTATCCCCGAAATCAAGTAGGTATAATGACGATTTTTCGAAAAAAATATTTTTTTTCTCAAAAATCAAAATTAATATAAAATTTGAAATCCTTATCCCCGAATTAGTCGAAAACGAGTATAATGACGATTTTTCCCAAAATATTTTTTTTTTCGCTGTAAATTCAAAATTAATATAAAATTTGAAATTCTCATCCACGAATTAGTCGAAATCAAGTATAATGACGATTTTTCGAAAAAAATATTTTTTTTTCTTAAAATTTAAAATAAATGTGAAATTTGAAATCTTTCTCCCTGAATCCTTATCCAAAAAAATAATAATCTGTATCGAGCGGACCTTTCGTATCGACTGAATTTTAATTTTCCTGTTCCTTTAAAAAATTATAGTACTTAATAGGAAATTATAATGAATATTTTATTACTGCTGGTAACCTTCACCACAGGTAAGAAAATTTTCATAAGTACATTGATGTTAAAATGAAGGTCATTTGCCTACGGTTTCTGAACGCATTTTAGAGGATTGTGATATTTGTGTAGATAAACTACTATTATAATAAAACTGGGTGGCATTTTTCAAACATTTACCTCGCCAATAAATCCGTCCAACATTGGGTGTCCATAATTGGGTAACCAGAATTCAGTATGAAAAACCAATCATGGAGAAATTGTCCATAATTGGAGATTAACAAAAAATAGGAACCAGTAATGTACATCCTCTCTAAATCATTCAAATTGGATTCTAATGCAATAAACACTTTAAAAAAGTATTGTTAAATATGTAACGCATCTCACGAAATCATATCAAAATAATATTGTTTAGAGAAAATAAAGTTTACAATCAAAAACGTAAACCTACTTCCTTAGTTATTTCTGTAAGAAATTAAGGTTATTCGTGAAAAATGCCGGCGCACACTTTTTGCCGCCGCGCCATTTTTAAACAAAATGACCGATGTGTATGTCATTTGTCAATGTGATACATAGAAGCCTATTCTTTATGCTTAAAGTGTTGCCATGACTAAAATACTTTTCCGTTGCTTAATTTCGACCGTGAAAGATTTTTGGGTCCATTACTGGAGCCAGGTCCATTACTGGTGCCACTACGTTACTTAATCGCAAATATTTAAAACAGTCGAAGCACGGTAATTTTGCTTCATCGTCAGGTCTTCTGATGTTCATCTACAGAGGCTTCTCAATAACTATGTTCTACCTACATATTTCGACCACAATAATCACAATTTTCAACCACTTGCCGGCATCCGATTGAGCTGAAAATTCCCCACTTTTTGGTTTTTCAGGAACTTAGCGCGCGTTCATTTTAAACTGCTGCAAATCTGGGTAAATACTATCTAGGTAGACCCAAACAACATACCAAAAATGCAAGCTTACCGCAATTATTGCAATTTCGAATGTAACATATGACAGGCCTAAAACTCATGGTAAGGGTACTGGGAGCCGATTGTAGAATGTCGAACGCTCGACTTTTCACTCAACATCTGTCAAAACATCATAGTTTCTTGACAGATCTCGAGTGAAAAGTTGAGCGTTCGACACACAAAAATCGGTCCCCTGTAGATACTAATATGTCTCACTACCACAGGTCACGCGTAATTAATAACAATAATGTAAGAAAAGTGATTTGATTCGGTTCAAAGTCGACCCTTGAATCAAAGTTTACCGGCATTGAAAGGACACAGGCAATAAAACACGGATTTATACAATACAATTTTATTCTTATGTATAATTAAACAAGTCTAACTCTAAAATCAATATGCATAATGCAACAAAACGTATGTAGCCCGATCAACAGAACATACAAGTAAAATCGTAGAACTATATCGTAACGCCAAATTGTGCTCTAGATACATCTACACTTTATAGCCTTTTGAACTACTTTTAACCAAAAAAGGACTACAAGTCATACTATATTTTTTGCTTATAAAAAATCTTAATACGTAAAAGTAGATATAAGGAGGTTAATCAATACCTAAATATGCGGTTTAAATATGAAATAAAATCTAGATATTATGTAATATTTTGGGAGAAATCCGTTTCATTACTACTAACGTACCGGGCAGGTTCAGTTAAGGCGACGAATGAAAGAAACGACATTTACTGCAAAATATGGGCTTCTTATTGCGTAAGCATACTTTTAAATCGGTACGGTAACCTACTCTTGCTCGGTTCATGTACTTGATGATTAAACTTTAACGTTGACTGTACAATTACGTACTATTGTCTTTATAAAAAATATGTATCAGACTCCATAACCCTTTACCAGGCCTCTAAGAACTAGCGTGACTTCATACGTACTGTATATACTGTTACAACCGTATTGAACGCCTTGTAAAAAATGTATTTACGAAAGTCGGAGATGTTCCTTTAAACCAGAAATAAAAATGTGGGTTACAGTTATCTCATCGCCTGTCTAAGTAATTAACTGTCATACTTGATTTTGTGTTATTATATTCTTGATCAGGCGAAGGGATATATTCCTCCCACATCTTATATCGGTTATCATAGTCAAGGTTTAACTCCAAATCTACTACGAAACATTATATCAATCTAGGTTGAACACAAAAACAGTTTTATTACTTACGTGAGTTTTTATGACATGACAAGACAATTTACCGGGCCATGGGAAGAATAGCTCCCGCACAGTTAAACTCTAATAAGGCCATGGGATAATGTCAACCCACATCGTAATTCTGGTCATACACAATAATGCATGAATAATTAGCAATGTTTACGATTACATTACCTTACAACACTCAAAATCTACAAAATATTTAAAAATTGTTCGACCTATGTTCTTCTGTTTTATAGAAATTAAGGGGAGGTATCCCCAACGCAACTGTCCCGCTCTATACGCGTGAGTTTACAATTCACCATCCCTCTCTCTACGCAAGCTCTGCGCGCAGTTTTGTAAATATTTAGCTATAGTCATTAAGCCAATCATTTTATCAAAGCAAACCCTGCGAATTTGTCTGTAACTATTTACGATCTTTAATTGAGTACAAAAATTAAATATTAAATATCAGTAATATAGCCGTAGTATTGAAAATACATTCCAAAAAGGGGTAACTTCGCGATTTTTTTCTATCGAGTGAAATTCATCAGATCATGTAACTGACTGCGATTTTGGCTAGACAAGATCCTCATGTAACACATATATTTTTTTAGATTTTAAGACACTATATTCTATGTCTCAGATTATTTTTAAAAACTCAAAAGTGGTAATACCCGGCCTTAAGGAAAGTGTTCGAATTTCTCCATAGTTTACTGAAGTAAGGGGTCAAGTGAATTAAAACGGCTGCCAAAGATATATTACGCGATTTAGAAGCGTGTTGTGATTGACAAAATATTTTCTAGGAGGTTTGGAGTTAAAACCTGACTCCGGTAACCGATATAAGATGTGGGAGGAATGTATCCCTTCGCCTGGTAAAGGGTTAAAATGTGTCCAGTAAACGGTTGTCTATTCAATTGTTTATTTTTGGTAGCGGCATGTCATCGGGCCTTAGTTCGGATTGACAGCTTAAAAATTCGTTTCCGAGCCGTCCTTTTAACCGACTTCAAAAAAGGAAGTGGTTCTTCGCCTGTATGTTGTTTTTTTTGTTTGTTTTATATGTTGAAGTTTCGATTTAAAATTGAAACGTCATAGAAATCTAGCAGCTATTTGTTACTGGCCACAAAGGATTCCAAGTGAAGGCACAGAATAAAATTATAGTACAGTCCGTGAGCTCTTAAAATGAAGACAATATATTTTTGATTTGTCAGCTCTAGTCTAGGCATATATTTTCTGACGGAAGTAATAAATGAAGGTGACATTTTCTATTTAAATTATCGCAGGAGGAATTAAAAAGTTCTGATTCCATCTATTTAGATTATGACTTATTAAGTTATTACGTAAGACGATTTTTGCCACTTTTTGTCCTTATGTAAGAAAAAATAATAAATAGCCGACCCCTTCCCCTGTTTAACATTTATTACGTAAGAATTTAGGAGAAAAATAATATATTATGTTTATTTTAATTTTAAAAGGAACAATTGTTACCTAGTAACATTTTTTGTAATGTAAGTACTCGTATTTTGTGTAATATGGTAATCAACTTTGGTTTTTACTTTATAGTGCGTTTATTAAAAGTATATTTGCGTCTATTTGTGATCTTACATTAAAAATTAACAAGACAACCTCCCACCTCCCTGTAAAAATATAAAACATGGTCGACCCCTATTCTCCCCTAAATCGTCTTACGTCATAAATGGATAACGCCATCAACCATCGTAGCAGATAAATGCGTACTCGTATACTGGTACCTATAAGCAGCGTAATTATTTTCGTAGCATAGCTTAATTTGCGTCATGTCATGAGCCGTGTGTGAAAACGACAGATTTTATCCATCCGGTAATATAAACTAATTTTGGAACCAATGCATGCTATGACTAGCTTTTGCATTGTTCCGGCTGCCGCGCTGGTGCAGTGCGAGCGCGATGTTCGCGGAGGGCTGCGCGCCGGGCTGGCCCGCACTGCTGCGCGTGTGGACCGCCACCGCCAGGAAGGCAATTTACGCCTCCTCCAACATTATGCTCGCGGCGGTGAGAGAGTGGGACGCCAGCCCGCTACATGAGCGTTGGAGGGAGTACCATAGGCCTATCGTCGGGGGGTCGGGGTAACCCGCGATTCGGATAAAGCCCAAGGCCAAACTATTTTTATTTATTTTATTTTCTTTTATTCTTATTATTATTAATTTAATGTTATTTTGATCAAATGTAATATGGACATGTTCTGGATTAAATTATTTCATTCATTCATTCATTTTACTATACCTACACGTATTTTACTGTCGACTGTTATTATTTTGTAAAAAATAAATATAAAAACGTAGTCAATTGTCACCGTACAGGTAATTTCGTATGACACTGACATACGCTATTACTCCATTGTTTTTTTTACTATATCACTAATTAGAGTTTCTACTTCATACACACTGTCTACAAATCGTATGTTTGTATAGAAACTATTATGTACTTATCCCTAATGGGTCAAAGTAGACTGTCCAATTGAATAAGAGCATAATCAGTGTCAAAGTAATCGTAGGTAAAACCTATATTAAATTTATCTTCAGAGTTAGTAGGTAGGTGCGAGTACACATTGGTGTTTCTCGGGTGTCAGTAATAAATTTTAATGTAGGTATTTTTCTAAACAGTAAAAGGCTACTATAATTGTGCCTATCTCATCTACATACTTGCAAGTTTTTTTTTGAACGCTGAAAGTTAGCTAGTTGGACTGACTACTTAGGTATTGTAACTTTATTTTACTAAACGGTTAAAACTCACGTATTAATTGTCACTTCGGGCGACTTAGGTATTGTATGTAAATCAATTAATTTTAACAAGGCAGCCTATTTAGTATAAATGAGTTTTTTAATTAATTAGAGGCTGAATAAATACATGCTCTATTTATCTGGGGTTCTAATGTAAAATGTATGCTAGCTGCTTTGATTATTCGCTCATTCGATGCTCATTCGTCTTAGCCTCTTAGGAAACTGTTGGCAGGCATCATCCTTATTATAAGGGAACAGCTTTCAATAGTTTGTATTTCCATTTATGGTTTAAATAGAATAGGGATATCTGTTCTATGCTATCAAAACATATTTACTGCTGTTTCTAATAAATGTTATTAAAATTAAGAGTTAGGAACAAAATTTAAAATCGACAGATCAAATGCAACAGTAAGAATAATTAAATATTTCATTATGCTTACTTTACATAAGTTTTTTATTTGCTATAATATTATATAATAATATATATTCCATGCAATTGTTATACTAACTCTGTAGGTACTTTTGGTACTATAATAATTGCTTATTAGGAAGGAATAGATGAATTAAAAATTGACTTTCTACTATTAATGTTTACTTTGGAAAGGTATGACAGAAATGGGATCGAAAATAAACTTATATTTACATTGATGTACATGGTTGTAACTCCTAAAGCCCTTCGTGCAGTGCCACATACGTGACGTCACAGATAGATGTATAGTTAACGACCAAAATTAACTTTTTGTTACCTAAAACTAAGTGAGATAGCATCTACCAAGCCCGGTTATCGCCGTCGATATGTTATTGTTATGTAATTTTTTTCGGTATGCGATGGTTAATCGGAAAACTTAAAGTTGCTATTAGAGAAGTTACAGTTAACATGTACATTTTTCTGTGTCTCATATGTTGCACTGGAGCGAAGGATAACTCAGGAGTAGATCCGTTGGTCAGAGTCCAGACTACAAAAGACTCTCGTTTGATAATTTGGTCGACTTCTTCCTAAATATAGCGATTGCACGGCATCCGTAGTGAAGGATGCTAACGGTTCTTTCGAAAGTTTTTGAACGAGTGAACCAAGTTTGAACAAGTTTTATTTTATTTAAAATTAAACATTAGTATAAATCAATTCATCTCAATTCCTTCATTTTAAAATGACTGACTTGGGTTTACATGCTAGTACCTAATGCAGCGAATTAAACTAAGCTCCTCCAGGGCCGATTTCGGCCAAGGCTACTGCTATCATTTCCGTGATAATCGTCTTTAATGTGCTCGTATGTGGCTAACATAGCCAATCTTGTTTACATACGCGAGAACATTGTGGGCATGTGAGCATAACATTTATATAATTGTAAGATATTGCCGCAGGTGGTCGGTATTTTATCTCATCGCGCTTGGCATTAAGCTCAATATGCGCCGTTGAGATTCAAAGTTCTCAACATTGGAGTTAACCAAATTTTTCCACTCGGTCCGCACTGCAGCCCGCCGGTCCCAATGCGAGGTCTCTATGCAGCATTTCTTCATTATGGCTCTTAAGCACATCTTTGTACCTGAGGAGCTGGCCGCCTTGTTTCCGCTTGCCCTCCTCAAGTTCCGAGTAGAAGATGCAGCGAAATATGTAATACATAGAAGGATAAGATGTATTGAGTTAACTTTTTTTTAACTTTGTCACTCGCACAAAAAATAAGGCAAATTTAGTAAGTACTATATCCTTTTCTGTCTATTCTACTATACCTTTCACATCCTAATGTTTCCTACTCGCTCGCTATGATTGCACCACATTACCTCGTCACCTCATTCTACTTCTAAGTAGGTATAATACTTTTTAAATCTAGATGACTAGACCATCTACAGGCTAGAATATGCTGGTTCTCAAAAGCAAATGATACAAAATAATAATTTTACAATTATGATCACAGTGCTGCACGTTTATTAAAACAATAAATATTACAATTAAAATAAGAATATAATTAATATTAACTTTAAATTATATTGTAAATGAAATAAATATATTGCACGCACGAAAAGAACTATTATAAGATACATATTATTTTACATTAGTTTTACTTAAAATTATTAAAGCTAAATCATAATATTAACTTTGGTAATTCGATAAAAATATGCCAATATCCATTGAAAGTACCAAGTAATAACAATCAATTGCTTAAATGAAATTAATTAACTGACTTAAACTTAAATTATCATCGTATTAAAACGCTCGTAACATATAAGTAGGTACCTATAAGTTGCGACGTGTGATCCTTACTAAAAAAAATATCAGAGACCCCTTTGAATCTAAGTTCACTTTAAATATCCCTAAAAACCTTCCAAAACTAGAGACTTCCACGACATTTGTATCTATAATATGTATATCTAAAACTAATTACAATTTTATTTTGTATGCCACATTGTCGTGGATGGCTCTATGGGATTACACTCGCTAAGCCCTAACAAAATGATCCCCGATCTCTCTAAATAAACACCGACACAAAGTTGCGTGTCAAAAGATGTACCCGTAGGTACTCATACATGCCATGACTAATAAAAAAAATACCTATAATTTATTTAAAAAATACCAAAAAATTGCGATTTGCTTATTACTTTGGAAAATTGCCAAACATATATTAACAACCTTCTTAATTTCGTGATTTTTTATCATACACCTACTGGTATACTTATCTCTAGATGTCAATTCCAGTCAAGAAATATGGTAGGTAAGTATGTTCATGCTTAAATATTTCTGGATAAAATTATAATTTTCATTCCGTGATCATTTTGTTT
This sequence comes from Cenopis cana, assembly GCA_951800055.1. Taxonomy (NCBI): domain Eukaryota; kingdom Metazoa; phylum Arthropoda; class Insecta; order Lepidoptera; family Tortricidae; genus Cenopis; species Cenopis cana. Next base: position 38,546,863 of record OX637471.1, on the reverse strand, counting down.
CCGGCTGTAATACCCTTCCTTACACGTATAAGTAAACATTTCATTTCGTTGGACGTGCAAAATAACTACACTCATGAGCAAAAATAACGGGTACACTTTCTATGGAAGTTCAATACAAAGTGTATTCATTATTTTTGCTCGTGAGTGTATAATTAAACAATTCGTTGTCGAACTTCGATATTTCATTGCTTATTTTTATTGCCTAATAATACTTTACTATTTTATCAGAGGCTTGAAAAATAAATCATCACTGATGCTTAAGTAATAATGCAAATTGAGTGGATCGGAGATTTTCTTTCATAAATTCTTCCTTATCCTTATTTTGGTTTTGTTTTGTAGGTAATAGAATCCAAGCCTCTGAATATATTATACAAATATTGCTTATACATTTTTGACATTTTCACAATATGGAATTTTTCAATTTTTTACGGGCGCTTCTGGAAACGTAACATAATTGTGCTCTGATAGTTATATAATTATTAAGCCAGAACTTATAATTCATTTTAATGTTTTATGACCTTCACAGCAAACAAACTACATACTAAGTTTATTCTTTTAAAGTGACATGTAAATCGAATATTATCAAACCAATGTATAAATACTTAATTCATGATTTCAATCGAAAGATTTTTTTCACCATTTATTTTATTTATATTTATCACTTGTTTACAGTCTACTTATCAGCAACATTTGGTAAGTTAAGACTTTTGTCTTAATAGTAATTACAATTGCATATTGCTTGGGTATTGCTCTCGTAGTACATAAGTCTTATCACTATATTGCTATGCTATTAATGGCCTAGTAGTCACATTAATTCTAATGTATTTATTGCTTAAGTTAATTGTGTATTGCTAGTTTGGACATTTTTAATTTATCACTGTAGGTATTTGCAAACTTAGTACCTATAATTGCTTCACTATTTCCCTTTCTTGTATTTTAAGTTACTAAAATTGGCGGGCAGATAGTAATTATTAAATTGGAATTTATGTTAATTTTGTTGTAGCACATTCATATTAAAAAAAAGATTTGTTGTTTATGTTCGTGGAATGTGTTGCTGTTTCATTTTAACATTGTAACTTTTTTCGCAGTAGGTACTTCCTTCACAGTCAACCTTTTAAGTTAATCACGATACCTACTATACTTTATGGCTACTACAACTAAAATATCAGTTTTGCACTTGATCGATTTAATTCTTTCATCGTAAATCTGTTTGATACCAGATAAGTCAAAAAAAGTTTTAGTAAATAATTATTATGGGTGGGTGGGTGGTGTGTCATGTCAAGACAACTGGCTGGCTGTGTAAAAGGGCACTTGCGTTGCTCAGGCTCGCGTCACGTCACGTCACGCGCCTGCAACCTTTAACAACACAACAACGCAACGGAGCAGTTCCCGCGTAGCACTAATGAGACTAAGTGTAACGTGACTTACTAAGTTTCAAATCTAAGTATATAACTGTTCTCTTATCTACTATAAAAGGTATTTAATACTACATCTACAAAAATTGTAAAGAAGGAAAATTTTGGTACACAGGGAAATATTTACAATTAATTGTATATATTTTTTGTATATAAGTTGGTTTTATTAGTTATGTTACTTATTCGTATTTTCTACAATTACAATAACGTTAGTATAAATATTTGAATAAAATATTTTGCTTTAGACTTTTATTTAAAAAGCATCTTGCGATTACTACAGAAGACAATGGGGACAGCTAGAGATAAAAGAGATCGAGGGAGATGCGAAAGGAGTACATAGATACTTCTAATCAGAAGGAGAAACAAATTTAAAACATATATAAACCTACCACCTAGTCAATAATAAAAACAATCACTTTATAATTTACTCAATATTCGATGTCTGATTCGATTCAAATTTTAATATAGTACTCCAAAGCACCAAAAACATCTAAAAAACTACCAAATTTCTCGATTAAACAATAAATATGAACTACATATAACCTACTATTGCTTATTCATTTACATTATATTGCTTTTACGCGCGACCATTGTCAGTTAGAAGATTTTGTAAAAAAAGATAACCTAAAATAATAGTGACAACTAGGGGAAATATTTAATACTAGATTTTAAATGTGGCACTACAACTACTAGTAGGAATGGGAATATACGTCTAGGATCGAGTCCAGTGCCTCCCTAGGCTTTGTGTTAGTCCATGCAATGGAAGCCGCTAATAGGGATGGAGCATTACGCTAGAGTGAGACGCAGGACGTACTATGAATCTCTGTTATATAGCTGCATCCCTCTGAGGCGGTCCAAACGGATTGCAATGGCTTGCAAGGGGATGGCAACGAAACTAGGAACATAATTATAAATGTGCATTTCAAGTTCTCACTATATATCCATTTACTTGACTTATTCATGACAATTGCAATGGGTACATATTGTGTAACTATTATCACCACGCGATACGAAGATCCCTATGATATGACACTTGCAGTGACATTTTATTTAAATAACCTCGGAACGACGTTTATCATTATCACTTCAATTATCGACATCTGTTATCGACAGCACCGCTTCCTAAAGCGGGTATTACACTGTCCTGAATTCAGAATCCTGACTAGTGGAGGGGAGTTGAAGCATCTCGCTCTAACGTATAGGTCCGAACCCTTCTAAGTGTCCTGAATTCAGGACAGTGTAATATCCGCTTTAGTCGATACAGACCAACGATATAACTTTTGCAGTAAGTACGTCACCGTGTATATTCCGCTAAGCATATTTCTGGGAAATAAGGGACAATTCAAGTTTCTTTCATATTGTTAATATTATATAAATGATACAATCCTACATAAATTAATCAGCTACATTCCCTAAAGATGCTTATTAACATTTCGATGTGACAGCGACGCTGTTCCGAGGTTATATAAATAAACTGTCACTGCAAGTGTCATAGGGATCTTCGTATCGCGTGGTGATAATAGGGCAGAAGTAAAATATCACATCACTTTTTCGTTGCCTTCCCCAAACGTAACAACATTATGTCCAAAACTTCAACTTAATTGAAAGAGGAACATCATCTTTTTAAAAGATATTAATTGACAGGTTGAAATTAAATTCACCAACAACGAATTGACTTGTGAGGCACTACTATGTGACAACTGTGATAACGTTACCGTATCGTGCTATTATTACCTCTTTTTAGGGTTCCGTAATTTTATAATAATATTCGGAAAATTGTTCGGTTCCTATAATTTTGTCGGTATTTTTTACGACTATGATTTCAGATGTACCTTAGAAGCCAGTAACAGTAAATTTACCACAGTTGGCAGAACCGAAGGGGCATCGACCTCACAGAATGACTAGACCACGGGAAGTATACCCATGTCTAAGTCCCTACATTTCTACCGCTATGGCGCTGGTACCTTTCCCTTCATGGGGATCCAATCCCTATTCCTTTACAACGCACTTTTGCATTCTGGTTCCTTTACACCACAATTATTGACGAGTTGTATCAATTACTAACTATTATTTTACGAAAGTAAAGCTTTTTATTCATATGAAAATTTTGTAATTCACATTCGCAGCAAACATGATTCCGCAGCGGTCCCTTTTTGGTCGGTGAGGCACATTGTGAAGTTATTGACAATATTATAAATATATTGACATGTTCTTACAACTGAGCTTGTGGTAAGTACATTATAAAGCTACTATCCAAAAGTGGTAATGGTCGATTGTCGAGCAAACGCGCGATGTTTTGCCATGCATAGGTATGCTAAATTATTTTTTATTTTGGTGTCAAATCACTCGAAATCAAGTTTGAATTAGTACCATTGTAATTTAATATCACGTAGCTATTCATATTGTATCAAGTTTACGTTTAACTCAAAACATTGTCGCAACTATTTTTCTGTGATTTATTCAGCATAGTTATATAAGAAGACCTATTAAACATGCCTGTATATTTAGGAATATCACGATCATTGTTCCCGTTTCCCCTGTGAGGTCGATGCGCGGGTTATCTACTCTACGGACTACGGGTTTATCAAGACTGCGTCATTAGGACAGCGGTGCGCAACATTTTAGTGCCTACATTATTATTGCTTTTCGAATACCCTCTTCGCGAGCCGCGCTCGCCTCCCTAGCCTAGTTATCGCTAGCTTATTCTACGTCACCGAGTACACAATCCCTGGAAAAGCTTTGAACCGCAGTGTTCTGTCAAGTGCGAAGAAACTTGCGCTTCGGGGCTGTGTGATACACTGGTGTGCCTATCCGATGTTCTTGAAGCCAAGTTGCCTAAAGTAAGTGCAAAAACACTGCGCAGTTGACAGAGCAGCGCGTCTCTGTATTACTCGTACTTCTGCAGGGGTTATGTCATCAATGTTCTACGGTTATTTTATTGCCAGTTATTTCAACTTTTCTAATAATGCACGCTCAAACTAAAGGCATGCTGTCTGTTTGGCGCGGCCCTGCCTGCCGCCACAGGTAGGGTTACCACCTGCTTATCATAGATAATAAAATTAATAAAGAAAAAATATTTGGAAGGCTCATGACACGCTTGACGGCATGTAAGACTAAAATAAACTATGCTAGCAATCTCGACTACTGATACTTAATTAAGGCTGTTAGGCGCCTTTTTATTATTAAACTATTTTTGGTGGTGGTAACCCTAGCCACAGGGAGCGTCCGTCGCGTCGCCGTCACCGATCACCGCTCACTGTCAGTGCCGCTTTTATTATATTTATATCCAACAGCGCGTTAGCCGTTAAGTCTAATTGGTACAGTCGAGATAAATATGTATTGTATGCATTTTTGGATCCTATTTCTGTGGAATATGGTGAAAAAATGTATACATATTAGTGCCCTTGTCTACCTACAATATACATAAATAAATATAATGTAACTCCACAAATACGAAACAATAAAATCAACCAAACCAAAAGTATTAGGCTAATAATATTAGGCTTCTCAGGCGGGGCTAAAGTAACACATACAGAAAATAAGTATGAACACGTATTTATGATTTAATACCCAATCGATTGCCTTTATGAGTTATAATTGTCGTAGGTACGTTTGTATGACTGTGAACTTGTTGAAGTTACCTATTTAGTTACTTCAAATTCTACGTTTCGTAAATGGGCCAATTTTTTTGGCGTTGTAGTTTTTTTTTGTTAGAATTGCATGAACATTGGCAGGTTGGAGGAGCTCCTGATTCTGTGCAAGTAAATAAAAATATACAATATGGCGCCGAAAACAATTTTTTCCCCATACATTTTATCTACTGAGTTACGAAAATCCCATACGTTTTGTCACTCAATGGAAAAAATGTGGGACACTGTAGGAAATCGTGCATATATTGTTCAGAATCAGGAGCTCTTCCAACCCACCAATTTTCATGCAATTCTAACGAAAAACAAACTACAACGCCAAAAAAATTGGCGCAGATAACACCAGGCCATATTGAATTTTTAACGAAATTAAAATTGTATCGGACAGGTAAAATGTCTTGGACGGTGAATGTGAAAAATAAGTAGGTAAGTTGTGTTACTTGTGTTATACAACTACCTACTGCTAAGTTTGTAGTACAGCATGACAGTCGCTAATTACCTGATTCATGCACTGAAGCACGGTGATTAATTTACGCGCGTTCATTATTTACGCCAATCATGGACAAAGGACAAATTCATTTTACAGATTGAGGATGGCTAATTTATTTGCTAATTACAATTATTGACACCTAAAACGTGTATTGATTTATGCCAAAAGCCACTTTGTTGTTACTGTATTGCATTCATGTTTTAATCACAGTGCAGTTAGTCCATTGTTAAGCCAATTGGTGGCAGTGTTCGACTCGAGAGTCCAGCAAGCTGTTTTTTAAAATAAAATGTCTGATTGGTTAATTATTTGCACGCAATGTTGGACATAAGGCACCCTTTCGTCAACTGAAGAGTGATAAAAGGTCACGGAGTGACGCATCATCGACGGACAGCGGCGCAGCGACGCGACTGGTCGCCGCTAAGGCACTGCCGCGGGCAGGCGCGGCGGCGTGAGCGCCTTCGGACGGAAAGTTTTGGCAAGTTTCATACCGAGGGCAACCGGATGAACTGTCAAAAGCGAGGACAGTTCAGTATCGGGGTGTGTCGTGTAAACTCGCTCCGACAGTCTCCAGCACCCGAGACGGAGGGGTTATCCTTGCTCCGTCGGCTCCTCGGCTAACTTACACCCTATCTCTAACCTACGTAGCGGTTGTAAAAATCACCTACAAAAGATATTAGTTTCATCCATATTTCAATACTATGTATATAAGGGTATATTTTTATCGACGAGTACATACATATAGGTAAATGTTTAACGTATCGGGACGTCTGACGCTACGGCCTACTGCCGCGGGGCGGCCTACGGGGGTACGGGGTCGTACGTTATTCGTTGTTTGCGAAACGTTGCTCGGGTATCGCGGCGCCGGCGCCGCCTCTCCGCGCCTCCTCGACGCGGCCCCACACTCCACACCTATACTCACTCATTCACTCGTACTAAATCAAAATACGACTAAACTTGCCTCTGAAGTGGGGACGCTGGCTCCCACAAAATATTGCTTGGTATTGCTTGTTTTCACGTTTCAGCACAACCAAAATTCTTATTTAATATGCTCGGGTGCCACGTTCCAGAGAGCTCAGATCGCGGGCGGTCGTCGGGCGCTCGCTCCTAGTTTAAAAATTGTAAATTTATATTATGCTATCAACTAAATTCATATTAATACTTTACGTTTAGTTGTAAACCATACTGCGGTTACGGTCCCTAGTTGCGTGTGCGCGGTGCGCTAGCCCGACTCGGCGGGCTCGGGCTGCGGGGAGTCGTCGTCGCGCACACACGCCGACTCCTGGTGCTTGTTGAGGTAGCTCTTCAGTGCGAACGTTTTGTGGCAGCGCGAGCACTCGAAGTTCTTGTCGGAGGAGTGCGTCTGCATGTGCGCGCGCAGGTTGGAGCGGTCTGCGAACGCCTTGCCGCAGTGCGCGCAGCCGTACGGCTTCTCGCCCGTGTGCGAGCGCAGGTGTCCTTGCAGCAGCCAAGGTCGCGAGAACAGCTTGCCGCACACGCCGCACACGTGCGACAGCTGGTGCGTCAGCACGTGCATCGCCAGCGCCGGCATCGACACGTACGCCTTGCCACACTCGCCGCAGCGCTTCGCCGACCCCGAGTCGAGGCTGCGGTGTGTCTGCTTGTGCCGAGACAAATTGGAAGATGTCGCGTAACGTTTCCCACACTCGCTGCAGGTGTACTTAGACTTTGGTTCGGGTTGTGGTGGTGGCTCGACGGGCGAGTTGACGTAGTTTCGCCGTTTGGATCGGCCGTCGCTGACGAAAAAAGCGTCGTAGGTGTACGCGACGGTTTCTCGTGGTCTTTCAGGGCTCTGCTCCGCGGTCACCGGCTCAGGTGGGGGCGGTGGCGGCGGAGGGGGGTCGGGGGGCGCAGGATCGACCCGTGGCGGGGTAGTGAGGAATACTGCGTGTTGACTGAGGTCGAGGATAGCGTGGGCCGCATTGAGGTCTTCCTCCGCGCGGTGAAGATGTGCGGCGCGGTTCTCGAGGCAGTAGGGGCGGTAGATGTCCTTCTTCTTGGGCGGGAGAGAGAGAAGAGCGCCCGTGCTGGTGTAGCACATGGAGATGGACTTGCCGCTCGCCGGTGGCGGGGGAGGAGAAGAAGACTGAAGCTGCACGTGGAGGAAAGGCTCGGGGGAGGCGGAGAGTTGCAGAAGGGCATAAGAGAGCGGCGGGGAGGCGTCGGCCGTGGCGCTCACCTCACTCGGCAGTCGGGCCGTGAACTGCGTGGAAGGCTGCTCCTCGGTGTAGCCTGCCGACAAACAACACAGGTTACATCCAGTTGCACTATCTACTTACAATAAAAATAATAAACTACGCTATAAGGGGATCAATTTGATGAGTAATTTAATTAACCCATTCTTAAAAATCTTAATCCATATTTGATCTTTTTCAAAGGTTTTAAACAACTGTCCAATATGTAAATGAGTTACAAAACCCTGAACACACAACCTACGAATGTAAGTATAAATTGATTATGATTAGAGTACATGCTAGTCCCCCGATGTGTAGGTACCTAAAATATCAATTCTTACTCAATATTATCGGTTATGTATAAGACATTGTACATCATAGTACTTAGGTATATTAGTATAAGGTATTAATAAGTAATATTTAGTAGTATTAACTTATATTTTTACTTAATACTTATTTTATATTATTTTGTAGAATTAAAAAAGTCTTCAATTGCCTAGGAACGTTTTTCGATTAGAATACCACACTCAACTATAAAGATGGCCAGTGACGTATGTACACTTAGCAAAAGATCGTCATCTGTTTTATCGTTCTAGTTGGGCTAGCGCAGCGCAGTATTAATAATGTACTTTGGCTAGCGGTCGTCGCAATAATTCAGCGCCACAGGTCGCAGGAGCCGTTACAAGTGCCGGCAACCTGTGGCGCGACCTGTAGCCCATCTCAAGGACATACCCAAAATATAGGTACCTACCTATAAATCCATATTTCGGTTTGCCACTTCTTTCCTATACATATATACAGTTTCTTCAAAAAATATCATGTGAATAATAAATAGTTTTTTGTATTTTCATACAAATTGTACGGAAATAAAAAATAATAAAACAAATAAAAAAACCGGCTTCAATACTTAAATGTTCAAATTTAAACTAAAAAGTAGAAAATAATTCATCGTCGGCCTCATCTTTGCCCCCTGGCTAGATGCTGGCCAAGAGCGATCCCATTTCTAATAATTAATAATAATAATAATCTAGCAGGGAGCAAGTCACCGTCTGCCAGAATTAAAATGAGAGACTGTTTTATTAAGCAGGCGTCCGATGTCTCACCCAATAGCCCAGCCATTAGTCCATCATCTTCACCTAATAACCCGGCTCATTTAGATTCCATCAACCAACAATAGTCCCTATACACCCTGGCGGGTGCTGCCTCTGTGTGCGTCCCATGATACGGGCAGGGACAGCATCCGCTCGGTGTATTCCTGCATTTCATTAAATTGACAAATGGGCCTCTACGTGTTGGCTATGTGGTACTCGATGGCACTTCGGTACCTCGGTACTTCGGCTCCGCGCACGCCTCCCAAAGGTCCGGGACACCATTGTCCCGTGAACGGGTAAGACATACAAATACCTAATAATAATAAACCCGCGGGGGCAGCTTGTGGCGAGCTGTCGGTGAGTGGCGACACCGCGGACCCCTATTCCAGAGGGCTCGGTTATCAGGTCCTCGCCTCTGCGCTTGCCTTAAGCGGCCGGCCAGAGTGGAGTCGCAAGAGCGGAACCTATGCTCCAGGTTAGAAGTGTAAAATGTCATAACGCCGGCGGCCTGCTGAACGGATTACCGGGATCTGGCTACCGCAGACTCACCTCTCGACAACCTTACAGCCGCTCAAAGGGATGTTGCCCCATTGTCGCACCGTGCGGGCGACTGTTTTGTGGGGCCCACTCGGCGAGCAGGCAAGTCACCGTCTGCCTTTTTACAATTCTGAGCCTAATTGTCAGGGCATGTGTCCGCTAGTCTCCCCCCATAACCCATTTTCCAGTCCATCCAATATTCATCTCAATAGCCCTATGACCTTAGTTCCCATCGCAGCCAAAAGGCTGCACTACAATAGTCTTTGCACCTGGCGGAGACCGTCTCCGGATGCATCATCGTGTGCGTTCGGAGACGATATCCGCCATGTGTATCTCTTGCCTTTAGATTATTTTTGTCTTAAAGGGGCCTCTGCGCTGTTGAGTTCGGCCCCACGCATGCCTTCCAAAGGTCCGGGACCCCATGGTCCCGACATATGGAAAAGACTACAAATAATAATAATATATTTATAACCGACTTCAAAAAAAGGAGGAGCAACGTGGCAAAAGATAGAGACGCATGGCTAGAGCTGGAGGAGGCCTTTACCCGAGAGGGGTCCAAACCAAATTAGTTACGTATAAGGAATATTTTGAATATTTATTACCTATCATAGTATCATGTTAGCAATTTTTTATTTGTTTTGGAATAAATGGGCTTTTTTCTTTCTTTTTATTTATCGATCGATGGCTCGGGAATCCTGCAAACCACTATTTATAAAACTTAATCTATTAACATTACTTTGCCTTTATATTTTCGAAATAGCCAATTTTGTTCAAGCCAAGTCAGAACTCTTTACCATTATTGACAAAGAAACAACTAGGCCACAAAGAAAACATCGTCTAGCATTACCGGAAAACAGCAGACTTGTACTTAGGAATAAGAGCGCTTACAGCATGTGTGTAAAAATGTATAATAAACTACCGGCGACATTGAAAATACTATCAGGTCAAGAATTTAAGAAAAAACTGTATAAAATGTTAAGTGATAACTGTTTTTATAGTGTTAATGAATTTGTAGGACATACATTTTGATAAATTTTGACATTTACCTATTTACTTATATTGATTTGAATTTTGAGATATTGTATTATTTATCTTGATTGACTTTTTTTATTTATTTTTTATTCACATTTTATTTGACTACTTTTACTACTTTTATATTCAATTCTATATATTTATTATGACATCAAAAACTTTAATATGATTTATGCATGAACTCATTTTGACATGGATGGATATACGTTTGCCAATACTTTTTACTCATTTTCCTAATTATTTTGTAGTTATCAATCAATCAATCAAAGGTGTTTATTTGTTAAGAACTCACTGAAATTTTCACATGCCTGATATGGCCGAATGTACTGGACTGAAACTGCAATGTAAAAGATCTATTGTATACTGTATATTCTGGTGAATAAAAAAATCATTCAAAAATCATTCATTCATTCATCAATCGGTGTCTGATTTGAACACTAGGTAGGTAAATAGTTCTAAAGAACTAACATCGTCCAAGACTATCGATTCTTTACCCGAATTACCCAAAACAACTGCTGAAACTTAAACCGTTAAGGTAAATATCACAAAATTACGCGTGCCTAATAGTTTTTGGAAGGATCATCATTTTTAATGTACGATATGCGAATTATAATCTAATATCTGATTTAAAATTCAGTAAAATGTATATTTTTATTCATTATGCTTTTAGATTAATTTTACTCAGTTGTATAAAGTTGCGGAAAGTTTCCAAAAAGTTGGAAAAGTTGTCGGAAATCTCTTGAAAATTTCATATAAGAAATTTCCATTTTACATTTCGGAAAGTTTCAAACCCCATACAAAAATGTGAGAAATTTCAGAAACTTACCCATGTGGAAAAATTCGCAATTTTGTAAAGTTTCCGATGGCACATCAGTACCTACTTGTATCACTGCTGGTTGCCTGATTTTAATTAGAACTAAGGTAATTTCGACTTGTTATTTAATTTTAAATTCTAACATTGTTACATTAAGTAATATATCTTAGTTTGAAATGTTTAGATGTTATCTGTTAAAATGCGATGTGCTGTTAGTGCTATTATATATAAAATAAAATAAAATGAACTTTATTCTGTAAGTAGGCCGCAATGGCACTTTTACAAGTCAAACCCTATATCTACAACCGAGCGCCTTAATGGCCTATCGTGCAGGGTAAATTCTCAGCGCCTGTCAAATTTCGTTTTTTTTAAATAATTTACCCCATTAACTGACACATGCATTATTCACGCACACTACCTCATTTTGCTGGGTCGGGTCTTGAGCCCATCTGCCGGCAAGAAAACTATGACAGCCGGTCAAATTTTCGGAATTTCCTTTGCATTGTTAAAAAAATCTCCACATTTTGAAACTGTAAAACACATACGACCTAGATAACATGTAGTTTTGTTACTATTCAAAAATTTAAGACCTTTCATAAAGCATTAACGTTTTAGTTTGCGTTTATTTCCTTTAGTAGAGTTAACTTTGGATTGAATTTTTATGATGCAGTCTTAAGACTGCACCGAGGAAATTACAGAATAATTGCGGTCGTTTGATCACTTGCTGTATTATTTTTACTAAAGCTTGAATTCTGTAATTCCTATATATGATATTTAAGGATACACTCTAGACATTATGTGTTTTAGAAACACGATTACTTATAGTTTCCTTGTATCACTACTAAAGGAAATAAACGCTCAGTACAACGTAAATACTTTATGAAAGGCCATCAATTTTTGAATAGTAACAATACTACATATTATCTAGGTCGTATGTGTTTTACATTTTCAAAATTTTGAGTTCTTTTTAACAATGAAACCGGCCGCCATAGTTTTCTTGCCGACAGATGGGCTCGGCTAGTGATGGGAAATTGCAGAGAATATTTCCATATTGAGAGAATATTCTCGGAAACATTGCGAGAATCAAAGAGAATATAACCAATACGGAGAATATAACACCAATTGTCGCAATTTACATAAAACCTGTTTTAATTGTATGAAAACCATTTTTTTACTAATAATGAAATATTTAATTACTTAAAATGTGTTTGTTTTAATACCTATTTGGGTTAACTTCATGTTAATTTAATGTAATATTTCCGTATTTTTCCATAAATCTAAAATGTACATACTTTTTGGTACATAACCTATGTACCAAGAAGTATGTACATTTTAGATGAAGAAACCAATCAATGACATCTGACATTTATTTAAATGCACTGCATGTGGCATATGCACTGTTGCTTGACTGTTCCAATCTCGATAAAACATTAGGTGTAAAAATATATAAAACACAATATAAGGTTTCTCAAATTCTGAAATGTTTTAACAAATTGTATGCACGTATCCCGTAGCTGTTTGTCATAGAGTTCAAATGTGAAGTTAATGGAAAGAATTAAAATTACCATGGGTTAGTATAGTTAATTGATATCTAATAAATCCAATAATAATGTTAGATAACTCTCTAGTCAAAGCATTGGAAGAGGAAGCCGTAGAGCACGAGTTAAGCTATTTTTTAAATGTTAAGTCCTTCTATTAGGTACGTAAGATGTGAGCGGAAACACGCTGGAATGGCGTTCAGTTTCAGTTCTATTTACTCCACTTATTTCTGTCACATACACAGGCTAAGAGTAAGTATATATAGACCTCATGCTCTTAGTTAAGGCACGTGATTACGCGGAATAAGTACCTTCCAAATGAAAGATAGTGGTACTTATTGTTTCTGGAAGGCTAAGTTTCATTCTCTAAATAGAGAGAAAGAACCAACTAAAAGCCCGCCATTTGTACTAATATAGTTTGTGCAATAAAGTTTAAATAAATAAAAGTAAATAAACTAACCCAAAAATGAAATGAAGTTGTTTATTGGCAGTAATCTGGTTAAAAATGTCTTACAAACATACATATGACACATACAAACAAACTAAAATAAATTACAAAAATCTTCTTCTTCTTCTTCTTCTTCTTCTTCAAAATGCTTATTCAATGTCAAACTTACAATTCAGGAAATCAGTTAAGTGCACTATAAAAAAAGTGAGTCAATTGCCATTTTATAAAGAAAATCGTAATTGTCTTCCTTCAAGTTTTTTTTTTGTAAGGCTACTGTTGTACACTTTTATGCTCATGTTATATGTTTTTATGTTAACAAATGTATAAATAATAAATTTATCTAACCAATATCTCGTTTTTTCCTTGCGCAGCCCCCGACTTACAAGCAGCTTATGAAAAAATTAAAGAATCTGGAAAAAATACCATGGAAGGCATAGTTCAATGGCTACAGGATTGTATGTTTCCACCGTAATATACAAACAGTTAAAACATTAACTTTGCGATAGTACACACGTTTGACAAGACAAAGTTACACTATTTTTTTAAGTTACCTAAGATACGCATAGTCGAAAGTCACACAGTGTTACAGAACCCTAAAAGAAATATTCTACTCAGAGAATAGAAGATATCGCATTATCATCTGATTAGTATAGAATATTTATCTACTTGCTGTTCGTCAAATCAGTTCTACTTCAAATGCTAGTATTTTTTTACAGCAGGAGAGATCGACAAGGCCAAAGAAAGCGCGGACAAAGTCCAATCGTATTTTGCAGATGCAGCCAACAAGAACGACATATCTGCTGATAAGTTTAAAGAAGTCATGACTAAACTTGCCGGCGACGCCGACGACCAGAATCAAAATGCGCACGGAGACAAAAAAGGTACAATTAGAAAATTAATAATGACATTAAAAAGGTGTGAAGAGTTTCTGTCCGTAACATATTCTCCCCGGCAATGCGCCACTTCGCGCATTCATCGTCAGTTAGGAGACGGACAACTTCGGTTCAGCAGGTTTCCGTACATCTCGTAGTGTCCACCTTTTTTTTTGGCTCGATGATAGCGGAAACGGACGTTCCTGTGTCGCGTCGCGGCCGATCCATATCCGTGTACGACCCAACCCAGCGCCGTCAAAAAAGCTACAGGTTCCTTTTTTTGCCATGATGGACTTCCCTGGAAACAATAGCATGCCGTTGTCTTCGCCAATCAACAGCTCCGGGACTGCATGCTCGTAACAAAGTCCAGTCCTTGGCAGCTCATGCAAATGTTTGTAGTCATCGACGTTCGCAACGATCTGAGGCATAAGTGGTAGTTCTTTCATATTTAGTTCGGACGTCGTACAGTTTCAGCGGCGTGTCGGAGCGGCCAGTTTCTTCAACATGGACGTGCTCAGAGTCTGGTTCTTCAGTCGTAGCGTTCACACCAACCTAGAGTCAGCGATTCGATATTTCCTTTCAGGTCAATTTCATCTGCGAGATCCTTCTCGAGTAGGGCAAGGGTACTTCCTTCATCCAGCAAGGCAAAGATTCGTTTTGACGCGATTGGTCCTTTAATTTTCATTGGTACAATCTTCAACAACGCCCGAGTCTCGGAAGTGGTTCTCGTGCAAGCCGTTGTCTCGATCGGTTGTTTCTAGGCTGCTGGTTCTCGTTTAGGTGGTCGTTTGAATGTCTGGAGTCACTGGGTGTACGCAGGCGGACGCTATTGAATCCCCAGGGCAATGAGGTAATACAAACGGTTAGAAACCAATTTTACTAATAGTATTTACTAACACCAAAAAATCTGTCCTTTTTGGAAAAACAATACTGTTTACTAAAAACAAGTAAATTGTTATTTGAATTCATTAATGTAGCTTTTAACATTAAATAAGAATGGTTTTTTTAATTTCTTGTAAAATTTTTATGGGTTTTATTATACCTGTTACTGGGAATTATAAAAAAAGTCACGGAACTTATTAAACCGAGAAGTTTTATCTAGTGTTTTGTTTCTTGGTTTTACTAATCCCATGACTAAAATTCACAATAGTTTGCTTGGAAACAATAAAGCAGCACTCTTATTTTCAGTAATATTTTACAAGAAATTACAAATTAAGTTCATGGAAATACGTTGTCGCAGTGTGCCTTATTATACTATTATCCTCTCTTCTTCAGCATCAGGGTCGTCAGGCAATGCTGCGGCCGTTAAAGTGCTCACCACCGCCATTGACGTGCTCGCCTTCGCCGTTGAAGACCTCACCGATGCCGTTAATATGCACGCCGACGCCGTTGACTTGTTGAATTTTCTTCTCTTCTTTATATGTGTGTTTTTAATTTTTATTTTTGTTGGTCTTTTGTACGCCGGCGTACATATTCACTTTAATTAAATCTTTATAAAGTTTTGTTACATCGGCATTATTATACTTTCTAATAATTTGTTAACTATTTGTACTGTCTTCTATAATCGGTTTTATATAAAATAAGTATATTTAAGTGATTAACAGGATCATTGTACATTTCGTATTTCGTACAACATTTCTGCCATATAACAATGTTCTTTGCGTCTTGCAACTTTGAAAAGCAGTTTTAATTCGACCCACTGGTCCAAAATGCGGCTAACCGCTGGCTCGATGGCAATCCATCTAAATACCTAGTGTTGCATCTTAAGGCACCTGTATTCGCAAGGCCTTCTCCATAAAACTCTGTACAAGTTTTATTCGTCAGTTTTGGCACTCCCGCATTTTTTTTTTGGTTGTTAAAATTAGAAATACAAAGAATGTCAAGCAAAAAAAATTAAAAAAAAAACATTTTTTTTCTTAAGGTTCTAGCTAACTAAGAAATAAGCGTACGTACTGACCAAAAATCATAAGTGTAATGCAAACACCAGCCACCACAATTAATCGTCTTATAGAGATCCTTGTGTAAACGAGTGGCTAAACCAATTGTACGTTTCATGAATGAGAAACTCAGCATTGCGGGGTAACGTTTCTTCGGACGCATGGGACATCGCTAATTGAAGGGAATGACATACGCATCGAACTAATATTAAGTTCCGATTGTTATTATTCGGCTACTATTATAACACAAGTTTTTTTTCATTAATCGCGTTTTTCGCGAGTTATTATTTGCTTTATAGCTTTTTTTACCAGAGTTGATTTTCGTGTATCGAAATTCTGCGCAAATTTGTTTCCAATACTTATTTTTTAATAGAAGCAAGTTTTCTTAGTAGATCATTTTCATACTCTCATTCCTCCACATTCATAAACCTTGTACGGACAATATCTACATGAAAACGTAAACTATGATACATTGAAATGTCATTATCATCAGCCTATATATGTCCCACTGCTGGGCACAGGCCTCCTCTCATAGATGAGAGGGATTGGGCAGTAGTCCCCACGCTGGCCCAGAGCGAGTTGTGGACTTCACATACAACTTTGAATTTCTTCGCGGATGTATGCAGGTTTCCTCACGATGTTTTTCCTTCACCGAAAAGCTAACGGTAAATATCAAATAATATTCCGTACATAAGTTCCGAAAAACTCATTGGTACGAGCTGGGATTCGAACCCACGACCGCCGCTTGACAGCCGCATGCTTGAACCACTGGGCTACCGTAGCATTGAAATGTACTCTACAATAAATATTGCACGATTTCACGTCGTCGGTCTTTGCACAGAGACAATTAGATTTCCGAACACCGGCGACCGTCCATCAAACATCTTAATTATTAACTGAACTTTAATATCAACGAAATACTGCACTTTATGAACCTTTTTTTAACCTGACTGTGGCTTTATAGGCCGGGCCCATTAAAGCGATGGGACTGCGCGGTTGGAGAGTGCCCTAGGGAAAATCCAGGGAAACCTTCGACACGACCACGCGGGCAGCTTAAACACTGGAATACTCTAAGTTTGCGCCCCAGTGAGGTTGGTTGAGCGGTTTTTCGGTGTTAGTGGAATCGAGCAACTGGGATTTTTGTCGCTGGTTCACTGAACCTATTAGCCTAGCTGAGAAGAGTCCAGCAAGAAACTCGGTTAGGCCCAATTATTATACTCTTTGCTAACCTAACCTAAATTTGACAGTAGCTAATATCTGACAAACGTCAGATTTGACAGTTTTTTGACGCACCAGCATGACCGCTCTGAGGGGACGCAAGTGAACCCTAACCTCTCGTCGCTATTTTTGATTCAAGTTGGCTCTAAAGCACTGGTCCTACCGCCGACGATGAGCGAGAAGCGATTAGAGCTAGAAACTAGAAACGGTTTGATGAGGAGCGAGAAGCGAGAAGCGAATGTGTAGTTCCTATAGTTTTGTCGCTCGGCTATGTGTGCGTGTGCGACGGGCGATTACTCGCACCACTGCATCCACGCTGTACAGTATGACCGCTCCCGCTGGTTGGGATGGTTTCTTAGCGTGAGTTTTGAGTTCTGACCGCCAAGCGTGCACCACTGAGCGAGTTTTATCTTTGATAGCTTTTATCGCTGTTGTGACCAACTAATATGAAGTGAGAATCGTCGCCGGCACTGTGAACGGAACACTCGGTGGGCGAGTCCGACTCGCACTTGTCCGGTTTTTTATGCAACTATGGTGGTAAATACGCGTAAGGTCCACCTGATGGTAAGTGGACACCGCAGCCTATAGACGCCCGCAGCTCCAAAGCAATCACGTGTGCGTTGCCGACCCTTTATAAAAATCGAGAAGTCACTGTGCGATTCTTGGCTTACGAATTTAATATTCTAAGTACCTATATTTACAAATATCTGTTAACATTAACACATTCAGCGCCAATGGTCCACCCGAAAGTCTGGATCACCGTTCGTAGGCAGTATTCGCTACATAGCGGAAAAACCATGAAACCGGCCACGAGCGTAGCGCGTCCAGGCGCTTATCGGCAATGAATGTGTTAATAGATTAAGAACTGACAGCAAAAATAATAAGTGATGTTATAACATTTCTAATTGGTATAGTTGTGTTAAGGCTTGTCTCTGGACTATAAATATGCCAGTCTGGCTACTGAGAGCCGTGACGTGCATCAGCAAAGAAAAGAAGAAAAAAATGCAATGCATCAGCATTGCATTTTTTTCTTTCAAGCCCCTCGTGTTGGGTGTCATTGGATAGCTCTTTCAAAAATATTGTAAGGTTTCTAAAACTTTTTTGATTCAAAAATCTGTTTGCGTGATATCAAGGTTTTATTAATCTGAAAGCGAAAGAGTAAACAACCAGTCTGGCTGGCAACACATTAGCAACTTCTATTTGGTCTGGCGTTGTCAGAAAAGTTAAGCTATTGAAATTAGTTTATTTCAACTTTTATAAAATTACTTGAATTTCCTGCTGATTTCAGCAACTCTTAAAACCAGTCTGGCATTGGTTTAGCAAGTAGTAAATAGTCTGGCAACACTAATACAAGATTATTTATGTTAATAATTCATGGAAAATAAAAAGTACAACGGCTCTCAGTAGCCAAACTGGCAAATTTATAGTCCAGAGACAAGCCTTAACACAACTATACCAATTCCAAATGTTATAAAATCACTTATTTTTGCTGTCAGCTCTTAATCTATAAACAAACAAAAAACAACGGAGTACGTAATCGGGGCGAATTATAGCTACTCATTTTAATACACAATAGTACAATACTTACCAAGGGCAGTAAAGAATGTCTCAGATCGCCGGTATTTGACGCCCGACCCGATGACAAGGGCGATAAATATGCGATCTGAGGTTTTTTTTATTACCGCCCGTGGTATAAATAGGTACTACTAGTACAACCGATTGAGCTGAAGTATACACGTTTAGTTTGGAAGACAATGCAATATTATGGTACCATCAAGTTAATTTGATGTTGGCAGGCGCGGATCCAGGATTTTGTTCAGGGGGGGGTACGTAATCGGGGCGAATTATAGCTACTCATTTTAATATACAATAGTACATTACTTACCAAGGGCAGTAAAGAATGTCTCAGATCGCCGGTATTTGACGCCCGACCCGATGACAAGGGCGATAAATATGCGATCTGAGGCTTTTTTTATTACCGCCCGTGGTATAAATATAAATAGGTACTACTGGTACAACCGATTGAGCTGAAGTATACACGTTTAGTTTGGAAGACAATGCAATATTATGGTACCATCAAGTTAATTTGATGACGGCAGGCGCGGATCCAGGATTTTGTTCAGGGGGGGGGGGGGGGGGGGGGCACTTTTGAAATATCCGAAAAAATATTGGTATGAAACGAGATATTATTGTATAAAAAGTGTTGATCACATTGTCAAAATTTACTTGCCCATCTCTTTCAATTATGTAGATGAGCGAGCGAGCGCAGCGAGCGTGAAATTTTTCGAACATTAGGATGCAAATGCGGAAAACTCTTCATAGGCATAAAGTCATAATCATATATATATATATATGACGAAATTTTTGACCAATAACTATGATGCAGGTGCGGAAAATAGGTATTTTGTGTATCTTTGGCACCCTGTGGTGCTTGGTGGCACCGGTCGCTGTCACCCCTTGGAGCTTGGCACGCGGGGCGGACTGATTTAACCTCCTGAGGTTAAATAGTGAATTCCAGTGTTTTAGCCAGTTTTGGCAAACCTTATTAGGTACCTATAACGTTATTTACGTTAATTGGGATTTGCCAATGGATGTGCATCAATGCAAGACCAAGAAGGCGGTTTTCGGTCATTGTGGATCTTAAATAAGTTTTAAGACGAAAACGACTTCTCGGCACTTGCATTGGTCACAGGAAATGTGGCAAGGATAAGCATCAGCTCGTGTATCAAGGGGGATGCATCTTTGTCGCTTTCTCGGTATTTCAATTTTTAATTGTTCAATTAATTTAATTTTTTTAATTAGCAGCAGTGCATATCAGTGACTTTTGAAGTTTGATAGCTTTTTTATTGTTAAAAGTCGAAAAAAAATCCTATGTACATCAGGACATTGGCAATTGCCCCCCCTGACGCGGGCTTCAGGGGGGGGCAAATGCCCCTGTTGCCCCCCCCCCCCACCTGGATCCGCGCCTGGATGATGGGGACTAAGTTGGCTATAGTAACTCCTAAACTACTGATATACTCGTCGTGTTTGGACTAACTAGGACCGTAAGAAAAAGTACAGTCGGCAGGCATTAAAAGCTTGTACCAAAAATGAAACTTTTGGCAGAAACTTATTTTAACAATTATTAAGTAACTGCCGCCTGTTGTTTGCCTCTACTCATTGTCATTATGTACTGTTATGTATTACTTTTGTTGAGGTTATGCAATTAAGAGTATTTGTATTGTATTGTATTGTAACTGAGGTGCGCGGAAAACTTCAAAGGAACGGACCACATCAACAGACCGATGCGAATATTAATTTGTGTCTAACTAGCTTAGTACTGCAGTTGAGTACCTACGTGTCGAAAATACCGATTATAGCGAATTAACTCGAGGCAAATGGAATACAAATCAGTCCGTTTTCAGATACCTACCATTAAAATAGGTCCGGAAAACGTCCGTGGTCCATCAAAATGAGACCTATTGGAGCTGCGACGCATATAGTTGGTTCTATTTATTACCCGACGGTTCCAATCATCGAAACGTTACAAAACCACCCGCACCCGTCGATTCGGCAATTGCCAGAAAATCGATTTAACAACTTGTTGGTTCGCGGCGTGAATAAATCGAATGGTCCGCCTCAGCGGCTGCACCATTCGATTAATTAAGGCCGAGCGAGCGCGGAATAAAGACCGGTAAACTGTACGTATTTACGCTTTAGTAACTAAGTATAAGCTCGTATCACCCAGTAAAATTGACAAATTTAAAACTCTCAAACGGTGGTACAATGTCGAGTATCAACCTACAGTGAAATATGAAATGTGGTGCAATAATTGAAATGAACATACTAATAATGCCTGTAAATAACACACACACTTTTTCACCTAATTCCATTGAAATAAGGTGCAAAAGTGTATACATATTTATGCCCTTGACTGTACTTAGATCGGTTATTCCACGAGGAAGTACTCCGCTTCTTCTGATACTACGAGTACTAGTTTGAGCTGTGTTTTGATCATTGCTTAATAAGAGTAGTTAGCGCCTACATCTACTATATATATAAAGTTGATGGGTGACTGATTAATCACCGCCCCGCCGAAACTGCCGGTCCTAGAAATTTGAAATTTACACTATAGTTAGGTTATATAACGGAGGCAAGGGATAAGACGGGATTTTTGGAAATTCCACCCCTAAGGGGGTAAAACAGGGGTGCAAAGTTTGTATGGGGGGCAATAATTTTTTAAAGGTATAGACTTGAAACTTTGTACAAAGGCTCCTTAAAATAAGACAATGAAAGTGATATCTGCGTTTTCAAAATTTTCGTCTCCTAAAGGGTTGAAAATAGGGGTGAAATATTGTATGGGGAGCAATTTTTTTTTAAAGTGAGAGTCTTCAAACTTTGTATGAAAGTTCCTTATAATAATACAAAAAAAGTAATTTTCAGCGTTTTTCTAAATTCATCCCCTAAAGGGGTTAAAAAGGGGTTCAAAATTTGTATGGGGAGCAAATTTTTTTTAAGTGAGGTACTTCAAATTTCTTACAGAGACTCTCTGTTTAAATAAAACAAAACAAATTTCTGCATTTTTTGAAATTCAATCCCTAAAGGGGTTAAAAAGGGATTCAAAGTTTATATTGGAAGCAAAAATTTTTTGAGTGAAGGACTTAAAATTTCTTACAGTAACTAACTGTTTAAATTAAATACTACAAAACTAATTTCAGCGTTTTTTTTTAATTCATCCCCTCAATGGGTTAAAAAGGGGTTCAAAGTTTGTATGGGGAGCAACATTAATTGAGAGACTTTCATTTCACAAAAAGACTGTTTAAATGATTTCAGGATTTGTGGATTTGGATAGATGTTTGAAACGAAATTTCTACAGGTCCATAATTAAATACGTACAGTAACGAAGAGAAAACGACAAGATACTGTGTCAACTCACACAAAAAATAGCCTAAGTAAATGAGAGTTTTTAACCGATAAGTAGGTACCTAAAGGGATTTTAGAGGGGTTGAGAATTTGGGTTGACCGATTTATATCTGTACAGCATATTAATAATTTGGTCTCACCGGGTAAAAGTACCACAATTATTATACCGTTTCCTGGATATTAAGATGTTTTAACTAAAAACCGAGCTCTACGCAGACGAAGTTGCGGGCAACACCCACGGGCTAGTATGATATATAATTATTTGTATTGAAGATATATTTTTAAAGAATTGTAAATTTTATTCAATATTGATGCTATTTGTTCACTTCAAGGCATCTTTTAAAGCGCTCGCACCCGCTGTTAACGCTTGCGACAACGTATTTCCATACTCCGCCAACTTTTTGGACAATTCGTCCGCATTTTGATTCTGGTCGCCGGCTAGTTTAGTCATGGCCTCTTTGAACTTATCAGCAGATATGTCGTTCTTGTTGGCTGCGTCTGCAAAATATGATCGGACTTTGTCCGCGCTTTCTTTGGCCTTGTCGATCACTCCAGCTGTCAAAAAAAAATACGAGCATTGTAGGTAGAAGTGATTTGACGAACAGCAAGAAGATGAATATTCTATGCTTATCAGATGATAATGAGATATCTTTTATGCTGGGTAGAATATTTCTTTCAGGGTGTCTGTAAAACTGTATGATAGCTGTAGTTACTCGTTGTCAGTGGTAGTCTAACATCCAAAAAGTAGACTTTCGACTATTCGTATAGAACTTTAAAAACAATAGTGTAACTTTGTCTTGTCACAGCAGTCCAAACATATTGTATACTATTGCAAAGTGAATGCTTTAACTGTTTGTATATTACGATGGAAACTTACAATCCTGTAGCCATTGAACTATGCCTTCCACGGTATTTTTTCCGGAATCTTTAATTTTATCATAAGCTGCTTGCAAGTCGGGGGCTGCGCGAGGAAAAAACGAGATGTTGGTTAGTTATATATATGTATATTTTTATTACTTTATTTACTTTTTAACCGACTTCAAAAAAAGGAGGAGGTTCTCAATTCGCCTGTATGTTTTTTTGTTGTATGTTTGTTACGCGATTACTCCGCCATTTATGAACAGATTTGGAAAATACAATTTAAAATATAAAATCTTCTACACCACCTTTTGCAACATAGCCCTTGGCGTTGATCCTCTACTGGCTGGCCTACAGTGCTTTGACTAGTAAGTTACCATTATTATTGGAATTAGTAGATAGCATTAAACTATACTAACCCATGCTATTACATTAACTTCACGATTAAACTCTATGACAAACTGCTACGGGAGACCTGCAAATAATTTGTTACTACATTTCAGAATTTTAAATTCCTTCCCTTTAAACCTAATATTTTGATTTGCAGTGCTAAACGTCAGACTGACATTGATTAGTTAGGTACTTCCACGTATTAGGTAACGCTGGCAAGAAAACCAGGAGAAAACTACTTTCGATTGACTTTCGAAGTGTGTTGTGGTTTAATTTCGTTGTGTATTGACCTCCTTTACTGAGTATTATATTCCTTGGTATTGACTGGTATTGACACTTTATTAAGTGCGTCACCCTGACATTCTGTCAAGGTCAGTTGACGTTTGTGAGATTTTTTTTTTGGCATTTCTCATGTTACATTGCCGCTCCTTAACGATAAATAGGTACATGACATAGTTATAAATTACGCGTGTAGATAAAAAAGTCTAGCCAGATAATTGCCTTCTTGTATAGTCCGCAGTCTGTGATAGTTTACAATTTGGGCTGGGTTGTGAGGCCAGCCGTACTCTTAGACGCGTCCTCTCTTGTCCCTGCCATGTCTTCCGCACGCCATTCTGGTAAGGCACAGTGATATATATTTTAACAAACTGTAACACCTATTGTACCATGTCATAAAATTGTCTCTAACAAGATTGGGTAGGTACGTTAGCCACAAAGAGCGCACTTAAGGGCGGAACAGCGAAACAACCCACCACGGGTCTCTGTTAAATATGCCAAACCAGGGTATACAGTCGCTGTGGCCGAAATCGGTCAAGACTATCAGCATCATCATCTATGTGATTATAAATAACTACTCAAATAATTTCGATAATAACACAGTTTCCATTGGTAGCTTCTGTCCGACACGCGCGCAATGGCGAAACACGATATTATACTTGCTTAGATAATTCCGTTTTTATACGTAAAAAGCACTGAGGTAATACTAATAGAGCAGACATCTCAACTTGATTTCTTGTCGCATGAGTTAGGGTCAAGTGACACAAGTGCACTCAGTCTGTGCCAGACGGCTGTGATAGTTGGACGGATGACGTTAAAAAAGCGTGCGGGTAAATATGCCTACCTGTGTACTGGAGCACAGCACAAACCATTCAGGAAAATCAAATAAATGTCAAGGAGTGACTTCTCAGTAGTAATATTACTGGATTTTCGTTAAATTCGCCTATAATAATATTTGTTGTATCAATTTTAAGCCATGCCGACGCGTCATGTGGCCGCCATGAAATCATAGAGTAACGAAAGAACGATTACGCAGACGGGACAGTAGAGACGTGCAATGTTAATAGAGATAATGAAATCAAATAATGTGCTACAGTTTAAAATATTTTATATTATTATATCTACAGCAATGCCATAAAACCTCTATAATGATTTTGAAGAAAGTTTAGGATTAATAGTGGTGTAAAAGTATGAAATGCACATAATTTGGCGTAAAAAAATATGCTCTTATTGTAAAATCCACACTGCTGTTTTTAATGCTTTTCATGATGCTCCATTACAAAAATAACTATTAATTTTCCCATTGTACATACGTCGTGAATCACTATAAGGTAGCTAGGATAAACTGTATGTCGCATCTGTTGCGCGCTCATTCTTTAATCAAGTCTGACAACGTCTTGTGTTTGAAATGTCTGTTCTAGTGTAACATATATTTCAATGGTAAAAAGCAATCTTCTTAATTACTTGATTTCGAACCAAGCGCTTTTCGTCATATTTTATATTTTTTATAATGCGCCCTGCCAGCATGTGTATTTCCGAGTTCATATTAGAATTAGAATAGCGTTTTATTGATTGATGCTAGGTATACTAGGGTGTTTCATTTTTCCAAATTTTCAATTTTCATTTGACTTTGCTTGGTTTCTTGATCTCACTTACCTAAAAGATTTATATTCCAAAATTCGTGAAAATCGGTGAATATTTAGAGGTTGCACACTTTGACACGTTTCTTCTCGAGCAGCTATTTTTTTACAGTGGAGGCTAAGAAAGCGAATAAGTGGTTCCAAAGTGTCATTTGCCTACTTACGGTATTTAAATGTGGATAGTAGGGTCGACAAAAGGGCTACGAGTGTATATTGTATATGTATAATTTATTGTTGGTATTCTACCCTAAAAATGAGTAATAAATGCTAATCTCGTTGCTTGAAAAAGTTCCTTGCGATGAACTTTTAGGAGCTCGGCTCCCCTCCAGGGGACAAGTGTTATTAGTATCACAAAGAAACACTTTCCGATGCTGCTAAATCAACTAGTGCTATGGCGGAAGGCCAATATTCCTATTAAGTGTATCCGAGCTGGAATAATACTACTGTACAAGGAATATCAGACTTTGGGTACAGAGAAATTTAGGAACACAGATACGGCAAGTCTAGGAGGGTGATTTGGAAGACCTGTTTGATAAAGACTTCCTTATGATACAGAGAGAGGATCGCATGAGTTCGTCAATGAGTGATGTCGACAAATTGTTTTGCTCAAAAATGACAAGAAAATAGATTGAAGAAAATAGTAGAGACGCTGGAAGGTAATTCTTCTCCATCGTCTCACAGTGACAAAGACGACTAACTTACTTTGCTAATTTAATCTGCGTGGCCATATCATTGGTATATGTTTTGACACTGTTACGGCATCTAATACAGAGATCATTCAAGGATTATATTGTATCCGAATTTAAATAGAATTAAATGAGATAGAATTTTGTTTTGATTAGCCTGCCGTAATCACACCCATGAACTTATATTAAACTAGCGACCCGCCCCGGCTTCGCACGGGAGCAAATTTTACACATAACCCTTCCTCTTGAATCACTCTATCTATTACAAAAAACCGCATGAAAATCCGTTGGGTAGTTTTAAGGATCTAAGCATACAACGGGACAGACAGCAGGAAGCGATTTTTTTTTATACGTGTAGTGAAGAACTTATATCTACTTACTACTCGTTGTGTGCAACCTCTAAATATGTTCCAATCTTCTTGAAATTTGGTATATAAGCTTTTTAAATAAGTGAAATCCAGGGGGTAAGCAAAGTCTGGAAAAATAATACAATTTTTTTTTCTCCATACAAAGATGAAACACCCTAATGGTATACATTATTACAACACTAGTATTAATAAATAACATTGATGAATTACATTACTATAAAAATTACATATTGAAATAAAATGCATTAATTTCTTTTCTATTTTTATTACTGTTTTTCAGTTCGTATAACCTGGACCTATTTATGGCCCAATAAATTATCTCTGTCATAATACTCATAATTACATAAGATTGAAAGTGCCATGTCAGTGTCGAGCACAGGGACGTTTACCCTACAACTAGTGGGTTCGTCAAATGGAGGACATAGTTAGATGTCGTCATTATTTTATGGGTATTCACTGACGTCCTTTTTTTGTTACGTATAGGCTCCGATTTGCAAATGGCTTACAATAAACTTAAGGAATCTGGAAAACAGAGCGTGGATGGTATAGTACAATGGCTGTTGGATGGTGAGTTTCCACCTTGTTGTACCAATAGAGACTTCAGTTCAGTGTTATATAAATTTCTGAATGTGAATGTACGACTGCTGCTGTTGCATCATAGGTAAAATAGTTATTTTGGTCTCGATTCTGTAAACTACGCCTCTCGTGTAAGAGATATACGTTTAATGTCTTCTACGCACGTGATTTCAATATAGCGTACTGTGTCAAGTTTAATTTATATTTGAGTGAGTTAAAATGAGGTAAAGAACCATTATTTTTAACTTGATTGACTTTGATTTTGTCGTTTAGTTTCCTCGTCTTGTCAGAACGGCTTTTTAAATAACTCGATATTTTGCACGCTACACGCCCTTAAGCGGGCCATTATTCGCGCGTATCAACTGCCTCACGACACGGACACATTTTGACGAATTAGCTGAAGATGTTGGTAGCATTTCTGAGTTAGTTAGTAGAAGCCGCGTACTTCTAGCAAATAACCGGAAACGGAATTAAATATTTAGCCAATTCGCCTAATTAAAAGAAAAAACATGAAAGTGTTTTGTAACAAACGCCCAAATAATGACCCAAGGTTATTTTTGCCTTTGTAGCACTGTAATACTGAATATTTACGCATTGTCTCCTTCTCAGCTAAAGTGATCAACGAAGATACTGAGGAAAAGGTGCGGTCATATTTCGCAAACGCCGTCGACAAGAGCAATATAACAGCAGAAAAGTTCAAAGAGGCCATCAATGAATTAGCTACTGACCAGAAGAAGAGTATAGAGGAATTATCCAAAATATTAGCTGAGAATGCGAGTAAGTTAGTAAACGCATTCGAAGCCGGTACGATCATTTTTATACAGAAGCTATGGAGTTAAAAAGTGCTAACAATTCTTTGATTAAGAAACGAATTTTCTTAAAATTTTATGTTTGTGTTATAATTATACATTAAACTGATGATGATTTTGTTTCGGAATTCGAAAAGTTAGTATATGTAAATACTCGAATAACTGAACTGGGCCCATATTTTAAACAATAGTAGATTGTTAACCAAGGGCTGAAAGCCACCCATTTCTGCCGAGATATTTTGGCGCTCGAATCTACCTAGTCCCAAACAAAGCAAAGCTTGTACTAACGCGACGATATACATACATGGATAAATGCATACTTGAATACATAAAAAACACCCACAACAATTATACGTGTTCATCACATAAATAAATGCCCTAACCGGGAATCGAACCCGGGACCTCCAGCTTCGTAGACAAAAAAAAACAAATATGCACATTTTCGTTTCATTTTTCACAAAAGACAAGATGTAAAACAATATTGACATGATCTAAAAATTAGGAACTGTGTTATTTGCAACGCGAAATACTTGTTATTGTTAAATTCAATAACTATTATTATCATTCACAAACATTTTCTGAATCAGTGAAAAAAAACATTTTGGCGGGAACTGACGTTAATGGTGTTTGTGTATGGACCATTTTATTTCATTTATTTTTAATAAAAAAATTATCGGCTTAAACGCTCAGACTAATTAGACTCGACATCAAATAATAATACCTACCTACTGTACGAGATGGTCGTATACAACTTTATATAAGAGCGACAGAGAGAGACATAGACATATGTTTTGTTGTCCTTGTCATAGTTTCCCTTTTTTATCTGCCACAAACTATTGATATTACTTTCGACTGTGGCAAAAAAAACAAACAAACAAATTAAGGAGGTTGTTTATGGTAATCAATCAGGCATTTGAACAAGTAGGTAACATAAGATCTCTGTAGAATCTGTACTATATGGCTGTATTTGTATAGGTTAGTGCCTTTGCCCAATTTAACTCCGATTTCCCATACAATTTTTTTTTATACTTTTCTGCTCTAGAGCAGAAATGGACCACTTTCAGCACGCTACTTATATGAACAATGACCCACTTTCAGAGTATGAGAAATGAAATATAATTTTATGGAACAATTGTAGTTTTAACGGCGTTTCTCATGAAGAAAAACTTATATAATGAAATTAATTTTCTAATTCAATTAAATGTTGTGATAGTTTTCAATTGCAGTATACCTAACCTCAAGTTATTTAATTGCCAATGACTCTAGTTGGTTATTATTATTAGATATTTACTAACGATTTACCAAATAATTACAAGTACAACTCTGTAGTTTTCTTAGAGATTGTTATTTATTTTCGATACTCACGGTAAGATAGATAAGATAATTTATTGAACATAATAACAGACATACAAAAACAGTTTGTTTGTAAGCAGCTGCATTAGTAGGTAATCAAGTAATCAAGTAAAAAAGTAGTATAAACTGTGTCGCAGCTATTTACGCCCACCTCGGGGCATATGAAGATTATGTTCTAACATTGTTATTTGAATGTTATAACTAAACATAAGTATACTTAATTACTATAGTTATGTTAGTTATGTTAGTCGAAGAAACTAACAGTGTAGTGAAAAGCAAAACTATTCTAAATTATTTACCAATATACAGTTTAACTGGTATTGAAATGTGTTATTAATGTTATTATATATTAGCTACCACTAACAAGTGCTTCTCATCATAATTGAGGTTTTGTAAAAACTTAGTAACTTTATTCTTGCATACCCAGTATGATAAAGGATAAATGTTTAACAGAGTGTTCAATTTGTTATACAGTTTGGCCGAAAGATAATCATAATAACGTTTGACCAGAGCAATACGAGTAGGTCTGACTAAGTATACAGATACGGGCAGCCCGTCGTTTTGTAATATTTTTCACTAAAGGGGTGTCAAGGTGTTTGCGTAGTACAGTTTTTAGAACGAATAATTGTCTTACAGTTAAAACCTTAGCTAATGTATATCTAGGGTAGGATATCGGACGGGTTTACAAAGCATAACTTTAAGGACAGCTCTTTGTGCTCTCTCTAATCGAAGGAGTTTAGTTTTCCCTGTTCCGCCCCAGGCCGTTAAACAATATGTTAATATAGACTGCTAGCGAGAAATATACAATCTTTAGAGTTTGTTGATTAGCAACAGTTCTAAGGGTCTTAAAGATATAAATTAGTTTTCTGATCCGTCCGACTGTGGCCTCCATCTGGTTGTTCCATGACATAAGAGAGTCTATAAAAACGCCAAGATATTTAACATAACACGATTGTGTTAGCACCGTACAGGAACATAGATTATCATGTGGGAAGTTACAGGTGTGGGCACGGACAGACATAGTAGACGGGGGCAAAGACGATGATTTGGGGGCAAAAGTTAAGAAAGTTGCTGTGTTTGTTGATTTATTGTCAATAAGTTTTTTGCTAACCACTGCATTACTATTCTTAACGTATTTTCGGCGAGAACGCGAGTCTCCTCCCATGTCGGCGCTTGTACAAGAAGAGCAGTGTCATCAGCATAAGCAAAAACTTACGTTACTAAGAGCTAAGTTACACAGGTCATTTACATATATCAAGAATAAGGTAGGCCCGAGGACGCTACCTTGAGGTACTCCAAATGACAGAGTCTCTTCGTCACTGTTATAATTGCCTATGCGAACTTGCTGAGTGCGACAACTGAGGTAATTTTTGAAAGTGTCATGTACAAGTCCTCTTACCCCAATGCACTCTAGTTTTTCTAGAAGAATCGGGACAGAGACAGTGTCAAATGCTTTAGACAAGTCAAGAAAGATGCCAATAGTTTTATATTTGGAATTAAAATTGATTATAATTGAATTTGTGAGAGCCAGTACCGCCTCCTCTGTAGATTTTCCACGCCGAAATCCAAATTGATTGTTAGAATGAAGTGAATAAGCGTCAAGGTAGTTAATTAATAGCGAATTTAGAATTTTTTCAAAAAGTTTTAGAGAGCGTTGTTAATACGGAAATAGGTCTGTAATAGGTCTGCTATAACGGTCATGTAAGACAGTGCATGGCCTTGGCCGTTATACCTTGTTTATCCGTTTATTCCATCGTTTATGCACTAACTAATCTTCGTGAAATTCTACGATAAGGTCCCAGTGCTCGACACTTTACTGCCCAATAGATGACATGTAAAGAATGACCTCTATTATCAGGTCATGACATAAGTTTGAAAATGCCATACATACATCGTCATTAATTGTATAAGTACATACGGCATTGGGTGATGAGTGCCGAGCACAGGGACGTTTACCATACAAATTAGTGGGATCGTCTTGGAGGTTTTGGGCATCTGAATTTCTGTTCATTTTCATTCTTCCTAATAGGGATGTTGACACATAAAAAAATCAATGAGTCCGAATTTTCTCGAAAAAGGATCAAATTCTCAATCAAATAGCGAAAAAAGTAATTCAAAAGAATAAATAATTACATAAAAGTCTTCAAAGTTTTAGGACGGGGCAGGGTGATTCCTATTGCAAAATTTAAAATTTTCTTTAATTGTCCACACCGGGCCCCAGTTGTTAACGACTCTTGAGTGATTATTTTTGACTTTAACTATTTTAACAGTTAGGGACCCAGGTACCTATAGAGTAAACTGAAGGCAACAATAAGTTTAAATTGCACTCTGATTTCCTTAACTTTCACTTAACTTTCGGGCCGTAGTGGACATCAATTAACTTTAACGATAAGAATCACCCGGCATTTTCTGTCCCTGTTCCGCAAAACGCACCTCTGTATTGAACAATCGTCATTTATTATGGCGCTCGAGGTCAGTGACGTCACTGATCTGTAGCGCTTTCTCTCTCTAAAGACATTCTAACGGTTGTTGTTTCGTTATTTTTTGACATATTTGAATAGGATTTTCACTATTTGGCATAGTTTTATGTATTCTTTCGTATGGAGTAATATTAAATTTTGAGTCAACATCCCTATTATTTTATGTTTACCGGTAAACTGTAACCGGCAACCGTACTGCTTCTAGAAGATCACACGGTTCGAAATAATTGCCATACGACAAATACCTAAATGGCGTTTTCACCTTATTTTTTTGTTACACAGACTCCGACTTTCAAGATACCTACAATAAAATTAGAGAATCTGGAAGGAATACCGTGGACGGTATTGTCCAATGGCTGCAAGATGGTGAGTCTTTTTCATATTTTACTGAGTAGGCAGAGCAGGCTCCAAGTCGATATTTGTTTTATTTTATTTGTTTTAAAAATTGCGGACCGTATTCTGACTTTCGATAGATTGTATAGATCCCAGACATCCAATCAACAATTGTTGCCAACCAGTTTTGTTTTCGCCCTCTATGCTATGATGTCATTAATCTTATGTATGAAAAAAAAAACTTCCAAATACTACCGAGTGAGGTATCAAATCAAAGGGTTCAATAAGCTGATTCCAAAACTATACCACATCATGTTAAATATTACCACATGGTAACATGGTAAAAATGTACCTATATTTGTAATCAGCTTATAGAGCCCTAGGAGAGAGAATATTACGAGTCATTCGACGTACATATATTTAAGAAAAAATCATTCAGCTCTTCAGATCACAAAGTTGGTGTGTTTTGATAATATTTTTTTTACGAAATCATTGGCTGAAATGGCATGGTGTGTGGGGTATCCTTGTAATCAACTCATGAAGCCCTAAAATTTGATGCCCTACTAGGCGGGTTTCTAAAGATTTTTTTATATATTTTTTCATACATAAAAATTATGACATCATATCATAGAGGGGGGCCACAAAACTGAATGGCAACATCTGTTGATTGGATGTCTGGGATCTAAAGCTATACATTATATATCAGAAATGAGAATGCGGTCCGCAATTATTGCAAAGGAACAACGTTATGGAGCCTACTCTAAGGGGCTTCGGTGTATTTGTGCGAGATGCTGATGTGTGTATGTGATACTGATATAAGTACATAAGTATGTTTAAAACTAGGTTGGTAATACCATAGGCATATGTAAATACAATACTATGAGATTTATAAGCTTAAGACTGAAAATTCGAGTATTCTAATCAAACACAGTAAAACAAAATTTACTTATAAACAGCTTACCTATACTCATATTATAAAATACCATAACAGTCTAATGCTACTTAGACTTTAAGATTTTAAGAACTATCCCCTAAAATTATCTGTACAAGCACCAAGGTATTATTAGAGAGCTCGCATTATCACTTTTTCAGCTAAAGTGATCGACAGAGCTAAAGATACTGAGGAAAAGGTGCGGTCATATTTCGCAAACGCCGTCGACAAGAGCAATATAACAGCAGAAAAGTTCAAAGAGGCCATCAATGAATTAGCTACTGACCAGAAGAAGAGTATAGAGGAATTATCCAAAATCTTAGATAAGAATGCGAGTAAGTTGTACGATAAGACGATGCATGGCCGTTATATCTTGCTTATCGTGAAATTCTATGATAAGGTAAACTCCCAGTGCTCGACACCTGAGTGCCCCATAAATGACACCTATTAATGACCTCGGTCATCATTTCATTACACAAGATTGAAAGTGCCATGTCAGTGTCGCGCACAGGGACGCTTCCCCTTAAACTTAGCGAGTTCGTCAAATGGAAGACTTAGACGTCGTTATTATTTTATGGGTATTTACTGACGTCTACTTTTGTCATATAGCCTCCGACTTGCAAACGGCTTACAATAAACTGAGAGAATCTGGAAAACAAAGCGTGGACGGGATTGTGCAATGGCTACAGGATGGTGAGTTTTTTAGTAGATTGTTAACCAAGGGTTGAAAGCCCTTGCAGACGAGATATTTTGGCGCTCTCACTACGTTCGAGCGCCAATAATTCAAGGCTGAAATGGGTAGTTTCACCCAAGTTAAACACTCTGCTTTTCGTTCCGAATACGAGGAAACTAAAAAAAAAAATATTTTACTTAAAATTCAAAATTAATATATAATTTGAAATCCTTATCCCCTAATCTAAAATTAATCGAAATCAATAATGATTTTTCGCAAAAAAAAAAATTTTTTTACTTAAAATTCAAAATTAATGTAAAATTTGAAATCCTTATCGAGTTAGTCGAAATCGAGTATAATGACGATTTTTCGAAAAAAAAAATGAATTAGTCGAAATAGAGCATAATGATGATTTTTCCCAAAAAAAAAATTGTCTTAAAATTCAAAATAAATGTCAAATTTGAAATCCAATCCCTGAATTAGTCGAAATCGAGTATAACGACGATTGTTCGCAAAAAAAAAATTTTTTTGGCATAAAATTCAAAATAAATGTCAGATTTGAAATCCTTACCCCTGAATTAGTTAAAATCGAGTATAATTACGATTTTTCGCAAAAAAAATTTTTTTGGCATAAAATTCAAAATAAATGTCAGATTTGAAATCCTTACCCCTGAATTAGTTAAAATCGAGTATAATGACGATTTTTCGCAAAAAATTGTCTTAAAATTCAAAATAAATGTCAAATTTGAAATCCTTATCCCTGAATTAGTCGATATCGAGTATAATAACGATTTTTCACAAATAAATTTTTCTTTACTTGAAATTCAAGATTAATATAAAATTGGAAATCCTTATCCCCGAATTAGTCGAAATCGAGTATAAAGACGATTTTTAGCAAAAATTTTTTTTTTTAGATTCAAAATTATCATAAAATTTGAAATCCTCATCCCCGAATTAGTCGAAAACGAGTATAATGATGATTTTTAGCCATTTTTTTTCCTTTTTTCTTTTTTTTACTCAAAATTCAAAATTAATATAAAATTGGAAATCCTGGTTGGCATTGGCTGATTTGGCTGTCGACGTGTTTTGTGATTGGTGGATTCAATGTGGTGAAGCATTTGGATTGGTTAATTTAAAATGTTTTGGAATCAAAAATATATTACTACCTTTCCAACCTGGGCTTCGGTGTGGAAAGTTGTGCAAAATATTGATGTATCTATGATATAAGTACATATGTATTTTTAAACTAGGTTTGTAATACCATAGGTATATGTATATACACAATACTAGGAGATTTATAAGCTTAAGACTGAAATATTGAGTACCTATTTTAATTAAATACAGTAAAAAAAAAAAAAATTAACAAACAGCTTCCCTACTCATCATACCATAACAGTCTAGACTACGCTACGCTAAGAAACGAATCACAACTTGCACACGATTTCAATACTATGACTTGAAAATAAACCTACGTTTTGTTCCCTAAAATTTTCTGTCCGTGTCCAAGCACCCAGGATATTATTAGAGAGCTCGCATTATCTCTTTCTCAGCTAAAGTGATCGACGGAGCCAAAGATACCGAGGAAAAGGTTCGTTCATATTTCGCTAACAGCGCTGACAAAAGCAACGTAACCGCAGAAAAGTTCAAAGAGGTCATCGATGAAATAGCCAGTGACCAGAAGACGACTGTACAGGAATTATCCAAAACCTTAACGGAGTATGGATCACAGTTGCTGAACAAGTTACAAGCCGCCGCACAGGATATTGCAGACGCTATGGAGTGAAAATTGTGCCACAGTTGTGCCATACCTATACTAAATATTATGAATTCAAAATGTGTTCGAGAAGAACTTCACTATCTAAAGTTTTATTATTTAGTTTTATTTTTTTCTTAAATGATAATTTTTCTATAATATCTATACGATGATATTTTTAAAAGACCAGAAAAGTGAACGGTTTCTAATTTTGTGAAACGGAAAATATGACAAGACTGAAAAACTGACCCCGTACGTTTTGTTATTTGTGTGAGCAACTGATATGCAGATGCGTAATTCCATACGATACAGCACCGAGGGGTCTATTATTTAGCCGATCCGATTGATGAGGGTGTAGTCGTAGGTCGACTACACGGGCTATCTGAGTAGGTGCTATGTTTGCATTACGGTACTCGCTAGCGACTGCGTGAACGATTTAGTATGGCGATTCTTAGTTCTATTGCGTAACCGCTAGAGGCGCTGTACTTTTGTCCGTACTAAATCGTTTACGCAGTCGCTAGCGAGTACAGTAATGTAAACATTGCAAACTCATAGTAAGGGTACTGTTGTTTCTGCGGATTCCGACGCAATGAATATTCGATCCAGTAACTTACTGTCGAATCAAATATTTTAATTAGTTTTATAGCATTCCGACAGTTCGTAGTTGAGTTGAGACTATAATTTATAATAGGTAGGTATAGCCGATTGACGGCGACAGCGGTGATTCGACTTCTGAAACGTATGAAAACTTACCATTTTATAATAAAGATATATCTGGGATATTGAAATTGTTTATTGGATAATAAAATAAATTTCGTTATTTGCTATACGATTTTATATTATGCTATATATGGCTGCGAAAATTCACATTTATAATGGTGAAGCATCGTTGAAACATGATAATAAAACCGCTTGGTGCATGATGCTCCATTACTCTAAGAACAACCCCAATGACTTAACGCAGGGCATATCATTGTAAATTTAGGATTTCTCTAAGTTCAGGTGAAAGAAAAATGACACTTTTTAATCCAAAAATTATAGGTACAGTCAAGGGCACCAATATGTATACACTTTTTCACCTTATTCCATTAAAATAAGGTCCAAAAATGTATACATATTTATACCCTTGACTGTACTCTTTCTACGTAGGTGAAAGCTTTAGGCTGGTTTTCCACTAGAGCTATGCTACTCTACGTTGCTATGGATGCGTTTGAAATCCACCAATCACATGCCTTGATTCACATAGCATAGCTCTAGTGGAAAAGAGTTCAGCTATGCTATGTTTTTATATGGAACGATGCGAGCTGCGGATACGTGCTATGGATGCGTGCTACGGATGCGCGCTACGGATGCGCGCTACGGATGCGCGCTACGGATGTGAGCTGTGGATGCGTGCTGCGAATGCGTGCTGTGGATGCGTGCTATGTTTGCGTGCTATGAATGGTCGCGAGTGTGTTCAGTAGACGCGTGTTTGTCAACGAAAGTAGACATGCCATCGTGGAAGGAAAAAGTTTTTTATATCTCGCAATGTGCGAGATTGAACTCATGGAGGAAGAGGATTCATAGCGCATTCTCGCACAGCTACGTAGCATAGCACATCTTTATAGCGCATCTACCTCGCATAGCTGCGTAGCATAGCTCTAGTGGAAAACCAGCCTTAATCAAGCGGGATGCATACTTATCTGACATGATGCTTTCTGACGCCTGCCACTCTAGGAGTCCTTGCTTCAGATGAATGAGAATATAACAGACAACCGATATTGTTCCGTCCGGATCAGATAAACTTGAACGATGAACGCGACGCGTTGCGTTACGTTTCTAAACTAATTCTGATATTAATACATGTCTTAGGATGTAAAGAAAGGCCAACTAGAAAGGAGCGAGATATTTATTTATCGTATGGCATTTATTTCGAACCGTTTTCAAGCCGCCCGAAGGCCTCCAACTTTGGCTTAACGACTGCTGCCATAGACAGCGTGCCTTCCAAAGCACGGGAGCGCTCAGTTAGTAACCACTCAAAGCGGCCACCCATCAATGTACTGACCGCGGCCCACGTTGCTTAACTTTGTGTAACGCTTGCGGCACGCAGGCACCGCTGGGCCACGAGCGCTCCCGAGCGACATACACTGAGCGAAAAAAATACTAATTATTAGTTAGTTACAAAACAGTTTAGTAGTAATTAGTAGTTACAAGGACAATTTTTTTGGTATTAGTAAACAACTACTATTATCAAAAACTGTTTTGTAACCGTTAGTATATAATCTCCTTGTCCTGGGATTCACTAAAACTTACTAATAATTAGTAATTTTTTTCGCTCATTGTATTAATAATAGGTAACATATTAGACAAATATGAAGTATGTATACCATCGCGTGGGCTTCGCTTTCGAAACGCGTTGCGTCGCTTTTGTCACTCACCTGATACTCGGAGAAAATAAACGACTAAATGACTAAACGTAGGCTGAGTTAGGCGTCATACATAAGTCCAAATACCTATAGTAGCATAGAACCCCGATTGAAGTAGGTGGTGAGAACAAGTTTTAAGACAGAGCTTTCAAGAGTTACTCCCTCTGTCTATGAATAATTAACTTATAGTCGGTATTCCGCTCCTTATCATTGAGTTGGAAGTTTTCTTAAGAACAATCGATTTTAGATTATACCTATGTAGCTATCATTATAGCTCCAGTTAGCTCCTCTCCATTGAGAGGTGACTAAAATAATTAGTTTTGTCAATACTAACTTTGTATCGTGACAAAGTTTTAAGTAGGGTAACTACGCGAAACATTTCTTTTTATGTTTTTTGTGCTACTCGTATTTGATAAGCAACGTTTCACTCGAAAAAGTCGCGCGATTTGTGGAATCATGAAATCGTAGCCAGCCGAAATGCGGCCAGCATTGGAACTTTTAGGTACATATAGGTTGAAGATTTAATTTTTTCGTAGGTCATGAAATCCGGATTTTAACGCCGCGTACATACGTGGTGAGCGTCACTCGCGTCAACGTTTCTACTAACAGCTGCCCTGTGTCGAGGGATTGACCACTAAGATTTTTCCTATGAAGTTATAGACAGTATGTGTCCCCGTTTCAAGACCATGTGAATAAATAATGTTATTGTAGAGTGGCTTCGAAACACGCCAGCTGCAATTTACTGATCCAAGGCTAACCTATCACCGTACCTACTACTTCAATAGACATTTATCAATAACCAATGAACTTATCGTCAAGGTCGGCATAAATGACAGCGCATATTTATAAAAGATGCATTAACATTGTATTCAGCTTATTGCTAACCTGATAGAGAAACCTACTTTCTAGTGTAATAAAAGCAGGCAGTGAAATCTAAAGTGAAATTACCAGTGCAGCTACAAGCGACTACAATTATTTTCATTTAATTTATCAGTATGCTTTAACATGTCATTACGATTCATAATGGTATTTATTTTTACAACACAATGAATATAAAGAGCTGGCGACTTCCTCGCACAACGTATCAGCATTGCAATACAGCGAGGAAATGCCGCCAGCATCCTCGATACAATGCCTCATATCAAGGGCCCGTTTTAGATTTAAGTTAGCTTTAATTGTATTATAGTTATTATGGTATATATTTTTTTGTAAATAAATACTTTTGTATTTAATAATATCTAGTATATATATCTATCTAAAAATATGAATATAATAACGCCGTCAGCTGAAAAAAGAGAGCGCTTGAAACTTACTCTAAAAAGTGTGTGTTAATTTAAAATGTTAATGAGTGTTCATTCAGCTCAGCTACGGTTTATTTTTAAAGAGCTTGAGCTCTGCCGGTGACGCATTCCCGCGCACTCTGCTTAGCCTTTAGTATGGTTATTTTCCTTTCTTGCTGCATACATTTCCGATGGCCTATTTGAATGTTTAGGTGATTGAAAGGAATTCTCCATTGCTGCACTGGCTGCATCTTTGTACCAAAACTTATGCGAATACGTACATCATAAATTATGCATATGTATAGGTAATACATTTTTTTTATTAATACAAAAAGGCCATTTAAATATACCAGTAAACCAAACGGTAGATTTTGATTTAAAATTGTTTTGCGAGTACGTTTACACGTAGAGGCAACTTGTTAAACCGCATTGAAATCATTTTGGATTTATCGTGAAGCACGTACAGTTATTTGCCGCACTTAGCGCGGGGCGATGCGGGCAGTTGCCGGCACGTCCCGACTGTCACGTGTTTTAAATGCGTTTTAC
This sequence comes from Cenopis cana, assembly GCA_951800055.1. NCBI lineage: Eukaryota > Metazoa > Arthropoda > Insecta > Lepidoptera > Tortricidae > Cenopis > Cenopis cana. The sequence continues at coordinate 38,507,373 of OX637471.1, read as the reverse complement.
AGATAAATCGCTGGGGCGATTCGCGCATTAGGTCGCTCTTTGCGAAATGGAAGTCTCTCAATTTAAAAGAAATTGCTCCCCATACAAACTGTGAACCCTTTTTTAAGACATTTAGGGATGAATTTCGAACAACGCTGAATTTTGTTTTGTTGTATTTAAACAGACTGTAAATTTTTTTAATTCTCAATTAAAAAAATGTTGCTCCCCATACAAACTTTGAACCCTTTTTTAACCCCTTGAGGGGATGAATTAAAAAAAACGCTGAAATTAGTTTTGTAGTATTTAATTTAAACAGTTTCTGTAAGAAATTTTAGGTCCTCGACTCAAAAAATGTTTGCTTCCAATACAAACTTTGAACCCCTTTTTAACCCCTTGAGGGGATGAATTTAAAAAAACGCTGAAATTAGTTTGTTGTATTTAAACAGAGAGTCTCTGTAAGAAATTTGAAGTCTCAAACTTAAAAAAAATTTGCTCCCCATACAAACTTTGAACCCCTTTTTAACCCCTTTAAGGCATGAATTTATTTATAATAAATATTTTTATTATAAGGAACTTTTATACAAAGCATGAAGACTCTCGCTTAAATAAAAATGCTCCCCATACAATATTTCACCCCCATTTTCAATCCTTTAGGAGACGAAAATTTTGAAAACGCAGATATAACTTTTATTGCCTACCATGTTTTACTGTTTTATTTGTTTTTCTTTCTTTTTACTGTGTGTGTTGTGTATTGTCACGAATAAATAATTGATTCTTGATTCTTCTTGATTCTATTGTCTTATTTTAAGGAGTCTTTGTACAAAGTTTCAATACTGTATCTTAAAAAAATTATTGCCCCCCATACAAACTTTGCACCCCTGTTTTACCCCCTTAGGGGTGGAATTTCCAATCCCGTCTTATCCCTTGCCTCCGTTATATGACCTAACTATATTGTAAATTTCAAATTAAATATTGTGTATTTTGGTCAGGTCGGTCAATGAGGAAATACTATACTTACGCGAGTTTCTTTTCATGTGCGTTTATTTACATTAAAATTCGTGGAATCCGTTTTTAAAGACGGCCTCTGGCCTGTCCAGCCAGCCTTACTACAACTCGGCCTGTTATTCACAGGCACACACTTCCATGTGTCAACCAGCACAAATTAGAACTCCGTTTACACGTTGTTAATTGCACATCCCGGCCTCAAGTTACAATAGGAGCGGACTAGCTATGAGGTTTGGTGAAACGACTTGTGAATAGCATATCAGGGTAACGTAGACTGCTGCTCTGGCAGTATTTCACATCTGCTTGTCTAATCTCTCCCTTTTGTCTGTTTATCCTTTACTTCTCCCATTCTGTCTGTTCGATTTAATTCAGATGTTACGCTGCAAAGTTGAACTTGACAGCAAGAAGATAGAACTTGAAGGTTTCATATTACATATTATTTATGAAGTAGTTTTTTTAACCAAGCATAGAACGAGCATCCTTGCATGTTTTTTATATTTGTGTCCTATTTTCATGTTCAGTCCCAGAAAACAGATCGTCGAATCAGAGCTAAATAAGCTCAACTGTGACGTCCTAAAAGCACCGTACAGTGCAATTAGAGTATTCACGTTACATCGGCGAATTTATTAAGTTCGAATCATAATCAAATTGGTATTCTTAACGTACCTACTGTTACGAGCGTGGGGGTACGGGATAGAGTTAAAAACCCGTTAGGTGGAACTATGGATTTATTATGCGGCTTAGAAACACCGAGTAAAGCTTACTGAGTCTACATGTACTAGTACACTGACTCGACTTACTCACACAAGTCCTCAGAGTCCGCGCCTGTTACTACTGACACAGCTATCCTTCACTGACACTTGCACTAACACTGCACTGTACTCACTTGTTTCACTTCACTTGTCACCACTGCTTTTCACTATTTCCCTTCTTCTATTTCCCCCTCTTCGTTGCACTCCGGTATTCACTGTAATACTGCTCTGCATTGGGAGCTCGGTCCCTTTATATCCACCTATTCGAATATTCTAGTCTAGACGATAATTTCGATCTTCATTTCTGTAGTCATTACGCTTGTCATTTCATATGTTCCGAGTAGCATTCATTATTCCCAAAACCTATGCCTTAACAACGATTCTCGAATGTTCCAATCCCATACATCTGTCGATTAATTTTCTATAGCACGGAATTTTCTATTCAGTCACTTTTTTAAAAACTTTCCAGCTTCATGAAAATCATCACTAAGATTTTGAAGCAACTTACAAAAAGTGCATGGCCATCGGGATTTGAACATTGACTCTGTAACCAATGCGCTATAACTACCACTGGACCACTTATCTCTTAGTAGAAGTCGGCGCGGCAGATAGCTGGCACCTCTCGTATGGTAAATTGCCTTAAATTTAATAAACGCTATGCTACACATTATCATAAATAGTTCGTCTTGCGTGCATCGGCGATAAACCGATCATAAATTTCAAATTCATATGAGATACATAGTATAGCTAGGTATCTATGTGCGCGTAGGCTAAACGACCTAATCATTTATTCAAGAAGTGAGCATGGCTTCGCTACTAATGCTAACAATGTTAGGTACTACGTATTCTCGGGCAGTATGATCGCATTATTTTACACAGAGATTAAAAGCCATACGTGTAGTATTTTAGCAAAAAAGTTACAAGTATGAATTTATTTCTTTTACTCATTTAGTTTCTAAAAATAATTAAACTGTTTATCTACCTATTTCAAGACTAAGTCAACCTACAACTACCTACCTACAATGGTCACGCATTTCCTAAAGGACACTAATCGATTGGAATTGGAACAAGATAATATTTTATAAGGGTTACGATGCGTAATAATAATAAACAACTGTAAATGCTTTTCCAGCCAAATACCGATACACTCATAACGATAAACAAAGCGAAGTATCAAACATCTAAAAAAAGGCATTAAGCGCGGCCAACGGCCAACCAAAATAAAACAGTAAAGCAACTCTCATTTGGGCACGAGTTTAAATCGAAAGCAGGGCACGACGGCAAAAACAACGCGAGGGGATGGGACGGCGCATTGCACCAGTTGATCTCGCCACCCTACGCTCCCCTCCCCGGCCGCGGTACTTGTTGACGCCATACAGGGAATCTACTCCGGAACATGATTTCTGAAATGTCAATCGTGTTTGTCCTTGCGCTCCCTTTTCCGTTAGCGCGTGTGTGCAAGTGACGCAATGTTTAAATATTATTGGAAATCAATTTGTATTAAATTGTGAACTGTATGGCTGAAGGATTTCATGCTGTTTAGTTTTTAAGGAGAACTCAGAAAGGAGCTGAATATAAATGAATCGGAATGCATGAAGTTCTCCTGCGGGATTATCTATTGCTATGTACGAGTACCACCAATCTAATACGCTTGGTGTACGTTCCTGATCTATGAGTAGGTACTGTAACAAGAATGTTATCGAATTGCAATGGTGTGGGGTGTGATGTGAAGAGTTAAGAGAAGTTAACATTAGACAATTCGTAGAGACAGAGATACACAGTTAAGTACTTATGTAGGTACAATCACTTCGCTTTGATAAATCCGCCACTTTCCGAGCCATCAACGTTGCTCGCGTTTCGACGAACTCTCAGAGTACTTTAAGAGAGGAACGTTGCAAAGTACCTGAGCGTTGGAGGTGATTTAGATGTCTGCCATCACTGTCGTATCTTATTGCCGTCGAGATCAAGTTTAAGGGTATATACACACCAACCACCATGAACTGTTAAAATTTAAATCGTGGCTAAGACTGCACGTATAGGTTTTTACGAAAAATATTTTCTTATTATTTATTTGCTCGTAAATAAACACCAAACTTCCCAAAAAGTTCTTTACACAAACTGAAAAGCATACAAACGTTTTACAAGACAATAGAAAAGCTACCAAGCATACAAATCTTAAATAACGGTAACTTGAACCTACCTATGTATTTAATATAAATTCGCGTAGTGTGAATTAAATACATGTTGTATTCGAATTACTTACTTATGGATTTTAAATAGTTATAAATTGTCTGGTTGGCGTAACTGGTGATCGAAAAGCTTTTGACTTTCTCGCACAACGTATCAAAATTGCGATACAGCGAGAAAATGTCGCCCGAATCCGTGGTGCAATGCCTGGGCCATTCAGACATTTTATTATTTAAATTATTGCTACATTCTTGCTTACTTTTTCTTTAAAAAAAATGATATCCCCGTTAGTAACTCGTAAATCTGCATAAAACCTTTCGAATTTGAGGCGCAGTACTATACATTTTATATTCAGATTTTTTGATGTTCATCAGTTAATCATTACGTAGAGGGAAGTGCGTTTTCTATAAGTAAGTAGTAAAAGTATATAATTTCGAGGAATATTTTCTCAATTATGACCTAGTATATATGTATGTGTCATATTATACTTCTAGGTGACTGTGAAAGTGACATAGTATCGTAAGCATAGCCTAGCGGTAGGTCTGTGCCCGATAACTAAACGGCGAATCCTTGTGAAAAACAGCTTAATCCGTGAGAAGTGGTGTCTGAAAAAGACTCAATCAACGTACGGCACTCTAGTACTTCCAACTAAATTAATATTGAGCCAGCAAACGCAAACATTGAAATATCTCTATTTTTATTTATTTTCAAACTGAATTGTATTAAAAAGGATTCAACATCCCAAACTAAAAAAGTAAATTACATTAAGTACCTAAATGTTCTTTCTGAACGCTCGGTTTAGTTGTAACCTTTGTATTTTGCGGCATTTTGTAATGCAAGTAAGTACTGTTCTTGATTAGATTGCTTACTTACTACTTGCCCTGTCGCACAAATATTCAGTTAGGTGACAGAGGGAGCGTCGTTACTTAGCTATTATGAATATTATGATCCTGGTTTGTATTGAGTAGAGGTATTGTGTATTTTACTTCTACAGTAAGCCAAGGAATTGTCCATACTGTAGGTATGTGGAAATAAGGAAATAACCAGCCTTTATGCCCTTTATATTGTTATTATTAGACTATCTAAATAGTTTGTGATTTATCATAGGTCTGGTAATGATATTTTAGCCTTATTTATAAACGTACGAGGGTCGTACGCGAGTTTCATTTCATTACATTGCGGGTCACGGATATATAAAAATCGCTCTATAACAACGCGCAATGTACCCGTAGTTAAACTCGCCAGTCTCATACGCGTGTATTAGGCCCTTTAATGTTAATTAAAACTCATAAAACATTTTAATAAGATATGAATTGTGTGTATAAGGATGTTTATAACTTATACTTAACAATGTTTTGAAAGTTTCTCAAGTTAGTTAAATAACGTCAATAACATTCGATTGCGATCGTAAATCGTAATTCACTAATCTGCATGTATTTATATTAAAGAGGTAAAGTTTGATTCTATATTAATTAAGTAAGTGTGGATGTAACGGGTAGAAACTACTTATTTATCCGAGAAAATAATCTTTCACCGACAACTACTTACTACAGACTAAGAGCCCGCTGTCTACTAGTGCTATGTGTAATTTAATTTCTGTTTTTCTTTTAGTTTACTCTTTTTGGGGAGCTGTTTGGTGGATTTATTGTATTGTATAACAATGCCCGTGATGCAGTGCTGCAGTGCTGCAGTGCCATACAAATTGGCATCATCTTGATAATGAAGGCTCACACAATAAGGGCTGTCTTCGAGACACAATTTGAATTCCGATTTGATTTCAACAAAGTCACACGCTCGCTTCGACGCCAGCACCAAAAGTAACTAGGCATGTCAGGTCAAAAGCTCTTATTCCCTTACAATAAGGACTTTTGCGTACTTAATTTTGATGCTGACCGTATGCTCAGCTAAAATTACATCTCAGAACGTTTGCATAAAGGCATAGGCACTAGTTTTGCGAAAGCGAGCAGCCATGTGACCTTTCGAGAGTGGAAACAAGACCTAGTTGGGATTAGACCGGTTTCCTTACGATGTTTTCCTTTACCGAAATTCTACTATCAGATGATATATTGTATTGTACATCAGTTTTTTAATACACTCAGGTGGTACGAACCGGATTCCAACCCCTGACCAAAGCCTTCCAGATTGAAGTCGAGTGCGGCATTATTAGATTATGCAACTGCTACATAATTGTATCAATTTTAATGCCTAATCATGTACGGTTGCATTATGCATACACTATGTCTACATTCATATATTAAATCCACTGTCATGTGTAACCCATGTTTACTGAGATAGAGACCGAGCACGGGCTCGCGCTTGTACTGTAAAGTTGTACGTGATCTCATAATGTGATGCGGTTATGGCGGGCGCGTGGGGTGGGGGGACGCCGGGCTTAAGAAATTTGAATGCAATTATTAATTAAAATATTGATTATCGATCTTAAAACCACAGATACAGGTTTCTTAATATAGGCCATTTGCTTATCGTTCCAGAACATATTGTACGTAGGAAAGTTATGATATGGATGAAGATAAAATAATAAATGCAATCCGATATTCGCTTTCTGGCTTACCACAATATTACATATGCGATTTGTAGTGTGATGAGGCATAACTATATTGAACTAAAATGAAATTATTTATTGCTGGACATGGGTGGCTGGTACAGGTTGTCAGTTACTGATGTTAATAGTTCCAAGTGTTCCAACATGCTCTGCTGTCTTCAGCGTAAAACTTTTATGCGTCGTCTTTATACTATTAACCATATGAACGTTATTCTTCACGGCAGTGACCCCTACACGACAACTCATTTTCCATAACACATTGAAAATGAACTTTAGTGTAGGTAAAGCACGGTTATTTTGACAACGCACGTCATAAAACCTACAGTCGTTATTGGCGCAGTAGGCAATTCAACACTCGACCTTTAAGTGTTCTTAGCGTTCTAAGGGTTAAATAATAAAACTAAACTAATTGCCAGCACCGATGGATAATAAGAGTACCTATGTTATGCACGGCCACTAAAAATAGGCAGGCAAACGTCCATGCTCCCTTTTTATTCTATACTGAACCGACTGCGATCGAGTAATTCCACTGCATTGCTGCAAATTGCTCAATACGTTGTAATGGCACTTTTATTGCATTCCACCACTTAGTTGGAATGGCGGAGGAATTATTTTTATAAGCTATTAATTACTGGTGTTCACTTAATAACGGAATGCAACGTTTAAAGAGGAATGGGTTTTGCAGGTACGAGTAACTATTAACTAATATTGTGACTTATGTTCTTGATTCAAAGTTCAAAGTGCTTTATTGTAAAACATAGGTATAACTGATTACAGGGATGTTAAAATACATATAGCGTATCGCTATGTTTTGCCAGTTGGCATACAAAAACATTGAGCAAGTAGCACTACTACACTATTCCATTACAAAGATGCACAGAGTAGGCATGTTTTTTATGCCTAAACGCCGTTTTTGTTAGAAAGTGAAGCTTCTGTACTTGTACTATTACTTATTCTGTGACAAAAGCGACGAGTGACGTTTTTCAGCTCTGTAGCGGAAATCTCACGCAGAGGCATACCTAACGCATGTGTGCCGTCATGGGCCTTGAATCGAAGGAGCAAGATCATATATTTACGGTGCGCGGTATGTTGAATCCTGAGTGAAGCGAAATATTCTACAATAAAATCCCAAGCGTACCGAGGGATTCTAAAGTTGAGTTGAGTTGAGTGATGCAACGAATGATTCAAGTGACGCCCAAGACGGAAATAATTTTGCTACCGAATGGCACCTGACCAGCTAGCACTATAGTTTATGACCTTATATGTGGTTTGATAAAAAAAGTCTTAATAATACTTGAATATACATGGTTTATAGCATGATTGTAACTATACTAGAATGTCTAGTTTCCTTAACACCTAACAACAAGCCGTATATGACCCCTGGGTGGTACTCAAAGCGCAACAAAACTGGCAACAGTACTGTCTTCTCGAAGATCTCACGGTTCCGAATAATTGCCAAACCATAAATAATTACGAGTATAACCTTCTTTTTCTTCAGCGCATTTTAAACTTATGTAGATATTTACTGAAATATGTAAAATGCTTTCATATTACAAGCAAATAAATTGTCTACGGAAAATTATAAAATACTCCAGTTAAGACCAGTAAAGTGCAGCTAAAGCCGCGCTTGTCACTGTGAAACTTTAGTGTGCATTTCGCTCAAATGAGCCCGCGTTGAGTTCGGTCTCGTGTTCACAAACGGAAGCGCGCACCTGACGGCTCCCACGGCCCAGGCCGCCCTCGGTATAACTATCGCTTATACTATATGTTATTTAATCTACTTAATTCACCCCCACAGGACATTATGCTCAGAGACCTTATACATCGCGGTGATAATTTAAATAAATTTCATATATTCATGTTTTTGTTTTTGGGCGTGCCCTCCGCGCTGAATGTGTTAAGGCGATATATCGATTGAAAGAGACACCCTTTGTTTTTCGCTCACGACAAAACGGGATGCAACCCTCTCCGAGAATGGCTTTTTAGACAAATCTCGTTAAATATCTGACTACGTGCAGGTTTATTAAATTTCCTCTTGTCAGTACCTAGATGAGGTAAAATACCATCATATTGACTTAATCGTGTCTTTTAATAATGCGTTGTTTTAGTAGGCTGAGGAAAAAAAGGAAAATATAGACTCGACTTTGGATTTATTTTCTATCGAGAAAATTTTAAGCAATCATGTTTCGCTATTGTCAGTACCACAATCATATAGTCAAGAATCATATATCTGAAAATCAGCCCCTACTGTTTGCTAGTCTGGGCAGGACAGCGTTTCAAAGTCTCCAAATTTCTCAGTGTAGCGCCGCGCTACGCCGTAGTCCGTAGCAACATAATTCGATGGCAATAACCTGCATACGAGTAAAGCCTCTTCTAGCGATTTTTGCTGCTAACTAACCGTATTCATGAAGCTTAATAAACAATGTGTTTCCTCGGGCGCCTAATCTGAATGTGTTTGAACGAATACAAATAAATAGGTACGAGTATAATAAATGCTTGGGGAGAATCTTATACAAACCGATCTAGCCATATACTATAGGGTTTTCGAATTACCCGGACTCTTGCCCGTTCCTGGGTACCCGAGAATTCGGTGTTTATATTCCCGGGTAAGGCTTAATTTCCCGGGAATTCCCGGTACCCGGGAAAAAACCCTAGTAACAACAAGGCTTTGTACTACGCGACGATACATTTAATATATATAAATGACTACAAAATATCCAACACTCGGGTAAAAATTCACGCCTATGCCACATGGAGGGCAAAGTACCTTGAATATTGAAGATGGAAGATTTTTAAATAATTCTTACATGATTGTACCGGGAATCGAACACGCTACACGAGAAAAAAAGTACCCTGTAGTTTTATCATACCGATCGCAAGGCTTCATCATAAGGATTATTTTTTGCTAAATAACATAGTGTCAGAAATAAAAGAAAGACCATGAATTTTACCAATACACTTTTTTTCTCGTGTAGCGGGTTCGATTCCCGGTTCAACCATGTCACTATTTAAAAATCTATGAATGCAGTTTAAATTGTTTTTTAAATTAAAATAATGGCTCCTTTTAGTAAAATCTTCCATCTACAATATTCAAGGTACTTTCCCTCCATTTGGCATAGGCATGGGACGCCCTGTATACTATCACACGTTTTACCCTTACCAACATTCGGACACACGACCGTCAGCTTTGTAGGCGGGGTCACTAAACACTAGGATATACACTATTTATATAAAGGGGTATTTGGTGTGTTGATTGTGTATTTATCGCATTATGAGAACCTGTCCATTTACTTACAACATAGAAAGGGTGGAGTTTTATAAACAAATCCCCGCTGTACGTGTACAATAAGGCGCCGTGGACATAAGATTCTCTACCCGCCTTAGAGTCGTAGCAGTATCTACGAAGTTCGTAGAGCTCTACGAACAATGATGTACTAACGTATGCATGTTAGCCAGTGACTAAAAAGTGAGCCGCGATTTCATTTATCGTGATTGACAACAGACTCTGTATTATGGACACGTTTATCGACGACAAACGACAATATAAAGCATCTGTCACTTTCTATCGAGTGGTTTGAGAACGTGACAGATGCTTCATTTTTAAATCGTAAATCACAGTACCCTTAACATGAGTTTGCAATGTTTGCATTACCGTACTCGCTAGTGACTGCGTAAACGACTTAGTATGGCGATTCTAAGTTCTATTGCGTAACCGCCAGAGGCGTTGTACTTTTGTCCATACTAAATCGTTTACGCAATCGCTAGCGAGTACGGTAATGCAAATATTGCAAACTCGTGGTAAGGGTACTGTATCGTGTCATAAACAATATCTGGGCGGTTTTCCCGGGCATAAAAGCTAGCTAGATCGATTGCTCGTCCCCGAAAACCCCCACATACCAAATTCCATCAAAATCGTTAGAGGCGTTTCCGAGATCCCCGAAATAAATAAATAAATATATAAATAAATAAATAAATATACAAGAATTGCTCGTTTAAAGATATAATATATATAAAATGTCTGGGTGGCCGAGTCAAATATATAGACACTCTTTATATTTGGACATTTGTCACACACACACATAATCACATATTCTAAGTAGAACTGGCCGTGGGCCCCGATTCTTAGTGTCACGACGAGTGAACGATATTTTATGGAGGCTATCCCCTTTTATCAATTATTGTAGATAAAACAGCGACCCTGAACCTGCATTAACCCTTGGACGCCAAAGTGGTCGTGTGTCGTGGTGCCTCCCACGCCAAGGACGGTTGAATTGATGTAACGTTTAAACCAATAAAAACAAATAAAAACAATTCATAATAGATTTTATTCATGATCAAAGTACACCTTCACTCTGACCTTTTTAGTGGTTGTTGGCGTGGTGGGCACGACGACACACGACCACTTTATAGGTTCTTGGCGTTCAAAGGGTTAAAAAGTAGGTTAGATAATTCAGCGGGTGCTGTCAGCCCGCTTCGGCAGCTGCAATGCGGCGCCAAATGCGCTACAGTGTCCGCTGAGCCTATATACATAAACTAGATACCATAGTTCATACGAAACTCTAAGGCCTAATTCTGTCAAACGAACACAAGCAAAAAACGACTAAGAGCTCTGGTTGTAAAGTAGATTTTTGCTTGCGTTCATTGGACAGCATTTGGCATTACAGTTTCGAGCGTACTTCTACATGTGTGCATTCAAAATGATAAACTTGAATGTTATGTTACGATTTGGGCCATAAAAAGTTGAAAATAGGTTGGTAATTGTCACTGATGTGTCTTAACTTTTATTTGCAAGAAACAATTTATTATCGTTGTTTTTTTAAAGAATATATTATGATCTACACCACCTACTGACTTACCAATCGTTATAATAAGATTTGATTTCCGCCACCGTAAGGTTATCTGGAAGAAATCGGTCTTTAGCGATAAGACCGCCTGTTAATTGCTTCTACTTATTGTGTATTTGTATTGTATTGTATAATTAATCGAATTGATATAGTTCGAGCATCCCTACACAAAACGGAAGAATTGTGGCTCATGTCACATGTTTGGGCTTATTGGGTTTCGAAAATCCATGAAATAGCTAATTGTAAAACAATATTTTGCGGAGTCAATAATTCACTATATTATATACGAAAAACATGATAGTTTATAATATTGTAAGAGATTTTAACTCAAAGCACAAGTCTTGTCGTTTAAAGCTCTTGTCTCTCTCAAAAGTCTCATTGTGATGTTTATAAGATATAGTTCGATATTGTGAATAGAAAAACTGTTTCATTTTCTTATTTCCCAGCGTTCTAGCCAATAGAGACGATCTCAAGACGAAGGGAAACTTCACGAACATACCTTCTTAGTAGAGCTTAAGAAATTTCTCAATTTATTACACCGCCAAGTAGTTCGTTTAGGCGCTGAACCCGATTAACTGTTCGAAAGTCCGAAGGAGGAGGTTCAACTCCCTGGAGTTCACTTATAATTGTTTGGGATTTTGAACCCACAAGAATGGGTAATGTGATTAAATACTTGAATATACTTAACAGGGAGATATCGATATTGCTAGTTATATTTAAAACTCATGTGACAATGCAATACGTGTTTGAGTCTGCAAATAATTAATAATATAAATAATTCAATCGAAATTCACTCATCAACATATAACATCAACAATACGTAGAGTGCAAGAATGAAGTCATTGATCGGCTAAAAGGAAAAAGTAATGCAGATATTGTAGCCAAATTATAAAGTGAGATGGCTCGTAAACACACGTACACTCACACACACAATATAAATATTTTAATGTATTGTAATAACAAAATTGTAAAAAAGTAGGAACTTTAAACTTTCAATACCTTGTAAGTAGCTGCTAGTTTAAATTTAGACTGACGTTGTGCAATGAAAGCTACAAGATAATGAAAGAGTGGTGTCTCTTGACACAGGTGTCTCGATACCTAAAGAGAAACACCAACCTGAATAAGCAAGCATACAGTAATTTAATATTTAACTTTCTTACGGTTTGAAACAACCAGCCTAGCTGATTTAATTACTTAGAAAAAGTCGCGCATTTTGTCTTTTGAACCAAGTTCGCTTTTTTCTTTTTGGTGTTTTCAGGTAGTTTTAGATGCGTTGTTTGAAGTAGGTTTATTTTTTTAAAGCTAGTCTACATAAATGTAAATTTTATTTGAGTTTACCTGTTGTGGATCTAAAATTTAATAGGAGGATCCAAGAATATAACTTCACATTCATATACTTATAAAAATTGATTCAAAAAAACTATTTCTAAAGAGTATGTTGCATCTCGATTAGTCTCGTGAAGGGTTACATAAACATTTCTGTTACGGGGGCGAATTTCACATGAATCAAGGTATCCCCGAAGCTCAAATCAACCTGAGGCGTAGATTTTATATTGAGTTTTGTCTATCCACACTACTAGTGTATAGAGCGCGCTAATTGTACCAACTCGCTTTTAGTTATATCTGGCAAACATTCCTTCAGACTTATCTACGGATTTATCGTCGGATGTATCCCGTAGTTTCTGGGCCCCCGGCTACCATCAATCTAAAGGCGCCGCCCATCGCGGCCTTGGCCCGTTTTTTACACGACTCGACGTGCGTGGTAAAGACAAGGCGTTGTTACAACGCCGTTGTAGTATATTGTAACAAAACGCTAAGTACCTATGATAATCGAATTTAATCGGATTGTTAATGAGAGGGACAGAATTTTTATTGTTTATTAACGATCTTCCATCAGCAATCACGAGTGGCTTGTCCGTTTTATTCGCAGATGATATTACAGTTATAGTCAGCGCGAAAACCTATGAGCAACTCGGTATGAGAATTCGCGAGGCTTGTGATCAGCTGCAAACATGGTTCTCGTCAAACGGCTTACTCCTTAACGTCACCAAGTATCGACTTGGTGACGAATGATCTTGATCGTTCGTGATCTTGGTAATGATCTTTTCGGGTCGGACGACTGCCCTGCCCCCATGTATCACAAATTGTCCAATGCCATTATGCACTGAAAGCAAATTTCTTGGATTTATACTTGACGAGAACCTTAACTGGAAGTGTCATGTTGACCAACTATGTAAAAGGCTTAGTAGTGCTGTATTTGCCCAGAAAAAGTTGCAACCATTGATATCACGAAGATCATTAAAATTGTTTATTTTTCACACTTTCACTCGTTAATATGTCATATGGTATGGTATATCAATTTGGGGCCATTCAATCGATTCCAAGCGAGTGTTCTTATTACAAAAACGTGCGATTCGATTGCTAGCCGGAGTAAAACCGAGACATTCCATGTAAACAATTATTTAAAACCCACTGCATCATGGCACACTACTCCCCGTACCTGTTTGAGGTGCTCATGTTTGTTAGAACCAATATGCAAACTTTTAAACGAGTACGAGTTGAAGTCACGGGGAAAGCAGATCCTATCCACTGGGAGACTCAGGACAGTACCGTGTCGCATGGCACTCTCAGCAAAAAACCCACGGGTAATTGGACCAACCTATTACGAGCGTCTACCCGCCAAATTGCGAACTGAACCATATGACGATACATTTAAACGTCAACTGAGAATCTTTAAGATTATTGATTAATTTAATTCTTGTTATAATTTTACTTTGACGATCATTATGTTATGAGATATTGACATTGAATTCCTTGTTTACATTGGTATTGTTATACCAACAACATATACAACATAATATATTGGTGTTGATTGGTGTTGTTGTTTAGATTGGTATTTGTTGTTTGTATTTTATAGATATGTATGTTAGTCTGTAAGGTATATGTAAATATGGGCCTTGTTGCCTGATTCAAATAAATAAATAAAATAAATAACATATTTTTGATAATATATAATGATATACCTGACATAATTATTATAATATTCACTATTTGACGATCATAATGTAAATTCTTGTAAATCTATAATGTAATTTATATTATGAAATAAATAAATCTAAATGTAAATCATATAGTATTGTATTTATATATCTTTCAGTAGTCAACTGTATACTACCAACCAGCTGTCTATTTCTCACACTCGGTTATAATTATTTGTCGCCATTAAGGCGCCTGTAGAGGCAAGGCCTTCTGCATACAAACTCTGTGCAAGTTTTATTCGTCGGTATTGGCACTCCCGCACATATATTTTTTTTGCTTGTTACTTTTGGATATACGAAGAATGTCAAGAAAAAAAAACAAAATTTTCAAAAAAACTAAAATTAAAATTAAAAAATACAAAATATTAAAAAAAAACTTTTTTTTTTCTTGTAGTTCTGGCTAACAGAAAAATAAGCATACTGACCAAAAATCATAAGTGTAATGCAAACAAAAGCAAAGAAAAACTTACACAAAGTTTGTATGGAGAGTGCTTGTTTCTGCAGGCGCCTTAATCACTATTATGTTTAACCATGTTCTATATACATATAAAAAATTTTAGAAATATTGAAAGTGTTCCATTTAAGTTTTCGGTAAAGGAAATTGATAAAAGCATCAAACTTATTCCACAATATTCTAAATCTGCCAGCGTTTTTTTTTAAATGTCACAGAAAAATAAACTCAAATAGCGTCTGAATAAAATCACGAATGCAAAAATCGGACCCTGAAACAAAATATACAGAAACATTTTTTTACTGCCAAAAGAGTTTACTCACGACCCAACACACCTTTCGATGACATTTTTATCCGTTTTAGAATGAAACGCGACCGGTTGGTATTTGTTATTAAATTTCAAAAGCGGATGAAAACTAAATTGTACATATTATTTAGGTTTTGGAAAAAAGTTCAAATCATTGAAAATCTCAGTAAAAATTACAATTTTAACAAAACTGGGCCTGACAACCTCGTAATTTCAAAACTAGATTTAAGTAAGTGTACACGAAACTAAATAACAGACGCGCCCTGCAAGTGAAGTTTACGATAACTTTTTAGCATAGAGCTAACAGTAAACCAGGCGAGACGGAATCCTCCATTCTGAATTCAAATAATTTAGTTGGAGTTACGTATCCTAACCGCCGAAGTTGGGGCGGTTAACAATTTGAGCGTTTAGCTCTACCCACGCTCTGCCTCATCCGCATAGACTGAACCGCAACGAGCTACCTTCGGTCGGCTTCACAAACCACTTAACAAATAACGGTGTAACTAAATAGCACTTTCATGTTACTTACGCCCGTTTATAATAAAAAGGGAGTACAGTTAGCTACTAGCAATCTGGCGACTCAAAGGCCGTACTTCGCTTTGAAGCTATTACTTACTGCAGTGTTAATTTAATAGGTGCTACGTGTTGTAGAATACTAGTATAGAAAGGTCCTTATAGTCGGGTTTATTGGGGGTTCCTCTCAGTCTGACTCTCGAGTGGCTTTGATTTAATTACAGTCGATTTCGTACAACTGTGCATAACAGATTGTAACTGGATAGTATGCGGCATGTTTTCTTTGCTATATACTTTTTGAATCTTCGTAGCATGTTAATAAAGACGAAAATTATTTACCCAACGATTGTTGGGTTAGGTTAGGTTAGGTTAGGCAGAGGATTTAGTTATTTTTCCAAGCATACATGGGTAAATATTATAATTTGCTCAATATGCAAACATGCTAAGAGTTTGATCCTGGATTACTTCTACTAAACGTTTGATCAATTAAGGATGTTCTTACTGCTGTATCATACTTATACAGGTTGACATTGTAATCGTTGTGAGAAATGACTTGACATGATGAAGTTATAAAATTACAAACTTAAAAATTGAGTCGCAATATGGCCTATTACTCATAAAAAGTAATAGACTTGTATTCGATGTAGACATTGTAGGTATTAAACAATTGATTATTTATATTGAAAAATGGTAGATTGTGTCTCAAGGGAGCAAAATAATATTTTATATTTTTGCTACAGAGTTACCTTACACAAATACCTTACCTTACCAACTTACACCTTTCAATGTATTTTTTCTGTAAAACCCGAGCCTAAAAATGAAGACGAATAAAAAGCCTACATAATAACTAAAATATTTACCTAGTTATAGTAACTCATCAAACCTTCTTTATCCACATTTACATTAATATGTATACTCATGCCAAATTTCAGCTTTCTAGTACTGACGGTCACTGAGAAAATCGGGGGACGGACGGACATGGCGAAACTATAAGGGTTCCCTGTTTACTACGGAACCCTAAAAAGGAGGAGGTTCTCAGTTCCGTTGTAGGTATGTTCTTTTTTAATTACAGGGAGTCATTATCATCCTAGCGTTATTTATATCACAGTTGCATCCTGAAGTATGCCCAGAACCCGCAAACGAATCCCAAGATTTGGCGTAGGTGCTAGTTTTTACGAAAGCGACTACCACCTGACTAGGGTTGCCAACTTGTGAGCCCAGATTTGCGGGACATTCGTGGTAGATTTGCGGGACGTGGCTAAAAAATGCGGGACTCACGCAGCCGACCTTACTCAGATGCAAATGATTAAATGCAGACCTACTGTCTGTAATCGGGGAAATTAAGTTTTAAATAATTGAGTGCTACTCAAATCTCAATACAAGGAACAGGATATTTTTGTTTCGTAAGAAACATTTCTTAAAATACAACATCAAAAATCCGTTCTGACCTTTCTTATTTACCACCAACAAAAAAAAACTTGGAAATTCGGACCACACCTGAAAACGGGACAATCAGCGTCCCGCACGCACTCTGTGCGGGACGCATCCTCTAGGGTGCTGGAAACGGGACGTCCCGCCTGAGGCGGGACGGTTGGCAACCCTACACCTGACCTTCCAACCCAAGTAATAGTCGAACATAAGAAATGTACTTTGAAAGAAATCTTTCGTACAATTTCCATTGATACCTTAAATACTGTTGTTAGTAGTATCAAAAAGGGAAAATATAAGTTTGCGAACTTTTAAGCCTACATTTATAATGACAGGTGGACAAATACGGAATCCCACATTGCGCGTGGCCCGCACGCACTTCATTTTTCATGTTACAATAGAAACAAGTGAAAAAGTGTAAGTAAACAAATATATTTGATCTTTGTACTAAGGTAGGTAGGGTGACACCACCAGTAATGAACAAGGCCTAATGATGTACATTAACTCGTATATAAAATAAAATAAAATAAGAGTCATTCATTTTTAGGGTTCCGTACCAAAAAGGTAAATTTGGAATAGTTATAATATAAATAAGGGTAACCCAGATATATGGAAGTTGGTTTTTTAAAATATTTTATTTTATTTTCTGTGAATAATGACAGATAAAAGGGGGTTCAAAATTTTAAAGTCTGGCAACTATGTCAAGTGGGGTGTCATATGAAAGGGCTTGACTTGTACATTCTGAAACATTTTTATTTTCGTTGGTTAATTTTCGATTTACGAGGGAATATGTAAAATAAATATCATTCCCCCCCCCCCCCCCCCTCTATCTCCGAAGTTTACCTACCGAGAAAAAACATTAGAAATTATTACATAATCAGCAGAATATTATAATTAATGTATTATTTTAAGATTGTATGATTTCTATTCCGGTTTTTATATTTTATTTTATTTTGTCAAACCTCTTGTATTTATGGAAGAGCGGAATTTCCTGACACAAGCTTACTTAATGCTTAAAAGGGGATTCCAACCTTATGTATCTAAACATGTAAAAGACACAATAAACATTTTTCATTTTTTTCATTTTTTTTTCATAATATTAATATGCATCTATATTTTACAGGAAAAATATAGCCATAGCTCTGTCTAATTTTTCTTTTTTTAATCATCAAAAAAACTCTTCTATACCTACTTAGTTTGTAATTTAATCAGCTTTGCATATATTTTTGTTTTTTATTTAATCTTGAATCTAAAAAGATTATATTGAAAATACCTTCTTTGTAATAAAAAAAATTTGAAATCGGTTGATGTGATAAAGAATTATCCTTGAAAAACCAACCTACGTGCTAAGTTATTCAGTCGCGCAAATTAGTAACAAAATGCGCCGAGAGATGGTGCTGTCATGTTATTAAGATTGTTCCTGAATTAATGGGATCGGGACGGGTACATATACAATAACTATGTACGGAACCCTCGGTGCGCGAGTCGGGCTCGCAACTGACTGGTTTTTTTTATAGGACAATCAACTTAAAACCGTATGATCTTTGAATAAAGGTTGAAGTGTCCATTATTGGTGCTTGCTCTTAAAGTGTCCCTAATTGGTGGTGTCACTAGGTATATTTACACTTAGCTGTACACACACACACGTTTTCGACGCACGCGACTACATGCCCACACAAGACTAGTTATATTATTGTGTAGGTATAGTAGAATTCAAGCGTTATTTAAGTTAAATATACCGTAAAATGGGGTAAGTAGGGATTGCGAGGACAGTTAGGTTATGAATGGGGAGAGTAGGGATGGCAGAGGGGTGAGCTGGTTTTTATTGGCTACTGCTACGTAACGTATTAATTCTAATTACAAATCATGCTATTATAATATGCATAATCCGTGTCATACTAATACTCTACGTGTACAAATTCACAATCGATAGGGTAGAAAGAGATAGAGGCTCGTAAAGTTGACTGGTCGCACAAGCTATAACGCATTAATGTGTTGTCAACACTCCGATTTTATCGCACGTTCTGTTTATGGGCGACCGAAACATCAACGCATTAAGATTATGTAATCGAATGGGATTAATATACTAACAGGACTTAATCTAAGATAAATCAAACATCCAAAATCTCAGAGATGCTGGGACGACATATCTTGTAAATTGACCGTCAATTCTTCGTCCAAACTCGGCCAGTCTAGTACAGTGGAAAGAGCCCGACTGCTAGCAGCTGGTACAAGGGAAGCTGGTTACTGGCTCCATGCTCACCCATCGTCTAGTACTGGAACATTTTTAGATCCCAACACACTCCGCTTTGCAGTTTGCCTTCGCCTCGGGGTCCCGGTCTGCGCCCCACACCGATGCCCCTGCGGAAGCGACGTGGACCAGCTAGGACATCACGGACTTTCCTACCAGAGAAGCGCCGGCCGCTGCTCCAGACATGCTGCCCTCAATGATATCATCCGCCGGTCTCTTGCATCGGCGAACGTGCCTGCCATTTTAGAACCTGCGGGCATGTCGAGAAATGATGGCAAGAGACCGGACGGGATGTCCTTGATTCCGTGGAGTATGGGACGGGTGCTGGTGTGGGATGCTACATGTGTAGATACACTAGCCCCATCGCATCTCCACCGAACTTCCACGAGGGCGGCGGCCGCAGCAGAGGCGGCCGAACAAGCTAAAATCGGCAAGTACAGCGGTCTCGGCGCTGAATACTTGTTCACCCCTTTCGGCGTCGAGACACTCGGTCCGTGGGGTCCTGGCGCTCTAAGCCTCTTCAAGGGCCTATCGAAGAGGCTTATCCACCGAAGATGACCGAAGAGCTGGCAGCTACCTCGGCCAACGAATAAGTTTGGCTATTCAAAGAGGTAATGCTGCCAGTATCTTCGGCACAATGCCGCGGGGGCCTTTTTAGGGTTCCGTAGTAAACAAGGAACCCTTATAGTTTCGCCATGTCCGTCCGTCCGTCCGTCCGACCGACCCCCGTTTTTCTCAGTAACCGTTAGTACTAGAAAGCTGTAATTTGGCATGAGTATACATATCAATGACGCCGACAAAACGGTAGAATAAAATCTTTAAAAAAAAATTTTTTTAGGGTACCTCCCCTACATGTAAAGTGGTGGTGCAATTTTTTTTTCTGCCTAACCCCATCGTGTGGGGTATCGTTGGATAGCTCTTTTAAATATTATAAGGTTTCTAAAAGCATTTTTTGATTAAAGAATTGGTTAGCGTGATATTAAGCTTTGAAGTGATAATTTTTGTTATGGTCAAGTGTCCCCCCCCCCCCCCCCTCTGCCAGTTAAACGGTGGTTACTAGGCATGTGAAAAAATCATTGTAGTAGTATATACGATGAATTTAAAAGGAAAACTATCACAGCTAAGTAGACATTACTAGTTCACGAGTAATAGTCGAACTTCAGAAATGTACTTTGCAAAAGCAAACTTTTGTACAATTTCCATTGATACCTTAGATAATGTTGTTAATTCTGTCAAAAACATAGTAAATATAAGTTTGCGAACTTTTTAGTCCACATAATTTAACGGGTGGACGACTACGGAACCCTACCTTGCGCGTGGCCCGACACGCACTTGGCCGGTTTTTTTTAGATTTAATTTAGTTTTATATTTAGAATTTAATTTAGCTGTATTTAGTTTTATTTTTGTTAGGTAATATGTTTTTCTATAGTTTTCATTAATAAATTTATTATCTTTCATATCTAGATAAACATAATCTCAGAACGTAGGACTAGAGGCTGTATAAAAATTTAAAAGAAATTAAAAGAACAAAGTATTTACTCTACATACATTGACTTAAAATATAGAAATAGACAGAAATGGCGGAAAATGTGGCCCAATTTAACACTGTCAGTTACATTCCAATAGTTTCGTACAAAAAAGACTTGACAACTGTTAGTCTTAATCGGCTCGGGCGTCAAATACTTGCGATCTGGGACATTCTTTGTTTTACCGCCCTTGTTAAGTAATGTACTATTTCACACCACCTGCTCGATATTGCCTAATTATATATCATGCAAACCTTACCGAAAGCAAACCATTATAACCCTTGGCTTATGCCGGATAGTAATATTGTACTGAATCTCATTATAACCCGCCGGGTAATAATGTAATTTCAGTTTTCATAGTTCTTATTGTTATGAGCTTAAAGTCTAAATTCGTGAAGTCCACACGGCGGCGAGGACACGGCACACCGGCGCCGTGTTTTGTTTGAACGCCGCGTTCGAAAGAAAACACGTGGATTTAGTTCCGTTTTTTTTCCTCAAAAAAAAATTAGTTTATAACTAGTACATAACATATACAAAAACTGTGTTTTATTTAAACAACAATAACTCTAAATTCTTTTTTTTTACCAAATTGAATTTAAAATATAGAAAAATATTTTTTGCGAAAAATCGTCATTATACTCGATTTTTATAAGATTTATTATTTATAATCAATCAACTAGTACTTACAGTTCAACCTTACGTACTTATTTATAAATATTAAATTAAAGCGATAATTGAACTAATTTATAAAGTAAAAATAAAGTCAACCATGTAATATAAATTAAAAATAATGTCAATAATATAAAATAGTAGATTTATATTAAAGATCTACATTAAATTTCAATCTCAGTAAAAAAATAATTAAGCATTTCATAAAGAGTGGTAATTGAACTAATGTATACATAAGTTAAAAATAATGTCAATAAAATTTAAAGATCTAGTTCAATGTCAACTATTTAAAGATTTTAGTATTAATGATAAAATTAAGCATTGATAAAATAGCATGCATATAATTTAAGTATGAATACTACTGGTGGTTACAATTGATTCAAGATAGTGACTGGATGCAGCCAAAAAACGACTCTCAGACGTGAAAAAGATGTCGAGTTCTGTCGCTGGTTAATATGCTGTTCAGTAGATTAAGAGCCTGGTGTAGAGAGGAGGAAGCGAGTGCGCGTGTCCGGGCGGGCGGGACGGCTACTGGCAGCTACAGGCACCCGAATGGTTATTAATGCAAGTAGTGCGGGGTTGAACGTAATCCCGCGTATTAATCTAAAGAAATATTTCACTAAATACATGTTTCTCCGGGCTTAAAGAGACGTATAACCAACCATACCAAGTATGAAAAGAGTTGGATAGAGAAAGGGATAGTAACCGATTTTACTAATTATGGGATAAGGATTTAAATTTTTGTTTATATTGAATTTTAAGTAAAAAATATATATTTTTCAGGAATTAAGTCATTACACCCTCGCTCCGCTCGGGAGTAAAATTTGGAGTCCTTCGTTACGTTCGGGATTCAATATCGCACCCGTGACATTAAACAGTGCTTTATCCCCTTGGTGTATCATACCTAATCTACTATTTTTTATTTGACTGCGCGACGCGCATTGGTAATGTCTTCATCAGTCTATATTATATGTATGCACATATGTTAATTCGTTTGTGACCAAGAGAGACCAAATCTCTAGAGACCAAACGCGTGAGCCGATATTGATGGATGACTCTTACATTGATCGACTCGTCTTAATTGTTATTATTATAAAAGAGAAATGGCAGCCTCGGGGGCCTTTGCCAGAGTCGGTGAAGGAATAAATTAACTACGAAATTGAATAATATTATTTAGCAAACATAAATAATGTGTAAAAATTATATACATACTAGCTTTTGCCAGCGACTTCGTCCGCGTAAAAGGGATGATTTTCGGGATAAAAAGTATCCTATATATTTATCCAGGCTATAATCTCGTTTCATCATAATCCGTTCAGCCGTTTTTGCATGATTGAGTCACAAACATCCAAACACACTAACTTTCGCATTTATAATATTAGTAGGATTAGTAGGATTTTATATGCACAGAAACAGGAACTCCAAATATCACTAAATCTCAATATGGTGAAAATGAGACGCCATATTGTGAAAAATTTAAGAAGAAAAAGATCATCGTATTATGTCCTTATCATTAAATAGATGATACCTACGGATTTAAAATCAAGTTTCTTTTATAATTTTTAATTTGGAACGACTATTAAGGAATAATAGCGATATAAAATTAGCTTTTATCGTCGTTGGTTATAGTTCATAATATCTGTTGATAAATTTTCTCTGCATATGAAATTAGGTCGGGGTTCGTTAGTGTCATGTAAGGTGGTTAAACATCCCTGTGCTCGGTACTGACCCAATACATGGCACTTTTAATCTAATGTCATGATGACAGAGGTGCTAATATTAGATGTCACCTATTGAGCAGTAAGATGTCGAGCACTGGGTCGTTTACCTTATAATCAATAGTGTTTTGTTTTGCCCGCATCTACTAATGGGTCGCATGATGTCGCCACACGAAAATAATTTTCAGAAAGTTTCATTATCTTTTTAAAGGTACGATTAACCTAATAAATTACAATCTGATTTACTTAGATTGGGTGACTATGACAGGCTGACATAATGTAACGGAAAATTACATTTGTTAAATTATAGATCAATTCAAATACTTTTGTAAGTATGTGACATTGTAAATTTAATGAATTTTTGAAAACATGTAAATATAGTACCTATATTAAATTTGAATTGTGATGTAGGTATAAATATGATTAGCTAATTTCTATTACTTTACTTACTAAAATATTGTGTATAGTGTACCACTTTATTTTTTGTGTAGTTTTTATGTATTAACATTAAGTTCAAACACAATATAGATTGTTGATGAATAAATACCTAAACGAAAGAAAAAAAATACCTCCAGGAGCCTTTTTATTGCAATCAGATAGCAATAGGAATTTATTAGATTTCGATTTATTTATTTCATGAGAAAAATTACAATATAAGTTTGCATACAATGTCAAAATTATAAGAATCTTTATCATAATCGTCAACAAAATAATTAATAAAAATGAAGTTAAAATGTCAATATCTACATTGAATGAATAGATACCTATCTCCCTCAAGGGATTGTCAATAACATATAATAAGAATAAAATAATCAGTATCGATATAAAAAACAATAATAAAACAAATCAGATAAATAATAATGTCAAGGAACCAAACGAATTACTTAAAATATTATTTCCATGAACTCCTTAACAGAGTACAGAGGGTTATCCAACAAAAGATTTCTCAGTTTACGCCTAAATGTTTCGTCACAGGGTTCGTTTCTTAGATCGGCAGGCAGGTGTTCAAAGTAAGTTGGACCAATAACTCGGGGATTTTTCCTTGAAAGCGCCATGCGACGAGATACTGTCATAAGGCGTCCCGATGAACGTATCTGTTGACCAGCTATATTTTTATGTACAAATAAGTAAAAGTAACTCAAACAGATGTTGTGAGTAATGCGTCATGATGCGTTGTGTTGAGAATAACTCCCGACAAGGATGCCTCTGCTTAACTCCTACAAGTACACGGACTGCACCGGTCATAAGGGAATGAAAATGTGCGAAATAGACCTGCTTCAGTGCGTCACCCGAGATCAGCGTCTTTAACTTTCTCAACGCCAAGACAGCACTACTCAACCTATCACATATGTAGATTGTCAACATGGCGCTTCCAATTCAAATTGGAGTCTATGATAAACCCAGTGAACCGACTTTCATCGAACATCTTGTCATTGACAGTTGTGTTGGTACTTTGCGGCCAGAAAAGGGCATGATATTCGATTTAGTCACATTCAACAACAGCCCGTTAGCCATAAACCATGTCTGTAGTTGCGTGCAAGCCTGGTTTTATTTTTTCACTTAATTGGTCAAAGGTCTTCGCACCAACTATTACAGTAGTGTCGTCTGCGAACAAAACTGACAGCCCGGCCGCGATGTTCGACGGAAGATCATTAATAAATAATAAATAAAAGAAACAGGGTAGTAGTTAGTTCAAACCGGAAATACTTATATCACGACGGTATTTTTCAAGTTCTGTGAATGTCGATTAAATTTAAAAGCCAGTGGATATTACTTAAAACCATTTTCTATTTCACGTGGTGTCAGGAGAATTACTTGCTGACCTATTGTAACATTTCAACAAGTAGATTTTTTCAAACTACTCTTGTCATTATTACTATACGCCAATACCTCGCATATGCATGTATAGTACTTTTATCTCACGAGCGCGGGTGGGCCATTGTTGTATGTTGAGCTATACATGCACATTGCACATAATCTATGTCTGTGTCAGCGTAGAAGCTATGAGTTGGCGTTGTCTATGTGTACCTACTGTGGTATTGTGTCACAACTACAACTAAGGACAATCCGCGCTCGTGAGATAATAGTACTATTACGAAATGTTTTAAAATGTCTTATGAACAATTCAATTCGCAAACCAAACAATCGCTTGTAGGCATAGCTTACACTAAGGAATTAAGCAAACGTTTAACTCACCAAGTAATTGTAGGGGCTTATGCCTTAGCTAACAGACTAAGGGCTGGTATCCCCAAACCTTTAATTGGTCGTTTGGTCGTTCTATATTTAGAGGTATCCAAATTAAATTTTAAAATTATCCTTTTTATATATCATTGTCATAGACCCGCGCTGAAATAATCTGATAATAAAAAGATAATGATAAAGTAAATTTGTTGTAGTATTTGCTAACACGGATCTTTGACAACGGGATAGTGTTTCTCAAAAACTGTTTTCTTCCTCTAGGTATAAGGCTACCTCCAAAAAGCAGGTTATAGAATATTATATATGTAAAAGCAATGACAACGGGTTTTGAATGTTTAAAACTTATGATTTTATATGAGATTTCAATTATGTGTTACGAAATAAATAACTAATAATGAGTTAGATAATAAGAAGAAATAGGTACCTACACTAATATCTATATATGAAATCGATCATTAAGCAACCCTACCTTATAAAATGAGTTATATTTACTTAGTACTCAATATCCGCATAAAACGGTCCAGTTAAACTTAACTGGGTGAAAGTTTACCATAACTACTCGACTATTGAACATTTCGTGGGACTCACTTACCTTCCTTTTACACGTAGTATCGTACAGACGACAGCCGTATATATGTAGCTATCTGAGGAATACTACTAGAAGATAAAACTTGCTTACTTCTATAAGGATAGCATTCTCTTTCCAAATAGTCATGGATAAAAGGCATGGAACTACGTACTTAAATACAGTAAGTATACAAGTGCAATGAAGACACTATCATATGTTATTTATATTAGGATATAAAGTGATTGCCATATATTTTTATGCGTGGTTATTAAGTGAATTCCCATTTTAGGGGCACATGACCAGGGAATGACACGTAGAGATACGAGCATGTATAGGATATTGCCCTACACGAACGTTAATGTAGGTAGTAACACTTAGTATCCATAACATATACGTTAGGGTGTTTCATTTTTCCAAATTTTCAATTTTCATTTGACTTTGCTTGGTTTCTTGATCTCACTTACCTAAAAGATTTATATTCCAAAATTCGTTAAAATCGGTGAATATTTAGAGGTTGCACACTTTGACACGTTTCTTCTCGAGCAGCTATTTTTTTACAGTGGAGGCTAAGAAAGCTAATAAGCGGTTCCAAAGTGTCATTTGCCTACTTACGGTATTTAAATGTGGATAGTAGGTAGACAAAAGGGCTACGAGTGTATATTGTATAATTTATTGTTGGTATTCTACCCTAAAAATGAGTAATAGATGCTAATCTCGTTGCTTGAAAAAGTTCCTTGCGATGAACTTTTTGGAGCTCGGCTCCCCTCCAGGGGACAAGTGTTATTAGTATCACAAACAAACACTTCCCGATGCTGCTTAATCAACTAGTGCTATGGCGGAAGGCCAATATTCCTGTTAAGTGTATCCGAGCTGGAATAATACTACTGTACAAGGAATATCAGACTTTGGGTACAGAGAAATTTAGGAACACAGATACGGCAAGTCTAGTAGGGTGATCTCTAAGACCTGTTTGATAAAGATAAAGACTTCCTTATGATACAGAGAGAGGATCGCATGAGTTCGTCAATGAGTGGTGTCGACAAATTGTTTTGCTCAAAAATGACAAGAAAATAGATTGAAGAAAATAGTAGAGACGCTGGGAGGTAATTCTTCTCCATCGTCTCCAAGTGACAAGGACGACTAACTTACTTAGCTAATTTAATCTGCGTGGCCATATCATTGGTATATGTTTTGACACTACGGCATCTAATACAGAGATCATTCAAGGAGTATATTGTATCCGAATTGAAATAGAATTAAATGAAATAGAAGTTTGTTTTGATTAGCCTGCCGTAATCACACCCATGAACTTATATTAAACTAGCGACCCGCCCCGGCTTCGCACGGGTGCAAATTTTACACATAAACCTTCCTCTTGAATCACTCTATCTATTACAAAAAACCGCATGAAAATCCGTTGCGTAGTTTTAAAGATCTAAGCATACAACGGGACAGACAGCAGGAAGCGACTTTGTTTTATACTATGTAGTGAAGAACTTGTATCTACTTACTACTCGTTGTGTGCAACCTCTAAATGTGTTCCAATCTTCTTGAAATTTGGTATATAAGCTTTTTAAATAAGTGAAATCCAGGGGGTAAGCAAAGTCTGGAAAAATAATACAATTTTTTTTTCTCCATACAAAGATGAAACACCCTAATATACGTACCTATAATACCTATATGTTCACTGTTCAGTGCTATCGTTCTAAGGCAAAACGTCGTATCTCCATAGGAGATTGTGAGGTGTTTAAGACTTTTTGGTTGGTGCGTGGGTATGATAGTGTCTCCAAGGTGACGCAGGTCGGTCGCGGTGGCGGCGCAGCGCTTACCGTTGTAGAGGAGCGTGGGCTCGGGGTCGCGCGGCGGAGGCCCCGGCGCCGTGGCGGCGGGCGCGGGGCTCCGACCGCGCCCGTCTCCCACCACGTCGATCTCCTCGTCGGTCTCGTCCCCCAGCTCCGCCGCAGGAGCCGCCTTCCATTTCTTGGCCATGAGGCAGCGCGGCATCTCGGCGCCGGCATCAGCGTGCCCACCCACGCGGCATAGAAGACAGACGAATAAAGAAGAGAAGAGAAAGCGCCCCAGGCGAGCGGCAACGCGCGGCGTTCGACAGCGATTGTGCTGATCGGGGGTATGCGCTGGGGCTTTTATACGAGCCGGAGGGTGCGCGCGCATGGATCGATCGCACGCCGCACAAACTTTGCCCAAGTTGCACACACGAGCAACCAGTGGAAACGTCGTGGGGTGGATATTGTATTTGTTTTCTATTGCGGCTTGCGTTCGGTTTCAATGTAGCAAAAGCGTTGGTCACTTTACGAGTTATAAGATAAGCGGAAAGGAACTTGATATGTTTTTCTTTAGAAATAATGAAGTTTTATTATTTCTATTAGGTCCTAGTAATTGATTTTTATTTAACATAGAAACATTGGGAATTAGGTTTAGGTGTTATTGACCTAATTCATTTAGAATAGGAAAGGACATTACGATCTGATATTATACATTTTACAATAAAGAAACAAAAATTCAATAACAAATACCTAAATGCTAATACTTACATATATCTATTAACTATAAAATAAAAAATTATAACTAAACTAAATCTAAAAATGGCCCCTGCGGCATTGTACCGAAGACGCTGGCAGCATTCCCTCGCTGAATAGCTAAACTAATTCTTTGTGCGAGATAGCTGCCAGCTCTTCGGTCACCGGTGGAGTCTTTAAGCCTCTTCGAGATCTCTTTGAAGAGGCTTAAAGCTCCTGGGCCCCACGGACCTAGGGTCTCGACACCGAAAGGGATGAAATTATATTCGGTGCCGAGACCAGAATATTTTCCCACCTTCATATGCTCGGCCGCCTCCGCTGCGGCTGCTGCCCTAATGGAGGTTCGGTGGAGATGCGACGGGGCTAGTGTGTCTACACACGTCGCATCCCACACCAGGACCCGACCCATACTCCACGGGATTAATGACATCCCGTCGGGTCTCTTGCCGTCGTTTCTTAATATGCCTGACGGCTCTAAAATGGCCGGCACATTAGCCGACGCAAGAGACCGACGGATGATGTCATTAAGGGCAGCATGCCTGGAGAAGCGGCCAGCACTCTTCTGGCAGGAAAGTCCGTGGTGTCCGAGCCGGTCTACTTCGCTACCGCAGGGGCACCGATGGGGAGCGCAGACCGGGACCCCGAGCCGAAGGCAAACTGCGAAGCGAACGGTGTTGGGGTCAAGAAAAGTACCGGTGGTTGGAGAAGGGTGTGCGTGGAGCCAGTGACCAGCCTCTTTTGTACTGGCCGCCAGAAGTCTGGCACGTTCTGCGGCACTGCACTGGGTAACAAGGGAGTCAGCGGTGAATTTACAAATGATGTCGTCCCAACTCCTTTGTAATTTTGGATGTTCAGGAAAATTTTGATTGGGCAAGCAATTAACCAGGCACTTTTTGCGTCCTCTAAACCCGAAGTCTCATAGTATGTTTGAAGGATCTTACCTATGAGACTTGACGAGCTATAGACTGACGACAAAAAGGCCGGTAATGCAACACTAGAAATTTTGCGAATCCCCAAACCGCCGTATCGAATGGGGAGGGATCCTTGGGTCCAGGACTGCTCGCTTAGCTGAATATTGAGGATGGATTCTAAATTAATTTTGATCAAGGTATCTATCTGTGATAAAAGATTTTGATGTTTCCAAAGCGGGCAGCAGCGGAGCACATAAGTTAATTTAGGCACAAATAGGCAGAATTGCCTAGATAGCGTAGACATGGACGTGGACAAATTTAACGACGGGTTTGTGGAAGCTGTTCATTGCGCTGGGTCCAAGTGCTTCAAGACCCGGCAAACAAATAAAAAGAAGAGACTCTCTGATCCCACTTTAAAGCTCATGAAGGAAAGGAATGAAATTATTCTACAATCTTCAGAAGATGCAGCTATGTACCGCTGGCTCAATAGACAGATCTCCAAGTCGATTACCAGCGATATACGCCAATATAATACAGATTGTATTAAAGAGGCTATAGAGCGAAATAAAGGCTCTAAAGTTTTTGCGAGAGATCTGTCTATCGGACGGAGTTGGCTTGCAAAGCTGAGGACTGAGGATGGTAGAATCGTTTCGTCCAAACCTGAGCTCTTGAGTGAAATAGAGGGTTTCTATGGACAGCTGTATACGTCAACACGCAAACCCGCTCCAAATATAGCTAACGACCCACGAGCTATATTAACCCGGCATCATACCGAAGATATCCCGGACGTCAGCCTGTACGAGATTAGTATGGCTCTCAAGCAACTTAAAAACAACAAGGCACCAGGCGATGACGGAATAACGGCTGAGCTCCTGAAGGCGGGCGGAAAGCCAGTCCTTAGGGCCCTTCAGAAGCTTTTTGATTCCGTCATACTTAAAGGCAGAACGCCAAGGGCATGGAACAGGAGTGTGGTGGTGCTATTCTTCAAAAAGGGAGACAATACTATGCTCAAGAATTATAGGCCCATCTCACTTCTGAGCCATGTCTACAAGTTGTTTTCGAGGGTCATTACGAACCGTCTCACACGCAGGCTTGACGACTTCCAGCCCCCCGAACAAGCCGGCTTCAGGAAAGGTTTCAGCACCGTAGACCACATACACTCGCTTCGTCAGATTATACAGAAGACGGAGGAGTACAATCTACCCCTCTGCTTAGCGTATGTGGACTACGAGAAAGCCTTTGATTCGATCGAGACCTGGGCTGTGCTACAGGCTCTCCAACGATGCCAAATAGACTACCGGTATATCGAAGTGCTGAAGTGTTTATACGAGAACGCCACTATGTCAGTCCGTCTCCAGGACCAGAACTCTAAACCGATACCATTGCAGCGTGGAGTTAGACAAGGAGATGTCATCTCTCCGAAGCTATTCACTGCTGCACTGGAAGATGTGTTCAAGGTTCTGGACTGGAGGGGGCTCGGCATCAACATAAATGGCGAGTATATCACTCACCTTCGGTTTGCCGACGATATAGTGGTTATGGCGGAGACGATGGAGAACTTAAGTACTATGCTCGATGATCTGAGTAGGGCCTCTGAAGAAGTTGGTCTTAAGATGAACATGGACAAAACGAAAATCATGTTTAACGCCCATGTAGTACCAACTCCAGTTAAGATCAGAGACACTACGCTCGAAGTTGTTGACGAATATGTGTACCTGGGACAAACGGTCCAGTTGGGCAGGTCCAACTTCGAGAAGGAGATCAATCGTCGAATCCGTCTTGGCTGGGCGGCGTTTGGGAGACTACGCAATATCTTTTCGTCCAATATCCCGCAGTGTCTCAAGACGAAAGTCTTCGACCAGTGTGTGTTGCCAGTGATGACCTACGGCTCTGAAACGTGGTCGCTCACTATGGGCCTCATAAGGAGGCTCAAAGTCACTCAAAGAGCAATGGAGAGGGCTATGCTTGGAGTTACTCTGCGAGATCGAATCAGAAATGATGAAATCCGCAGAAGAACCAAAGTAACTGACATAGCCCGAAGAATTGCCAAACTTAAGTGGCAGTGGGCAGGCCACATTGCCCGGAGGACCGATGGCCGGTGGGGCCAGCGAGTTCTC
Source organism: Cenopis cana (assembly GCA_951800055.1). Lineage (NCBI taxonomy): Eukaryota > Metazoa > Arthropoda > Insecta > Lepidoptera > Tortricidae > Cenopis > Cenopis cana. The sequence continues at coordinate 38,475,810 of OX637471.1, read as the reverse complement.
GAGTGGCGACCACGTACCGGACGACGCAGTGTTGGAAGGCCCCCCACGAGGTGGGCTGATGATCTGGTTAAGGTCGCGGGGATCCGCTGGATGCGGGCGGCCCGTGACCGGTCTTTGTGGCGCTCTCTGGGGGAGGCCTATGTCCAGCAGTGGACGTCGTTCGGCTGACTATGATAGGCAGAATTTAATTATAGACAGTGCATAATGCGGACTAATTTCTAAAAGACGGTGGGAATGAATTTGGAATTTAGATATAGAATTTTGAATATACTCAGGAACACACTCTTCAAAGATAGGGGACCCCAGGAGATGAAGAGTATTCTTGGTGAGTATTTTAATGTTTGGAGCTAGTTGGTTGAACTTGTGTATCAGGTTGGTGGTGTCGTTATAAGAATTTGGAATGTATAGTTCACGATCTGATATTACATAGCGGGTAATCAGGTTACCGCGACTTGACGACTCATAAGTACCTACTTAGCAAAGTAATTTAAGTGCCAATCGCCTAAGGTGCTTAAATATTTTTAATTTTTATATGGGGGTATCAAAACACAATGATTAAAAATATTTACAAATTCAATAAAACGAAATTGAATGAAAATAGTGCTTTTTATCCGTAGGTACACTTATCGTATTACTTAATTAAGTTTCTTACTGTATCGTACCTATTGAGAATACCTACGTAACGTATCAAAGAATGCGAACCCGGAAACACCAGAGCAAGGCATTAAATAATCTGCATGCATGCAATAAAATTAAAACAATAAATGCCCGGAAAGAGAGTTAAAGTAATTGAAAACTTCAGTCAAAAGAGTTTTTCAGAAAAGCTACATAAAACGAAGCTTTGAAAAGTGGAGCGAATCGATTTGCTTGAAACATTTCGTTCTCGTTCGACACGATAGCCTTTAAATAATTCCCCGGATATAGTTCCTCTCTACATAGATCTAGATGGATTAGTGCCCTTACCATGAGTTTGCAATGTTTGCATGACTGTACTCGCTAGCGACTGCGTAAACGATTTAGTATGGACAAAAGTACAGCGCCTCTGGCGGTTACGCAAAAGAACTAAAAATCTGCATACTAAATCGTTTACGCAGTCGCTAGCGAGTACGGTCATGCAAACATTGCAAACTCATGGTAAAGTCACTGTATGCGTGACGGATCCTTACTTTACGAAGCGAGTCCTTAAGTACTTTACAAATTTTGTGTATTACTAGTCAGGCACTTTCACGTGATAATGTGGACAGTAATAAAGTGTAAATTTTATTCAGGGTCTAGTTACTAACTAGACCCAGGAGGACCCAGGAGCCGGTTCCTATCAAAAACATAAAGCTAACTGCTAGTTAGGTTCACAGCTTTATGTTTTTGATAGGAACCGGTTCCTCCATCGGCCATCTTTAATTTTATGGGGGCGGAAAGTTTAAAAGAAAAAAAAATTTAAGATAGAAACTTGTAAATTCGCTAATAGACTTACCTAAGCATTTAAATGAAAAAAAAAACAGTTTTTCAAAATTTGCACTTGAAAGGGGTGAAAAAGGAGTTGTAGGTTTGTACTGGTTTGTAAAATTAAGATTGAAAAAATTAATATACGCTTGGAAATTCGCTAATAGACTAAAGCATTTAAATGAAAAAAAAAACAGTTTTTCAAAATTTGCACTTGAAAGGGGTGAAAAAGGGGTTGTAGGTTTGTACAGGTAACATTAAGTAGATAAATGCTGAAAACAGTTTTTTTTCATTTAAATGCTTTAGTCTATTAGCGAATTTCCAAGCTTATATTAATTTTTTCAATCTTAATTTTTTTCCATACAATCTTTCCACGCCTAAAAAATTAATGATGGCCGACGGAGGAGCTGGTTCCTATCAAAAACATAAAGCTATGGACTTAACTAGACACTGGAAAGTTTTTGGAGCTTTTGTCCAGCGTGTCCACATTTACGACCATTTGTTCAAGCAATCTACTACCACTATAAGGGAAAACCCTGGCAAATAATACCTAGTGCTGCAAAAGTAAATACAGTTAGGTACTACTAGTTTACGTTACCTAAACTGATAGGTACTTTATTTCTTTCTCTCTTATTTGTTCTTATTACTCATCCATACTAATTTAAATAAATAAATAATAAATATTATAAATAAATACGAAAATGTGTCTGTCTGTCTGTTTGTTACCGCTTCACGCTTAAACCGCTGAACCGATTTATCTAGATAACATTTGGTACGGAGATACTTTTGAGTCCCTGGGAAGGACATAGGATACTTTTTGACATTGGAAATGTCTTTCCGTTCGCTCCAGTATAAGCACCGATTTCACGAAAAAGTGCGATCCCCTTATACCTATGTCGGAGAGTTGTGATATTCAAAAAAGACTGAAAAGACGCGTATTCACAAGAGCTGTAAGGTGCAAAAATAATTATTCGAGAAAGTAAAATAAAAATATGGCTGAAATTGTGAAAAAAATTTTTTTTTTTCCGAATTTGTGATTTTCGTACAGACTTTACGAGTATATACTCATGAGTAATGAGTAGTATTACATAAAATTTGTTACACAAACAAAACTAGTGCCTGTTCGAACAGTCCACAAAACTACGTTCAAGAGGGGCTTTATAGTACTTTTATCTCACGAGAGCGGGTGCGCCATAGTTGTGAGTTCACATTGTCTATGTGTTCGTATTTGTCCCAACTACAACAATCACAATGGCCAACCCCCGCTTGAAACGGGAGGTGTTGAAATTATCGTTTTATCTGCCGTACTTTTCATCCATGGTCAAAAGAACAGTGGATGTTGAAATGTGTAAACAAATTGTTCGTTCCATGTAACGGTAACGAAGCCATGTTGCAAATCCAGCTCGTTGAAAACGAATCTGCCCTCTGGGACACCTTGAGTGAAAGGGGACGATCCGACGCAGATACGTCATAAACAAACTTTTATATTATAATACAAATATTTGACGTACAAAATATAATATAAAAAGAGATAGGTATGGGTAGGTTGGTCATATACAGTCAAATGCATATTGTAAGTTCCCAAAGCGACAAAAATATACGCTGTTACGCCCTTATTGTCATTAGTCACGTTGACATATTTTGTCAGTTTTACTGTATAGATATTTTCAATGTTGATTGTACAGAGCTTTAGGTTCGGACTTTTCTGTGGACATGGCTAAAGATAAGGGCGTTGAATTATTTTTGATCGGACTCTACACGGCGCCTCCGTTTATATAAATCTACTTATGGAATAACATGCAACATGATTGACATGTAAATAGTTAAGCCAAAAGACTTAGAGGTATTTTCATGTAAATCATACACTACCTTCAGGCAAGATTTTTTATATTAGAATTACGATTAAAATATTTACCATATATATTTGTTTTTTTGAGTTAATCCGTGATAATGGCGCTTGCAACAATGCCGAAATATCGAAAACTCAACAAAACAAATATACATGGTAAATATCCCGTTACTATCTAATCTTAATTCTAATTTAAATGACCGTTTTTTTGTTTCTTTTTCAATTAAGTATGAACCAGATTGGTACTTTGGTGGAAAACTGTTATGATTGTTATGAACGTGCACAAGCACGTTGATTTTTAAGTTGGGTTGCTTCGCGGTGGTGCTCAGTTGAACGGAGAATTTAAATATGGGTAGTGACATAATCATAAAAATGGAAGTTGCACCTTTAAACAACATTCCATTTTACCTTAGCGGCTTGAAGCAAAAATCCATTTAGAGATATGAGCTTGTTGAGCATGTATAAAAACTATTGAATTTTTATATATACCCAGAAATATAATAGTTCACGAAAAAACTGCAAAATACTTATAAGAACCCATTACTGGGCTGAATAAGAATATTCCGTGACATGAGTTATGTTTTTTCAAGTGTTTATGACCTAGTTTGTGAGTGCGCTACGCGGGTTAATATCTAATTAGAATAGGTAATATGGTGACTATTTTGCAATACTTGAGATTGATTATGACAATAGGAGTTACGGGTCAACGAATTTCAGTGCTTTAGGACAATTTTATCGTTCGTAAACTTATGTCCTACTTTTTTCCAAACAAAACGGGACTATTGAACTTCCGAACAAAAAAGTTCGATATTTTTACGGTACGGTTTTAATGTATTTGTAACGATTTCAACGGAAACTTTGTTTTCGCGCCTATAATAACCAATATTACGTACTTTGACAGCTGGACCAAAACCGCAGTGGTGCCAATTGGTCAGCACAAAAACGGTATATAGCCCTCATTTGCGTGACAGCGTGAAGCGACTCACATGTTACCTACCTCCCTAACTATAAGGATGGAGGAAAACATTCGATGATGACAAAGATGAACAAAGATGTACCTAACGAAACTTTCCACTCAGTCTTGGTTCACACGCATCCTCTTGCGTTGGTGCATGGCCACTATGGCCAGTCGTACCTATATGAGTGCGATGCACTTCTAATAAACGCGCGGCCTTCGCCGGGATGATAGCTGCTGGCGCTGGCCCATGCATGGTGCCATCACCATAATTAACGTTGATCGGTCTGTAATCGGAAGTTGGTGCAACGCGCCATGAGTGAGATATAGTAAATAAAACGCGCTCTGTAAGTGTACTATAATTTTATTATTAGCGAATTATATCTAAAGTACATTACTCATTACAGTTAAGCAGTTCATTTATTATTGCTGTTGTACTTTAAGTGTATGCTGTTGCATACAATGTGTCTCTTTAAATGTATATATGTGTGGCAATCCAAATAATACGGTACAGTAACGTTTATAGAAATAAAGGCAAAATACTCAAACCTTGCTTATGTAAATGTAATAAGTATAGCAAGTTATAGATAGAAGAGTGATATGCAAGTGTCTTCCAAATATGGAATAAGTACACCTACTATACGGATAAATTACCACTTCATTTAGAAACGCAAGTTTGAAACTATTCACGTAGTAATCTCTACCTACTCTTTCATCCTACTCTTTCATCCCAATATTGCGTATAATTTGAAATGAAAAAGAGTTGATAAATTGTAAGTCAGTTTTATCAATGTTAATACTATAATGAAAGAGATATAAAGGCAAAGTTTACTATAAGGAATAGAATAACTTGAGAAAATCGCATCACGTTTTTGGGAAAATAGGTTACTTTATGCAGGTTATATCTGGTGCTACTGAGATTTTTTTTATTTTATACCTAGAAGATATCTATATGTGTACTAAAGCCATATCCGAATACAATAATCCATTATTTTTATATGTGATGAACAAGCCAAAATCTCAATTTATTTTTGTGATATGTGATATTATGAAATGTTGTCAATCGAATAAGTAATACGATTTCCAGAATACATAAATTGTAAAAGATATTTGATATTTTTTTCCCTTTGTTGTGTTTTGTGTACAATAAAGCAATATATACATACACATACATACATACATACATATCACATGACACGAGTACTTCATCATGGATGCAAAAAGCTAAAATACTGTACGGTCACGTGCATTAATTTAGGACCCATTTCGCAAACTTATTTTTCTTTGAATTTCTATACTGTTTGACAGTACTGTCAACCTTAAGGGGGTCCCAAATTAAAACTCGTGACTGTACCTACAACTCCTTTGTTTAAACGTGCAGTGTTCACTCAACACCCACAGATTCTACTCGAATTTTCAGTACAGGGGGCCGATTTTTGAGTGTCGAACGCTCGACTTTTCGCTCGAGATCTGTCAAAAAACTATGATGTTTTGACAGACGTCAAGTAAAAAGTCGAGCGTTCGAAATTCAAAAATCGGCTCCCAGATTCGTACAAAAATGTCACCTAAAACTTTAACAGTTACAAAATGTAGAAAGTTGTGAAAATTGTTCAGCTGTTTGAAACAAACTATTTTACAAACGTTTCAAATATTCTCAGGCATCTGAGAAGAGAGCATAAAATATTTACATTTCATTTATTAATTTCAAATCACATTCAATGAATTAATTTAGCGATAGCCAGGGCGCCGATTTTTGAGTGTCGAACGCTCGATTTTTCACTCTAGATCTGTCAAAAAACTAGGATGTTTTGACAGATGTCGAATGAAAAGCCGAGCGCTCGACACTCAAAAATCGGCCCTGGTCTTTCGCGTATTATAAAAAAAGGTCTCGTAGACTGATGCCGTGGAGCTTAGACGCAAGTTTGTAGTTCATTAGTTATAGGTAAATAATAGCATAAGAGCACATAATGACTTTAGGTATACATATCTATAAGCACAACGTGTGAATAAAGTAATTGAGTGATATTTGTTTTCCAAAATGGCGGGCTAATTTTATACGTACGATTGGGGTACCGGCCACTTCGCCTATAGTACGAGTACCTACATACATATTTTTGCGTGTTCTCTTTCCGGCCTACCATTACTATTAAATTGGGTCACGTGGTTGTGGTGGTCGTCAGTAAAAACCAGTCCCATAGGCGACAGGTAAGAAACACAGACGTGACCCAGAAGTATAAGTCAAATAGCTACTGACTGATCCAGCCTTATGTGACGAATTGGTAAATTCCGTAATTTCTACAACTATATTGTTAGTGCAAATAGCTTAATTATAATACGGGTAGAGAGGATTCGCCTTTCACTTTTATTTTTTATTTGGATTGCCACGGAATAACGAAACTCAAATTCTCTACCACCCATCCATTTTCATCTTAAGCTCTCCAAGCATTAGATAAAAGTTTTAATGTCAATTTCCGAACCATTCATTAGAACCTTAAATAACGGATACCGGAGCTATGCCAGGTATGTACTACCCTTTATACACTAAGGCCCTAAATTTATTAAGTGTGTTGAGACTTGTGTAAATAGGGTACCGAAACCAAAGTGAGAAATCTGTGAACAAAGCGGGTCGTTAATCTTGTTCAGTATATTCGTCATTATCGATAAAGTAGCAATAATAAATGGTATGCGGCACGAAATCACTTTTTAAAATAGCATTGGCTTTATACATATTCCTAAAAATAAGATTTGAGATGATATCATTAATTAACGTTTATGAATACATATGTAGTTTGTACACATAATGTTCTTTTGCCGCTGATCGAGCTTAATTCTTTGCGATGTTGGCAGATATCCTAATTCCGTAATAAGACTATGTCATACACAAACAACCACGCTAATTGTCATACAATTCAATTTGTAGGCTCATAAAATGTATTAAAATATGTACTGACTAGAAATCATTTCCGATTATTTAACGCGTTACAGCAACGCCAGAAGCAGCTGTAGTAAGTAGCAATATATTTGTCCATGGGTGGGTTTGGTAGTTCCTTAGACAGGTTTGAAAGTAAACTGCTAGTTATTGGTAACACTGTTCTATCGAAAGCTGCTTGTGATGTACTTACTGTAAGTACAGTCAAGGGGACCAATATGTCCATACGCTTTTTCACCTTATTCCATTGAAATAAGGTCCAAAAATGTATGTGTACATATTTATGCCCTCGACTGTACATTCCGACATTTTACGTTTTGGTACAAATCGATTTCACAATAATCTAAGTGACTCTATAACTAATAATATACACATTGTTCTGTTTAATAAAATGATTCACATTGAAAAATATGTGGCTTAATAGCCTAGTATTTAATATGAATTCCTTAAAAAGAGATACACAACTAAACCGAAACAAAAGTCCAAACCACAGATAAGTAATAGTACTACGTACCCAAACTTAAATTTGATAAGTTAATTTCCTTTTTATTATTATTTAACAAATCTGAAGCCGTTTGGTGTGTCATTCTACATTTATTTGTAGAAAATAGATAAGTACCTAACATTCACATGTTTGTTTACATTTGTGTATTGCGTGATCAGTGAACCCCCCCCCCCCCACATTTTTGTCTTTATATTATATACTCGTACTATGATGTATGTATATACTATTATTCGAGACCGCTTACCTATAAGTTTTATAAATATTAAATACAATAAAGAATGTGATTTATCCCGTCCCAGTACAGAATCGTTGTAATTTTCAAAAAGCCGAATTAACATATTTGTATCTTATTTATACATATAAAAATATCTACAAATTTTATGTCAGTTCGTTGTTACAAGTCGAATTTATATGATAATAAAATCATGCAAAGTGTTCTTCAAACCTTAAACACTGAAAACAGCTGACTAATAAAAGCCTGTGCATTGTATGTATTTAGTGATTGTTTGGTCTTTAAAATAAATTAATGACAACCTATTCGATATGTGCATGATTCAATTATTAAGTATTATGATCTTTGACATTTTGTATTAAGGCCGCAGTAAAGTTAGGGGTTAGAAAATTGCATGAATAAAATAAAACGTTACTTACACAGGCCCAGTTGATGCCTCACGTTCTCTCTGATGTTACGATGGGCCAAAGAAATTAAAAGTATCTTTACACTACCTCCTTCATTTACCCGTGCCGGGGTAACCATGCATCTTTCCACACAAATTTGAACTTTAACTTAACCCCTTAGAACTCTACTCGAGGAATTCCTAAAGTTGTGTGCGTCGGTAATTTTTCCGTTAAAGACAATAAAAGCAGTCAGCCTGATGTTAAGTCCGTGTTTAGTTCCAACCCTTTTTCTCGTGTTTAGCTAACGACAGTCATTTTAAGCTGCGTATTTTTTGGACAGAATTTAACCTCAATTTGACGGGACAACGGGTACTAAAGTTTATGTCAGGGAAACCTGGATTAAGTAATAGTTACATAACGATTAGTTCATTTCATAAAAGTATAGTATTTGTTGTATCTCTAGCTAGGCAACGCATACTTTTACTAGAATTTTGATGTTTATTTAGTTACGTTAAATAGACTGTTTACATACTTATTAACAAATACAATTTTCATCCTTAACTGTTCACTTTATAATTAAAATAGGTAGAAAAATATGATTATTGGTGTCGGAAAAAAAAGAAGAGCAGACACAATCCCAATTTATTTTAGCGTTAGATCCATCATTGCCCACTGTAAATGGTATATTTAAGGCGATATATTGATTGAAACAGACGCGCGTATGTTTTTCGTTCACGACAAAACGGGATGCAACACTCTCCGGGAATGGCTTTGGATTTCTTTTCTATTTAGAAAATTTTAAGCAATTATATTTCGGCTATTGTCAGTACCACAATCATATAGTCAAGAATTATATATCTGAAAATCAGTCCCCATTGTTTCCTCGTCTGGACAGAACAGCGTTTCAAAGTTTCTAAATTTCTCAGTGTAGCGCCTTAACGTGGTTTAAAATGACAAAGTGTTAGCACTATGTCATTTTAAACTACCTACTACTCTTTTGTTTGTTTTTATTTTTTTGTAGTATAATAGCGGGAGCTGTTTTAAGAGTAAACTGAGCCCTGCATAATTCTTGTAGGTATGGACGTAATTAGCGAGCTTCTTGTGAACCTCGAGTCGAGGGTGATTAGCCAACAATAATTTAATGATTATCAATGGCTGGAGCCGTCACTTTGACATGACTAACATACCGATCCTAAACTTAATGTCAACGTGAAACGTGTAGGTACACTTAGTATGGATATTCAATACTCATCAAGGCAGAGCTAAGGGTTTTTTTTTTAAACTTTATTTTTAGATCCAAAGACCCCGCGAGGAATACGGGCGAACTTTGTTCTTTAATCTTTTATAATATTACAACTTGGAATATATTTTAGTGTAAGAATATGATATTAAGTTATATTATGTTTATATTTTGTAAATGAAACGGAAAGCTTGAGATTAGACCTTAAGTGTTATTAATTTTTTTAAGGCTGTTAATGATTTTGTTGACAAATTTGGAGAATCATTGGATAGGATTCCTTTTTAATTATACTTTTAACGTCATATGAGTCTATATTAATATTGTTACACAAGATTTCATGCCCTACTCTGCTCAAATAATATTTAGGACATTGCTTTAGAAGGTGGTCAATAGTTTGTAAACTGGTGGAGTCACATGGGCACCTGTCATCCGCTGTTATTTTAAACCTATGCAAATATGCTTTGTGGTACCCGTGCACAGTGAGCAGAGCTAAGGGTACACACCATATATATATTTAAGAGGGCGTAGTTGCATTGCAAAACATCCTACTCTAACACGCGCGAGTTTGCAATTAACCATCCCGCTCTTTACGGAAGCTCAGCGCCTACTTTTCGTAAAATATTGATGTTTATTCTAAAGGTGTACATTTAGAAGGATAATCTTTTTTCTCAGTTTTGAGAACTTATGATTTTACAACTATTAAACCAAAAATCATTGTCAAAGAGGATTTTAAAGATCCAACCAAAAACATCGAAAAGAAGGGTTATGTTTGAAAAATAAAAGTATCGAGAAAATTATTCCAAATCGTGTTTTCACTTTTAGCAGACTAGAGGATAATAGTTCAAGATTAATATACTGAAAGGACAGACTTTTAATCACTATAGATGTTGAGACCTATGTTGATAAACATTGGCAAATGTGCATATGTGGGCTCTTAGCAGAATTCATTCCACAAACAAGTTTAAGCAATTTATTAACTATTCTTATATTAAGTAGCAGTGGTAAATATAATTTTGAACCAGAATTTGAATAATTGTTTTCGCTTACATATTTATTACTAAAATTGTACGTTACATATTGCTTTTTGACATAATTTTAGGTAGAAACTTTATTTGACCCATACCATGTACCTATTAATATTAAACGGAATAATAACTCTTTTCACTACTCGATAAGGCTCTACGAAACATTCTAAACTACTACTCCAGTGTTAATTACTTTATTATTATACGTGTTATGATAAACCAATAAAAACCCCTGGTAGAAGCGATTCCTCCCAAACTTGTTTAATTAAAGTATCTACATAATTATACTCCATCCAAACAAACCAAACTGGCTCCTCCAATATGACACAGGCGCAGTCTTTTGCGAATATTTCCTAGCATTCTCACTTTACATACCTTTTCAAGAGTACGTATGTAAAGACAATAATTACGGCCAGACACTTCACTAGGTCGTAATCGTGCATTGCCTTTATTAAGTAAGTGCAAAGAAGTTGCAGAACCATAATATATATTCATATTCGAATAATCCAGCTACATATATACCTTGGAGCATTTAAGGCGGGAGCCGCCATTGATATACTTGCCCCTCTGCCAACCAAAAATAGGAGAAAAATCTGCCACGTTATTAAAAACTACTTCATTAATCGATTATACTTCAGTCTCAGAGTCAGTTAAAGTTTTAATTGAAATCGGAAATCAAGCATCGATTACAAAGTCGATTCAAAATTGTTCGTACTTTGTCCATCACGCTTGGCCAATATTTTGACGTGAACTGTCACCGTATTTAGGGACAATAAGAACTACTTTCTATGAGAATTTATTTGAAATGTGATCTTTATGGAAATCGGTCAGTGTGGCTATCCGATATTGGACTTATTTCAACCGGTAATGTATGCGTTAAAGGCTCAATTTGAAATGAGCGGACGGGTGTCGCAACGACACATGCCGCTCACTCTAAATTGAGACTTTTAGTCTTATGATTACGGTTCAATTTGGAGTGCAGTTGTCGTATCGTCGGACAGGTAGGTGACCAGCTGAGTTGACCCCTACTAACATCGCAATCACGATACTGGTAGGGGTCAACTAGCTGGTCTTAGGCATCGTCGCGAATTTAACAATTTTCCCCCATCACAAAAAGTGCTTAGCGCCACTAAAGAAGTTTTCACTTCAAAAAAGTTATTTCTAATGATTGATTTGTCATTAGGTTTAGTTATTTCACCTAAAATGTTTTATAAGCAAGAACCAATGACAAATTGAATCTGTCATTTTGCATAAGTCATAGATGGGTTAACGATTTATGATGATTTTTTAGTGTATTGGTAACTAATGACTTAGGCATGTATCACATTCACAGTTTAACAACTTAAATAGGTAGTTGTCATTTTAAATGACATTCTAAACGTACTAATAAAAAAAATCGTGTCACACTATTGCCGTGAGCACAATAGTACCTAACGATTATGCATCTTAAGTATATCTATTTTACAGAATTTGCAGTATCAGTTGCTGCTATCCTGGTAAGTACTTTATTTAAAGTTCGAGGAGTACTTAGTATTCAATACATATTACTCTATATACCGCTACTCGGCACTAATACACGAAACGATTCAAATATTACAAACGGTACAAACTAGTACTTATACCCTACTTTATTCTACGTGGGATGCTTTTGACACACAGTGATATTACTTTCTAAAGTAAGGACTTAAACTAAGTATGTGACGTAGAGTTAAAAGACAGTTGTGTAGGTATTAAGTTTTTATCTTAGTGTAAGGCGACTTCCTGATTTGTCGGTGCGGAGGCAGTACGATATGAGAAAAGTGTCAAATGTCAGTGTCAGCTGTCAGTCGACTCGGTACCATATTTTACTGTGCCCCTACATTTAAATGAGTGCTTCCGGACTGGCGCGGGCTGCGCGGTAGCGGGACGATGCGAAGGCGGTACTGCTCAGCTTCTGCGCATGATATTAGTACTGCGCAATCGTAATACTGACAGTATTATGTCAAGTGAGAATCTTTGCGACGTCAGTAAGTTTGCGTCAAAGAAGAAAATGTCACATATCGATCCCGCCCCGCCAGGTCAGGAAGTCGCCTAAAAGAGAGGATGTCAGCCGCGGGTATTTTCAGTTTTCACATGTTATCTAGTAAATAACTGTAGGCATATAGTAAATAACTGTAATATTTACTTAGCTTCACTGTCAATGACACATTAGGGATCGCCCTAATACAACGCGACTACGCGATGATTGCGCAATCGCGCGAGGGAAATTCGCGAATATATTGAACTCGAATAGGTGTCCTAAAGGGATCGTCCTAAAACAAACGCGACTAAGTACGCGATTATCACGCGAACTCGCGACTTTTACTAGTGAATATTCTAAGTGAAAGTCGCGCGATCGTGCGATCATCGCGTTGTCGCGTTTGTATTAGGTCGATCCCTTAGTGTAGTGAACTTTTGTTGAACGTTACCTACCTACTAGAAAAACGGAGCTCCCGCTGATAGCGAAGTGTTGATTTTTACTATTTCTTCCTATGTCTGCGGAATGCTGTCTCCGGTGGAATGATTAGATAATCATTTCACCGGTGATATTACCGGTATGTGTATTAAATCATACTTTTATTTAACTACTTCTAGTCATTACTCAAAATATCGATTGACCTTTTATATTTTGATACATTATATTATAAACTAAACGAGTAAAACAATATTCTCAAAACTAAGACTAGATTTCGTGACGCGGGAAAATATCAGAGTTATCTATTTAACTATATCGATTTAACAAAAGTAAATTATTTATTAAATATATCATAATTTACAGTTACATTATACCAGTGTTATATCAGGATTGAATGTGTTTGACTAGAAGTTGATACTGTTTTTTTTTGTTATAGATTACTTTTAGCATGGGTTGAAAGTGACTTTATCATATCACTGAATTAATCACATGATAAGCTTAATAATATTATTAACTTTTGACACAGTTTGAACTTTAACAACCGACTGTCATTACCCACTAATTATTAGAATATTTTTACAAAACTTTAGTTAGACCAAAGCCACTTGATTAATTGAACTGATTAAATTTAAATGAATTGTTAACTACGCCAACTAAACAGATACCTCTTCAAAGATTTTACGAATAAGTCGGTATAATTAATCAAATCTCCGCATTTACCTTAATTTTGTTAAGTTTAATTATGTAACGTGTTTATTAATATTCATTAATACTTTCTTTGATCTATAACAAGATACATTGTTTTGTCTGGGACGAGTTTTTAAGGTATTGCTAATATATAATTGTATGCAAGTTTGTATCGAGTTGGCGTAATGACAATCATAATGATTAATGATATCCACGCAATTGAGACCGTTACAATGATTGGAAGACTTCCTCGATATACCGAGCCCACTCGGTGCCTGACCACTCCAGCACTCTCCTATCAGTCTTATTCTGAAGTTTCTCAAGAAACCATTAAAACACAACAATAACGCCAAACATTATTATTTGTTGCAAGGACTTAACTTTGGTGTTGTACTTCTAAATACTTTATATATTTACGTACAAGATACACCCAAAGAGTCACTGAAAATGCTTTTGAATTCACTTTGGGCTCAATCGCACAATATTTATGTTTTTTGTCGGGTTTTCATGCACCGTTTTATTTCGTTCTATTAGTATTTTCGTAGTATTTGGAACCATGTAAAAACTACAGAAGTAAATTAATTGATCAATTAATTCGCTTTTGATGTGACTCATGAGAATGTTCTGAGTGAACTGGAAATTTATATTGAGAAACATCTTATACGAACATAAATTTCCTAATAGGCTTCACAAATAAATGTCATAGAAATTACCCTAACCTCATCAACCTTCAATCCTACTATTTAAAAAAGTCTGCTGCTTTTACGAGTAATAAAGAGGATATTGGTAAATCATAAATATAAATAAACATTAATATGTGCCACGTAGATAATGGTGGTGGTAGCGTATTTAGGTAAGCTAATAGATAATATCTATTAGCTTACCTAAATGCAAGAAGGCATATCTCGACTTCGGATTTAAGCCATGCGGGTGACTATGACTCGGCGTGCGAGTGACAGCATGTTTGATGCATCGCACATATTATGATTGCCCTCATTCTCTCATAACTCTATTACGAAACGCATGTTAGTTGTATGCAGCATACTCGTACCTTTAATTATCATACATATTTATTTACCATGAGTAGAAAGCTTCATTCATACTTAAATATAAATAGTAAATTGACAAAATGATTAAATTGACAAGACATTTAACCTAATGTGACTAGTGCTTAATTATACTTTCTATAGATACGTAGGTATTGCACAAATCTTTCTCTTTACATATACAACATTCATAATATAAATATGAAAAGTTAACGGATAGTGACTGTATTGTGGCAGTAGGTATGCTGCGTTATGCCCTTATCTGTTTAATGTTTCTGAATTCCATAGTTGTACAAGGCAAACAAAGCAAAGGAAAGTTTGCAGTGCTTATTGATGCGCGCGATGGAGTTTAGACAAGTACCTAGAACGTTCGTTTTCCAGCTAGCAAATGCTGCGAGTCGAAGTTATATCTACCGGCAACGAAATGCTTATTTTTTTCATCCCATAAATCTTTTTTATCCGCGCATACAATAATTAAGAGCTAAAAAATCATGAGCCTACTTATAGTTAATTAATTTAATACAATCATTATTTGTAAAAGTAAAGCAATTGAGATGTAGATATAATTTTAAAAATACTAAGTATGTTTAGATATAATGAGATTAAGTCAAATCTAAACTACACTACCAAATCAAGAGTAAATTTCTCTGAACAAACCTTATAGATATTGAGCAAAACTGCAAAACTATTTCCTAATTAAAATTTTTACATTTTCAATTCTTTAGACGAAATAAATAATTCAGTAAAATCTATCATGTTTTTCGTTGCTAAATCGTACTATTGTGTCATTTTATTGTTTTTTCTTTGTAATTGTCATTTTTCATATGTTTGTGTATTTCAATATTTGATTTTATTGTTTTGTATTTAATAAGACATAACTATGTTTTCTTTACTTTAAATTCAACGCAAAACTCGTTGTTCTTACTCTGTTACGTTTATTACATAGGTTTTAGGTTTATCTTTGGTAGTACCTACCACACAATAAAATATGCATGAGTTTATAATATTATACCTACTATCTTTGGTGTGGAGTGTAAAAAGCATTACGTGGTCCAGAACTTTCGAAGCATACACGTGGCATATTTACAAAAGAACTTCATTACTTTACGCTTATTAAGTACGTATCTTATATTAAAGTCCACGTCCAGTCAGCAGGGTAATTTTAAATTTACTCAAGTACTAGAACTAAGTTAACTTGACGTGATAATTTTTCGACCTGTTTTAATCTTAATTGTGTTTGTCAATTCAAACGTCTTATAAAGAGTTTAGGTGGGTAATTATCGTCTCTGCTGACTGTTAGTGCTTACAACACTCGAGTGCTTGCAAACGTGAAAATGATAACGATTAACATATTGTATAGGTACTTAAGCCTAACAAACGCCAAAGTAATCATAATGTGAAATATTCAATATCCACGTAAAATCTCAACTTTCTATAAAAATACTTTTCTTTCAAAACCCGCATATATTTACACATCTTATACATACTTCGTTCCGCATTTTGGAAACTAAAGTTACGCACCAAAACTACATGCAAATCTGATATTCTGTACACAAGTCAGTTAAATGCGTTTGAGTATTTAAAACTAAAATAGCATCGGGACTATTGTCCACTCACATAGGGAACTAATAGACGGTCGAAAAATTGTTTTACCCTATGACTAAATCGTACCTGACTATAAACATTAGGCTCATAACAGTAAAGCCGATTTTCTCTTGCCGTAACTGCGAATTTTGAAGCATTATAGACACGACCCGTCTTCCTAATTCCAGATTGATCGCTCGCCCCGACCGCACTGAAATATCGCCGACATTTCCGAACTCATTCAATAATTTAAGCTGCATTTATGCTCCATATTTAGATACAGGAATTTATAAAGAGCTAATTCTGCTGTGTACATTTTTAATTACTCGTATACGGATTGGTACATTCTTAATTGCAATAAATTCAATAGGGAATTTCAGTGCATTAGATATAAATCTTTATGCACAATTCGGTCTAGGCCGCATGCCAAATAGAGTCGCAACTGGTGTCTGGAGCGAGCGTGTTCTAATGGTGCCCGAACTACTACGCACTGGATCTACGAGTATGTAAAGTATGTACCTTGAAAATTGGTCGTGTTTAACTATATTTAATGCTAACCTTGCAAAGCCTTGATTGTGTATGAGCAGTGTAAGAGCAAGTCGTTAAACAAGCTAAACTATGCGTTTGGAAATGCCATTTGAAGTGTGACGTCCAGGTAAAGTTAAAGCGGCTTTCGCTCGCAGCGTACGCGTCCGCGACTCCGCGGGCCCGAGCAAATCGCTCACGTTGTACAAAGCGCTTACAATTTGCAAGCGTCGTGTTTGCGACGGGCGCGGGCGGAGCGGGCGCGGACGCGCGCGCGGGTGCGGACGGCGGCAGCACCCGAGCAACAGTTTGGTCCTCTCGGGCCGCTACTCGCTAAGCTACTCGCACGCTACTCGTGCGTCGCCTATCGCCTATCACTGGCACTCTACGCTCGTTACTTTATTGCTCTCTTAGTACCACAGCTCGACGGTTTCATTAAGTCTCTACGTATCACCGTAACTACTATCTAAGTGTCTCACCATCGATGCGACGCTAACTTAGTTAACTATACATTAAAGTGTAAATATTACACTACTGTAACATACAGGCTCTTGCCATAAATTGACACCATTCCAACTCGGGACTAATAATTGAAAAATATATATACTTTTTAATTTAGAATTATGGAAAGAGCCCTATCGTTATTAGGTACGTTATTATTGCTTATTTTTTCTTACGACGCCGTCGAAACTACGAGCCGCTATTATAATCTCGAATATAAAGGTGTAAAGAAGTTCATAGAGAAACGTTCGTTGCATTGATCGCGTCGCTCGCTCACGGCTTCTCGCGTGGCAAGCAGGCCGTTTCCAGGTGCTTGTTGAGGTAGCTCTTGAGCGCGAAGTAGCGCCGGCACCGGCAGCACTGGTACTGCTTGTCGGAGGAGTGCGTCTGCAGGTGCGCGCGCAGGTTGGAGCGGTCCGCGAACGCCTTGCCGCACGACGCGCAGCGGTAAGGCTTCTCGCCCGTGTGCGAGCGCAAGTGCCCGCGCAGCAGCCACGGCCGCGAGAACTGTTTGCCGCACACGCCACATACGTGCCCCATGCGGTGCGTCAGCACGTGCATCGCCAGCGCCGGCATCGACACGTACGCCTTGCCGCACTCGCCGCAGCGCTTCGCCGACATCGAGTCGAGACTACGATGGGTCTGTTTGTGCCTCGATAAGTTTGACGACGTAGCATACCGCTTACCGCATTCGTTGCAGTCATATTTCGCTCTTCCCTTCGGCGGTGGAGTGGTTGGGGGCTCCTCCTCGGGCGCCGGCTCCGGCAGGGGTGGAGGGGGTGGTGGTGGCGGCGGCTCGCTGACGGGCTGCTGATAGGTAATGTAGTTCAACTGTGGTTCGATGCTGGTGAATTCGAAAGGCGCAACGGTTTGAACAGTAGTGTAGACTGGGAGCGGTGGTTCCTCTGCTATGATGTATATGTTGGTGGGTTGTATGGTGTAGGTGTAGATGGGGAGGAGAGGCGCGGGGGCGGGCTCGATGACGGTGACGACGGCGGGGGGCAGGGGCGGCGGGAGCGGCGGCAGCGGCGGCACGCTGTGCGCGAGTGAAAGCAGCTCGTGCGCCGCCTCGGTGTCCGCCGCCGTGCGCTCCTGCGCCGGCCCGCTGCCCAGCTCCGCATATTCCGCGGTGCGGGGCTCTGTCGACAATACATACTGTTACACCTACCACCAGTACTTACAGATACTATTCTATAATATTTGCTTAAAGAAAAATGTAACATGATTTAGCTTAGAGGGCTCATTAATCAGTAGAAGGCAGATTCTGAAAATGTACAAAATGACTATTGTAATGCGTAGCTATTTCTGACGTTATTACGATATAGTTTACCGTACCTACCACAAACCAATACTTATGTATAAGGGTGGTACAAATCTTCTCTGCAAAATTTGAGAAATCTCGGACAATATTTCGAGGACGCGATATTTAACTTACGAGTAAATTGAACATGACGTGATATTAAATTGTGCTAATCATTATTGTTATTTATGTATTAATGAACTTCCTTCTTTATCGCCCCATTTCATTTACGGAATATTAGAATGAGAAAGAAGTCACTTCTTTCTAGGTAAGTCGTCGACACAGATGAGATGAGATATCGCTTTTGTTCTTCGCTTTTTATCATATTTGTATTTTTTTTTATCTTTATCTGTATTCTGCACTTCAACAAAAGTTGTAAATTTTATGGCCTGGCCACGACATTGGTCTAAGGCGACTGGCTAAGGCGACCAGCGGCGAGCGAATTAAACAAAATCAAGACCGCTAAAGAAGCATGCCACGAGAATTCGCTGTGGGCTAAATCGCGCGCGAATTTACTCGCGCGACCGGCTGCAGCGGCGAGCGGCGCGGCGAGCGGCGAGAACAAAGGCACTGGCGGAAAGAGCCATGCCACGAGTCAGAGCAGCGCGAACGGTCGGTAAAAAACAAAATATTTTGTTTTATTCGCTCCGCGATGTTGGACACAGAGGCGTTTATCAGTGAAATTATAAGCAAATATAAGCAAAAACATATGGTTGATTGTTAACTGACTGTAATGATTAGTAAATAAGTATTACCTACCTAACTGTGATGATTAAATAAGCAAAGACATATGGTTGATTGTTAACTGACTGTAATGATTAGTAAATAAGTTAATACTACCTAGAAGTGTGATGATTAAATAAGCAAAAACATATGGTTTATTGTGAAGGGCCACTTTTGATAATGACATTTTGCGTCCTTTGAGTACGTCCCATTCGCTCAATGCCGCTAAGACAACTGCGTTGTCGTGGCATGCTCACAGCTTAGACCGTTTTCGCCGCCCCGCTCGCCGCGCCCGCGGTCGCCTTATGGCCTGGCCACGACATTGGTCTAAGGCGACCGCGGGTGCGGCGAGCGGGGCGGCGAAAACGGTCTAAGCTGTGAGCATGCCACGACAACGCAGTTGTCTTAGCGGCATTGAGCGAATGGAACGTACTCAAAGGACGCAAAATGTCATTATCAAAAGTGGCCCTTCAGTGTCTCGAAAGTAGCTCGTATTTTATTACAGACATTTTAAATAGGAGAGAAGGTGTGCAGGAAGTAAATAGACGCCGGTATACCTTGGGTGAATTCAGTACTTTGTTTAATGAATATAGGAAGTACCCCCAAAAATTTTATGAGTACACTCGAATGAGTGTAGATTCTGTAGATACATTCGATTATGTACTTCAATATTTGGATCCGCATTTGCGCAAACCCAAACTAAACGTAGTCGTAGCGAAATGTGTTGCGGATCCTGTGCCATCCACAAGGCAGGCCTATTTAAAATTTCACTGATAAACGCCTCTGTGTCCAACATCGCGGAGCGTATAAAACAAAATATTTTGTTTTTTAAAACTCCGCCCGATCCGTGCCGCCGCTAAGACCGTTCGCGCCGCTCTGACTCGTGGCATGGCTCTTTCCGCCAGTGCCTATGATCTCGCCGCCCGCCGCGCCGCTCGCCGCCGCAGCCGGTCGCGCGAGTAAATTCGCGCGCGATTTAGCCCACAGCGAATTCTCGTGGCATGCTTCTTTAGCGGTCTTGATTTTGTTTAATTCGCTCGCCGCTGGTCGCCTTAGCCAGTCGCCTTAGACCAATGTCGTGGCCAGGCCATTAGACCAATGTCGAGGCCAGGCCATTAAGGCCACCCTACCTAAGCGGCCGGTATTTTCAGATTCACATCCTGATAAAGACATTTATTTTGTATGATTAAGCACTAATATTCGTTCCTGGGTCAAGGTTGTATTCTATGTTTTTTGTTATTTATTTTTTAGACATATCTTAATGTAGGTGTATATAACGTCATCTAGTACCCACGACACAAGCTTAGCTGTAGGCCGGTCAGTAGAGGATCAACGCCAAGCAAGGTGTTGGAGAAGATTTTGTTTTTTTTTAAATTGTGCATAAGGATGCTACTGACTATATATCAAAAATGGTAGAACGACATATCTCGGGACAACTTTTGGCAGCTACTTAACCAAGTTTTTTTTGGTTTATCGCTCATATGGTCTTATACGAAGCATCCCAGCGTAAAATTACCTACGAGCAAGTTAAAGAATATTAAATTCTGCGTCTAATGAGTATAAATACGTAATAATTCGGTCAAGCGATATACCTAGTAGAAAACCTTTGTCAAAAAATGAAGTTTTCCCGAACTTGGACAAAACTTCAATATAGTGATTTTTAAGCATCTGCGTTTGAATTTTGAATTTATCCTGACGTATAACGCTTTAATACCAAGAATTTACAGATTATAATACTTACATCGGCGTTATTATTTTCGAGTAGCTGTTTCCCGCGACTTTGTCTGCGTAACTTTTTTTCCACTCCTTATTTCATCCCTTCCCGGGCTGGTTTTCGGGATGAAAAGTATCCTATATGTTAATCTACGCTATAAACTCGTTGTATATCAAGTTTCACCACAATCCGTTCAGCCGTTTTTGGGTGATTGAGTAACAAACTCTTCTTCAAAATTTTCACTACACTCAGTCCCTAAACTGATACCGTAGGACCCGTTTTTTCATTTTTTCTTAAGTCGGATTTGTTTTCGAAATATTTACAATTTCCCCTCAAAAAACCCGACTTTTTTAGATTTCTCAAAATTCCAAAATAAGTTACTTTCCGATTTTCAAAATTCAAACGCTCCCACGTGTCTCGATAAATTCCTCGACTACTACTATTCCTAGGTACTATTCCCAACTCGATCCTCCCAAAATCCTCGAAGCTATGGCCAAAAATACGTCTCAGGCGATTTGGATCTTATAACCAATGGTAAAAAACATGCTGTCGAATTAGACTTATATTACGCCCGCCAAGAGTTAAATTATTCATTTAAGGTGGATAATTTGTGTTTAATGTGTTTCCTTGTAATCGAATATTACGACCAAATATTACCACCAAATAAAATATTACCACACGAACAATTTTCCCTCACTACTTTCGGGAAAATAACCATCTCGTGGTAAAATGGCTTACTTTAGCCCCTTGTCAAACAATCTACTATTTAAATATCCTAGCGTTTACGTGCGCCTACGGTGTCGATGTGTCAATAGGACTATGAATACCGAAACCCATGAAATGATATTGACTGATCATGAAAAATATGTCCTACCTAGACCTTATAGTAGAGGAGATCTACCCTTGGGGGTCATTATAATTCCCACAGAAGCGAAGTTTGTTTTGTTTAGTTCTTTATGTTGGTATCTTTTTGACATACCTACTAAAAATCTTCCAAAATCTGACTGCGCAAAATGCGTTTTTTAACCTACAAAAAAAAATGTATATTTTTAACTCAATAATGCTTAGTGCTGCACCAAAACTTTGTATTAGAAATATGTTCAGCATAAAGTTATATATAACTTTATAAAAAAAGTGGACATTTAGTTGTTATTTTTAATATAATGAGAAAAAGAACAATGAAAATTTTACAAGTTTGTTAAATTTATAGTGTAAACGCTGCCTCTTTATATGATTGTTTATGTAAACTTTTTTGTACTGGCCGCTTGGCGCCGTGATAGAAAAACAATAAAAACAAATGACGATTTTAACAGACTGCAAAAGATTTGGTGAAAAGTAGTCTCGCTGCCTGTAATTATTTATATTTTAATGTTTTATTTTTCAAAGAAGTTAAATGTACTTTTGTTTGTAAATATAGTTAGATAAGTGAATTTTATGTGTGTTAAGTTATTTACCTACTGCGCCGAGTTACAAATTGGTCTTCGAGCCGGATCGCGATAAGTATCAATGTATCGCACACCGCCGGGCAAAATGTCATCGCAAAAAGGTAATAACGAGACTCCCGAGTGTAATATAGAGCAAAAACTAAATGAAACCGTAGTTTTGAATGCGGACACTACTACAAAGAAAACGCCGGGCTCTGTAAAGTCCGAACATTCGCAAGCAAAATCGTCAGTTTCACCTTCGTTACTCGCACGTCGGACGCAACTGGAATTGCAGGCAGCGGAAGCGAAAATGCAGTTGCAAATGGAATTAATAGATAAAAAGCTAGCTTTGGAATTAGCTGAACTTGAGGAGGAACAACAACACAGTCCACGACTTCGAAGTAATGCAAGTTATGCCAATAGTTGCAGTCGCGTAGAGAAGTGCATCGATCATAGTCAGCAGGATTTGGGGTCCCTGCCCGCCCACGAGCATGGTTTGAACACGGGCGAGGTGGGGCCGCCGCCGACAGCCGCTGCTGCCGGCGGCACTGAAGGTACACTCCAACTATTAGCCTGCGCCGTGGGAGATCTCGCCGCCGCTTCAACCCACGCACAAGGTAACAGCGCGCAACTGTTAAGCCGACTGAGCACACCGAAAGATTTACCTACATATTCAGGAGATCCTTTAGAATGGCTGCAATTTAAACAGGCATATAGCCACTCCACTCGGCTTTGCAATTTCACATCAGAAGAAAACTTATGGCGGTTACGAAAATGCTTGCAAGATCCCGCAAAAGAGACGGTAGCGGCGCTTTTGGCTAGTGCGATGTTGCCCGACACAGTTATGTCTACGCTAGAATTGCAGTATGGAAACCCTGACATAATAATAGCTAAGATTTTATTGGATTTAAAGGAATTACAGCCTTTGTCACAAGATTACCACAAGGACATTGTCACGTTTTCAATAAAAATTCAAAATTTTGTTGCCGTAATTAAATCGTTAAATCGTGACAGCTATTTGGCCAGGTCAGATATAGTTGTAACAATATTAAGCAAAATACCCACAGTTTTTGCTATCAAAATGGGTAGATTGCAGTTACTCTACACTGTCTTCAGAAGCCGACACACCCAAATTACTCATGTTGTCCGAGTTTCTACGCCACGAATCAATTAAAATTGCGTATTCCGACGTGAACTTAATAAATGTACACGACTCGGTTAACAGCAGCCCCTCTAGCACAACATGCATTCCGTATCTACTCGCGCGCGAGATAAGCTACCTGTCACTTTTTAACAGCATTAATCAGACAGTGACAGGTAGCCTATCTCGAGCGCGAGTAGAGACGAGATGCATGTTATGCTAACCCCCCAGGAAAGGATTCAGCGGTAGCCGACCGCATCACGTGCTGCTCCAGACTGAGCTCGTAGATTTCAAGTGTTACCAGAGTGTAGAAAATTCAAACGAGCTCTCAGAAAAGACAGATGGCAGCACGTGAAACGTTTTAGATTATGTTATAAATGTTTAGTTTCACATCATGATAGAGCTTCGTGTACAGCTCCAGCATGCGATTATGATAACTGTGGTGAAGCCCATCACCGCTTGCTACATTTCATAAATAAAAACACAAGTAAGTCAAATTATTTGCACGAGCTAGAAACGAAGACGGACCCGGACTTTGTCGCCAATATTAGTGAGAAAAGTTCGCGAGTGCTTTTAAAGGTGGTTCCCATTAATATACATGGGCCGAATGGTGTTGTGAGTGCTAGTGCATTATTAGACGACGGTTCGTCGGTGTCACTAATCAGCACAGGTAGCGAGCTGGCGGCGCGCGCCGGCTTGCGCGGCAGCCGCAGCAGCGTAGCGGCGCGCGGCGCGTGGCCCGGCGCCGAGCTGCGCACGCACGCCGTTCTAATCAACTGCAACGTCTCCGCTCGTAATGGAACTGAGTTGGGCCATTTTACGGAAAGTTGTACACTCTACTTTTTTTTTTTAATTTTGATAAAATTGGGTTTTTTCTACTCAGAATCGAAAGCACTTTCGAATGATATAGGGGAAAAAAAGTGTCCCAATTTTTTTTTATTCCATTCCGTTACCATTTTCATACTAAGTTTGTAATGCTTGTATGGTGGTAACGTAATGGAAAAACTGAAAATTGTATGAAAAATTTGGGACACTTTTTTTCTCCTATTAGGTTCGAAAGTGCTTTCGATTCTGAGTAGAAAAAACCCGATTTTATCCAAATTTAAAAAAAAAGTCGAGTGTACAACTTTCCGTAAAATGGCCCAGTTGGGTCTTACATTGCGTGCGGTAAATCAATTGAATTTGCCGAGTCATGGCCCGGTTTTAATTTGGACGATTATATACATCTCAGTAGTATTAAGGATGAACTGTGTATTGATATGGTAAAGCAAGAGGTGTTGATTGGCCAGGATAATTATAACTTGTTGTTACTATTAGAGCTTAAAGTAGGTAAATTCAATGAACCTTGTGCAACTCGCTCTGCTTTAGGATGGAGCGTACATGGTGCGATGCACTCTCCTGGGTCCCATAATGATCTGAATATACAGGTTTCACAGCTCTCAGAAGACGAACGGAAACTGCATGAAAATCAGGAGGTTCGAAATGCATTCATTGAGGAATCGATAGATGTATCAGCCACAGCTCTGCGACCGAATATCAATGATCGCACAAACAGCGTGCCTCGTGAGGACACAGTTGTGAAACTAGAGACGGATGTGACTCATAACGCAACCCATCCTGCGTCTGAGAACCTGCGACCGGTGTTGATCGCGATGCTGTTAATCTCAGTTTTCTTTAGTTTATTTTATTTTGTTTACAATTTCCACGATAAAGAGCCAATGTTGGGAGCGGCTTGGCAGCCGCACGTTGGAATGGATGAATCATTGGCAGGGGGTGGTTTTAGTTGGCGGTACGATAATGGATCAATTTTCCAAAAACAACTGAAACCGTACATATCATTTACCATTGGTAGCCATGATGGGGCGAGACCCACCGCTTACTGTAACCACAGCTTTTGGTGGACTGACTCAGTGGGATCTCGCCGCAACTATCTTGAATGTATCTATTTGAGTAGTGTCGCGCGTCGCTCGAATCCTATCAAAAGATGAGTGCTGCTAGGGCAGCACTGGGGGGAGAGTGTAAACGCTGCCTCTTTATATGATTGTTTATGTAAACTTTTTTGTACTGGCCGCTTGGCGACGTGATAGAAAACAATAAAAACAAATGACGATTTTGACAGACTGCAAAAGATTTGGTGAAAATTAGTCTCTCTGCCTGTAATTATTTATATTTTAATGTTTTATTTTTAAAAGAAGTTAAATGTACTTTTGTTTGTAAATATAGTTAAGTGAATTTTATGTGTGTTAAGTTATTTACCTACTGCGCCGAGTTACATATAGTCTGCCGCCATCTTTATTTTTTAAATAATATTTTTCTTATTTTGATTAGTGGTGTCAGTACCAATCGATTGATAGGTACCTGTATTAATAAAATGGCAGCTGCAGTTTTGTAACAAATCACTTTTGAAACAATGCTCCCACTTTAGAAAAGGACCGCCATCTTAAAATCCAGTGGATGAAATTTTCATTTCCTTGGATGAAATCGTTTATATTGGTCCCAAGTATCACAGGGTAAAGTGTCTTGCCTTTTGCATAAGATACAGTTTAATTTTGGTAAGCATTAACTAACAGGCTTTTAACAAGAAACGCAATGTTGTAAAGCATTTTTTCTCGTGAACTATTAAATTTATCAATAAAGTGATAAGAAGCAAAGTTATAGATAATTTTATGCTAAACATATTTTTAATACAAAGTTTTTGTGTAGCACTAAGCATTTTGGAGGTCAAAAAACACATTTTGTACAGTCAGATTTTGGAAGATTCTTAGTATGTCAAAAATATATAAACAAATAACTAAAAAAAATTAACTTCGCTTGTGGGAATTATTATGACCCTCCCATACATTGATATCGTAGAACTCCTCTACTACTACACAAGTAGTTATAATAAATTAAACACAAAGTAACACGCATTTGAGATAGTATAATTATTTGTGACTTGTAAATCGTCGCAACCTCTAAATGTTGCCCTATAGAAAGCTTAATTTTGGTATATGTTCTTTTTGCTAATACAAAAACAGGATAAGACTTGTGGAGCAATATAACGACATTTTGTTCCCTACAATCTTGGGCCACCCTAATGCATAATTTTCTTTAATTTTTACTATTATCCATATAGTGACATCTTGTTACTGTACAACATTCCACACGCATAATACGGTATTAAACCCCTAGTCAAATCAGCAACTTTTTATTAAATGTCAAAAACGATTTGTTACTATGAAGTTTGTAGGGAAATACTGTCTTAGTGACGTCACTAAGGCAGTGTGAGTAGGTTTGTTCAAATCAGCGTCCTTTTTAAATCTTTATGCTTATAAAATCTTTCAATTGGCTAAAATAAATTAAAAATTGATGTTTTTCGAGTATTTTCGTTAGATCTTTTATTAGTCAAGTAAAAAGTAATTTATTTTTACCTTAGTTTAATAGCCTATTCTATTGTCGAAATTACCATTTTTATTGCAATCCTTTTATAGTTAAAATATGTTTCTTGAGATTTGTGACCACATTGTTACTTAGTCATGCAAAATCTTCTTAGTTCTCCTATCACTAATTCAAATGACCATGACAAGAAATAAAGTAACTTAACTTGCTATAAACGTATTGCAGAGGGCTAAGAAACAAAAGTATGAAAATATCATGGGTCCGTTAGAAAATCAACATCAACCTGTATAAAGCATTCAAAGAAAAAATACCTATATCAAGCGAAGCTACAGTGAAGTACCTACCTAAGGTACCATCGAGTGAAATCAGTTGACACTACACTTCGTCTGAAACCAACAAGGTAGAAGTCAAAACATTATTTTAAGTGACTTAACTCGTTTTGCCTTTGCGTAGGCGCCTGGCATAAATCGTTTTGAAATTTTGAGCCCCACGTATGACGTTCTTGACTATCTCGCGGGACAGGTGTAAGCGAGTTCAGCGAGTTCTAACCAGCAAGCCAAATATCCTATTCGCAACCTGTCAATCCACACTTCGAATTCACCAGGAGGTATATTTTAGTTCGCCGCTTTGCGTTGTATTCGCGTTTCAATGAAATTCGTTTCTATACCTACTTAATAATTACTTACGCACTTCAGCTATTGTGTCAAACGAGTGCCACGCGATGATTTCTGGATGAGAAATATTGTTTATAAAAACATCTCCCACACCAGAAGAACGAAAAAGCGATCTAGCTAGGTCTTATCGACGGGAAACGCTGAGTAGGCTTGGTCTACCGGCAAAAAAAACAGCCGTTAATATTATATTGATAGGTGTACGGAGATCTCCAGGATTGGTAGATGGCGACACGAGCGATTCTAGTATATTTGTAAATTTATTCCGGGGATCTCGGAAACGGCTCTAACCTGTGGCTCTAACTAACCCTAAAAAATAATTTAGAGAAAATTTGCTTGTTTTCGGGGCGAACAATAACAAATAATGAGATCTATTTTATATTTCTTAGGCTCGGGCTGCATGTTGTTGTGTTGTGGTACGTACAGTCGAGGAAACGGAGATAGAAAGTGAGAAACATTCTGTTTCTTCCGCAACAACGGCTGCAGTACAATTACTTAAGTGTCTTCTGTCACATCACTGCCAAACGCGTCCTGACGAATATTCACCTTGGAGGTATGATGCGAAAGCCGAGTTTAGATAAAACGGCAACACAACTGTTGAACAAGGCTGTTGTTGTCAAAACGACGAACATCTGTAGGCATTGTCTCTAAATTAGCCTGCGGGAAACCGAAACATATCGGTTAAGTAGCAAAACGGCCATTTTTCAGCTTAATTATATCGAGTGTGTCTGATGCAGTTTTATACGCAAAGACACACACACACAGACACACACACACACACACACACACACACACACACACACACACACACACACACACACACACACACACACACACACACACACACACACACACACACACACACACACACACACACACACACACACACACACACACACACACACACACACACACACACACACACACACACACGACACGTTACGAGTGATCGCAGCACTTACCTGTCAGCACCAAGAAGGGTGGCGTGGATCGCTCTCAAATGAATCAAAGGCAAAGCGCGAGGGGGGCTCCCCAGTGCGTTCAGTATTGAGATCCTGGAGTATCCCAGAGACTCCAGGATCTCAATACTAAGAGACGGATACAATACAGAGACGAGGTTGACAGGTGTGACCGTGGGACCGAGTAGTTTTTAGTGGATAGAAAGAAAATCACCTCATAATTCAGTCATCGGCCGATGTCCGAGTAAATGGTTCGCAGGTTTTCTCCTCTTTAAAAAAAAGGATCCTACAACACAACAACTGCTAAGTGAGTGCCTCTACGGTTTTTTACGCCACTATGCTAACAAGCGTTCCTTTACATGTCTGCTAAACGTAGCTTATGGACACTTTCAACTAAAAAAGTAATCATTCAGCTACCTAGTTGCTATTTATTACGGAGTAGTAAACTTGGCGTTGCTTGGTTTCGAATCAACTAGAGCTAGTGTCCATTTTATGAATCAGCAGACTTTGTTCACACGAGGCTTATCACATCGACTTTCCAATATTTAAAACTTTGAAAATGGAACCGTTTCCGGGAACAGCGAGTCCTATCTTGTTTTAACATGAACAATAGTCTTTTGTTTAGGTTTTTGAAGATAGCGCTCATGAATGAATGTAGCTAGCAACATTATATCGACGTCATTGTCAAGAATATAAAGGTATATATTCTGGAATTATGTTGTTCAACGTTTTCTAATTCAAATGATAAATGCAAAAATGCTTATGAGCACAATGCAAATGTTGGTTTTTTTTTTTTATTAACTTTCTCTACATACATCATCGTCCTAGCGTTTTTAATGTCACATCAACTCTTTTTATACTTTAGCTATTGGGTTTGATAAGTTATTAACAAAAAATCTCAAACTGACGTACGTAACATACAGCCAATAGCTATTATCTATCTTTTTTGGTGCTTGTTTTGGATTTATTTTTAACGTCTATTCAGGGCTAAGTTAACAATTTCATTCTTCTTTTCTATTAGTAGGCTAAAAGTTACCGTGGTATCACCTTTGACTCTCCGAAAACGAACAACCCGAATCCCTAATGTTTGAAACTGGAACTTTATATTCAATAATAGATTGTCTTTAAATACACTGAGACTGAGAAACAAGCTAGATACTATACCCGATCCTCGAATCTTAACATATTCGAATACCGGAAGCTGTGCCCGGAAGTCAGTATGTAAGAGGCATTGACGTGCGTTCCGTATTCCCTGGGAAGTTAGTGGTAATGAGACTAATGAGAAATAACTTTGTTCCGTCTAGTGTCTACACTTCTACAGACAGGATTCTAGAGACTTGTTGTTGCGAGTTCACTTGCCGGTGACATATTTAAAATTATTTAGGGATGGGCAAAGTACTGGTTTTATTGTATTTGAAATACAAACTACTTCTCATGTCACTTGTTAAGTCTCACGTCGCCGTACCGCTCCCATTATAAACTTGTTCGCAGGGGGGCGATTTTTGAGTGTCGAACGCTCGACTTTTCACACGACATTTAAATACTATGATATTTTGACAGATCTCGAGTGAAAATTCGAGCGTTCGACACTCAAAAATCGACCCCCTGTACTGAAAATTCGAGTAGAATCTGTGGGTGTTGAGTGAACACTGCACGTTCGACTAGAATCGGACATATTGAAAATTCATCAAAATTAGTCACATTTCATAAATCTTAGTTCTATAAATTTCATTTCGTTTCATAAATAAAAAGCTTAACCACCTTTGCTAGCTCACATTATGTACATCAGAAAATCCGCACACGTTTAAAACAAAATAAATAAATCACTCGACATTCACTCAAAACCCTAGGTACCATGAATGATTGTAAAAAGTTTCTGA
The DNA here is from genome assembly GCA_951800055.1 of Cenopis cana. Lineage (NCBI taxonomy): Eukaryota > Metazoa > Arthropoda > Insecta > Lepidoptera > Tortricidae > Cenopis > Cenopis cana. The sequence goes on along the minus strand of OX637471.1, from coordinate 38,445,282 downwards.
TATCCTGGCTAAATACTAAATCCTATGAAGAGACAGAGAGACCTTACTTCGATGAAACTAAACATACATATACACACACACATACACACACGCACACACACAATTACACAAACATACACAAGCTCACACGCACACACACACACACACACACACACACACTTTACCCACTCACGCAAAACACAGATGAATTGTTCCTTATATTTGTGAATTTGAATAATAGCTATTAGTTTGCACTTATTTGTTTAATCAGTAATTAAAAGTTTTGTAAGAACCTAAGAGTATTTTAAGAAATGTAAATAGGTAGTACTTTCATCTTTTGACCTACCTAAGGAAGAGCGGGGCCTCCCAATGGCAATGTTTTGCTTACAGGGCGGGTCTATCCCTTAGATCATAAAATACGTGTATTTTTTGAAAATAAAGAATTTTGTATTTTGTATTTGTATTTTGTATAAATTTATGATAGGTACAAGGCCTAGCATGATTGGTCCAATGGTCCCGTAACTCAGTGGCTAGAGCGATTGGCCGCGAATAAGAGAAGGTCTCAGGTTCAAATTATCTCAGGATCATATGTTTTTCCTTTATTTAGAATATTTGGCGTTAGCAGCGTCACTGCTTAATACAAAATTAATTTACAGCATAGGTACATATTTGGCTCGAGCATATGTACATACATAAGTGGTCTAGGAATATGCTTCAAAGTTTTAACATGATTTACTTTTTACAAGAGTCCCTCAAAATCAGCCCGCCAAAATAATACGGGCGGATTGCACCAACTTACGATTACCGATTGATTAAACATACGTGAACATTAATAATATGGCACCGCATCTAGTAATCACGTAGACAATTGGCTACTTGACAGTTTTCGGAAATGTATTTTAAATTATACGTAGGTTTATTTTATACCTGTAACAATTATCTTTTTCCCCCAAAGAGCTTAATTTCTTTCAAAAAAAATATTTTTTCTTTAAGTAATTTGAATTTCGCGCGAAAACAGCCGATCACGTGACTGTGAGTACTGTGACGTCGCACTTGATAAACAACTACAGGTTTACTTCCGCAGCCGACAGCAGACGGCAACTGCATGTTACACCGCACTCCAAATTGTACAGTAACTTGTGCTGTTGCGACACTTCTCCGCTTATTTTAAATAGAGCTTTTTACGAATACAGTTACGGTTCAATTTGGAGTGCGGAGAAACATAACGGTGTGCAGTAAGTGCAGTTGCGGTCTGTTGCGGAATTAAACCTTAACTTTGAAATGTGACGTCACACGCGTTTCGGTTTTTGTAATCCACAGATAAAAAAGCTCTTAATTTATTTTTCAAAAATAAAATGGTTTCAATTAATTTTAAAGCACAAAACCTATTGTATGAGTATTGTAAACTTATAAGCTACTGTATCCAACACATTAATTATTTTATCTTTATAACTGTCAAATAGCGAATTGACAAAATATCCATACAATTAGACTTCGAAATATCCATGCTTAATTGGACGTTGGTACTACAGAACTGAGAACATACTTACAACCTTACTAAATACGCTACGGCTCGCATAATTTCAAAATTATTCCTAAACAGGCTTCGATAGGTGCTAAATATTCCTAAATGTAATCCCAATTAATAGGTATGTGGTTCAATTCAATCTATCCGTAAAATATTGGAATTTATTGAATCTAAGTATTATCGAAATTTCTCATTAGGGTAAAGTAATGAAGCTGTGTTATTCAATACAAGCTACCATTTTAACGTACTAAACACAGAATTAAATTAAATCCGAGATAATCTCGACTTAGTCTTTTCTGTGTAGGTATGTAACATGAAATTAAAATAAATAAATAACACAGTATTACAGCAAGTTCAACAATTTAAATATTTAGGCAGCATAATAACAGAAGACTCGAGATGCACAACAGATATTAAAACTAGAATAGCAATAGCTAAAAACGCCTTTCACAGTAAAAAACATATTTTTAAATCAAAAATGGCCAAATCTGTAAGAAAACGTTTCATTAAAACATATATTTGGAGTATTGCACTTTATGCCTGCGAGACGTGGACCATGACGCAACGGGATAGAGAAAGGCTTGAGGCGTTCGAGATGTGGTGCTGGAGAAGGATGGAGGGAATAAGCTGGACGGAAAAGGTCACCAATGAGGAAGTATTGGAAAGAGTAAAGGAAAAGAGACATTTGCTACGTACAATAGAAACTCGAAGAGGGAAAATGATAGGTCATCTGATACGACACGACGATCTAATACGAAAGATAATGGAGGGTAAAATTGAGGAAAGAAGAGGATGAGGAAGGCCGAGGATTAATTACATGGACCAAATAAAGAAAAAGATAGACGTCGTGTCGTATAGAGAAGTCAAAGAACTGGCGTTAAGTAGAACGGACTGGAGAGAACTGCACCGACAAGAGTGAAACTCTTAAATAATGATGATGATGATGTAACATAAGGATAGGTGGCAATATTTTCATTGACATTCTGCTCCAAAGGCGTTCTTATTTCGTCACTCGACGTCACTGTTCGTTCTCGAATCGTTAATAGAAAGTACAAATATTTTACGAACAATTACGAGCGAGTCCACTTGCGTCACTCGTGAATAATTGTAATTATTTAAATTTAACGATACGTATTTAAAAAAGGCGAATTCTATGTACCTACTTTATTCTGTATTTAAGTACCTTTTGAATACATCAAACTAGTTTTTCCGTTACTAGATTCGTAGACTATGGATTTATAAGATAAAACGGCCGTTTTATTTTTGAACTCGTAGATCGACGTAGTCGATTATTGGTGGATAAAGTTTTCACTAAAAGCACTTTGGTATATAAGTTTTAGTAGGTAAGAAGTGCTTATTAAGTCTATTGAGCTCATGAAGGGAGCCCATTGCTTTCCTACTAACTTCAGCGAGCTGTGTCTTCCAACTCAATATACCGCCCAAGTATACCCCTAAATCTTTCATACTCTGCCTGTAATAGGGTATTAAACTAAGGTAAAAATAAATTATTTTTTACTTGACTAATAAAAGATCTAACGAAAATACTCGAAAAACATCAATTATTAATTAATTTTAGCTAATTGAAAGATTTTATAAGCATAAAGATTTAAAAAGGACGCTGATTTGAACAAACCTACTCACACTGTCTTAGTGACGTCACTAAGACCGTATTTCCCTACAAACTTCATATTAACAAATCGTTTTTGACATTTAATAAAAAGTTGCTGATTTGACTAGGGGTTTAATACCGTATTGTCTGCCTTATTAGTCAGAATCAATATAAGTTATGTGCTCTTGTTTAATGTGACGAAAACGGGCGAGACTTAACTTTTTATTTACTTATTAGATCAATTATTCGGGTAAAATTATGACTGTCTTTTTGTGAATTCATATGAAAGTTGTCTTACCTACTATCATTTGTCTGACAGACTGGGCAGACTGGACTGTTATATGGGGATTGAAAAATCGGCCCTTAAACTACAACCTCTAATAGTACCTAGGTATGTTTGTTTTGCGGATACGTTTCGATACGAAATCAAATCTCCCTTGAGCCTGTACTCGGAATGAAATACATGAAACCAAGTGCATTGATATTGGATATGTTCCTTCAATTTTATTAGATCCCGCTGCTTTGTGGGCTTCTTACTACTAAGCCAATATAAATCAATACCCTGGGCGCGATTCTTTAAGGTAGGTAACTTCCAAGAGTTCGGTGTCTTCTAAAAGAATATTGTTGCGTGCACGTATGAGAGGAGGCTATCTCAGGAAACACGAAATTAAATGAGTTTGGTGGATATAAAAAATCAATGTTTAAAGTGGCTTTTCTTTATACAACGACGGTGGTAAATAAGCGTACGGGTCACATGATGGTAAGTGACACTACAGCCTATAGACGCTCGGTACTCCAAAGGAATCACGTAGGAATGCGTCGCCGACCCTTTTAAAATTTGAGGTTAGTTACTCGTTTGCTAAATAATGTTATTATAGCTGTGGTCTTCTGCAAGGTGAAGGTACTTCCCCATTAGGGCTGCTCCAAATTCGAGCAAGATGACATTTTGCTGTGCCCTACCTCTCTTAAAATAATGACTTGCTGCACGCAATGTAAACATCCCAGTGCCTGGCACTGACCTAACTTGACACTTTCAATCTTAATGTCATAGTAATACAGGTGAACAAATGTTATCCACTTTTTTACCGAGTGTGGACCGAGTGAAACGAAGGTTTCCGATTCAGCTTCCACAAAAATGCTCGGATTTCTGGATTTCCAGATTTCCGGTTATTCCTCTACAAGTCGAGATTCTCAACCGATTCTTGTGATATTTTGTGAGCAGGTTTTTTCGTCTAGTCGGTTTTTGAAAATTATCAAAAACATTTTTTTTATATATATTTTTAAAAAGAACAAAATACACTCGCGTGGTCTACAGCACCAGTAGGTATGTGCAAACAAACATTTGGACGTTAGCCTTTTTGCTAACGTTCGCTCTCTCTCCCATTGTTCTTGTTTTTACATTTGTTAAATTGTTGTGCACTTGATTTCAGAACCGCAGATAAATAGTATTAAACTAGAAAGACCGGGAATTTATTGCCAGCCGAGTGTGTTATAGATCCCTGCTTCGGCCGAGGTAGGTATGTATACTTAGTGCTTTAATGGGGAATGCGACGATAAGAATAAATACAAATAAAATTCTAAGCATTCACTAATAAAATTCGTGCTGTAGCAGCCATCGCCAACTCGCCGCGGCGGGTGCGGTTATTTCCTATACAAATCTCATTACCGACCTATACAAATTCGCGACGCCCCACAACGATGGATTTCGCAGTCTATTGTCGCATACGTAAGTTCTATTTTTCCGATAATGTTCGAGAAATATATTTTAAAGCAGTAACTGCTGGAACGTTTGAAGATCTCACACGTGAGGCAAACGAAACTAATTCCCACTCGGGTGACGGATCAGGATCACATTACCGGTGTGAAACACCGTCCGCCCAACGCGAATTCTCGAATGAATGAATGTAGATGGTATCACATTGAATTTAAGACGTTTCAATTCGTGAAATCCATGCGACTGTTTAGTTTATATCTCCCAATCACGTTAGAGATGCAACAGGCTTCAGGAATTGCGTATTTGGACAAATTTAGATAAATATCTGATAGCCGGGAATTTTATTTTTATGTATGTTCCTACTCCTATGGCATTTAACATAATTTAGGTACTTCGTTATTATTCTAATTTACAATTGCTAAGCACCGTGCTAATGTAAAAGCTACTTTAATTTCTACACTAAAAAAAGTGACAAGTGCAGATTATACCACGTTTAATATTGAAAACCGCAAGGACTTGAATATGATAATTGTGAGAACTATACACGAGTTGAGCCTTACTTCCGATAACATTAATTGTAGCACCGTACACTGCAGACCTACGTCCGCGTCTGTAGGTTACAAAGCCATCCTCACGTTTACGGAACTACGAAGGACCGTAACCTCAGCAATGACTCCGAAAATCGACATTTGTAGTTCAGCGCTGTCACTGCCGCACTTATTTTTGTGAATCGAAAAAAAAACTCAAACTGCTAAACTGAAAATAAAATAACTAAATGGTTCAATAACAAGCATAGGTACGTGTCTACCTAAAATGTCTGCTACATGCAGTAGAAGAATCTCAAATATATACTGATTTAAACCCACGCGTGTCTTGGTCGTGGGCCGCAGCAAACGTAAACTAAACTGGCACTAAATACTCGTAAGTTTAAATTACTGTAGGTACGGTTCAAAAATAGAAAATTTAAGTAGTAACATTCCATAGCCGTGTGGCTTTTAATATAGAAGCTCAAATGTACAGATAAATTAATTAAATTGCTCTGCTATTTCACTTAAAATAATCCGTCATTTGAAGTGTTACTTAATTGACTCCCGATGTGATTATTTGTGTGATTATTGAATCCACTATTCAAACAGTACCTTCAATCAGCCCGGTCAATTTGATCCAAATTATTAAAGCGTGGAATTGAATGAGAGATTGTTTCAAATATTGTACCTCATTTGAAACGTGATGTTAAAAGCTACATATATACGATAGGTATTGTAAAATGTACTGACCATGTTTATGTTACATATTAGACTTTGTTTAAAAAAAACTGTATCGTCGTCTTCATTTTATTATCGTTACTTACTATGCCTATTAGGACTATATGCTAGATGAAGTGTCATACAATTTCATGAAACCAAATGATCGAATACATACATAATCACAAATCTAAGATTTGGTGTTGACTTCCTTTGTCTCAACCTAAGTCAATTTATGATAGAACGTGGGCTGGACCAATGATAATTTCCGCATGGCAGCCACGTCATAATAAAATGACATACATATTTGAAAATAGCAGTTCCAACATAAATTGATCGAGGCAAACACGGTCAAAATCAGCCGAATATTTCAATAGAACACGGTGCTACGGCAGGATGCAAAAAGGCTAATTGTTATGCGATTCCATGAATACGGAGAGAATTCGCTAACGTAATTACGAACGTACACCACCAGTTGCTCGGTAAATACGTTATGTGACAAATTATCGGTGTCTGATAAAGGAATACGATTTGCCAGCGGATGTTCTGGGAAAAATATTGTAGCAATGAAATATAGGTCTTGCATTTCACAGTTTTAGATGCTTGCAAACATGCCTCGTCACCTTGCTTATTACTTATATAAATGCGTTCATTAACTTTGTTAATTAAACGTTTTTTCACTTCTCATGCTCGAAAAGTGTTTCATAAATTAGGCCTATAAAGCGGGGCTAAAGTAGTACATTTACCCCCTAGGGAAGTTACGATTGCTAGGTAGGTCAATCTTTTCAAATACAGTTAGCACTTTGCAGTAGTTGAATGATATTAATTATCCGAAGAGTTTTGGGTAGTATCAAGGTGCCCGCTGTCTTGGAACCTGTTAGACTAGCGAGAGATGATGGCAAGAGGCCTGACGGCACGACTTTGGTGCCCTGGAAGATGGGTCGTCCCCTTGTATGGGACGCTACGTGTGTGAACACGCTTGCGCCAACCCATCTCCCGGGCACCAGAGTCAATGCCGGCTCTGCTGCATCCTCTGCCGAAGACCTCAAACGCCGCAAGTATTCCTCCCTAGGGAGTGGATATTTATTTGAAGCGTTTGGGGTGGAAACACTGGGACCATATTACCATTCAGCGTGGTAATGCGGCCAGCTTTCTGGGCAACCTACCCGCTGACGGCGACTTGGGTCAAAATTTTTACCTCTAATTTTTATTGTATACGCCTACTCGTAGTTTAAGTTTTTATTTGATTGTTTGTTTATTTAGATATAAGAAGTTGTACATATTTTTTTTTTGTATTTATACATACCTATTTAATTTTTATAGGTACAGTCGTCTTAAGCATACGTAGTTGAAGGTTGCAAATATCCAATAGGTATGTTTTATATGTTCTTCCGTAGCTTTCTAGGCCATGACAGAATCCGCCAAGAAAATAGAAAATTTTAACAGTTTATTACATACGAGGGGCGTTCAATAAATTCTCGGTATTGATATCTTTTAAACCTTTTTAGTAAACTTTTTAATACTGGCCGGTAAGTGTCATTCATTAACATAAAAAAAGGTAAAATTCAAACGGCGATGTTCTTTTGTTTTTCTGCAACTGCCGAACAAACGTGATCACAATGAGCGATTTTTCAATGTTAATTAAATTAGAGCACCGAGCGGTAATAAAATTCTTGACCAAACAAGGAAAAAATCAAAAAGCTATAAAAGAAGAAATGGATTATGTTTACCGAGAGTCTGCTCCTTCTTTATCAACAATTCAAAAGTGGTCAAGTGAATTTAAGTGTGGGAGAGAGAGTATCGAAGACGACCCCAGACCTGGTCGGCCCGTCGAAGCTTCTTCACAAGAAAATATAAAAAAGTGGAGAAAATTATATTGGAAGATGCTCGAGTGAAGGTGACAGCAATAGCTCAAATAACCAAGCTTTCTATTGGTACTATACACAATATAATCCATGACAATCTTAATATGTCAAAAGTCAGTGCGAGATGGGTACCGCGAATGCTGACGCCGCTTCAGAAAAATACGCGCGTTGCTTGTTGTTCCGAATTTATTAAGCTGTGTGGTGAAAATCCTGATGAGATGCTGCAAAAGATTGTTACCGGAGATGAAACCTGGGTTCATCATTATGACTCTGAGAGCAAACAAGAGTCCATGCAGTGGCACATTAAAGGAACTCCTCACCCTAAGAAGTTCAAGGTCATGCCTTCAGCTGGAAAGGTCATGGCCACAATATTCTGGGATTGTGATGGAATATTGCTGATCGATTATAAAGAAAAGGGTGTAAGTATCACAGGAAGGTACTACGCTTATATTCTACGCCAATTAAGAGAAGCAATCAAAGAGAAGAGAAGGGGAAAATTAGCCAAGGGAGTTCTGCTTCTGCACGACAACGCCCCTGTGCATACTGCTCATATCGCCAAGGCTGCTGTTCGGGAATCTGGGTTCGAAACTATTACACACCCACCGTATAGTCCAGACTTAGCCCCGAGTGACTTCTTTTTGTTTCCCAACCTCAAAAAGGACCTACGAGGAAATCGATTTTCTGACGATAAAGCTTTGAAGACAGCACTGGAGGAGCATTTTGACACTAAAGATAAAAAATATTTTTATGAGGGGTTAGAAAAACTAATTGACCGATCTTATAAGTGCATAAACATAGGGGGGGAGTATATTGAAAAATAAAATAAAAAAACCTATCGTATTCTTTTGTTTTCATTCTCATACCGAGAATTTATTGAACGCCCCTCGTACATGGTTGGTATGTGGGTGCCAGTTAAACGTATATGGTCTATTTTTAATCAGAGGTACTTAGACTTATGTTCTTTAACGATTTCAAGCTACAGTTACCAGAAGACATGTGTAGACACTTATATGATCGTGGGCTACAATTTTAGGTGTGAAATTTACTTTTTATAGGGAATGTGCATGAGTTTTGTTGTTACACACATGTTATACAATCTATACTGTATGAGACTTATCTCGTCCGATTTTCAAAATTGATCTCAATAAATTCCTTAACTCATGGTATTATTCCCATCTCGTTCCTCCCAAAATCCTCGAAGCTATGGCCAAAAATACGTCTCAGGCGATTTGCATCTGATAGGTAACCATTTTCAATGGCGAAACATGTAAGTAAAATGCGAATGCTGAACCAGGCCGTGGTGGGTTACCTGTGAGCGCGGGATCTTCGGCCGGGCTGTAGCAGGGCGGCGCTACACTGGCCTCGGTGGGGCTGCAAGGAGGAGGCCCATCGTGGCGTTGGCTGCCCTTCTTCACCATGTAGCAGCGCGGCATGGCGGCCAACGCTGCCAACAAAAACACGTGAAAATTACAGTTCGGTTCGTCATGAGGCCCACATTTAGGATTTCACGATCCAGCAGGAGCCCCACGGGTTGGTTTCGAATATAAAGTTAGTAAATTTAAAAAAAAACGAGTTTTCCAATATCTCGATGTTTCCTTCTCACTTTTTACGAGTCCTATTTGAACTTGGAAACGTTATTTCGCAACAGTTATTTTTGCAGTTTAGATGTAAATTAAATAAAGATCACGATTATTAATTAAATAACCATGCACTATTTTAGTAAGTGTGACGATATTTTAACGACTCGTATTCTTGGCCCGCGAGTATACTCAATGATCAATTATTTTAATACGTGTGAGAGCGTCAAATCGGGCGGATTTGTTTTACTGCTAAGTTTTAATTATATCTCCTGTGTCAATGGCCTCCATCGCACTACCACGTTCTTGTCACATGCATCGAAATCACACAGCGAGTACAAATTAAATTACTACCTTCCGCTTCCGGCAGCGGAATATGAAAATGTGTCGCAAAATTTTATGAGTATTTTTAGTTTACTCAATTATTCTCTTGCATTTTGCATATAACTGATTTTCTGCACTCTCGGAAAATTAATAATTAAGGCGCTACAACGAAAAACATCTCGTTTTTTGAAACGCTGTTCTGCCTAGACGAGGAAACATTAGGGATTGATTTTCAGATATATGATTCTTGACTATAATATATGATTGTGTTTCTGACAATACACGAAACATGATTGCTTAAAATTTTCTTGTCAATTTTTTTTTATTAAGCTAAAAACATAAGCGCTTCTCTTTCACGGGGTCCATGGTTGAACGAATCGATATATCCCCTTGACTATGGATTCCATATAGTAAAACATTCAGTCAACATTAATTAATTTGGTTTAAGAGTCGTTTGCAAAAAAATTGTACATAGTTAAGGGCTTTAATAGCGATGACTCATATATTTTGTATGGCTAACTTTCGTTACACAAAGGACGCGATCGTTATTTTGTTTTCATTAAGCCCTTAACTATGTACCTAATTTTTTTTTTAAAACGACTCGATCGTATGTGATTTCGTGCTTCAAAAGTTTTTCATGAAAGTCGGTTTGTCGGTTCCTATCCGTTTTGCTTTATCAGAAGCAAATTCTGTGAAAGTGGCTGATCCGATTCACTTTGAATTTGATCTGAAGCCACATGTTCAGTTCGAGAACAAGTATAGGTATATCTACCCATAGCGAGTCGGAGTTTGAATGGAATTTGTTCCTTTAATATTAGCATGTACCTATTTATTAAGTTTTATAAATACCTAAATATATTTCTACCCCGTAGTGGCCGCAAAATATGCTGAACTAATAACACTCTGCAAATCAAAATGTTATCATAAATGAAAATAAACGATTAATAAATTTATATGAAATTAATAAATAACAACCCCAGGAAATGATAATTCGGCCTGAAAATCAAGGTTAGGCCCGTTACGCAATGAAGCCTCCAACAGGAACCGCACCTGCAGCCTAATCACGTAACTTTATGTACTAACGGTAGGTATATTTTAATGTCATTTTTAAGTATAAATCTATGTCTAAGATCTATGTGCTAATGTCGAAAAAGGACATTAAAATATATGTACCTAACGTTAGTACATAAGTTACATGATTAGTTGATTACCCTGCTGTTGCCCTGTACCCTTACCATGAGTTTGCAATGTTTGCATTACCGTACTCGCTAGCGACTGCGTAAACGATTTAGTATGGACAAAAGTACAGCGCATCTGGCGGTTACGCAATAGAACTAAGATTCGCCATACTAAATCTTTTACGCAGTCGCTAGCGAGTACGGTAATGCAAACATTGCAAACTCATAGTAAGGGTACGCTGTCACTTGGTTTGGCAATTGGCATATTATCTCAGACATTGTAGGAACGAATTTTGGAACAAATTGATTACTTGGCGGAATTGGAACTTCTTTCAAAAGAATTAACGTAAGGCGATATATTGATTGAAAGAGACGCGCGTATGTTTTTCGTTCACGACAAAACGGGATGCAACACTCTCGACCAATATCTGACTGTGTGCAGATTTATTCAATTCAATTCAATTCAATTCAATTCAATCATTTTATTAAATTTCCTCTTGTCAGTACGTAGATGAGGTAAAATACCATCATATTAACTTAATCGTGTCTTTTAATAATGCGTTGTTTTAGTAGGCTGAGTAGTTTCTATGGAGAAAATTTTAAGCAATTGTGTTTCGGCTATTGTCAGTACTACAATCATAGTCAAGAATTATATATCTGAAAATCAGTCCCTATTGTTTCCTCGTCAGGGCAGAACAGCGTTTCAAAGTTTCTAAATTTCTCAGTGTAGAACCTTCTTAGTGAAATACTCGTATACATGGTACATGGTGCAAGTCAAGTGCAAGAAAATTTGTTTGTAGTAAACCCATGAAGTTGATCGTAAATTAATCAGGCCTAAATTCTAAACATCTAAATGTAGCATAATTACCAAGATACCGAAGTCAGTTTACACTAGCAAAGCTATTCGCTACCTCAACGTTACCGGAGAAGGTACTTTGCGTTTCCACAATTGAATATCGTGTGCACATGGCTTACCGCGGTTGAACATAATCCCAAATAGTCTGATGTATAGATCAGACACTCTTAACACCCTTGATATCAAGTAGTGTTTCCCTTACAGTTTACAGAGTATAACAGATTAGTCTGTATAATATGTAGCCCTTCAATTTGATCTGTGGGAATCTGCCAAGGATTCGAGGCTGCAGGTTCAGCTCTGACGTTTAAGGCGCTGCAGATAGTGAAACTACAATTTTAGAAAATATTAATAAAATACTTTCACAGAACTTACAACTGCAATTTTTATATGTATATTTTTAGTCCATTTCCTAGTTATTGACTTCATCAGAAACACGATTCCTGAAAAAAACCTCGATAGCTTTTTATTTAAAATTACACTTTTTTACACCACCCAAATATTTTGATAACTATCATGATTCATGAATAACAACACCAAATTTGGTTTAAATATTTGATAGTTTTTTAGTAGATTTCGATTTGTGCTTCATAGATTTTTAATAAGCAATCCCAGGGGCCGATTTTTGAGTGTCGAACGCTCGACTTTTCATTCGACATCTGTCAAAACATCATAGATTTTTGAAAAATCGTGCGTTCGACACTCAAAAATCGGCCCCCAGTATTCAAAAAAACAATCAAAATGTACTAAGTTGTAATTGATTGATTGATTAAACCTTGCCAGTAAATCCACCACTTGGTGACTGTTTTAATTAGAGAATGTTCTTGTGGGGCATTTCTCCTTTCAACCACCGTGACTTCAATGATAGCCCTCCCCTTCTGCTGTACTACAGCCAGATATGGTATCCGCTCTGCAGTGATGTGTTCAATAATGCGACTAACGAAGTCAGGGTGGTTGAAAGGCTCTGAGAAATGCTCGACATCCAACGTTGCGACGGTACAGTTGTATGGGTGTATAGGTAGAGTTGTTCTCGAAATCTAAGGATTCGTACGCACCACAGGTGAATAAATAAATATTGTTTTGTTGTTGCCATATCCCAGTACAGTTGCTTCCTGAAGGATGCCCGGGCCCGCTTCCTAATCCCATGATTTGGCGTAGGTAGTCACTAGTTTTTACGGAATTGACTGAAATCTGACCTTCCAACCCAAAGGGAAACTAGACCTTATTGGGATTAGGCCATATTTGGCTTGCCAAGTGAGTAGACATCTTGATCATTAGAAGTTTAGAAGCCGCTCAAGGCCTCTAACTTGGCTTAACGACTGTTGTGATAGACAGCAGCCAGGATCAGCGGCTTATCGTTCCATCCAAAGCACTAGAGCACTCAGTTAATTAGCACTTAGTTACAGACTCAAAGCTGTCACCCACCCAAGAGTTGACCTGGGCCGACGTTGCTTAACCTCGCATACCGCACGCGGTACGCAGGCGCCGCCGCTGGGCCACGAGCGCTCCTGTTTTTACATCTACATTAATTTCTCAATTATTTTGGGAAGTGATCTTCATTTAAATTTCATATTGCAGACCTCGTATATATAATTACAAAATTACACCATGGCAAAAGGATAGGTATGAAATTGGCGTTCGACCATTGGTACGGCATGTACGGTACGACATGGATACATTGCTCTAAGTCACAGCTCTAAGCAACACAGCCATAACGCAGCTCTCTAGTCGCTACGAGTATAGGTACGAAAAAAGTCGACTTTTTACTACATGTACTGAAGTAAGTGACGGTTACGGAGTCCGTACGGGTACGTAGTCCGTAACCGTCACTTACTTCAGTACCTCTAGTATTCGTTTTTTCGAAACAAAACATAAACGAACTCCAGTTACCATCTAAGGCCACCAGAGCAGAGGCCACGCGTTGCCTTACAAAATGAGACCAAACGTAAACACATTCGTTTGTGTTAAGTTTCGAAAAAAAAATACTAGAGGCACTGGCGTGAAAATTTATTCACTCATCCCTCGAATCAAACACTTCACGCCACGAGTTATGCGATAGGGGAGTTAAAGCATCTCGCTCTAACATGTATACTTACCGCTCTAAAGGTTCTGAATTCAGGACAGTGTAATACCTGCATTAGAGCCGCTCAGAAATACTCGAAAACAAGGTTTCCACCTCCTTTCATAATGAAAAAAAATTACTTAGACATGTCGTGTCCCACATTGCGTCATTTATTTTATTCTCTATACCTACGTTTCGATCTAAAAGAACTCTATGTGGTAATTGGATAACGATTACGGTACCTACTTTAATTGAAACAGTTAAAATAGCAAAAGGTTTTAAACAATGTTCCATCCTAGGCAGTCAGCTGAAAAAAGAGAGCTGCACTACAAAGAGAACTTGCACAGCCTGAAGTATTTATATCTTTTTTGCACTTGCTTATTTGAGCGACAGTGAGGGAGATACATATGTACTTCATTTTCGGTTCACGTAGGCCCGTGGCCGCCACAACGAACTTCACAATGGATTCCATGTACTTGGCCGACAACTTAAGCCCCAGTAATTTCAGGTGACAAGTTGGTGAAATAGGCCGGGGGCCTATGATGGTCGCGCGATAGCGTGATAAACGACAAGTACCTTTACCATGAGTTTGCATGGTTTGCATTACCGTACCGTACACGCTAGCGACTGCGTGAACGATGTAGTATGGCGATTCTTAGTTTTATTGCGTCACCGCCAAAGCCGCTGTACTTTTGTCCGTACTAAATCGTTTACGCAGTCGCTAGCAAGTACGGTAAAGCAAACATTGCAAACTCATTGTAAGGGTAAAGATAAAGCATCTGTCACTTTGTGATATCCACTCGATAGAAAGTGACACCCTACTTACCAAAATTGTGGATAAATGATTGACATTGATTTTCTTTATCATCACATCACAGATCTTTCAATTAGACATTGTCCCAAACCAGACTGGGATAGAATTACGGGTAATATATGATGGCATAATATTAATAGATTCTGAAGAAAACCAGAAATCATTCTCGATAAATTCTGAGTTAGCTTTACTTATGTGAGTTTAATACCTGTGTGAGTTATTATAAATAAAAGCAGGGGCAAGTACAGGGATACAGGTAGAAAATGTTTGAATGAATATTAAGGACGTTTACGTAAGCAATTTTTGTGTAAGGTTTTATGGTATTTGCCTACCTATATCATTTTATCCGCCTCGACCCTCGAATCCCCTAATTATGTTTTTCCGTGATAACACACCCGCAAGCAGAATCACTTTTGCTATAACGTATATTTTTACCTAGAACAATTGAAAAGTAACTTTATGGTCTACAATGTACAGTTCACATTTCATAACCGCGCATAAGGAGCATAAGGCGTACTGAAAGTAAAATTATCTCGTCTCTCCACCACACATCCCTATTTTGCATTTTACTTCGAAACATGTAATGTGTTTCGCTTTAATAAGGACTGTTTTTACAATAAAACCATTGAGCAATATTCTAAAATATACTTTAGTTAGCGGGCCCTTCCGTCTATATGTAAATGCTCTAGAAAGTATTTAATACTAATAGATAATTAATATTCAAATTCGTGTACGTAATGTTTAACGTTGCAAATATTATTGGAAACTGCTGTGTACTCGAACGAAGCCAGAAGCAATTGTTTTGCTACTTTTATGCTTTGGATTGGAACACAGTGCGAAATTCCGATCATTGGGCAATATAACGCTATCCGTACTAACCGGTTTACGGAAAAAGTGAATTTATGTTTTATTTAGTTGTGTACTTAATACTGCATTTAGGTAACTATGTGGTTAAACATTTGTTTTGTATCTATTCGATCTCTATTTGTAGTATAAGTTTGTATTTATAATTCACTAATAATTGTGATAATCTAATTTGATTTATTCTTCTTGCTTCTTCTAGCTTCTTGCTTGCTCTTTTATCTGGTTCATATAACTTTTCCTTGGTCTTCCTCTTCCTCTTTTCCCGTTTATTTTCCCTTCTAGAATGTTTCTGATGTATTTGTCGTGTCGTAGCAGGTGGCCGAATAATTTGAATTATTTGTAGGTATATTAAGGTTTACCTAATAGTGGCACCTCAGTTTCATGGCTGGCTGTTGCCACATACTTTCACTACGGGCGACATATTTCGAACCCTTAACTAGTGATGTATATTCTTCAACCAGAAATGTCTTCCGCATCTTTTTTTGTATTCTCAGAAGTAGGTTTTCGTATTTGGGACCAATGAGTGGGGAGCATGATAAGATATATATGACTGAGATACTGGAGTTTATGAATCTTATAGCGTTGAGTATCTGTATTGGGTTACGTATTTATTTACTAGCGCCAGTACCCTGAAATTCTTCGTGTTTAGCGTCTATACTTTATTATTTATTTTATCATGAAGATACCAAATATTGTTCCAGTGCCTACCACTGGCCCATACTGAGCCGCCATCATCACTGAGCTTTCTCTTAAAGAACTTGAAGAAGATACGAGTGAGTTATAGTTCGTACAAAACTGTAAGGCCAAGAGCTGTCAAATTAACGCAAGCAAAAATCTACCTTACAGTCGGAGCTCTAAGTCTAGTTTTGGTTGCGTTCGTTTGACATAATTCAGCCTTAGACTTGTGTCCGAAGTATACGTGCAAATGCGAACTGCATATAGGTATTATTTTTATTCGTCGTTGCCGTTCCCAATCAGATCCTGATAGACCGGAGAAGATCAATTAGAACCGTAAACGTACTCTCCCTTTTTCCTTAGCATACAACTTAGTGCGTGCGTGAGCGAGACTCACTGATTGTGAAATGGAATTGGAATGAACTTGATATGAAATTGTTAGCTGCTAAATGGAGGCGTTGGATACGGACCGGTGAACGTTCTCTAAGAAGTTTAATGTTTGTCGAAGTGGATGGTTTAAGAAACCTTAAAATATTTTTGAAAGAGCTATCCAACGACACCCCACATGATGGGTTTTGAAAGAAAAAATAATTGCACCCGCACTTTACATAAAGCTCCCCTTCATGTACACCCTAAAAAAAATATTTTATATCACACCTGGCCATAAAGTGGCCATTATCGCACGCTCCGCGCGCGAAAAAACCCTCTTCCTAGCCAGGGGGTGACATAAAATATTGTATTTACCACGGGCGATAATAAAGAAAGCCTCAGATCGCATATTTATCGCCCTTGCCTTCGGCTCGGGCGTAAAATACCTGCGATCTGAGACATTCTTTGTTTTATCGCCCTTGGTAAGTAATGTACTATTTTAAAATTTTATTCTACCGTTTTGTCGGCGTCATTGATATGTATACTTACTTATGGTTACCTAGTACTAACGGTTACTGAGAAAATCAGGGGACAGACGGACGGACGGACATGGCGAAACTATAAGGGTTCCTTGTTTACTACGGAACCCTAATTAGGGGTAACTTTGCATTTTATTTATCGAGTCAAATTCGTAAGGTCTTGTAACTAACTGAATACGATTTTGACTAAACAAGATCCTTATCTAACATAAATATATATTTTTGAATTTTAGGCAATATATTCCATGTCTCAGATGGTTTAAAAAAACTAAAATTAAGGTCTATCGAGCCATAAGCACGAGGTGCTGTGTTCCTGGAGGTGAAAAAGATCGTCAGAGCTCCCGAGAATGCGCTGGATTGAAAATAAGACCTGCATAATTATGCCAATACAATAAATCCTCGAGTCAACAAAGGGTCGGCAACGCGCATATTATTTTTCTGGAGTCACTAGGCAATAGAGACGAATATGGGGCAATCACAACACCCAATTCTTGCCACTCATTTTGTGATTCAAATGTTTTTTTTCCACGCCACTTTCAGTTTATTGTACCTACCTCTCTCATAGCGCCTGTCAAAGTTCCGCAATATTAAATTTTGTAGCAATGAAAACATATTGGTTCTCTATTATTCTACAAAGCTAGGGATGGCTACGGATTGCTACGAATTGCTACGAATCGCTACGGATCCGTAACGCTTTGCGCATCGAGATCACACTTCAAACTCACACCTTCAATTGAGGTATTTTCTTTAGCATTTTATCTTAACACATTTAGCGCCGACGACGCGATACCGTGTTCTCCGTTCGTAGACAGTTTTCGCTACGAAGCCGAAAATCCATGTTATCGGCTATGAGCGTAGCGCGTAGCACTCGTCGGCAATGAATCTGTTACGAAATACGTATTTTATGTCACACCTGGCCATAAAGTGGCTCCGCTCGGAAAATCCCACTTCCTGGCCAGGAGGTGATATAAAACTTTGTACTTACCACGCGCGGTAATATAGAAAGCTTCAGATTGCATATTTATCGCCCTTGCCTTCGGCTCGGGCGTCAAATACTTGCGATCTGAGACATTCTTTGTTTTATCGCCCTTGGTAAATATGTACTATTGTTCGCCTTCCGTGCATAAAATAAAACAAAGTAACGGCGTGGTATTGATATATGAATAAACAGACTTTACTACGTCGATTTAAAATGGAATTTACAATAATGAAAATATAGTAGTTTATGCAACTGTTACATAATGAGGGATCTTAAAACACGAGTGTTGGTTTATAAAACGAGCCCTAGGCGAGTTTCATAATAGGATAGCACGAGTGTTTTAAGACCTAATTATGTATACAGTTGCATACACTATCTACATGCATATTCATAAATCTGCTATCATGTCATGTGATCAGGAACTATTGCTTGAAACACAATAGTTCCTGTTCAATACAAAAGTGGTTCGCGTTGATGTCTTTTCTAAGCACGCACCAGTATCATAATGAAAAATTTACAAATAATGTAACATTCACATCTTACTACTTTTCTCATTATGACATCGCAGGTGCATGTTACTCAATTACGCAAAAACGGCTGAACGGATTGTGGTGAAACTTGATATACAACGAGTTTATAGCCTGGACTAGCATATAGGATACTTTTCATCCCAAAAATCACCCCCGGAAGGGATGAATAAGGAGTGGAAGTTTACGCAGGCAAAGTCGCGGGAAACAGCTACTCGAAGATTATAATGCTGATGTAACTATGTAATTTGTAAATTCTTAATATTAAAGCGTTATACGCCAGGATAAATTCAAAATTCAAACGCAGATTACTTAAAAATCACTATGTTAAAATGTTGACCAAGTTCGGGGAAACATCGTTTTTTGACAAAGGTTTTCTACTATATCGCTTGATCGATTTATTACGTGTTTGTACTCATTAGACGCAGAATTCAATGTTCTTTAACTTGCTCGTAGATAACTTTACGCTAGGATGCTTTGAGAACATATGAGCGATAAACAGAAAAAAAGCTAGGTTAAGTAGCTGCCAAAAGTTGTCCGGAGATATTTCGTGCTACCATTTTTGATATACATATATTCTGCATAAAATGGGCTATTCAATCTTTTTTTTTGTGGTGAATTACATCGTGGTTTAATTTTAGGATAAGATTTAATAATTTTTTTTTTACTTTTTGCTATTTTTGTGCAGAACTCTGTTTTTTTCTATAGATGAGTGAAAATATTGTTCCAGAAATGAATTCCGCGTCCTTAAATTATACGAAAACGATACCAAACACGACCTATTTACTATACTTATGTAGAAATTGACCTCAGAGTGAAGCGGGGTAGATGAGGTTTTCTCCCCCTCCACCCCCCAACCGTATGGAAGAATTTCGGGGGTACAGGGCTAAATCTGCTCAGATGACCTCTAGGTACAGCTGTGCCAAGTGGCATCCTTTGTTGAAAACCTGCAAGGTTGAGGACCTTAAATACCCAGCTATGAGCGCTCCCGTGCTTTGGAAGTCAATGTTAAGGGACGCGAAATCCTACGCCAAATCTTGGGCTTTACCTATACCCTATAGTACTGTAAGTAGGTGTAGATAGGGATAGGGATGCTACGTATATACGTAAAGTTTCCGTTTGCGGACTACCTGTTGAATAGTTTTATTTATTCATTGTCTGACCCGCGCTCCGCCGCCTAAAATTTAGACAGATTCCATAATACTTTCCTGTGGAGATATTTTAAATTGTTATCCTTGACATTCACAATTTGTTCAGAAAATGCCATACTTGCGTAGACTCATCTTGGTTTCATGTCTGCGAATTATTTTAAACAAACTGTAAGTTTTTATTTTAACACTTTCCCTTGTCGCTCCTACTTGGCTTTCGCAGTACAATTTTAAATGTTATCACACTAAATAGTAAATTAAAAAAAAATATCTAAATCAAATTAAGTCTAAACTTTCATTAACCAGACTACCATTTATACCAAACAATTTGGCCGATTCATTCAACGTGACTTGGCAATAATTAGTCAAGTGTGGTCATTGCCTACATGAAAGTTATTCCATGGCAATGGATGTGTTAGGCCATTGATAGCGTTATATTAGAACAGTTTCACGTTATCAGTGCCATTATACTGCCACTGGCAGTAATGGGATTGGCTCGGTGGGATAGCCCTATTGTGATCGAGCGTGCATTCCTAGGTGTGCTTCCTGCATCTGCAGTCTCTCGACTCATCTCACGTTAGCAAATGCAGATTCAGCATGCCAATGGTCAGAAAACATTACAGCTCATGATCCCACTTGCGATTTACTCTAAAGTGCGAAAGAGAGAAATAATAGACTAAGCATTACTTAAGTGGAAGAAAACAGTTTTCAGCGTTTTTCGAAATTCACCCTTGAAAGGGGTGAAACGCGGGTTGAAACTTTGTATCGAAAGCAAATTTAGCATGTTTTTAAACGAGGAGCTTAAAACTTTCTTTACTTTGTAGACCTAGCATTAAATACTAAGAAAACTGATTTCAGCATTTTTTGAAATTCACCCGTTGAAGGGGTGAAAAGGGGATAGAAGCATTGTATGGGAATCCGGGGTTTTAAAGTGAAGTCTACAAATAGTTTCAAGCTCCTCGTTCAGAAAAAAATTGCTAAATTTGCTCCCGATACAAACTTTCAACCCCCGTTTCTTCCATTTTATTGCTTAGTCTATTAAGGGAGTTTGAAGTTTATATCTTTAAAAAAAATATTTTCCATGCAAAATTACCACGACCTTTAACTCCCTAAGCAGTTGAATTTTGTTTGGCTCTCCTTCGTAAAATGATCTATGGGTTCTAGGTATTCAGTGTGCAAAAGGAAACCTTTTAATCATCAAACGCCGTATTTTTTTTGTCGTCTGCAGACGCGACTGTATTAGAGCAACTTTTTATGAAACGTCAAAAATTTATTTTTAGTCATCTTTATTTTGTGAAGAAAAAACACTGTCACTTATATAGTTTTTGTAAAAAGTTTGATAGTGTTTAATTGTAGAATGTTTGGTGATGTTTTTAAACATATGTTTTTTTTTTATATAATATCTAAGTACTAGACTTTTTTGATAGGTTCGATAGGTTTAATTTAATATTCTATTGTACTTTATGTTAATTCGACATTCCACCACTGTTTTCTTCATTGTCATCAATTTGGTAGAAATATGGTCAAACGGGATCATGATCTATTGTAATAACAATAAATGTCTAAAATTCCAGCCAGTATCATAAGAAAGGGTATTCCGCTGCATCTATTGAAACATTTTGTAACTAATTGCAGGGAAGTGAAGTTCCATAAGTTCAAATGGTATTTTTGTGGTATGCTTATCATTATTTATCTGTTGTGTTGCTTTTAAGAAAAGTAAATAGTGAGATAATTATTGCCTACCACGGCTTCTCTTTACCATAATACAATCGGATGTAGTTTCAGCCTCAAATCTGTGACGACCACGTACAGTACAGTCGGACGACCGCGTGAGTTACCTTTCGAACCTTCGGGTATTAAACCCTAGGAAGCTTATAAAGGTAACCGATCGATTTGTTTGTTAAGTGCGAGTGTTATTTATACATTTTATTCTGCGCGTAGTTTATGGCAATGCGACCGCGATCCAGAAGATTTAGTCTGTCCCAAAGTCCCAACAAAGCCGTAAATGCATTTAGGTTCGGGAACAATGCGAACAATTTGCGAAGAATGAGCTATTGAGTTTTTTAATTAAATTTAATGTTTAACTAAAAGTTAACACGGTTAGTAAGTTAGTTAGTTATACTGGGCATTTTCCGCAAGTCGACATCCAACGTGCCTATTTTGCGTGAAAAGGGGGGTAGCGCTACCCTAACCATCCTAGTTCCTGTATGAAACCTATTAGTGTCTTTGTGTTGTTTACTGCTTCCTGCAGTGTGTTCGGATTTCCTAGGTGTTTCTTCCTGTATACTTCTACCTGTTTACGGTCTAGTAGAATGTGTGCCTCAATGATCCCCATGCATTCATCCTGGAAGACCGTATTGTGTTCACCTAGTGGTTTTGATATGTGTTTTGATATGAGTTAAAACGGTATTCATTGGCTGTTAAGCGTTACGAAGTTCGCCGGGTCATCTAGTAAGATAATATCTTTTTCACCAAGCCCCGTCCAGGACTGATTGACACCAAAAATTGCATTGCAAAAAGAAATGTTTTTTGCAAAGGTCATCCCTTCAAGTATCGTCAATTATTAACTTAACGTTAAAGTAATCTACGCTCAAAATTGAACCTTAATTGCTCGATTATAAGGTTGATACTCATATGGATTCGATATAGAATCATGCACCACAGATTAATCAATAGATGCCTTGTCTGCATCGTGCAAGCTCCTCGGACGCACCGCCTCTTCATGTATATGTGACCATTCAATGAATTGATCACCAATTAAGGCGATCAGTATTGTGCGTATTACACTTGCAGCTATTTACGCATATTACATTAAAAGTCTATCTAATATCGATAATACGTTACAGTAGTTTTAATACTCTTCTTACTTTTTTGTGTTGCTGCAAGTAAATATAATAATCGTCTTCGGCTGTCACACGAAATATAGGTAATACTAGTGCGTATCTTTTTTGATCTGTAACTTCATACTATCTAAGGTAGCGGTGTAGGTACGACGACGAGCAAAGCGAGGAGTGTTATGTAGCAGAGCAGGCACAAGCTGAGCTATCTTCACTTTCAGCTATTTGTTTTACCATATTTGTTATGTGGGACTTATATCATGTACGAATGCATTTTAGTTGAATAAATGTATTTTCTCAAACATGAAATGAAATATTAAGGTTATGTTCCTTATGCTGCGAAGTGTCACGTTTCGGGTGCGACTAGACTAGAGGCCTTTAAAGGAATTTCATACAAAGTTGCAGGCCTAGGCTTGCAAGATACTCTTTTTAATTTCCATTCCACATTCATGTGACTCAGCATCACGGCGTTCAGCCATGAAGAAAACTATAAGCAATAATTGATTTTTAGTTCGTTAAGACATTCTGCCATTACGGTTATTTAAAAAAATACAATTTCTCAAAAATAAGACGGAACAGGAATGAGACGGATACAATAAGACGGAATTTTGTTTTGAAAAACATAACCTCAAAAGTATTGAAAATATGAAACGTCAAAAAGTTCATGCTTTCCCGCCGTTAATTTTTTTAACAGAATCGCAAGTGTGTTTTTCCACCGAAAAACGCAAATGATTTAAGAAACATACAAAAACGTAGCGTTTCTAACAGAAAAATACTAGTTGAATTGGCTGAATACGCTCTGCACTCTAAAATTCGAAATCCGTACTTCGTTGGCGTCCCTTTCACGCGAGAGTGAAAGAGACGGCATGTGCGAAGTAGAGATTTCGGAGTAGACACGTGCCGTCTTTTATGTATATGCCTGTTTCTACTTTTAATAAAGTTTAGAAGTCAACAAATAAATAGTAATATATGTGTCAGTTTAATTTTTATCTAGTTTACTTTCAGTTTGTGTAGAAATTAAAGTTTGATTTCTCGGAGCTTTTTAATTTACTTCATTGCATGTTTGAGAAAAGCACTATACATAGGTACCTCGGCGTGAAAAAGGGTTGCCAACCTCGTAACTATCTATATATACTCGGCCGGCAACCGCTTACTTCCCGGCCTCTGTAGTAATGTACTATTATTATTATTATTTGTAGTCTTTACCATATCTCGGGACCATGGGGTCCCGGACCTTTGGAAAGCATGCGCGGGGCCGAAGCCAACAGCGCAGAGGCCCCTTTAAGACAAAAATAATCTAAAAGCAAGGGATGGCGGATACCGTCTCCAAAAGCACAACATGATACATCCGGAGACGGTCCCCGCCAGGTGCAAAGACTATTGTAGTGCAGTCTTTTGGCTGCGATGGGAACTAAGGTCATGGGGCTATTGAGTTGAAAGTTAGATGGACTGGATAATAGGTTATGGGAGGAGACTAGCGGACGCCTGCCGTGACAATCAGTCTCAGAATTGTAAGAAGGCAGGCGGTGACTCGCCACCCACTAGGTGGGCCCCCTATTAAAAGCTACCGGATGGCAGCGAGGGTAGCAACACTGGTGTGAGCAGCTCAGGGTGTAGAGAGGTGCGGCCCAGATTTCACCATCGCGGGGTTAACCTCTGTGAGCGGGTTTACTCGCTATTATGCCTACTGATGTGCCGTTGGAAACTTTCGAAACCGATGGGTAAGTTTCTGAAATTTCTCACACTATATGTATGGGGTTTGAAACTTTCCGAAATATAAAATGGAAATTTCTTACATTTCTATGAAATTCTCAAGAAATTTCCGAGAACTTTTCGGAAACTTTCCGCAACATGCACATCTGTTATTTAATTACGCCATTACGTGCAATACACTTCCACCCTGCGAGTATATAGCTCTGGCACCCCACTCTGACCGGCCTCTGAAAGGCAAGCGGAGAGAGGGGCCTGATCGACTCTCGGAGGCAAGGGACCCAAGGGACTCCACTTCCCATTCAGCTCGCCACAAGCTGCCCTGGGGGCTTATTATTATGTAGAACCGCGACCCTACAGCGCGCGCACAGAGCGAGCGAAGCGAGCGTGCAGCGGCAGCGGCTGGCGATCATCAGAACAGATTTTTTTAAATGTCAACACGCTGTGTCGTTTATGCTAAAATAAATTATGCTCTTCATTTTAGATGTTATGATTATGAAAATTATACGTGAATTTTGGGATACCTTACCTATACATCGATCCTATATTCGATTCACAGGAACTACATGGCTCTTACCAGCTAAACTCGACTTGGCTCTCACACACCTCAAGTGGAAATGTACCCAAACGCGTCTGTCACATGTATGTTTATTAACTAGTGGCTCTGTGAGCTGTAGACCTCGTGTGTTTTTTTCAAATTTCAAAACACTATGTTAGAT
The DNA here is from genome assembly GCA_951800055.1 of Cenopis cana. Classification (NCBI taxonomy): domain Eukaryota; kingdom Metazoa; phylum Arthropoda; class Insecta; order Lepidoptera; family Tortricidae; genus Cenopis; species Cenopis cana. The sequence goes on along the minus strand of OX637471.1, from coordinate 38,420,168 downwards.
ATTGAACCTGCTTACAAAATTTCAAGAGAATCGGTTGAGTAATGCTGTAGGACAAACCATTGAATTTTTTTATTTTATTTTTTATTACTAGACAAATAAATATTCTATGTAATCAAATAACCTGATCACAATACTTCACAAGAATCGGTTGTGAAATGCGACCCTTAGAGAAGAACAAATCGAAATTCGGCCGGAGAAACACAAAATCATTGATAAAAAAATGTTTTTTTAAATTTCCGAAAAGTGACTCGATAGAAAAATTCTATGGAGTTACCGAATCTGCTCACAAAATTTCACGAGAATCGCTTGAGAAATGCGACCTGTAGGGGAAAAAATGGCGGCAGAAAAATATGAGATCATTGATAAAATGTTTGCTTTTTTAAATTTCCAAAAAGTGACTCGACAAAAAACGTTCTTTTAATTTTCGTACCTGCTCACAAAATTTCACCAAAATCGGTTAAGAAATGCGACCTGTAGAGGAGAACAACCGGCGACCCGGACATACGAAAGCATTTTTGTCGAAGCTAAAACTAAGACCTTCGTTTCACTCGGTCAATTAAGTATTATGTGGTAAATATATCAATGAGCAATATAGACATCAGATACGAAACGTGATTTCAAAATATTCCAATATCAATTGTAGCGTATTTAATTCGTACGTTTAAATCGAATTTAGAGAACCGTGAAATAAAAAGTCCGTTTATTCAATTTCCTCGTGAAAGGTGTTTTTTATTGAAAATGGAACTGCTATCAACAGAGAGTAATAGTTAAATCCGTCTGTTGGCGTACGGGAATATTGCTATAAGCTTATCGTCCACCCAACAACCACGTAATTTTGAGCAAAATCAACGTACTAGAGGTTTGTGTTTGAGCCATGTGATTGGCACGAGCTGTTATTAGGTATGACATGTTGACGTACTTGATGAAAATGATAAACCAATGATTCACATAAATTTCAATAGGTACGTCAAAGCCAGTTGACTCGCAGTCTATCCGACTGTCTTATTCTAAGGCGACTGCCTAACTTGGGGTGGCAGGATCGTTATGGGATATTTTGTTCGTTGATATGAGCTTACAGATGTCGCACAAATTTCCATACTTGACCGGATACTGTCAGTACCTATTGCATTTGCGCAGTAGTAATATCTTGCGAGAAGACCTGATGACCTGGTTTAGGTCGCGGGGGTGCGGGCAGCACACCGCACCCCCGTGACCTAAACCAGGTCATCAGGTCTTCTGATGGATGGCCGATCGTTGTGGCATTCATTGGGGGAGGCCTATGTCCAGCTGTGGACGTCTTTCAGCTGATAATGATGATGATGATATCTTGCGTAAAAGCGGGGCAGTACCTACAGCATTCGTATAGCCTGGCCTCCGAGCATCCCGCGCCAGTCAGGAGGTACAGGGAGCACAAGAGGCATAAAACAGAGAGCATGAAGGGACTTTGACATTATCTTGCAAGTCAACATTCAGGAATTTACGCCCTATAAAATGTTCGGTTTTATAATTTCTGAATTAAATTTTTACCTCTTTATTCATGAAGTATATTTTTTTCAGAAAGTATTTACCTAATCAGTCTTTTTACGAAAACCATGAAAATGTTATAGGTATTTATTTTTAAATTATAGGTACATTTCCAACACATTCATTATGCAGTAATTATTCTGTCTCCGTCTTTCTCCCCGCGACTCAGAACAGAACTAAATGAACTTGTTTAGGTAATTCTGTAGTTATTGACTGGGCTCTTCGGAAATTTGCATCGGATAAGAATGAAAATAGAAAATGGCAAACATAAGGGAACAGACCTAGCTGCAGCAATCGCTTTTTACGGATTTTTTTTTAAATTGATTTTCGAATGAAGTAACTTTAAGTACGTACTAACTTTAGGCATATTTTTAATAATATTCCCTGAAATTGCAGAAATAGATACCAAAAAACAATAGGCACATAAAACTGAATGTTAATGATCATCAAAAATAGGTTACCTACATAATAACTGGCAAAATTTTATTTTCCTTAATCTGGAATGATATTCAGAGGATAATTATTTATAAAAACCGGCCAAGTGCGTGTCGGGCCACGCGCAAGGTAGGGTTCCGTAGTCTCTACCGGTTACATTATGTGGACTAAAAAGTTCGCAAACTTATATTTACTATGTTTTTGACAGAATTAACAACATTATCTAAGGTATCAATGGAAATTGTACGAATGTTTGCTTTTGCAAAGTACATTTCTGAAGTTCGACTATTACTCGTTAACTAGTAATGTCTACTTAGCTGTGATAGTTTTCCTTTTAAATTCATCGTATATTATATACTATTACCTACCATGATTTTTTCACATGCCTAGTAGCCACCGTTTAGCTGGCAGGGGGGGGGGGACACTTGACCATAACAAAAATTATCACTACAAAGCTTAATACCACGCCAACAATTCTTGAATTTTTAAAAACCTTATAATATTTTTGAAAGCGCTATCCAACGACACCCCACACGATGGGGTTTGGAAGAAAAAAAAATTGCACCACCAATTTACATGTAGGGGAGGTACACTAAAAAAATTTTTTAAGCTGTTATTCTACCGTTTTGTTGGCGTCATGTATACTCATACCAAATTACAGCTTTCTAGTACTAACGGTTACTGAGAAAAACGGGGGACGGACGGACGGACGGACATGGCGAAACTATAAGGGTTCCTTGTTTACTATGCAATGCAAATGGATGCAATGTTTTCACACGACACACCGACAAAATGGTAGCGAACTTGAGTTAAGACTGAAACTAAATCTTTTTTTTTGGCCATAATCACATACGTTTTTGGATTATTTTGGACAATCATAACTGCAAGTTCTAAACTTTTAAGAGCCCACATTGATTTAATTAGCGACAGCGGAATGTGCTACTCACATTGCTGTGCATTGCTGTGCAACTAGCTTAGTGACAGCACAGGCAGCCTAAGGCACAGTCAATATACTCTAGTTAAGAGCAACACAACTACATGCATATTGTTTAAACGATGTAGAATCATCAGTACCTGAGCAGAATAACATTTCCACGCATTTCAACAATTATAAATACAAATTGTAAAAATAATTTAAAAAAATAAAAAACCGACTTCAATACTTAAATGTACAAATTTAAACTAAAAAGTAGAAAATAATATATTTTAGTAACTTCAAAGCAAAGAGCTTACAGGACAATAGTTAGTTACTTATACATACGGTGCCAGTTCAGGCGGATACCTAGTTTCCTGCTTTGCCACAAACATTCGACACTCGGAGCGCCGGCGGCGCGCCCAGCGGGGCTGGCACCGACTCCAAAAATAACTGATTATACCTATATTGTGAATATGTATATAAATAAGTAACTAACTAATTACATTAATTTATTGTCCTGTAAGGTCTTTGCTTTGAAGTTACTAAAATATATTATTTTCTACTTTTTAGTTTAAATTTGTACATTTAAGTATTGAAGTCGGTTTTTTATTTTGAGTGGAAAGTACCTAACTAAGTGTATTTCGTTTTTGTTTGAAATGCGTCGGCTGCGCTGTGAGTAAGTCAGTTTGGGTGGCTTTGTCACGTCAGCGGTCAATAGCGCGAAATGCCTATCGTTCATCAGGTACACAAGCTGAGGTCTAAACCGTTGTAACCGTTTATGTGTAATTTTGTTTTTTTTTTGTTAAATGTATATGGGACAACCAACCGATGTGATCTCGTAACAAATGTAGTCACTTATTTCACACTTCTTAGCGATGCATTGCCAAAGTGCATCTCATGGCAATTCCAATAAGCCCAAACACGTCTAAGTTCCATTATTTTATTACGGAATTCCGATGCCTACCTTCCGGGTTCAATCATCAGATTCAAGTTTGTGGTAACATTACATCAAGACCATTTAAAATGGCTACGTCATATTATAAAATCGCTAGAATATGTTTCCCTTGAAGTTTTGAGGATTTCCCTCAATTCCTCGTGGATTCCATCATCAGAATTGAACTTTGGTAACAACAGGACCTATCTGGAGCATCTGCTTTCAAACAAATAAATAATTTTCCAAATCTGTTCATAAATGGCGGGGTTCCGTTGCCAACCTTCCGGCTTCAATTACCAGATCAGGTAGATGGTAGAGTAAGTTCTCTAAATATGCACTACCCTACCATAAGGATTGAATGAAATGAAACACAGAACTTTGAAGTTAAACAAGTGTAATTAATGTCAATCAGTCGAGAAACTATGTAATGATTACATGTTATGCTAAAATTGCATCCAGGAAACAAATCCTCTAACAATGTTTTCGTTTTTATAAAATATGTTAAATTTCAGTCTCACAAAAAAGGAACTTAATTTGGACCACTAGGTATTTAATATGGACTGGGGGTACAAAATATGGACCATTATATTTTTACTGTGATATAATCACAATTTTACAAAAATTATAAGGAACATGTTTATGAAATCAGTCTTAAATGACAAGTATATACGTTTTTTAAAACACCGCCATGATATACTATCATATTTTTTAATATTTATATCAAAATGAAATATCATTAATACCAGCTTATTTATCATTGTGCAAAACACAGAATTTTAAAGTTAAACTAGTGTAATTATCGTGAATCAGTCAAAAAACTATCTACAACAGAATACTTACATCATAAAATAAAAATCCAATAAAGAATCAAATCCTCTAACAACCGCCAAAAGTTTTTGATGCTTTTAAAAAGCCCATTTTTTTCACGAATGGCCAGTATGGCCATAGCCATAGAATCCTTGTCCCATTTTTGTCTTTGTCCCAGTTTTGATTTTGATGCCATGACCTTAAACAAATAAAATATGGACCACTAGACCATATTTGGAACCTAGCTATTGGTCCATAATAAAAACTAGTGACGTTTGAAGGTTAAACATTTTTCAAAAATTATAGGCATGACGTGCAGTTATACATTAAATCAAGAAAAAATCCTAACAAAACATCGTTTCTAAAACATTAAGATTCAAGAATAAGCGGCTGTAAATAAAGTAGTAATAATCTTACAAAACTCATCCAAAAATTACATCAAATGTGCTTATAATTTCAAAATGGCGATCACTGACACGCACGAACATGTAGCTTCGCTGCAATCGACTGGCAGAGGGGCGCGACGCCAGGGCATCGAAAGCGGCTAACTTCACTACGATAAGAGCGACATGTAGCGAAATATTGTCGTAGTCCATATTATGTGACTAGTCCATATTTAGAGAACTTACTCTAACATTACATTACATCATGACAAATCTAAATTGGCTTCGTCATAGTCGCTTCATTATCTTGATCGAAATATCTTAGCGCCACCCAAGAAACAGTTGGAGTTTTGGATGATCATCGGTGGTCTTCTTCATCAGTTCCGGTTTACCAAATGCTACTTTCTGAATGAAAATGCTCGATTTATAACCGAAAATACTAAAATCGGTATATGTTTCCCTTGAAATTTTGAAGAGTTCCCTCAATTCCTCATAGATTCCATCTTCAGAAGTGAACTTTGAGAACAACGGGACCAATCCAGAAGAATATCCTTTCAAACAAAGAAATAATTTTCCAAATCTGTTCATAAATGGCGGAGTAATCGCGTAACAAACATACAACAAAAAAAACATACAGGCGAATTGAGAACCTCCTCCTTTTTTAAAGTCGGTTAATGAGTTACATTTCCGAGATTTCTACTCATTTTAATGTATATTTTTTTAAACAGCTATATGGCTTAACTTTTAATTGTGTTTCTCAACATTATTTGCCTGCCCGTTACCGCGAAGCGTGCCCACGCCCAGGTACTCGTACTCGGCGTCAGAATGTAAATATACCGCGGTCGTTTTATATTTCATGTCTTGTTTCCATTTCCTGTTTCGTCCTGATTAAGTTGTTTTGCTATTTTGTAATAACTATGTGTTGGGCTGTTTATTTAATTAAAAACGATAGCAGTACATACATAAAATTATGAATAAATTAATATAATGAATGCGGAAATAAGGATTTTTGGATATTTGTTAAATCACGCAAAAATGGCTGAACAGATTATGATGAAACTTGATATACATAGAGTTTTTAGCCTGGATTATCATATAGGATACTTTTTATCCCTTAAATAACGCCTCAAATTGATAAATTCGGGGGTGAAGTTGAATCTATGAACCAGACCAGAGTTATATTCATAATTATAATGCCTTTTGCCGTAGGAAAAGTCTCAGAAGAACCAGTATACAGTATAAGCCTGACCTCCGAATATGCACATATTTGTCACGAATTTCAGGATCAAGATATAATAGGGACGTATGGTTAGGCGAATGTATAGACAGTTGTAAATATTTGACAACATTCATTGACACGCCTGTCTGCCTCCTTCTCTCTGTCTGTCACCTTATATGACATTCGGTAAAAATGAAACTACAATGAAAATAATTTTACAAGGTACTACTTTGAGTGTTATCGTGGTTGCGTAGTTTTTATTTTTAATGCAGCCCAAATGCAGCCTTTCCCGTGCGGTCCATTTGACTAGGAACCGAACTGCGTGGAGGGCCATTGCGTGGGGTCACCAAAGAGTATAGCGGTCACGATCCTCAGTCATGCGGGATCGACTACGAAGAAGAAGAGAGTTTTTATTTTTACGATCCTAGTTACAAATTGCGTTATTTCGCTTCTACTTGATCATGATGAGCTATTATTTTGATTTAGTTCGAAAATATCTGTGACTCTATGGTGACTTGCTGACCATCGAGCAGGCCTACTTACGGTACGGTACTAACTACGGTAGGTAGATATCAAGTAATTTCGTCCTTTAATACAACAAGTGGGTTAACTAGCTAGTTAGGTACGTAATATGAAAACTATCCTTTAGTAAGTTACTCATAAAGTACTTATTTAAAATATACGTAATCTTTAATCATCGAGGTTAAGCAACATCAGGCAGGTTTGTATAGGTACCTATACTTTGTTCGGGACCCTCGGTGGGCGAGTCCTAATACTCGCACTTGTCCGGGTTTTTTTTACTCTAGTATGACTCTGTTCTTACTATGACTCGATATTCAATTTCAATATTTAACAGAAGTTGACGTGGTTTTAACTTGGTTGAAAACAAACTTGATTCTCAATAAAAAGTACTTAATAACGTGCCAAACGCCCTTCTTAACATATGAATCGTGAACTCCAGTGCCCATGAAGGATATCAATTTCACTAATCCAGTATCTGTTACCGACAAGAGATTAGTCGATACGACTACGATTAGTCAATACTTACAACAATAAATAATACAGGTACGGAAGCAGCAGAAGCGCCGAAATTCTTTCCTTGAAAATAGGTACCATGGATACGTTTGTAAATTGTCTCCGGCATAAGAATATATTTTAGTACTACTAGTTGTGCAAACAACAACTAGATCACTATCACTCTACATCAGTAAATTATAAATATTTATCAACCTAATAAGAGCGTAATTAGTTTTGAACTTTGACTAAACATATTAAGTATTTATAAACACCATTTGCAGTCGATAGAACTGACAATTAATATAATAATAAATCGCGGCGTGAAACATGGGTAGCAGATTTTTTTTCGATGTGCCTACAAATTTATCATTTATATATTCTTCTAGTATAGGAAAACATAGTAAAGTTAATACAGGAAGAATAAATTCAAACAAAAATAATAAAGAAACCCGAACAGTAGCGTTATTTAACAGGTCGTATTAGCTTGGAAAAGTAGATAAGTTTTTTCTTATAATTATCGTAATAGTTATACCCTAAATAATACAAATATTGATACCAAATAATTATCATAATTAATATTTAAAATGACATATTAAAAAACTCACGAATTGTTTCATTGAAATGCGTATCGTAGAGGTTATCTATAAACAGGTTTCAGATTTGAAACTAGAAAGTTTGAAGGTAGGTACGATTGCCGTTGATCAGCAAAACACAATAAAAAGCGCGCAGCGGCATCACAAGTGACGTAGTTACAATAAAAGGAACGTAACCACATAATTTTCCGGCAGCGAAAAACTTTAAGAAGTCTTAACCTCTACGTTTAAAACCGGGCGCGCTTCCCCAAAACAATGTTCGAGGGGCGGGAAAGCGTTTAAGATGGCGTCTAATAATTCGCAATGCCTCACCTGGGGTTCACGGCGCCTCCATCAGTTAACAGGTGGCTCAGACTTCGCAACAAGTCGGACCTGTTAGCGGCGTGCGGCGGCGGCGACGGCCCGGCGGCAACACGCGCCGTCGCCCGTCTCAACGCACGCGCGCGACTCCCCTCCCCCCATCGATTTTCAAACCCCGGTATTTACTAATGCAGAGAACTGAGCCCCCCTAAGATTTTACCCCAATTTTGCGATAAAACAACAGGTCCTTAATAGGTTCGCTGAATACAGAGTTTTCCTGGCGGTGTTCAAACCTCCCTAGCAATTCAACGTACTATGACTTTTCTTGATTTAATAAATTTACCTACTTTATTCAAGGGTATGTTTACTTTGTTCCTTCGACCAAACCTACCTACATACCTACTACCTGGAAATCGTATTAAATGGAATTTCATTTACTATATTATAGTTCAACGTCGCCCTGCGCAAAATGCTCAAATATAATGTTTTTTATTGTTGTCTTCGGAAACCTTTAAGTACCAAAATATGGCACCGAGGGAATTATTGAACTATAATAAACGGGTGAATCACGTCTTTAAGGTCAAATATCGCTCGTCATGTTTTGGACCAGTGCTAGACGCGCTTCTGTCTCGACAGGTTCTCATGACTAAGGACAACGTACACTGAAAAAACGTCTGGGTTAAAAATAACAAAAATACTGTCAAAAATAACCCACCGAGTTTGTCAATATAGCACCTGCAAACTTTGTAGCTAAAATTAAATAAGTCAACTTTGTTGTTCTCACTTATCAAATAGTAACCGATACACTTGGTTAAAAATTGTTAAAGTTAAATTGGCTGCAATTAGCCAATTTTTACTTTGTAATCAGAGAAAACTAACCCAGTTATTTAGTATTTTTAAACGATTTATTCGGTAACTACATGTTTAAAATTAAATAATGCAGTTGTCAGCTAATACCAGAAGGTTGCGTGTTCAAATCACGTCGGGGTCACCAATGTAGAAGAGAAATGTGCTCCTATATAGGAATAATATACAGTGTTAATATATACATGAAAGGGATATCTACAAACAATATACATATATACAATAGATAGGAGACACAGGAAGAAACGACAATAGAGAGATCTCTCAGGGACCGAAGTCCAATTTGAAAAAAGTCGTCAAATAACGAAGTTCGTTTGTACGAGCAGTCGCCTACCGACGGCTGGTATCGTTGGATTCAGTGACGTCTCCCGAGTATGAAACTCGATGTCGTCACTCTCTAAAGTGGTGGAGGGGGTAACTATGACGTCACAAAGATGGCAGTTGGTGGTATCAAGTTTTATCGATTATCTCTTTAACTATTCAACGTATTGCAACAAATGAGGTGTCAAATGAAAGCTCTTTAAATTGCTAATAATTTGTTTTTAGGAATAAAATGTGTAAGTCTAATAATTAAAAAGTTTTTCTTAAAAAATCGTACTTTTGAAAAAGTCATTTTTTTTTAATTGCAAAAAACTCGATGAAAGAGGCCATTTCTTTAAAAAATACCTCATATGATTGAAAATGCTAAATTCATCGTCTATACAATGCTTTTTGAATTATTAGAATCGGTTCATAAATGAGTACGCCAGGGACATTTCACCGCGGGCGGGGCGAACGTCGCGGGCGCGCGCGCGTTTGCTGATGAACGCGACGGTGTAGACATTCTTAAGTGTAGCTCAACAACTACTTAACCGATTTAGACAAGTGGGGTATCATATGAAAGCTCTTTATATTGCCATTAATTTGTTTCAAGTAATGAAATGTGTAAGTCAAACAATTAAAAAGTTTTTCCAAAAATATAGTATTTTTGAAAAAGTAATTTTTATTTTAACTTCAAAAAACTCGATGAAAGACGCCATTTCTTTAAAAAATATTTCTTATGTTTGAAAATGCTACATTCATCCTCTATATAATGCTTTTTGAATTATTAGAATCGGTTCATAAATGAGTACGCCAGGGACATTTCGCTACGGGCGGGGCGAACGTTGCGGCGCACGCGTGTTTGCTGACGAACGCGACTGAGTAGGCTTTCTTAAGTGCAGCTCAACAACTAGCTAACCGATTTAGACAAATGAGGTGTCATATGAAAGGTATTTTATTACTTAATAAAAAAAAAATTGATAGCCAGAACAAAGAAAATAAATCCAAAAAAAAAAAATGTTTTCGCCTTATGTTAGACAACAAAATCATCATCATCATCACATCAGCCGCAAGACGTCCACTGCTGGACATAGGCCTCCCCCAAAAAGTGCCACAATGACCGGTCCTGCGCAACCCGCATTCAGCGGACTCCCGCGACCTTTACCAGGTCATCAGTCCACCTTGTGGCGGGTCTACCCACGCTGCGCTTTCCGGTCCGTGGTCGCCACTCGAGAACCTTTCAGCCCCAACGGCCATCGGTTCTACGCGCAATGTGCCCCGCCCACTGCCACTTAAGTTTAGCGATTCGAAAGGCTATATCGGTTACTTTGGTTCTGCTACGGATGGCGTCATTTCTGATGCGATCACGCAGTGAAACTCCGAGCATAGTCCTCTCCATTGCCCTCTGATGAGTGGCTTTGACCCTATGGTGAGCGACCACGTTTCCGTACCATATGCAACACACACTGGTCAAAGACTCTCGTCTTGAGACACTGCGGAATATTGGACGAAAAGATATGCCGTAGCTTCCCGAACGTTGCCCAGCCGAGTCGGATTCGACGATTAACCTCTTTCTCAAAGTTGGACCTGCCTAACTGGACAGTCTGTCCTAGCTATCGCCTACAACTTCGAGCGTAAAGCGTCCGATTGTAACAGAAGTTGGTGCTACATGGGCATTTGACATGATCTTCGTCTTATCCATGTTCATCCTTACCTTAGACCAACTCGCTCGCAGGCTTTACTGAGGCCATTGAGCATTGTACTTAAATCCTCCATGGTTTCAGCCAAAACTTAGTAGTCTGACGACATAGTTCTCGTCAGCAAACCGAAAGTGAGTGATGTACTCGCCGTTTATGTTGATGCCTAGCCTTCTCCAGTCCAGATTCTAGAAAACATCCTCCAGTGCAGCGGAGAACAGTTTAGGAAAAATATCTCCTTGCCTGACTTCCCGCTGCAGCGGAATGGGTTTCGAGTTCCAGTCCTAGAGTCGGACTAACATAGTGGCGTTTTCGTAGTTTCGTACAAACACTTCAGTACTTCGATATAGCGGTAGTCTACTTGGCACCTCTGTAGAGATTGTAAGTACTGCCCAGGTTTCGATCGAATCGAAGGCTTTCTCATAGTCCACAAAAGCTAAACAGTGGGGCAGGTTGTACTCTTTAGTCTTCTGTATACAGACCACCACTTCTGTATACAGAGTAACATAGACCACATCCATACGTTTCGTCAGGTTATAGCCTGCCGGACTTCAACGCGAAACTGGGCAAGAGAGATGGTGAAGAGCTGAGAGTGGGGCAATTTGGAGTTGGAATTCGGAAACACCAGGGCCAACTACTGGCTGGTTTCTTGGAGAAGGAGGGACTCTACAATCTCTACATGATTAATTCCTTCTTCAAGAAACGTGAGCATAGAAAGTGGACCTGGATGAGTCCCGACGGTGCAACTAAAAACGAGATTGACTTCATCATGTCGACGAAGAAGCATATATTCAATGATGTCTCTGTGATCAATACGGTTAAAACCGGAAGTGATCGCCGTCTGGTAAGAGGCACATTGAATATATGTGTTAAGCTGGAGCGCTCTCGTCTGATAAAGTCCACGCTCCGACCATCAGCAGCCCAAATCCAAAACCCCGAGAGCTTGCAGCTGGAACTCCAGAACCGTCTCGATTGCCTAAGTGGCGATGTGGATGAATTCAATGACGGGATTGTGGACGCTGTCCATACCACAGGGTCTAAATTCTTTAAAGCCCACCGGGCCAACTGAACCAATAGGTCCTCTAACTCCACTCAAAGGCTCTTCGAGTAAAGGAGTAGGATGGTTCTACAGTCTTCAGTCGATGCGACATTATATCGGCAGCTCAATAGATAGATCTCCAAATTCCTGACCCGTGATCTGCGCCAATTCAATACAAAACGTACTGAAGAGGCCATCGAGCGGGATAAGGGCTCAAAAGTTTTCGCAAGAGATCTGTCTATTGGGCAGAGCCAGCTCGCCAAATTAAAAACTGAGGATGGTAGAATTGTCTCATCCAGACCTGAGCTTCTGAGCGAGATAGAGCGCTTCTATGGACAGCTATACACGTCAACTAGCAGACCCCGAAGTTGGTCTAGTGGAAGATCCTAGAGCTAGACTAACCTTGCACTATACCAATGACATTCCGGACATCAGCCTGTAAGAGATTAGAATGGCTCTTAAACAGCTCAAAAACAACAGGGCACCCGGTGAAGACGGAATTACAGCCGAACTCCTGAAGTTGTCGGACTCTGTCTTACTGGAAGGGAGAACGCCAAAGGCATGGAACACAGGCGTGGTGGTGCTGTTAAGAACTATCGATCCATCACGCTTTTGAGCCATGTCTACAAGCTGTTTTCAAGAGTCATTATGAACCGTCTGGCAGCACGCTAGATGACTTCCAGCCTGCCGAACAAGCCGGTTTCCGAAGAGGCTTTAGTACCATAGACCACATCCATACGCTTCGTCAGGTTATAACCGAAGCGTATGGATGTGGTCTATGTTTCTCTGTATACAGAAGACTGAAGAGTACCCTGCCCCTCTGTTTAGCGTTTGTGGACTATGAGAAAGCCTTCGATTCGATCGAAACCTGGGCGGTACTACAATCTCTACAGCGGTGCCAAGTAGACTACCGTTATATCGAAGTACTGAAGTGTTTGTACGAAAACGCTACTATGTTAGTCCATTCCGCTGGAGCGGGGAGTCAGCAGGCAAGGAGATATTTTTCCTAAACTGTTCTCCGCTGCACTGGAGGATGTTTTCTAGAATCTGGACTGGAGAAGGCTAGGCATCAACATAAACGGCGAGTACATCACTCACTTTCGGTTTGCTGCCGAGAACTATGTCGTCAGACTACTAAGTCTTGGCTGAAACCATGGAGGATTTAAGTACAATGCTCAATTACCTCAGTAAAGCCTCCGAGCGAGTTGGTCTAAGGTAAGGATGAACATGGATAAGACGAAGATCATGTCAAATGCTCATGTAGCACCAACTCCTGTTACAATCGGACGCTTTACGCTCGAAGTTGTAGGCGATTATGTATACCTAGAACAGACTGTCCAGTTAGGTAGGTCCAACTTTGAGAAAGAGGTTAATCGTCGAATCCGACTCGGCTAGGCAGCGTTCGGGAAGCTACGGCATATCTTTTCGTCCAATATTGCGCAGTGTGTCAAGACGAGAGTCTTTGACCAGTGGGTGTTGCCAGTGATGACATATGGTACGGAAACGTGGTCGCTCACCATGGGCTCAAAGTCACTCAGCAGAGGGCAATGGAGAGAGATATCCTATGCTGGGAGTTTTTCTGCGTGATCACATCAGAAATGACGTCGTACGACGTAGCAGAACCAAAGTAACCGATATAGCCTTTCGAATCGCTAAACTTAAATGGCAGTGGGCTGGGCACACTGCGCATAGAACCGATGGCCGTTGGGGCTGAAAGGTTCTCGAGTGGCGACCACGGACCGGAAGGCGCAGCGTGGGTAGACCCCCCACAAGGTCGACTGATGACCTGGTAAAGGTCGGTTAGGTAGTTGTTGAGCTACACTTAAGAAAGCCTACACAGTCGCGTTCGTCAGCAAACGCGCGCGCGCCGCGACGTTCGCCCCGCCCGCGGCGAAATAACCCTGGCGTACTCATTTATGAACCGATTCTAATAATTCAAAAAGCATTATATATAGGATAAATGTAGCATTTCCAATCATATGAAGTATTTTTTAAAGAAATAGCCTCTTCCATCGAGTTTTTTGAAGTTAAAATAAAAATGACTTTTTCAAAAATACGATTTTTTGGAAAAACTTTTTAATTGTTTTACTTACACATTTCATTACTTGAAACAAATTAATGGCAATATAAAGAACTTTCATATGGTACCTCATTTGTTTAAATCGGTTAAGTAGTTGTTGAGCTACACTTAAGAATGTCTTCACAGTCGCGTTCGTCAGCAAACGCGCGCGCGCCGCGACGTTCGCCCCGCCCGTGGCGAAATATCCCTGGCGTACTCATTTATGAACCGATTCTAATAATTCAAAAAGCATTGTATAGAGGATGATTTTAGCAATTTCAATCATATGAAGTATTTTTTAAAGAAATGGCCTATTTCTTCGAGTTTTTTGCAGTTAAAAAAAAATGACTTTTTTAAAAGTACGATTTTTTAAGAAAAACTTTTTAATTATTAGACTTTCACATTTTATTTCTAAGAACGAATTATTAGCAATTTAAAGAGCTTTCATTTGACACCTCATTTGTTGCAATACATTGAATAGTTAAAGAGATAATCGATAAAACTTGATACCACCAACCGCCATCTTTGTGACGTCATAGTTACCCCCTCCACCACTTTAGAGAGTGACGACATCGAGTTCCATACTCGGGAGACGTCACTGAATCCAACGATACCAGTCGTCGGTAGGCGACTGCTCGTACAAACGGAATTTTGATTTTAGCCACTTGGCCTCCCTACTAACTGAGTCGGGTAAAGATTATCTTTACCGAGATCTTCATTCGGAAATTAATAAGTGTTTTGTTACAATAACCAAAAACGTTTAACAGAATTTGCTTGTTTATCATTTACTAAGCATTTTTTCGCATTTTAATTAAATCTTGGTTGTATGTAACTAACTATTATTTAACCGAGCCAAATTGGTACTTTGCTAGCGTTTCGTTTTTTCAGTGTACAGGTCAAAAACATATCGAGCGATATTCGACCTTAAAGTCGTGCGTTACTCGTTTAATGTTTCAGTATATCTGAGAATCACTCAATCAATTTGTCAAAATAACGTCTGAATGATGCGGTAGAGTAGACTTGCATTTTGATCCCATTTATACCCTAAAATCATTTTTGCGGCGCTGAGCACTTTGTGTGCAACTTGCTGTATGAGAAAGACATAGCCAGGCTCGCGCAACTAGGATGAAAAAGTGACTTTGTATGGTCTAAGGCTAGAAAAACACAAAAAAAACATGACGAATACCGATATCTCGCTTTCTCAGTTAATCCATCTCAGTCACATGTTAATGTCACTTATGGTCATTTCCGTTCTGTTGAAAGGAGTTTTTACTTCAATACTCAAACTCTCTGGTTTAGGCTGTCAATATCATAAAGTAACTTACTTATATACTGAGATAGAGTCATCAGCTTCTTTTCTGTACCATCGCCATCTAGTACGCGATTAACTAAATATAAGAATCAACACATACATAACACACTCACAGATAGCTATCATTTTGGGTTTTGTATTTTCAGTACTAATAACTTTATTAAAACAACTGGATTTACGTATATGGTTCAAGAATGTATTTCTACAAAAGAACACAATTCACGTAAACTAGAGGATAATAATAATACCGCAAAACACCACTCAAAACTTCAAACCACCTTCAAACAGTTTTCTGTCATGTCACTGCAATGCAAACTGTTCAATTTCTATTTCCATTATTCACTTGCGCACTTGCGGAAGTCTCCATATTTCTAATTACTCTTTAAAAAACCAATAAGTATTTAAAATCCGCACACGAGAAGCTTCATTTTCACATTTTTCATATAATAACAAAACTGACAAGACACGACAGTCAACAACAGCGTAACCCTAGGTTACAATTAGAAATTGAAATCGCTGCCATCTATAATCGCAGGTGAGAATTATTTTGACAAGTGTTTTTTCCATATAAAAGTGAATGTTCAAAGTGAAAATGCCCTGATACTTATAATTATTTATGTTACATGGCACCGCAGATGCCATGAGTGTGTTTGATGGAAGTCTGTCAAATCCAAAAGATATAGAAGAAGGAGCAGGTGATGCAGCAGTTCTCTTAACCCTTTGACCGCCAAGAACCTATAAAGTGGTTGTGTGACGTCGTGCCCACCACGCCAACAACCACTTAAAAGGTCGGAGTGAAGGTGTACTTTGATCATGAAAAAAATCATTTATGAACTGTTTTAATTTGTTTTTATCGGTTTAGACATTGCACCAAAAAAACAGTGCTTGGCGTACTGGGCACGACGTCACACAATCGCTTTGGCGGTCAAAGGGTTAAGATACATACATAAAAGTCCTTTGTAGATGTACGCGAGGTTCAACTAAATCAAGAAGAGTGCTGATGGATGTAATACTTTGGCTAGCGTAAATAAATGTTAACAAAATTATTACATTGTGTTATTCTTTTGGCTAGTAAGTACCTATGTTCAAAAACATAGTCATCATTTATCGATATCGATATATATAGAATATCGATATCGATTTTTTTTAATTATGGCACATTCGATAGGTACGCTCTTTGGTCTGGTTGGGCTTATCCGCCCAGATAAAAAAAAACTAAAACGTCAAATCACTGATCAAATGAATCACTTTTTATGTCAAATTACCAACAAATTACCATGTGTCATTTTACTTTTATGTCAGTACTATTTTGATTATGATAATATTTTTATTCATATAAAGTTAGCTTACAAATATGGTAGCAAAGATTCACATCAACAATGACTCGAAGAATACTCCGTCAGGATTCGGGAGCGTGGTCCCAAGATTCGGTAAAGTAGCTCTGCACCCCAGCCTAGATCCCAGCGGGCAATACAAACAACAAGACCCGGGCAACGACCCCTGCCTCTACCACCCTATCCCCATCCACGAAATATACCGCATCAATAAGAACAGAATCGACTTCAAAGACCCATGGCGCTTCAAAGCCGAAATGGAAGCCTGGTGCCAGAACCTAGGCTACAGAAATCAGAAAATCCTGCAATATCGGCGGTGGATGCAGTCCCTAGGAGGCCCGGCGTGGTGTGAACCCAAAGATTTGCCTAAATATGAAGCTGCTTGCAAAAATGTCAGTTTCGGCAGAGCTCCACGCTTCATTCCTAAAAAATGCTTCGTGCCTCCTCCTGGTATGTACTACAAAGCCACCCCTTACAAAGCCCCATACGGCCCACATTCTGCAGTGCCATCTTTCGAATATGGAGAGCCGTGTCGCTTCCCTGACAAAGTCGCCAGGTGGAGCCTGGCTCCCGACCGCTACAGAATCCTAGACAAAGACAGCATCGAAGAGAAACCTAAAAAGCTTGTCTCGTTGCGAGGTCCATACGATCTCTTCACCGGATTGAGAGATGCCAGTACCATTATAAGCCATTTTAATGGCCGCAAATGTCCCGCCAAGACGTGGCCATTAGCTTTACCTGGAAGTTTCGAAAAGCTAAAGAAGACTAGGGTCGGTGTGATGAATAAAACTGGGAGGGACAAATCATATAAAGGGCGGAATGCGTTAGTGGACATCGCTATGGCGCCGCGGAGGCCGAGTGACCCGGGTCCATTGGACACTAACATAGATAAGCCTAAAGTATTCAAGCAGAACAAGTGTGGATTCAACAGTTCATACGACCACCCGCCAGGTTACCAGCGGACGGTCGTGTGGCCTGGCGTGGGGCGGTATCGGCCTCACCCGATCAGTTGTGGCATCATCGGCCAAGGACATAGACACGTGTTTTTGAGCAAGCAACAACGCACCATAGGCTGTTATTTACCTGAGCCAATGAACACTTTCTAGAGTAGTGTAGCGAGTGAGTCTTAGAGCATTAAACACAGCAGACGCCTTCAGCGCATCTTTCCTAACAAATTTTTTAGCCAAATTTTAGGGGAGGCGAGGTAACACACATTTAAAGAAACTACGCACACTGGTAAAACATTCCCCCATTACTACGCACCTACACTAAAATAATCACGCACGCCACGCACACTTAAACTTAAAACACCTAACTTGAGGAATGAAGTTTCCACTTACTGGCGTTTCCACTAGGTCAAATATCGGATAGCCTGACTAACCGATTTCCGTAAAGATCATATTTCAAATAAATTCACATGGAAAATAGTTCTTATGGTCCCTAAATACGGTGACAGTTCACGTCAAAATAGTGGCCAAGCGTGATGGTCAAAGTACGAATAATTTTGAATCGACTTTGTAATCGATGCTTGGTTTCCGATTTCAATTAAAACTTTAACTGTGCAGAAAATTATAATTAAATCCAAAATATACGTGCATGTGAAATGATAATTCATCTTTGTGTTAATTTGATAAATAAATAACGTTTTATGCACCCAAAAACAGCACGTTAAGGCATTTTGACGGAGCTTTTCACACGCCGGGAACGATTCTGAGACTGAAGTATAATCGATTAATGAAGTAGTTTTTAATAACGTGGCCGATTTTTCTCCTATGCTTTTGGCAGAGGGATAAGTATTTCAATGGCGGCACCCGTCTTAAATGCTCTAAGGAGTGAGTGTGTGATCTGTTCACTCCCTGAACTGAAGGCAAGGCAGGCTGTTTCTCTTGATCCAGGGAGCTAAGGGCCCCAAGTGCCCCCTTTCTTTCCGAGTTCCGGGAAATAAACTTAAATCGAACCACTGTAGTAGTTCAAGCAAGCCCCCAACCCCAAACCAAAATCGGTGAAGGTGTATTTGACAATTGTATTGACAGATAATCTATGATATTGCCAGTTGCCACTTGCCAAATACTGCACCTTCGCTCCCTAAACAGGCACCATAGACAATACGAGTAGGTTAACCTACATTAACATAGCTTTAAAATCAAACTTATCTAATTTAGGTACACTATTTTTTTCAAAAAATTGCTAGAATACATACATACCTACTTGCTATCGAATACTACTTGCTATAGAGTTCCGTAGTAAACAAGGAACCCTTATAGTTTCGCCATGTACTGTGTGTGTGTGTATAGTGCGTCCGTCCGTCTGTTCCCCGCTTTTCTCAGTAACCGTTAGTACTAGAAAGCTGTAATTTGGCATGAGTACCTAATACATATCAATGACGCCGACAAAACGGAAGAATACACTTGAAAAATAATTTATTTTGGGTACAGTCAGCAGCAATGGTAGCTGCGCGGGTGAGGTGCTCAAAATGATCTTCACACACGTTTATTATAAGGGAATAAGAGCGTGTGCAGATCATTTTGAACACCTCGCTCGCGTAGCTACCATTGCTATTGCTACTGACTGTACCTCCCCTATATGCAGGTAAAGTGGTGGTGCAATCTTTTTTCTTCCAAAACCCATCATGTGGGGTTTCGTTGTATAGCTCTTTCAAAAATATTATAACGTTTCTAAAAGTTTTTTTTTATTTAAGAATCGGTTGGCATGATATTAAGACTTGAAGTGATAATTTTGTTATGGTAAAGTGTCCCCTGCCCCTAGTGTTGGTAAAGACTCAAGTTTTTGAAGTGCACATTGCAAGATCTCGACCCATATTTACGGGACTTTGAGCTTAATAGACTTCCGAGTCTTTTAAGGCGCTACACTGAGAAATTTAGAAACTTTGAAACGCTGTTCTGCTTAGACGAGGAAACAATAGGGACTGATTTTCAGATATATGATTCTTGAATGATTGTGGTACTGACAATAGCCGAAACATAATTGCTTAAAATTATCTCGATAGAAAAGAAATCCAAAGTTAAGTCTATATTTTCGTTTTTTTACTCAGCCTACTAAAGCAACGCATTATTAAAAGACACGATTAAGTTAATATGATGGTATTTTACCTCATCTAGGTACTGACAAGAGGAAATTTAATAAATCTGCACACAGTCAGATATTTATCGAGATTTGTCTAAAAAAGCCATTCCCGGAGAGTGTTGCATCCCGTTTTGTCGTTAACGAAAAACATACGCGCGTCTCTTTCAATCAATATATATCGCCTTAAGTCGTGAGTTGAGTCTTTTTTCGAGTCTTATTGAGTCCTGTAGTCACAACTCAAGCCTTTAGAAAGGACTTAAGCCATATCGTATGTTTTGTAGTCTTTATTCAACTTAAGATGTGCTTCAAGACTCGAGTCCTAATGAAGACTCACTTTTGAAGTTTCATCCAAAATAAGCTGTTTAGCTGTGAAAGTATAAGTTGATTCAGTTGTTACTGACTCAATTTTGCACTCATTTTATCAGCACTAAATGCCCATAGGGTATAAGGTAAAAAAATGTGGATTTTCATAAATTAAGGAAACCATATAAACAGACAGAAATAAACACCAACAAATATACTGATTTCTAAATACAAGTACACTATTTTACTGAGTAAGTTGCGTAATTCTCAAGCGTTCCTACAAGTCCAGTTGAGTTTTAATAATAACTCAGTTGTTCCAAAAGACTTAAGAGGAGGGGTAGGGCAAGCTCTCTCCATACAAACTTTGTGCAGGATTTACTTCGTTTGTGTTTGCATTAAAGTTATGATTTTTGGTCAGTATGCTTATTTTTCTGATAGCTATTTCGTGATGTAATTTTATTTTATTAAATATATTTTTTAATTTTTTAATTTTGAATTTTTTTGAAATATTTGAAAATTTACACATCACGATCTTCGCATATCTAATATTTACAACCAAAAAAAATATTATATTTGTTAGTGCCAAAACCGACGAATAAAACGTGCACAAAGTTTGTATGAGGAAGGCCTTGCCCTACCCTGCGCCTTAAGCGTAAACTAAACACTCAAGTATCTATAGATGAATCCAATCTTTATTAAAGACTACGGAAGACTCAAGTCCCCCCAAGTTGAAGAGAACTTGAGCTTCGATTCAATGACTAGAGACTAAAAAACTAAGTCGAGTCTTAGAAATGAAGACTCCAGGGACTTGAGTCTTTACCACTACCTACCCCTGCCAGCTAAACGGTGGCTACTAGGTATGTGAAAAAAATCATGGTAGTAGTATATATACGCTAAATTTAAAAAGAAAACTATCACAACTGAGTAGACATTACTAGTTAACTAGGCTGGTTATATCGTATATATAAAAACGCTGAAATTGCAATAATTGCGAAAAACTTGCATTTTTGGCATGTTGTTTGGGTCCACCTAGATAGTATTTACCCAGATTTACAGCAGTTTTAAATGAACGCGCGCTGAGTTATTCCTGAAAAACCAAAAAGCGGGGAATTTTCGACCAAAATATCAATAATGAGGTATCTACGGGGAAATTAATGGGAGATAAAGTTGTAGCAAACTTAATTACCTTCATTCAAGACCATAAACCAAAAAAATATTATTTCAATAAGTTCATTTTTGGTACAAACTTTTATTGCCGACTGTACTTCTTTTCAATAGTCATCAACTACTCGTGGTGTCGGTTCTAATGAGACTAAACACGACGGGTTTATCTTGTGTAGTTTAATAGTTCCTGTGGCCATCATCAGATCAGCTCGGTGGTACCATAATATTGTACCGTCACCAAACTTACATAAGTATGCCAAATTTCAGCTCAATCGGATGCCGGCAAGTGTTTGAAAATTGTGGTTGTTGTGGTTGAAATGTGTGGTTAGACCACAACCACAACAACCATAATTTTCAACCACTTGCCGGCATCCGATTGAGTTGATATTTGGCCTATTTATGTAAGTTTCGTGACAGTGCAATATTATGGTACCTACCTACTTTTCTCATTACGACATCGCTTCATGAAATTATGTATCTAATGTTATAGCGGTGGTCATTTGCTAATCATACCTGAACATATTATAGAGGATTTATGATATGGATGTAGATAAAAAAATTACCTTACTAAAACATTATTAAAATTTCATTTTAGGTTTTATTTCTTTTTAGGGTTCCGTAGAATCCGTAGTAAACAAGGAACCGTTATAGTTTCGCCGTTATACATATTGATCACGCCGACAAAACAGTAAATATAATCTCGAAATAGTACATTACTACAGAGGCCGGGAAGTAAGGGGTTGCTGGCCGAGTACATTTAGACGGCCGAGCGTAGCGAGGCCGGATAGTTACGAGGTTGGCAACCCCTTTTCACGCCGAGGTATGTATAGTGCTTTTCTCAAACATGCAATGAAATAAATTAAAAAAGCTCCGAGAAATCAAACTTTAATTTCTACAGAAACTGAAAGTAAACTGGATAAAAATTAAACTGACACAGATATTACTATTTATTTGTCGACTTCTAAACTTTATTAAAAGTAGGAACAGGCATATACATAAAAGACGGCACAGAGTGTCTACTCCGAAATCTATACTTCGCATATGCCGTCCCTTTCACTCTCGCGTGAAAGGGACGCCAACGAAGTACGGATTTCGAATTTCAGAGTAGATGCCCGGTCGTATTCAGCCAATTCAACTAGTACTTTTCTGTTAGAGACGCTACGTTTTTGTATGTTTCTTAAATAATTTGCGTTTTTCGGTGGAAAAATACACTTGCGATTCTGTTAAAAAAATTAACGGCGGGAAAAGCATGAACTTTTTGACGTTTCAAATTTTCAATACTTTGGAGGTTATGTTTATCAAATCTTATTCAAATTCCCACTTATTACATCCGTCTCATTCCTGTTCCGTCTTATTTTTGAACAACTGTATTTTTTTAAATTACCTTAGGGACAGAATGTCATTAAAGAACTAAAAATCAATTATTGCTTATAGGTAGTTTTTTTCATGGCTGAACGCCGTGATGCTGAGTCACATGAATGTGGAATGGAAATTAAAAAAGAGCATCTTGCAGGCCTGCAAGTTTGTATGAAATTCCTTTAAAGGCCTCTCGTCTAATCGCATCCGAAACGTGACACTTCGCAGCCTATAATAAGGGACATAACCTCAATATTTCATTGCATGTTTGAGAAAAAATGTTTTTTTACCTCCCTAGCAACAATAAACATTATTCTATTCCACTATTGTTATTTTTGTTCCTCCAATCCCCATCTTGTGAGATATAGTTATATAGCTCGTTTAAAAATATTGTAGGTAGGTATACTAAAAGCGTTTTTTTTATTCAGTCATCCGTTTGCGTGATAATTAGCTTTAAAGAGAGAATATTTTTAAAGTAAAGTGTCTTTCCCCTTACTGCCAGCCGAATGGTGGCTAGTACTTCGGGAGGGATATGAAAAAAATCGCGGTAGTATTGTAAGTTTTGTAGTCGATGCCATTGCCATTTCGTCAGCTTTTGGCAAATAAGGACAATGAAACATTTTGATGGATATCCGCATTTTGATTAGTTATTTAAGTTTATAGGGCTGTATATAGGATATACCTG
The DNA here is from genome assembly GCA_951800055.1 of Cenopis cana. Classification (NCBI taxonomy): domain Eukaryota; kingdom Metazoa; phylum Arthropoda; class Insecta; order Lepidoptera; family Tortricidae; genus Cenopis; species Cenopis cana. Next base: position 38,396,843 of record OX637471.1, on the reverse strand, counting down.
GGTTACCTAGTAAGTAAGTAGCCTATGGGGCTATGGGCTTGCCTATTCGCTGTTATCGTTTGTCCAACCATGTGACAAACACCCTGTAAAATGAATTTAAAAGGAAAATATTAAAAACTCAGTAGATTTACTAGTTAATGAGTAATACCCAATCATACTAAGTAAATGTATTGTCCGCGAATGCTGTGTCGATACAAACCCGATAGGGTTTAACGACACTTCTCTATGTAAACTAAAATAAGAATTTTTAATGTAAATAAATAATTAAAAAAAAATAAGAAATGGACTTTGAAATTGAAAAGCCAACTTATTTCTGCGAATTTTTTAGTCCACATAAATTATCTTATGTGAGTTATGTGACATGTATATTGTTTTAAACCTGTTTTTGTGTACAATAAAGTGCTAACATACATATCATACATACATACATAAGCAATGTAATGGATGCACAACTACGGAACCCTACATTACGCGTGAACCCTGCAAAGCGTAATTCATCCAATTTAATAAACTCTTGCTTTGACGCCATCTAGCGTGTTTGGCTCAAACTTGGCTCCTAGCTTATTCGCGGTCGAGCAGAATAATTTTTGGGCACCTGTCTTCCTTGAATGAAGTTAGTATCACGGGCAGATATTATTCTTTCCAATTATGATAGATAACCGTCCTTTTTTGGGTAGCTCTAAATTTCCCGGTTGCTTGTTGGAATGGGTCGATTTATTGACTTAATCAAAATAGTCAACTTAAAAAAAGTACAAAAATGAATGTGCTCTGCCTACCCCTTTTGGGAATACAGGCATGAGTATTTGTTGGACGCTTGCAAGTCGCTTGGAGTTCAGTGACGTTTGACAAACGTATTATAGTTGCCATTTAATAGTAGTTTATGCAACTGGTACATTAATGAGGGGCATTAAAACACGAGTGTTTTAATGCGTAATTATGTACAGTTGCGTACATTACTTTATCTAAGTACACACATATTATAAGTACTCTAAGATGGGCTCAGAAGCCGAAGTTACCAGCGCTACCGGTACCGGTTACATATTTTTAGTAACTGGTATTAAATAAAATTTGAAATCCTTGAATTAGTCAAAATCGAGTATAGGAAATGACGATTTTTCGAAAAAAATAAATTTTTTTTACTTGAAATTTTAAATAAATATATTATTTGAAATCCTTATCCCCGAATTAGTCAAAATCGAGTATATTGACGATTTTTCGTAAAAAAATTTTTTTTCTTGAAATACTTAGGGATGACGACACTACAAAAGAAAATCAATAAATCCAAATTTTCTACATAAAGGCTCAAATTCTCAATCAAATGGCGAAAAAATTATTCAAAAAAATTTATAATTACGTAATTATAAGTCCTGTTCTGTCCCTTTTCCGCAAAACGCACCTTTGTATTGAACGATCGTCATTTACTATGGCGCTACTTAACAGTGACGTCACGGTTAGGTAGCACTTTCTCTCTCTAACTACGAACATTCTATCCGTTGTAGCTTCGTTATTTTTGAGATATTTGAATAGGATTTTCACTATTTCGTATAGTTTTATGTCTTCTTTCTATTGAAGTAATAATTTTTTTTGAGTCGACATCCATATTCAAAATAAATGTATAATTTGAAATCCTTATCCCCAAAAAAACCTATAGGTATCGAGCTGACGTTTCGTATCGACTGAATTTTAATTTACCTGCCCCAAATTTAAAATAAACATAACTATTATAAAATAGGAAATCATAATTTTAATGTAAATAAATAATAATCATTAATATTATCCAGTTGTTAATTGATTAGATTACCATTACCTTTTCTTTGTGTATGTATTGTTTAGTTTTTGTTAATATTGTTTTCACCTCACCCGCTCGGAAAGGTTTTCTTTATCGCTTCAAATCTGCGCGCAAAAGTCCACTTTCCACGCTAGGATTGTATTTTTGAACCTAATCTTACTATCCTTCGCTAGCTCGGCTCTCAATACAAACACTCGCGCCAAAAATTAACTTTGCAGCTTTCATAACAAATAACTATTGTTTTTGTTATGATTGTCCACGTCTCTCTGAAAATCGGCGTCGCGGCTTGCCGGGGTATTATGCTGAGTGAGGTCCTTTTTAGCGTTGTTTCTTTATTACTTTGCCTGTATTGATGTGTGTTATATGCTAAATAAATGTATTTTCTTTCTTCTTTCTTTCTTTCTTTCTTTCTTTCAATGATAAATTAATTATATAACTGCTGGTAACCTTCACCACAGGTAAGAAAATTTTCATGAGTACATTGATGTTAAAATGAAGGTCATTGCCTACGGTTTCTGAACGCATTTTAGAGGATTTACGATATATGTGTGTAATAAATAAAAAGTTTTAAATCTCAGTTTCAGCCACGTCTCAGCTTTCATTAGCCCAATCATCAACCAGACTCAAATCACTTTGTTGTTTTATTGGTTGTTTAAAAGTGTGTCATAAAAACATCTCATCACGTATCCCATGAGCATGACGTCCAGTGTCATCAATTTGTCACTATTTTTCTATGGATTTTTGATATTATTTTCTCTTTTTCTCTTTTATATTACATCATTGTTATTTTCTATATTAATTAGTAGTCGACTTTATATACGTATTCGTATTTCTGCGCCATAAGTAATGGTGGACGACGGTGATTTAATTTAACAATTTACTTACTTAGATAATTATCGCAAGTCTCGCGTTATTTACAAAGTTGTATTAATTTAGAGGCTTGCAAATGTGTGAAGATCGAGGGCCACTTGGAAGCGGTCCGCTGGCAGCTGCGGCCGCGCGAACACATTCCGTCCCCGGGCCCTCTGGCGCTCGGCGACTGGGCGCGCGACCACTACGTGTGGCTGCACTGCGTGCCCAGTACCGACGGCGTGCTACCTGATGATGATGTGCTACGGTATACGTTTTACCTCTTCATACCTATAGTCCCCACTATCCAAAATTGATTACTGAGACCACAAATGAAGTGAGGCATGTACGGTCGACATCGAAAATATCGATCCGAAAGTGCCAAAAACATGCGAACATGGCCCTAATGACAAGAGCGTTCTGGTATTTTTGTCACTTTGGTAACATATAATTAGGACTTTGACTGTACCGTAACGTTACAAGCATAATAGTCGTCAGTTCAATTGGCGGATAGGTACCTAACTAGTAGGTACCTGCCTACTACTTATCATGTGATCGGTTGCGTGTTGCGTCTGCCTTAGATACGGTGTCGTATTTATTATGAACCCTGGTTGGTGGTCGCTATTACCAAGAGTCCTGGCACGAAATATATTAACAGTTGATGTTTACTGTTTGCTCTAATAGCCAGGATGTTATGCTATCTGTTGTATGGGAACCTTGCACTTTTCGACTACGCGGTGAAACTGGGCAAAGTTGATCCTGAGATGGTCTAGAGTGAATTCAGGTAATTGAGATGGGGAGAGATGGGGATTGGGATTGGGGGAAATTTATTCCCTGCTGCACATACTCGTATTTTAAGGCATATTTCTCTAATAAATAGGCTACTAGCTATTTTGAAAATAGCTGAGAACCTACATGAATGGATCTGCCTGTTATTGTTTTAAATATTCAGTTGTCTGTACAGTGAATGTAATATACTTACAAATTAATTACCTATTAGTTACATAATCAATTGTTAAAAAATCAAAACAAATAAATATATACTACTTGTGGCCTGCTTGTGGCCAACTAAACGCGCGGCGGCTCCCGATGACTCCCGGTCTGAATCCACTACATTGTCAAAAATATTTTCAACTAGGTATAATATGCATGTAGGTATTAAGCTTCTGATTATTTTGACATCTTTTGAAGGTTCGCCAACAGGTACAATACTATTAAACTTAAAATAACATGTATGTATATATATATATAGATAGGGTATTGACCCAATTACAGGCAAACACAACTTGCTTTAATAGCTATTTATGATACAAGTGTGGAAAGTGAGTGATTTCCGACGAGTGTCTTTCTTATACACGAGCTAGCGTAGCGAGCGGGTTTATAATTAATTAGACACGAGTCGGAAATCATCTTTACGCGCACGTATCATAAAAAGTTTTACTATGCATTGTGCGAGAAAATAGAAAAGTTAATTTCAAATATATAGGTTATAATTTACCTTGCTCGATATGTTACTTATTATCAGGATCTTCATGTAACAACTTCTTGACATATAGTGCTATTTTTTTTCGACATAAAACCATCGTAAGATCATTTTATTAACACAAAAACTTTTAAAAGTGCACCGCAAAATTCATCACAAGTATAGGTTTTTAATTTGGATTTAGCGGCCAAGGAACCTTTGTTGGCATTTTGTGCTTCTTGAAAACTATTTTCTGGGGTTATATTTGATCTGATTCGTCACTTTCACTCGACATTTTTATCGAAAACTAGGTAAACAAGAAATTAGTAATTGAAATGAAAAATGGCGGCATTTTTCTAAATACATGCGCGCTCAACATCTATACTACTGCGCATGTGCACATTTGTTTTTAAAATGCTAAGTAGGCAATGGCTTAATGCGCATTCTGCCACGCATTTACCTAAAGTGAAAATTTTCAATTTATTTATAAAATCTAAAATGATAAATGATACGTTTAAGAAGTATTAATATTTATGTACCTGTTTATAAGAACGGTAATCTATAATTGATTAATTTGTGAAATGTTTTTCAAATAATTAAAACTCTATGCGTCAAGCTGTTAAAAAAATTAAAAAAAAATTAAAAGTAAAAAGCACTAGTGCGGAAAAGTAGCACTTTCCGCACAGTTTGACTGCTTAGAAAACGCACCTTTCAAGCACATGCATTGTAATAGTACATTACTTACCAAGGGCGATAAAACAAAGAATGTCTTAGATCGCAGGTATTTTACGCCCGAGCCGAAGGCAAGGGCGATAAATATGCGATCTGAGGCTTTCATTATTATCGCCCGTGGTAAGTACAAAAAATTATGTCACCCCCTGGCCAGGAAGTGGGTTTTTTCGCGCGCGGAGCGTGCTATAATGGCCACTTTATGGCTAGGTGTGACATAAAATAACTACCATACGTCTCAGAATGGAATTAGGTGGTAGTTAAAAGATTTAAATTAATCTAAGTTTTACAAGGAAAGAAAAAGTACCTACACAGAATATTTAAAACTAGTTACCAAATTTCATCATAATCGTTAGAGCCGTTTCCGAGATAAATAAATACTTAATACAAGAATTGCTCGTTTAAAGATATAAGAATATCTGGGCAACCGAGCTTTGCTCGGCGTTTTCCCGTGCATGCGATCTAGCTAGATCGATTGCTCGTCCCCGAAAACCCCCACATACGTGTACTTACCAAATTTCATCAAAATCGTTAGAGCCGTTTCCGAGATCCCCGAAATAAATATACAAGAATTGCGCGTTTAAAGATATAAGATATATAAATAAATATATATACAAGAATTGCTCATTTAAAGATATAAGATATGATTTGCGAGCCTGCCTTGTACGGTCAGCAGCAGAGAAACCTGGCCCCCCGTGCATACAAATTTCTAGGCAGGGGGGTGGGGTCGAACTTTTCTCTGCAGTTGACTGTACATGTATAAGTATTCTATATATCGGTTTACAGATAATACGCTACACAAAACGAAAGCTTATTTATATCCCCATGGTCCCCGAAGTTCATATTTCAGGACATGTAAACAGATGTTTCAGTGTGCGTGTATATATAGTGAACGTGACAGCTGTCACTTGCATTTTGATCCCATTTATACCCTGAAACCTTTTCCAGTCACTACATTATAAAGTCCCCCTAAGACGTCCTGCTTCAATAATATTTAATTCATGGTGTATAGCGCTGGCGTGTTCTTGGGCCATCTACTGTTGTCACGATCATTGAAATCCGGCCGATAATTTAGGCGCTAGATGCAAAGTTATGATTTCAGACTTGACGACCTCTCACTCCCGCCATGTTGAATTTTCATAAACTCTATATGCGCCAACATGTAGTTAGAATTAGGAGAAATCTAACACCAATTCAATTGCTGGAATTCATCAAGAATCTTATCCACCCTAGGGTCGGAAAAGCGACTTTCAACCCGGCTATCTATCTACTCATGAAAATGAAACTTTCCGATCAGGAAAGCTAATTTTTTGCAAGTGTTGGGGCCAATCCAATGTTCCGTTAACAATCTTGTGCAATAATACATTTGTAACAATACCTGGCTAAGTTAAAAACCACACTAAGGATCAACTGTGCCAAGTTTCAGCGCATAGTCAAAAAGTGCAAGGTATTAAGCAATAGCATCCCAGCTTATGACGGAGTGGTAAAGTGCAGGAGTACAGACACGCGCTACTGGAACATTCACGACGTGCAACGCTACTCTGAGCTGATGCTGCACTGCGAATCGGTGCTCTTCACGTGCCAGTACCCAACGCTGCGCCTGCCCTCGGCGCTCGGCAGAAACTTCTGGAGCCACAACACGTCGCTCAAGAGGCCCACCTGGCTTTATCTCAAGGAATTCAATAGAGCCTTGGAATTGACGATGATGGTTACTAGTTTTATTACTCCATTTTATTTTATTTTTATGCAGTCGCCAAAGCATGTTCAGAATCTTGACAGCAGGTATTTGCCTCACACTATTTATAATATCACATAATATGGTCTCTTTAAAAAGGCATTTCCTAGGACGAAGCGCTCTACGTTTTATTCAGTCTAGTTTAAGTACAAAGGACATTATCCATATTCGTCGCAATACGTGGCAAGGCTCGCCTCCACAAAATAGGAGCTGACTTTATAAATGAGTTTTCTGAAGCTTGAATAATGTATGGTTGTGTTCATATGATACGGGCACGCTATGGTTGTGAGCGCGAAAGAACTTTACTGTGCCCTCGGTTCCTTCCGTGTTCCATAGAAAGCCCTCTTTTTTAGGGTACTTTTTTAGGGAACCCTATTAGTCCGTCCGTCCGTCCGTCCGACACAGGATTTACAGCCAAACGGTTTCAGCTACAGGCTTCAAATTTACACAGTATAAGCGTCTTGTTGGCCCAGAGCCATACAAATTGTTAAAACTTAATTTTAAATGTTTTAAGGGGGGCTCCCATACAGCTAAAGCGCCAATTACACTTCGTCGGCTAACGACGAAGTGTAAAGAACACGTTAGTCGGCCGCATTCGGCGATCGACAGCTACCAAGACGCCGTAGTAGGCGGACAGACTAGTGTAAACACGACGTTCGTTGGCCTAAGTAGTTTAAAATGAATTCGACCGTATTAGGTGAACGACGAAGTGTAAATGCCGCTTTAAGAGGGCGCGAAAAAAAATTATGCTACCCTATCGAGTGGGATATCGTTGTTTAGAGCTCATTGAGTATATACTTACTATATTTTTAATTTATAAAAATATTGGAAAACAAAGGAATGAGAAGCCACCAAAGACAGCATTTTTAGTAGAGAGGCCAAGTTGAAAAACCGGCCAAGTGCGTGTCGGGCCACGCGCAAGGTAGGGTTCCGTAGTCGTCTACCCGTTACATTATATGGACTAAAAAGTTCGCATACTTATATTTACTATGTTTTTTACAGAATTAACAACATTATCTAAGGTATCAATGGAAATTGTACGAAAGTTTGCTTTTGCAAAGTACATTTCTGAAGTTCGACTATTACTCGTTAATTAGTAATGTCTACTTAGCTGTGATAGTTTTCCTTTTAAATTCATCGTATATACAACTACCATGATTTTTGATAGCCACCGTTTAGCTGGCAGGGGAGGGGGGGACACTTGACCATAGCTAAAATGATCACTTCAAAGCTTAATATCACGCTAACCAATTCTTTAATTAAAAAAATGCTTTAAGAATCCTAATAATATTTTTAAAAGAGCTATCCAACGATACCCCACACGATGAGGTTTGGCAGAAAAAAAAATTGCACCACCACTTTACATGTAGGGGAGGTACCCTAATAAAAAAATTTTTTTAAGATTTTATTCTACCGTTTTGTCGGCGTCATTGATTTGTATACTCATGCCAAATTACAGCTTTCTAGTACTAACGGTTACTGAGAAAAACGGGGGTCGGACGGACGGACGGGCGGACGGATGGACGGACGGACGGACGGACGGACGGACATGGCGAAACTATAAGGGTTCCTTGTTTACTACGGAACCCTAAAAACGCAATTTCCGTGGGACTGAAAAGGTTTATACCGACAAGTGGTATCGTTGGAATCAGCATGCTTTACTGATGATCAAAACGCATGTTTTCGCTTTCTAAAGTAGTGGAGTGAGTTTTTATGACGTCATAAGTTTTACGTATGAAAAATAAATAATTTTTCTTCAAAAATTTGAATGAAAAATGAATTTGTTTTTTACGGCACCACTGGCCGAAATCAAATAGTGTGGTATATTTTTGGAATCAGCTCATATAGCCCTTTAGTTTGATAGATAGATATATTATTGACGAATTTTTTATTATTTTTCATTCATAAACTTTATGACGTCATAAAAACTCATTCCAACACTTTAGGAAGCGACAACATGCACTTTGATAATCAGTAAACGATGCTGATTCCAACGATACCACTTGTCGGTATAAACCTTTTCAGTCCTACGAAAATCGTAAAAAAGGCACTTTCGACGAATTGGCCTCTCTACTATTTATATGAAATTTTGTTCCGAAGAATTTTGAACTTCCGAATACCTATAAGCTTAAAATTTGGTAGTAATATTTGTTATTACGTATATTTGACCAACAAATACTAATATATTGATATATTTGATTTTTTCTTCGAAATTTCCTTATTTCTCCTATAAAAACTAACTTAACTTTGCGGTCGGTTCGGAACCCTAAATGTGCGAAGTCCGACTCGCACTTGGCCGGTTTTTTTCAAGGGCTGAAATACCGAATGTTCAACTTAAAGGTCCGTCCTAAATCTACATAAATAATTGGTAAAATAATCTCGGAGATTAGGTACTTAGAAATTAAATAAAATTGCTTAAACAGTAGATTACGTTTAGATTACAACATATATGTCTTAGTAGGAATATCCAGTATCTAATTATTATTTTCACTAATAATAAGTATTTAAAGTAAAGTTCCTGTATTTCTTTTAGAAACTGCAAGCAGAGGAGGCACAAATGGATCGCTTTATTATCTCAGATTTGTTGGTGAACGTGAACAGGCTTGATTATTTCAAAAGGAAGTCTTTTTTCCGCATACTTAATAACATTTTGAGGTACTTAGTATGGTGGAAACCAGTTTTCTCAACACAATACTTCATTTTATATTTTCTCTCTTTTGATCATCATATCATCATCATTATAATACCCGAAAGACGTCCACTGCTGGACATAGGCCTCCCCCAAAGATTGCCACAATGACCGGTCCTGCGCCACCCGCATCCAGCAGAATCCCGCGACCTTACCATCAGGTCGTCAGTCCACCTTGTGGGGGTCTACCACGCTGCGCCTTCCGCCACGCGGTCGCCACTCGAGAACCAAATTTAACTAGGCAGATATAAATCGACAGTGACAGTAGTAGATACAGTCGGTGAGTCGCGATCAGTCGCGTCAGATAAATTAGCTTGAGCAAAATCTCAGTCTCACAACACTCCATCACCCACAAGACTCTATCACCTACCTACACTTACATAATTATTTGATAGCGACTGCCCTATGTATTTCTACGGCCCTCATTTAGACCTTTATAATAACGTGTCGATTGAAATATGAATTGAGTGATGCCGATAAATTAGGTAGTCAAACTTTAAGTGGGTAGTTATAGGTTATAGGTAACTAACTATATTTTTCACCTGTCAGTAGGTAGTGACTAGTTTTTTTTTTATAATCGAAGTGCCGACAAATTAGGTAGTCTAACTCCAAGTAGTTAGTTACCTATCTATATTTTTGTACCTGTCAGTAGTTACGTAGTTACCATTTTTTACAAATTACCTACTTATGTTTTATTATCTACCGTACCTACCGTGCCTTAACTATAATAAATATCCGCAACGAATGCAAAAACCAGAGTTGAACCTTGTAGAGAACCGTGGCAAGATAACATCTTAACGACATGACCACTACCCTGGTCTTTAGTTAGTTACCTAGGTACTTGACGGGATCCAACTAACGGTTCACAGTAACAACACTAACAACTAACGTTCATGAACTTATATATTTATTTTTTATTTATTTATATAGAAGGCCCTGTATGGGAGTAGCCACATCCTTACAACAATAGTCCTAAATTGATACCTGGGTCATAAACACATTTACGTTAGGGTCGCGTCTTTCCTCTGGACATATCAAAAGTTAAAAGCTTAAATTTGGATTGGACTAGTAGCCCGCATAAACTGTCTCCGTTTCTATAAATCCATGGGATAAAAGCATAACTTACATGCACATAAGCCGTTAACTATTGACCACAGGAAGGACGACTTTTGTTTTTTCAAGTGTTCATGACCCACCTAACCGTAGAGGCAGGCGGCCGTGATGAGCCGCCGGCTGCTGTGAGCCAGGGCATAGTTTCCAGGACGGGCTACAGCTGGTGTCGCTGGAGAACCTGTGCTGTTCGCGGCTGGAGGGCGCGCGGCTGCTGCAGCAGCTCGCCTGCTATGCCGCGCACTCGCTCAAGTACCTGTTCCTGTGGCGTTTCGTGCTGCCCAACGAGAATCCTATCCTTGTCAACTACTCGTACATTACTGGTTGGCCATTTGCACAACTTTTAGCATAATTTCATTATTTTCTAATGTACTATATTTATAGTTAGGGCACTGCCGAATGTGCCGAATCCCAGCACAGCTGCTCCCCCAGCTTTTGTTATATTATTATTAATAATGGGATTGCTCTTGGCCAGCATCTAGCCAGGGGGCAACATATTTGTATTTCCACGTAACTGCAGCCAAAATAGCGTCCATAATCTACAATTGCCTATCGGCACCCACGAAGGTATTTTGTTGCAACCGTAGCACAAAAAAATCAAAATGTCACAAGTCAGTGTTCAGTTCACCCATCCATAGTCTAGTAAAACAAGGTCTGAGAATCCGGACGAAAGTGTCGTCATCGTCACTGCCATCGGCTGATGCCGTAGCTTGTGTCACCCACAATACTAACCGAGGTACCGGATAGCCGTGGGATTGCCACACCAAGTGGGCTAGCACAACTTGCTGCCAAGTCGTATCTCGCGTGACTCAGCAATTCCTGTCTAGCTCGAACTGTGCCAATTGGAAAGAGGACGGTCGATCTTTCTCTAACTCGCGTCGCGTCGCAGCGGCAGTTGTGCTAGCCCCTCTGGCGTTATATATTATTGTATCATGTACCCACACAGGCAGCGGGCAGTATATACCGCGGCCGAAGACGCGTCGCTGCTTCCTGCGGAGTCTCTGTGAGCTGAGGAACTTACGGGTGCTCGCGCTAGAGTACGCGCATCTCGCGGACGCGACGGGCGGCGCGCTCATCTCCCTCATCACTGTGCTCAAGCGGCCCCATATGCGTCTACAGGTATACAATTCTATTTTTTATGTACCTATAACTCCGAGGACGACAAGGCCTAAGATGTAGCCCGCCGATTCAGTAATAGCCTATTCACTCTTGACTTGAAGTGGCCGCCAGATTATAATTTTCCGGAAATACAGAAGACGGGAGCAAGTTCCATTCCTTTGCTGTTCGCTGACATAGCGTTCCGCTTTTGTAAATATCTTATCGTTAAATTTGAATAATCACAATTTTTCACGAGTGGCGCTGTGGACCCGTTCAAGCGCTCTTAATGTAATGTTATAGGTAGCGCCTCCTTTGATTAATTGAAACCAGAGACCATACATTTCTTTCTTACTGGGCTAGTAGGCTCCTAGACTCCTAAGTATGACCTACAAAGCACAATGCAAAAGTGTTTATACGCCCATGTATATGTATATGTGGTTTTAGTTGATGTGCCGGGAAGACCAGATTCCCGGGCGTGCAGACCAGTCCCTGGGAGTCGGCGGCTACATCATCCCAGACCTGGCCTGGAGACGAGTCGCCAATACCTGTCCAGATCTCTACCTGCTTATGGTATTTTGTAAGTCTTATGAAACTGGGCTTTCGTTAACGTGATTCACGAGTACAGTCGAGGGCATAAAAATGTATACATTTTTGGACCTTACTTCAATGGAATAAGGTGAAAAAGTGTATACATATTGGTGCCCTTGACTGTACCATAGGAGTCTTGCACTCAACATGATAAACATTTGAATACAATGTGCACTCCTCACCTTTAAACTAATCTGCGTTTGTCTCTGCCAGACCGTTCGAAGACAAGCCCAAAGACCGGGCGACCTTGGTACGCACGAACCGTGTAGACAGTTGTTTCCAGCAAGATTTCCTTTAAAAACCGGTCCCTGCGGACCACGTCGCTCGGTCCCAGGGACATGTCGGCAACCGACTGGCACGGGCTTACCTGTCAAATGTCAATAAAACAAATCATCGAATTAATAAATGGTAGGCAACACGCTTGCGATTCCTCGGAAGTTATAAAACGTTCGTACGCAAACGCATACGCGTGTTTGCTTCACACGAAGGTTGTAAAGTTGTAATGCTTGTGACGTCCGCTTTAGCTTAGTTGGTAGTCACCCTGCCTACGAAGCTGGAGGTCCCGGGTTCGAATCCCGGTCAGGGCATTTGTGAGATGAGCACGAATATTTTGTTCTTGGGTCTTGGATGTTTTCTATGTATTGAGGTATCTATTTATCTATATTAAGTATGTTATCGTCGCTTAGTACCCATAGTACAAGCTTTGCTTAGTTTGGGACTACGAGTAGGTTGATTTGTGTGAAATTGTCCACCAATATTTATTTATTAAGTTAACACCATTGTGGTATACTGAAAATTATTTGAACTGTCCGAGTTGTATCAAATTAGACCGTTCAAAAAGCGACTTTACTGTCCAAGCGTTAAGATTCAAAGTCCAATGACAAGTTTTATAAAATGTCGGACATTTTAAATAATTTCTACTATATTCAACTGGATTTCGTTTTGATCCTGCCTTAAATGAGGCTGCGTTTCCTCTTCCTGGTACGATGTATTTTCATAATTTCCGTCCCTTTCTGTGAGCATCATGTCTGCATCAGAAAGACGTAGCGTTTGCCTTAATTTCATTACTTTTGACAAAAGATCTTGCGCGTATATCTCGTATACGCTCTTAGGTCAGATAAAATACGCTACTGCATCTCGTACACCATCCGTATTTTAGTAGCATGTCAATACGCCTCGCGCAACACCCGTGTAAACACTGTAAACTTTAAACATTAGAGAATATGTTGGTTACAGTCCGCATTCGAGACTACGACCACATCCGGCGGTTCCTGACCCCCAGCATCCCGCTGCGCGAGGCGCACGTACAGCTCGGGATAGACCTGACACAGACCCAGCGGCAGGACTCGGATTTCAGCTGTATCGTGCGCCACCTCGCTTTCCGCTACGCGAGCTCGCTTGGTATTATACCTACCTACTACGTTTATGCTACGTTTACATTCAGCCGAAGTGAGCAGGACGAGTGTATAAACGCGATACTTCTCATGCCACTGCCCTTGCCACTCGCGCTGCCCGGCGCTCCCCAAAAGAGCGGTTTTTTGTTCGGAAGTCAAAGGACCGACAGCTCGAGCGGCAGTGAGTGTTTACATTCTGTTCCGTCGCTCAGCTCAGTACTCGCCGAGTGAAGTGAAAGCGATGTAAGTATTATGGCAGTTTGTAAACACATTACTCCCCTTGAATTTAGGGAATTGTTGACGGTAGCGCGAGGAGCAGCGGCAGGGCTGAATGTAAATGTAGTATAAGGGCCGTAAGGTCAGGTGGGGTAAGACTGGTAAGAGGAATAAGCTTTTACCGGGACCTGAGAAATGGTAAGTATTGCTTGAGTTTCACTCCTTTAGTGTTTTTCTTTCCCGGCTGTCCCTTTTACTTTGACCAGATCTTAGTCTTATTCTGACAGTGAGTTGCGCGATTAGGCTAGGGATCCGTCAAATTTGTAGCGCGGTCCTCCTGCTGCCATCGGCGTAGGTATCAAATTCGAACTAAATATTCTTGAACATTTGGTCACAATGGATCTGACTGGAACTATTGTATAGAATGTATAGTCAGCATCAAAAGTAGCTACCTACGCATATGAAAACTTCAAAAGTCTTTATTGTAAGGGAGTAGTTAAGAGCTTTTGACCTCTTCATATGCATAACTACTTGTGGTCACGTCTTTAAAGCAAAAGCTCCATCTTTGTCGATGTCATTAAGGACGATATCTAATTGCGTCAGTAAGGACATTGCCTCTAGATTCAGTAGTTCGGTTGGTTACCCCGTATCGGTTTGACGTAATAACCGAACGAACTAATGGGAACAAAAGTGTGGCAGTAGTTCGGTCTCGGGCTAAACAACCGAACACTACCTACTACTCAACCTAATAGGTACCTACTTACACTTACAGGTAAAATTGCGCCTCCTTGAAGCCGGCAAAAGCTAACATTTAGGTATTGTACTTGTATGCTTGCTTGAAATAGCACGTATATCTCCACTCTCCAGGGACGTTGAGCATGCACCAGTGGCGCTTCGCAGTGTTTCCTTTGCGGCGAGTGTTCGAGCTGATGCCTCGGCTGACTCGTTTCTTCTACATCGGCCGCGTAGAGGACGAAGTAGACCTGAAGCGGATGCTGGAGATCGTTTCGTGCGGAGTTTGTGACAGTTAGTAATATACAAATTTCTAAATAAAGGATTTTTTTTAAATGTAGGCTTTGGGCAGGATTCGAATCTGCGACCTTCTGGCATTCTCGGCTACGGGAGCAATCGAACCCGAATTTAGTATGGGAGTATGGACGGCGCATCGTAACTGACGATTTCTCAACATAATTTGAGACGTTAGTGCCTTCTAGGTAGATGTCGCTGTACGCCTCCCTAAGGCGTTTGTATAAAATAAAGGACGGTTGATGAATTTGGGAGCCGGGTTCGATTGCTCCCGTAGCTCAGAGGCTAGAGCGACTGGCCGCGAATGCCAGAAGGTCGCATGCAGGTTCAAATCGTGCCCAGAGCCTAAATTTTTATTTTTTTCCTTTATTTGGAAATTTGTAGTTTGCGTTAGCAGCGTTACTGCTTAATACAAAAATTTAGTTAGTAATATACATACGGGGTTGATGCAAATGCGAATTGAACCAAAGGTACCGTCTATTCAAATGACACTGACATGAACCGAAACCTGCAGAAGTCTCGCCCAAACACTAACCAAAACGTACTTAAACATATATTCATTGATTCTTTTACAGAATTAAAACATTTATTGATGCAAATGCGAATTGAACCAAAGGTACCGTCTATTCAAATGACACTGACATGAACCGAATGCTGCAGAAGTCTCGCCCAAACACTAACCAAAACGTACTTAAACATATATTCATTGATTCTTTTACAGAATTAAAACATTTAAAAATACAAATTCAAGACGAAGAGGCCAAGCGCGACTACTGGAAAAGTGTAGTAGAAAATATCAAGACAGACTATAAAGATATAATGAAATTATTTGGAATTCGACTTGAAATAGAAGTTTACAAGAGCTAATGAATAATAAAATACACATATCCAACACCCAATCACATAGCAATAAATTGACCACTTCGTGTAAAGGCGCATCAACACCTACGGGAGAACATGACAATACACCGCTTGTTGATGGCCAGTCTTAAGGGTCGTAAAAGGTAAAAAATGCTCTAGATGAGCCAATTTTTTTATTTTTAGCCCATTTTTTGTTAAATTGACAAGTTTCTTGACATTTTATCAATATTACTATCTAGAACAGGACTATTGCGACCTCACTAAATAAATTTTTCATTTCTCATACTCTGAAAGTGGGTCATTGCTCATCTAAGTAGCGTGCTGAAAGTGGTCCATTTCTGCTCTAGAGCAGAAATGTATTTAAAAAAATGTAATGTGAATCGGAGTTAAATTGGGCAACAGCACTAACCTATACAGCCACATAGTACAGATTCTTCAGAGATCCTATACTTGTTCAAATGCCTGACTGCTTACCATAAACAACCTCCTTAATTTGTTTTTTTTTTGCCACAGTCGAAAGTAGTATCAATAGTTTGTGGCAGATAAAAAAAGGGAAACTATGACAAGGACAACAAATCATGTCTCTCTCTGTCGCTCTTATATAAATCTAATTTTTAGATCATGTCAATATTGTTTTCTATCTTGTCTTTTGTGAAAAATGAAACCAAAATGTGCATATTTGTTTTTTTTTTGTCTACGGAGCTGGAGGTCCCGGGTTCGATTCCCGGTCAGGGCCTTTATTTGTGTGATGAACACGTATAATTGTTGTGGGTGTTTTCTATGTATTCAAGTATGCATTTATCCATGTATGTATATCTACCGTCGCGTTAGTTCAAGCTTTGCTTGGTTTGGGACTAGGTCGATCTTAGTGTAAGTTTGTCCACAAATATTTTTTTATTTTTAAACTATTTTACTTTCCTCGTATTCGAAATGAAAAGCAGAGTGTTTAACTCGGGTGAAACCACCCATTTCAGCCTCGAACTATTGGCGCTCTCACTTCGTTCGAGCGCCAAAATATCTCGGCAGAAATGGGTGGCTTTCAGCCCTTGGTTAACAATCTACTATTAAATGCATTTCTTGCATTTTTCATTAAGATATTTTGTTTCAAACATCACTCCAAAAATCAACTATTTTCGAGCTAAAAACTGCTTTTTCCGCTTAAGTTCTACTACACACAATAAAATCAAAAAAGGCCAATGTTACTATCTAAAATTTTAATAAAATCATAGTATCCTATAATCACTTTATGGGTAAGTATTATCAATACTTTTGTCAAAATTTGAAATCAAAATTTAAAACTTCTAAGGCCTCTTAAGGCGCAGGGTAGAGCAAGGCCTTCCCCATACCAACTTTGTGCACGTTTTATTCGTCGGTTTTGGCACTAACAAATATAATTTTTTTTTTGGTTGTAAATATTAGATATACGAAGATTGTGATGTGAAATTTTTCAAATATTTCAAAAAAAATCAAAAAAAAAAAAAAAAATTACATCACGAAATAGCTATCAGAAAAATAAGCATACTGACCAAAAATCATAACTTTAATGCAAACACAAACAAAGTAAATCCTGCACAAAGTTTGTATGGAGAGAGCTTGCCCTACCCCTCCTCTTAAGGTAGTTACTTACCTCCAGCCGTCAATATATCTATAGGTGTAGGTACCGTTTATCTGAGACCGCGCCTGTGGCGGGAGAGGGGCAAAAGGGGTCCCCGTAGACCTACGCCCGCTACCCTTTGGGTTCTTTCAAAGGGTCGTGGCCGACTGGTTTCCTGCCTCCCGCTACCCTTCCGCGTGGTCTCTGTTAAACGGTCGACCAATATAGGTACGTATTGGTCGCAGGGGCGTATTTACCCTAGGGCCAAGGGGGCCATGGCCCAGGGCGGCAGGCTGAGACGGGCGGCGAAGCCGCCCCTCGCAGCCTTGTTTGTGGGCGCCTTGTCTTGTCACCTACACAATTCTATTCTAGTAACAAATCTAGCCAGTAGTCCCCAAGCCAATATAAAACGAAAATATCAAATGCCACATACACGTGCCTTGCGATGCGCGGAACATTCGCTACCTCCTCGGCAAATCGTCATTAAAATCGCAAAGTGTGATGTAGTTCTGGTTTTGTAGTACCTATATGCTGTATGGATCAGTTAAGATAAGTAAATACTAAATAGTGTTAAACCAAATTTGCAAAATGACTTTTAGAAAATTAAGTGAAAAAGTTCCCAAAATTTTGCTTAATACATTTGGATTAACACTAGATACCCTAATTCAGCGGTCGGCAACAGGCAGCCCGCGGGCCGCATGCGGGCATGCACCTTCGAAAGTGAAAAGACAGACCAAAGGGTTTATCTATTTAAGTAACGATCGGTCAAATTATGATTCGATGGGACAAATCATACTTTATTTCAATAATTTCGCGCTCGCCGCGTTTTCGTTAGAGCGGTTAGAGAGTATGAAGTATTTTCGACACCTGCATCTCAATGTTCAAAAAATTTCGCGCTCGCTGCGCTCGCGTTCGCACATTCATGACTTGACGCGTATGAAGTATTTTCCAAACTAGCATCATAAATTTCGCAATTTTTCGCGCTCGCTACGCTCGCGTTTTCGTCTAGATAGGTACGTTATGACTTGATGCGTATAGAGTATTTGCCGCATTTGCATGAGTGTTCGAAAAATTTCGGGCTCGCGTTTACATCTACATCACTTGATGCGTATGCGTATGAAGTACATATTTTCCGCACACTGCATCCTAAAGTTCGAAAAAATTCGCGCTCGCTGCGCTCGCATTTTCATCTAGATGGGTTATGATCACTTATGACTTGATGCGTATGAAGTATTTGCCGCATTTTCATCAGTGTTCGAAAAATTTCGCGCTCGCATTTTCATCTAAGTATACTATGACTTTATGACCCCTTTTTTTTGATAAACGCTGAAAACAGTTTTCTTCCATTTTAATGTTTAGCGAATTTTCGAGTGTCTATCTTAAAAATATTTTGTTTTCCAATATAAACTTTCCACCTCTGTATGGAGGGCGACGGAGCAGTTGGTTCCTATCAAAATATAAAGCTATTTACCTTACTAAAAAGACACCAATCAATAGGGTGCTTTTTGGACCCTTTCAGCACGGAACCCTAATTATCTACGTTCCAATATTAAGCGAAGAACGCCTAAATAGTTTAGCTGCTCTAGGAGCCTACTGCGAACGAAAATTATTTCCCTTTCTGTCGCTCGTCTCGAATCAAGTGCGACAGAAAGGCAAATCTTTTGTTTTCGTTTCCCGGTAGACCTGAATATATATATAGATAATATTTTTGAGCGCCCAGGGCGCCAAATCTTTAAATACGCCTCTGGGTGTTCCGTCAGGATAGCAGATTGCCGTTGCCGGAGAACTGGTGTTGCTGAAAAGACATTCGAGGTGTTCTGTTTTTGTTCTGCTAACCTTGAGGCCTGCATTTTGACACGCCACTATACTACTACGAATTTAATTATGGTGGCCCTAACAATTTTTTTACTTGCTATGGTAGTCTTTGTAGGTCGTCCGGCATACTGTGCTAACTCGGGGCACCTATTAGCACGGGGGTGACCCGGGAAGGAAAGTAAGCGATCAGCGATGTGGTAGCGGGGATCGTAACCCGGCCTGTCATTCTGGGCCTGTCAGGGACGAGGTAACTGACCTCGGTGCGGGGGGCTCGTGTCCGTTCTATATGTAATGCTATTATACTATTCTGTGCTATTAATTAGTGACGCAGCAAAATATTTCATCAACGAAACAATAGGTACCTTTATCGATGTTACTGTCAACGACCTTCCTTCCTTGACTGTGGTATCATTAGATAGTACCATTGGTGGTAACTGATCTTATTTTTTGCCATTGTACCGATAATGGATCAACCGAAATATTTTAAGCCGTGGTGCCATTGATGGTATAACGGCAAAATAAATGTTTGCTAGTACCTACCATTGCGTTGCTTACGGACCTAACTATAGAAAAAGGGAGAAGTATGTGTGAAGTGTGTGTGTGTATGTGTAAGTATGTAGGTAACAATTTATTTTTGATGGCTTGGAAATGCTCATATATTTCTGAACTCGACTGTACGCACCGCGAACACCTACTACACTACCTAGCCTTTAGGTAAATTCCAATTCCCGATTGTCCAGTACCACGGACAACAAAAAATAATATTAGCCGTATCGTATGGAACGACTGCAAACACTATTTGCCACAGAACAACAGAAATTTGAAATCCTCATCCCCGAATTAGTCGACATCGAGTATAATTTGACAATTTTTCGCAAAAAAAAAATTTTGTTACTTAAAATTCAAAATAAATGTAAAATTCCAAATCCTTATTTCCAAAAAAAAAACCTATATCGAGCTGACGTTTCGTATCGACTGAATTTTAATTGTCCTGTTCCAAATTAAAAAAAAAAATTATATTATTAAATAGAAAAACAATGATAATAATGTTACTGCTGGTAACCTTCACCACAGGTAAGAAAATTTTCATAAATACATTTTTTTTTCTATTGCCTACGGTTTCTGAAAGCATTTTAGAGGATTTATGAAATATTAAATTTGAATGTTTTTCCACATCACTAAAGACGGATTAATCAGTCAATGGCGTACGAAATGTGCCATAATTAGACTAACATCAAAGATCTGAAAAAAACACGAATTTCTATTTAAATACACGACTGAGTTGTAAATTTTACTTCGGAACAGGAAGAATATTTATTATTCTTTTTTATATTATCTGGACCTTTTAAAACGATATTTTTCTTACGACTCATATATACATCATTGGCGTTGAACCTGCGGTGCCACGTCTTTGGCGTGGAAAAGGTTAATCATGAAAAAATCATTTATGAACTGTTTTTATTGGTTTAGACATTACACCAAAAAAACAGTGCTTGGCGACGGGCACGACGACACACTATCGCGTTGGCGTTCAAAGGGTTAAATGTGGACTAGTAGGTGTCGGTACGGAACCCTCCGTTGTGCGTGATCCGACACGCACTTGACCGGTTTTTTCTTTCATGTTCATGTATGCCGATAATGATATCGAACCTTTTATAGTAATCGAGAATTTTCAATAGCACGTAATATTATAGGTAAGTATATTGACGTATTTTTTATCGGTAACAAAAACCTAGAACGTGTCCAGAACACATAATTATATCGAAACTTTTTATAGCAATCGAGAATTTTCAATGAGCACATGTATGTATATATATATTTTAGAGATATCAAATCCTTAGAACGTGCCTCAAGTTGACACAGGTATGCATCGCATCAGATATATTATACCGTAGCGAGAAACCCTAATATTGGAATGCAACAATAAACTACTGTTTTTTTTTTCATAAAAAGTTTATTTACATAACATACATATTAACTGACAAGAGTAGCTATAGTAATAAAAATAAAACTCAGTAGCGGAGTCAGTAGGGAAGTGAAAGAAGAGGGGCGAGGGGCGTGAGGAGCGGGCGGCGGGCGGCAGCCGGCACCAGTCACCTGATGCGCCATGGATTTTACAAAACCACGGCTAACTGAGCCACTATAATATAATTATAACTAAACAATAAAATATCTAATAAAATAAAAAGTTACAATTTATAAAGGCATGTACTAATTGCAATCTTGAAGAATCGAATTTCTTAGAAGAAATAGGTGTAAATTGTTAACGAAATTCATTCATAAGGTATGAAGATATACATGAAACCGAATGAACAACAGCCAAAATAAACTTCTCAATGTTCTTTAAATTTTAGAAATTACATTTTTTTTATTCATTATTTCTATATCAATAAAAACAAAGTGATATACATATTAAATATTATAAAACCATTTAACATGTTGACCTCAACATAGTCCGATACTAGGATTTGGAGACAACCATCATTTAACATAATTGTAGGTTTCTCTATTATTTTCATATTACGGTTGATTATTGCTGGTTTTGTAATTAAATAGCCTTGTGGCTCATGTTGACTTTCATTACAATGATCTCCCCGTAACATATGTTCCATATAAAATATTTACTTTAGCTTTTCTATACTAATACTAGATTTTATAGAAAAAAATACATGTTGTATTGCTTCAGGATTTGATTCTTACGTTTCAATAGTTTATATAAAATTATATAAAACATAAATTACAAGGGACTCGGGGAAAAGGTACCAATATAATCATCCGTTTCCGATAGTATAGCGATTTCAGATTACGACAAAGTATAGGTAAGATATGTAACTTTCGCAATCCCGTCTGTCACACTGCGACGCAACATAGATCCGTACACGTAGTTGGATCACAACTATGAAAACAATATTCCGTCCTGCGAAAGTTTACCAGATAACAACGCAAGTCCGATAGTGATGTTTTGAAGATATACGTTCTTGCTAATAATTTAAAATTAATCCATCCCAAGCATAATTATTCTCAATTATAGTTTCAAAGTACGTAGTCATTATTAAACATTATAAATAACTATCGCTTTAAAAAATATCATACAACTTTTCTAGCCTTGTTAGTAAGCATTACATAATAATATAATCTATTATTCTATGAATTCAGTGTAGGTTGATTCTAGTATATAAAAATATAGAAGACATTATAAGCGGATGCGTCGGTCGCGAGCGGCGCAAGAAGCGCGTGCGGCGGCGACGGCGACGGCGCGCCGGCGGCGGCGGCGGCGGCGGGGGGCCCACGTCAGTCCTCGCTGCACGAGTCCTCGTTGTCCGCCTCCTTGATGTTCGTGAAGAACGACGTCAGCGCCTTCATCATCACCGCTGCAACACACACAACGGCTCTTTACGTACAACACACTACAACCACAGAATAGTATAATAGTATTACATACAGAACGGACACGAACCCCCCGCACCGAGGTCAGTCACCTCGCCCCTGACAGGCCCAGGCTGACCCACAGCGCTTAGTGTCCTTCGCGTGTCACCCCCGTGCTACAACTAAAGCCCGACCAGACAAATACCACCAAGCGCCATGCGCCGCATGCTACGGAATTTCATTGGAACTTATTTCTTACACTGGCAATCATTTAAATGATAGATGTCAGCACGTCAGTGTCACTGTTACTGTCTAATTGAATAATAGTAATGTGTTGAATATTAAATGATAAATGACAAAAAATCCCCAGAACGATTCATGAGCATGAACATTATTATAATGTGCCGCTCATATATTTCTAGTTTACCTTT
Source organism: Cenopis cana (assembly GCA_951800055.1). Taxonomy (NCBI): domain Eukaryota; kingdom Metazoa; phylum Arthropoda; class Insecta; order Lepidoptera; family Tortricidae; genus Cenopis; species Cenopis cana. The sequence continues at coordinate 38,374,091 of OX637471.1, read as the reverse complement.
ACAAGCATCTATCTTGCGTATGTGTGCATATCACTGACTCTAGACCACAGGACCGATTTAGACGAATTTATTTGTTTTAGTGGGTCCCTAGATTGTTAAGTTTACAATTGAATCCAAAATCAAAATGGTGGTGTTACTAAAGAGCGCAAGATCTGCAAGGTCCACTTGTATTTGATAAAGTCATACTAGGGCATTATTGTGAAATCACTTGTTCAATATTTAATATTTCTATACATTATAAAATTAAACAGAAAAATTGAAGTGTACCTTTGCCTTCGAGTTCCTTTTGTGATTCTTCCCACGCAATAAAACTTTCCACAGAAATTATGTATTGTTCATGTAAATATTGGAAAATTTCTAGTGTTATGCCTGAAACAACGAAATATGTCATGTTATAAAGGAGTAGATGTATAACGTTCTTATGAACCTGATGGTAATCGCTGAAAATAGTTCATCTTGTATGAATCACAATATGTATATTTCAGTTTATTTATATTGTATACATGTCGTTATCTTATACAGTCCACGCCATAGATACATTTACACTTTTGCACCTTATTCCATTGTAATAAGGAGCAATAGTGTAAATGTATAATCTATGGCATCGACTAGTCAGCATTACCTATACAGTCAGTTAGTGACAGCCAAGAACACAATCTTCTGTAGAAACAGTATATTTGGCTCCTACCAGCTGTCAAGCTAAAATTTAGGATAAAATGGGTTTTTTTTACACAATTTATTTCATAGATTTCTGTGATTAAGATATTCATATATGCGTTTTTAAATTGTATATTCCTAGGAATATTCGTATATTCAATAATTCCACTGCCCAATTCTTGTTAGATTGGACCAGGTATATTTTTGAAGAGAACAAACCTTGAGGATGTTCAAGATGATGCATGAGCTGTTGTATGCCTAATAAACAGCTAGCTTCCCTCGCGTCCCTGAGTTCGCCGAACTCGTTGATGAGAGAGCAGTATTTGTTCATCCGGTCCTGATTGAACCGCGGCGCGTCGCGACTGTCGCCGCCGAACAGCGCGTGCTCGCAGATCGCCTGGATCAGCGAACGCATGAACCACTCCTCGTTCGCAGCTTTCCCGAGGTTGTCCTGATAAATGTTCAAATATTTTAAACATGACCCGGGTAAGTCTTAAAACTACGACCAAGACCACCGGGGATGTGCAGCAGCATCCGTGGAGTGCGGTGGGAGATACTGCGATCACCAACCCGCATGCCAAGAGTGGCGACTATGGTTTTTAACCCCCATGTAGAGCACTCTTTAGGGGAGGCCTATGTCCAGGTGATATGATTATGATTTTAAACACAGGTTGTGGTTTGTTTTTCTTGTCATTTCATAATGGCAAGAAAACTTTTAGACAGAATAATGTCTGCTTTGACACAGAATATTTTGATTTACTTATTGATCGCGTAAAATATTGGTTAGTCTGGCCGCTGGGGTCGACACTTTAAGCGATCAATAAGTAAATTGTTTTGGAGTCAGAAGTAAATAAACAAAGTAAATAGAAGATGCCAAAAATAGTAGTTATTTATGATGTACCTGCACCCATCCTCGTATGCAGTCGCGATTCTCATCAGAGTTCATCAACTGTAGCAATTTGCTCTGTGTGTCGGCGGGAGTTAATATTTTTTTCGTTTCTTCGGAAACCTTTGCTCCTTCTAAGAATTCGAATTTGTTATCTTCTAGCCATTTTGCAACCTGGAAACCATATACCAGTACATTACACACGATTCTAAAGATAGAAAAAGATAAGAAAATAATGATATACTATTATATATATATATATATATATATATATATATATATATATATATATATATATATATATATTGCACCTTCTTGCCTTGAGATCCCTCTCACAAAACACTGGATTTTCATAATTTCCTCAGTCAACAAACTACCTTTCACTAGTTTATAGGAAACTAGCGACCCGCCCCGGCTTTGGACGGGTGCAAATCATATGTGTGTCATGTATGCGGTTTTTTGTAATAGAATAGAGTGATTCAAGAGGAAGCTCTTGAATCACTCTATCTATTACAAAAAAAAACGCATCAAAATCCGTTTCGTAGTTTTAAAGATCTAAGCATATAACTGGACAGACAGCAGGAAGCGACTTTGTTTTACACTATGTAGTAAAGTATCGATAACCGACTTTATCGATATAGGAACTCCCTCTGTCATTATGTCATTAAATTTAGCCTTCTAAATTCCGATGTCCGATTATCAGCGTGTATTTATTCTGCCATCATAACTTCAAAGTTTGGGGTTGTTTGACTGATTTCTCACTATTGCCACGTTAAGCTAGCCAACTATGGACAACTAAGAGGTAAAAATAAACTAAAGCTTCAAACAAAAATTCTCCTCATACAGTCTCTGATTTTACCGATCATCGATTATAGTGATGTGTGCTATACCAATGTAACACAATTGCTACTGGACAGGCTTGACCGGCTCCTAAACAACTGTATCCGATTTATTTTTGGACTACGCAAATACGACCATGTTTCAGCGTATCGGAGACAACTGAAGTGGCTTCGAATTCGGGAGCGCAGATCACTCAAAATTCTAACCACCCTTTATTCGATTTTATTTGACCCTGCTGCTCCCGAATATCTTAAATCTAAATTTAAATTTGTATGTCCTCGCCCGGGCTGTGAACTCCGTTCCTCCCGTAAGTTGATTCTCTCTATCCCTGATCACCGTTCCAATTCCATGTCCAGTTCTTTCACCGTGCAGGCTATTCGACTGTGGAATGCTCTCCCCCTTACTATTCGGCAGGCTGAGAGTAAATTCTCATTTAAGCGCAAGTTGCGCGAGCATTTTTTTTCTAACTCTCGTGATTAAGGTTCTTCATAGTTTTAGTAGCGGGTATTATATTTATATATATATATATTTATATATATGTATGTATTATATGTATATTATATATGTATGTTGTATTAATTATATTGTGTAAATTAAATTATATCCTATCTATTAGCATTTAACGCATATTACAATATTTTGTGAGTTATATTAATTTCTGCATTGAAGTTTATCCAGCACCTACTATGATTATTCTCTGTTTGGCCTGAAGGTTGACTGGTAGAGAATGCCTTATGGCATTAAGTTCGCCTTTTGTACCAGATTGTTACTGTGCAATAAAGTTTAAATAAATAAATAAATAAATAAAGCCCGGAGCTGTTCATAAGTAGTTTAGAATTAATGTTGTAGTTACCTGATCTTCAGCCAGCCATTCACTGAACTTCAGCCCGGACTCCTGCCATTTGCTTTTCACAAAGGAAGGTCCCATGCTCTCTTTCATATTCTTTATTATTGATTTGAGCATCAAATGCCCATGGTTTGAAGAAATAATTGTATTACAAAGCCTAAAGATGTCAACGAGCGTGACGTGCTGCAAAAAAATAAAATTATGAGAACATCATTAAAAATATTAACTTTTTTACGAGATTATGAATCAAGCTAGGACGGTACCCGTATTTTATTAGCAAATCCAAATGAATCTTGCGTGATTACTTACTTTCTTTTCAATTTGTGGGGCCATGAACCACCCTAGATAATCATATAACATGGGAATATCAATATACAGATCAGGGGCAAATTCGCAGAATTCTTTTAATCCCGCTAAGAAGTTATCACCAGAGATGACATTGGTTGTTACTAGGTGTAGCAGTGACTTGGAGATTGTGTTAATTTCTTTAGGCGACCTGAAACAGAAGGTAAACAAAGTTAATAAATGATCTACTTCCAATACACATTCATATGAATTATTTAACTAAAATACTTACTTTTCTACTGCGACAGTTACGGTTTCAGTGACAAGAGCCGCATGGTACTGAGGCTCGATAAGGTTTTTGACGTCGGCGGCCAGCTCGACGACGTCAGAGTTGATGAGGCACTGGTCAATGATGGACTTCACAGTTTTCTTCTTAGGGTCGGGGAGCGGCTCCTTAATCCAATCAAATTACGGTTTAGTTAAACTGTTATTTATATTAACGTTTTATGTTTATTTTAATTTGCTAACATTTTTGAAGTTTATAATAGCAGAAAAAAAACTGCTATTAAAGTGACACCACCAGTAATGGACAAGGCCCAATGATGTACATTAACTGTTATGTAAAAGAAAATAAGTCATTCATTTTTTATAGAACAATCCATTTAAAACCGTATGATCTTTGAATAAGGGTTGAAGCGTTAATTATTGGGGCTTGTTCTTAAAGTGTCCATAATTGTTGGTGTCACCCTATGATACGTTTACACGCTTGGCAAGTCTCGAAAGTGTCCACAAACACACGCGTGTGAACGGGGTAGTTTGGCTAGGTTTGTGTAAGCTTGCAAGAGCATGTCGCGATCCGGGCTAGTGTCGGTTATTGAAGACAGATCAAAGGAAGCTTGCGACGTATTTACACGTTGGCGTCAAAATATGTCAAACTAAGCGCAATAGCCGACACAACTTCAACATCCACGTCAGCCATGTTTGCTTGTCCGGAACGGAACATGTTTGCTTGTAGACACTTGCCAAGCCTCTGCAAGCGTGTAAATGTAGCATAAGAAAGGCAGAACTAAAGCGGTCCATAGTGAACACGGCCGTCGTGATGTTTCGACGAGGAAGAAGGAGAATAAAATAAGTGGGCTACCTGCGGCACGGTGGGAGCTGCGGGCGTTTCAACAGGCGCGGGCGCAGGCTTGGCCGGCGTCGGCGGCGCCGCGCTCGTGCTGCGCGTGGACGAGTTGGAGCGCGCGACGCCCATGGAGCCCGACTTGCTGCCGCTGCCGGGGCCGCCTGTAGTACACCAACAATCATTACCCTCTAGACCGTAACTCGTGTCTCACACGCAATCAGTTTTTGTAGCAAAAGACGGAAAATGAACCTCACTAGAGGTTAAGCGCGATTTTAAACAGAAAACTCCCGTCAGACATATAGAAATATAATAAACGAGTCACTCCCGTCACGGGATATACGACGTTAAGGACGTGAGTGACCCGTTTATTATATTTCAATAGGTTAAGCGCGGCTTACACTAGCAACAACAAGTGTGTAATTTCCTGTCAATTTGTATTAGGTCATAGGGTTTGATCGTATCCATATTACCTCGGTAGGCCGCGGCGGTGCATTGTAATGAAACTTGCACGCCAGTTCTTGCTAATGTAAATCGGCCTTAACACACATATTCCGCTTGGCTTAAAAGACTCGCATCCAGGTCATAATCAATTTAAAAAAAACATTCCGCTTAATATCGATATACATCCGACACCGTCGGCTAGTTATAGCACAGAATAATTAATAGTACACGTACAGAAGCCCCGCGTATCTTAGAGGTGACGTTAGCTATTAAACTTTAGCCTGATGCGTTAGGCCACCAGACATAGATGTACTATAAAAGAACTAGATACACAGTCAGGCGAAAAAAATGGCACCCTCAAATGTACCGCGTTGCGGTACTTTCGTGTTGACGGCAGACAGTGACAGTGACAAAGCGTGTATGCAACTGACAGTGTCAATCAGTGCCACATTTTCCGTTATTTTTGTTCGGCATTGTGTGTCTATTTGTATATTATAAGTCAATGCCACCAGATTACCGACAAGCGTCGTTCCAAAATCACATATGGATCCATCCTGACGGGCCTCGTTACAGATTAACTGTAAAACTATCACGCTCATAGTTGTATACCATTAAGCACACACAGGTATTCAATTGAAATCCAAGCTTCCTTCAAGCCCACATTGAGCTTCTTATAAGATTGCATACATACATAAACCCACGGCTTTATTCCCAAAAGGAGTAGGAAGCGGACATGGAAAGCAATTCCAGTGCCACTACAATCAAGTTTGTAAAAAAATCAGCACTCTGAAAGGGTGTGCGAGTTTGTAAAACATGCATAACGCAAAACGGAGTCGTTTCACCTTGACTCCTACTTTTCAAAATGTATCTCTATCACTGACGGATCACCTTGAGCTCCTTGGTTTAAGTTTGAATTCGAACTTAAACTTCGGGTCCACGATTGAATCCAAGGCCAAAACTGCTGCTAAAAAACTTGGTATCCTGTACAAGGTGAGGCGGTACTTCTCACGGAATCAGCTTCTCTCCCTATACAAAGCTCAAATTCGGTCGTGTATGGAGTACTGCTGCCACCTGTGGGACGGCTCGCCAAGTATCAGTTAGCGGCATTGGATTCAATCGAGCGCCGAGCTCGCAAACTTTTTGAGGACGAACCGTCAGTTGAGTCTAAATTGCAAAGCCTGAAACACCGCCGTCGAGTCGCTTGCCTATCAGTATTTTATCGGATACATTTTGGGGAGTGTGCACAGGAATTACACGATTTAATTCCGCCCTCTCCGTTCCATCAGCGGACGTCCAGACGAGGGGAGCGGTGTCATCCTTATGTTGTTAATATTCCGTTTATTCGCACGAAGCGATTTGCTTCCTCTTTTCTAATGCGAACAGCAAAGGAGTGGAACTTGCTCCCGTCTTCTGTATTTCCGGACAATTATAATCTGGGCCTCTTCAAGGCAAGAGTGAATAGGCTATTACTGAACCAGTGAGCTACATCTTAGGCCTTGTCGTCGCTTTCCATCAGGTGAGACTAAGGCCAATCGCTGTTCAGTCATACAAAAAAAAAAAAAAAAAAATGCATATACTCCCCTGTAGTGATGGGCAATCGGAAAGTTTCCAAAATTGGAATCTTTCGGAAACGAAATTTACCGAGAATATTTCCGAAATATTTCCATAACACGAAATATAGGGAAATTTATATTTTTTTATACGAGAATTCAATTTAATGCAGTCCGTATACTTGCCAAATTACACGGTCCATAATATACATAAAAAACAAATCATTCCTACAATGCATTAAAAAGTAAGGAGAATATTTCCATAAATTTCCGTAAATTCTCTTAAGTTACCGAGAAACTTACCTTGAATTTTTTTACTAAGACCAGAAATTTAAATTAAATATAAGGGAATTGAGATTATTTTACCCCCAGTCTTTGTTAATAATTTGCCTGTGCACGATTTTTTATAAATATTTACCTTTTTTTACCTTTTCTCACCGTTTATGGTTTTTAACCCATTTAGTTGACACAGTCACGCACATTATTGTTTTTATAGAACAATTCAGAACCATTTTATTTAATATAGGGTAAACATACCGGTTATCAGCCGTTTCAGCGACTTGTTGCTAATGGGATCTGAATCTGGCAACGATTCAGATTTATATGATGATGATTCGTCCGATTCTTCTGGTTCTGAGGCAGAAGCTACCAGTGAAGATGAAACTGAAGATGTGTAGTTTTAATTAAGGGTCCGAAATTTATATCTTTAACTTAAGTTTTTTATGTTTACTAAAATTGATTTTAAGATTATTTCTGTTGATTATTATTAACATATCGATATTCCTTACTGTTGATTGTTGTGTCAAATTGTAAATTAATTTTTTTTTTTATATTGACATGTGAATTTGAAAATATCTCTGTTGATTATTATAACATATTATATTTTTTATTGTTGATTGTTGCGTCTTAAATTTTGAATTCATATATGTAATTATGTTTGATCTCAGTGCAAAGTTACTGAAGCGTTCTTGCTGTTGATTATTAAAATTTTGTTTATTATTAGCATTTAATAAAACATGTTTGATGCGGAAATGAACTTTTTACGTTTTATTCTATCCCAACATCCTTGAAATTCATTATTTCGCACAAAGCGTATTTTTTCAAGGAAATTTCTCAGGAAATTTCTTAGGAAATTTAAGAGAATTTATGGAAAAATACGGAAATAAAGGATAAAATAACAATTAAATTAATCCAAATATGCATTATTATAAAAAACGTTATATTACTTCAATATTTCGTTATTAGTAAAAAAATGGTTTTCATACAATTAAAACATGTTTTCATGTAAATTGCCACAATTGGGAATATTCCCGCAATGTTTCCGAGAATATTCTCTCAAATGGAAATATTCTCTGCAATTTCCCATCACTACTCCCCTGTCATTTAATGGCAGCTTTGCCATGTAAATGTGTAATTTAATTATTAAATATATGGGCGACCGAACTTTGCTCGGGCATGAGGTCTAGCTAGATCGATTGCTTTTCCCCAAAACCCCCACATACCAAATTTCACCAAAATCGTTAGAGCCGTTTCCGAGATCCCCAAAATAAATAAATATATATACAAGAATTGCTATAAAAGACGAAATGATTATGTTTAGGCTGCCTACTTGCTAGGACCTTTACGACGCCCTTAACTGATTGGTTTTGTGTTAATATTTATTTTCAGGGAAGGGTTGTATCCATACTATTATCTACACATCACATAATAGCACACCTTTCCGAGCTCTGATTAATATACATAATTATACTAAGACAAATTTATACGCGGTTGTTGCAGGTCCTTAAAAGGCACAATCTCTTACTTTCATTGACCTCCCTGCAAAATTTTGCTAATACTACTGCCATCTTAGATTTTGATTCTGCTTTCACACCTTACTATTTATAAGTCCTGCTGGTTGTTCACATGATCGTTATTTTTTTTTAAACGCATTCAGGCGGCAACTAGGACAATAAAACAACCGGACAGTACTAGATGAAAGACTAAGAATGATGAGAAATTTGAAAAATGCTTACTAAAGTCACCTCTGGAGTTAAATGTCGATCTTTCGATAGAGGCACCTTTCGAATGATAACTAGGACTCATATCTTTATTACCTAGAACAAAACATTTGCATATTAATACCATTGCTTTGTTGTAGACAAATCAAAAAGCTCGAAATGCCATTGAGATAATGGAGATATCAAAGCATTCAAATGTCTCCAATAAACAATATAATAATAACATACTAAACGAGTACATAACAAAGCACACCACTTACTCCTAATTGAAGTTGGATCAGTCTGAACATTCTCTAGAACACTATACATATTCTTTGACAAGCTAATCATAGAATTGCTACCAGCACTAGCCTGTGCTGTGGTTTTTGTGCCCGAGCCATGGTTCCACCCTAGACCTGTTTGTGGAGCCAATTTTATACTGTTAATCTGTAACCAAACAAAATAAGTTAGTTTATACCACTATCTTAGACCGTAAAATAATTGTTTAGTGTTTAAATTTAGAATACTGAAATGACCTTTTGATTTTGAGTGACAGCCTTAAATTTAGAAGTATCAACCAAATAATTCGGCCTTGGCGTCTTCCAATTATTGCTGTTGTCCATGAAGGAGTTGTTGTTTTGACGGCGGCCGTCGCCGCGCTTGCCTCGGCCTCCGTCGTCCCGGCGGAAGCCCCCGCCCATGGGGTTAGCATTCATTAACTGAAAAATAACAAAGTTAATCACTATCTCCGTACAACTCCTTTATTCTGGTTAAACCCAGCATATTTATCAGCACGTACTTCAATATGGCGCTGCTGTTGCTCAGCTTCCTTCTGAATCTGATCCATCATCTTGGGTTGCGAGTCTACAACGCTCTTTATCACCCATCTTCGTTTCCTTAATTCAATGACGTCTTGGATCATAAACCTATAAACATTAACAAAAAGTTAGATTGCGATCAATGAACACGTCAGAATTGTTAGTATGTATGCACAAGACACATACCTAACACGACTACTAATTTTATTAGACTTGCGCTCCACAATATCTTGCATTTTCTTGAAAACGTTTTCTATGTGGTCCTTCACCTCACTCTCGACTTGTTCGCCAATAGTGGTGAGCAGCTTGCACAGACACTCCAGCTTCTCTTCTTCCAGTTTCTCAATCAGATAGTTCATACAATAAACCATGATCTTTGAGGTCAGCATTTTCAACTTATACAGTTCACCTGGAACAAAGATATATCTTATTGTTTTGTTACCTATACTGCGTCATTCATCTTCTATCTCGGTGAATCATCCAATGCTGTTATACTAGATTCAACCAAGATTCAAATAAACTCGCGCATGTAGCAATAATATAAGGAAATTTAGAAAGCATAAAATTGTAATAAGATATTGCATGACTAGATTTAAAGCCATATTATCAATATTTGTAACGCAGTTCGCACCATATACTAAAAGAAGTATGCTTAGCCAAATTGAAAGACAGTATTGTTTGCACAAAAAAGAAATGAATATTCGCTTCTGCAATAAACTTAAACCTTTAACCACCACACAAATTATTATTATTATCATTAAAGATGTACTTTGTACTGAGCGCGTACCAACATAACTAGGTTTAGCACGCTACTTCGACGGCTGTAACCCGGTAACGGAATCTTATTCACTTCTGCCGACAGGGTGGTTGATGGGCCTCTACATATGGGACAATAGTCATACACATTGACAATTGTCCGACTAGAAATATATGCATAGTATCCAATGATCTCTTCCAGGATTATAACATACTTCAATTAGCCCCAGACAGACAAACTTTCCTGGGTAAATATATATACCATGTTGAATTTTTCAAGAACTTAAAAAAATTACTAATAACATTTAGAGGTACTTAAGCATCGGTATGTATAATTGTTTACACAACAGTTACTTTCGCTGTTTAAAATTAATACGGATTCACACAATGGTGGCTAACGGTTAAATTTGGAAGTAATAATATATATTTTTTATTTAGTTATGAAGTGTCCGTCGCGATCTGACGGAGCGCGAGCAACTACAACGCATGTTTCATAGGACTTCAGTAAGCCAAGATTAGTTAACATAGATTACCTTCAAGATTGCAGGATACAAGATAAAAAATAATACTAAATTGTGTTAGCTATTGAGCCACTCTGAATGCATTGCATTAAAACATTCAAATATAGAGGACACTACAGGAATGTAACAAATAACATGTTGACAGAACACGCAAGCGCGTTAGGGTCATCTTCACATCATTATCGAGGTTATCTCTGTGGCATATATCAATACAATATGAACAAGTAAACCTACCAATGAATCTGACGTTTCCAACTGATCTCATTCTAACCCTTCTATTCTCTTCTTCCAGGATCAATGAAAGTTCTTTCTTCTTAGCCTAGAACATGAATAATCAATTAATATGACATTTTTTCATTAATTACTTAGATATAAGATAGCAGTAATAATAGTGAGCTCATACTCACAGGATCAGTGCACTCAGCCAATTCAGCTTCTAGTTTCATAACTTGCTCATCTACCTTTTCAGTGACAAATTGATTTTGGCATTTACTAATGATAAGTGCCCTGAAATTGACACACTGATCGGGCGTAGACGCATTATCAGCAGGGACCTGAAAGAGACAAGAAATGTGTCTTGAACCTTGAATTTCATAATCCTTGAATTAATTTTATATATGCAGGGAAAATGATAATTGACTGAATCACTTAACATCACTATTATTTAATGTCACACTGTATGACAATGGTCGTTCTTAAAACATAATTATTTAACCTACAATACATGGAATGGTTGTGAGTATAATATATTACCTTCAGCATGGACAGCTTGTTGCACATAGCAGCATAAGCTTCTGAAAAGTTGGGTTCGTCGATTGCCTTCTCAAACACCAAATCAATGACACCTTCAAGGCGCTTCTGATTATTGATTTCTAGGTGTTTAATTTTCTCTATTAACGTGTCGAACTTCTGTGGTGTGAGCTTGTTCAGAATACCTCTGAACTTCTTGTATAATTCCTGGAATATTATGCATATTGAACATTTCATGTTTCCAGTTGTCTCGAAAAAGCAAATATACTTCATTATTTTAGCAATATGAAATCACAAGGTCTGTTATCACTATCAGATTTAAAGAAGAGAAAAAACCATATGTAATATGTTTTACGGTTTAAACCATTTCTTACCTGAGTCTTAGCATCTTCCTCAGTGAGGTTCTCCTTTTTGAATCTGGTAGGTTTCCAAGCATTTTCAGTCTCAGAAAGTCTGACATCTTCTCGTAATGAGATTGAGATGACTTGTTTGTGAGAGCTGCTACCGCTTTGCGTAAGTGGCAGTTTACCACTGCTTTTACCTGAATATTGGAGCTCATTTAGTAAATAAGCAATAATTAACAGAATATCACAAAGTAATATTATTGAACTGGATTTCTAAATAAAAAATACAACAATTTCACTCATTAAACATATAAGCGACCTAATATAATAAAACAGTGACATACCACTTGCAGACATGTTTCTTCCATCTTTTTTAGGATCTCTGAGAGAATTATTCCTTGAACCCATACCAGAGTTTTTCAAAAATGGCGGGAAGAGTGAGTCGTTCATAGGCCTTGAAATGTTAGCAAAAGCCATTGGCTCCTGCATAGGCGCCGTCTGTAAAATCATCACAAATCATAACAAAATTGTATAGTACTTATATCTCATGAGCGCGGTTGAGCAATGGTGAGTTGAGTTATACATGGTTTTTTTCTATGTGTGCGTAAAAATATGAAGATAGGATAACTTACCCTAATTACATTGCATGATTCAAGCTTAGGTGCATTCGGCTTGTCCTTTGAGAGTGGGTCATCTCGGATTTGTTTGAGCAACATTATGTCATAGCACTTCTTCCCTGATGTGTTCAACGGAGACCATTGATCTAAAAGCAAAGTAAGATTAGACATACATGAATATATGGAAAAAAGCTAATATAATATAATATATTTTTAAATATACTTGCCATCACCATATTTGTATTTAGGAACAAATATAGGAGCAGCCTCAGGCTTTTCAGCAGCATCAACTGACTTTTCAGGGACCTCTTCCTTCTTAGGCAAACTTTTATCTTCTTCTACAATACTTACTTTATCAGTCTCATCTTTACCATTTTCATATGATTCTGTCTCTTTCTCATTACTTGCCATCTTGTTTGAAGACTTCTTACTCGAATTTTTGGAATTCTTTGCTAGTTTTTCATTTTTGTTAATATCTTCCTTAACAGTGTCCGCTTTATTTAACTCAGTTGTATTACCATTGGCAGTATCAGAATCTAAAAAAAAAATCCAATATCTGAATATAACACAAATTATATAATTGCACAAGAAATAAGTTTCTGTCAAAAATTTCATATGTACTATACTACTCAATGAGATGGTGCCAATGAGTCATCAACTAATCATTGAGAGGGTTCGAATGAGCTGAAACACAATGGGTTTATCTCTATGCACAGTTGCTATGTATAGTGTCTAGTAGTCTCAAGTATAATGTCAGTAAAACTAAAGTCATGGTCTTTAGGTATGGAAAAGGACCGGAGTTCATCCCTCCAATGGTATTGAACGGGGTGGATTTGGAGTTAGTGTCCTCCTTTAAGTACCTCGGCCATATTCTCACTAACAACCTTAAAGATGACGATGACATGGAAAGACAGAGGTCTATATCAGTAAAAAGTAACATGTTAGCTCGTCGCTTTACGTATTGTTCAACCGAAGCTAAAATAACCTTGTTTAGGGCATACTGTCAGGCGTTTTACGCAAGCCAGTTGTGGTACAACTTCAGAAAACATTCCTTTAGTGCACTAAGAGTGCAATATAATAATGCATTTCGTCTCATGTTGAAGCTGCCATGGCGCTGTAGTGCGTCTGGCATGTTTGCCTTAAACAGGGTGGATGATTTTTTCGCCTTGATGCGAAAGTGACAGTGGTCCTTTCTGAATAGGCTGAGTAACTCAGGTAACACAATTGTATCTAACATATTCACCAGCTGTTACCTGGATATTGTATCCTCCATTCCAAATATATAAAGGACCGGACGAAGTAGTAATTAAATAGATACTGACTTACCTACTTTGTACTTGTTAGATTTAAGCAATTTACTACTACTACTTAATTAATTATTTTTAATTTTTGAACATGTTTGTAATGTAATGTAATGTAATGTGATATTGATGGGATTATTGCCTGAATATTTTTTTTTTATGGCCTTTTGCGTCCATCATCAGATCAGCTTGGTGGTAACATAATATTGCATGGTTACTGAACTTATTATCATATGTATGCCAAATTTCAGCTCAATCGGTTGAGGTATTGGTATATAACTGGACGGTCTAAAATTCAGATTTTTCCCAAGCACAAATAAAGATACATACAAACATTGCAAGTTAAATAAAAGCTTGTAAAAACTGTATTAGCTAATTTAGCCCCACTTGTGTTAGAGGCAAAGACAAACTTTGGGTCTGCTTTGGGTCTCATTGAAGTTAGTTACTTTTGGCATGTTTAGAACTTAATTCCCACCAGCTTGTTGTAAGATAGTGAAACAATCTGTGTATTAGTTACAGATGTTAGATGCCACATGTACAAGACCAATAAAACTAAGAAAGTAACAAACCTATAGTCTTATTGTTAAGATTGACGTCTTTCATCTTAGACTCAGCTTGAGTGGAGCGAAGGCAGCTGGCTAAGCTCTGGTTCAATTTCGCTTGTGCTTGTATAGCACTGGAAGCTTCTTTACTTTCGTTAGTCTCTGGAATTGTTGAAGACTCCTTTGCAAGCTTTTCTATGCTTGCTGATAATAGTTGTGTGGCAGTAGGGGTGTGCTCGAGGGGGACTGGCACAGCCTCTTCAATCTTTATATTTTCTGCTGTAGGTTGCACACTTATACCTTGAGTCTTTGCTGAATCAGGGGTTATATTTATTTGACTAGTTGGAAGGTTGATATTTTCTCCATCAACTGAACTACTAATCACTGCAAAAAGGAAATTAGATTTAATAATATTGATAACATTTAAAACAAATGTCAGATTTGAATATAGTGCTATTTAATGTTTTTAGAGATAAATAGATATGGCCAAGTCAACAAGTCCCAGTAGGTAATTAAACAAATGAAGTAAACATGTATAGGTTTTATAATAATTATCTGCTAGTTACTAATCCATTAGTTAAGGAATGTCAAGGAACACAAGTGAAAGTTGTATAGATAATGCAAGTTTATTTGCAAAATTAGCCACATGTTCAGTTAAATAGAAATAATGAATTATTTTAACACCATGGCTTTAATTCAGTTTATTTTGTGCATTTTAGTCCATAAATATAAGTACAAACGGGATCAGTCGTACTAATTGACATATAGTATAGATATTTATATAGTTAAAATATGCTGATGAGGTAACACTGCCAACACAAAGTTCAATAAAAAGGATAATGCAGTCATACGGCCGCATTGATAGTTTTCAACGAAATTGAACTTCTGATCCCAGAATAAATTGGAACTACTTATTTGAACGATAGCCTTTTAGCCTGGCCTACCATAATTTTATGAACCAAGTTCGAATCTATAAATAGAGACGTGAGGTATTTCCACGTGGGAGTTCTACACTTACAGTACCTGAAGATCAGACTTTAAATGTGGCACTGTTAGCTAAATTATATCACAGTTCCGAAATCCACTGAAATCATTTGAACGGCACAGCAGATGTCTACGTCTTCGCACGTAGCAATATGGTAAAAAGAAAGTAAATCCAAAAGGTCACTCAAGGATCTAAGAAATGTCCGACTTTTAACACTTATTTCACTTCAACCACATTACTTATGATTATAACTTAATTTAAATGTTTAAACTATAAAATGCTGATTTAAGAGAACTATTGTGTAAAACTCGAGATTAATAAAGTTCTTATAATTTTAACGTAGCCATGCTCCAAGTGACTGTGAAGTAAAAGCCGCCATATTGGAATATTCCATGCGGACACTCGACCAAGATCAGCTAGTGTTGTGCGCAAGTACGAAACGGCAATCGATTACTTTATTTTTAACATGGCAACATAGTTGAAATTTCGTCTACAGGGCCTACCGCGCCTTCACTCAGAACTGCTACCGCGAACGGCATTCGAAATTTTCCTTCTCTGTCGCACTTGCAAGTTTGCACATAAGTGCGACAGAGAGAGAAAATTTCGTTTGTGGTTCGCGGTAGCCCCTCTGATAACTAAGTGCGACAGAGGGAGATACTTCGATTTTACATACTCTAATGCGTAGTTATCAGAAAAAAATATAGGATAAATGATAAAATAAAAAAAAGAAAGTGGTAGTTTACAAATTAAAAAGCGTTTATTTTCTTGCTAAAAATAGCGTAATTCTGTTTTCTTGTTTTTTTCGTGGCAATTTGTAACATGTATGTGATGTAACATGTGTGTATGTGAGATTCTTTTTTGATTAGAATATAGGCACTGTGACGTTGCAAAAAACATCGTAGACTATACTAACACTTTATTTTGTGTGATCTGCGGGGCTAGGATGATAATCGTGACCGTATGCTCCGACATATATATAACCCGACGTAAATTTACAAGCGGCGGCGATTTTTATCTCAACTAATAGTCTAGAAACGGAACTATTTTTTTCGACCCTGGCAACTTCGATTATATTTCGACCATTATCAGTGTTGCCAGAACGTGCTTTTTAGCACGGTTTTACGCGCTTTTTTGGATACGATCGTGCTTTTACGTGCGCTCCCCAAAAACGTGCTAAAACCGTGCTTTTTAAGTGCTATGGTGCTTTAATATTTTACTACTAAAAATGAGGAGGTAATTTTGGTTTGGTACTCTAAAACTGTATTTTTTTTCTAACAATCATTGTGTTAAACAATCTTTATGATTTGACAGTATCACCAAATTTCAAGTTTATGGGACAATGGGAAGAAAAAATTCTTATGAACAAAATTTTGTGACAGACGACTGACGGACGGACGGACGGACGCGTGAGTGACAGCAATAGGAGTCATTTTCGACCCTTCGGGTACGAAACCCTAAAAACGTGCTTTTTTGGACACCCGACCGTGCTTTTTGACGGAAGTTCTTTAGCAACACTGACCATTATGTCTGTCACAGTCTGTCACGAGTTGTGTTTACAAATTCTTATTTAAGAAATTTCGCTGAATTATCACAGTTGAAAACACAATAAAATCACCAGATAATGGATAAATAAATACGTAGTTCCATTCGTGATTCACGGGCCGTGAACTTATTTATATAATGTTTATAAGCGATGTCTTGCTGAACTTGAGGAGTGAATTATTTTGTCAAAACGGGACAATGTTTATCTAAAAGTGCGTAAATTACGGGTTGGTAATCATTTCTATGTACTATAAGGCTGGTTTTCCACTAGAGCTATGCTATGCTATGTTTCCATACATTTGACACATAGCTCCAGCTAGAGCTACGTGTCAAATGTATGAAAACAGCATAGCATAGCTCTAGTGGAAAACCAGCCTTATGCGTTGAACTTATGATGATTTTAATAATTAAGTATATATATATTTTTAAAGGTACAATCACGATTTATGGATGGAATTGCGTCCGGAATAATAGCAAGATTTTGAAGGATATGTTTACGTATGTAAACAAAACCTTTTATAATAAACTTGGTACTTAGTTTGCGATATATTTGATGAATTTCGTTTCATAGTAAATAGTAGGTGTGAATCCCCATATAAATGGACATTGGGAGTTACAAGTCATGATAAAGTTTGGCCTCACGATGGAAACTGTTCCTTAGGCTACTTGTAACTTATACTGAGCGAGGCCAAACTATTCACGCAAAAAATTCAAAATGGCGGCTATTTTAGTTTCCAAATTTTTTTATTTTTTTTAGAACTCAAAAATGCTTCATGCTACACAAAAACTTTGTATGACAATTATGTTATGCATGAATTTATCTATAACTTTGGTTATTATCATTTTCTCGATATATCTAATAGTTCATGAGAAAAATGGTGTTCAATATTGCGTTTCTTGTTAAAACACTGTTAGTCAAAAGGCTTAGCAAAATCAAACTGCATCATATGCAGAAATCAATCCATTTTCTCCAGTGATACTAGGAACAAATATAAAGGATTTCATTCGACGAAATGAAAATTTCATCGACGGGAATTCAAAATGGCGGTCATTTACCAAAGGGGGAGCCGCATTTTTTAAAAAGTGTATAATTTCAAAACGGCATCTGCTATTTAAGTAATATGGGTATCAATCGATTGGTATTGACACCATTAATTAAAATAAGAAAAATACCATGTAAAAAATTAAAGATAGCGGCCAACTAATATCAAAATTGTAAAATTTTCATTCTTCTTTTTTTCGTTATATTAAAAATAACAACTAAATGTCCAACGATATAGTCAATTTATATATTTACATAAATTCCCATAGTATTATCTACGCGACAAAACAAAAATTATGACAATCCGTCGATTAGTTTTTGAACTATACGAATTACAAACGAGCCTCGGCGACTGTGTCATAATAGTTATGGAAACAAACTGCACTTTTGGAATGAAAGCAAGTCGATTTTGCATAATCGTATTAGTGAAGAGACCAAACTTGATTACTTTTTTCGATAATATCTAATTTTCACCCGTCAGTAACCGAGACTACGCCACTTCGAAATTATAAGTCTAAAACGTTCTACTAAGTTAAAAGGTGGCCAAATTTGGACAATAAATGTGGCAATCGATACAGGAAAATGTTGTTCAACATAAAAAATAACGCTGTGTTTTTTTTTAACGTAACTTAAGAAAAAAAATTATTTTTTTTACAATAAACTTTTGATATTCATACCCTATAAGTACTTATATTCATACCTTATATATTTTTTGAACCTTAAAAGAATATTTTTTTCCAAAAACAATCACACTACAGAAAGTTTCCCCAATATAAAAAAACAACTATGACACACAATGCACATGCACAATGTACTATAGATTAAAATGTTCTGACGCAGAAAAAACAAAGTGTAGGATTTTACAGAGTATAAATATCAAAAAAATAAAAATAAAATAAAAAGTTTATTGCTAAACACAGAAAAAAAAATCTTAACTTTTGTAACAAAAAGCGTATTTTATTTTAAGTTGAGCAACATTTTTCTCTATCGATTGCCACATTTTTTGTCCAAATCTGTCTACCTTTTAACTTAGTAGAACGTTTTAGACTTATAATTTTGAAGTGGCGTAGTCTCGGTTACTGACGGGTGAAAATTAGATATTATCGAAAAAATAATAAAGTTTGGTCTCTTCACTAATACCATTGTGCAAAAGCGACTTGCTTTCATTACAAAAGTGCAGTTTGTTTCTATAACTACTATGACACAGTCGCCGAGGCTCGTTTGTAATTCGTATAGTTCAAAAACTAATCGACGGATTGTCATAATTTTTGTTTTGTCGCGTAGATAATACTATGGGAATTTATGTAAATATATAAATTGACTATATCGTTGGACATTTAGTTGTTATTTTTAATATAACGAAAAAAAGAAGAATGAAAATTTTACAATTTTGATATTAGTTGGCCGCTATCTTTAATTTTTTACATGGTATTTTCTTATTTTAATTAATGGTGTCAATACCAATCGATTGATACCCATATTACTTAAATAGCAGATGCCGTTTTGAAATTATACACTTTTAAAAAAATGCGGCTCCCCCTTTGGTAAATGACCGCCATTTTGAATTCCCGTCGATGAAATTTTCATTTCGTCGAATGAAATCCTTTATATTTGTTCCTAGTATCACTGGAGAAAATGGATTGATTTCTGCATATGATGCAGTTTGATTTTGCTAAGCCTTTTGACTAACAGTGTTTTAACAAGAAACGCAATATTGAACACCATTTTTCTCATGAACTATTAGATATATCGAGAAAATGATAATAACCAAAGTTATAGCTAAATTTATGCAAAACATAATTCTCATACAAAGTTTTTGTGTAGCACGAAGCATTTTTGAGTTCTAAAAAAAATAAAAAAATTTGGAAATTAAAATAGCCGCCATTTTGAATTTTTTGCGTGGAAAGTTTGGCCTCGCTCAGTATAAGTTACAAGTAGCCTAAGGAACAGTTTCCATCGTGAGGCCAAACTTTATCACGACTTGTAACTCCCACTTAAGGATTCATACCTACTAAAAACATCTAGTGCATAGCAAACAAGTGTTAATTTACAATTGTACATGCTAATTCAGGCAAATCTCTGTAAATATATCTTAATAAATACATGCACAAATAAAGTTTTCTGATTTTTTTTATCATGGAGTTTAAATTTCACCTTGCCAATGAATAGTCTTTTCTCTCTTTAGTTAAAAGTAAATGTATTCGATTAGCATATTTCTTAATTATGAACTTACTAAAAATGTTTTAGTTGAGAAAAAAAAGTATTTTGATATTGTCCACAATATTGTCATTGAACTATTCGTGTTGCCTTATAAGCGACAGTGGCGCCCCTATTATTTTCTACTCTTTTTTGCCAGGCTACACCAAATTTATGTAAAATGTTGCCAACTTATAAAAATTAACAGAGGCGCTACCGCGTTTACGTACAGACTTGCAAGTGCGACAGAGGGAAAATTACGTTTGGTTCGCGGTAGTCCCTCAGGTATAAATTATTTACATTCGTTCATTTTGTAGTTTTGGCGAAGGAAACGACTATATTATAGAGTTCAAACGCAAAGCCTGAAAACCCAATATTTCTTCCGAACCATTTTTGTGCAAATTCCAAACCACCTGTCAATACCTATTCTTCATAGTATGTGGGGTCCCGGGGTACTGATTACTGAGGTCACGTCTATTGAAACCCAAGAAAATTCTAGAAGCCGAATTGTGATTTCTGATTTGACGGCATAGTCTCACGGCATATTACGCCACGAACGCTATTGAATTTTCTTAAACTTATCTTTCTTATTTTTCCCCTAAGAAGTCGTTATTTAGAATAAAGAGGAATCTGACACCACCTCGATTGCTGGAATCATTTACTGCACCTTGACCTGCCGCAGGAAGTACTAGTAAATGCCTTAAACTATCGATTTAAACCATTTTCCAAGATAGCGGCGATTCTAAAAAGTCCTGGCTTGGCTTTGGGACTTTTGGGAGACGAAAACTGGGCCTTCACTGAATATTCGTGCCAAATTTAATCTGCATCTCGAAGTATGATAATACCCGTACTACAATGCAAGTGAGGGTCTTCTTTTCATTGAGTAATCAGAGGTTTTCAGTTCTAAAAAAACTTCAGGATAGTTTTGAGGAGTGCGTACATACCTTATTATACAACATATAGAAAAAAAAGTTTATTAAAAATTTAAAAAAGGTAGAAAATAATTGTTCTATTATTATTAGTTTTTAAATAATTTTGCATTAAATAATTGTACATATACCGGACACGCTGTACACTGGGGTAAACCCTTCGCAACATGGTTTTGCGACGGAAGCTGGGCGCGCGTTGAATGTGTCAAGACTTGGCGTGACGGCAACGGCTTACCTTGAGCTCGCATCATGTCATGAACACTCCGTTCACATCGCGCAGCAGCAGTGTGGCGACGGCTTTAGGGCCAGGTATGGAACGCCACAAAAATCGGGGACCCCATTACGTTTTTTTCACCTGTACTTAACATATTACCTTGACATTAACAATTACACATAAGCACTTACCTAGATTTGTAGGTCCATTATGCTGCTTGCTAGCAAGTTCTGCATCTTGGATGTCTCTATCCTTGGTTTTATCTCTGTCTTTTTCTTCTGACCTGACTCGCTCCCTAGGTTCTCTTATTCTTTGAGGCTGTGGAGCTAGCATGGCAGTGGGCGCGACGGCTGGCGCCGGCGGCGCGGGGGCTTGGGCCGAGGCGTCGGCAGGCGCGGACATGGAAGCGGGAGCGGGCGAGGGAAAGTTTGCTGGAGGGAGGGTACCGGCAGTAGCCGCCGCTGCGGCACCCGATGTCATAGGGCCTACGGAACTAATATTCTCAGTGGACTTATTTATTTCTTCTTCTTGAGGCACGACTGGTTTATTTTTGTGTTTGTGTGATTGTTTATTTGGTGATATAATCTTATTGCTGTCTATTACTAAAGGCTGATTATTCTGATCACTACTTTTTTGCAGCTGCTTAACATTCGGCAGTTTAGGCACTATAACAGGACTGTCTGATATTGCTGATACTATTGGAGTTTCGTTAGGTACTGCAGCAACATCAGGTCCTAATATTTTATTTTCGTTAATAGTTAATATCTCAGACTTTACTATATTATTATTTAAAGAAGAGTTTATTGCATTTAGTTGCGGTTGCATAGGGCTTGCGGAAGATATAGGCATATCTACATTCTTATAACTTGGCTTCATCGAACTTTCGCACGTTGTTGGCTGATTAGCCACCTCATTAACCATTCTTGAGAACTGTTCAGCGATACTTTGTGTCGGTTCCTGCCAACATAAAAACATGTTTTAGAGATATGCTAGTATCATCTCCCGAGCCCGGAGATTCCCGACGACATATCTATTCAATAAAAATCACTGCGGTAGAAAAATCACGACAGTTCAAATACGAAAATATATAAAAGGACAATTAATTACTTACTGGCTGGGGCGTTTGCCGCTCGCTAGAATCACCACTTACATATTGACTATCATTACTTGAATACAAATCTGTCAATATATCTTGCCCTGTAAATGAAGTAAGTTTTAGTATAAGGCAGAGAAATAACGAAAACAAAATATTAATAACGACTTGAAAACATTACTCACTAGTAACAGGATCAATTATTGCGAGCCTATGACTACGTTTCGTTTGCGTCGGACGTATACCTGCAAAGTAATTGGTTTTTAATACGTCGTCGTCGTGGGAGACCAGTCCACTAGTGGATTCATTCGAGATTTCAATGTATGGGCGAAACGGCAAAATACCGAATCTTAGACCAACCTATTATAAATAATGAGAAGTCTATAATATAATTTATGTCACACCTGGCCATAAAGTGGCCATTATCGCACGCTCCGCGCGCGAAAAAACCCACTTCCTGGCCGGGGGGTGACATAAAATTTTGTACTTACCACGGGCGATAATAAAGAACGCCTCAGATCGCATATTTATCGCCCTTGCCTTCGGCTCGGGCGTAAAATACCTGCGATCTGAGACATTCTTTGTTTTATCGCCCTTGGTAAGTAATGTACTATTACGAAATAACTATCGGATAAATAAATAAACGTTAATAGATATTAGTGTCCGACAAGTTTCGGTTTTGGTTACGGCATTTAAATCATGTTTCGGTCGAAGGTTCGGTTTCGGTCAAAAAACTCTTACATTATTGACCGAGCGAACGAAGCGAGTAGTAGTAGTAGTATTTATCGCTTGTATCTAGAAAGAACAACCCACTGAAGTTTTATTCAACGACTTTAACACGTCTAAAAGTTTCGGTTTCGGCCGAAACACCGAAAAAGAACCAAACCCGAACCTTCGATCTCGGTTTCGCCAAAAAAACATGTTTCGGTCGGACACTAATAGATATATGATGAAACCTGCAAGACCGTATTTGTACACTCACCAGATATAGATTGGTGCATGTGAGCGGGGGCCTGGGAGTGGGAATGGGAGAGCGACACCGCCGGCGCCGTCGGCGTCGGGGGCGTGCCCTGCGGCCCCATCATTGTCGTGCTGCTGTTCCTACCACCCGGTGGATTCGACTGCAAATTCGGCGTCGGTAATTGTTGGCTGTTTGATGGGTAGTAATCTGAAAAAATATATACGTAATTTAGCTATACCAGAGATGGGCATTAATCGATCATTTTTTTAGTGACCTAAATTAATTAATAGCCATTTTAATCGACTAAATTTCAAGATTAAATGTTGGAAGATGCTCATTTTACACGTAACAAAGATTAAATATGTCATATGTACTCTTGTTATTTCTCAAGCGATAAGCACGACCAGATCCCGGAGTATATACATATACCACAGTTTTAATTGCATTGTGGTTTTATGGTTATACATTCCTTAAATTGTAGCTGCCTGTCATGGTTACTCAAAACTTAGAATTACAAAAAAAATACCTTATATTATATTTGTTCCTAATATTAATCGAGAGGAAATTAATCTAATTAATTAGTCAACTAAAAATGTTGTCACTGGAAATTAATCGACGACTAATTTAATCGTGACTAAATTAATCGGAACTCGTACGACTAAGACTAATCAATCGTCATTTTTTATTGTTAGTCGTGATTAACTAGGTTAAATTTCGATGATTAATCGTTAGTCGATTACATTTTGCCTATCTCTGAGCTATACTCATAGCCTAATGGGTTATTGTCAGTTGAATAATAATTCATAGCCTTCATAGGAAAGATCTTCAATCGACTGACCAAAACAAAATAAGTTACATCACAACTTAAATTCCACACAGTAGGTAGGTTAAGCGTCTCTGTGCTCGACACTGACATCATCTGTCAGGCACTGGTCCCACCAAGGGCGAGGAAGCGATTAGCTATCGGCAATTTTCTCGCTCAAGAAACGAACAAAAGATCCCGTGGCAGTAAAAGTGACAGATATATTTATTGGGACCGTGCACGACGACAGCGCCACGGACAGGTGGCCATTATGGACATTATGTCATAGCTGTCAAGCGAGAAGTAAGTAAATATTGTGAAAAAAATTAATGAAATCTTGTGTTATTTTACTATATTAGACAATATTGCCAGCGTGGGGACTACTGCCCAATCCCTCTCATCTATGAGAGGAGGCCTGTGCCCAGCAGTGGGACGTATATAGGCTGATGATGATGAGACAATATTGGACGATGGTAGTCAGTAACATTATTGCCAATAACATTAAAATTGTTGTTTTCAGTTGTTGTTGTCAGGTTAGGTGACTTACTTTTTTTTCTTACGCCAATTATCCACTTATTTCTTTGGTCTCGTTTTCACCACGGTCTTGAAAATTGGTAAAATTTACAGTCGCTATTCTGTGGTGTTTTTACAATTCACAATAACACATTTTACTAGGACCATATTAAATTTATCTCAAAAACGATTAGAAAATGTTTACTGCAATATGGATTTGACAGCTCAAGTCACCGACAAAATGTAAATTTTAGCCGTAGCGAGCGCTGTGATCGTTTAGGCTACCCCCTCCACCCGCTTTGCACCCTGCCAATAGTTGATCGCTGGCTGTTCACACTGCCGGCGAGGACTCCCTTCACTAAAGTATTCGCCATAAATAGATTCCACAAAAGCTACCAAAGATGGCCGAACGTCACAGGAGCCACACGGCACATGTGTCATTGTCATTGTGGCATTCCAGGGGTAGCCAACATATCCACAGGTATTAATGATAAATATATACATGACTCGGCAAGCAACCTCTGTCAGTACCTTCCACTGTCAGTACCTAGAGTCAAATGACGTTAACTCTCCATCGCAATTGAGCTGTCTAGCCATACAAACTGGCATTGTTTGTATGGTTTGACAGTTCATTTCGTTGGAAGAGTTAATGGAGTTGTTTTGGCCAGGCCGAGGTATTTTTTTAAATTCCAAGCAATAACAGAGTCATGCTGGCTTTTAGTACATATTTAGTACATGCTTGCATTCCAAAAGGAGATGAAATTGAAATCTAAAGTATAATAATATTAATAAAAAAACACGATTTTTTACATATATTTAATTTTCGATTTCAAGCTGCCTTATGGAAATGTCATAGAGATGTCATGGCTACCACAGAGCCCCCATGGTGAGCATAAAGGTTGCTATTCGTGATCAGTGGTTAATTTTTAATTACGTTTAAAAAATGTTTATTTAATTACAAGCGCTGATAATGAGAATATAAATTTGTACCAAAAGTTGTTAAAACCTGACATATTACCATTACAATATAAGCTTTTCTTCTAAAAAAAAAGTTCAAGTTAAATATTTATTTGTGCAACGACTATTTATGTAAAATAGTTTACTAAGAAAGTTGAATTAAATTTTATCTTTAAAATTATAATTAAATGAATTTTCTACGTACACGATTTAAACACCGATACACCATTGTAATTTAAAGGAAAAATAAACGCATTAGTATTTGTATTTAAAAAAAGTAAAACGTACCGTTGAAAAAGTATTTTATTGTAATGGCAACACTTGGGTAGTTTTTTTGGAATCTATTTATGGCGAATACTTTAGTTGATCGCACTAGCATCGCTGAGCGAGAACCGCTGAGCGATGCTCGCTTGGGGATCAGAGAGTAAACAGCGGTAATCGCCCGTCGCATTCGAACACTCGCTTATAGCCGAGCGACAATACTATCGGAACTACCAATCGCTTCTCGCCAACTCGTTTCTAGTTTCTAGCTCTAATCGCTTCTCGCTCATCGCCGGCGGGACGGCTCACGGCCGCGGCGGATGGCACCACTGCCTTGGGCACTGAGGTGTCGTGTCGAGCACTGAGACGTTTACCGTATGTAGTTTAAAGTAATACTTACAAGGCGGCGTGTGATTCGGTGGATTCGTGTAACTTATGTAAGGGGCGACGTACTGGTAGAACCTGTTGAAAATGAAATAATTATAGAAAGTTACAGAGATCAAATAAAAGCGACGAGTCAAGAATGTTGACGAATATCGTCTAATATTGCATTGGTGCATTTAACAAACGTGAAATACCTATATTTGATAATCTTTGAAGTTCTTTGTCAGAGGAGTTCCTAAGTTTTAGGAAAGACGTACAGAAATCGGATGCCACATAGCCCTAACCTACATTAACCCTACTTTATGGCTTAAGGTTTGAATCTAAATCTAACTTGTTTACATAAAACACACTTTTTACAGTAATTTGACTCTAGAACCCATACCCCTATTAGCAGACAGTTTTTGCAGCCAAAATGACAATTAAGTAATAAGTAATTAATTTAAAGTGTAATTAATAATCATCAAGAATAATTAATAATCATTAATAGATAATGTTTTAATAATAACTATGTATAATAGACGATATGTGTTATGGTAATAATGACAATGTTCTTGGTATATAATATTTATATTGATGCTACGCCCTAACAGGGCCCATGTGAGACTGTAAATACTTTATATTATAACATCTGTAATACCATGGTTGCAATGAATAAATGAAATGAAATGAAATATAAGTAGGGACATTCTTCCAATATGAAATTTATCGATAACTGTTTTGATTACTTATTTCTAAGTAACGTTTCATAGTAGATATTGCGTTCGATGGGTCAAGTAGAAATTAACATGTGTGCTGATTCCTACCTACTACTTTACGAGATTTTAAAACACATATTAATAAACATCAATTTTAACAACTTAAATTCCACTACTTAACTTTTTTCTTAAACATAAACAGGTTCCTTTTAATGTTATTCGCTTTAATCAATTTCCATGCATATTCATATTCTATGTATGTCTTAAAGAAGTAAAGTTTATCATTGGGAAGCCCCTAGGATAATTTTATTCGTGCCACCTAAAGTTGTCTGGTTCTTAGCTCATTTGTGCGTCACCGCGAATCAACTCACTCTGAGAGATAATGAACAATCATGTAATAGCCATGGTATAAATAAGATGATATCACGGGATTCACTGAATACATAATACATACGCGTCTCCTAACTTTCTGATTACTGTATGTTGTATTAAAGAAAATGAAGGAGTCAGAAAAAATTAATGTAGTTAGTTAACTGCACGCCTACTCCATCC
Organism: Cenopis cana; assembly: GCA_951800055.1. Taxonomy (NCBI): domain Eukaryota; kingdom Metazoa; phylum Arthropoda; class Insecta; order Lepidoptera; family Tortricidae; genus Cenopis; species Cenopis cana. The sequence goes on along the minus strand of OX637471.1, from coordinate 38,346,705 downwards.
ATACGACTCTATCCATCAACTTACAACGAAACAAGTGAGGAAGAGAGACTGGAATTGACATCGCATATGCGAGCCCTGCGGCCCCTGAATCTGAGTGTCATGGTAATATAGGTATTTATGTAACATGTAAGGCACTGATCCCATCCGCCGGCGATCAGCGAGTACCTACTTTCATAGTAATTCTAATCGTTTTGTCGGTCGAGCGAGTAGAATTACTATGAGAGTACTCGCTGCTCCCAGGCGGTGGGACCAGTGCCTTAGCGTGAGTGAAGAATGTTTATTTATTTACTTATTTATTCCTTAAATTAACACTTACAGTCTAGACTAGTACACGTGTTAACCAAACAGGATGTATTAATTAAATGTACTACATAGTAATTATAATAACTTAAATACTATTACTTATTTAGACTACAATAATTGAGCTCGGAGTCGAGATAGATTCCAGGTACCGGCTACTTGCTGTTAGAAAGCTGGATTCTGTACTATGGAATATATCCAGTTCACTGTCGCTGTTCAGTATATCATTGAGCAGAGTTAACGCATGGTGCAGTGGAGAGTGTGATAGAGCGCGGGTCCGCGACCGGAACAGCAAAGAGAACGGGGGTGCGGGGCCAGAGCTGAATACGAGGAACGGGTTGTACACGCAGTGGGATAAGGGTCAGTAATGAGGAGTTTGTAATTTGACCACGCACTAATCTGAAGATATATTTCACCAGGAACATGTTCCTTCTGGTCTCAAGGGAGGTATAATTCACCAGTCCCAGTATATACAGAGTTGGATATAGGTGTGGATAGTACCCGTATACCTTACTGAAAAGAAAACGAACAAATGTTTTTTGAACCCTCTCCAGCATAAGTATTTACCACTGTTCATGGGGGTTCCAAATAACCGCATTCGTCTCCAGTCGGCTCCGCACATAAGCATTGTATTAAATACTAAGGGCTTTTTGTGACGTGAAAGTTTTAGATTGGCGCATGACGAAGCCTAGGCATTTCCTTGCAGCATTGCAAGTTTTGATGATGTGGTCATTAAAGGAGAGGTATGGATCAAACCACGTGCCCAAATCACGAACAGATAAGACTTGCTGTAGAGGGGTGTTATCAAGCATGTAGTCATACCGTACTGGTCGGTAAGCGCGGGTGTACGACATGATTGAGCATTTTTCATGATTAAGGGCTAAATTGTTACGTGCACTCCACGCGCAAACGCTGTTTATATCATCTTGTAAGTTAACACAATCATGTAAGTTATTGACGGGTAAAGCGAGTTTTACGTCATCAGCAAACAATAGGCACGTCGAACGTGCTTTACAGATGCAGGGAGATCATTAATTAGTATGAGAAACAAGAGAGGGCCAAGGTTACTACCTTGCCCTACTCCAGATAAAACAGGGTAATATCTAATACGATGCGAAACCTTAACGCGACCATTTCCATGTTGCCGGAAGCTAGAAGTCGGTTCTAAGCGGAACCACTTGACTGCTACGGATTTGTAGACACCCTAAGTATACTACTCAAAAGAAAACAGGTATGGACACAAGTATGTTGATCGTTATGTGAAAATTATATTAAACAGTAATATATTTTCCAGCTATTAGACTAAAACACCATCATGAAAGAGGTTGGATACTGAAGGAGGCGGGACATTATTAACTAGCCACTTAACAATTAGTATATGCCCAATAATTAACAACACAACAGAAATGTGTATGTGGCCCTTATTTTGTTTTGAGTAGTATATATATCGAACCCATTCAAAGTATAAAAACCTATAAAACCTTTTAGTGGATGTAATGAACCATATTAAGTAAAATAAGTAAGTACCTCCTGAGATGAACAGCCGCAAGAACAAACAAATATTTCTTACATTATGATACTTGGATTTACTTGTTTATTTGAACACCAATGGCATTCGCAAAATAAATATACATGGATAAAAATGAGGGTAAATGAGCCCAAAATTGTACACTGCAATAATTTAGTTGTTAAAATACATTGACGTTAGCCGACTCATACAGTTGTATGAAATAATCGGGTTTCTGCTTCGCAGAAACCTGACATGAATGACGATGATTGTTCGAAACTAATCGTGCTATTTCGTTTCATGAAGTAAGTAAACAGTAAGGTTATTCACAAACCGACTCGTCCTCACCTGTCAACCTCGCCTCTCACCAGTTTTTATATGGAAACTGTCTAAAAGTTAGAAGATATTTGTCAATAAAAACGAGTGAGATGTGAGGTGACAGGTGAGGAGAGTGCTTAGTGAATCGTATATCAGAAATGCATAGACGTGTTAAGTAAATGTGTATTACCCTTGCGAGCGCGGCTGCTGGTAGGACTGCGGCGGCAGGGTCATGTGCGGGGAAAACACCAGCGTGGGGTGGTACATCACCGGGCCGGAGGCGGCCGCCGCCGCCGCGGCGGGGATCTGGCTGAACGGCTGCTGCTGCCTGCAACAACACACACCTCTTCTCAATCACGAACGAACGAACGAACACCCAACCTTACATTTCATTACAACCCCATTTCATTTTTTACCCCATATTTAGAAAGAAGGAAAGAAACATTTATTCACAGACACAGAAGACACATTTTATATGAATAACAGAAGAAAAATACACAGAAACCACATGTGTGTCCCCGTGGACCTGTAACGGATACTAGCTCAGCATTATGCTGGTCGCCTAGCTAGTCGCTTAGCGCGCGCAGTGCGGCCGATCGCGAACATTCAAGAACGTTCGTTTTACTGAGTTAGTCGCTAGGTGTCTCGCTAAGCTATAGGCGCACATCAAGCCACATACCTGTGCGGACGTAGCCTAACACGTTTGTTTACTTGGATACACGCTAAGCGACTAGCTAGGCGCGAAGCGTGCAGTGCAGCCGATCGCGAACATTCAAGTACGTTCGTTTTACAAAACGTCGCTAGGTGACCCGCTAGGCGCCAAGCAAGCCCCCTGCCTGTGCGTAGGTAGCCTCAGACATCTACAGCGCTGATTTTCAGCCAGTACTTCTACGAACTATACTACGAATAACGTCAAAATGGCTAAATTATAGAATGCCTAATTGATTTCTCAAAACAGGCTTAGCTGAATGTTAAAATGTTTTAATCTGATTAATAATGTAATGACAATGACTAAACTTAGATACAAATTTGTCACAAAACAACATAATTATGCCCAAACAAACCGGTATATAGAAAAATAAATGCATTCTGTAATTTAGACATTAAGCTGTTTGAGATCTAGGAGTATTAGAGTAGAGCAAAACGACGTAATGAAACATACTCGTTAATCCAACAACATGTAATGTCTGTATTTTTTTTCCTTTGTCTTGTGTACAATAAAGGATTTAGATAATTCAATAATTCTGAATCATGTCAAATTACAATTCAGAATGACGACCACAAACAACGCCAAAGCACAAGAGCAGCACACGAACGCGCATTAAAATCTGTTAACATTTAGTGTGAAAAAGTGGAATGAAAACGCTGCAAATGACCGTCTTGTCTGATCTTCGGAAGGTTGATTTGATTTCCTAGCCAGTACGCCACATAAAACATTTCCTAGCGGTTATACATTCATTGTTAATGCAAACAAATTGAATAATGATTCCGATAATAGAAAATCTTGACATTTAATTACTTTCCGCGATAACGACAATACTTGTAATACTTTATCGTCAAGTTAAATACATAGATGTACATTACACACTGAATTTGAGTCAAGGTACTCATTTTATGTCACACAATTTTAACGCTTAAGGCCATAAGGACATTCTAAACGATAATTATCACTTACGTGAGTAGCTTTCGTTTTTGTTTGTTGGAAATAAGTTCTTGGGGTTTCGACATTATTAACGTTCCGTGTTTACGTTGAAACTTGTACAACTAAATGACGTCAGGTAACGAAGTATCAACTTGCATACCCTCAAATATATATTTTGTATACTACCCTACACATTAATAAAACTGTACAATTAAGTACATCATGGATGTTATGTTATGTTAGGTAGTGGTAGCGTCCTGCAAGAGAACCTATCCTAACACATAAATATGTTGTTGTAATATTGTAATTTAGTAGTGATTACTGTAACTTTATATAAAATTTGTGTTTAAAAATACCTCGCAGAGTTTTTTACGCCGGTTCTTCTAGAGGCAGATGTTTATTTTCCGTAACAGTGGTAGTGTATTGACATTCATAGGTGCAAGTAATATGCCTAAATTGAATAACTTTGACTTTTGACAAAATATTCAATACCTCCTAATTTCATAGGCTAATTAAGTAATTGATGAAGTGATATATTTTTGCACGCTGTGCCGTCATCAAATAAAATATATCTGACCTCTTCAGGACGTTAACAAATATCTCAACGCGCACTGTATCGGCTCGATAGTAAGCTCGTGTTAGATGTATTATGATTATGACATGAGCACCTTGTCTGCTGCGATGAAGGCGACTGCATGTCTGGTTTACACAGGGTTTGTAGAACAGGTAATAAGCTATGATTTTGAAAATGTGGTGGTATATTTACACTGTAGCTAGAGCATCATGTATCGAATTTCTATACGTGTACCCGTTGTATTTGCCGTCGAGAGTAGTTACCTAGGCAGGTAGGTAAGTATCTGAATTGCACTAAAAGATAAGACGGCAAGTTCAATGTCATGAGACCCATAACAATAGATATTAAAACGTGCATTAAATAAATGCACACGAGAGCATTTTCATGTATGTGTAATTATACAGGAAAAACCTTTCGTTGTGCGTTTACTATAAAACTATCATGCATCGTAGTCTAGTAAGTAATAAATATATTTACACTGCTGCAGATGCCGGGGAAAATACGGTTATTTTATTTATATGTACCTATATACCAAAGATTGAAACTTTAGCTCTTGTTATATTGTCCTAGTATAGCTATTAGCTAATCGCCATGTATACATGTGTATATAATAATAATAATAAATGTCTTTGAAGTCGATTGTACAGGTTTTATAGGTACATAATGGACGATTTTATACTTTATCGTCGACGGCCACGGCACGGTAAAAACTCTATGGTTTCATTCATAAATAGACCAGAGGCTATAGACCATTTATGAATGAAACCATAGAGTTTTACCGTGCCGTGAACGAAAGTATAATAGAAGCGCTCAATGGTCGGTTTTATACTTTACCGTGGACGTGCACTTCCACGATAAACTCTATGGTTTCATTCATAATTAATGTAGTGTCTATAGGCTATGGTCTATTTATGAATGAAACCATACGAGTTTATCGTGGACGCGCATGTCCACGGTAAAGTATAAAAGCGACTATTGACCTCCGTTGCACACATTTGCATTGATCAGTTAAAAAATTACATGTAAATGTCAGACTACTAACTACTATGAAAATTATAGTTATTCGAATTTTCTAGTTGTCAATTTATTATTATGTTCCAAACGAACATGGAAAAAAACCGGCTAAGAGCGTTACGGGCCACGCACAATTCTGTTTCGTAATAAATAATCGTATCTTCGTAGGAAACTCACGACACTTCTGTACTTTTGTTTAGCAAAGGAAGATTTTCAGCCATAACTTGGAATCCATTTTACCGGACCTATCTTGTTCAAAACAATTTTCATTGATATTTAATAAGCCATATGTAAAACTCTGAGACGCACGGACGGACATGACTGAGCTAAAAGGGTTCCGTTTCCGTTATTCCATTTCGGCTGCTAACCCTAAGTATTAGCGCCTACGAATAGAGGAAAATATTAAGTAGGTACAGTCGAGGAATTTGAATTTTTGGTACTTTTGGACTGTATTACAATAGAAATAGATTCCAAAAGTGACAAATATTCAAATTCCCTGATGTATATTTCAATATACCTAGGGTGCGTATTGGGTCTCGTTCCGTGCTGACCCGGCCGGAACTGGTAGTTATGGAACTGCGGCCGAGTCTGCGGCGTTTGGCTCTGCGGTGCCACGAAGCTATGGCCGGTCTGAAAAAGTTCATAAACCATCATCAGTTAATCACTTGCAATGGTATTAGTGGCTGTTTTATAATATACAGAGCAAGTTTTACGGAAGACTGAGCGAACTTAAGATACCATCCTTGGGATTCTCGGTAACATTAACTTGACTTTATAAACCTTCGAACCGATCACACCGGCTCTTGACGCAGCGGCAGCGTCTAGGCACGGACGTGTCTTATGTGTTACTTTTAGTTCAATATATAATCCAACATGATAGAGATAATGAGCATCAGCTTGCTTTAAACTTCAGTGGCGTCGATCCTTCATAATGACACGCAAACGCAAAAATTATAGGATCGGTCAGACTTAGTAAGGCGCCTGAAACGCGTGGCAGCAGCGGCGCAAGACACACACACACAGTGCGATGTTTGTAGCGCGTCACTGAGTAGATTAGAATACTGCACGGTTACCTATGCACGTGTGCTTAATGTTCCATGCGTTATATTTTACGCGGGCCTGCGCTGATTGCTGCGTTGATAACGCACTGAGTTTGACTGAACTTACAATATGTATGAGCTTACCATAGAATTCTTAGTCATGTCCTGCGGTGGTGCCGGTGGCGCCGACTGCTGAGGCGCCGGCTGCGCCCGGAGGCCTTGCTGCGGCGCCGGCTGCGCGCCGCCGGCCGAACTCTGCATGAAGCCCGCCCCGGTGCCACCCGACAGTTGGTAGCATTCCGTTCCTGCAAAATACATAAATTGCTCAATAAACCAAATATATCAGTAAAATGAAACAACAACAATAATGAAGACGTCAACTCACTGTGTGGTGTAGGCGCCCGTGGATAACTGGATATATGCGCTAAGGAAAATTATTTATAAAAATATGTAGGTAGTTTTCGTAAGTGAACACCTTGCCATTTTTAAATGTCATTCTAGTTCTGCACTTATCTACCTTATTTAATTGCGGAAATATCGGCAAAAATGTCATACATATTTTTTGCAGAATAGGCAAGTTTAGGGATGTGGGAGGGGGCAGTAATGAAAGTAATGAAAACAACGATTAGTTCAGTGAACCACGTTCCTCGAACAGTTAATTCATTGATCGGAACGACCAGTCGGGAATGACCGTTTTGAATACGTAATACTGCATAAACAACTGTAAACAGAAATAAATACAATAATAAAAGCGGGATTTCACCATGCACGTAATATTAACTTACTAGCTTGTGTTAGCAATCTGTAATGGTGCGAAGGCAGCATACAGTTGGAGTTGGAGTAGCGAGAACAGGATTGTTCATGCTTGAGAGACGTCGGGTTCGCCTGCTGCGGTATAAATTGCAGCGAAACATTGCTCAGCGGCAAATTGATTTGACTCGCATTGATGTGCTGCGTGACGGCAGCCTGGGGCATGTTTAGCGATGTTTGTATACTCTGAGCCACATCAATCGCACTCTGCTGTGACTGGCTTCCATGATTACCACATGCATGCGACAAAGAATTCAACGAACCGTTGGTTCCTCTTAGTGCCACCATTTTAATTTCATGATACAAATCTTTTAAAAATTGAACGAGCCAAATGTTGAACCATTCCCAAAACAATGGCGATACGATCATCGGCATAAGGCGATACTTAATAGTGTTTCATCTCATTATAAATTACATAAAATATAGTAACTTCATGGGTTGTCGTTTATTTGACGGACACTTATATTAAAGATCCTTATAAAATACAATCTGGTTTAATGAAGTATATCAGCACCGTTCTTGTATACTTAATCTACTTCAGGATGTTCGTTCATTGAATATATCAAAGTTATGCATTTTGCTAAAATGTTAACACGACATTCGCGATTTAAATACTAGTTTATTGCAGCATACAGAAAATCGATAAGGAACGCGCGTTACATGGCTCTACGCTACCACTTAATTTAACACCGCCGTGACACTTTCATTTTTACACGAACAATCGATACTACTTTACTATACCTAATTCAATATTATTTAAAATGAAACTATTGTTTTATGAACAACACCAATTATTTGAGAAGAAAACAACTATGAGATATCACACCGTTGAATATTTCATCTTGCCTAGCACGGAAAGGGAATGTTATGCTAGAAAAGGACAAAGACATCTTTTAGTTCACCTCCACAAATTTGGGGCGTCACCCAACGCCGTATCCCTAGTCAGCCCCACACCAAGCGGTTGTTAGCCTATTGAGCGAAAAGCGTGTTGCAGTATTCACTGCTCGCTTTACTCGTAGGTGGAAATGGAGCGATTCTTACAACGCGGTCTCTCTGCTACAACGGCGAATAGTATATCGTACGTTCAAAGAGAAATAAATAGGCATGGCTACCCAGTGAAAATGACAAGGGCAGTTAGACTTTTGTTTCTGAGCCGGCGAGGGTTGCTAGCCCTCGAATGGTGTTTTCGTAGTGAAATGCTAGCGCGTGTCGATACGAGTCTTGAGAAGAAAACACAATCGTAGATTGCCCAGTTACCCATTTAAATCGCTTCTAATCCAATTGAAGGCGTCCCCCAACAGAATGAAAATCTTTTTTCTATTCTTTGATTGCCTGCCTATTATTTCCGGAGTAAAGTGATGTTTTACGATATTAAGGTTTCCGGTACAGCACGAGGCAAGGGAAATTTCATACCGCGTATTATTCAGGGCTCGGAACCGGTTTTTTTTAACTGGTTAAAACCGGTTTATTTGGGTGTAGCTCCGAACTTTATTGAGAACGCGAACGTTTTTAGTCAGGGCCCGTTTTTCAAGAAGTAGCATGCAAGAAGCAAGTCGTGTAACAGTTGGGGTGACAACGTTATCAGAGGGTTTAGAGTTTTAAGCTTAAGCCACACAGAGAGCGGGCGGGCGGCAGTGGCGCGGGAGCGGCACGGGAGCGGCGCGGGAGCGGGCGGTAGCGGAGCGGGAGGCGCGCGGGAGCAGGCGGGTCCCGCGCGGGAGTTACCGCCCGCTCCCGCGCCGCTACCGCCCGCTCCCGCGCCGCTCCCGTGCCGCTACCGCCCGCCCGCTCTCTGTGTGGCTTAAGCTTTAGACCCTGCAGAATACGGATCTGCCTGTCACCATCCCCAAATTTGAGCCGATAGTATGTTATACCGGATAATGTGCAACCCATACAAATTTTTTCGTTGTACATCTGGTAAATCGTGGTTCCGGTACCCTAAGTATGGTCCGATTTTTTACGATAGGTACGATAGTGGAAATTATTTTCGTTGACCGAACTTCTATAAACATGTTATTGGATTTTGAACCTTATTGTTTGATCCGTAAGATAGCTTCTTAAACAAATTAAGTTGATGCAACTCGCCAACTCAAATTGTTTCAATCAGAATCGTGCGCCCGCATTAACCGGTTTTTATCGTTCTAAACCGGTTAATCCGACAAAACCTTTATATAAAGCTCTTCCGTAAACCGGTTTAAATAAAACAGTTTTTGTATCTAAACCGAAATAAAAAGGTTTTGCCGCAAGTACATGATAACGGTTTGAAAAATTAACCGGTTTCCGAGCCCTGCCGCGTATACGATTAAATAGCGACTTGTGTAAGTTTCCATATTTTTAGTTGCAAATTCATATGAACGTATTCGTATTCATCAAGCGTAATTGAACAGTAGTATGTATTTGTATTCATAGGAATTGTGAAAGATCTAGTGAGATACACTTACGTATGATTTACGTCACACCTTACCTAACTTTTTTACTCATTTTCCTTCCAAATTGTGGTTAAAGATATTTTATTATCTCAAAAGAAATATTACATTTCACTTAATGAGATTAAGTATGCATGCACTAAGTAAATGTTTGGGTAACGTAAACATTTACACAAAAGGATTCAAGGGTTGAACTGCGAGCTAGCGAATGGATTCTAGGGTTGGACTGGACTACGAGTCGAAAATATTCTCAATATTTCGCAGTTTTCCACGCGTGTTGCCCAGGAAGTTCCAGTTTTTCGAAGTTGCAAATTTGAATAAGTACACACTACGCTGACTGGATCTATACAACACAACATATTAAAAACGCAGACTACATTATGCTTTGCAGTTTAGTCTAGCTTAAGTTCTTTCCCAACTGTTTACCGTTTATAAAAACACGGTCTTAGGGTTCCGTACCCGGCGGGTGTAAACGGAGCCCTATTGCTGTCACGCACTGTTTGTCCGTGTGTGTCTTCTGTCACACAAGTTTCACAGCCAAACGTTGGGAGCTACAGTTTTAATATTTTCAAAGTATACGCATCTTGTTGGCCCAAAGCCATACAAACCTTATTTTTAAATGTTTTTAGACATAATTTTGCGGTTGGTTCGGAACCCTAAATGTGCGAAGTCCACACTTGGCCGGTTTTTCGATTCGATAGTTCTCCAAAAAACGAATAAGAATATTACATTATTTCAGGCGCCTGTATACGCAAGGCCTTCTCCATACAAACTCTGTGCAAGTTTTATTCGTCAGTTTTGGCACTCCCACATATACCTTTTTTTTTTGGTTGTTGATATTAGATATACGAAGGCAGTTTGTTTCTTGAAAGCCGCCCGCCACACGCCCGTCTCACGCACGCTCCCGCGCGCCACCCGCTCTGTGTGTGGCTTAAGCTTATATGTTTTTAAACTTAATTTTGCGGTTGGTTCGGAACCCTAAATGTGCGAAGTCCGACTCACACTTGGCCGGTTTTTATATTCGATAGTTCTCCAAAAAACGAATAAGATTATTACATTATTTAAGGCGCCTGTATACGCAAGGCCTTCTCCATACAAAAAATGTGCAAGTTTTATTCTTCAGTTTTGGCACTCCCGCATATAAATTTTTTTTGGTTGTTGATATTAGATATACGAAGAAGGTCAAGCATAAAAAATCAAAAAAAAAATACAGAATTATAACAATTTAAAAATTTAAAAAAATCAAAAAAATCTTGAGTTTCTAGCCAACTAAAAAATAAGCGTACTGACCAAAAATCATTAGTGTAATGCAAACACAAGCCAAGAAAAACTTGCACAAAGTTTGTATGGGGATTGCTTGCGTATACAGGCGCCTTAATATTATTTATTACATATAATATAAGACATTGAAACTTGACTTGGTTGGTGGTGCTATAATGATTCATGAATGTGCCAGGTTTTCACTGTTTTGGCCTACAAATACTCGTATAATGCAGTTTAGTAAATTTTTTAAATGGTCACTTACTGATATATATAAGTGACAAACTAATTAGTGGTATTAGTCAGTAATAAGAATGCTGTTGTTAATCAACAGAACACTTTGCAAATAACAAGGGATAAACAATAAACACATTTAGTAAAATACTTTGCCTAGAAGTAAACATTACATGCATTACTAGCTATCAATTTATATCATCATCAAGCATCATATACAGTACATATGATTTGATTGCATACCACTTGGACCCCATAAGAGCCCTTGGGCCATATAATTTGCAACTTGTAATGCGAGCAAAAGCCTCTTATCAACTAAATTATTATTAGCTTATATTGCATATATAAATTATTCAAAATTTATTGTAAATTTAATAATCATGACATCATTTTTACTTTTGTGATAGGAATCATAAGAACCAAGGTTTAACCATCAATTATTTCTTTACAACCAACTGTTGGGTGTGAACTACTGGAAGTGGCTAATATACATCACAAGTCATGCAGTGATTAAAGTGAGAAAAATAAGATACATGAAAGGATATGACTATTGTGTTGTTGTAAACACAATACAACACTAGTTCTATAATATTGACAGCAGTTATCAAATACGTGTATGTTCAAGTATAAATGATAGCTAACTTATGTATGTATGTATTTATACAAACAATATGGGTACATGGTCTAAGAAAACAAGGTCTGACAATCCGGATCGTGACAAGTGACGTCACTGTCGACGAGACACCCACACTTACGTCCGCATACCACCGATAGGCTGATGCCGTAGCTTGTGTCACTCACACTACTAACCGATGTATAGTGCGCGCCATCCACGACGACGCGCCCCTCCACAGCGCGCAGTTGCACGGCTTGGACTGTGGAGGGGTGCGCCTGCGTGGATACCAGCGCACTATACCTGACTCAGTATATTATTGTATTGTGAGAGGGTATAACAGATTTCAGCTTTTCTGTCATTGTTATAAAAAAGTTATATTCTCCCATAAATTTTATAAACTTTCAGGTGCTTTCATCTCTTAGACTTCTTGGTTGTACTACAATTTAAATGGTAGGTACTCTAGGCAACCATGTAAAATTCCGAGAGAACACAGAAATGAATTAATAACATATAATGTAATGTCTCTTTAGGAAAATCCATGATGGAACAGTGGTTGATGTCGGAACAATGTTTGATGTCCCATGTGTGTACAGTATATTAAGGATATTGCAAGCCCTTAAAATTTGTTTGTCTTTACTTTATCTGTCACTTCAACATTTGTGTTTGTGAGAAAGGAACACAACACATTTACATTAAGTTAGCAGACATTTGTTAGTTTTTATGAATAAGGGGATTATTAAATAAGATTAGTTTACAAAGATATTAGCTCCTCCTAGCGCTATCCCAGTACAGTTGCAACCTGAAAGAGACCTGGGTTCCACTACCTAATTCCTTATTTTTTATTTAATTATTTATTTCGGAAGGGACGGAAGCATTTATACGGAAGTAACTGCCATCTGAGCTTCCAACTCAAGGGAACAAGACCCTATTGGGATTAGGCTTGTCAAGTGAGTGGGCAACTTTGACTGTAAGATAATCTCAAGCCGCCCAAAGGCCTCTAACTGCTATCATAGCGCCTCTAACTAGGATCACCAGCTTAACATGCCTTCCAAAGCATGTGCTTTCCAAGAACTGGCAATGGCATGCAGGCCTCGCTGGGCCATGAATGCTCGATAGTATGATTGTTAAAAAATTGTATGATAGTTTATATTGTTGGTTATCAGTGGCGGCGCGTCAAAAATATTCTTAGGAAAGCCGGAAATTATTTCCCTTACTTATTCTTCATGAGCCATAGTCAAAGAACTGGCAGGGTTGAAAACTGGGCAACCCGGTGGGAATCGAGTTGTATGGACGCTTCGCCACTGTTGGTTATATGATTGCTTATTTAATCCGTAGAATGTTATGACATCAAAGATATGCATTGAAAATACAACTCTAAGCACATGTACCATTTAAAAAAATATCTTCTGACTAATTATGGATAGGACATTTAGTTAATTGATAAAAGGTTTAAAAAATGTATAGGTAATGCAACTTTTACACTCAAAATCACAGTTATGTATAATTTTGCACCTTATTCCATATTAATAGAGCAAAACCAACGTATTATTATATTAAGCCTAATAATTTCTCAAGGCACTAATTATATTACATTGTTTTGACTTTAGCAAAAACATTTAACATTGTTTGTTAAATATTCTGCAGTTGAACTGAACAATTCGGCTGAATACCAATTATTACAAAATACGCTAAATAATAACTAGTGTTCGGAGTTTCTGTGGTAAATTTCACACAGTGGGTAATGGAGTCGTTTTTATGATTAACTTTTTAAGATTTGAATAAATAAATTATTCATTTACCTGAAGTGCTTAGTATGACATTAAATAGCGGCAGGTACAAACATTATACTGTCCTGACTGTTTATGTGACATGTTTGTACGTATGTAATAAGTAAAAATAAGTAAATTTATTAAACAACTAGCGGCCCGCCCCGGCTTCGCACGGATAGTCTAGTTTTGCTACCTAATGTTTTGATCTACTTACCTGCTATATTACTACAGACGACATTTCTCTTCGAATATTGCTCGTTTTCCATACAAACATTCAACCCTCTTTTTTACACCCTTAAGGGATGAATTTTCAAAAACGCTCAAATCACTTTTCTTATATTTTAACTGAGAATCTCCACAAGTGCCTATGAAGTCACTCACTTTAAAAATTCAGGTTGCCCAAACAATGTTTTAATCCCCTTTTCACCCCTTCAGAGGGTGAATTTCAAAAAACAGTGAAATTAGTTTTCTTTGTATTTAATTCTAGGTCTACAAACGAAGTTTCAAGCTCCTCGTTTAATAAAAAAAATGCTCCCCATACAAACTTTCAACCCCCGTTTCACCCCTTTAGAGGGCGAATTTCGAAAAACGCTGAAAACAATTTTCTTCCATTTTGATGCTTAGTCTTTTAGGGAAGTTTTAAGTTTCTATCTTAAAAATAATTTAATTTCCCATACAAAACGACCACCCCTTTTAACCCTATTTAGGAATCAATTTTGAAATAAATTATAGCCTATGTCCTATTCTGATGTCTAAGCTACAACACTGGAAAGTTTCATAGAGATCCGTTCAGTAGTTTTTGAGATTAAGTGGAACATACGTACATACATACATTCATACATCCGCACAAACTTTCACGTTTATAATATTATTAGGATATTTACCTACATACTTGTGTTATTAGTAGTCCTGTGTTATCGTGGTATAAGTAGGTAATGCTCGCAAGATAATTTATAAGGAGTATTATGTAAAATTAATCATTTAATCGTTATTCGTTTAATCAAAAAAATTTTTAGGAGACTCCATTTACCACTTGTGAAATTTGCCACCGAAACTCCGAACACTAATAATAACCGAATCACCACATCTCTAATCATAGTTCCATAGTAAAAAATATTTCATTTTTAATAGGTATGCTGTTTGGTATGACAGATTTTTGAACTCTTGCATACCATTTAACATTGTTTGGCTTACCTACTATTGTTTACCTTTTTTTGCATATTATCCAAATCTGTCCAATTATACAAAGTAAACCTCACAGGTTCATAATATAAAGAACTTAAATTAAAACCACCAAAAACAGTCATAGGATCATTCGCACAATCCAGCAAATGGCACTCGCAATGTCATGTAAAGCAAGTACCTACTTTTGTCATTTCTCACTATCAAGTAATTGTATTGTCTGTTTAACAATTTCTTATGAAATTTAGTGTATATATGATGAATCACAACTCCTATTTCTAAATAGATTACTGTGAATAGTTTGTACTATATATTACACTTTAAATTGGAAACCTATTTCAGCAAAATCCAATCACACTTGTAATTGTTTGGACATGTTGCTATTATCATTCAGCATAAAAACATTAAATGGCCAACTTACTTATCTTCAACTGAATAAAACTATTAAACAGACCACATTTATTACTGATTTTGGTAGCATATTCCTCAAGTTCACATAAAGTTGACTTACAGTAAACAGATTCGCGAATGCGGCTCTGCCAGATGCTGAAGTGGCATATATTACGTAAATATAATGATAAAGCTACAATAACACATGAAATGAAAAAAGGATACGGTCCGGGGCCACGTTGATTCGGCGCCAACGGCACCTGGTTCCCGTTGCCACTCATAATCTTGGCAGCATAGGTGTCGGGACACGTACACCACTCAAGGTGGCACGTAAAATCGCCCTAACCGATTGTAGGACACATCCGGCACATAGGTAGACAATAAACCGACGTCAGATTGACAAGTCACACAATTTATTATAATACCTTTAAAGGCAACGTTTCTAGCAAAAACATTGTATTACACTTGAAAAATCACAACTTATATTTTCGGAAGAACTAAAAAGCATCACTAAGGAAGGACCCAGTCACTAAACAAACGACAGTACAAAATGGCGGATGTTAACCAATAAACAAACGTGATTGTCACCGTTTTAAGTCGAAAAATGTATTATTTATCACTTAATTTTAGCGTTGCTTCTGTTGTACTATTGTCTGAGTTATACTAAAAATGTAAAAATATTTTATCTGCTATAAATATATTAATACATTTTTTGAAATGGTAAAACTGTCATACGATAGTTCACGTCGTGTTCGTCTAGCTAGTACTCTCACCTCACGTCACGCATGCAACGCAACATCGCACGCTGTCATTCATTCATTTTTTTAATGGGGCCGGTTACAAAGTCACAAACTACTGGCGTCAGTTACACGGTCAATATTATCACGCGATACAGTATTGGCCTCTCTCTCACTTACATGAAAGTGAGAGAAAGGCCAATACTGTATCGCGTGATAATACTGACCGTGTAACCGATGCCACTTAGAAGATACGTACAAAGTGATTTTAATTACAATACTTGGGTGTCAATATTCTCGTGGTTTTTAAAATTATTTGGGGCCGATTACATTTATGATGCTAATGCTTTTTTATTTATTTATAATAATAGGCCAGTCAGTCTAGGATTATGCTCTTGCAAAAGGTGGTGGAGAAGATTTAGTTTTTTTTTAAATTGTGCATAAGGATGCTAGTACTGACTTGGTACTGACTATATATCAAAAATGGTAGCACGACATATCTCAGGACAACTTTTGGCACCTTACTTAACCTAGCTTTTTTTTCGGTTTATCGCTCACATGTTCTATACAAAGCGTTCTAGCGGAAAGTTATCTACGAGCAAGTTAAAGAACATTAAATTTTGCGTCCAATGAGTACAAACACGTAATAAATCGATCAAGCGATATAGTAGAAAATATTTGTCAAAAAACGATGTTTTCCAGAACTTGGACCAAATTTCAACAAAGTGATTTTTAAGTAATCTGCGTTTGAATTTTGAATTTATCCTGGCGTATAACGCTTTAATACTAAGAAGTTACAGATTACATAGTTACATCAGCATTATAATCATCGAGTAGCTGTTCCCCGCGACTTTGTCTGCGTACACTTCCACTCCTTATTTCATCCCTTCCCGGGGTGGTTTTCGGGATGAAAAGTATCCTATATGTTAATCTAGGCTATAAACTCGTTGTATATCAAGTTTCACCACGATCCGTCAAACCGTTTTTGCGTAATTGAGTAACAAGCATCTTAATGTCGAATGTTCAAATCCTACTATTCCTACTAGAGTTTGGCTACTTTAACTCTACCAAGCAAATGAACTGTCAAACAAATATTTGGTTTGGCAACACTACCTCACACGTCACGTCCTTGCCTTCGGCTCGGGCGTCGGGTTTTTTTTGACTCAGTCAATAATATTTGTTAATGGGACTGAACGAAATCGGATCGGATAATGTAAACACTAAGCAGTTATCTGTACATTTGTTTGGTGTCGGATGTCGGATCATACACTATCGGTTGGTGGGAACAAAAGTGCTACCGCGAACGTAGTGGTTATATTCTCTTTGCCGCGAACCACAAACTTTCCCTATCTGTCGCACATATGTGCAAACTTGCAAGTGTGACAAAGAGGGAAAGTTTCGAATGCCGTTCGCGGTAGCAGCCCAGAGGAGCGACCGCGAACCACAAACGAAATTTTCCGTCTCTTTCGCACTTACGTACAGACTTACAAGTGCCAAGTGCGACAGAGAGGGAAATCTTCGTTTACGGTTCGCGGTAGCCCCCGGCCCTAAAGCATAGCATGAACGCTAATAAGGCTGTGTCTCCACTATCCGATATTTATCGGTATAGGATCCGGATCCGACACAGATAAGAAATGTATGCGAATGTGACCGATATCGGATCGGTTAGTGTGAACACTAAGCGGTTTTCTACGCATTTTTATCAGTGTCGGATCCTACACCGATATTGTATCGGGTAGTGGGAACAGGCAATTAAGTTAGAACGTTTTCTATACTACTTTTCTAGTCCCACTAACCACTAACGTGCTTATCAATAACTAAAAAAGAGACAGTTACCATGCTATCTCACAGTTCTTCATTTGTCACTATCCCCGCTTTTGATCACTTCGTGGTCGTGGCGAGTTAGTGCAGCGAAAGATAACAATATTATTATTGAAGCCACACCCCTTATAGGCGTCAGTTATCACGCGATGCAGTGAGAGGCCAATACTGTATCGCGTGATAATATTGGCCGTGTAACTGACGCCTATAGTGTTGTAAAAAAAAATCAGAGTATATATTATATCTATGCTGTAACCAAAGAGAATATAACCACTACGTTAACCTCTATTACATATAGACCGCGGGCCAACGACAGGTCACGATTACCAATCTCCTCTCGCATGAAAACTACATAGAGTGGTTAAGAAAGATGAATAAAAAATTACTGTGGACGTCTGCCACGATTCCGTTGGTGGGTTGAGGAGCAGCAGCCTCCCAAAGACGTAAAAAAATAATTAAATTCAGTCATTTCCTCTCGACTGAAACTAGGTTTAAATGATAGTTAAGAAAACACCTTAACGAAAAGAAATCGTCTGCCACTTGTAGCGCGGTGGATATCCAATAAATCGTAGCAAAAAAGGTCGTATCTTTATGGGAAAATCACGTCGCTTAAGTCGTTTTGTTTGAACAAGACAGTTTTTCAGCGTTTATTCAAAAACCGTTTGACGCAATTTATTCAAACCGAATATTTTTGAAAGACTTTATTTATTTACACCCTCCCAATTTTTTTCAGAATATTTGACCTCACAGTTT
Organism: Cenopis cana; assembly: GCA_951800055.1. Lineage (NCBI taxonomy): Eukaryota > Metazoa > Arthropoda > Insecta > Lepidoptera > Tortricidae > Cenopis > Cenopis cana. The sequence goes on along the minus strand of OX637471.1, from coordinate 38,328,312 downwards.
CGAAAAAAAGAGCGGGGATGCACTTTTTACGACTTTCACGGCGAATATCTCACCAACGGTTAATTAAAATGGAAAAGTTTTTTAGAAACCCCTATATCATTTTCAAAGACCTATCCATAGATACCCCACACGCCGATGTGCATTGTTTTTTCCTTTTCACCCCATACAATGTTTAGGCCCTTGGCAGACGGGTTTTCCATCGCGATACAAGTGGCAGACGAATTTATTTCTTCATAATAGTCCATAAACTATCATCTGACAAAATTTCATGCGAGAGGAAATGACTGAATTTAATTTTTTTTTTACATGTTCACGGGCTTGGCAGACGGGTATTCCACCGCGCTACAAGTGGCAGACGATTTTTTTTCGTTAAGGTATTTTCTTAACTATCATTTAAACCTAGTTTCAGTCGAGAGGAAATGACTGAATTTAATTTTTTTTTTACGTCTTTGGGAGGCTGCTGCTCCTCAACCCACCAACGGAATGGTGGCAGACGTCCACAGTATTTTTTTATTCATCTTTCTTAATGACTGTACAAGTTTTCGTGCGAGAGGAAATGACTGACGATTTTAACATTGTGGCCCGCGGTCTAATACCATAGACTAAGCTAAAACATACGACGTGATTCATGATCAGTCATGATCGTGACTTGTTATTTTCATTCCTTGGGCCTGTTTCATAAAGCTTCTAAACTGGCAATACTGAGGCGTTTGACATGACCAAATGTGTCATCGTGTCATCGAATGACTCCAATGCTCCAATGTCATCGATGTAAACAAGTGAATGGTCACAGTGGACAGGGACGGAGATAATTTGACAGTTGTTTCTGGGGATACCAAAGAGAATATAACTACTACTTTTTAAACTGCGTGCCAGCAGATATCAGATTGGAGGCCAATAGGGCAATATTTAAAAGAAAACTGTTCAAGTATTTTATAGATAGCATAGTAGATACATAGTAATAGTTATATATGTGAATTTATAGTTACCGAAGAGACTCAGATCCCACAGTCAAACTGTGAAAACCGTTTTGTGGGACAGACGTTATTTGTAAGATTGTACCTTTTATAATAATAAATAAATTTTGGGGACTACTAAATTTTAATTTGACAATGTTTGTTACGTTTGTTTTCTTGACAACTGAAAATAATGATAGCCTAAACCAGAGAGTTTGAGTATTGAAGTAAAGACTCCTTTCAACAGAACGGAAATGACAAGTGACATTGGCATCTGACAGAGATGGATTAACTGAGAGAGCGAGATATCGGTAGTCGCCATGTTTTTTTGTGTTTTTAATGCCTCAGACTCTCAGACCATACAAAAGTCACTTTTTCTTCCTAGTTGCGCCAGCCTGGGGCATAAAACAAAAAGAATAATCTCCCCATTTTTACTGACATAAGTAGGTTTTTATTGAGAATCTTCGAAAGAAACTCGTAATAAATGTTAGCGGGCAACAAATTGATCTTGTGGCATATAAAGTTACATTTATGATTAAAATGTCTTAGTTATTCAGTCATTGTAAAAATGATATTTACCCACATTAGTGCAAAATCTCATTAAAAACCTTATTGACACATTTGACACCAACCACTGGATTTTGATCGTCGCCGCGTTGGTGGACAAAAAATTTAATCTGTTATTTTAACATTCCAGCCAGTCTGGTTTACCCAACCTTATGGGTAACATATTTTTCACTTCTCATGCTCGAAAAGTGTGTCATATTAGACTTGTGAAGCGGGCTAAAGTAATACATTTAAGCCCCAGGGAAAATATGTATACATATTTATTATTTACAAAACATTTTAATTTGACCAATCAAAATACTTCACCGATTAACTCCACCAATCACAGAAAAGTAATTTGACAGATTAAAACATATTTGGTAAAAATATCAACTAACCAGAACACAGCTGTACTAAAATCGACCAATCAGGAAAGACATTTTTCAGTTCTTTAAAGATTAAGCGGTGTCTATGGTCAAAGCAATTACTTCTCTTAAAAGAAAAAAAAGCGCATGATGCATCTCTTTCTTTGATATAGCAAAAGAAAGGGAGGCGAATACGCCAAGCAAACACGCATAGCGAGGCATATGGTGCTGGCCTTAGAAAAAAAAACATGCTGTCAAATTAGACATACACCCGCCAAGAGTTAAATTATTCATTTAAGATGGATAATTTGTGTTTATGTGTTTTCTCGCAATCGAAGTGAAAAGTAGAGTGTATAACTCGGGCCTAAAAGCCATATTACCACTCGAACAATTTTCCCTCTCTACGTTCGGGAAAATAACCATCTCGTGGTAATATGGCTTACTTTAGACCCTTGTCAAACAATTTACTATTTTATACGCTGGCCACTGGTTCATCGATGACATTTCGGTGACAAGCAATCGGTGCCTTATACGCGATGAGGGACAGGAGATATGTCATTTTTTCTCGCTCCCACGTGTGTTATTGTATATGCTTACATCTCTTTCACACACCTTTGTAGTGGTTATATTCTCTTTGCTTTGTATGTGTGTATCACCAGCTCCCACAGATCTAATAAAAGTGGCTCCCTAGGGAATGCAATCTCGCACCAAGGTTGGCGATACGAGATCTCGCGTAAGAAATCCGAGGTCGAGATTTGGAATTCGAGATCTCGTTTAATCACGTTCGATATCGAGATTCAACATATTTTTAACCGACTTCAAAAAAAGGAGGAGGTTCTCAATTCGCCTGTATGTTGGTTTTTTAACCGACTTCAAAAAAAGGAGGAGGTTCTCAAACCACCTGTATGTTGGTTACGCGATTAGGTCCACCATTTATGAACAGATTTGGAAAATTATATCTTTGTTTGAAAGCATATTCTTCCGGATTGGTCCCGTTGTTCTCAAAGTTCACTTCTGATGATGGAATCTATGAGGAATTGAGGGAACTCTTCAAAATTTCAAGGGAAACATATAACGATTTTAGTATTTTCGGTTATAAATCGAGTATTTGCATTCAGGAAGTAGCATTTAGTAAACCGGAACTGATGAAGAAGACCACAGATGATCATCCAAAACTCCAACTGTTTCATGGATGGCGCTAAGATATTTCGATTAAGATAACGAAGCGACTATGACGAAGCCAATTTAGATTGTCATGATTTAAGGCGATATATCGATTGAAAGAGACACCCTTTGTTTTCCGCTCACGACAAAACGGAATGCAACCCTCTCCGAGAATGGCTTTTTAGACAAATCTCGTTAAATATCTGACTGTGTGCAGGTTTATTAAATTTCCTCTTGTCAGTACCTAAATAGATGAGGTAAAATACCATCATATTAACTTAATCGTGTCTTTTAATAATGCGTTGTTTTAGTAGGCTGAGGAAAAAAAGGAAAATATATAGACTCGACTTTGGATTTATTTTCTATCGAGAAAATTTTAAGCAATCATGTTTCGCTATTGTCAGTACCACAATCATATAGTCAAGAATCATATATCTGAAAATCGGCCCCTACTGTTTGCTAGTCTGGGCAGGACAGCGTTTCAAAGTCTCCAAATTTCTCAGTGTAGCGCTGTTATACCATCTACCTGATCTGGTAATTGAAGCCGGAAGGTTGGCAACGGAACTCCGCCATTTATAAACAGATTTGGAAAATTATTTATTTGTTTGAAAGCATATGCTTCCAGGTAGGTCCTGTTGTTACCAAAGTTCACTTACGATGATGGAATCCATGCGGAATTGAGGGAATTCCTTAAAACTTTAAGGGAACCATATTTTAGCGATTTTATGATATGACGTAGCCATTTTAAATGGGCTCAATGTAATGTTAGGTACCATAAACATGAATCTGATGATTGAACCCGCAAGGTAGGCAACGGAATTCCGTAATATAACAATGGAACTTACGTGTTAGGGCTTATTGGAATTGCCATGAGAGGCACTTTGGCAATGTATCACTAAGAAGTGTGAAATAAGTGACTACAAAAAAAATGTTGTACGTTTGTTACGAGATCACATCGGTTGGTTGTCCCATATACATTTAACTAACAAAAAGAAAACAAAATTACGCATAAACGGTTACAACGGTTTAGACCTCGGCTTGTGTACCTGAAGAACGATATTTCGAGGTATTGGCCGCTGACGTCACAAAACCCCCCAAACGGCTGACTTACTCACAGCGCAGCAGACGCATTTCAAACAAAAACGAAATACATTAGGTACTTTCCACTCAAAATTAACAAATAATTTAAAAAAATAAAAAAAACCGACTTCAATACTATATTTTAATAACTTCAAAGCAAAGAGCTTACAGGACAATAAATTAATGTAATTAGTTAGTTACTTATTTATATACATAGTCACAATATATAATCAGGTATTTTTGGAGTCGAATCTGTTCCGTGCACCTTAGACGGGATCGAGAGCAAAGTAATGCCTCTCCAATTGCCACATACACTGAGGTCTCCTTTCTTAGGCACGGTGATAAGAAGGTCCTTATTCCAGTCATTGGGTAACTTTTCGGCTGACCAGGCCCCTATACCACAAAACTTTACAAGTCTACAATTTGACAAAATTGTACAATTTTCCATAGAAAAAGTTCACAAATTTGTCGAATTGTACGCTTGTAAAGTATGGTGGTACAGGCCCCAGATGTTCCGCAAGAGGGGTGTCAGCGCGTTCGCGGCGGTAGGTACGTCAGCATTCAGCATTTCCGCCGCGATGAGGTCGACTCCTGGCGCTTTCACGTGCTTGAGTGAACGGACGGCCTTCACCACTTCCTCTCCAGTGGGGAGACCCTCGTCAATATTGATGCTTTGCGCAGGCAAGCTGGCAGCAGGTTGTTCGGGACTCGGAAGATCTCCTCGAAATGCAACCGCCAGCGTTGAAGTTGCCCCTCCGACGTCAAGATAAGCTGGCCTCTTTTGCTAAGATGCTAAGAGCTGCGGTAGGTTAGTTCGAGGGATTTCGTCTCAAAAACTACTAGCGCCTGCCATTTTGTTGCCAAATTTGTACGAAACCCTCGGTGGGCGAGTCCGACGTCCGACTCGCACTTGTCCGGTTTTACCTTTTTGGTCATCATCATCAGTCGTTCCCCAATGCTGAGGACCGTAACATCTTGTCCCATTCTTGCTCACTAGACTTCTCCATAGGCTCCTGTCCCGCCTCATGGATAGCCTCGTGCAGATGTAGTTGCAGGGGTCCAGTAATTTGAGGCACCTTAACTTAGAAATGTTCTACTAAAAGTGATAATGCCCGGTCTTAAAAGATCAGTCAGTCATTTTCTCGATAAGATATCTACCTATGTCAAAAAATGTACTAAACTAAGTTACTAAAATTCGATCTAACATCTTTACTTGCGGCTTGCGGATCTTATCTAATTTTAGCTAGAGCCTGGGTTTTATCCCACCTACACCAATAACCAATAACATTAAACATTATATGTATTATGTACCTACTTTATATTTGTATAACATCGTGTACCTTTCTGTTTAATTATTTTATTTATATATATATAAAATAGGCGCGGCTCACGCTTAACAGACTTCGTTTTCAATGGATACGCTATTTGATATAGGTAGGTAGCGTAGTTAAGATATCCCTTTCAAAGTTATCCATTAATAAAATGAATGTAACTGGAAACGAACTTTAAGTACGAGAGCCACACGGTTGTGTGTCGTGAGTTACGATATGAAATGGGTGCACAAGCGTCGAGTACGGAGCTGAAAGGTTTGTTGTGCTATAGGGTGTGCAAATGGAGCTAAGGCGATGGGAGTCGCTTAGGTCGTAGTTCGTTTGGCGATGACGGCTGGATGTGGGTGGAGTATCGATCGACGCGCGGGCATGCGCGAGCGTGCCTCGCGGCGCAGACAGTAAACAGAGAGCAATTTCGCCGAAGGTGGTCAAGCCGCGCCGGAATGTCAACGCAGCTGGTGTTGGCGCTCCTTGCGGCGACGGCTGTGGGCGCCCTCGCCCGGCCACCAGGTACCGTACTGCTCACGAGAACATACCAACCACAACCTTTACTTTTTTTACCATGTCTAGGCCCTTATCGGCACTGATAACGAGTTTTCCGTATCAACTGTTGCGCTGCGAATTTAAATTGTCATTTTGTGCTCGGCTTATTTACTCGACACGAAACTTGAACCGAAATATTAGTATCTCTATATTATTATGTTCGTTATGGAACAGCTATGTTACAAATAAAAGTATGGGTGTGCTGGTAGCATTGCAGTGAGCTGACACCTGTTACACTTTTTCCGTTGTCGATGTGCTAGGGTCGCGAAAATTTCAAGGAAAGGGTTTAAGGAAACGTCTTTAGTTTTTAATGCAGCAAAGAAAATTTAAAACAGGCAAAGAGTCAGTAGGCAGGCAATGTGTCTTTTAATTTTTGTGGGACTACATTTTCCAAATCTGTTTTCTATTTTTAGGTAGGTCGTATTTACTTACTAAAATTATAGTTATATTGTCATAATTCATAATTAGTAGATTGTTAACCAAGGGTTAAAAGCCACCCATTTCAGACGAGATATTTAGGCGCTCGAACGTAATAGTGAGACTGAACACTCTGCTTTTCATTCCGAATACGAGGAAATTAAAAAAATCCAAATATGCTAAAACATTGTCTGAATCCATTCAAATCCTATTGAAGCCATATTAAAAGCGTTTGTGTATGGACCAATTTCGCGGGCACTACTGGTTGACGTTAATAATAGTGGAAGCGGATCTGTAGGGTAATTAAATAACTTATATTGAACCAAAGAATACCTACTTACAATTTATTGAAAATATTGAAAAGTATCGCAAACATATTCGTTTATTACAATTATTTTAAAATTTATTTCATTATAATTATCCTTTACGAGAATTTTTAGGATACGTTTATATTTCAACATTGAAAAATTGTTACTTAAAATTTGCTTAAAATGTATTTGATTAATAACATTTACGAGTTTTTATTTAGTTTTTTTAAAACCATAATTCGAAATATTAATTATTATAAATATTGTTAGAAATCAATAAAAAATTATGAAGTTTGCTGTAGTACAGGTGTCTGCCATTGCTCATTTTTTTTAATAAGATAACCCAACGCTCTGATTGGCTGATTTGGCTGTCGATGCCTTTTGTGATTGGTGGATTCAATGTGGTGAAGCATTTGGATTGGTTAATTTAAAATGTTTTGGAATCAAAAATATGTACATACATGTTAGCCGACATGTTACATGGGGCGACATGGCCCACTCAAGGCCCACTTTCAACCCGCTCTTTAGGTCATATATGACCTACTTTCAGAGTATGAGGAATGAAATAGTAGATTGTACAACAAGTGCATAAAATGCCCTGCGGCCACGTGGTCCGACACCGTGGTCTGAGTGTCGAACGACAAGGAATTTTCATTCCTTGCTGTCCGACCATCGGACCACGAGGATTTTTAAAATTCCTCTTGGTCAGACTCTCGAACCACGAGGATTTTTAAAATTCCACTTGGTCCGACCATCTGGTGGAATTTTAAAAATCCTCGTGATTCGAGAGTCGGACCAAGTTGAATTTTAAAAATCCTCGTGGTTCGAGAGTCGGACCAAGTGGAATTTAAAAAATCCTCGTGGTTCGAGAGTCGGACCAAGTGGAATTTTAAAAATCCTCGTGGTTCGAGAGTCGGACCAAGTGGAATTTAAAAAATCCTCGTAGTTCGAGAGTCGGACCAAGTGGAATTTTAAAAATTCTCGTGGTTCGAGAGTCAGACCAAGTGGAATTTTAAAAATTCTCGTGGTTCGAGAGTCGGACCAAGTGGAATTTTAAAAGTACTCGTGATCCGATGGTCGGACCAAATGGAATTTTAAAATACTCGTGGTCCGATGGTCGGACCAAGTGGAATTTTAAAAATCCTCGTGGTTCGAGAGTCGGACCAAGTGGAATTTTAAAAATCCTCGTGGTCCGATGGTCGGATAGCATCGTGGTCCGATGGTCGGACAGCAAGATCCCATTGGGTCGAAGTGCATCCGCAAGGGCCCTCATCTAGATAAGATAAGACACTCAGACCACGGTGTCGGACCACGTGGCCGCAGGGTAAAATGGGTTTTATGGACGAGTTATACACTCTACTTTTCACGTCAGTTGCGAGGAAATTAACAAATAATTTAATTAAGGTTATGTCATCACATTTACACTCGTGAGGTCGTTAACCTCGTTCGATGGAACGCGCGCACTGGCAGGCTGCGGGCGCAGCGCAAGGGGTTGATCGTGTGGCTGTTGGACCGATTGCCTTGGTATTCGAGTTCTTCGACAAATATTTTACTTTATGCTCTAGAGCATAAAACTGTATTTTAGGCACTGTCTACGAAGCATTTCAACTTTACGAGCAAGAGACGTGAAAAATCTATTACACACCAATGTTTCTCAGATTACCTATTGTCGATACTAGATATATTGCGCTTAGTCTAACTCTAAATAAAAAAACTGTTTATGTCACACCTGGCCATAAAGCGGCCATTATCGCACGCTCCGTGCGCGAAAAATCCCACTTCCTGGCCAGGGGGTGACATAAAATGTTGTACTTACCACGGGCGATAATAAAGAAAGCCTCAGATCGCATATTTATCGCCCTTGCCTTCGGCTCGGGCGTAAAAACCTGCGATCTGAGACATTCTTTGTTTTATCGCCCTTGGTAAGGACCTAATGTACTATTAAGTATTTTTGTTATCAACTTATCATCTTCGTACACATTCATAACGAAAGACTACAGTGGAGTTCCCTTATATCCGTTTTGGTGCGTGTACGCTACTATTAGACAAATTAAAAAACTGAGCAATACAACTCGCTTAGAGAATACCTTAAATAAGCGAAAGAGTTGTTTCAGACCCCACGCCGGCCCGAGTGGTAGCCCTGGAGCCCGCCCTGGGCCCGCTGCGACAACGCGTGCCGATACCTGAGGCGCGCGAATACCTGCTGCCGAGGTTCCTGCTGCCTCACTTCTTGGGTTACGATGACAGTCCGCGGATGCAGCCGCCGCAGCGCATTCTACACGAGCATGACTGGCTGAATAAGGTCAGAATGTCAGAATAGTTTTAGGGCGAGTTGCATCGACTTGTACGATTACAGACCGATCAACGTTAAGTATGGCGCCGACAGCTGTCATCGTCACCACAAAGAACCTTTTCAAACTTTTAATACTATCAGATTTGAACGAGCACCGCTTACGATTACAGGTGCAACCCACCCAAGTCTATGTTAAATAGTACGACGATTGTGAAATCAGAAATTATTCATTTGCTTAAGACACATAGTAAAGGGATGTTAGAATACAATAGGGGAGAGGGGGGCTTGTCCTAACAAAATTCAAACTTTTGCTCATAGCCCTTAAAATTTTAAACTTAACGTTAATGTTTTTTTACTTACGTGTCGGAAATTTATTCATCTTTCATATCTATATGGAAAATACCACACAGATTGCCTGGTTTCACATGTAGAACCCATTTTTTTTAAAAAGTCAGCGGTTAATATTTACCCCGCTTTTGGGGCAAATATTAACAATGAAGGGGTAAGAATTAACATAAGATAATGACGTTTAAAGTAATGACGTTTGTCAAAAATAAAACGATATTATTTTTTGTAATATATTTTTTATATAATTAATTAATATTATATATAATTAACATGTTTTAATGCAATAAAGTAAAAAAAATAGAGATCTTATCTCAGATAAGTACTAATCAATCTTAGGTAGACAGGTGTTGTATTTTAATATCACAATTGACAATATTTCATAATTTCCAAAAGTCTTAATCCAAAACCATTTCGGTAAAAACGTGTGAAGTACAGAAAAAACATTTTTTTAGATTTTTTAACGGGTTAAAACTTGCCCCTTAATTTTGTTAAAACTAGCCTCATAGATGATTTCCAAACCTAAAAAAAATATTAAAAAATAACTATGCTTAAATTTAACAAAAACACTAGCACACGTAATAGCCCATTAAATAAGTATTCAACACACACTAATCCGTAATCATTGAACTTAATAATTAAGGCACAAACCAAAAAAATCACGACGTAAAAAAGTCCGTTACCTGTGTTTTTTTCACGCACGTGCCACAACTTCGCAACGCGGCGGCCGGCGGGAGACTAACTGGTCGGGACTCGTTCGTTACCCTCGCCCAAAGTTATAACCTTGAAATTGGTACTCTGGCGTGTATAGTTTAGTCGCTAGAGGCTTGTTAATACCTACCCCCGTTAAAACAAGCCCCCCTCTCCCCTACATTATGTTTCATGCATCTAGCCTGCATACATAGCAGTCCGGTCTTTTAGATGCTAATGATAATGTTGAAGGTTTTGTCTAGACGTTGAATGAAAGTTTAATACTGAAAAATCCAGATTCCGAAATCCAGCAGGAAGAAAACAGGACTTTCCCGCTTCAAAGACTTCTTTTCAAAGGCCAGCCCTTATTCGCCGTATTATTCGCCGACTAAACGACTTTCCATTAATTGCATCTGAAGGAACACCTCGTCTATTTTATTTATATCAGATAAATATTACTACAAGACTAGTTGTTTGTGAGTAACAGAGACACCAAACCATACACGTTGACATTAGTCCTATCTTAGGGGCAGTAGATTGTGGGTTGTATATTTTATTTTTATGACTATTCGTTTAAAGCTATTGGACTAAATTTTTCTCTCCATTCTTTACCGGTGTTTACCTAAGTCTAATTACCTACATTATATCTCAATATCGAATATCTTCACAATATTATGATCTAGAAATTCTAGAAATACCTGTATCTTATAGAGAAATAATTTAATGTTACCTAAGGAATCTTCCCTTCATTTTATCGGAAATGAAGGAAAACATGTTGTACAAAAATTAAGTAAGTACTTACCTGCGATTCAACCGTGAGTGGTACTTAAATCAGTACGCACTTGGGTAGGGCCAGCAAAATTGTACATTTTGTTCGGTGTTGAGACCCTCGGCCCGTGGGGTCCCAGTGCACGGCAACTTTTCAAGGAGCTGGCGAAAAGGCTGAGAGATTCGACTGGGGACCGTAAAGCTGGCAGCTTCCTCGCTCAACGGATCAGCATAGCGATTCAGCGAGGAAATACTGCCAGCATCTTAGGGACTATGCCTCGGGGACCCAATTTTTTTAATATGTTTTAGTTTAGTTTTATAATTAGATTTTAGTTTGTAGTTTACCTTTAATTTTAATTAGATATATTTTAAGTTAATTTTATATTTAATTTAGGTTTTTCTTGCATTTATAAGGAAGTAAGTTACATGTCATGTTCGTTACTAATATATTATTTGTTTCATTTGAAAAAAGGCATGTCCTTCTCACTTAAATAATTATAACTTTCGTATATAATAACATGGAAAGACATATCTGACCCACGGAATGTTTTACGCATATATATAAATTTAATTTAAGTTAGTTAACGTTTCCTGTGATTCATTATATAATTTTTTTGAAGGGTTGATTTTTGCGTTCATACTTAAATTGTATGTCCCACAACGATATCGCGCAGATCGAAGTCGGAAAATATAGAAAATTTGTTTCTTGCCCTCTATAGATTCGGAATGGTTAACGTTGTTCACTAAATTTGCTACTTTTCTATTGATTTATTTTAATAAAATAACGCTATAAGGTGTGTCAAAAGTAATTTCAAACATATGTGTCTCACTTTTCGTTCTTGAATGTTACTTCACGTAAGTTACCATGTTACTACGTACGAGTAACTAACAAGAACTCAGGGCCGCAAAAGCCTTCATGGCAACACCACACTACGGATTGTCGGAATCACTTCCGATATTTTGTTCACGACAGAATAAAAAATAAAATGAATAAAATGAACTTTATTCTGTAAGTAGGCCGCAATGGCACTTTTACAAGTCAAACCCTACTAGCGTTTCACAGAGGCCACTGCCGAGAAGAAACGCCGAAAGAAACTCGACAGTCAGCCATTTTCTCACAAAAATATGCTTATTACAATGATGATAATACTTAACCTACTTAAGATCAAGAAATCTAAGTATCTATATAAAGCAACACAAAAACAAAGAATAAAATGAGGAAAAAAACAGTTATGTACAGTGTGTAATTCTGCAAGAAAACATTTCGAAACTGTATACCTAAGCATTATCAAATTCTATTTAGGTAAAAAAAATGGAATCCTTTAGACTATAAATTTAGTTATAAATCTTTTGATTTGTTTTCTTGCAAGAACTGTGTCAACTAGATAAGATTAAAAAATACACATATATGAATCTTTACTCTATATGAGTATCTGGTTTGGGCCATGCTGTTCTGTCTGTTAGATAGTCCTCAACCCTGTAATAAGCCTTCGACATTAATGATTTTTTCAAGTACTTTTTAAGAGCTGGAAAAGGTAAATTCAGAACTGCATCAGGTAACTTATTATAAAAACGGACACATTGACCTACAAAAGATTTGTATACTCTACGGACACGAAATTTTTTTGTGGCAATTTTATTTTTATTTCTAGTATTAAAATTATGTATATCAGAATTTTTACAGAAGGAGTCTATGTTCTTAAGGACATAAACAATATTCTCATAGATGTACTGGGACGCTACAGTTAAAATGTTGATTTCTTTAAAGAGTTCTCTTAAAGATTCACGTGAGCCTAGGTTATATATGGAGCGAATGGCTCTTTTTTGTAACACAAAAATTGTCTGTATGTCAGCTGCTTTACCCCAAACCAGGATACCATACGATATAACACTATGAAAATAGCTATGATAAACTAGGCGAGCTGTTTCTACATTGGTAAGTTGCCTGATTTTTCTGATAGCATATGCGGCTGAACTTAATTTACGCGCCATAACGGCTATGTGGGGACTCCATTGTAGATTTTTGTCTAATGTTATACCTAAGAATATTGCTTTATCTACTATTTCTAAGCACTCGTTATTTAAGAGTATACTAGTTTCCACCGGTCTAACATTAGGCAAAGAAAATCTGACACATTTAGTTTTCTTAGCATTAAGTAACAGATTGTTAACGGTAAACCAGTCAAGTACTTTGTCCAGTGTGCCATTAACTCTTCTATAGTCAACTGATTTTCGGTCAACCTTAAAGATTAAAGATGTATCATCCGCGAATAAAACTATATCACAAAGATTACTTACTATAGACGGCAAGTCATTTATATAAACCAAAAATAAAAATGGACCTAAGATAGAGCCCTGAGGCACTCCTAACGTTACTATTGCCCCACTAGACTGGGCTCCATTTACAACAACTGCTTGAGTTCTATTGCTGAGATATGAAGACATAAGAATTAACGCATTAGCAGACAAACCATAATGTTTAAGTTTCAAAACGAGCGTCCCATGATCCACGCAATCGAAAGCTTTAGAAAGGTCACAAAAAATACCTATCGCATCACAGGAATTCTCCCAAATATCGTAAATATGTTTAATAAGCACAGATGCAGCGTCAGTCGTGGAGCGCCCTCTTGTGAAACCGAACTGTTTACTTGTAAGCAGTTTATTTCTATTAAAGTGCATTAGCATATCGTTTATTTTTATCATTAGAATGTCAACAACAAGTGGCCGGTGTGTTTGTCTCGTTAGAGTATTTTACGTTTTGAAAAGTTAATATCCAAGTTAAGAATACAAGTTTATGCAGAATTTATAAATTGTAGATATAGGTAGACTATACGTTCGCTGCTGAAATGAAAAACGAGAAACATTATATAAATTTATTTTGATCTACGTAAGTTCAATTACTGTACACATGTTTTTTAAAAGGTCTATGATACTTGAAATAAATGATTCTTACGTTTAACGAATTAATGTATCCAGTGCTTTCTAACTTCAAAACTCTCCAAATGAATAATTTTTAAGTTTATGTCTACAGCATTTTCGATTCACGAATAATACCGTTTTTCTAGGCTTAAAATTTTCACGTGTGTTACTTTAATTCTGTGCGTTACCAGTTTCACGACTGTTATTGTATAATTTTTGGCGGCCACAACCACTTTGTAAAGGTCCGGATCCCAGACAACGTAGGTACGTAGGAATCCAAATTCCAAACATATAAGTGAAACCGCTCAACCAAGCTCACTGGAGCGCAAACTCTTAGAGTATTCCAGTGTTTAAACCGCCCGCGTGGTTGTGTCGGAGGTTTCCTCTGGACTTTCCCTAGGCCACCCCCCAACCGCGCACTCCTATCGCTTTAATGGGCTCGGCGGGAGATATAATGTAAACACATAAGTATAATTAGGAATCCCTCACCAAATAAAGTCGCTTTCTTTCTTCGTAAAATTGTAAATCGGAATGTACAACGGACAACAACGGACGCGCGACGACATCCCTTGCTTCTGAAATTTAGGTCATTCCAACCGAGCACTTGTGACCGAGTACAGACCCCATGCGATTCTAAAACAGATCTCGACGCGGCTTAGAACTCCTCCTTTGTTATGATTTGAATACACGATATTACCGTATAAAGTATCTTATATCTTTAAACGAGCAATTCTTGTATATCTATTTATTTATTTCGGTGATATCGGAAACGGCCCTAACGATTTTGATGAAATTTGGTATGTGGGGAGTTTTGGGGACCAGCAATCGATCTAGCAGCGGGGAAGCGGGAGACGAGGCACATCAAACACCACCCAAAAGTAGAATACCTAATACTTGATCGAAACTGTGACAAACTTTACGTGCTCGGGATATTTTTTTTCCTAAAGCGGCATAACTTTATGTAGTAGGCATTTATAGTTATACTTGTAGTGCATTACGTTACGCCACGTGAGGGGTCTTCGCAACAAAACAAATTTATATTGCAGGTACATTAGCCGCTTGGTATACCTACCTACGTACTTACTAAGTAGTAGTACCTACTTAGCTATTTTCGGTAGACGTGCCTTCATACCTCGATACTTTAACATTGCGGAGATAAACTAGTTAAGTTTACTTATACATTCAGTTCGTAAAATACAACTAATAACATAAGAGAAATATGTTTTAAAATAGAAAATACAACCTATCTGTATCTATATATACAATACCCCACCCCACCCAATTCACCCGCTTGAGACATGGTCACGAACTAAACTTAAGCTTTTTTTTTTTCGGCTTTGATTATATATTTGTATTTAAGAAGATACTTTTTTATACTTATAGATTCTTTGTAGTCTATGGTTGACTGGTAGAGAATGCTTTGAAGCATTTAAACCGCCATTTGTATACTTCGTTCCAGATTAGATGACGAAAAGTTCTCATACTATTCTATAAGATATATTCGTCACCTAATCTGGAACGAACTATATCTACTTATTATTTGTTTTGTGCAATATAAATACAATTTACCAACTATCCTAGTCTGAAGATTACTAGGTATACACAGAGACAGAGGTGCTAAAATACTGACAAAATATTAGTTTAAGTTATTTGTCCCTTTTACACCAGAAAGAAGGAGTTTGAAGATGACGTTATATTGCAGGAAATTGATCGTATCAACCAGATGTCTGGCGAAAACGAGCCCATTATGAGACCTTACGACGACGATTTGGCCCACTGGATTGCCCGCGACCCTTACTTACGACGCATGTTTGAAAACCCTGTGAAAATGGGCTCTAGACATAAACTGATTCTAGAGCCCATGCACACAGCGGAAGGGAGAGTGAGACCGCCTCAAGTGCTGGCTCCGTCTATTCGTGAAATTACAGAAGTAAAGAAAAGCTTCGAAAAATCTGACAGCTATGATAGAAAATCGTTTGCGCTTACGCCGCTAGATAAAGGATATTTTGAACCAGACCCATACGCCGGGAACCCACGTAAGTAGCTTGTCATGTATTCACATGAAACAATGTTAAAAGCATGAAAATCGGTACCTACGATTGATCTTTAGGACATATGAATCAATTTGACCCGTTGGACGAAAAAAAACACGAAAAAGAGAGGAGTTATGACTTTTTTGTATGGAATTAAAAATGTTCTGAAACCTATCGTGTGTTGCATCAAACGAAAGGGCTTTCTAAGCCGGTTCTGAAAATATATCACATCATTACATTTAAGTCACTTGTCTTAAAATAAAATAAAAATAATTTTCAAAACATACCAAGTTTGGGTTCCTTCACGTATGATACCGTTGGATATTTTTTTATAAAATATACCTGATATGGTACCTAATATCCTCATATCTAATCTCAAGAAAGCAATTTTGAAAATATTTACATTTAATATTTTTTAATAATTTTTCATTATCAAAAAAAAGAGGAGGTTCTCAATTCGTCTGTATGTTTTTTTTGTTGTATGTTTGTTACGCGATTACTTCGCCATTTATGAACAGATCTGGAAAAATATTTCTTTGTTTGAAAGCATATTCTTCCAGATTGGTCCCGTTGTTCTCAAAGTCCACTTTTGATGATGGAATACATGAGGAATTGAGGGAAATCCTCAAAACTTCAAGGAAAAAATATTTTAGCGATTTTATAATATGACGAAGCCATTTTAAGGTCTTAATGTAATGTTAACATAAACATGATTCTGATGATGGAAGCCGGAAGGTAGGCAACGGTATTCCGTAATAAAACAATCTAACTTAGACTATGACTATGACAGTACTGAATTACTTTTACGGTAGTAAAGTTTTGTCATATTCACTCAAAAAAAAACTTTTCTAATAAGTATTGTAAAAATTTGCATGCAAATATTTCTTAGTTATGTACTTGCTCACCAGAGAATATACCTAATGTTCAAATTATATTATTCTGCGAAACAATACATTCTATGAAACGTCTGCCTGCGAAACAAAGTACATCTCTACACAACCACTGTACACAACCACTTTTTAAAAATTTTAACTTATTGTTATTTACTAAAAGGAAACTGAATTAAATTAAGCAAGTCTTAAGTTTAAAAAAAGAGTAGGTACTTGTATTAAAAATAAAAAGTATAGGTAGGTTAACTACTTACTTACCTGTGTTTATAATGTGTACTTAAATATAGCTAGGAAGTAGGTAGTCGAATAGGTATCATATACTAAAAACATAATAGGTACACATCCATTTGTTTTCGTGTTTTAGAGGGAGCTGTATTAAAATCAATTTGCTTCTGATGGTCAAACAGATTACTCCTGTCAGCTCTTGTGTATATCCGAATGAACTAATTCCAGAATAAAATTCCTTTATTTCAATCTTAAGTATTTCGTTAATAAAATGAACAAAGTACAGGTTGGTACAGGTAAATTACTTTCGAGGCGTTTTTGCAGTTGTGTTTGTGTATGGACAAAGTTTAAATGTGTGTAAATTATTTTTTATGTGTGTGTAAATTTAAATGTAGAATCCCTGTAAATATACAAATACATACAAATGCAAAAACGTCTCGAAAGTAATTTACCTGTACCTATTAGGCCACCTAAATCGGTCTCGAATAACAAAGATTGACGTGTGGAATTTGCTACGAGTATTTATGTATGTTGTGTTGTTTATTACTTATTCTAGAAGAAGTCCTTGCGGAAACACCCAGCATCGACGAGCCTTTGGCAGCTATGGTAATGGAGCCACCTCGACAAACTCGCCAAAACCCTATCAGTAAAACTAAGACCCTTGTCACCGAAAACATAGACAAACTGAGGAGTGGACTGTAAGTAAAGGAAAAATATTTATCTAACGTTATCCGTAGATACCTATTTATACGTTTACCTACTTATTATTTTTTAGATAGGTATGAATGCGAGGCCGCTTAACACAACATGAACATGATAATGATCCCAGAATTTTATATCATTAATATTCTAATAGGCATGCAATTATAAATCTACAAAATGAGTACACGCTTGCGAATTTTAGTTTGTTTGACGTTTATTAACCCTTAAATGCACATTATAGGATGCAGCCTAGATAACATAGAATTCGAGATTTGTTCAAATTCAAACTTAAAATGTTAACGATTCGATACAAAAAAGGTGTTACATTGGTTTATAAACGAAAAGCCGGAATTTAAAAAATACGCCGCCTTGTTGTTTAGGACTTGAAAATTGAGGTTTCTGATCGGTGTTTTTGGCGGCCTTATATATCTAGGAAGAAAGTCATTCAATGTATTTCTACACATCATAAATATTGTCTGAGTTCCGGGGCAGGGGTGCACAGATGCTCTGCTCCACAAGGCGATCGGAAAAACGCCGAGAATTGCAATCGCAAACCAGTGCGCAGCTGCTGCGTGATGAGCACCTTACCAAGGCCCCAAAATTTGGAAAGGTATTTTTAATTTTTGGCTTTAGTTATTTTAATAGCAGTTAGATCTAGTTTTATATTCAATTTGTCAGAGTGCTAAGTTCAGTAAAGTATTTCATGTATTTGTCAACACATTTTAAGAATATAGATATCTATTTTTTTTTATATTTACACATTTTGTATGAAGATATTACATTAGAAAGTTTATATCAAGTATTTTTCTCGTTTTTAGTACGTACCTTAAATTTCTAAATATATCACGTTTATATTCAAAAAGAAAAATCATGCATTTAAGGGTTAAGGTAATAAAAAAAGATAATTATTAATTTATAATGCAGTGATCGTACTTTTTGTAGCATTTTTGGTGCGATGACCTCATATGACACACGACAGCGACCTAGGGTTGTCGAAGTGTATAATATGACTGACGTTTAAAATTATGTAATATTATGTTGTTGTTGAAAATGAAACACTATTTTTTTTACTTATTCAGTTGATAATAAAATTTCTTTAATAAAACTATATATACAAATGTGTAACAGAAATTAAAAATTAATAATAAACCTAAAAATTATACACCTAAAAAATATTCAGTTATTTTAATCGTGTATAACATTTATTACTGTAAACCAAAATTCCTCAAATTTTTAGGAGGGTATGCTGACGTTTAGTTTAGTTTAGTTTAGTTTAGTTTATTATATCTCATTATACAAGTTTCATATAATACAACACTGTTTATACTACTAGTCATATAGTGATCGTTTTACAAAATATAATTATAATTGGGCAATACAGTTTGCAGCATATATACAAAATATATAGCTACATTTAATAAAGAAATAACAATATTGATTAAACACAGAACAAATTCATTACAATGTCAATTTAAATTATAATATTAGGAATAAAAAAACAATAAAATAAAGGTACTAAAGAAGTACCTATCAATTAATTAAAAATAACTATGTCAATCTTAATACTAATAATAATAATAAAAAATGTGGTATCAGTTGAGTACCTATCAATTCGATATCAACAATGTCAAAATCATAATAAAAATAAAATAAGTTAGTCTAATAGTAGTCCAGTCAAAGAAGTATCCTCTTATTTAATTATGTCAATATATTCTTTTACTGAGTAAAGTGACTTTTCTAATAAAAGGTTCTTCAGTCTCCGTTTAAAAGTGGCTTCACATTTTTCTATTTTAATGTCAGCAGGTAGGTGCTCATAGTATGTCGGCCCAATAACTCGAGCGTTTTTGGCGTGCAGTACTGTGCGACGCGGTACTGTCCGCAGCCTACCCGTGCTGCGAAGACACTTACCCGTCACTTCCACTCGCTCAAATTGTGGCAGACGCTCTCGTGTGAACATGATTACTTCAAAGAGATACTGGGAGTAATGCGTCATGATTCGATGCTCAACAAATAGTGCTTTGCAGGACTGCCTCTGATTTAGGCCAAGTATGGTCCGCAAAGCTCGTTTTTGCATGCGCATCACTCTCCCAGCATCAGTTGAGTTTCCCCATAAGACTACGCCATAACTCATAAGCGAGTGGAAGTGAGAAAAGTATACTTGTCTCAGCGCATCACGGGAAAGCAGCGGCTTTAACTTGCGTAATGCAAATACTGCACTGCCCAACCTACTACACAGCAGGTCTACATGGTGCTTCCAATTTAATGCAGGGTCTAATGTGAAACCTAGGAATTTGCAATTTTCGGTCATGGGTATAGGGCTTCGGATGATTACGTTTGGAACACACCTACTAGAAAACATCATAATGTTGGATTTGCTGACGTTTAGTATCAACCCATTTGCCGAAAACCATCGCTGAAGTTGGTCACACACAGTGATGATTTTTTCGTTTAAGTTGTTATATGTGCGCGCACCAACTACCACTGTTGTGTCATCAGCAAATAGAGTGATTTGACCTTCGGTAATGGCAGATGGTAAATCGTTTATGTACGCTAAAAATAGGGTATTTCCCAACGCCGAACCCTGTGGAATCCCGGCCGTCACGCTGCCTCTCCCCGATCTCATTCGTTTTCCACCTGATATTACCTCAACAGTTTGGGTTCTGTTTTCTAGGAACGATTTCATGAGATCTATGCCATTCCCTCGTAGGCCATAACGCTGTAGCTTTTTAATTAGTAGGTCGTGGCTAATGACGTCAAATGCTTTTGACAGATCGCAAAATATGCCTGCTATTTTGGATTTGTTGTCAATGCCTGTAGTTATATTGTCAATCATGTCATAGGCTGCTGTTGTGGTGGACTTGTTCTTTCTGTAAGCAAACTGTCTGTCGGTCAGTAGGTCATTTTCGAAGTGCTTCATTAATAGTTGGGATAAAATAGACTCGATGATTTTGGAGATGTTAGGCACTATTGATATGGGTCTATAGTTATCAACTGATGTTTTTTCGCCCTTACTCTTGTACACTGGGCACACTCTCGTGCACTTGAGTATGTCAGGGTAAACACCAGTTGAAAACATCTCATTGATTAGAGTAACTTAACATCTCCGAAAAAATCGGCCAAATAGAGATAATTATGTTTACAGAGATGTCGTAAATGTCGAGGGTGGTTCTACTTTTCATTAATTGTTTAAGGACTCGGTCAAGGTCAGCGCGCGTGATAATTGGTAACTCCACGGTGGAAATATTTGTGGTCTGTAAATGTTCAGTTAGATATCGCATCACAAGTTGTTCATTTACCCCCACATTCAATTTCGATGCAATACTCAAAAAATGCGAATTCAGGTGATCAGGTATTTCCTTTTTTGGGATTGGTTTGATGTTGTCGTTCAAGGTTATTTCTTTCCTACTCTGCGAAGGTGATACTTCTTCATTAATAATTTTCCAGATTTCTTTTGAAGGATTTCGGCTTTCAAGCAATCTTTTTTGGGTGTAGTCCTGCCTGGCTTCTAAGACTTTGCGTTTAATTAAATCTGAATAATAATTAATGTGTCGGGAAATACTGTCATCATCTGGGTAACGGACGGAACTATGCTCACTTAACAGTTTCTCTATTGTGTTTAATCAGTTAATAATTATTACTTATTTTCGCACTCAAAATCAACGTAACTGCAGGGGCGTATTTACCCTAGGGCCAAGGGGGCCATGGCCCAGGGCGGCAGGCTGAGAGGGGCGCCCGTCTCAGCCTTATTTGTGGGCGCCTTGTCTTGTCACCTACACAATTCTAGTAACAAATCTAGCCAGTAGTCTCCAGGCCAATATAAAACAAAAATATCAAATGCCACACTTGCGAGGCGCGGCACATTCGCTACCTCCTCGGCAATCGCAAAGTGTGATGTAGTTCTGGTTTTATAGTACCTAACCTATATGCTGTATGGATCAGTTAAGATAAGTAGTGTTAATCCAAATTTGCAAAATGACTTTTAGAAAATTAAGTGAAAAAGGTCCCAAAATTTTGCTTAACAAATTTGGATTAACACTAGATAGCCTAACTCAGCGGTCGGCAACAGGCAGCCCGCGGGCCGTATGCGGGCATGCACCTTCGAAAGTGAAAAGACAGACCAAAGGGTTTATCTATTTATCGATCGGTCAAAATAATACGATGGGACAAATCATAATTTTTTTCAACAATTTCGCACTCGTCGCGTTTGCGTTAGAGCGGTTAGAGAGTATGAAGTGTTTTCCACACCTGCATCTTAATGTTCAAAAAATTTCGCGCTCGCTACGCTCGCGTTTGCATCTTCATAACTTGACGCGTATGAAGTATTTTCTAGACCAACATCATAAATTTCGCAATTTTTCGCGCTCGCTACGCTCGCGTTTTCATTGCGATACGTTATGACCTGATACGTACCTATAGAGTATATGCCGCCTTTGCATCATAGTGTTCGATAAATTGCGGGCTCGCGTTTACATCTACATGACTTGATGCGTATGAAGTAAGTATTTTCCGCACCTGCATCCTAAAGTTCGAAAAAATTCGCGCTCGCTGCGCTCGCATTTTCTTCTAGATGGGTTATGATCACTTATAACTTGATGCGTATGAAGTATTTGCCGCATTTGTATCAGTGTTCGAAAAATTTCGCGCTCGCTGCGCTCGCGTTTGCATCTAAGTATGTTATGACTCTATGACCATTTTTTTAAACGCCATTTTTTTTTATTTTGATAAACGCTGAAAACAGTTTTCTTCTATTTTAATTCTTAGCGAATTTTCGAGTATCTCTCTTATAAATATTTTTTTTCCAATATAAACTTTCCACCTGTGTATAATTCAAAATGGGCGACGGAGCAGTTGGTTCCTATCAAAATATAAAGCTATTTTAGGGGGATATTTTTTAGGGTTCTATGGGGCGGCAAATCTAACTGGCCCAGGGCGCCAAATCTTTAAATACGCCTCTGCGTAACTGTTCTTAGCACTTGACGGGACGTCAGTGAAGAAACAACATGACTTCTATATTTATGCACTGAGATTACCTACGCATTATACTGTCTATGCTAATATATAGTTAGTACATATCAATTCCTAATCATAAATATGAACTATGTAAGGATTTAAATATTGCAACTGTGTTACATTTTCTCATATACAGGGTGTACAATCCAAATGGGTCAGTATGGTGAAGTCGGAAACTATGAGAGATAGCGAGATCTGTTCTTAGGAACCATGACGTCGATTTTAGATTTAATAATAATTACATTCAAACTTTTTTATTAACTCTCATACATAACCGGGAATCGAACCTGGTCAAAATCAATGTGTATAAATTCTGCAAGTCGCAAGAACCACAACACTAATGGAATCTTGTTTACTAGAATAAATTATTGTTTATAGTTTGAATGTAATTATTATTAAATCTAATCGACGTCATGGTTCCTAAGAACAGATCTCGCTATCTCTCATAGTTTCCGACTTCACCATACTGACCCATTTGGATTGTACACCCGGTATAGTAAATTAATCCTTCATTTCATTATGCATATTGGGTTGAGCTTTACATGTTCAGAGAATATTTTCTGTATTTTCGACTTGTTTAATACGCTATTTTATTTTTGATTTTATTTGATTCTTGGTTCAAACTTTCAAACGATTTAATATTGGGCACTACTGACAACCCTAGTACTGCACCAAAACTGCTACAAAAAGTACGATCACTGTAATGAGTAAATATTGTTCTCATTTCTTGTGATTTCACAATCAAAAACATGCTTGGTCATTATATATCGCATAAATATCGTTTATCTACACACATATCATAAATCCTCTAAAATGCTATCAGAAACCGTGGGCAATTACCAGCATTATTAGTTATTACAATCAATGTATTTATGAAAATTTTCTTATCTGTGGCAGAAGCTTAGAGCAGTAACATAATTATCAGGAGCCGTACGTTTCATGCCGATCACATCAATTTGACGTCACGCTGCATCCTATATGCAGCCTGACAAAGGAAAGGATATCACGTTACAAGTAGGTATTAATTATGCCACGTGTGAATAGATTAATTTTAAAGTCATTTGTACATGATTAAAATGATTGACGACTAATGATTAATAATTACAATAAAACTCTTTGGGATCAGAGTGACGTGACGTCATCGGCATGAAAAGTCGGGCCCTGATAATTATAAATATCTGGGCGATCGAGCTTTGCTCGGCGTTTTCCCTGGCATGAGACCTAGCTAGATGGATTGCTCATCCCCGAAAACCCCCACATACCAAATTTCATCAAAATCGTTAGAGCCGTTTCCGAGATCTCCGTAGTAAATAAATAAATAAGTAAATATACAAGAATTGCTCGTTTAAAGATATAAGATAAGATACACACACACACTGCGTACACTGCTCAATTCTCACGATTAATTGTTTGTTACATAAAAGATAAAACAATCAAATTTGGAACATCATAAATAGTAGATTGTTAACCAAGGGCTGAAAGCCACCCATTCGTGCCGAGATATTTTGGCGCTCGAACGAAGTGAGAGCGCCAATAGTTCGAGGCTGAAATGGGTGGTTTCACCCGAGTTAAACACTCTGCTTTTCATTTCGAATACGAGGAAAGTAAAATATTTAAAAATAAATAAATATTTGTGGACAAACTTACACAAATCGACCTAGTCCCAAACCAAGCAAAGCTTGTACTAACGCGACGATATACATATATGGATAAATGCATACTTGAATACATAGAAAACACCCACAACAATTATACGTGTTCATCACACAAATAAATGCCCTGACCAGGAATCGAACCCGGGACCTCCAGCTTCGTAGGCAAAAAAATCAAATATGCACATTTTCGTTTCATTTTTCACAATGTAAAACAATATTGACATGGTCTAAAAATTAGGAACTGTGTTATTTGCAAAGCGAAATACTTCAATTGGTATTCAATAACAATATGCACAAACATTTTCTGAATCAGTGAAAAAAACGTGTTGGCGGGAACTGTTGACTGACGTTAACGGTGTTTGTGTATGGAGACCATTTTATTTCATTTATTTTTAATAAAAAAATAATCGGCTTAGACTAATTAGACTCGACATCAAATAATAATACCTACTGAACGAGATGGTCATATACAACTTTATATAAGAGCGACAGAGAGAGACATATGATTTATTGTCCTTGTAATCGTTTCCCTTATTTTATCTGCCACAAACTATTGATATTAATTTCGACTGTGGCATAAAAAAACAAACAAACAAATTAAGTAGCAGTAAGCAGTCAGGCATCTGAACAAGTACGAGTATAGGATCTCTGTAGAATCTGTACTATGTGGCTGTATAGGTTAGTGCTGTTGCCCAATTTAACTCCGATTCACCATACAATTTATTTTAATACTTTTATGCTCTAGAGCAGAAATGGACCACTTTCAGCACGCTACTTAGATGAACAATGACCCACTTTCAGAGTATGAGAAATGAAAAAATTGTTGTCTTAATACACACCTCGCAAAAATCCTAACTTTCGCATTTATAATATTATAGTAGGATAATAAATAAATAATATATGTTCTATCTTTGTTTTGATTTATTTCTGATTTCAATTTGTACCTAGGATTGTACCTCTAAATATGTTACCGGTACGAGTAGCACTGGTAGCAATGCAGGTCATTTGCCTTCGGCTTCTGAACCCATCTTAGACTCATAATATGTGTGTAGATAAAGTAATGTATGCAACTGTACATATTTAGGCATTAAAACACTCGTGTGATCTTATTATGAAATACCACACACCACCCTTATATGAATACTCTCATTATGTACCAGTTGTATAAACTACTATAATACATATGCGTAATTAATCATAGTGTAATAATAGTTAGGTTGTATGACAAGGGTCTAAAGTAAGCCACGAGATGGATATTTTCCCCCAACGAAGTGAAGGAATTCGTTTATTTAATTTTTTATTATTGTTTAAGTTCCATCTGACCCTATAGTTACACTCGAGTACTTTAATTGTTGAGCCATTTAGAGCTGTGTTTATACTGGACCTTATAGTTGCCATGAACGGTCCATTATAAATTGAGCTCTAAATGGCTTATCAATCAAAGTCCCCGAGTGTACATACTATAAACTTTACCTTCGAAATCTATCAGTACTTAAATTTAATACATACAATTCGTAGCGCTACGCTCGTACGTAGCTACTTACTTATTCCACTTTAATTGTTGAGCCATTTAGAGCTGTGTTTATACTGGACCTTATAGTTGCCATGAACGGTCCATTATAAATTGAGCTCTAAATGGCTTATCAATCAAAGTCCCCGAGTGTACATACTATAAACTTTACCTTCGAAATCTATCAGTACTTAAATTTAATACATACAATTCGTAGCGCTACGCTCGTACGTAGCTACTTACTTATTCCGTGCCCTAGGTAGAAGCGGCTAGTGGGTTTCTGGTAACTACTGAAATTGTTACGATAATCAAAGAACTACCTACGAGTATATAAAAAAAAGTTAATTTATTGCCGCCAAAAAATAAAAATACACAAAAAATACAAACATTAAAAGAAGTTAAGAAAAGTACTAAACAGTCTTAACACACCCACTGGGTTTCTCACACTTCAATCGTTTTGCGTTTCTATTATATGTATGAAATAATTAGTACTAGTTAATGCCCGCGACTTCGATATTTACTTATATCAGGCGTTCACCTAGACATCGCTCTTTCATACAAACTTCCACCCCCTTAAGGGATGATTTCCGGGATAAAAAGTATCCTATGTCCTTCCCCGAGACTCAATACATCTCCACACCAAATTTCATGTAAATCGGTTCAGCGGTTTAAGCGTGAAGAGGTAACAGATTGATAGACAGACACACTTTCGCATTTATAATATTATAAATAGTATGAATTACATGCTCATTAGCTTCATCATTACTCCTTACTCTTCTTTAATTTTATCATTGCTAGGTTTTACTACCTACCTAGGTACCCATTTTCGAAAGTGAAACGCATCCAGCCAACCCTACGGATCCGACCTGGGGGATTTTGTGGATTTTTTTATATAATAAATTCTTTATTTGAAGGCAAGAAGCAACTAGAAAAAAATCCAATAAATGAGTTAATAATAAAATAGAATAAAACTGCATAGCAATGATACTCTCGCGTCGGCAAACATACCTTTCGCACTGCAGATACGTGGTAATTTCAACAAGATGTGAAAGGCATTATTGTAGGTATAGTGCGCGCCATCCAAGAAGGCGCGCCCCTCCACAGCCCAAGTACAACTGCGCACAGATTAGTATGGGATTCGCCGTGGAGGGACGCGTCGTCGTGGATGGCGCGATATATGATTCTTATGGTTTGGTTTAAGAATTTATTTCTCTAAAAGAATACAATAATTCACTTATCAAGAGAAATACATAGCATGCCTTATAAAATAAAATATCTTAACATAGTGTACGAATGTAAAGAATGCATTTCAAATAGACATTTTTTTTTAAGTATCACAAAAAATGTGGGTACAGTAGGTACAAACATCATTATTAGTCCCTCGCATAGTGACTCGTGCGCCGATAAGCCAAGCGCTGCAATTGCAGGATTTTATTACGTGTCGAGTTTCAATCGCTATGTTGATAGCAACTGTGATAGTAATGCATTATTATTTTATTTTGGAAACAACTGTTACTTTTATGGCAATGTTTATTTATTTTTATTTTTTATTATGAATCTGTAGATTTTAACATAGAAAATGTTTTTTTTTTATTTTTTCTTCTCTATACTATATGATTGCTTAAAATTTTCTCGATAGAAAAGAAATCCAGAGTTGAGTTTATATTTTCCTTTTTTTACGCAGCCTACTAAAACAACGCATTATTAAAGACACGACTAAGTTAATATGATGGTATTTTACCTCATCTAGGTACTGACAAGAGGAAATTTAATAAATCTGCACACAGTCAGATATTTATCGAGATTTGTCTAAAAAAGCCATTCCCAGAGAGTATTACATCCCTTTTTGTCGTGAACGAAAAACATACGCGCGTCGCTTTCAATCAATATATCGCCTTAAATATTAAAAATTGGCTTTACGAGCTAGTGATGTGAAAAAACTATGTAGGTACCCAAGACATATTTTGAAATACAAATGTAAAAACGTGTCATGAAAATTATATACTTACCTACTTGTAATATGATATCACCGAGTATAGATAACCTTTTAATTAAGTTTTGTGTTGTAGTTATTAAAAACTTGTATTGTGAGCAAGACTTGTAGTGATCTCTGATGTTGACAGGGTAGACAGTGAAGTGTTAATTACAGGGCTAATAAGGACTACCGATTACCTGTCTCCTTACTGCCTACTAACCTGCGCTGGTTGAAAATACACTATCCTGTTGAGGATGAGGAGAGGTGACACTGAAATAAATTTTATCAATCATTTAGAGAATACCCGCCACCCCGATACCCTTTTCACGCATGGAATTATTCCGTTTGCCGGTTAATAATTTGACTGGAAAAAAAAATTACCTACCTAGGTACATTTTATACCTAGCTGTTTTTTATTTTACAAATTGGCCAAGTTTTTTTTAGATAAAGGCAAGGTACTTATGCAGTTATTTAGGTAGGTATATTTATGTAAATTTAAAAAGTTTTTACGCTTAGTAAGTGGCAATTATTCTAGTATTATTCTTTGTTCGATTTCGGTCCCAGAGAAGTAGTAGGTACAAGTTTACCAAAGTTATTGTTATACTTCGTTTTTATTCTGTGTTCTACGCAATATGGCTATCGAAATATTAGTTTACCAACAAAAATCTCGTCGGTAGCAATACACGCGCGTGAATACGATCATAGTTGTGTATAAAAGGTTCAGGTGCCTATTTCAGACTATGTATGTTACCATAGGTACCCATGGTCAAAAGATTTTTAGAGGATTATTTAATCAATTACTTCTGGGTGAGCTCGCTTCATCGTCGGCCTCATCTTTGCCCCCTGGCTAGATGCTGGCCAAGAGCGATCCCATTTTTAATAATAAAAAAATAGGTTAAAATTAATGCCTCATTTTCAACAAATATAGAATGGAATAAAGTTAATTAAAAAATGACTACATTTTATGCGGTTTTACAGTGATCGTTTTCAATTAAAAATAAACTGGCGGCGAGCACAAAGGACCATTATTATATTATCATTCTCGTATCCGCAATCTCATACCTGTCCCGTCGCCATTGTTAGTGCCACTTATAGTTCTCTCTTTAATCTAGCAAATAAAACAATACAACCTCAAGCAAGGCGGGCACTTTAGTGAAAGTGCTTTCAACAATAGCTACTCTAGAATCCACGTGAATAAAAAGTTGAATTCTAAAAATAGTTTCCATATATTTCATTACATGTCGAAGTTAGGCCAGGGAGACGATTTTTGCTCGAGATCTTTCAAAATACTATGATGTTTTGACAGATGTCGAGTGAAAATTCGAGCGTTCGAAACTCAAAAATCGGGCCACTGGACTTTACGGTGGATCATAATTTCATCACTGCCATAATCGAAAGAAAATTTTCTGTTTTATTTATTAAATTCATTTATAATCTTTTTTCAGCGTCATTGTTCAACTAACACAATTTAACGCTTTAAAATTTTTGCTTACATATTTATGATTTTATTTAAGTGGGCGTTGTAGATATCATATCATCGTAGAAATCACATACCCATTAGAGACTAGAGTCTTAATAGGTGTCATTTGTCTCATAGCATTTGCATCCTTAGTGATATGTAGCGTTCACGGATGAAAGTAGAGTTTGTTGATGTATTGTAACATTGCAGCAACGGGCACGAAGACGGTTTGATGGCAGCGAAGGGTAGGGAGCACATCCACGTGCTGGAATCCTCCAACGACCCCACGGACCCGCTGTTGCTGGCGGCGGTCGGCGGCGCCATCGCGGCTGCTCTTAGCCTTACCATATTCGGATTCACCTTTGCGTGGTATACGTGAGTGTTACACTGTTACTCGTTATAACTACTTAGTGGGAAACAAGGTCTGACAATCCGGATCGTGACAAAAATGACTTCAACGTTTTTGCCGTTTAGATGAGAAACCTTTGGCCAAAATTAAAATAAAATAAAAACTGCACACCTAACCCCTTAAATTTAACAAACCTACAGTTTTCGGCAAGGTGAAAACGTATCATAATCGGGATCATCAATACAAAATATTGCGTGTCGTAATACCGCATGTTTAACATCTAAAAGCAAAGCATTAAATAAGAACCAATTTATGAGCAAATGTGTTGAAAAATAATCATAAA
The DNA here is from genome assembly GCA_951800055.1 of Cenopis cana. NCBI lineage: Eukaryota > Metazoa > Arthropoda > Insecta > Lepidoptera > Tortricidae > Cenopis > Cenopis cana. The sequence goes on along the minus strand of OX637471.1, from coordinate 38,298,436 downwards.
TCGCTACCCAGCACACAATGAAGCACTTCTTACTCGTACAATGGCATGATCTGTTCGCACAGGTTGGCCAAAAAAGCGAAAGCTGCCGCTGACGTAGACTACCCCGCGTACGGAGTGACGGGACCCACGGTGGACTCGTCGGGAGATAGGAAACTCGCACACTCGGCGCACATGTACCATTACCAGCACCAGAAGCAGCAAATCATAGCGATGGAAAGGTAAATTAGATAGGTTGCGTTTACTTCTAAAAGTGCTCTAATAAATTCTCGCCATTTACTTACCTATCTTTTCTAATAGGTACCTACGACTCTTTACGGAATTTTGCGCCTCTTCGTGATTAGAGCGACTGCTTCTTAGTTGGAAGGGATATTAAAACAAGATACGACAACTAAGTACATAGAGACACGGTCTTCGGCGTAAAACTCCACGGTTAATTTGCTGTGCGTATCGTCATTAATGTACGAGACGCCTTAAACTTAAAGCACAAGCTTTAAGTTTTGGGGAATGTTTCCCCAAAATTTTGTCGCGCTTAGATTTGTATATAAATAAATTAAATACTAACTAATCTCTTTACGAAAGATTTGTGAATTTATTTATACCACCTGTGGTTTAGAATCACTACCACGTTTTAAGTTGAAAACAGCATTACCTTAAGATTGATTTTGATATATAGATACCTAGTGCGTGTCAACTGTGGATGGGCGCTTTCGTGTATGACACGCAGTAAATACTTGGTATTTAAATGTTCTAAATACAAGACATTCAAAAGTTCAAATTTTAATGAAATTTTAAAGCATTAACGTATTTTAAAATATATTCACAAGAGCTTTAGTGTTTCAAAAACGATCATCTGGCGTAGCTTGTTAGTTAACTACTTAGTTGATTTAGGACTGTTTAGGACGATGGGTGTGTTGCCAACGCACGGTGTAAGGGAGGGACTTTTTAACTCAATCATCTGCCTTCGTTTTCGATCAATGATTTCTGCAGTTAATTTATTTTATACATGTCCTGATGAATATAATATAAAGGAAAGGTTTTGTTATTGTAGTAGGATAGACTTGGAGCAACGGCTCGGCTCGGTGTCGGACCCCGAGTCTGAGGAGGAGAACGAGGAGGGCGACTACACCGTGTACGAGTGCCCCGGTTTTGCCACGGTAACCGTCTTTCGACTAATAATGCTTCATTCACTAACTATTGTAGCTTATGCAACTGTTACATAGTGAGGGTTATCCTATTATGAAACTTCGCCTACGGCTCGTTTCATAAACCAACACTCGTGTTTTAAGACCTAATTATGTATATCTACAGTTGCATACACCACTTTACATCCCATAGAAAGTTGTCAAACTTTCCATACCTACACCACAATCATATTTTAACGAAGACCGCATACGAAAATAGACTAAAAATATAGGCATTGTATTTTAAGAGGGCGTGAGTTTGCAATTAACCATCCCGCTCTCTACAGAAGCTCAGCGCGTACTTTTCGTAAATATTGATGTTTAATCTAAACGTGTTACATTTATAAGGATATAATCTTTTTTCTCAGGTTTTAGAGCTTATCATTTTACAACTATCATTGTTAAAGATGGGGCGGTTTTAAAGATCCAACCTAAAACATCGAAAAAAAAGGGTTACGTTTGAAAAATAAAAGTATCGAGAAATTTTTTGCATGTCGTGTTTTCACTTTTAGCATACTGGAGGAAAATACTTCAAGATTAATATACTGAAAGGACAGATATATAATCAGTAATTACCATAGATAGATGTCGATAAACATAGGCAAATTTGCATATGTGGGCTCTTAAGATTAGTAATTCAGAGATTATCTTACCTCATGCCTCAGTTTAATCGAACGTGATTCTTACATTGTCACGCGTAAAATAAGCCATATTTTATAGTACTTTTATCTCACGAGCGCGGATTGGCTATAGTTGTAGTTGTGACACGACTCACACGACACATACGAACACATAGACAACGTGAACTCATAGCTTCTACACTGACGCACACATAGACAATGTGAATGTATAGCTCAACACTCAACTGGCTCACCCGCGCTCGTGAGATAAAAGTACTCTGCGTATTATTTTCACGGCTATCCTACGTTTCTTTTGGTTACGTATACTTAAGAGGTTGTTGGAGTATTTAAAATATTTGGTTGTTAGAGGTTGTTGGAGTATGCAAGTCGTGTCTCCTACGAAACTCTAAGGCCAATAAATTGTGTCTTGTTGCTTGCGTTCATTTGACAAAAGTAACATCAGTAATATATTGTTACGCAGACTGGCGATATGGAGGTGAAGAATCCTCTGTTCTCCGACGAGCCCACCCCGGCCACTCCCGGCAAGTGTGAGGTGGTGAAGCTCCAACCCAAGGACTAACTGCCAACCGAAAACTCTGCCTTCTACAACCACTGTTTCTTCCTTTATTCATCCATTTTCTCTAGCTAGGTATACGGCTTTTTAATTTGACTGTTTGAATTTGATTTTACTTAATAGCTATTTGGTTTGCGTTCAGTTTAGAGACGGACGCCGAAGCCACGCTTCTGAAGGCTGCGAAACCGTCGCGTCGTCCTGCCTCCTAGCAATCTATCAAACTACTTCCAAATTGTACCTATACATCCATATTAATATTATAAATGCGAAAGTATGTCTATCTGTCTGTATGTATGCCTGTCTGTCTGTCTATATGTATGTCTGTTACCTCTACGCTTAAACCAGTAAACCGATATATATATATATATATATGAAATCTGGTATGGAGATAGTTTGAATCCCGGGGAAGGACATAGGATACTTTATATCCTGGAAAACATTCCTTAAGGGGGTGGAAGTTTGTTGGAAGAGTGATAACTAGATATGCGCCTGAAATAAATGAATAGCAATTAAGTTTTAAAGCGATGAGCGAGTACTACACGGACGAAGTTGCAGGCGAAAGCCACATACATGTTTGACGAAACGTAATACTTCCTTGATGGCTAAATTATATTATTTCCTAGATTATCTGCTTAATATGTTATACAGATGGCTTCCAAAAGTGGAAATAGGTACCTTAAAATTGCACTCATACTCATTTGTCAGATCTTTTAACACCTATCTAAATAAGAATAATAGACATGTAGTATCTATGTTGTACTTACTCACATATCTGCTAGGTACCAAGATATGAAAGCGATGGTTCAGGTTTCATAAGTGAATTACTTTTTTATGGTTCCTGGAATATATTCCGGTGATTAGGGTAACCGTATCAATATATTGATCATACTTACACAAATATGGTAGTAATAGATCATCAACTCATGATAAATATGTATTACACACAATTTGACGTACCTATCTGCCGCATAAAATTATTTACACATATATAAAATCGGTGTTACTCAATGTGGCAAAAGTAGGTATACTTAGGTAATTATAATAGATTAATTAAGTAAGTGTATCAAAATCAAAACAGAGTTTCTGCCTGTCCCCATGACCCTATATCATAGTACCTATTTCTTCCTAAGTATAATGATCTTACACAGAGTGGTACTTATTAACATAATGCTGTTTCCAGGCATTGGGCATTGTACATTCGGATTCACTAATAAGTATTTTTTACCATTATCACTGTGTCAAATCAAAACACAACTAGTACGTATACCTACTCTACGGGAGTATTAGATATTAATATACCTACTTGTCACCTCCTTAGTATTGACGACTACCTATCAGCTAGTGGCGTGGCGTCTAAGATTGGTAAGCATGTTCTGGCGTTGCACATCCACATCCAGTTGGCTAAATGTCCAATACTCCGTGCTTTTGAGGTTTCAAGAATATTATATGTCATTCGCATTATGTCCGGACCATTTGTCCAACCTAATGCAGTAATTAATGCCATCCTGGGATAGAATCAGTTTGGATAGAACCTTAATCTTAAAAGCAAACAATACATTAACATATATTATATCTTCAAACGAGCTATTCTTGTATATATATCTATAAATATATATATAATATCTGGACGGCCGAGCTTTGCTCGGCGTTTTCCCGGGCATGAGACCTAGCTAGATCGATTGCTCGTCCCCGAAAACCCCCACATAGGTACCAAACAACATCAAAATCGTTAGAGCCGTTTCCGAGATCCCCGAATTAAATATATATAGAAATATAGATATATACAAGAATTGCTCGATTAAAGATATAAGATTTATTTATTTCGCGGATCTCGGAAACTGCTCTGACGATTTTGATGAAATTGGGTACGTGGGGGTTTTCGGGGACGAGCAATCTATCTAGCAAGGTCTCATGCACAGGAAAATGCCGAGCACGCTCGGTCGCCCAGATATTGAGTATACTTATAAAAGTACCGAAAATAATTAAACTACATTAACTAACACTAAACATTAAAAATTACTGTTCAAATAGGGCCTCCTTGGTATAACACGGGAACTTGGGAACAGTATATTGTTCCCATCACGCAGGCAGCATTCCGCTGGATTGCGACAGCAATTCCTGCGCGAGAAATCTGCGCGAGGGCCGCCTGTTGTGTATCCCTTTAACCGTTTGCTGAAGGTCTTGTGGGAGCCCCCGTGCGTCTTTAATCCACGGGCCAAGTGTTTCGACGCCGGATGCGACAATCGCGTCGAGACAGTTTTATTTGCCCGTTTTGAAACTTTCGCGAGCGGAGCGTCCGTTGCCGCCCCGGCGCGTCTTCTGCTAGTGGCTCGCAGCCCTCGAAGGCAGGCCGCCGCCAACTTATCGAGGCAAGTGGCGTCCCACAACAGCGCACATTATTGGTACTTCTTAAATGTATGTAGGTGTTTAATAGTTATTTGTTATACAAGGGTGCAAAGTTGTATTTTAACCGCGAGTGTGGAATTGGAACACGAGCTAGCGAATGGATTCTAGGGTTGAACCACGAGCTAGCGAATGGTTTCTATGGTTGAACCACGAGCGAAGCGAGTGGTTCGAAAATAGAATCCTGAGCGAAGCGAGTGGTTCAAAATTAGAATCCTGAGCATAGCGAGTGTTGCTACACACGAGACGTAAAATAACTTCGCAGCCGTGTGTAACACAAATCTTTTCACCTCACTAAAGCGAGGAAATAGAAACAGGAAAAAACAAAAGTAATGACGATTTTTTGAAAAAACAATTTTTTTGCTTAAAATTCAAAATAGGTAATTATAATTTTTTTTTTAATTCAAAATACTAGACTGATTTTTTTCACACCACCTGAAAAAAAAATCAGATGGGCGAAAATTGTCCTGGCTGTTTTGTGTCCACCCACACTAACCGATATCGGATCCGATACGAATCTGACCGATATCGGATCGGATAGTGTGAGCACTTAGCAGTTTTCCATACATTTTTATTGGTAACGAATCCTACGCCGATATTGTATCGGATAGTGGGAACACGGCCTTACATGTTATTATGTTAAAAAAGTAACTAGGAACACGTTCGGATTTCAAAATTACTTTGCAGTTTGCACACATGTGGATAAAATGCAGTTTTGCTATCTGTTTTTAAAGAATAAAAAAGGGCTTTCCGAGCTAGTGAGGTGAAAAAGCTTTTTCACGTCTCTTGCTCCTAAAGTTTAATTTTATGCTTCGTAGACAGTGCCTAAAATACAATTTTATGCTTTAGAGCATAAAGTTAAATCTTCGTCGAAGAACTCGAAGACTTGGTTAACAATCTACTATTGTAAATTAAAAATATCTCCTTTAAAAGAAAGTAGCTAAAGTAGCTCACGGTTTTATCCGATTTAGGAGATTGGTCGTTCGGGGAACTGGGGCATATACACCTAGTGACCGGGCATGCAAACAATTGCGCGTTCCATGGAAATGGACATTAAAAGAAATGTACTTATACCTACGAGGCGATCACTTTGACCCAGAATTTAGGCTTATTAAAATTCGATACCTACCTACTCGGGTAAGTCGAACGCCGGTACTCACTCCTCAGGTAAGTAGAGGGGTGGGTACCTACTCACCCCGTACGCACGAGGTACTCAACCCTCAGGTAAGTATCGTGTTCTAAAGACGCAACGCCGCTGTACACGTAACAAACCTCACGAGTGCATTGGTTACGAAACTTTTTCAAATAGGCTTCGGTCGGCCTAAAATGCATCACTTGGTGTAATCGACAGCTAGTTTGTTTTTATATATTTTTAATATTGTAATCTTTAATAATCTTTACAATAAATATAACTATATATATACACTGTAGATATATTATCTATATTTTAAACTAAAGGAACGGCATCAAGTCTGTCGTTTAAAATCCAGGTTGAATCGTACATTAAGCCCTTTTTGTATCGCTGTCTACAGTTATTAAAATTAAAACAATTGAATACTATAAACATAGTAAAAACATATTTATTAATAGTGACCGGACCGTTGATGGCAATTAGGTATTTATTATATAATTATTAAGGATAATAAGTCACATTTTATAACAAGGTGACTGATGGATAGTTAACCATCAAAATATATAAAAGTTAAAAAATAAATTGAATGGTATTTGCCTATTTTAAAACGCATTATTTCATAAGCAAAATAGTAATTTACTTTTTTCTCGTGCAACGGTTTGTGCAAGCTAGTCACGAACTACGCAACCCTCGTACTATGGGTACTAGGCGATGATATCTAACTACTTACATATGAGCGAATATCAACATATAAATAATTTATGAATTAATCAATCAATCATAAAGAGGTGGCAGCGACTCGACTTTTCCATACATTATGTTATGTTCAAAGTGCTACCAACTGTCCGAATCGTACCTATATATTATTACTGCCATAAGTTAATCTCTTTCTCTAGACGATAATAAAATTACTTTATCTTTTTTATACTTTTCTGTACACTACAATTTAGGTGTAAAAACCCTCTCCACGCCAGGGACTGGATAACCCATCTTTAGGCTTAAGCCCATTGATTCGGTAACTCATTAACCTGCTTATCTATGATAGAGTTATCCTGTCATGAGGTTACCCTATAGGAAAGATAAGCCTATATATCGGTAGTGATATCCATAATCTACCAATACAGTTAAGCTGAAAACCCTTTAACAGGATATGGTTTTGTTTTTTAAGGTTTTCATTGTATATGGTCCTTACCTTATAGCCAGCTCCTGTCACATTCGGTTAAACATACATTTTGGGCTGGTCCTATAAATAAGTAATAAAATGAAAGCATTATCAATTATTAATATTCAATAATATTTTTATGTTTTCGAAAATTAATTTAATTAGATATGTATCATCGAATGTAAAAATGTTACCAGAATAAGTTCACCTAATTTTAATGGCAGCCATTGTTTATTGATTACAGTGGCTGCCACTTTTTATCAAATCTGACGTCGGATTCGTTCTAAGTGGCCTCTCAGACGCCGTCACTTTTTTAAACGTCTCATAGGTAACCATTAATCTCCTACGCATATTTGACAAGCCTGGGTTATGCTACGCAGGTGCATTATTTCGCAAGATGATGAAGCTTGCATACTGTATGGCGCAGAAAGTTAAAGAGAAAAAGACGCTTCAGTAAAATAAACAAACAACCGACCGCGTTGCCGCTACAATTCTATACTAGTATGCACGATAAAGTAAATTCGATTCTAGCCTAAGGAGTTAAAAAAACGATAACAAGTATCGTTTTCGGCAAATGACACCTGAGCGGGACCTACAGCTAACTTATCGTCTTACCGTCCGTCCATCCGTGTCAGCAACAGTAATCTAAAGCGGTCTTATTTAAATACGCGCAAAAATTACATTTGTATGAACTGGTTTAAAACCGTATGATAGGGTAACCAAAATGATAGGGTTTTGATTTTGGTAAGAGGTTGGAGTAAGGAAGTTGAGTTAGCTCGATTGATAGGGTTACCCTAGTAATAAGGTTACCAAAATGGAAAGGGTTTTTATAACTACTTCTAAACTAAGCCTATGGGTAACCGGGATTAGGGTAACCGGTTCTGGTCCCTGCAGGTCACACTAAATCTTATTTAAGTAAGTACCTACCTAGATTTACAAATTTCATATAACCATAAGTTTTAAAATTATTTGAACTGGCCGAGTTGTAGGTATTAAATTAGTCGGACATTTTAAATATTTCTACTATACGCGCCATATCTGCATACAAAAAGTATCGTCTCTCTACTTTTCTTAATGCATTAAATTGTTGCACTTGTTTTTCACCAGACTACGGCCGAGTAGATATGGTTATACTAGTACCTACACATGATTACAATGATTACCTACTACGAGAAAAGACACTACCTAATTTGAAGGTTGCAACCATTTATGATATAATTTTAGTTTGTATACCTACCTATAGGTCAAATTTCGGGCTATTTATTGCATATTGTCATAAGCAACTTACAAAAGAAATGAAATCAATCCAAAACTATTTTCATAATGTTGTCAAGACGAATCGATATGGCTCGCACTGTCAAAAATTTATCAGATCTCATGTAGAGTGAAGCTTCTAACTCTACACGCCCTAACTACAAGCCCTACTTCACATATAGTCCAAATATGTGACTTGGCTGTTCTGTTATTACAAGAACGAATTATATAAGTAACAGAAAAGTAATGAAGAGTGAATATTTTTTTACCTAACGCCGATGTGACTAAGATGTAGAGTTTATGAAGTTAGGGATTGTAGAGTTAGGGCGTGTAGAGTTAAAAGCTTGACTCTACATGAGATCTGATAACTTTTGGCCAGTGCGAGCCATATGGTCTCGTCTTGACAACATTTTACATGAAAATGTTTTGAGAGGGATTTGTAAGTACCGGTTAACGTTTATTTTTTCAAAAATTAACATTTGAAACATTAGCAACATTAGCTAATTGAGATAAAATCTCCGCCGCTTGTTAAAAAATAAAAAGGTAAAATAAAAGTATATCCGGTCATATGTCGGAGTATATATTTGGTTGGGATTACCGTGCTGGCCGGGCAGATGTTAGCATGCACGCACGCGCCTGCAATTCCATAGCTACATTGTACTTGCCAATAGATTTTAAACTTCAAACATTTATTCGTGACAAAGTACAAACATATAATATAACAAAGAAATAATGCAATGTACAGTTGTCACGAAATGGACCCGGCTCAGCATTATGCTAACTATTTTAGATACATCAGTTATTTAACCTATGAATGTTATAAATATCAATATTTTCGCATAGCAGTGAGAAAAAATACATAATATATATCCTAGATATTATATACTATCAAATGTTAATGCATAATTCAGAATGTTATTTATGTAGGTACCTCAATACCTACTTTTGTTATTTAAATTATTACTTAGCAAAATAGTAGGCATATTTATTAACATAATCGCCAGGTTTCCATCTGCGGGCCTAACTATTCGAAATGCAATAAGTAATTGAGTAGATATAATAGTGACTTTCAATGTACTTAGCGGAAATTCAGGATTGATGTTAAAATGCATGATTGAGGCAGATGACAGACTAATAAACATGATTTGGTATTAGGAATTAAAATTGGATAAGTAAGGCTCGCAACCTGAAGCGAATTATTTTTCGAGTAATTTATTATGTAACTGTCAATTTTAATTGACTGAATCAAGTGTCTCACCGTGCCATAATCAGAAGTCTATGTCATAAATGTAACTAGTCATTTAATATATTCATCGGTGTACATTTCTTATATGTATGTATTATTCTTGATTGTTTTTATGGGTAACATTATATTATAATAAACAATAATCAAGTAAATATTTCGTTGCATTTTCTTCTTAAATTAAGCACCCACCTATTTATTATACCTACGTAATACCTCCTTATCTTGTCACATAGGACCATAGGACTCATTATTATCTTATTATTATTATAAAAGAGAAATGGCAGCCTCGAGGGCCTTTATACTTAAAATTATTTGAACTGTCCGAGTTGTATCAAATTAGGCCGTTCTAAAAGCGGCTTTATTGTCCAAGATTCAAAGTCCAATGACAAGTTTTATAAAATGTCGGACATTTTAAATAATGTCTACTATACCAGCTAGTGAAGGATAAATTAACTACGAAAATGAGGAATTAAACTACAGGGTGGATCAAAAATCAGTTAACATTTAAAATGTCATTCATATTATGAATAATTTAACAAATGCACAGTATGAAAACGTTTGTTTCATGAAAGTAGACACAAGGGGGTTTTATTTTTTAATAATAAAATTATTTAAATGTAGATCTTTCCTATCCTGGCACTCATGCCACCTGGATCGGAAATTTTCCATTATTGCCTGTAGAGTGTTATGGGGAATTCCTTGCATTTCATCGCCAATATTTTCTATTAGTTTTCGATGGAGATTGGGTTTTACTTTTGATAAATCCCCAAAGATAAAAATCCATTGGGGATAAAGCTGGGCTTCGAGATGGCCGAGTTTATTAACAATATTCTCTTATTGTCCTCGGTTGCAGAATCGTGGTTTCGATAATATTCGCATAAATAAAACGCACGTTGTTCTCCGTTGAATGACGGCAAATATCCCTAATGGCCATAGACAGCAACCGGGATCAACGGCTTAACGTGCCCTCCAAAGCACGGGATTGCTCAGTTAGTAACCACTCAAAGCGGTCACCCATCCAAGTCCTGACCGCTGCCCACGTTGCTTAACCTTAGATACCGCAAGCGGTAACCGGCGCCGCTAGGCCACTAGCGCTCCTAAATGACAATTTGAATTTGGTCATAAAATCACGGCCTAGCAGTCTAATAGGACCGTCATTTTCCATGACATAAATATGAATATTATGCGTTTGCTGAAAGTACGACACTTTGGCAGTAAAATAGCCCAGCGGCGTGATATTTTCATGACCATTGTACAAGCACATTTTCAAATCACATTTTTTAAGTTTTTGGTTAGAAAACAATTTATTATATAATTTATCACTCAAGACAGTTGATCCTGAACCAGAATCGAGTTCCATTTTTATACTTTTATTTCCAACTCAAACATCCAACACTATTGGTGCATAATGAACGTACCTCAAATTAAATAGCTCACACTCTTTACACTCTTCACACGATGCTGCAGGTTCAGCCTCCATGTTGTGGACACGCACTTGGTCTTCTGGGTGTTGCATACCTTCTTCAGGTGCCCTTTCTGCCCACACGCCTGACGGCGGTAATTCTTATAACGACATCTGCTGGCGTCGTGGCTTTTCATCCCACACACAGAGCAGCGTCGAGCCCCTTCGGCCCCACTGGCACCAGAGTGAGTTGTGCCCACCCTATATACCGGCTCCTGCTTGTCATGCACGACGGCGGCTGGCACAGGAAGTGCGCGCGCACTCCTGGCGTACGCGGCCTGCTGAGCCACCTCCACGGCTTTCGCAAACGTCAACGTGGCAGCATCTTGCTCGAACAGCCGGTCGCGCTCTGGGCCCACTTTCAGCCCGAGCACGAACCTGTCCCTTAACAGTAAGTCCAGGGAGGCGCCGAACTCACAATATACAGCGAGTCCCCTTACTCGTGCCCCCAATCTTCGACGCTCTCTGTCACGTCACGTGTCGTCTCGTAGAATTTCTCCCTATCCACGAAAATACACCGTTTAGGAGTAAATTGCTTGTCCAACACTTCAACTAGTTCGTCGAACTTGGCATCTTCAACTTTCTTTGGATGCAACAAGTCCCTTACAAGACGATATACTGTGTCATCACTTAAATGCGTTAACAACAAAGCGCACTTATTGTCCTCACTCACCGCGTTTAATTTAATATACTGCACTAGCCTACTTTTAAATATGTCCCAATCTTGAGTGCTGTGATCAAACACGGTCAAACTTCCAACGACGGAGTTAGCCATATCAATTATAATATAAACGCGCGCGGGACAGCATCCGTCTGTCGCCAGTGAGAAGTACTTGAGGTACACAATTAAGGCGAGCTTCTTGTAGCGCGATACAACAGTCTCGTAGCGAAGCTAGTTTATTACTTATTGATCCGGGGCGGCGTGGGCGCATATAATTTTAATCTTTTAATTTAATTTGATCTTGTATGTAATTAATGCAATATGGACATGTTCTGGAATTGTTTCATAATATCTGGGCGGCCGAGCTTTGCTCGGCGTTTTCCCGGGCATGAGACCTAGCTAGATCGATTGCTCGTCTCCAAAAACCCCCACATACCAAATTTCATCAAATCGTTAGAGCCGTTTCCGAGATCCCCGAAATAAATATATATAGATATATACAAGGATTGCTCGTTTAAAGATATAAGATATATCACATACCCAATACTCCCCGCCTCCCGTTCAAATAGACGTAGGAGCTAATTCAAATGTGAACTTACATATGGACCACCCTGTATTTAGCAAAAAGAAATAGACGTGACTCTCGTCATGATGGCGAAGAGAATCCCATTTAATATCTTCACAAGGAACGGAGATGTATTTGACTGAACTCTCATTGTCATAGTGTTTTATGATATCGATAGAGTTTGGCTAATCAAAGTTGAAAATAGGGAAATTAAAAATATTTTTGGACCCGCTTCTTATCTACTTTGGCAGTGGGCAGGTCACATATGCCGAAGAACCGATGGCCGTTGGGGCAGACTGGTTCTTGAGTGGAGACCGCGTGTCGGCAAACGTAGTGTAGGACGCCCTGTAACTAGATAGGTGGGGCGATGATATACGCAAGGCAGTGGGCAGGGATTGGAGGAGAAGAGCTGAAGACCGAGCTCAGTGGCGTGCCATGGGAGAGGCCTATGTTCAGCAGTGGACTGAAACAGGCTGATGATGATGATGATGATGATGATGATTATCTACTTTTGCGCCTCCATAATGTTTCCTTATTATTTGAACTTAGCTACTGTAAACTGTCAATTTAATCTTCCATCTTTTGTTCCTCATACATTAAATCAACAACTTGCAGAAAACACCCAATTCAAAGAACGTCTAATAGGTAATCCATGGATTCTTCCATCAAATGTTTACAGGGTATAATCTGAATAAACCTACTTGCGATTTGCTCTAACGACACGAGGTTGATGTAAGGGAAAAAATGCATTCAAAGATTTTCAGGGTTGACCGTTTGATTCCGGTCTGCCCCTCGTGGATTAGGTAGGTATACTAAGTACCCGTTTATAAGGGACTACCGTAAAAGTTCTGCGGACCTACTCCCTATATTGCAGTCGTTTGTAAGAAACGGGCAGATATACCTAACGAATAAATAAAACAACAATTGGCTCTATTTTTTTAATGTGGCAAACATGACCTTATATTTCTATTATTTCTATAAATAAATAACAAAATCTTTGTAACAATTTTTTATTGTAGTTGAGTATATCATAACCTTATATCAATATTTTAACATAATATTATTATATTTTTCATAGGCATCAATGTTTAATAAAATAAACCCATAATGGTAGTCATTGACCTTTACGTTAGGTACCCGGGGACCGATTTTTGAGTGTCGACCGCTCGAATTTTCATTCGACATCTGTCAAAACTTCATAGTTTTATGACAGATCTCGAGTGAAAAGTCGAGCGTTCGACACTCAAAAATCGGGCCCCAGCTTATATACAATAACTAAGCAAGGGAAAAAAAATGCCTGTGTTTTATATACAATCGTGTTTTTGTGAATGACGGTATATCAGTACCTATACATCTACAACGAGAGTTCAATGTGGGTATTATTATTTTTGTAATAGTGCCATTTTAAGTTAAAGTTATCAAGTTTAAAGTAAACTAAGGAATCGTTACTTAATATATGTATACTTACACAATGGAAAGAAACGGACTGTACCTTAAAATACGATAATTACTTACCACCTCTAACAAGACTTATAATTAGCTAAGAGTAAAAAAAAACTAGAATAATATAACAAATTACTTACAGGCTCAGTAAACATCACCAATAAACTTTTAACTTGATTAAACTAGAAAACCTAAGTACAATACATTACAGTAGTTAAGCTAGCGAGCAAAAATTGACTATTAAGCTGAGGTTACACGGACAGTAGGCAGCAGTGTTGCTTCTTTTTCCGACAGGCCAGAGCGTAGGTACAGGAACAAAGACTATCTATGTGATTATTTCCAGTAAAGACTACCCATTTATAATAGTACGTAGTCTGATGCAACTGGTACATAATGAGGGGCATTAAAACACGAATTTCATAATAAAGTCACAAGAGTGTTTTAATGCCTAATTATGTACAGTTGCATACACTACTTTATCTACACCCATATATTAAATCCTCTTTCATGTGGGCACGTTGAGCCGTACCGTGGACATGTGTCCGGGCTCTATCGCCACAGCTGCGCGCCGCCGCCCCCGGCAGCGCCGGCTCGCCGTGGCGTGGTTGTACGTGTTCTCGTAATGGTATTATATTTGGTGACGTTCCTCCGCGCGCGCTCAGCGCCGGGAAGCTTCCTGCACGGTATATTATAAAGCGGGGTCTTATCTACGGTTTTTGAACTTATTAAAGAGGATTTACTATATGGGTGTAGACAATAAGTTTCGTTTTTATTTTATACTAGCGGCCCGCCCCGGCTTCGCACGGATAGTCTAGTTTTGCTACCTAATGTTTTGATCTACTTACCTGCTATATTACTACAGACGACATTTCTCTTCGAATATTGCTCGTTTTCCATACAAACATTCAACCCCTTTTTTACACCCTTAAGGGATGAATTTCCAAAAACGCTCGAATCACTTTTCTTATATTTTAACTGAGAGTATCCACAAGTGCCTATGACTCACTCACTTTAAAAATTCAGGTTGCCCAAACAATGCTTTAATTCCCTTTTCACCCCTTCAGAGGGTGAATTTCAAAAACGCTGAAATCGGTTTTCTTTGTATTTAATTCTAGGTCTACAAACGAAGTTTCAAGCTCCTTGTTTAAAAAAAATGCTCCCCATACAAACTTTCAACCCCCGTTTCACCCCTTTAAAGGGCGAATTTCGAAAAACGCTGAAAACAATTTTCTTCCATTTTGATGCTTAGTCTTTTAGAGAAGTTATAAATTTCTATCTTAAAAATAATTTTGTTTCCCATACAAAATGACCACCCCCCTTTTAACCCCCTTTAGGAATGAATTTTGAAATAAATTATAGCCTATGTCCTATTCTGATGTCTAAGCTACAACACTGGAAAGTTTCATAGAGATCCGTTCAGTAGTTTTTGAGATTAAGTGGAACGTACATACATTCCTACATTCATACATCCGCACAAACTTTCACGTTTATAATATTATTATGTCTTTCCCGTTCACGGGACAATGGTGTCCCGGACCTTTGGGAGGCGTGCGCGGAGCCGAAGTACCGAGGCACCCAAGTGCCAACGAGTACCACCACAGAAATATATCAAGATAGAAGGAAAGAGTGTATGTACCTCGCGTGGCGAAATTACGTACCGGAGACACAACTGCTCGCCGCAAACATCAGTGTGCTCCCGATCGCGTTATGCGTGCGACGCCAGGTTTTAAAAACAAAATGGCTCTTTGCGCAATAATTAATTGTTCAAACACTTCCAAGAAAGTTGGAGCTGTTAATCGTGGTATTTCCTTTCATTGGTAAGTACAATTTGTCCTTAAATATCTGTTAATAATTAAAAAACGAAATATTTTATTATTTTCATCATAACGGTAGCGGGCGATTGTGTGTCAACGCTAGCTTTCCATTGCGGCTTTAATTTGACGAGCCAGACTTGGCGTGCGTTCAAAACCAGCAATGTAAAAATAAGCTATTCAAACTGTCGAGTCACGTTCAAGGTCGATAGTCATTTTTTCTGTCAAAACTAAAGAATAGTGCTGTACACTGCGATTTTCTTACACGATTATTAAAATCGATTTTGAAAACGACGAAATGATAATTACGTTCTTATATTATTATGCAGCTATTTAATGTACGTAGTGCAAAACAAATATTATTAATCGCTTTCCTCTTAGCTTCTAATATTTCTTCGCGGGACTTCTTTGATTTTCCATGGTCTGTAACAAAGAATATATAAAAAACCGGCCAAGTGCGGGTCAGACTCGCGCACGAAGCGTTCCGTACCATTATCTATAAAAAGGCAATAAAAATTATATCTTTTGTATGGGAGCCCCCTTAAATATTTATTATATTGTTATGCATATTATATTAATATGCATTTGTTGTTATAGCGGCATCAGAAAAAACATCATCTGTGAAAATTTCAACTGTCTATCACTTTTCATGAGATACAGTCTGGTGACAAACGGACGGACAGCGGAGTCTTAGTAATATGGTCCCGTTTTACCCTTAGGGTACGGAACCCTGAAAATGGTACACGTTTATAGGTACTTAGTTAATAACTGGAGCGGCTAATATGTACAAATTACTAAAATGTAACGCAATTTATTGGTCATTAGGTAGGTACCTACCTACATTTATATTTTTCGATTTAAATTCTTCCTCTGTCAAAACATTTCTTCTGTCGAAAATAATTATCATTTCCTCTGTCGGTTCTTATCGATATTTTAAATCGATGCATAGAATCGGTGCCGAGGTCTAATACTTCTAATCGATCCTTTTGAATCGTTTTCGCGCGGCTTATGTTTCTCATCACTAAATTACGCTCGTGACGTCAAAGTACCTACGCAAAATGTTACACGCTCGGTCTCCCTACAAATTGCTGAACTCTTTCCTTCTATCTTGATATATTTCTGTGAGTACCACATAGCCAACACGTAGAGGCCCTTTTGACAATTTAATGAAATGCAAGGGATACACCGAGCGGATGCTGTCCCTGCCCGTGTCATGGGACGCACACAGAGACAGCACCCGCCAGGGTGTATAGGAACTATTGCTGATTGATGGACTCTAAATGAACTGGGCTATTGGGTGAATCTGATGGACTAATGGCTGGGCTATTGGGTGAGACAACGGACGCCTGCCTAATAAAACTGTCTCAGATTTTTATTTCCGGCAGACGGTGACTCGCTCTCTGCTAGATGGGCCCCCATAAAATAGCGACATTATAAAACGGCCTAACCTATATTATTATTATTATTATATTATTAGGATATTAGGATGGGCCTGTCACAATAGCGTGACCCTTGTGCATATTATATGTTTCCGAATCGTAAATCCGAGAAAACGAGCGCTAAGAAATAGGGTACGTATCGGACAATAAAAATTAGATTTCAGGTTTATTAGTACCTAATTCAGTTTTCAACCCGGCTTGGATGATAGCAAAATGACAG
Organism: Cenopis cana; assembly: GCA_951800055.1. Classification (NCBI taxonomy): domain Eukaryota; kingdom Metazoa; phylum Arthropoda; class Insecta; order Lepidoptera; family Tortricidae; genus Cenopis; species Cenopis cana. Next base: position 38,281,263 of record OX637471.1, on the reverse strand, counting down.
CTTTTATACCTACCTAGTCACTCACGTTTTACCGTCAAACTCGAGTAAAAATTTTAAACACTATAGATGGCATTCAATACATGATTAAACATATAGAAGGGTCATAAACACTTGCTAAAACAAAAGTCGTCTCTCCTGTGGTCAATAGTTAACGGCTTATGAGCATGTGAGTTATGATTTTATTACATGGATTTATAAAACCGGAGACGCCGTTTATGCGGGATACTAGACCAATCCAAAATTAAGCTTTGTTGCCCTTAACTTTTGATATGTCCACAGGAAATACGCGAACCTAAATCTGTTTATGAATGAGAACCCAGAAATTGAATATTCTTAAATATAGATGAATTTATTTTGAAATATTTTTCCCAGATCGGCGGCACAGTTCATCATTTACTACCACATTTATTAAAACGTAATGCCTAACTAAGTATTGTCATAATTCGAATTAGGTCGTTTTTTATTATTCATAATACATGGAGGAGGATAAAAAGGAGTAAATATAATTAATTTTGAGTTTCTTTTAGTTGTTAGGTGCACCGCCACCAATTTTCCTGCTTCGCCGTAAAGTTGACTGGTAGAAAATTCCATACGGCATTAAGTCCGCCTTTTGTACGATAAGGTTTCTTTTGTGCAATAAAGATTAAATAAAATTAATCGCATATAAAGAACTGGTGAGCTCATATTTTTTGGGGTTGATGTTTAGTCGTGCAGCCACTCCTAGCCTGTTTCTCTAGAGGTCCTCAAAAGCTCGCCTGGATTCAAATACTGCGTGGCGGGGCGTGAATTCTTTCATATAAAAATAATTATCCATAGGCCAGAGAGTAAAGTCGACGCGACGCGGTATAGCGTGAGCATTGCGCAAATTATCGAAGTCGTACTTAAGATCTCAAACTCCTTTTGTAAGTTTTGTAGGAACGTAGGGGTGATTAATATCGCGGATTTTATATTTTTTACGATATTTATGCTGTAAAGTCACAACCTCGGCGGGATGGTAACTGTAACATATACCACATTTCAGTCTCAATTATAATGCGTTTTAAATTGTTTAAGTAAGATAAATCTTGACATTAAGCTCCCATTCCATCGTAATTTTAAACTGAAAACGTAAAAATATTATTATTGTACTATTGTAGGTTACAAGGCGGTATCTCATTCAAGCAATTTAAAAGCATCATAATACTTGTAAACAAATATTAATATAAATATGTAGTAAACATAGAGATAGGTCAAGAGACTTTAATAATTTTGGCAGCATCATTGGACGAATTATTAGTTCGCAACACAAACAACAGTTAATACGATTTATTTAGGTACATTTTACTCGTTAAGTCTTGAGTTTAGCTTCTATAGATATACTTTAAAATGTATTGTCGATGTGGTTAATACATACCTACCTACAACGTACGCTCTATAAGGTTTATATGCACAGGTAGGCACCTTCTGTCCGTAACTAACTCCAGCTGACTTATGTTTAAATACAATACTTAGGAATTACGAATTTAAAATTGATCTAATATCAAAAAAACTATATGAGTAGGTACATGACATGTAATATTCCAATAATATTATCAATAAATGAATATTAGTAGATGTAACAATGTAATGATAATAGTTTTAATTATACCTTGACAACCAAATGACTTCGTTACACACTGTACATTTTATAACAATAGGTACTATGTAATTAACACGTCGTTAGATACAGTTCTAAACCATAAACGCATAGGTAACTACTCGTATATTTAAAATGTAATAGTTAAATGTCGCTGCTGTGTAGACAGACACTGATTAAAACCAAACTTTTGTGTCAATTTTATTACTTATTAGACTTATTACGTATTAACTAGCTACTGAAAAACAGGCGTGACGATAGGCTTAGAGTCACATGAGTACGTTGAAAACTACTTTTAATTGTAGGTAATTATTAGAATAAAGGCAACGCGGCTTTCAATCGGAATCATCAGTTGTTAGGTTACACAGCAACGTAACGTAACACAGGTTGAACACAATTCTATGTTAGTATCTAGGTATGCTTGTGGCAAAATTGAGTATCAGTTTGAGGGCGTTAGACATGACATGTGATACCTACGAATTACTAAAACACAAGTGTATGATCTAAATGGGGCAGTGAGGCAAAATCTTTAACTATAAGACATACGGAAATTTGTTATATGGAGTAGGTATCAATATTAAAAAATGTTGATAGTAAGGCAAGTTCATATTCTAGGTATGGGTAGATACTGGCGTGGAATTCTCAAAGGTAACTTCATCGCTGTAGTAGATAAAAGTAAGTAGTTACGTAAGCAGTCATGTTGCCTCGTTATATGGATAAATACTACTAACTGTAAAAAATCAATTGATAAGGCAAACCAGGTTTACTCAGAAAATACTTAATATTAATAAAGGCAGTTGTCATTTCAGTTTTGACATTCGGTGGGGCATTGACAAAGCAGTTTTATAGGAGGTATGTGTAATGCTAGCAGTTTAATGGAACAAGGCGGCTCGTGACTAGTGTGGATGTGGTGTTTATGTTAATGTTAATACTACTTATATAGTTATCTACATAATACCAACTTGTTCTACCCATATTATATTTTTAAGGCCAGGCACATATCTACTTGACCTGATAAATGAAATATTAGATTGTACAACAAGTGTTTTATAAAGGTGATTGGCCTAAAAAAGGTGGAATGATATTACACTTCCACTGTCACTAATACCACGACTTTTGATCAATTTGCTTTGCGAATTTAGCGTGCTTTTGACACAAGCAAGAGTTCAGCCAGTTTTACGCTGTGCAAGGGTAAGGTATATACTTGGACTAAGCAGTTGAATCTCATACCTCAAATATCACAGTTAAAACGAAATATTATCTGACCTAGAACTGTCCAACAACTACCCTATCAGATTTACCGTCTTTATTTAAACTACTTCATTAAATAACTAAATTAAACTTAAATATTGCAATAAAGATATGTAAAAGATATTGCATTGTCGTGAACCAGAAGTTTTGCCTTTCAACTCGCAACCTAAAAATGTTCATCTTTTAGTGTTGAATATAAATTGTTTGTTCAAACGAAGGATACTCAGCTTGAATATTGTTAACGGATGTAATAGCATCGGTGATAGAGGTATGACTGAACCATAAAATAACTTACGTATAAAAAACTAATATAGTTAGGTCGATCGATTACATAACATAGGTATGGTTGGTATCCCTGGGTTGATCCATAATATAACATTATGGTCAGTATTATTTAATTTAAACTGGAATAATTTAAAAGAATATGCTCAACAATTGGAGACTTATTTAAAAAAAAACTTCAAAATTCTTTATCCATATGATAAATCCTTTATAATTTAGATTAGCAAATCACCACCTTTACAACACTAAATACATAATTTCATCAACCGATGTTATAATGAGAAAAATATTAAGATAATGTTACATTATTTTTTAATTTTTCATTATGAATATTATGATACTGGTGCGTGCTTAGAAAAGATATCAACGCGCACCAATTTTGTATTGAAAAGGACCTATTGCGTTTCAAGCAATGGTTCCTGAACACATGATAAAAAAATTATGGATATGCATGTAGATAAAGTAGTGTATGCAACTGTATACATAATTAGGTCTTCACTCGTGTTATCCTATTATGAAACTCGCCTACGGCTCGTTTCATAGACCAACACTCGTGTTTTAAAATCCCTCATTATGTAACAGTTGCATAAACTACTAATATGTATAGGATATAATATAAGTATAGGTAGAAAACTTAAGGTAAGGTACCTGACCTGTTGTATGTAGTTGTGAACAGTTTGCAAAAAACGCATAAGCAAATCTCAGACGAAATAAAAAATATAGACGGAACGTCACTAACAACAAAATGAAGCCACTTTTGTAAAGATGTGTGAATGTGAGTGTGGCCACTGGAAGGAAAAACTCCTCATATTTGGGGTGATTTTTAGGGTTCCGTAGTAAACAAGGAACCCTTATAGTTTCGCCATGTCCGTCCGTCCGTCCGTCCGTCCGTCCGTCCGCCCGACCCCCGTTTTTCTCAGTAACCGTTAGTGCTAGAAAGCTGTAATTTGGCATGAGTATACATATCAATGACGCCGACAAAACGGTAGAATAAAATCTTAAAAAAAAAATTTTTTTTAGGGTACCTCCCTTACATGTAAAGTGGTGCTGCAAATTTTTTTTCTGCCAAACCCATCGTGTGCGGTATCGTTGGATAGCTCTTTTAAAAATATTACAAGGTTTCTAGAAGCATTTTTTGCGTCCCCCCCCCCCCCCTGCCAGCTAAACGGTGGCTACTAGGCATGTGAAAAAAATCATGGTAGTAGTATATACGATGAATTTAAAAGGAAAACTATCACAGCTAAGTAGACATTACTAGTTAACGAGTAATAGTCGAACTTCAGAAATGTACTTTGCAAAAGCAAACGTTCGTACAATTTCCATTGATACCTTAGATAATGTTGTTAATTCTTTCAAAAACATAGTAAATATAAGTTTTCGAACTTTTTAGTCCACATAATGTAAAGGGTAGACGACTACGGAACCCTACCTTGCGCGTGGCCCGACACGCACTTGGCCGGTTTTGTTAACGTTACATTACATCAACCGTGCCCCTACCAACCGTGTCAGTGGCGGAGTAGCTTTAACAAACATAAAGTCATTTATTTGTAATTTATTACTGATAAGCAGTCTACTGTAAACTGAAACCAGTAATTACAAGCCATATTAAGTGTAACTTAGTCAATGTTCTATTTTTCATTTAAAATATTCTTATCCGTAGGAATATTAAAAAAAATGCAATTTGAAGGTGCTTAACTCGCTTTTAACTTAATCTTGGAATAACGGTTATCGCAATCAAAAAGGTTCGTTTTACTCTTTTACGTATTCAGTGTTTTGGAATAAAATAAAGCAATTTAGGGGGTATGCTTTATTAATTTATGAAAATCGTAAAATAAGGGACACCCTAATATAGAATTGTAACAAAATCAGATCAGCTGCAGCCGACTTGATTGTATTACTTTTATTATTATAGCAATCGTATACGATCTTCATAAACAGTTTCCTACTTTTGGGGTAAACAAAAATCATACTCTGGTATCACTAGCGCGTTACGTTACGTCAAAAAATGTGAACCGAAAAACAATGTTTTGTAATAATGTTTTAAGTTAAGTATTATTTTAACATTTACAAGTGGTAGATAAGTTACGTTATTCATTTTACTAGCCGTCCTGATATTATTTTTACATGCTTTCATCGTGCAGTAGACCATCATTTAGGTGATGTTTTTTGAACTTCACCGTACGTAACTGACAGCGTCTTGTCATGTACTGAAGAGCTCAGCGCTTGGTTTTGGTTTGTATCGTATATGTGTGAGTGAGCGTGTGTTTACATGATGCGCTTGGTTTTTGATAGCTTCATTAGGTTGTTTGTCATGCGTCGTCTATAGTTTTTATTTGGTCTGAGAAGCAAATAATGTTTTTGCAAACCATACGTTTTATTACAAAGTTCAAAAATGGAATATCTATTCGCGCACATTACTCACACATACAACAGGTCATTTACTTAAGTTTTTCACCTATACTATGATATGAACTCATACAATCCTGCGCAGAGCATTTAAACCGAGCAGTTGACGATAATACAGTAGTGAAAACAAGTATTTATATGATAGGTAATAAATTATGTTCATATCTATCAACCTTATGAGAGTTCTTATGCCTTACTCCTTGAGAAAGTACCAAAAGCCTTTTTAAGGTTATTGTACAAAAACAATATATGTATATGGGTATTACCCATTTTTCTATCCTACTAAGTTTTTATTGGGCTGTCTTGTTTAATTATCTAGAAGTATTGAAACATGTATACCCACTCATAGAACTTAACTGAATTTCCCAGTACAGCGCCTTGGTGCAATCTGTAATGCTGTGATATTTTTTGTGTGTCAATAAAAATAATAATCATACTAAAATGTTCGCTCAAATATCTATGTTCTATTCGTACTTAACTTAATTTACCTTACAGCATTGTTAACAAAAATAAATAATATCATAATGTCTATATACTCTAAACAGTTTAAACACTCAAAATGATCTAAGCACAGCCATTTTTTGAGAAATAAGACTAGGGTACAAATTGCAGATACACGCAACACACAAGTGGCATACTTATTCTACGGGTAGGTACCTAAGTACTACCTGTAACACACTGGCACTCCATTCGACGAAACTTAGGTACCTACAACAAATATCATTATTATAGGTCATATTTAATCAATTTGAAGTAGGTTAGGTTAGGTACCATAAGCAGGATATAAATTTAATGTTTTCTGGTGGATAGCAGTTTTCCAATCGTTTCTTAGGTAAATAAATCCGATCTCGCTTAGGTCTCATGTAGGCACTCGTAGGCTGGTAGGCGAGGCCAGACGGTACTGGTATTTCTTAATTTTACTAAAACAAATCGCTAATAAATAAACGAATTATTACTACTTAATTCACAAATAACTTACATATTTACAAATGCTGTGTAATAATGAATCTGTGTACATTTTAATATTGTAAGTACTACTCGCGTTTACATATATTGTATGTTATATCTCTGAATAAATTAGTATTCTTGTTTAGTGTTTCTGCCTTTTTAAACTAGGTTATTATTTTTAACCGACTGAAACTTATTTTAAAGAACTTATAGCTGATGTGCGTTAAAAGTACAATATTAATTATAATAATTATAGCCGGAAGGCTGGATATGTCCAACCATTGTTTATTCGTAGAGAGACATGAAATCTTAGATGGATTTCATTTCTTTCTGTTACCGCCTAGTTAGTGTGCCTTACTGTTATTATTAATTGATCCGGGTGACTGGCGCTTTTCAGCGGTGGAGTTGGAAGTACCTAGTTCTAAAATAGTAGGTAGGTATTATTCTCGACAAAAGGCTGTAATTAGGTAATTACTAATATAATGATTAAAAACCAAATGATATGGATTCATTACTTTACTTTCCATATTGCTTTTTATTCACACATTTTAAGTAAAAAAATATATTACGGATGATATACAATTTCTAAACAATGTATTAATTTTTTACCTATTCTACTTATAATCAATTTATCATCATAAGAAACGAAAGACTGTTAAAATCACGATTGGCAACCTTACCTACTAAATACATAATAATATTTATTAATTAAATATTGAGTAGTTACATAATTAATATCCTGATCTATTGGCAAAGATGTTTTGGTACTCACACAATAAACATTTTTGAAGGCACCATAATGAAATGGTCATCATTTAAACTAAAATAGACACCAGTGATTTTTACACAATAAATTAGGAATATAATACACACAACAGTAAAATAATAATATGCAGTATCAGAAACGTAGGTATTTAGTTTGCCGCAAAGTCATGCAAAAATATCGATAGACAAGTATTTAGTTAGGTATGTAATTATGTACCAGAGACAAAGAGAAAGAATACGATGTTGATGAATTTGATGATGGCTACCTGTCAAGCATCTACGTTGAGTTGAGCGGTACGATAGGTAGGTACTAAGTACTTTAGTATATATATTGTAGTCTTTGGTACTAAGTACCCGGCGATAAGTATTGCACACCGACCTTTGGAAAAAGACTCGGATAATTTCGGATTCATAGAGCGTTGTCTCACACGACCATTGTGACGTCTGTCAGAACTAAGTATATAGATATCCGCAATATCCAATGTTTAGGGTACCTACATGTCATCGATTTTACATAAACGTCATAAACTAATAAATGCCATGAAGTGCAGTATGTATTTGAGTGCTAGCGGTACGCCAAAAGAGGCTGTAAATGGTGTTAAAAGCATGAAAATCGGTACGATTGATCTTTAGGACATATGAATCAATTTGACCCGTTAGAAGAAAAAAACCAAAAGGACATTTTTTTTATGTATGAAAAAAAATCTGAAACCTATCGCGTGTGGTATCAAACGAAAGGGCTTTCTAAGCCGGTTCTAAAAATATATCATACCATTACATTTAAGTCACTTGTTTTAAAATAAAATATGCCCAACAAACAAAAATTGGTCACATAGTGTGGCTTATAACGCCAAAAATATAACGCCATATAAGAGCCGTATAAACGTTTAAACGACAGCATTTGGGCGCAAATTATAAGATAAATAGACTTATACCCCCCTTATAGTTGCCCCTAGTTTTGCCTTAATGTACCACTAGCACTATGATAAATGATATAAAAATGGACGTTCGACTGTGTTCGGAAAACATCGCAAACAGCCAGTTTACTCTTTCCAAAAAGCGACTTGTCTTGTCGATGTGCAATATTTATTGCCGGGTACGTACAACTAGAGCGGCACATTCACTCCTGAAATCATACTGCTTTTTAATCATACACTTAGGCACGGTTTGATTTACATATATTGTTGTATTTATCTAGTATTCCTACTAAATCATCGACATTTTCAATCCTACACAACCAAATTTTTGTATTGCACCTTCAGGTACACCTAATGCGAACTCTAAATACTCTAAATAGTCCACATTTGAATTTCTCTATTCATAATCATATACCGCTACCGGCCGAACGAGGATCGCCAGTAATATATATGACATATATGTATATACCTACGAGTGACAATATCGTTACAACGCACGGCAAAAGTCGTATTGCTTTTACAAATCAAATATTTATCACGGGTTAACATAGTGGGCATAAGTAGCTGGTCCTTTATCGCTTTCACCCTTTGGAAATTTAACGTGACAGTCTAAACATGACATAAGCGACACGGTACAAATGTGTTAAGCCCCTTGTGAGTTCGACTTCGACGGTACCTACACTGGCGGTCAAAAATTTCGGGTCACCCTAGTTTAAAAAGCCTGAACAGGTTTTGTGAAATATTCTACACTCGTTTTATTTACATAATATACTATTCTTCGTATTGCCAAACTGTATTAGGAATTTCCGGGGTCCTATCATAAAAATTATATCAACGTCCAAAAATGACGATTTTCGCAATATCTCGCTCTGTTAGGTACCGTTGTTTTTTTCATGGATTTTTACTAGTCCGATTTAAACCAGGAAACGTTACTTTTTTGGCTGTTACTTTTGCAGTATAGATGTAAAATTAAATAAAGATAATCACATGATTAAACAATCTCGCAGTATTTTAGGAAATATGATGGTTTTTTCCGAACCGTTTTATTGTTATTTATTAATTTGTACGGTCGGCCTTACTAGGGGATACCTTTGTACCGTGTCGCTTTTAACATCACGCTTGAACTGTCACACTAAATTTGTGAACGAGTGAAAGCGACTAATTTAATTAATTACCAAAGTGTCTACTACTTCTAAGGCCGACTGTACTCACGTCTTAAGCCGGATTCATATTTATTTTGTCTGACAGTCAGTACGGTTAGATTTCCATTCGACTGATGCGCACTGACGTGTACTGTGTCAGGAAGTGAGGCGTCGGAGCGCATCACAGAGCATAGCATCAGATAAAAGTATGAATCTGACTTTACTCAAAGGCAAGTGCGGTTTGATCCGGTCCAATAGCGATATACTTATATAAATATAATTACGAGCATAACAAGAGGACAATTCAGTCATCGTTATCCATACCTATAAGCTCAGCTTGCAACCGACCCTTAGTGCGACAGCAAGCTGTTAAGCATAGTATTCTAAGTGCTAACCGAAACTGTGGACTCAAAGAAATTAGAATGACTATTTTCCAAAAAGAGTTTAATATTCCAAGCCACACGACACCGAAGTGCAGCATCGGAATCTTAAGTTCCTGGGAAGTGAAATACTCGTACAGCCTTACCCCGGCGTAGGGCGCCCAGCTGAGCCAGAATGCCGACACGAGTATGAAGCTCATCCAGTGGCTAGGGTTCGCGAGGTTCTCCGCTAAAGCCGTTGCGTATTCTTTATCGTGAATGGGCGCACCACTATTTAGTTTTCGTTTCATTGAAAAAATATAGAAATAATTATACACAATGGAGATAACACTCGGCCCCAAAACTAAAATTCCGAGAGTGGCAGTGTAGGCGTACGTAGTGCCCCAGTCCAGCATACAGATGAAAGTCTCCTTGTCAAAATTAGCCTCCTTCTTGTAGCCGAGCAGAGGCGGACAGCAAAGCATTGCGGCCGATATCCACGTGAACACCATCCAGCACTGGCTTCGAGTGCGAGTTTGTACCTGAACGTTGTGAGCGGATGGGCTTAGTATTGCACAAACAAACAAACATTCGCACGGAATATAGGTACAATCGGCTAAAGGTATGGAAGTGAAATCACAGTTAAGCATATTAGTCATTGCCGCAAATGCGGTCCCAGCTGCTCAGTATACCTAGATGTGCCGAATATTCTACTACCTATATTCTAAAGTCCGTAAATTTTTACGACATATTTATTTAGTTGGACATTGTTTAGTTAGACACAGACAAAAATCTATGTAAAATTCCATATGACAGTCTAACACAAATTTAGACCAACTAGCCAATGGAATTTTTATACATTACACACCACGGGCAGTGAAGAAAGCCCAGCCGCAGATACAGAGGGGGGGGGGGGGGGGGGGTGTCCTTCTTATAAAAATAATCGATACCTACCTGCGAACTTAGAACACTTTACAAGCTTTTACTTAACTTGCCTGTTACCTAGATTGTATATACATATATCTGTGTGTGGGGACAAGTCTAGATAGATACCTACTGAATCGATAAGCTGAAACTTGGCACGGTGCTTGGTGACAATGCAATATTATGGTACCACAGATCTGATCTGATGAGGGATGCGATATAAAATTTGTACCAACATTTTTTTATAAAAACATATTTGGCTATTTTTAACTGTTCAACGAAGGCGTATTGACAATAATATCATATTCATATGGTGTAAAACTAGTTCATATATAACGCACTAGTTTGATGATATGTAGGTTCAGTAGTATGGTAGATATTAACCTACCTACTTTATGCCATAAATATCCAGGTATACAATCCCTAAACCAAAAACCTTCAAAACCACGAAAAGATTGCTTATTGTAATTTCACTTCCACCGCCCCATTTAGCTCGCGGCACTTCTTTGAATAATTTATACAAATATACATTATGTACCGCGACCTAAAATTATACATATATTATAACATTGAACAAACACAATCTACCGCTTAATGCACAAACTCTTTAAATTGCAGATACACACAGCTTGACAAATTCGTTCGTGACACGGGGTGACGAAGCGGGAGATGTTACTTGTATATAACGTTTTGCTCATACTAAACACGATATAAATTGGGTTACGGAATATGACTTCATCCCTAACTTCCTATCAACTATTCTGCACTAACCTAACACCTAACTGGATATACTATGAATACGAATATGGTGTAGACGCTTTGTAGACGTGATGTGGATTAATAATATTATTATTGACTAGCTAGTAGCGACCCACCTCCGCTTTGCTCTCACTTCGTTCGATTGTTACTCATATTCCATACAAATATTCAACCTCTTTTTACACACTTAAGGGATGAATTTACGAAAACGCTGAAACTTATTTATATAAAATATATATAATTCTTATAAAATCACTTAAAATCACTTTTAGAGGCCAGATTGGCCTTACTAATTTTGAACCCCCATTTCACCCCTTCAGAGTGTGAATTTTCAGAAACATTAAAATTAATTTCTTTTGTTTACAAGTTTCTCGTCCATAAAAATATCTGCTTCTCAAACACCCTTTTCACCCCTTCAGATGGCGAAATTTCAAAAAAAAAATTATGTGTAGCTTAAATGTGTTTTGTTCTTATTATGATGTCTAATCTAAAATACCTACCTACTCGGAAGATTCATAGAAATCGCTTCAGTAGTTTTTAAGATTAAAAGGAATGTACAATCGTACATCCTGGATACATATACATCCATCGGCACAAAGTTTTACGTTTATTATATTATTTCGTTCGCGTAACCTTCCATTCGCTTCTACTGATGATTTTGGGGACAAAAAATATCCTATATGTTGAATGCAGATCCAAATATCTAAACTTTCGCATTTATAATATTAGAAGGGTTATTAGGATATCAAGTTGATTTGAGTAAGTTATTCAATTTTTTTTCTAACTAATGAATGAACCACAATTAGTGAATTATATCTTACTTTAATATTTTAATAGCTATATATATATATTGCCGCCCCCCGCTTGCTATCGTCACCTGTCGCCTGCGGACCATGGAAGTGTCACGAATGATTATGCCAAGCTATAGTACCTACCTAATTTACTGTGGCTGAGTATTCGGATCATTGGTAGAGCAAGAGGCCCATTGAGGCCTTTTGATTACACTGAATTATTCGTATTCAATAGAGCATGTGCGTTAGCCAAGAGCAAAGCAGTAGTCGAGTATATCACATTTCAATATTGATATTCAATTCTTGTTTAATTTCGTCTTTCCTTGGTCGACTTACCTGCATCATAATCGTGAGTACATATAGCTGAAATATTAATAAAAGACTGGCATGCATCCGTATAAAGAGGGGAGATGTCTTCCAATGTCAAACATTGATGCACAAAAAGCGTTTACGAAGCTAAACATGTTACCTACTATAAAGCACAGTCAGTGCAAATGCAACTACACTCCTTAAGGCCCGGATAAAGCAAGGGCAGAAATATAGCTAAATTATCATGGCTAAATTTACAAATAGTTCAAGCTTTAATCCGAAATTGGTAAAAAAACTATAATTTTTATGCAATACTCTCGCCATGCAAAAACTTTAGGTCAAAGAGCACCCTCGAGTAATACGAGTTTTACGATAAACGTAGGTAAATACTTAGGTCACCGCTTGCTCTATGGACCACAGATCTATTATCGTATCTATATCTCTTTAAATTTGTGTTCAAACAGTATTCTAATCATAGAGGCCGTGAAGGTAAAAAAATATTTAGTCAAATTACTAAGATAATAGGCCTTTTAGACAATAAAAATAGACACGTGAGTTTAGGAAAATAATGATGTATTTACATAGTTTCATAGTGCAGAAATACTCTGGCATCATATTCAACTTGTGTTTGAGTGTGTCTATTCATATCTGTAAAGGAGTATCTACTTGTGTTCATTACTACTACGATCACAAAAGAGGTATTGAAAAAGATAACTACCGTCGCACTAACCGTCTCATATCGGAGAGGCTTCCTGACGGCCAGATATCGGTCCACAGATATCCACATGAATGTGTAAACTGAGACGGACCACAGGGTGACCTCGACATATCCTGCGAGGCGACACATAAGGTCTCCGAACATCCAGCGGCCCGTGATGGCTGGGTATACGGATAAAGGCACCACTAACAACCCACACAATAAATCTGCCACAGCCAGTGATAAGAGGTAGTAATTAATAACCTCGTTCGAGAGACCTGAAACAAACAAATTAGGCACAATAAATTAGTGAATGGTGATTTTAGAGAGGAAATTAAGACTGAGTGATTTAAGCGCGCCCAAGACAATAACAGCTTTATCCCCGGGGAGTATATATTCAAATTTTCTCACCTCTTGCGAGACAAATAAAAAACCAAGGCTACAAGAAACATAATCAAAATCAGTCAGTCAAAAGGAAATCACTTTTACGACTTGACATTTTATTAGAATTATGTATTTTTCTTTGCTTTTGGTAAGGTTTGCATGATATATTATAATAGGGTATTAGTGAGCAGAAGCTGTAAAAATATTATTTACCTATGTGTTGCCTCTTTATATTATTAGTCTAGACATATGACCAATAGACAGATAATTAAAGTGAAATTATTTTGGTAAATAACAGACCATTACTTTTACTTGGCCACATTCTCAGCTTGTATTTCAAATACTCTAAATATAGTCGGACGCACGGAATTAAAGTAACACACGTGAAATTTGTAAAGCCTAGAAAAACAGTATCATTCGTGAATCGAAAATGCTGTAGACATAAACTTAAATTAAAAATTATTCATTCGGAGAGTTTTGAAGTGAGAAAACACTGGATACATTAATTCGTTAAACGTCTATACGTTATGCAGAATTTATACATTGTAGATGTAGCTAGACTATTCTAGCTACATCTACAATGTATAAATTCTGCATAAACTTGTATTCTTAACGTGAACATCCAATTCACTTTTCAAAACGTAAAATACTAACGAGACAAACACACCGGCCCGGCCACTTGTTGTTGACATTCTGTCGTGAACAAAATATCGGAAGTGATTCCGTAGGTTGGACAATCAGTACCTACTGTGGTGTTGCCATGACTCAATGAAGACTTTTGCAGCCCTGGGTTCTTATTAGTTACGTAGTAACATGGTAACTCACATGAAGTAACATTCAAGAACGAAAAGTGAGACACATGTTTGAAATTACTTTTGACACACTTTATATCGTTATTTTACTAAAATAAATCAATAGAAAAGTAGCAAATTTAGTGAAAAACGTTAAACATTCCGAATCTATAGAGAGAGGGTAAGAAACAAATTTTCTATATATTTTCCAACTTCGAGCTGCGCGATATCGTCGTGGGACACAAAATTTTAGTATGCACGCAAAAATCAAACCTTCAAAATAGATTATATAATGAATCACAGGCAACGTTAACTATCTTAAATGAAATTTTTAATACATTTGCTCAAAAAGTGGTACTTTATGTAGCTGTAGATAGATATATCGTGCGCAAAGTTGGATTTCGCGCACAAGTTTTTACTTTTCCAACTTTTTTAAATTTACTGTTGACCCAAGCCATACATCCAACCACAGAGTTTTAGGTTCAGTCACTTTTCTTATTTATTTAATAAAGCAAAGGCCAGTTAGAAGGTTAGTTTGAAACCTTCTATAATACTTAAAACATTAAAAATGCATACTAGACAAGGTACAGGGTTATCAAATATAAAAACATCTAAAACAGTTCCTTCTCAAAAAGTTAACTAATTGACAAGTCCGCGCAGATACTAGTGCGCAAGCTGTGCCGCGCCGTGCCCGCAGAGCGACTCGGCTATCTAAAGCAGATGATGGACGTCAAAAATCATAAGTATGTATGATTTATTGATCCTGCGCGGCATCGACGCCGTGCCCTTCCACCCGCGCGTGCCCAAGTCCGCGGTTGTATTATTTTAATAATATTTTTGTGATATGTGGGATTTATACGATTGTTATACAAAATGTAATGTAGGTATGACTTTATGTAAACTACGCCAGATAGACCAAGTAAGTAGTCAAAGCCCAGAATGGCAAGTAAAAGTACGTATTGTGTTTTGTTTAAGAATTTAGTTTCTTTGATATTTTTTGGAAGTGTCATTTTGCACGAGTCCCGAGTTGTCTTGGCCCGAGCCATTAGGCGAGGGACAAGACTCGGGACGAGTGATTCCTTCCGCACTTACATGTGCTTGCATCAAAATGTATTATTATATATGCGTAAAACATTCCGTGGATCAGATAATATATGTCTTTTCATGTTATTATAAAACAGTAATATACGAAAGTTATAATTATTTAAGAGAGAGGGACATTGCCTTTTTTCAAATGTACAATTTTTGCTGACCATACCCAATAGGTAATCCTGGCAAATACCAGACAATTAAAAATATGAATAATTGCCAAACACTCGGCACTTCTCTGGGAAAAAAAATGATAGAGAACAGGTAGAGCAATATAAGTACTCATTGTTCGTCCAAAGCTAAAAAAACCAGCATGATAATTTTGCTTTCTTCTTTTTCAATTTTAGCCATTGTTAAAGATAGGGATTAAAAATAATGTAAGGTTTCTCGCGGACGTTTCCTCCACGTTGTGTTAGCCGCGGGGATTATCAACGTGTCGTTTAGGTGCGACTTTGTATCGCCGATAGTTTTATCCTATCCTATCGTATATGTTTGACCTTATCACTGACCCCAGTCCCCAGTATATCAATTTTTTGTTTTTTAGCGATCTATAGGTATAGGTACCTATTTGGTACCCAGTCCAGGTACATTCGGAAAATAACGTGATAAGAAGAATTCGTTTTTCGGAAGTGTTATTTACGAAAGTAATTTCACTTTGATTATGTGTCTATTGGTCAATATCTACGAGTATACTAATTTATCCCACCAAAAACATAAATGTGAAAATGGGAGCCAAGTTCAATATTAACAATATCGTAACTGTCGACTTCGCCGACAAAAGATTTGATATCTAAATGAATGCCAAGTTCTGTACCTACGATAATCCAGAAAACAAATTGAAGTTAAATATTTTACTTGGCTAGTTTTTAGATAATATTGTCTGATTTTTGGCTAATAATGTACTTGTTTGGGTTATAATGTTTTTATGCTTCTTACGTCATGTATGATCAACGTATCTTCCCTTCTAAAATGTGATTTTCCGGTAAAGACTTCCGACGACATCCTTCATTCACTGCAGGCCGCGCAGGCATTGTCTATGATAGGGGGTAGGCTTATAGTCGTCCGTACCCCTTCGGCCGTCTACGTAACCGAGGTTTCGTAACCTGGTTTCGATCGAAGCTTTCTTTTTACTTCTCCGTAACTGGCTTTGGTCAAGCACTTTGTTTTACTCGTTCGTAACTAGCTTCGGATAAGCACTTATTTTACTTTTACGTAACTGGCCTACGTAACCGGAGTTTGGCAATATTTGTTAATAATCATTTTATCTATCCCAAGATAGCTCAGCCCAGTTTTGGCTTGTTTTGACGCTATAAGAAACAAACAAAATTCAAACAATTTTTAGACAAAATAAAATTATTTATTCACAGTTAATTAATACATAAAACATCTCGGCTCAGTACATTGACAATCGGCAGTAGGAAACCTAATTTCATTATCCGAATAATATCGTCGCAGCACTGCGTTCGGTTTTTTACAAATTTCTAGTCACCAGAGAGATCAATATTCAATGAGGATAAACTAGGTTGAGCTATCTTGGGGTAGGTAAAAGGATTGCCCCCCCGAGGGTGCCCGCCTTGCCGGGGCGGGGGGGCTTAGTAACCATGCACTGGTCACCCACGGTGAAGCTAAGAGGCACCAGGGCCGGCTGGTTCGCGCTGCCGGCTGGCCCGAGGAGGGCGCTCCCAGCGGGCTTGGCTAGCCCGTTTGGGGTGCGTTGTGGTGGGACCGTAGAAGAAGAGGAGTGCCGGTATTGAGGTGCGCCGTTCTCCCTATCTTCTGCGGCCGAGGCGGGATCGCAGGGGGAGAGGCGTGATGGTATTACGGTGCGCCACTCTCCCTACCCCCTGCGACCTTGGCGGGGCCGTTCCGCGGTAGCGGCGTCGGTGGGACCGCAGAGGAAGAGGAATGCCGGTATTACGGTGCGCCGCTTTCCCTATCCTCTGCGGCCGAGGTGTGGTATGTGGCGGAACCACAGACCTGATCCGCCACCGGGTGCCGGAAGTTTTTCGGCACCCATGACCTCCTTGTAGCGGACTCGGGGGGGTCCGCTACTGTACTAGTGGGAGGTCGAGGAGGAAGGCGCGCCGATAACATCTGGCGTGCCTGACGTGGAGGGCCTCCGGGCATCCGCGATGGAGCCGCTTGGGGGCGGCTGACGCCGGCGGGGTCGCGGAAGATTTAACGTTCCCGTAACCTCGCCACAAGGCGACGAGGCGGCAGAGGGGGGGGGGGTTTTAGTGGGTACACCGTGGGTCTCATCAGCCTGAACGGGAGTCCCACATAACCACTCGGGTCACCCCCCGCGCCCGGGTGGTATGCGTAACGCATTTTCCCCCCTGAAAAAAAAAAAAAAAAAAAAAAAAAGGTAAAAGGATTGCAATCATTATCAAACTCCGGTTACGTAGGCAACCGAAAGAAACTTGAAATTACTTGATCGAATCCAGTTACGTACGAGTAAAATAAAGTGCTTGACCAAAGCCAGTTGCGGAGAAGTAAAAAGAAAGCTTCGATCGAAACCAGGTCACGAAACCTCGGTTACGCAGAGGGCCGAAGGGGTACCAAATTTCATTTGTTTACGTTCAATAGATTTTGAGTTATGTACCTAGGGGTCAAAAGTGCCTCCAAATTATACAACACACGGCCGCTGCGTCGCCAGTTCTTTTTTAACTTGGCTTGACACGCTGCCGCGTGTCTATATTAAACTGGCGCCTATGTATGTATAATAATGTATGTTAGGCTTACCCAAGGCACCTATCTACTTATCCTATTTCATCACATCCTCCTAGCGTTATCCCAGTACAGTTGCATCCTGAAGAATGCCTGGGGTCTGCTACCTAATCCAATGATTTGGCTGAGGCACTAGTTTTTACGAAAGCGACTGCCATCTGACCTTCCAACCCGAGGGGAAACTAGACTTTTATTTTATTATTGGGATTAGGTTTTGTCAAGTGAGTGATCTAAAAATGTTTAAAGGAAATGCATTGTCAAAAATAGAATTGCGCCGAATATTTACGAGTTTCACCGAATAGGAACATTCTGCAGAATATTCGGTAAAGCCTTTGCCGAATCGAATATTCGGCCGAATTATTCGGTTCACCACAAAGACTTCATTCATTTATCTCTTTTTAAAATATACTTACTTAAGTAATCTGTTGAACATACCGGTTATTTTTAAAGTGAAATAAAGAAATAATGTAATAAGTTAAATAACAATAATCCACTTAGGAGTAATAATTTTTATGTCAATGACTACTGTAATTACTAAAGTAGAAATGTCCTTTTCCAAAACCAGACCTAATGGTTTGTGACAGCCAGTGCCAGCAACGCATATACTGTAGATATGCGTTGACGTCCATACAATATTGTTCCTAGGAGGCGTGGCCTACCCACATGACAGAGATTTTTTTTAATTAATAATGTGATTTCTGTTGGCCAGCATCTAGCCAGGGGCAAAGATGAGGCGAGTGCGAACAGTGAAGCGAGCTCACCCAGAAAATGCCTATTCACTCTTGCCTTAAGGGGAGGTGCAAACTGCAAATGTCCCGCTCTAACACGCGTGAGTTTGCAATTAACCATCCCGCGCGCTCTCTACGGAAGCTCTGCGCATAGTTTTTTTAAATATTTAGCTATAGTCATTAAGCCAATCATTTTATCAAAGCAACCC
Source organism: Cenopis cana (assembly GCA_951800055.1). Classification (NCBI taxonomy): domain Eukaryota; kingdom Metazoa; phylum Arthropoda; class Insecta; order Lepidoptera; family Tortricidae; genus Cenopis; species Cenopis cana. Next base: position 38,262,170 of record OX637471.1, on the reverse strand, counting down.
CTGCAAATTTGTCCATAACTATTTAGGATCTTTAATTGAATACAAAAATTAAATGTCAAATATCTGTAATATAGCCGAGCCGTAATATTGAAAAAAACATTCCAAATGGGGTACCAATTCTATTTTTTTAATCGAGTGAAATTCATCAGGTTATGTAACTGACTGCGATTTTGACTAGACAAGATCCTTATGTTTTTTTTTAGAATTTAAGACACTATATTCTATGTCTCAGATGAGATGCCTCAGGTGGTTTTAAAAAACTCGAAAGTGGTAATACCCAGCCTTAAATAACAATAATGTGTTAACAAATGGCATGCAGCACAACTTTCAGCGCAAAACGCTGCTTGAACCCCTCTTCTCTCTAACTCTGATCACATTAGGTATAACTTGGGTGGTTGGTGATTCTGAGACATTAGCTCAAAACGCAAAATGTTATTGGGTTCGGAAGCGACAGACAAAATAAGACCTCCTGATCGCTCCCTCGGCCGACTCTGGTTGGTTTGGAAAAATGCAGATTAGAAAGTACCTGTAGTGTATATAATTAATCCCGGACAATTATAATCTGGGCCTTTTTAAGGCGGGAGTGAATAAGCTAATACGTGCTAATACTGAATCAGCGAGCTACATCTTAAGCCTTGTCGTCGCTTCTCCATCAGGGGAAACTAAGGCCAATCGCTATTCAGTCATACATTAAAAAAATAACCTAATACAAACTACTGTCTCGGGCACAGTATATGACGCGCAGAGGTTTGGTGAGCTAGGCTAATCCCAGAGGTTTGACAGCTAAGACGAGTGCGTGTGGGCGAGCCAGTGAAGTACCTAGATTTATCAAATAACACAGGATACAAAAAAAACTCCAGTACCTTTGAAATTAAGGAAGGCAGCAATGATGAGAAGGTTGGAGATGACAATCGCGACACCCATAACCGCGATGACGGCGGCCTGCGCGAGCGACTCAAGCGTGGCGAGCGGGCTGTCCGCCACGCTCACCTCGCCGCCCGCGCCGGCGCCCGCCCGCGCGCTCATCATCCTCGCAGGCATACCTGGGACAAGGGACAACATATTAGGCAACTTATCTCTCTATGCTAAAATGAAATCCACCATTAAGAGGCTGACAAGACCATGGAAATGTCCTGCTCTAACACGCGTGAGTTTCCAATTAACCATCTCGCTCTTTAGGGAAGTTGTACGCGTAGAATAATAAATAAATATTATGATAATATTGAAAAAAAAAAAACGTGGATTATTTGTGAAATATTACACGTCAGCGGTTTAGGTATGAATAATGTTGACTTCATGTTTTTAATTGCAGACTCATACGTAATAAAAATAAAGACATAGAACCTTTAATGATGATTTTAAGACCAATCTTTGCAATTAAGTATTTTCTATCAAGCCGATTTCGTCCAATTATGTATCGAGTCCGTCCAGGGTCTTTGAAATATGATGAATACATTGAATACCTATTAACATTTTTTTTTTGATGTGCTAGTACAAATAGTTTTTCTTAAAAAACTGCTTAAATAACATCAATGGAAATGTCTATGTAAATTTTATATTATTTTTATTAACAATGCTCTTATATTCTTTTGTTTATTTTAATTTGTTGTATTTTTATTTTATTATTAAGGACATTATGTAATTGAAACATCGATAAATCGATGAATTGACACGATTATAATTATGACATTGATTAGAATAAGATACAATTGCTGTGCCCTAGCAGGGTTCATGTTGCGATCTGTGTAACCATTATTTTGTAAGACCTATGTCAAACCACATGAAGCAAAAAATAAATTATGAATTATTATCAATTTCAACAAAATTTGGTCTTGTTAAGCCCGTGTCAGACGGTCAAAAACAGGCCCCAAAACCGGGTGACCTTGTTCAACACGGAACGTGTGTAGACGGTTGTTTCCAGCTGTCAACATCTCCTTTGAAAACCGGTCCTTGCGGACCAAGGTCGCTCCGTCCTAGGGACTTGTCGGCGACCGTCTGGATCGCGCTTTAGGCGCACCTGTGACACGCGAAGGAACGTAAGTGCTGTGGGTAAGTATGAGTGCGTGCGCTGTCGGTACACGCGTCAATTGTTTGCGCGGTGGAATCGCGAGGCGCGACGGCACCCGGTCGGCACCAGGCGGGCCCATACATGAACGTACATACATTCGCACAAACTTTCACGTTTATAATATTACTAGCTTTTGCCCGCGACTTCGTCTGCGTAGAACTCGGTCTTCGCATTAGAATAATATTGCTTTCATTTGAAGCACTTGTCTAGTTATATCTCTTCCATACACACTTTAATCCCCTAAAGGGGTGATTTTCGGGATAAAAAATATCCTATATCCTTCCCTGCGACTCAAACTATATCCCTACCAAATTTCATCTAAATCGGTTCAGCGGTTTAAGTTAACAGACAGACGGACATACGCTACGATTCCGCAAGGGTAAGGCAGTCATACATCCGCACAAACTTTCACGTTTATAATATTAGTGCGGATTATCTATATATATAAAGTTGATGGGTGACTGATTAATCACCGCCCCGCCGAAACTGCCGGTCCTAGAAATTTGAAATTTACGCTATAGTTAGCTTATATAACGGAGGCAAGGGATAAGACGGGATTTTTGGAAATTCCACCCCTAAGGGGGTAAAATAGGGGTGCAACGTTTGTATGGGGGGCAATAATTTTTTAAAGGTATAGACTTGAAACTTTGTACAAAGACTTCTTAAAATAAGACAATGAAAGTAATATCTGCGTTTTCAAAATTTTCGTCTCCTAAGGGGTTGAAAATAGGGGTGAAATATTGTATGGGGAGCAATTTTTTTTTAAAGTGAGAGTCTTCAAACTTTGTATGAAAGTTCCTTATAATAATACAAAAAAAGTGATTTCAGCGTTTTTCAAAATTCATCCCCTAAAGGGGTTAAAAAGGGGTTTAAAGTTTGTATGGGGAGCAATTTTTTTTTAAGTGAGGTACTTCACATTTCTTACAGAGACTCTGTTTAAATAAAACAAAACTAATTTCTGCGTTTTTTGAAATTCAACCCCTAAAGGGGTTAAAAATGGGATTCAAAGTTTATATTGGAAGCAAAAATTTTTTGAGTGAAGGACTTAAAATTTCTTACAGTAACTGTTTAAATTAAATACTACTATACTAATTTCAGCGTTTTTTTTTATTCATCCGCTCAAGGGGTTAAAAAGGGGTTCAAAGTTTGTATGGGGAGCAACATTATTTTAATTGAGAGACATTCATTTCACAAAAGGACTGTTTAAATGATTTCAGGATTTGTGGATTTGGATAGATGTTTGAAACGAAATTTCTACAGGTCCATAATTAAATACGTACAGTAACGAAGAGAAAACGACAAGATACGTGTCAACTCACACAAAAAATAGCCTAAGTAAGTGAGAGTTTTTAACCGATAAGTAGGTACCTAAAGGGATTTTTAGAGGGGTTGATAATTTGGGTTGACCGATTTATATCTGTACAGCATATTAATAATTTGGTCTCACCGGGTAAAAGTACCACAATTATTATACCGTTTCCTGGATATTAAGATGTTTTAACTAAAAACCGAGCTCTACGCAGACGAAGTTGCGGGCAACAGCTAGTATATATATATATATATTATATTAGAATATAGGATAGGATGACTTATTTTTTTATTTAGGTACCAAGAGCCAGAGAAGTTCAGTGCATATAGAACCAATCTACCGAATGTATGTTACTACACCCGACTGGCCTATTTCGTGCTCGGCCGTTGACCTGGCTTGGTTGCTAATGTCGCTATCCCCTAGGCGATCCTATTTTTAACCGACTTCAAAAAAAGGAGGAGGTTCTCAATTCGTATGAATGTTTTTTGTTACGCGATTACTCCGCCATTTATGAACAGATTTGAACAATTATTTCTTTGTTTGAAAGCATAAATATTCTTCCAGAGTGGTCCCGTTGTTCTCAAATTCCACTTCTGATGATGGAATCCATGAGAAATTGAGGGAACTTCTCAAAATTGCAAAGGAAAAATATTTTAGCGATTTTATATAATATGACGAAGCCATTTTAAATGGTCTTAATGTAATGTTGCCATAAACATGAATCTGATGATGGAACCCGGAAGGTAGGCAACGGAATTCCGTAATAAAACAATGTAACTTAGCCGAGTTTGGGCTTATTAGATTGCCATTGAGATGAACTTTGGCAATGCATCACTAAAAAGAGTGATAAAAAAAGTTTAGATTTTTGTTGTATGTTTGTTACGAGATTAGATTACATTGGTTGGTTGTCCCATATACCTACATTTAATTAACAAAAAAAGCCGGCCAAGTGCGAGTCGGGCTTCGCACATTTAGGGTTCAGAAACAACTTGAAAAATGTAATTTATCAATATACATAAAAAAACGTGTTGGTAAAAATACGTAATAATTAGGTATTTTTGGAGTCGGTGCCAGCTACGCTGCGCGCGCCGCGCGCGCTGCGGCCGCCCCGAGAGTGTCGAAAGTTTGTAGCAAAGCAGGAGACTAGGTATCCTCCTGGGCTGGCACCGACTCCAAAAATACCAGTGTTGCCAGAATGTGCTTTTTAGCACGGTTTTACCGGCTTTTTTGGATACCAACGTGCTTTTTACGTGCGCTCCCCAAAAACGTGCTAAAACCGTGCTTTTTTAGGTGTTATGGTGCTTTATGATTTTAATACTAAAAATGGGGAGGTAACGTTGGTTTGCGACTCTCTAAAACTGAAAATTTTTCTAACAATCATTGTGTTAAACAATCTTTCTTCCCTACCCTACGCTTTGATGTCCTAAAGCTTGGTTTTACCTGCCCAACTAGCAAAATTTCGTCATATAATGGTTGCGGCAATGTTTCTGTGGCAACCTTTTAGCTCTTACTATTAGTCATAGAAACGTAATCAGAACGTGTATACAACGCAATTTGGGCCCATTTTATTCAGCATTTCAGTCATATAAAAGTTGTATAACTGCAACCACCGCCACTTATAGATCTTATAATAATCACCGACGTGACTATCTTATTACAATTTAGCTGTATATTAGCAACTCATATGACTTTTATATGACTGATTTGATCTATAACTTCCACTTATATGACATATTTGTGGAGTAATTGCATCCTTGGCAACTAAACAGAATATAACTCGATACTACAAGCGCAAGTGTTTGTTGAAAAAGGAATTTAATTGGTTTGCATTGGATGACGGTAAGTATTTTTTTATCCGCCATGATGTTACATGTTTTTATTAAGAATGCTCATAACTTCGGTGTATGGTAGAAATGCATTGGGAAGCTAAGTTTATTGATGAAGTAAACTATGTTTCATAGTAAATATTTAATGCCCCACTGTAATTCTTAGTTAATTAAATATAAATTTAATTAATATTGTTGAATGTCTTGAACGCCGCGGTTATACTGCATTTATCCAGCTATTAAGCTATATAATCGCATCTTATATAGCAAGTTTAGCGGTCCAAGCGCCATTATACATTTGTCGGACATATTTTAGGGTTCGTTAGAGTTTCTGAAAAAACCTTTTTAACAGATTTTTGTATTTTACTTCTAGAGACAAGTAGAACCATAAAATGTGGTCATTGTAGCTGATGTGGGCTGTTTTTAGGGTTCCGTACCCAAAGGGTAAAACGGGACCCTGTTATTAAGACTCCGCTGTCCGTCTGTCCGTCTGTCACCAGGCTGTATCTCAAAAACCGTGATAGTTAGACACTTGAAATTTTCACAGATGATGTATTTCTGTTGACGCTATAACAACAAATACTAAAAAGCAGAATAAAATAAATATTTAACATTTTTTTTGCCGGTTTTATAGATAATGGTACGGAACCCTTCGTGCGCGAGTCCGACTCGCACTTGGCCGGTCTTTAAGAAAAGAAGACTATATGACTCCAAATGAATAAGACACTCATATATAACATGTTCTATAATTAGCTTTTATATGACAGCATGTAACATTTACAGCTATTGTGCTGTATAAGTTACATGATGTCATATAATAGCAAACTACATTGCTTTTACTCGACTGCACTTGACATGTCGTAAGTCAGATATATAAGTGACTGTTATATGACTAAATAGTCATATAAGCCTCGTATAAAAGTGACTTATTCTGCATTTCTTATATGACTTATTAGTCATATAAGCAAGTCGAGTAAACGTTTACTCAGCACCATAGTATGACTAATATGCTGAGTAACTAAAAAGCTGCATAAGCTGGCTTTATACGACAGGTGCTGTAAAATTCACGTTTACATGACTTTTATATGATTTATTAGCTGAATAAGCCCAATCTTATATGACTACTTTGCTAGTTGGGTGTGGTTGCAGGAAAGAACTTGTCCTGCAACTGCAAGCTCTATCGTTCGTGTCGTGCAATGTGTACGCACATGATGTAGTACTTAAAGGCTCAATACTCTGTATGTGACGAAAACCGGCCAAGTGCGTATCGGACTTCGCACATTTAGGTTTTCGAACCATGCGCAAAAGTATGTTGGTTTTAACATGAAAAATAATTTCCAATCAAAAAAACCTGTTTTATCAAAATATTTAATAAGTATTTCTTGGTAAAATACCCGTAATAATGAACAGTATCACCAAATTACAAGATTATGGGATCGTCCTAATACAACTATACAACGCGATGATCGCGCGATCGCGCAAGTGAAATTCGCGAATATATTGAACTCGAATTCTAAGTTAAAGTCGCGCGATCGCGCGATCATCGCGTAGTCGCGCGCCAATTAGAATGATCCCTATGGGTCACTCACTTCTTTAAAAAAATGGCTTCCATCAAATTTATGATGATTTCGCCAATATCACGTGTTCAGTGACGTTGTTCGGTAACGACGCCATGTCAGTAGATAGGTATTGTACGGTAATGTAATGGATTCTGCTCGTCGTCGCCCCGGGCACGTGCTCACCAACGCGGCGACGACCAAAATCCATCCCTAGGGTCAATGGGAAGAAAAAATAATCTTTTGAACAAAATTTTGTGACAGACGACTGACAGACGGACGGACGGACGGACGCGTGAGTAGGAGTAATTTTCGACCGTTCAGGTACGGAACCCTAAAAACGTGCTTTTTATTCCAAAAACGTGCTTTTTTGGACACCCGACCGTGCTTTTTGACGGAAGTGCTCTGGCAACACTGAAAAATACCTATATTGTGAATATGTATATAAATAGGTAACTAGCTAATTACATTAATTTATTGTCCTGTATAGTAGGCTCTTTGCTTCGAAGTTTTATTTATTTATTTATTAAGCTTTATGTTTCCACACTATTTTTTCTTATATGTATATATAGGTATATATAATATGTTATTTTTTGTTTTCTTATATATTTTCTGTGTGTAGCCCCCTATGGATAAAAGCCTCCTCCATTTCCTTCCAGTTCAGTCTGCCCGTTGCAATGTTCATCCAATTTTTTCCTGCTATCTTTATGATGTCATCAGCCCATCTTGCCCTTTGTATACCTACTCTAGAGTAGGAACAGAATTGGAAAAGGCGTCTCTAAACAATGCAAGCGGCAAGTCATGTAACAGTTGGGGTGACAACGTTATCAGAGGGTTTGGACCCTGCAGAATACGGATCTGCCTGTCGCCATCTCGAAATTTGAGCCGGAAGTACGGTATACCGGAAAAGGTGCAGCCCATACAAAAAAAATCGTAGTACATTTAGTAAATTGTTGCTCTGGTACTCTAAAAGAGGTCCGATTGATATGGTTTTTTGGTATGTTGTGAAGGACAATATTAGCCATGGTAACCTAAAAATTTCGGCCCTCCAGCTCCATAACTTTGGCCGCCATCTTGGAAATAGTGTCACTTTTTTCAGTTCTTTGCTTTTACTGTCGTCAAAGTTCATTCCAGTGCTAAACATAGTTCTGTAATATTGTAGAATACAAAATTTGCTAAAACTTTTGGGTACAAAGATTTTTTCCATGACCCCTAGGGACGAAGATATGACAGGATATATCATTAAAAATTGCCACTTTTTTCTAGTTTTCCGTTCATGTTTACATTTTAAGTGCATTTTAGCGCTAACTATTGTTCGGCAATATTGTAGATCACGAAATTTGCTATAACTTTTGTATTTAAATATTTTTTCCACGACCATTAGGAAAGAAGATATGAAGTCATCTATGGAGTAGCACCGTCGAAATTAGCTACTTTTGCAGTTTCCTTCTCATGTTTAGGTTTGAGTGCAATTAATCGCAATCTGTAGAGGATCTATGATGGTCGAGTGATAGCGGGATAGACGACAAGATAAAGCATCTGTCACTTTCCGATCTATACCACTTCAATCCCTCAAAAGACAAAATCGTCTGTTTCCACGATACCTAGTAAGATCGTAGGTACTTTGAATGTGCATATAATTTTGTCTTCTGTAATATTACAGACCTAGAACTTGAGCTAAAATACACTAAAATGCAAATATGGAAAGAAAACTGGAAAAAGAAGCAAATATCGACGGTAGTACTTCATAGATGACATCGTATCTTCTTTCCTGATGATCGTGGAAAAAATATTTCTATAGAAGAGTTGTAGCACATTATGTGATCTACAATATTGCAGAACTATACTTAGCGCTAAAATGCACTTAAAACGCAAATATGGGAGGAATACAAAAAAAAAATTGCAGTTTTAAAGATATCTCCTGTCATACCTTCGTCCTTAGGGGTCATACAAAAAATCTTTGTAGCCAAAAGTTTTAGCAAATTTTGTCTTCTACAATATTGCCGAACCATGTTTAGCACTAAAATGAACTTTAGCGACAGTACAAGGAAAACACTGAAAAAGTGACAGATTTTCCAAGATGGCGGAGAAAGATATGGAGCTGGAGGGTCGAAAATTTCGGGATACAATGACAAATATTGTCCTTTACGGCATATCAAAAACCTATAACAATCGGACCATAGTTAGGGTACCGAAACCACGATTTACCAAATGTACAACGAAAAAATTTGTATGGGCTGCACATTATTCAGTATAACATACTTCCGGCTCAAATTTGGGGATGGAGACAGGCAGAACCGTATTCTGCAGGATCTAAGCCCTCTGATAACGTTGTCACCCCAACTGTTACATGACTTGCTTCTTGTATGCTACTTCTTCAAAAATGGGCCTACTCTACTCGTCTTTTTCCCATTGGGCCAGGCCATTTTGTTGCCTGTTGTGTCCACCTCTTATCTTTATATCTCGCTATATGTCTTGCCCAACTCCATTTTTGTCTTAAACTGTACTTGAGAGCATCAATTACTTTAGTTTTCTTGCGAATTTCGGTGTTTCTAATTTTTTGTATCCTTCTTGCTTCGAAGTTACTAAAATATATTATTTTCTACTTTTTAGTTTAAATTTGTACATTTAATTATTAAAGTCGGGCTTTTTATTTTTTGTATTTATTAAAATACAATTCAGTCACCTAACTGCCTCCACTCTACCTATATGAATTTTTAATATTTACAATACCAGAATTCATTTTAAAATGGGATTAGTATTCCAGTTCGTATGAGCTTTTAATTACTTCTCAAATCTTTCCTGCCATGTCCTCCTTCAATACATATATGGTGGTGTTTGACCCCATTCGATTTTCGTATGGGGTTATCTGAAGCCACAAGTGCATGCCAACTTGCCCGCAACCACTGTGCATGGACGAAGGACATTCTTTCAACACTGCTTCAACGAAATTTAGAAACGTCAAAATTCATCCCCTTAGGGCAGTGATTTTCAAACTTTTTGGTGTCACGGCCCTTAATCATATCAAAATTTCTTCGCGACCCCCCAAACAGATGTGTACGATTAACCCTCAGGGCCCCTTATCTATAACTAACAGATTTTGTCGTCCAATCTAACTAAAGAGAAATTTCTCCTACATATCGTAAAAAGCTACGGTAGCCCTGGTTCAAGCATGCGGCTGTCAAGCGGCGGTCGTGGGTTCGAATCCCAGCTTAATTCTTTCAATCAATCAAATCTTTGTTTGAATGCATAATATGCTCTCAGGTTGGTCCCGTTATAACCAGAATCCAGTTCTGATGAATGATGATGACATTCATGAGGAATTGTGGAAACTCCTCAAAAATTTATAGGAAACATGTAGCGATTTTAGTGTTTTCGGTAACAAATCGAGCATTTGCAGTCAGAAGTACCTAGCATTTGGTGAACTGGAACTAATGAAGAAGACCAAGCCCTAAGGCTTAGGGGGTTAAAAGGGAGTGGTCATTTTGTATGGGGAAAATAATAATTTTTGGGATATAAAATTGAAACTTCTCTAATCGACTAAGCATTAAAATAGAAAAAAACAATATTAAGCGTTTTTCAAAATTCGTTTTCTGAAGGGGTGAAAAAGAGGTTGAAAGTTTGTAAGGGGAGTACATTTTATTTTGAACGAGAGAATTGAAACTTTGTTTATAGGCCTAGCAATAAATTATGAAAGAAATAATTTCAGCGTTTTCAGAAATTCATCTTCTGAAGGGGTGAAAAGGGGAAGAAAGTTAGTATGAGCAAGCAGTTATTGAAAGTTAGTAACTTCATTCTTGGCGTGTAGACTCTCAGTAAAATATATTGGGAACGCTGCACGTTTTGAAAAATTCATCTCCTAAGGGGGTAAAAAGGGGGTTGAATGTAAGAATGGAGAAGAATAATACATTCGAATTGAGTGACTTGAAACTTCGGTTTTAGTAATATACCTATAGTAGATAAATAGATTAATGACTGCCTTACCCTTGCGGAATCGTAGCGGGTTATAAATGCGAACGTATGTCCGTCTGTCTGTTAACTTAAACCGCTGAACCGCTTTAGATGAAATTTGGTAGGGATATAGTTTGAGTCGCAGGGAAGGATATAGGATATTTTTTATCTCGAAAATCATCCCTTTAGGGGATTAAAGTGTATATGGAAGAGATATAACTAGACAAGTGCTTCAAATGAAAGCAATATTATTCTAGTGCGAAGACCGAGTTCTACGCAGACGAAGTCGCGGGCAAAAGCTAGTAATATTATAAACGTGAAAGTTTGTGCGGATGTATGTACGTTCCACTTAATCTCAAAAACTACTGGACTGATTTCTATGAAACTTTCCAGTATTGTAGCTTAGACATCAGAATAGGACATAGGCTATAATTTATTTCAAAACTCATTTCCAGGGGGTTTGAAGGGGGTGGTAATTTTGTATGGAGAAGAAAATTCTCTTTAAGATTGAAACTTACTTCTATAATAGACTAAGAATTAAAATGGAAGAAAACAGTTTTCAGCGTTTTTCAAAATTCGCCCTCTGAAGGGGTGAAAAAGTGGTTGATAGTTTGTATGGGGACAAAAACGATAAACTTGAGACTTGGTTTATAGACCTAGCATTCAGTTATAAGAAAACTAATTTCAGCGTTTTTGGAAATTCACCTTCTGAAGGGATGAAAAGGAGGTTGAAACATTATAAGGGTAAGTTGTGTATTTTAAAGTGAGTGACTTCATACTTCGCGGGTAGACATGGCGGATCTCAGATAAAATATAAAAAAATACGTTTTTGAAAATTCTTCTCTTCAGGGTCTAATAAAGGGGGTTGAGTGTTTGTATGGAAAACGAGTTATATTCTAAACTAGCGGCCGCCCGCGACTTCGTCCTTGTAGATTTTAGATGATAAGAAAAACATAGTTATAAATTAGGTCATCTTTTTTCTCAGTTGTCCGATGCTGCGACCAACGGATTAGGACTATTTGGAGTTAGAAAATGGGGATATTGAATTAAATGAATATTATCCATAAGAAGGCAACACTGGCACTTTTAACGCCTGATGCTATTTATAATTATTTTGCTTATTTTTACATAAGATGGACCTACATCAAATTACTTCAAAAATTACACAACTAACGCTACGTTGACGAAAAGCATGGGTAATGAATGACATAATACATCATCATCATCAAATGTTATTGGTAGGTAATTTCTCAAATTATTTTAAAACATGTAAGTAATTAAGAAAATTACTTGAAAGACACTTAAATTGATACTACCAGCTACACATATTGACGAATATTATTACTATACTAATTCTCATGTTTTGTTAAGCATTTGAACAAACAAATGATACCATAAACATTTTAGAATTAACTCCTATTTCAGCTTATTAGGGATGACTTAAAAAATATACATGTATGGTAGAATACATGTGTTTTTTCTATAAGCTATATGGAAAATTAGTCAATTTTCGGTAGCGGATTTCATATGTAGTCCAGACGAAAATTGTATGAAAATCGTACATGACATTCCACCTAGACTTAATCCCTTCACTGCACTCATCAGTCCGGCCCTTCGGTACATTCAGGATTCAATATCGCACCCGTGACATAAAACAGTACAGTGCTTTGTCCCCTCGACGTCCAATCTATAAGATATATCACTTTATAAGATATGCCGAACAAAGTTTTAACCCCTTTTCACCGCTTTATGGGAGGAAACGCTCAACTAGATATTTGTTTTATTTAAACATCGCGAATGTACACGCGAAGTTTAAAATCTCTTCTTATACTTACTCTTCAAAAAACATTTACCCCCGTACAAACTTTTATGCTCTTTAGGGGATGGATTTTGAAAAACTATGTAATAGAGTCTGGCTACGTTAACTCTACCTAGCAAATGAACTGTCAAACAAATATAATTTGGCAACACTGTGCATTATACGTCATATTTCTATGGAAATGTGACGTGTGAGGTAGTGTTGCCAAACCAAATATTTGTTTGACAGTTCATTTGCTTGATAGAGTTAAAGTAGCCAAACTCTACTAAAGACTAACTACTTCCACTGTAAACTATGTATTTTGTGTATGTATTAACTCTTATTGTTTTGTTATAAGGTAGTGTATACATATTTTTAAGTGCTTCAAATAAATTATTCAAACAAAGTCTATAGACACGTAGTTTCAAATTTCTCGCTCTAAAAACAATTTGCTCCCCGAGCAAATTTTTAACATCTTTAAGGGAGGTATTTCAAAAAAACGCTGACATACTCTGCGTTGAATTTAAACCGACAGTTTATATACGAAATTTCAAATCTCGTAATGAAAAAAATATTTTGATCCCTCCTTTTATCCCTTTTAAGGATGAATTTTGAAAAATGCTTAAATACGTGTTTGTTATATTTAAACAGAGAGTCTGTTTACGAAGCTTCAAACCTCTCACTTCAAAAAAAAAATACTCCCCGTACAAACTTTGAACCAGCTTTTCCCCTCCATTTAAGGAATAATTTCGAAAAACGCTGAAATATACTATTGATGTATTTAAACAGAGAGCCTATACACGAAATTTCAAGTCTCTAAGTCCAAAAATTGTACGTTTCCCATACAAACTTTCATCCCTTATTTTACCCCCTTAGTGGATGAATTTCAAAAAATCCTTCCTTATCCCTAGCCTACGTTATAAATGTAACCGACTGTGTAAAGGTCAATTCTCTAGCTTTAGTAGTTTCGGCTGTGCGTTGATGAATCCGTCAAGACTTCTTCTTTTATATATATATATATATATCGATAGATTCTTTTTAAATAGGTAGAAAAATATTTGCTCCTCAACAAATTTGGAGTCCCTTTTTGACCCCCTTGGGGGATGATTTCCTAAAAACGCTGAAACATGATTTGTTGTATTTATACAGATAGTCCATATGCAAAATTTCAAATCTCTAACTTCAAACGAGGTTTATTAATCATTTGCTCCAAAAATTTGAAAAACGCTGAAATATGACAGTAGTGTAATTAAACAGAAAGTCTATATATGAAGTTTCAAATCTCTCACTACAAAAAAGATTTGCTCCCCATACAAACTTTGAACCCCTTTTTCACCCTTTTGGAGAAGAAATTTCGAATAACGCTGAAATATGTCATTAGTGTAATTAAACAGAGAGTCTATATACGAAGTTTTAAATCTCTCACTTCAAAAAAATTTGCTCCCTATACAAACTTTGAACCCATTTTCACCCCTTTTGAGAAGAAATTTCGAAAAACGCCGAAATATGTCATTAGTGTAATTAAACAGAAAGTCTAAATACGAAGTTTCAAATATCTTAATTCAAAAGAGATTTGCTCCCATACTAATTTTGAACCCCTTTTACTCCCCTTTTGAGAAGAATATTCGAAAAACGCTGAAATATTCAATATATTTGACGACCGCTTTAGCTGAGTTGGTAGTGACCCTGCCTAAGAAGCTGGAGGTCCCGGGTTCGAATCCCGGCCGGGGCATTTATTTGTGTGATGAGCACGAATATTTGTTCTTGGGTCTTGGATGTTTTCTATGTATGTATCTATTTATATCTATATAAGTATGTATATCGTCGCTTAGTACCCATAGTACAAGCTTTGCTTAGTTTGGGACTAGGTTGATTTGTGTAAGAATGTCCACAAATATTTAGATTTAAATATTTTAGATTTAGATATATATATACGAAGTTTCAAATGTCTCACTTCAAAAAAGATTTGCTCCCCATACAAACTTTGAAGCCCTTTTTCACCCCTTTTGAGAAGAATATTCGAAAAACGCTGAAATATGTCATTAGTGTAATTATAAGGAGAGTCTACATACGAAGTTTCAAATCTCTCACTTCAAAAAAGATTTGCTCCCCATTCAAATTTTGAACCCCTCTTTCACCCCTTTTGAGAAGAAATTTCGAAAAACGCTGAAATACGTCATTAGTGTAATTAAACAGAGAGTCTATATACGAAATTTCAAATCTCTCACTTCAAAAAAGATTAGCTCCCCATACAAAATTTAAACCCCTTTTTCACCACTTTTGAGAACAAATTTCGAAAAACGCTGAAATAGGCCCTTAGTGGAATTAAACAGAGAATCTATACACGAAGTTTCAAATCTCTAACTTCAATAAATACGTTTTTTCATACAAACTTTGAACCCCTTTTTCACCCCCTTAGGGGTGGAATTTCGAAAAATCCTTTCTTATCTCTAGCCTACGTTATGAATGTAACCGACTGTGTTAAAATCAATTCTCTAGCTTTAGTAGTTTCGGCTGTGCGTTGATGAGTCACTGAGGACTTCTTCTTTTATATATATAGAAGAAGATAGAAGATGAGGGACTATACAAATGTCGTTAGTAGTAATATATAGAGTAGGTTAGTAACTAAGTAATTAGATCCAAAGATTAGGTATTAAAAACTAGACTACCCGTGCGAAGCCGGGGCGGGCCGCTAGTAATACATGAATATGAATATGATATTCTACAGCCTTTAAATTCAGCAGTCGATCCAGCATTATAGGCACTATTGGCTGTATTACGTCTCAATTGCCAGAATTATTTATTACTAATGGATAGCTAAGTCTGATGCACAGTTGCATGTTAAATTATCTGTGAATTACACTTGGTAAGCAAAGCTAGATTCAACCCTATTCCATGAATAGGATATTCTGAC
Organism: Cenopis cana; assembly: GCA_951800055.1. Classification (NCBI taxonomy): domain Eukaryota; kingdom Metazoa; phylum Arthropoda; class Insecta; order Lepidoptera; family Tortricidae; genus Cenopis; species Cenopis cana. The sequence continues at coordinate 38,246,748 of OX637471.1, read as the reverse complement.
ATCCCCGACACACGCTTACCCGCACACACCTATAATTCCGATGTAACGCGATGACACTTGACCTACATAGCCGGGGCTGCTGAAATTCACCGAGCGCTTAACGTCCATATCCAAGTACAAGTGGGGATGGAACGAAAGCCCGTTATGTGACTGCAGCCTTGAGGCCCAAACTGCACAGCATATTGTTGAGCGATGCCCAATACGGTGCTACCAGGGCAACCCGGAGGACCTCTATATAAATGTAACACCTGACGCTGTTAACTGGTTGCGCAACCTGGATGTCGACTTATGATATTATAGTTGTATTGTAATTTCCTACACTGTAAATATATACCATACGATTAAATAAAACGTGCATATCAATTCCGCACTTGGTCTTCATGTCCGCGATTTTAATTGAAGCTAAATCACCTTTTCATTAATTTTTATTACTCATACTCATTTATTCGTAAAATATAAAAAATTACATGTCATTCGTATAATATGATATAATAATTATAATTAAGAACATTATTATGGATTTATTATTATGTCAATACAAATTAAAAAGAAATGTCAGAAAAATATAATGTCAAAAACTACAATATCGTTATCTTAGATTACATGTTTTTATATTCGTCAATGTCATAAATAGTAGATTGTTAACCAAGGGCTGAAAGCCACCCATTTCTGCCGAGATATTTTGGCGCTCGAACGAAGTGAGAGCGCCAATAGTTCGAGGCTGAAATGGGTGGTTTCACCCGAGTTAAACACTCTGCTTTTCATTTCGAATACGAGGAAAGTAAAATAATTAAAAATAAATAAATATTTGTGGTCAAACTTACACAGCTCGACTTAGTCCCAAACAAAGCAAAGCTTGTACTAACGCGACGATCCGACGATATACAAACATGGATAAATGCATACTTGAATACATAGAAAACACCCACAACAATTATACGTGTTCATCACATAAGTAAATGCCCTAACCGGGAATCGAACCCGGGACCTCCAGCTTCGTAGACAAAAAAATCAAATATGCATTTTCGTTTCATTTTTCACAAATGACAAGATGTAAAACAATATTGACATTACCTAAAAATTAGGAACTGTGTTATTTGCAACGCGAAATACTTGTTAAATTCAATAACAATAGAAATATGCACAAATATTTTCCAAATCAGTGAAAAAAACATTTTGGCGGGAACTGTTGACTGACGTTAATGGTGTTTGTGTATGGGCCATATTATATAATTTATTTTTAATTTAAAAAAAATCGGCTTACGCTCAGACTAATTAGACTCGACATCAAATAATAATACCTACTGAACGAGATGGTCATATACAACTTTATATAAGAGCGACAGAGAGAGACATATGATTTGTTGTCCTTGTCATAGTTTCCCTTTTTTATCTGCCGCAAACCAAACAACAAAAACTATTGATATTACTTTCGACTTTGGCAAAAAAAAACAAACAAGCAATTTAAGGAGGTTGTTTATGGTTAGCAGTCAGGCATTTGAACAAGTATGGGATCTCTGTAGAATCTGTATTATGTGGCTGTATAGGTTAGTGCCGTTGCCCAATTTAACTCCGATTCACCATACATTTTTTTTTAATACTTTTCTGCTCTAGAGCAGAAATGGACCACTTTCAGCACGCTACTTAGATGAACAATGACCCACTTTCAGAGTATGATAAATGAAAAAGCATTTGCTGTTAGCCATTTTCTTAATCTTAAGTTATTTATAAATGTCACATCACTTTCTTCATTTTTAATATTGTCGTGTAGTTTATTATACAGATCTGGACCCACGATCGATATAGTTTTGTTGCCTTTCGCTAGTCGGCAACATGTTGTGGCCAACATATTTTTGTTTTTTTGTGCTATTCGTAAACTTTTTGATGTCTTAGCTGGAAATAATTGCATGTTACTCGTACCACGCACGTATTTGATCACATAAAACAAGTATATAGAGGAGGAACAGAATTGGAAAAGGCGTCTCTAAACAATGCAAGCGGCAAGTCATGTAACAGTTGGGGTGACAACGTTATCAGAGGGTTTGGACCCTGCAGAATACGGATCTGCCTGTCGCCATCTCGAAATTTGAGCCGGAAGTACGGTATACCGGAAAAGGTGCAGCCCATACAAAAAATTTCGTAGTACATTTAATAAATTGTTGCTCTGGTACTCTAAAAGAGGTCCGATTGATATGGTTTTTTGGTATGTTGTGAAGGACAATATTAGCCATGGTAACCTAAAAATTTCGGCCCTCCAGCTCCATAACTTTGGCCGCCATCTTGGAAATAGTGTCATTTTTTTCAGTTCTTTGCTTTTACTGTCGTCAAAGTTCATTCCAGTGCTAAACATAGTTCTACAATATTGTAGAATACAAAATTTGCTAAAACTTTTGGGTACAAACATTTTTTCCATGACCCCTAGGGACGAAGATATGACAGGATATATCATTAAAAATTGCCACTTTTTTCTAGTTTTCCGTTCATGTTTACATTTTAAGTGCATTTTAGCACTAACTATAGTTCGGCAATATTGTAGATCACGAAATTTGCTACAACTTTTGTATTGAAATATTTTTTCCACGACCATTAGGAAAGAAGATATGAAGTCATCTATGGAGTAGCACCGTTGAAATTTGCTACTTTTGCAGTTTTCTTCTCATATTGAGGTTTGAGTGCATTTAATCGCAATCTGTAGGGGATCTATGATGGTCGAGTGATAGCGGGATAGACGACAAGATAAAGCATCTGTCACTTTCCGATCTATACCACTTCAATCCCTCAGAAGACAAAATCGTCTATTTCCACGATACCTAGAAGATCGTAGGTACTTTGAATTTGCATATAATTTTGTCTTCTATAATATTGCTGACCGAGAAATGCAATAAAACAAAAATATGTGAAGAAAACTGGAAAAGTAGTAAATATCGACGGTAGTACCCCATAGGTGACATCGTATCTTCTTTCCTGATGATCGTGGAAAAAATATTTACATACAAAAGTTGTAGACAATTTTGTAATCTACAATATTGCTGAACTATAGTTAACGCTAAAATGCACTTTAAACGTAAATATGAGAGGAAAACTAGAAAAAAGTGGTAATTTATAATGATATCTCCTGTCATATCTTCGTCCCTAGGGGTCATGGAAAAATTCTTTGTACCCAAAAGTTTCAGCAAATTTTGTGTTTTACAATATTGCTAAACCATATTTAGCACTAAAATGAACTATAACGACAGTACAAGCAAAAAACTGAAACAAGTGACAGATTTTCCAAGATGGCGGAGAAAGACGTGGAGCTGGAGTGTCAAAGATTTCGGGATACGATGACAAATATTGTTCTTTACGGTATATTAAAAATCCATAACAATTGGACCATAGTTAGGGTACCGGAACAACGATTTACCAAATGTACAACGAAAAAATTTGTATGGGCTGCACCTTTTCCGATATAACATTCTTCCGGCTCAAATTTGGGGATGGAGACAGGCAGATCCGTATTCTGCAGGGTCTAAACCCTCTGATTACGTTGTCACCCCAACTGTTACACGATTTGCTTCTTGTATTCTACTTCTTCAAAAATGGGCCTACTCTAATAGGGATGTTGACACCAAATAAGAAAATCAATGAATCCGAATTTTCTCGAAAAAGGATCAAATTCTCTATCAAATAGTGAAAAAAGTAATCCAAAAGAATAAATAATTACATAATTATAAGTCTTCAAAGTTTTAGGAGGGGGCATTTTCTGTCCCTTTTCCGCAAAACGCCCCGTTGTATTGAACGATCGTCATTTACTATGGCGCTCGAGGTCAGTGACGTCACTGACCTGTAGCGTTTTCTCTCTCTAACTAAAAACATTCTAACGGTTGTAGTTTCGTTATTTTTTGAGATATTTGAATAGGATTTTCACTTTTTGGCATAGTTATATGTATTCTTTCGTATGGAGTATTAAAAAAATTTGAGTCAACATCCCTATTGAGATGTTAGGGTCATGATGTTGCTTTTTATGAAAAGCTGTCTAGCGGGGGTTCCATGAGGGGCGTATGAGATAATACGTACAGCGCATATTATTGCGTACTAATAGGAAAATGAACCCTACGTTATTATGTTGGCATGTACCTAAACACCTCGAGGAGGAAGGGAGCTCAAAGTTTAATTACCTACATAGGTACAAATCAAGCGAGTACCTACGCTAAGGAACCCTTGTGCGCGAGTCTGACTAGAACTTGGCAGCTTTTCTAAAGCAGTCGGTTCGGAATCTCTATGTAAATACCTACAAATAGTACCTACGTGAAGTAACTGCACTTTTATTGACGTAATTTGCACACGTTTAAGGCGATATATCGATTGAAAGAGACACCCTTTGTTTTGCTTACGACAAAACGGGATGCAACCCTCTCCGAGAATGGCTTTTTAGACAAATCTCGTTAAATATCTGACTGTGTGCAGGTTTATTAAATTTCCTCTTGTCAGTACCTAGATGAGGTAAAATACCATCATATTAACTTAATCGTGTCTTTTAATAATGCGTTGTTTTAGTAGGCTGAGGAAAAAAAGGAAAATATAGACTCGACTTTGGATTTATTTTCTATCGAGAAAATGTTAAGCAATCATGTTTCGCTATTGTCAGTACCACAATCATATAGTCAAGAATCATAAATCTGAAAATCAGCCCCTACTGTTTGCTAGTCTGGGCAGGACAGCGTTTCAAAGTCTCCAAATTTCTCAGTGTAGCGCCTTAACAAACGTTGATGCCAATTAATATTAGAAAAAAGTATTTACATGAATGCACAATGATAACAAAAACTTTTTTAGGGTTCCGTACTTATTAATACTCCCTTGAATTGAATACCGTGATAGTACTGTGATACGAATGTATCGCGTGATAAGAATCACAAATTACTAAATATTTTAGCCCGTTTCTATGTAGAAAATGCCCGTTTGTATTTTAGAGTATTAAAGTAGAATATGTAATAGTATAAGTAATACTATTACATGTAATAGTATAAGTAGTTGTGTAAGATTGTCCACAAATATTATACAGGGTGTTTGGTAAAGCGTGTGCCATATGGCTAGGGTGGGTAGGTGGGGTCCCTTGCAACACGATTTGGGCCAACTACCTTCCCGCCTGTGGTAATTTTTAAAGTAAAAAAAAATAAAAAAGCGGAATTTTCCAAAGTTTGACAATTTTACTTACCTAACTTTTTTTTTACTTGTGATAGTATTGTGTTAGAGATAGAAATTACAATCTCTAACACAATGCTATCACAAGTTAAAAAAAAAGTCTCGAAAGATTACGAATGTCTTTAAGATAGAAATTACAATCTTAAAGACATTCGTAATCTTTCGAGATCTTATTTCAGTTCAACTGGGAAACTTTTGGAACTGGGGAACTTTTTGTGATATTTGAAGATCTGAGACATTTTTAGTTTTATTTAATGTGCCATAAAGTTGAGGTTCTCGATTATTTTTCACTGTAATTCACACTTTGTCGACACATAACTTTTTTTTTCTTCCTCTATGAACTGAAATAACAACTTTTTTTTTCATCCTCTATGAACTTAAATAAGATCTCGAAAGATTACAAATGTCTTTAAGATAGAAATAACAATCTCTAACACAATGCTGTCGCAAGTAAAAAAAAGTTAGGTAAGTAAAATGGTCAAATTTTGGAAAATTCCGTTTTTTTTTTTACTTTAAAAAATTCACCGCAGGCGGTAATGTTATTAGTTGGCCCAAATCGTGTTGCGAGGGAACCCACCTACCTACCCTAGCCATATGGCACACGCTTTACCAAACACCCTGTATATTCATTTTTTTTATTATTATTAAGTGTAATAGTGTAGGTACTAGTATGTAATAGTACCTATAAGTGTCAGTGCGAACCTGTATTTTACGTTATCGAAATTTACTCCAAATACTGGATATGCACATGAAAAGGTCCGTGACATAAATGCTGGGTGTCGTCCGCGCGGTGTGCGCCTGTAGTGTTTATTATTCACCAGGTATCAAACCAGGTATTCACGTATTTACCTCGCAAGCTGGTTCTGCCAGCAGCGGACGACCCTGGCGCCTCCCTTGACTGACACACGACTACTATAATACTATTCGAATATTCCATAAGCTAAGTATAATTATGTCAACATTGCATGCTAAAGGCAGTCTTTACGTGTTGACTGGTTAAATTTTAAAGCCAGTAGCCATAACTGACCACATGGGAACCATACAATGAAAAAACAAAAATGTAGTTTCTAAATGGAACTCTTTGGCAACATTATTGAGTACAGTACCCGGCAATATAATATTGCACGTCGGTCTTAAGCGAATAAAGCGAGGAAATAGAAAAAGGAAAAAACAAAAGTAAAACAATAAAAAAATGGGTTTCTTCCAATTGGAAAAAACTAAATTTGAACAAAAAAACGCAAACAAAAGCAAAATTCAAAAACAAATGCTAAAGTAAATAAATTGCGTGAAAAATGTATTACTTTAAAGTCAAATAAAAATATAATTTGAATTTTTTATTAGTCGAAATCGAGTATAATCAGGATTTATTTCATAAAATAATTTTTTTCCAACTTAAAATTCAAAATAAATGTTAAATTTGAAATCCCTATCCCTAAATTAGTCGAAATCGAGTATAATGACGATTTTTTGCAAAAATATTTTTTTTAACTCAAAATTCAAAATAGTTATAAAATTTGAAAAAAAAAAACCTTGAATTAGTCGAAATCGAGTATCATGACGATTTTTTGCAAAAAAAATATTTATTTTTGCTTAAAAATCAAAATAATTATAAAATTTTAAATCCTTATCCTTGAATTAGTCGAAATCGAGTATAATGACGATTTTTTGCAAAAAAAAAAATTTTTTGCTTAAAATTCAAAATAATTATAATTTTTATTTATATTTATATAATATAAAATCTGAAATCCAAGGACTGATTTTTTTCACACCACCTGAAAAAAAACAGATGGGCGAAAATTGTCCTGGCTGTTTTGTGTCCACCCACACTAACCGATATCGGATCCGATACGAATCTGACCGAGATCGGATCGGATAGTGTGAGCACTAAGCAGTAACGAATCCTACACCGATATTGTATCGGATAGTGGGAACACGGCCTTACATGTTATTATGTTAAAAAAGTAACTAGGAACACGTTCGGATTTCAAAATTACTTTGCACACATGTGGATAAATGCAGTTTTGCTATCTGTTTTTAAAGAATAAAAAAGGGCTTTCCGAGCTAGTGAGGTGAAAAGTGTTTTTCTCATATTATTATGCTCCATCGAATGAAGCGATGTATTGATGTAATGCACAATATTCTATTAAACAAAATTACATTAAATATCTTGCTACAGGGACGTATATGTGGGGGGGGTTTAGGGGGTTCAAACCCCCCCCTTAGGGCTCGATGGTCCACTGATCATTCCTAGAGCCAGTAAAAAAATCAGGGTGATCCCTATTTTTTTCCCTTTCAAGAAAATAAATTATGTTTATACCTAGCCAGTAGGTATCAACAGCAACTGTTCTAAAAGTCATAAACTTTGCGTTTTCCGTTAGCAAAATGTATAAAATACATTCGTTTGTTGATGTACCTAATTAATTAGAAACAATTCAAGCAAAACCGCAGCTCTATACGCCTAGCTATGTCCATTCAAAAATGGTCAAATTTATGTTCTCGTGTTTCGTAACGAAGTCAAGTTTTTCGAAGTTGCAAATTTGGATGAACATTAAACTAGCCTAACTGATCCCCATGGAACCGAAAAACTGGCCTATAGCGTGTCGGACTTCGCACATTTAGGGTATTTGTTAGTAAAATATACCTAATATTAAACATTAAGTAAGTATGACCAAATTCGAAGTTCATAGGCCGATAGGAAGCAAAAAAAAATTCGGAACAAAATTTCTAAAAAAACTTAGTTTGGCAGCTGGTTTTTGGTTGGGGTGGTGGCTTCTCATTCAGAGCGAGACAAGACGGTATATCTCTCTAACTAAATATCTCCTACCTGACAGAAAGTCACCTCTCAGGAGCAACCAGGGTCGGTACCTAGGCCTCCACTCGACCGAACTCGATGGGTTTCCAATATTTTTTAAACAAAAATACAGTATTCATTTATTCCACGAGCTCTTAACAACCATAGGTACCCCACTCGATGCGATGGGTAAATTTTTTCCCCACTTAAAACATAAAAATAAAAATTGCATGACTTTGGGTCAACAACATGCTTATACTATGAAAATTTGAAAACGGAAGCTCCAACAGTTTGGCTGAAAAACCTGTGACTGGCGACGCGCCAGTTAGGTGTGCGTCTGTACGCACACATGAGAGACAGCAATAGGACTCCATTAAATTTGGATCCTTTGGACACGACACCCTAAAAATATGTAGATTTACTTACATTGTGCTTTGGGATGTTAGTTTTTTAGTGTCGATTTCCACAGGGTATTTATTTTTTCGGAGAATCAAAAGCTATCTTTATATTAATTATGTATTATGTATGGTATTTACCGCACCTGCATTATAACGTCCGAAAAATTTTGCGCTCGCTGCGCTCGCGTTTTTTTCATCCTAGATATCTTGATGCGTATGAAATATTTTCCGCACCCGCATCATTATGTTCGAAAAATTTCGCACTCGCGTTTTCATCTACATGTGTTATGACTTGATGCGTGTGAAGTTTTCCGCACCTGCATCATAATGTTCGAAAAATTTGGCGCTCGCTACGCTCGCGTTCCTCATCTAGGTATGCTATGACTTGATGTTGATGCGTACCTATAAAGTATTTTCCGCATTTGCATCATACTGTTCGAAAAATATCGCCCTCGCTGCGCTCGCGTTTTTCATCTAGGTATGTCATGACTTGACGTTGATGCGTAACATGAAGAATTTTCCGCATTTTGCATCATAATGTTCGAAAAATTTCGCGCTCGCTACGCTCGCGTTTTCGTCGTACATGTGTACTGGATTTATGACCCGTCCCCCCCCTTAGAGTTTCTATATCTACGTGCTTGTCTTGCTATCTTGCCTAGGTTTAGAAATTGTAAGAACTTTCACTGTGTCTCGTAATGTTACGATTATAAAATAAATAGCGCAATTTTCTTTAATCGAAAATGGCCGTAATCGTTGGCTTTGCTTGAAACAACTGGGTGATTCTTATCGTTAAAGTTAATTGATGTCCACTCCGGCCCGAACGTTAAGTGAAAGTTAAGGAAATCAGAGTGCAATTTAAACTTATTGTTGACTTCAGTTTACTCTATACCTGGGTCCGTAACTGTTAAAATAGTTAAAGTCAAAAATAATCACTCAAGAGTCGTTAACAATTGGGGCCCGGTGCGGACAAATTAAGAAAATGTTAAATTTTGCAATAGGAATCACCCAACTAGATTAGGTATCGGAAAGTGAAGTGTATAGTTTAAGGTCAGATATTATAAGTTTATAAGTAAAAAAAAAAAATTTGATTCGATTATTTTTTGCGCTGCAAACTTTTTAAAAAGGGAAAATGACTGGAAAATGGGAGTACCTACCAATCGTATTGCACCTACCAGTGGCGAGGCGGCCATACAACTCGATTCCCACCGGCTTGCCTAATTTTCAGCAAGTCCATTTCTTTATTAAGGCTCATGAAGAATAAGAAAGGCAAATCATTTCCGGTTTCCTAAAGCAAATTCAAATGTAAAATAGTTATTTGATATGCAAGGCTGCAAAGTTGTTGTTTGGCGCGAGTGTTGGTTATTGAAGGCTGAGCTAGATAACTAAGTAGGTACTTTTTTTTCAACAGCGTTATCAGGAAATAATGCCTATAAATATGATGAAAAAGTAAATAAGTGACGAAGTCCGGGATCTATATGACTAGAATAATAAAATAATATTTATTTAATTAAAAGTTAAAGTTAGGTACAGAACAGACGTCTTCCAGTGTAACGTCTATATGCACATGAAATGGGCGGTCATAATGGCGTTTACACCTGAAAATACGTAAATATAACTCGAACCTGGTCATGTGAGGTATCCTGGAATGGGTATTGATGGTCGCTGAACTCGATTTTGATTACTAGAAGTCGGTCCGGGTACCGGAAGTGGTCGCAACCGCAAAATTAAGTTTATTTAATAAGAAAAACAGGGAAATTTAAATCAGGAAATCATATTTATCAGCATTATTCGAGTTATATTCATGGAGTTCCTTGTTGTTTTCCGCCATCTTGAATTTTGAGCAAATTAGCAAAATTCGGCTTGGCATTCGCTAAATTCGGCTAGCTTAGACATTCGGAAATGGATTCAATCATGATTCAATAGGCTTTTTACTTCGGAAAAGTCATGTTGCCAAAATGGCTCACAAAATGCCGTTCAACTTAAAATAAGGAATGTCACGCGTTAATCAGTCTAATAGTCCGAAACTAAATGCAGCGTTAATGTCTTTTGATACGTACAATGTGATAAAGAGTAAATAAAGTAAGTAAGGGCTGAGAAATGCCCGGGCCGTGACAGCGTACGTACAAGGCCACGGGCCCTTATGCCAAGGATATCTTGCCCGCGGTGTCGTGTGACCTCCCTCGCATACAATTAATGTAAGTACATACAGGTGACGTCAAACGATGGTTGCCGACTATTACCTTAAAGGAATAACATGGAAAATTTTGTACACATCTTTGACATCGACTTTGCTGTAGGTACATTAAAGTATTAAGAAAACTAATTTCTACGTTTTTGAAAATTCACCCTCTGAAGGAGTAAAAAGGGGGTTGAAACTTTGTATGGGTACCTAACCGGATCTTTAAAAGTGTGTGACTTCATACATGGCGGGTAATTTCAGTGTTTTTGAATATTCACCCCCTTAAGGGGGGTTTCATTATTACTGTCATTTTTTATTATTACCAATTGTAAGTATGTACTGTATTTTAATTAATGTAATCTGACGATGTATAATTAATACGAATAAATGCATATGAATATGAATAACAAAGGGGGTTGAATGTCGGTATAAAAAACGTGTAATATTCGAAGTGAGGTACAAGAAATGTAGATTATAGTAATAAACAGTATTGTAGATAAGTATCTAAATCAAAACATTAAAGAAAAGGGACTACCCGTGCGGAGACGGAGCGGGTCGCTAGTTCTTTATAAATATGATATAAAAAATTATAGTCCAGAGGTGTAGGCAGCTAACTTTATGAAAGACCGATAGCAAAAGGAAATCAACTGTCATTTGTGAATGCGCATTACACATCGAAACAAAATAGTAGTTTATCTACACCCATATAGTAAATCCTCTTTAATAAGTTCAATGTAACTAAAAATGTACGGTTTTCGCAATTTTTCCTTTATCTGTGCTATAAGACGTTGCTTCGTACCAAATTTCAAGATTCTGAGTTCATGGGAAGTACCCTGTAGGTTTTGATTCCCTTGGGAGTGACGAAAATTTAAAATTAATTATTAAAAATATTTTTATTGTATGATGTAACTAAAAATGTACGGTTTTCGCAATTTTTCCTTTATCTGTGCTATAAGACTTTGCTTCGTACCAAATTTCAAGATTCTAAGTTCACGGGAAGTACCCTGTAGGTTTTGATTCCCTTGCGAGTGACGAAAATTTGCGGCATACCTAAACGGCTGTATCTTTTGATTGCGTTGGCTCAGAAGTTTTATTTTATTACAGCTCCAAGGGACAGTTGACCTGAGTATTTGATATAAATTCCAGCTTGATACCTCCACGCGTTCTTTAGAAAAAGGGTCTTGACAGACAGACGGACGGACAACAAAGTGATGCTATAAAGGTTCCGTTTTTTCCTTTCGAGGTACGGAATCCTAAAAACGCAATAAGTAAAATCGATTCGAATTAATCATTCACTAATAATTGCTAAATATGTCAAACAATTCATCTTAGCCTCATCAATACACACTGCGCACACTGCACACGCCAATTTATTCACTGTCAAAAAGGAACTGTTAGATATTGGTTAGATATCCCCGGGAAAAAATATCTTTGTATAATTGAGAGAATGAGAGGGCACTAGTCGTATATCTAATCTTAAAGCAGATTCAAATGTCAAAATCTGTAGAAAAACATACTAGGTAATGAATCTGTTTAAAAAAAGGCGGGAAAGCATCAAGGTTTTGACGTTTTAAGGTTATGTTTAACAAGCCTTAATTCCAATTTCGTCTTCTTTCCCCCATTTTTGAGAAAAGCACTATATAAGTCTCGGCTGGAATGGCAATTGCATGCTTCGTATTGATTAAATGGATACCCAAGAGGACGTCCGTTTTAAACTGCAATTGCCTCCTTCCAGGCCTCTTTCTCAATGCGCGGCAATATAGAACTTATGTTCGCAATAATACACTGCGAAACTCAGCTTTGCAGGGTGTCGCAAATTTATAGGTCGATAATGGGACTTTTGTAGGAGATTTCTTGTGAGTTATGAGTTATGACATTGCGCGGGCGGGACATCCCGCGCTGGCTGCTGCAGCGCGTGTTTTTATGAGTGTTTTTGATTAGGATTTAATTTATTTTTTTAAAACACTAATACATTGGCCAACAATAATATGACATACTCAACAATAAGTAATATGACTCGCTTAAGGTAGGAATAAAAGGCTCTTTGATGCATTTAGGTTTAAAAGAACTTTATTTTCTCAAAGAAATTAACTTATAAAACTAAAATATTAATAGGTAAGCACCACAAGGCGCTGATACAAAGTACAACTTAACTAAAACTCATCAGTAACAAAAGACAGATTATTGTTAAGTTGATAACTACATGTGGGTAGAATACACTAAAACATAAATCCACGAAATGCTTTGTAACGGATGAAATTTAATCAACCCTTTATTGAACATGAGTACATGTACATATACGTACCTACAACTTGCATTATACATGAAAGTATTTCCTCGTCTCGCGGTGGTGAGGTGAAAAGTTGTGTGTTGCGCTCGGCAGCAAAGTTGTTCGGCGTCTCGTGCCTTGAGAGCCTCGCTACGCTCGGGATTGTACTTTTCAGAAATCATTCATCATCATTTAGGGTTCCGAACCAACCTCAAAAATATGATTGATCAATATATTTGTTGTTAAAATATACGCAATAATGAATATTGTCACCAAATTTCAAGTTCATAGGTCAATGGGAAGTCAAAGAATTCTTCGGAATAAATTTTGTGACAGACGACGGACGGACGGACGCCTGGGCGACACCAATAGTAGGGTTCCGTTTTGACCCTTCGGGTACGGAAACCTAAACATGATACCAAACATGACCTATTTACTAAACTTATGTAGAAATCGAGCTCAGAGTGCAGCGCGGTAGATGGGGTTTTCACCCCCCCCCCCCCCCTCCAGCCCCCACCACCATGGAAGAATTTCGTGGGTACAGCGCTAAATCTGCTCAGATAACCATTAGGTTACGCGTTCGTTGCGTTCTTTGTTGAAAATGTGCAAGGTGCTCCATACAAAATACGACACTACACCCCCACTACCTATTATGAAATTATGACCGTATTTATAGACGTGACTGTACATGTTTAAACAAACTCGCAATGCAACTGCAACTATAGCGAAACAAAACCAACGCGCTTAAAAAAATATAAGCAAGTAGTGTACCTACTTCAATACCAACTTCGAAATAGCAAAGCCGTTACCCAGGTAAGTCCCACAGGTCGGTACATTATACAGCCTTGGCCAAAAGTGTTGAGCTCCCCTTATTTTCGTTTGAAACTTAGAAAAAAAATATTTTTATTTTTAAATTACACTCTATTATTTTTTAATTACAAAAATGCACATTGACGTAAAATATGAAAAGGTATATACTAAAGAACATCTAGAGAACTTTAGATAATATCATTTCAAAGTAGCTATTGCTAACTGAAGACTAAAAATAGACGGGTTTGTAATAAAAGGACAAATCGCATTTTTATCCGTGCAATTATCTTTAACGTCAACGAAAGTAGCTAGTTTTTGAAAGATATTTAATTTTCTTTAATAAAAGGATATGAAATGCTTGATTGAAAGTTTAACTTTTATATGGAAAACGTGTGGGTGCTCAACACTTTTGGCCAAGGCTGTACCTACCTACATTGATTAAGAATACGAAATTTAGACACGAACTGAATGCAGGGTAGTTAACCAATAACTGCGATGCAGAGCTGAGGTACCTACCTACTGCTTGGGTAGGTATGCACTATGCAGTGTTATTGTTGGGGATAGCGGAGCGGCGCAGGCATTCAGGAGTCAAGGTTAGCTCTTGGGAGCTTCGCTTGCGGCCGGGCGCTCCAAGGTCAACCCCGCGCCCCCCGCCCAATCGATACTAACTAAATACTTATATCTTTGCTTATGCCCCTAACGCTCCATTCAAATGTTTACCAGATTAAATAAGTACGCTAAAGATACTGATATCCCGAACATAATATAAAAACAACAGAAACATCAAGCTAACATAGACACGACAGAAGATAATAAATAAGTTCGAAATCGAATGCATTAACTACACTTTCCGAACGTAACTGCATTGTTGAAAAGTTTTGGAAGTGTTTGAATAGTTATGGAAACTCACTTTAAATCATGTCGGAAGCGGCGGCGGGCGGTGAGGGGGGGGGGGGCGGCGCGTCGTAGTGTGGCGTCGCGTCACGTGGCTACGGCGAGCGCGCGGCCGGCGTATAGCTGCCGACTGCACGGCTGTGACAGGAGCGGAGCGGCGGGGAACACGGCGCGCGCACGCCCCTTCCGACCCCTCGCACAAACTCTCCCACCATCGATTCATCGTTTAGGCACTTTTTATCACAGAAAATAAAGCCCTGCCGACAAATTAGGTCAACAGCGATTCTCATGCCCGCTAAGGTAACTGGTAAGGTAAGCGTCGAATACGGCGCAGGTCGCTGTTTAGGTTCCCATCACCGAGATGCAACACACCTTTGAAATGAAGCATGCTCCATATCTAGTACCGTGAAATAGGCCTACTTTGCCTTTTTCATAAAAACGTGAATTTCTTAATTTTCTTTTACGATAGGTTTTTCATTCCTCATACTCTGAAAGTAGGTCATATTTGACCTACGAAGCGGGTTGAAAGTTGAAAGTGGGTCATGTCGCCCCTAGGGTAACATGAATACATATTTATGATTTACGAAACATTTTAATTTATCCAATCAAAATGCTTCACCTTATTCAATCTACCACACACAAAACACATCGACAGCGACGAGAGCGTTCGGTTCTTTTATATAAAAAAAAGTGCAATAGCAGACGCCTATTACGGCCACCTCCGTAATTTTTTATTGATTTCTAACTTTGTTTATAATTATTAATATTTCAAATTATGGTTATAAAAAACCATAAATAAACAAAATAAAAACTCGTAAATACGTTTTGACTTGAAATTAAATACTACCGCGTCCTAAACTCAATTTAAAAAAAACAAATTGGCAGAAAGCAGCATAATGTTATCAGCCACACTGCCATTAAATTGTAGTAATATTTGAAGCTAAAGGTTGAATTATAGATAATGAAATAAATTTTAAAATAACGCTTGCTTTAAAAAATGTTTTCAATAAATTATAAGTATTCTTTTGCTCAATATAAGTTGTTTAATTATCCTACAGATCCGCTTCCAGTATTAGGCTGCGTTTCCACCAGAGATGTGCGAGGATGGGTTTTCATACATTTGACACCTCGCAACGCGCCGAACGAGGTGTCAAATATATGAAAACACATCCTCACACATCTCTTGTGGAAACGCAGCCTTAACGTCAACCAACAGTGCCCGCCAAAGTGGTCCATACACAAACGATTTTTAAATGGTATCAATAGAATTTGACTGATTCAGCCATTGTTTTTGCATATTTGGATTTGTTTTAGTTTCCTCGTATTCGGAATGAAAAGCAGTGTTTTACTTGGGTGAAATCACCCTTTTCAGCCTCGCACTATTCAAACTATTGGCGATAAAAGCGCCAAAATATCTCGTCTTGCTTTCAACCCATTTTATTTATTTACTAAATAATGAAGCAGTTTACAATGAATTATAACTCGTATATATAGTCGATAGTGATACCTTATTAAAACTAGGGTACGTCTATAAACTAAGTGTCGCTCGGACATGAAGCTGCGTCCACCGACGCATGAGCTTCATGTCGTATGGTGAACGTAAGTACTTACCTACCTAACGCGAAATCTGTAGCTCTAGTATAAGTTTTTTCGAAACATTAACTAATTCGAACGCGTTTGCATTTTGTCTCAAAATGTATGAAAGTGGTATGAAAACATTGAAAACGTGAACAGCGCCTCTGGTGGTCACTAGTGGAAACTAAAACAGCGAGTATAATATTTGTTGGTAACCGATGAACGCGCGTATTTCAAACTCGGTGAGAGCGTTTTCATACATTTTGACACAAAACGCAAACGCGTTCGAATTAGTTAATGTTTCGAAAAAACTTATACTAGAGCTACTGCGTAGCGCATGGACGTGTATGTAGTAATGTACATTACCTATATAAAATGCAGGACTTAAAAAACAGGTCCTTGGTTTGCTTATTCATATACATGTATACCTAAATCACTATAGTTTAGTCTAAAGAGTATAATAATATATGGTCTAACCCTCTAACACATTCACTGCCTGCCAGGAGCCCGCCTAAGTAGCGGGCGCTCTGAGCTGCTACCGCGAACGGCATTCGAAATTTTCCCTCTCTGTCGCTCTTGCAAGTTTGCACATAAGTGCGACAGAGAGAGAAAACTTCGTTTGTGGTTCGCGGTAGCAGCCCTGCTCGTGGACGCGTAGCCGATACCATGCGTTTCCCGGTATATGTAGAGGAAATTGCGTAGCGCTACGAAAAGCTTGGTAGCGAAAGTGTTAAATAAAATTAGACCATAAAATCATAGGGTGGTAATTTATTACTCAAGATTTTTATCTTGGCCCTTGAATAAATCTTAACCTATTGACCGCCACAGTGACGTATAGATGACAAGAGCCGCGCAGAGCTTACAACGCCAGGAGTGGTTTACTACTGTGACGTCATCGCGCCGCGCAAAGTACATGCGGCCGCCGGCTCACACGTCGTGTGACTATTCAGTGGTTGCGGCGCAGCGTTATGGATCGAACGCGCACGCGCTGCTGTACCGCTGTACGATCATAAAATAAATAGTTTCGCTTTGTATGCCCTTGTTACATGTATGGAATGCCCCCTACTTTAATATTTTTTCGTCATTTCACATCACTTTTACGTAGCGGTTCATACGAGTAGAACATGACACCTTCCTGCTAAATGTTTTAATTGTATTTGTAGTGCTTATAGTCTCCGAGTACGTTGGCTGTCACATACAGACGAGACTTGTTATTGTGTGCAATAAAGTGCTTGCTTACATACATACGAAAAGACGGACGGACGGGTTCCGTTTTTACCATTTTGGCTACGGAACCTTAAAAGTACTATTCGTAATTGTATTGTAAACAACACTACTAATAATAAAGTACATATATTAAAATAGGTTCTCGCTGGTGGAAACCCTAGCGATGAGGGCGGGGCCTCGAAAGAGCGCGTTGCGTGCGATAGAAAGAGATAGCCACGTTTAGGCACGTTTGCATACCTAAACGGGGGATTTGTTAACAGAGAAACTTCTATACTTGTACTATTACTTATTCTGTGGCACAACTTACTTACATAATTTAGTGTGGCGGTCAGAAGGTTAAAAGGGTATTGAATAATAAATTCAGTAGTTCGAAGATTACCATAAATCTTAATTTGTTACATCAGCGCCTTGCTCTAATCAAAGGCAATTGGTGGAATTGAAAATCCATGTTTTCTACAGAAGTTCACCTCAGGATTCATAATCTATATACCATCCATCACCTAATATGTAACTTCTCTCAGTAGTAGGTACGACTCCTTCGCTCGAAAATATGACGAAGGAAGAGGAGTGAACGAACTAGTTTTGTCCGTGGTAAGTAGCCCAGGTATTGTAGATCCATGCGTAACTCAATACCTGCCAAAAAAACCCTTATGCTATGGACTGTTACATTTAACACATCCTAATCCTAATAATATTACCGATAAACGTGAAAGTTTGTGCGGATGCATGGGGATGTATGTCGGATAGTACGTTCCACTTAATCTCAAAAACCACTGAACTGATTTCTATGAAACTTTCCAGTATTGTAGTTTAGACATCATAATAGGACATACGCAATAATTTATATCAAAATTCATCCCTTTAGGGAGTTAAAGGGGGGTGGTAATTTTGTATGGAGAATAAAATTATTTTTGAGATAGAAACTTGAAACTTCCCTAATTGACTAAGCATAAAAATGAAAGAAAACCATTTTCAGCGTTTTAGACATGCGCAAAATGTGTCACTAAAAAGAAAAGAGTGATATACTTCATTCCTTCACTGTGAAGTATATCACTCATTTAGTTCACTAGTTCAGTTTCGTTCAGTAGCTCAACAGATCCCTCTACGATATAGATTGGGTAAACATATCAGTCATTCATTCAATCATGTCGTCTATGTCACTCTCGGAGTGAATGAGTAGGTAATAGATATGAATCATGAACTGAACGAACTGAAGTATTGAAGTATATGAATCCGAACTGAACTAGTGAATGAAAGAGTTAGTCGAGGTGAAGTACTTCATTTGAATCATTCATTCGTGAACTACTCATGTCTAGCGTTTATCAAAATTCGCCCTCTGAAGGGGTGGAAAGTTTTTATGGTGAGCAAATTTTATTTTCAACGAGAGACTTGAAACTTTGTACCTAGTTAGGCCTAGCAGCACTATTTCACAATTGAATTTTTTTTAAATTCATCCTTTGAAGGGATGAAAAGGAGGTCGGTAGTTTGTACCAGCAACCTGATTTTTTAAAGTCAGTGACTGCATAAATGCATTGGTGGTTAGTGTCTGACCAGCGAGTCGTGACACAAGCATTTTTACCAAATACTTAAATGGCAATTTTATCTGTCAAACTAGATGTTAAGGATTGTTGGTGTTGTTGTTTGATATTTGACAGTATTTTTTTATAAAAGTTAAAATTAATAATAATATAACAATTTACACGTCATATGTCAAATTACAATTTAAATTTACAAATACAATATAAATGATAATATTTTTGAATGTGTAAGTACTAAGTAGTGTAAGTAAGAAGGCTAATAAGGCCTTATTTACACACTACGAGACTTGCATGCGATTTTCACTACATTGCGCGGTTTGATAAATCGATTGAATTATTTATACCTCGGTAACCCGCAATGTAATGAAACTCGCATACGAGTCTCGTACGTGTGTAAATAAGGCCTTATTAGCCTCTTACATACACTGGTTTCACATTCAAAAATATTAGGTAATAAAAAAAGTCAAATATCTTTTTTGACACCATACTCAGTGTTGTCAGCCGCTGATTTTTTAAACTTGCCGCTGTTTTCTTGTGTCACGACTCGCTGGGCAGACTCTAGGCTCTTAGTTTAAAATATAAGAAAAGTTATTTCAGCATTTTAGAAAATTAATGTAAAAAACCGGCCAAGTGCGTGTCGGGCCACGCGCAAGGTATGGTTCCGTAGTCGTCCACCCGTTACATTATGTGGACTAAAAAGTTAGCAAACTTATATTTACTATGTTTTTGACAGAATTAACAACATTATCTAAGGTATCAATGGAAATTGTACGAAAGTTTGCTTTTGCAAACTACATTTCTGAAGTCCGACTATTACTCGTTAACTAGTAATGTCTACTTAGCAGTGATAGTTTTCCTTTTAAATTCATCGTATATACTACTACCATGAATTTTTTTACAAACAGGGTGCGGAAAAAGGTTATTCCTCGCTTTAGTGAGGTGAAAAGATTTGTGTTACACACGGATGCAAAGTTATTTTACGTCTCGGCATTCGCTAGCTCGTAGTTCAACCCTAGAATCCATTCACTAGTTCGTGTTTCAATTCCACACTCGCGTTTAAAATACAACTTTGCACCCTTGTATAACAAATCCATTACCTACGTATGTAATTGGCGAAATATTGCCGCCGAAACGCAGTATTTCCCAATTGGTTGTAATAGCCAGATAGCCACATAAATATATCGAAAGCCGTATTGCTCCTCAAATTGTTTCCAATAAAAAAAACTCCAAAATAGAGGTATTAAATCCAAAATGGGGTAGTTGGGGCATTGAAATGAAAATAAAACAATAATTTTCAACCGACGGCATTTTATTGAAGACAAAAGCGTATGGTGCTTTATAAAATTATTTATAGTTGCGGTGAAATAAAATAGGCTTTGACCGTGTTTGTCGTTGATTAAAATTGAAAAATATTGGAACTAATGGTGGTTCCAATATTTAATAGTTATTAGAGTAGGCTTTGCCTATGTAGGTATTTCGTCATACTGAGGTCATGACACGATAGGTAATCCTTATTCGGGCAGAAGCGTGTTATATCGACTGCGTACCTACTGTTTTTGATCGGATGGAATTTGTGCCGGATCTGTGTCATTTAGTAGAGCCTGTTTAGAAGTTTAGCATAGTTGGTGGATATGGATAACCAGCATAAAGTAATAGGCAAGGCGCTTTTCTAATCAACACATGGTGAAGTATACATAGCAAACTCACACATGATGAAGTATACAACACATACAATGATATTATATATGACCTTTCATACAGTAGAGGCTCAAAAGCTAAGTATATGTTGCAAAAGGTGGTGTAATATAATATATTTTTTATATTGGTGCCCGTATCCAGGCTGTCCCTATAACCACGTACCTATACGTACGTGAACGAGTATTTACTCAGTTACATCCATATACGTATACGTACACCGCCTTTTGCAATATACAATTATTCTACGGACTGACGTATTCAAACTTTTTCTACTTAATTATAATAATGTTGCACGGCTTTTCGAACCAATTTTATCAACACGTGTCAAAAGCTAGTAGTAATAGAATGTTTGAGGTATACCTACATTTTGTTTGCTATTGCATAATTGGTTAAATACAAGTGCTAAAATAAAAACGTTTACAAAAGTAAAAAACAAACCTATCGCTAAACTTACAAATATAATAGGTATCCGTATAATATAATAGCTATTGGTACATAATTACATAAATCAACTTATAATAGGAGATACACATTACATACAATTTGTGTCAAATTCAACATTGATCACCTAAAATATAGAGAGAGAGAATTAATAAACGAAACACTAGGAGATACTTTGGTAAAGCTTTCAACGCCATAAATAGGGGCCGCCTCATATACCTAATCATAACGATTAAACAATCACATCTCATTGAATTGAACAATATATTATTGCAATTAACATGGCTGACCGAAATAAACATGGCTGGGTCGTCACAGCGACGATAATTTACAAAATTTATCATGTAATTTTAGTTTTTATAACATTCCCGATTGAAAACCTAAAACATGGGCAAGACGGGTTACAACTGCTGTTTTCTTTATTTTAATTAAAGGTTGTCCCTAATAACGAATAACGACTTCAAACGAAGAAAATCGAATTATTTATAAAACCTTAATAAGATAGCCAAAGACAATGGCATTGCTAATTTTAAAAATAAAGGATGTCCCAGGAATAGAAATAACATTAGAAAGCCGCATTGGTTAAAATAATTTCGATTTATCACTATAATTGACTGACGGCGTACCTTATACAAATCTATCAGTTCAGACTGTAACTGTTACTACCGTTTTATGGTCTGCTTGCGTCTGGGACAACCAATACCTACAAGAATTGAGATGCTTCCCAGTGGCGGCGCGTCAAAAATATTCTTAGGGTAGCCGGAAATAGTTTGCCTTTCTTATCCTTCATGAGCCGTACTAAAAGAACTGGTGTGGCTGAAAATTAGGCAAGCCGGTGGGAATCGAGTTGTATGGACGCTCCGCCACTGATGCTTCCCATAAAACCCTGTTCCGGGACTGTAAATCCCGATTTCCCAAGATGGTCGCTACTAAGTTGGGAGACAGGTCTTGGCCGAGACTATTAATAAAAATTGCATAACCATGTAGGTTTGTGGGCAAGTCTAGAATTTTATACACTCAATACGAAAATCGAGTGTTGTCGACTAGAAATTCCAAAGCCATCATAATGATACCTATATAAATAGTTGCACGTGGTACCAGTTTTCTTAACGTGAGAATGTCAACTATCCTGACCTGAATCACACAGTGATTTAATCCATATATGACTGCCACTGCCACCGTCTTCCTTGTGTATATTGCCATTTTGACATATACAGACATTTTAATGTACTCCTCATGGCAATGTGTACAATTTAGCACGAGAAGTCTTAACGACGTAACTTATGTACAGTCAACAGCAAAAGTAATCACGCGGGCGAGGTGTTCAAAAGGATCTCGCATATGTAGGTACTAACTATTATAATAAAATACCTAACAATAAACCATCCTGCCAATCGAACCCTCCCTATATTTTAGAAGCTCCTTTAGTTGTCAGGAAATTTCCTTAAATTTCAACGATTTCAAGTATTGACCATTGTAAATATAAATATCCAGTAACTTTAATGCAGTCATAAAATACTTACCAAATATTAAATTTCTAGTAGAATTTACTCCTGACTTAGCGTCACAAAATTCTTGCCAACCGGCCACATATCAAGAAACATGCTTATGGCAAAAGGACATAAGTCGTTTGAGATTTCGATGGAGTTATGTTTTATTCACACAAACACATATAATATAACGTAGCACGAACATATGTATATGCCGATTTCACATGCGATTTCCAGTCAGTCCTCTCTGCCAGTTTTCGTTTGGTCCTGTGCCAAAGAATGATTTGTTGCGTAATTATTATTACGGACCATATATAATTTGACTCTTGTGTCATTGAAGGGGTTGTGGCATAATTTCACACACGCTCTTATTCCCTTATAATAAAGACGCGTGTAGATTATTTTGACCTCTTCGGATGCGTAGCTACTTGTGCTGCTGATTGTACACGACATAATGTCATGATAATTTTCTTTGTAGATAGGAATATTTATTTGATATTTATGTATTATAGGTAAAATCACGGAAACTGGAATTAGTTAGCAGTGTAGGTACTAAAACTGTAGTAATTCATACGATCATTCAATATCTTTCATTTTTGTTGCCATTAAATATAATTCAGCGTGTAACTTTAATCTATTCACCTCACTTTCGGTACCTAAACATAAGTATAATACTATAATGAAATAATTATATTTGTAACCAAAATATAAATATATATATAGTAATAATTAAGGTGTGATAGTACGGGTTAGCCACCGTAAGTATTAGGTAATGATAATTTAGGCAAATAGGGTTATTGACGCAAATTTCATAATTACTTCAAATGAAACAAGCGTAGGACTAAAAATATGCCAATAGATGGAACTCCTATCCTTATATCTCAAAAAAATACAGTTATATTATGTTTTAATGTTGCTAATTAGAGAGCAAAGAAGGCGCTGCAAATGTGTCGTCACAATCCTCTAGGGTCAAAACAAATGACGATCGTTCCATACGAAGGCACGTTTTGCGCAAAAGAGACCGGAGATACCCCTTCCTCAAAACTATGTGATTACCTATTTATTCTCTTAGGCTGCCTTTTCACCATTTGATTCTAATTTAATACTCCTTCGAGAAAATTCGAATTTATTGTTTTTTTTTTCTTTTGGTGTCAATAACCCTATTCTATCTAAGTATCTGGATATGTTATCTATTCCTTGGTCAATATTTTATCACATGTGACACTTAGAGCACCCAGCTAAACCTACAACTGTAGGTATACGTACTTATATTCTTGTAGTCTGACCCTACCTTAATCACAATTAACCCTTGCAGAAAAGCATTATCATTAACGTACGTGATTAGTGATAAGTTTATATTAAGCAGTAAAAATATAAACGAATATAAATGAAGTTTGTGATGTTAAAATATTACAGCACCAATTGCACCAACTTATAGATAACAACTGATACATATTTATTTGTCATTGAAGTATAGGTTAGTACCTATATCATTGTAGTCTTTGATTTAGTATAGGCAACTAGGCACGTCAATTTAACGTATTTACAGGCACGTATTTCATATAGTACGATTAAAATCGGCCCTAAATCAAGTATACTTCCCGATTTAAGGTGTTGTGGGGGCGTTCCACTACCGCTAATAAGTATTTAGGAATTGTTTTCTTTTCATACAACTGTATGTTTTCAGAATGAGACCTCCAAGTTCGAAGTGGTATGCAGGATATCCTTGTCAATATGCTACTTAACTGCAAATAATCATTCAACAATCCAAAAACATTTCTTGTACTTACATAATTGTTTAATTTTGTATGAACTAGCAAATAATGAATCTTTAATTGCTGTAAAAAGAAACTTATTTCGGACTCAGAATTTTAAATGAATAATAAATGCAACCAGCATCTAAAGGAGTCCATGGGCTCTGCTTCCACACTGTTGATCTGAAAGTCATTTTTGTATAAATTTTGGGAAAACAAATGTATCGCTAAATAAATACTTATGAGCGGCAGTATAAATTTTTCTGAAAAATATTGACTACAAATCAAATATTATTGGTACAATCTGAAAGGGTCGGCAACGTGCATGTCACACCCCTGGAGTTGCAGGCGTAGTCGCAGGCTGCGGTGACCGCTTACCATCAGGCCAAGTGCCGACCGTATGCTTGTTTGTGGTATTAAAAAAAGCAAATCTAATAAAAATATATACCTGTATGAAATGTCCGTGGTGTTACACTATGCTACTAAGAATAGAGATAATTCAATGTTACACTAACATATATAACACATCAGATTTGCAATATAAATGCCTGACTGATTGTATATCAGGATAATTAGTAACCAATGTGGCGTTACGCTTCCTACAGTTATGTTAAAGCAAGTTGAGATTCAGACTATCTTCGTTGATTTTTTACACATTGCATTTACGTAGACAAAAGTTAGAAAAGCGTCCTTTTCAGTTGACCTTGTCAAAACTGTGACAATTAACATAATTCTCAGAATCATACCGAACTTCCACTAGGGCGGCGGCCGCAGCAGAGGCGGCCGAACAAGCAAAAATCGGCAAATACAGCGGTCTCGGCGCCGAATACTTGTTCACCCCTTTCGGCGTCGAGACACTCGGACCGTGGGGTCCTGGCGCTCTGCCGCTTCAAGGACTTATCGAAGAGGCTTATGGATGCCACAGGTGACCGAAGAACTGGCAGCTACCACGGCCAATGAATAAGTTTGGCTATTCAAAGAGGAAATGCTGCCAGTATCTTCGGCACAATGCCGCGGGGGCCTATTTAGGGTTCCGTAGTAAACAAGGAACCCTTATAGTTTTTAGATTTAATTTAGTTTTATATTTAGTTTTTAATTTAGCTGTATTTAGCTTTGTTTTTGTTAGGTAATATGTTTTTCTATAGTTTTCATTAATAAATGTCTATGTATTTTATTCTCAGAGTCTTTATGTTTGTTAGGCTATTTTATCTTGTCTATGAGTTCTGTTGCATTAAATAAGTGAAATTATAGTCGTTTTAATATTATACTTGTTTTTTTTTGTAAACTACCTATACAAACCAAAACAGTTCCATTCAGTCACAACTAAAAAATAAAGGTTTTCCGGTGTTTAAAAAAAATATAGTCAATCCTAAACCAGAACGATACTACAAGTAATAGTTTACGCGAGTAATGTTACGAAAAATTCAGTCGCTTGTTTTTAATTTTATCTGTATCAAACAATTACATTATCATAAAACGTACGTGTGAGTAACTGCTAATAATAATTACGCTTGAAATCGTTGAGTAGGTCGGTGGACTAGGAAATAGTATTTACATATTATATTCGAGAGGATTATATGCACAACATTTAGAACTATTACTTGTTTTCTATGTTCACTAAGATACAAGTCTAGTTACTCTACTATGACCCGGGCGCCGGACATAGCTTCAAAGATTTGCACACATCTTTGAAGACTTTGCATTGACGCAACCGGCCGGACGTGCTTTGCAATCATTTGAACGCTTTGATGTGTCCAAAAACCGACACCGCATGGCAAAGTGCAAATATTTGTTCAAACTTTGAACACATAGTCAAAGTCCCTTGCCACGCATAGCGACCAAACTTGTGTTCAAACATTTGAAGCTATGTAGCGCCGGCTTGAGACGAGTATTGGAGATTGACACGAACCGCTCACACAGCCGCAGGGCGGAGGCGACGGTTATTCGAATTGCATGAGATTCGCCGGCAGGGGTTTCACCATTTTGTTCGTGACATCCTGAATTTTGATCCACCATTGCATAGCTGCAGTATCAGACCCGGTTCTGAAATGATATGATTAACATATTTTTAGCCAACCGTTAAATGGCACATGATAACATAATTAATATAACTAAATTAACATTAAGATATAAGGACAACCTGGCTCAAATAAGATAAAAAAGAAATTCCGATTTGCATCTTTCCTTTAAGTAAGCCGCAACAGTAGACTCATTACGTTATGTGGGCATCTGTTCCAAATCACTTTCGTGATCACTATTTGGTCGAATTTGGATAGAGATTAATGCCGTTTTCGGTTATTTGATAGAAGTAAGGGACATCTACCAACTAACTTAGAAGTGGCACCAAAATTTACAGCCTATTCGTCAAAAACATGTCCGCAAAGGTGAGGGGGTTGAAAGTGTTGAAACGGCCAGTACACCTCGGGCAACGAAATTCATAATTAGGATGTCTTTCCATCAGAGCTTATGCTATGCCTATGCTACGTTTACGTTGCTGTGGATGCGTTGATATCCACCAATTATATTCATTGGATGGATCTCATAGCATAGCACTTGCACTGGTGGAAACGGAAAGCTCGTCCTCGCAGTATTAGTGGCATCTCTAGTCCATGTAGCGGCGTAGTAACGCGTTGTCCTAGGTGGGCGAGCTAGACGCGAACGCGAAGCGAAAAAACAAACAGTCGACACCCATTGAATTGTCCTACGTGACCGAACCGCTTCGCACCGCATTCTGTATCACCGCGTCGCTTCGCTTCGCGTTCGCGACTAGTTCGCCCACCTAGGACAACGCCACACCTGTGACACGCGAAGGAACGTAAGGCGCGACGGCACCCGATCGGCAACCGGCGGGTCTCTCAGGGACGAGGTAACTGTCCTCGGTGCGGGGGGTTCGTCGCCATTCTGTATGTCTATTATACTATTATGTCACACCTGGCCATAAAGTGGCCATTATCGCATGCTCTGCGCGCGAAAAAACCCACTTCCTGGCCAGGGGGTGACATAAAATTTTGTACTTACCACGGGCGATTATAAAGAAAGCCTCAGATCGCATATTTATCGCCCTTGCCTTCGGCTCGGGCGTAAAATACCTGCGATCTGAGACATTCTTTGTTTTATCGCCCTTGGTAAGTAATGTACTATTATGTGACCTAGGACAACGCGTAAGCGGCGGGTGGCGCTCGGGCAATAAAAGCTTGTACCAAAAATGAGATTTTTGATAGTAATGTATGATTGTATTGTACTGACTTGAACTTGTACAGCGTCCCGTGCTGGTGGATCAGCTGGAAGGAGTCTGCGGACTCCCCGCGGGTGGCGGTCCAGCTCTCGAGCGGCAGCGACTTGTAGCGCTCCTCGCGGAAGTCGCCGCGGCTAGTGCTGCCGGACAGACAACTGCTACTCTCAGACCACGCTTCAAACACTATTCTTTAGATAAACGAATACGTTGTTATTCTCAAATAATTCCATATCTTCGTTTTATAACAGTTTATGCAACTGTAACATAATGAGGGTTTTTAAAACACGATAGTTGGTATATGTTTCATAACAGGATAACACGAGTATTTTAAGACCTAATTATGTATACAGGTGCATCATACACTACTTTATCTACATGCATATCCATAAATCTTCTATCATGTGTTCAGGAACCATTGCTTGAAACACAATGGTTCCTGTTCAATACAGAAGTCGTGCGCTTTGTTGTCTTTTGTAAGCTCACACCTGTAACGTAATGTAACATTACCTTACAGGCAATTTCATTACGATATCGCTCGATGAAATTATGTGTTTAGCGTTGTAATGGTGTTCATTTGCTAATCATACCTGAACACATTATAGAGGATTTAAGGTATGGATGTAGATAAAACTTTATTGCATACATAATAATCGTCATTAGCAAAAATACTAGGCGTCTCGAGAGAACTTTTAGAACCTGGCAGTTTTAGATTAGTTACTAAAATAAGGGGGATGTAATGAAAATATACTAAAAAGAAAAAATACGTATCTCCTAACTTTTTGAGTACTATTAAATACCTAAATAAAATTAAGGGGTCAGAAAAAGGAAATGTTGTCAAGAAACCGGAAAAAAAAATCGTTTAATTGGATTTTACGATATTTTTCGTACTTTAAATGATTCACTTTACAGATAAAGGCTAACAAAAACAAATCTTAACACAATATGTAAATGAATATATGAGACGTACTTTAGGAGATATTTCAAAAATAGTAAAAACCGGTTCCGAGCCCTTCAAACCAACCGAGCGGCGATGACGTTTCATAAAAAGATGATTTGACTATAGGGTATTAAACTAAGGTAAAAATAAATTATTTTTTACTTGACTAATAAAAGATCTAACGAAAATACTCGAAAAACATCAATTATTAATTTATTTTAGCTAATTGAAAGATAATATAAGCATAAAGATTTAAAAAGGACGCTGATTTGAACAAACCTACTCACACTGCCTTAGTGACGTCACTAAGACAGTATTTCCCTACAAACTTCATATTAACAAATCGTTTTTGACATTTAATAAAAAGTTGCTGATTTGACTAGGGGTTTAATACCGTATTGTAGGTATTTTATTGTAACTCAGCACTCACCCTTTAAAAGACTTGGGTCCGAAGAAGTCGAGCTGCTGGCCGTGAAGAACCAGCCAGTAGCGCTGCCATGAAGCGAGCGACACCTTTCTTCCGTCCCGCAACACGATTTTTCTTCTCACGAACCCTTCGTACAGACATTCAGAGGCTTCCGGCTTTGACGGATTGCTGGAAGACATTGACACTTAATTCGCTATTGAATTAAAGTTTTCTGAGTGGTAACAGAACAACTGCACACTCAAGGAGGAAATATTGCCAAGTTTGAGATGACATGTAATTCGACTGAGTTTATTAATAGTAATTGACAATACGAAGTTCCCAACTATTTTTATTCTAGCACTGACCTAACTAAATAGGATAGGTCACCTAGCCGCACGGACTAAACGCGCGGCTGATATGACGCACACGGCCGAGAATCTCATCAAACTAAGGCTCATATTCACAAAGCTCATCGCCAGCTTACATCTGGTGAAGCAAACTGTTTGACCGCCGATTACTATAACAGGGTTGTTGATCCAAATGCAAAATCAATTAATTTTCTCGAAGGAGCATGATAATTAAAATTATATAGTGAAAAAAGCAGCCTAAGATGCCGAGCCGCCACCATCACCGCACCGCAGTCACAGTCACAGTTAGTAACAGCGGTCACGAGGCACGGTGCGACACTGACACAGTTCCAGTGATATCGTCGGTAAGCAACAACGTTATTTTGTAACGTTGTTACTTCGTGAAAAGTTACACTTACTTTTTAACGGCGGATCACCGTGATTTTTTCATCGTGAAGTTATTCATCAGTTATCACCCACCTCTACCACCGTCCGTAAGGGTTCCGTTTTCGCCATTTTGGCACCGGAACCCTAACAATTGTATATGACAACTGTGAATGACAATATTTCACGACCAAAATAGCAAATTACTCGTTTATCCATACAATTGTACCTACTCCGTATGTGACTTCACATAACACGCTCAATTAGTATGGGACGTTTTCAGGGCTGGGCCACTATGATGTACTTTGAAACCCATTTTTAGGGTTCCGTACCCAAAGGGTAAAACGGGACCCTATTATTAAGACTCCGCTGTCCGTCTGTCACCAGGCTGTATCTCAAAAACCGTGATAGTTAGACAGCTGAATTTTTCACAGTTGATGTATTTCGGTTGCCGCTTTAACAACAAATACTAAAAAACGGGATACCGTAAATATTTAAGGGGGCTCCCTTACAATAAACATGATTTTTTTTGCAGTTTTTATAGTTGATGGTACGGAACCCTTCGTGCGCGAGTCCGACTCGCAATTGGCCGGTTTTTATTACGATTGTGTTCTTCTTACCGTAGTTGATTCATATAAACATTTGTTTTTTAGTGATTCGAATCGCATCATGAAAGAAAATTATGCATAAGTATATTCTCAATTCCGCTTTCCGAAAAAAAATAGGTGCATTACTGACTTAATTTACAGTAAACAATTCGTACCAAATATGGTTCAGAATAGTAAGTAGTACCGTGATTAATATTAAACCACCCATAAAAAAAAACAATTTTATCATCAGAATCTACCCTCTTCCAAAGACTACAATATATATACTAAAGTATAGACTGGTAACTCTACCGTTTTAGAAAACTGGATGATAGTGCTGCCATCTATCCCTCGTGATGTGTAAACTGATTTACACACGCACACACACATGCATAGTAGGTAATACATACGCATATAAAACATTCATTCAATTAGTTTGACACATCTTAGAAGTTACGTAGAAATAAGTTTCTAAACGCGATTATGAAATTCATTGCGTACCTGTTTAGAAACTTATTTCTCTACGTAACTTCCAAGATATGCCACACTAGTCCATATTGGAGATTATAATAGGATAGAATTGGAATAGGTCCTTAAAAATAGAATAATATATCAATATTCAATAAAAAATCAAGTCTTCATTTCCTTGTTTATGTCTGTTATTATTATAAACAAACAATCTATTAAAAATAACATACATGGCATAAATAAAATCGAAACTAACTTGAATCTACAACAGGCCCCTTTGAGGCATGGTACCTATATTTTCTCGCTATGTGGCAATGATCGCGCGCGTTGAGTCCTTTGGAGATCGCTTACCATCAGGTGGTCAGCACATATAAAAAAAATGCCGATACGTTGTATGAGGAAGTCACCAGGTTCGTCGGTCACCAGTTACTTCAAACATTTCACGATTTCAGTAAATAACTTGTGTGCGCTGGGACCCCATGGACCTCGAGTATCCGATGCCAAAAGGTACAAAATTGTACTCACAGCCGAGGCCCTTATATTTTAATGAGCTGGAAACAAACAAATCAACATATAAGTACACGCAACCTGTCTAACGGTAAGCAGACATCATAAGATATTGACGCTTGCAACTCCCGAAGAATTACAAGCGCGTTGCCAACCCCGAAGTGAATTGAGGATTCACTGCAATTACACAAAAAGAAAATGCAGATTGTCTCTCAACACAGCGCATAATTGGGAACTCTCGCGACCATACTGACCACTGTAACATCAAATTAGTACAAACAGACATAGTTTTGCTGTTATTATGGCTGCAGTATTTTTACTCCAGTTGTTGCTCCAACCTTTCAAGTAAAAAACTTACAACTCGCAACTTACAACTTAGTGATAACAATTCGCTTATATCTTTTTCTTTTTTAGTAGGCACTCCTCCATATCCCTCCGAGAATATGACTGTGGTCAAAATTGTACCTATGCTTTTATTTTCCCGTCCCACATTCCACTCTAATATCAACACATCTCTAATCAATAAAAATCAATAAATACCTCGCAAGCATATTTTCTGGGTAGTGGTATACTTCAGTAAAATGCATTCTATAACCCTCCTGTTTGTGCTGTGATGATTGCTCTTCAAAGTCAAATCCGCAACTGAGCTTCCCAGCCCTAAACCTATTTGAATCTTTAGGTTAGGACTTGGAAATCTGTGTAAGGGGTTCCTGCAATTGTGAAAGGAAAATAAATGCCAAAAATTAAAGAATTTACTTGATTAGACATTATTACCTATTAATCTATTATAACTTAGTTGCTTCGTTTATGTTTTTTGTTATGTTATTACTTCGTGGTGCACAATAAGGCATATTATTATTATAACATATCAATTACTCAAATACAAATAATTATACATAATTACCTTTTCCGTGTCCACCCTTACAAAATGGCTACCGTACACGGGTGATTCCTATTGCAAAATTTAACATTTTCTTAATTTGTCCGCACCGGGCCCCAATTGTTAACGACTCTTGAGTGATTATTTTTGACTTTAACTATTTTAACAGTTACGGACCCAGGTATAGAGTAAACTGAAGTCAACAATAAGTTTAAATTGCACTCTGATTTCCTTAACTTTCACTTAACGTTCGGGCCGGAGTGGACATCAATTAACTTTAACGATAAGAATCACCCACACAACGCAACAATTCCTGTCCTGTGTCCTGAGTCCTGAATGACATAGGTATAAGGTATTCCTGGATTACAATTCCTGGCTCACGACACATTCTCAAACTATGCGTATTACACTAAAATGTTTTTTATTTCGAATATGGTGGCATTTAAATGAAAACGCAACTATTTTAAATTAAATTAAATGGATTTGTCAGTAACAGTTTTATAAATATATTTGAATTTTGAAGTTTTATTTTGAAAATTGCCAAAAGATGAAAGATGTCAACGTATAATATAAACGTTCCGTTACTCCCAAATTTAAGCTGATATACACTCATAGTCCATAAAATTTTGCTCGTAACTTATAACGTAAGAGAGGCTGACATCATATATTTATCCATGTCTATGGGGTATTTAACTAGCACTCTAATCAATTTTCTGTTTGCATGAACTATTGATGAGGCTCAATTAGCTCGATGTTGTTATCACATAATTGTGTACATTACCTAAAAATGTAAATATTTTGTGTAAATTGGAACGATAAGGAACTAAACAGGAAAAAACTCCTAGTACCATAAATTTAGGTAGCAAATACGTCATGGAAATTACGGCATAGACAAGTAAATGTAAAGGTTAATGTATACATGGTAGACAAGTTTGTGTTACTTGTTACAGTTGTTACAATGTATACATTACCTAAACATAACTGTGTGCAGTACTGACATCTAACAGCATGATTAAAAACGACGAAGTCCTTGGCTTGGAAAAGAAGACAAGCAGTACTTAGAGCTGAAGAGCTCGTTATTATGTCACCAATATATAGATTGCAGCTCAATCTAAGCGTTCCATTTCTTTTCTTCTAAGTTGCCATAGCATGCCCTCTTCTAATTCATTCTGAACAATTGGTTACAAAATTTCCTCTCTAGTTAATAATAACTTCAGGTCTCTAAGTTCATAATACTATTGATTTAAATCTGCTTATGTCACACCTGACCATAAAGTGGCAATTACCGCACGCTGCGCGCTAAGATATATTATCCCACATCTTGGCCAAGGGGAGACAAAATGTTGTACTTACCACGGGTGGTAATAAAGAATCAGATAACATATTTATCGCCCTTGCCTTCGGCTCGGGTGTCAAATACCTGCGATCAGAGACATTCTTTGTTTTACCGCCGTCGGTAAGTAATGTACTAGGGTACTTCAATACAGTACACGTGCCGCTCTTGGCCAGTTTTATTACGTCTCTTTGTTATCCTTTCATATTTAGGCAACGAAAGGTGTTATTAAAACCCCGCTTCAAGTGTTTTTTGTCACCTTAAATAGCCTTAACTGGGTCATAAACACTTGCAAAAACAAAAGTCGTCTCTCCTGTGATCAATAGTTAACGGCTTATGAGCATGTGAGTTATGATTTTATTACATGGATTTATAGAACCGGACACGTCGTTTATGCGGATTACTAGACCAATCCAAAATTAAGCTTTGTAGCCCTTAACTTTTGATATGTCCACAGGAAAGACGCGAACCTAAATCTGTTTATGAGCCAACTATACCTGTGCGGCAATGAATGGGACAGTTTGTCCCCGACTACGGAGCCCGGGGACTCGAGTAGCGTGTCGTCAAGGAGGTTCACCGATCCAGCCGGCGTCTTCTCGTCCGCCTGCCCCTTTCCGAATATACTGCAACAACGTACATTGTTGAACCACCATTAAGAGGAAACTTTTCGTGTCCCTTCCCATACAGACGTTGGTCGGACAAATTAGCTTAATTACAAAACAATACCTAATTGCAAAGCAATAATAATTCTTGTTAATTTATTTAGGTAATCATTACCTAAATAGACAAAGTAAAATTTAAACAGAATCGGATGGATATTAGGAAACCATCAGCAATTTTTGTGGGAATCAAATAATACTATTGAACCTGTTTTTTGTGTAGGTACAATAAAGTAATTACATGTATACTATTGACCCATAAGTATGATGGCACCTCCGGTCCGTACAGCAGCTGTTACAGTTTTTTTTATTTACAATGGCAAACGCCTGGCAGCTTTAAATCTTCCGAAGCGGTATCGTATCTAATCGATCTAGTCTCTGAATCTAAATCTCGTATAAAATAGTATTTTTGTGAACCTCATTCAAAAATGAGCAAATTTCTGTACCTACCACTTCAGCAAATACATATTACAATGAGTATTGAGTTGTAGGCACTAAGATCGAATAACGTGTTTTTCAATTTATTACATAGGTACACTACTTTATTCATATTCGCGTAAGGAAATACAATGCTATAATACCGTCTTTAGCGTGCAAAAGTTAAATCATATTTGAATATCGCAACGCAATCACACCCCAAATATAATGCGTGGGTACTTAGGTATTGGTGAGTATGTACTTATTGTATGTAGGTATAGGTATGTATGTGTGTTTGTAAACCGACGGAATGCGCCGAGCAAGTGTGAATTTAAAATCCGCGACTCTTTAGTGTCATACATGCAATAAATTTATTTACTAGTTAGTACAGTCGCCTACAAAGAGATGTATACACTTTTTCACCTTATTGCATTGTAATAAGAGCAGGGATCGTAACCGGTATTTTTAAAAATTCCAGAAATTTGAATTATTGTATGGTCTTTACGTAGGACTGAATCATGTATTTACTTAACAACGTCGTATTATTAGAGTGTCCTATTCAAAATGGAATTATAAACCAAAGAACGAAAAAGAACGACATAAATATCGGTGTGGGATACGACGTGTGTAGACACACTATAGGTGAAAAACTTAAGTAAATGACCTGTTGTATGTAGTTGTGTACAGTTTGCAAAAAAACGCATAAGCAAATCTCAGACCAAATAAAAAATATAGACGGAACGTCACGAACAACAAAATGAAGCCACTTTTGTAAAGATGTCTGAATAAGTGTGCCACTGGAAAGAAAAAATCCCCATAATTGGGGTGACTTTTAACGTTACATCAACCGTGCCCACCTACCAACCGTGTCAGTGGCGGAGTAGCTTTAACAAACATAAATTTATTTTCAGTGTTTTGGAATAAAAAAAGCAATTTAGGGGGTATGCTTTATTAATTTATGAAAATCGTAAAATAAGGGACACCCTAATCTATGTATATAAAGTTGATAGGGTGACTGACTCATCACCGCCCCGCCGAAACTGCCGGTCCTAGAAATTTGAAATGTACACTATAGTTAGGTTATATAACGGAGGCAAGGGATAAGATGGGATTTTTGGAAATTCCACCCCTAAGGGAGTAAAACAGGTATGGGGGCAATAAGAGTTTCTGTAGACTCTCTATTAAAACTTAGGAGAAGTAATTGCAGTTTTTTGAAAATGTATCCCTTAAGGGTGTAAAAAGGGGGTCGAATGTTAGTATGGAAAAAGAGTAAGTAATAAATTCGAAGTGAGCCACTAGAAATTTATTTTTTAGTAATATAAGATAAATATAGTAAAAACGACCTACCCGTACTAAGTCGTGGCGGGTTAGAAATGCTAAAGTATGTCTGTCTGTCTGTCTGTAACCCCTTCACGCTTAAACTGCTGAACCGATTTAGATAAAATTTGGTGTGAATATTGTTCGAGTCCGAGGAAAGGACATAGGATAGTTTTCATCCCATCCCTTAAGGAAGTGGAAGATTGTATGGAACAGAGATAACTAGATAACCGCCTGAAATAAAAGAATAGCGATAAAATTCTAACGCGATGACCGAGCTCTACGCAGACGAAGTTGCGGGCAACAGCTAGTATAGAATGTAACAAAAACAGATCAGCTGCAGCCGACTTGGTTGTATTACTTTTGTTATTATAGCAATCGTATACGATCTTCATAAACGGTTCCCTACTTTTGGGGTAAATAAAAATCATACTCTGGTATCACTAGCGCGTCACGTTCCGTCAACCAATATCAACCGAAAAACAATGTTTTGTAATAATGTTTTAAGTATTATTTTAACATTTACAAGTGGTAGGTATGTTATGTTATTCATTTTATTTGCCGTCCTGATATTATTTTTACATGCTTTCATTGTGCAGTAGACCATCATTTAGGTGATGTGTTTTGAACTCCACCGTACGTAACTGACAGCGTCTTGTCATGTACCGAAGAGCTCTGCGCTTGGTTTTGGTTTGTATATGTGTGTCGCTTGGTTTTTGATAGCTTCATTAGGTTGTTTGTCATGCTTCGTCTATAGTTTTTTTTATTTGGTCTGAGAAGTAAATAATGAATTTGCAAACCATACGTTAGATTACAAATTTCAAAAATGGAATATCTATTCGCACACATTACTCACACATACAACAGGTTATTTACTTAAGTTTTTCACCTATAGCCCCGTCTCATCTCCACCGAACCTCCTTTATAGTACGGCTCCTTAGCTCGAAATACGGTCCCATCTGGCAGAAAGCATGAAACTTGGCATGCATGTAGCTTTCATATTTGTGTTTCAAAAATTTTAGGGAAACACGTTGACAGACTATAAAAAAAATTTTTGCGTCCCCCTTCAGCTCTATGGGAGACCCTCTTTAAAAAAATAAAATCTTTAATTATTTTTTTTGACAATTGGTATGGCTTTGGGTCAACAAGATGCTTATACTGTGAACATTTGAAGCCTGTAGCTCAAACCGTTTGGCTGTAAAATCTGTAAAACAGACGACGGACGGACTCATGACTGACAAAAATAGGGTTCCGCTAGGAGCTTTCGGGTACAGAGTCCTAAAACTGAATTTGTGATGTCTGCTTTACACCAAAACGATACCCCGCAAGCTATAGTAGCCTTAACTGATCAATGAGAAAAAGACTAAAAAGAGGTGTGCTTGGTCCAATTTACCCCGCTCTCCCCTCGCACAGGGGACGAATGTAACTAATCTCTAAATCTGAAACGAATCCCGCGGAACACTTTATCTATTGTACAAATTTCATGCTTGTAGCCCGATGCGCACAAAAATGTTAGTAATCAGCTCTCTAGTATCTTTTCTGCTGTACTCGTACTTACCCTAATGAATGCTCGTATATTTTGAAAACTTTATGTATAAGGAACATTTTTTTTCTTTTACGGTTTTCTTAGCTTCAGCCGTTTTCAATAAAATTAAAAAAAACTGTAAATTGGCACACAAAAGTGGGGGGGGGGGAAGTCTTTCAACGTGTTTCCGTAAAATTTTTGAAGCACAAAAACATGAAAGCTACATGCATGCCAAGTTTCATGCTTTCTGCCAGATGGGACCGTATTCGTCATATTTTCGAACTAAGGAGCCGTACTATTAGGGCAGCAGCCGCAGCTGAGGCGGCCGAGCATATGAAGGTCGGAAAATATTCTGGTCTCGGAACTGAATATAATTTAAAAGAGATCTCGAAGAGGCTTAATGATGCCACCGGTGACGGAAGAGCTTGCAGCTTTCTCGCACAAAGAATTAGCTTAGCTATTCAACGAGGGAATGCTGCCAGCGTCTTCGGCACAATGCCGCAGGGGCCATTTTTAGATTTAGTTTAGTTATAATTTTTTTATTTAATAGTTAACAGATTTAAGTATGTAAGTATTAGTTTGTAGGTGTTTGTTATTGTATTTTGTTTTCTTTCGTTTGTTCTTTGTTCCACAATAAAATATTAATGGAAAATTTTCTTTAAAAAAAATACCGGTATTTTGTATGGAGCAAATACCGGTATCCGATCCCTGAATAAGAGCTAAAAGTGTACACATATCTTTGTAGTCGGCTGTACATGCACGGATTAGATTAACTTAGCGTTAGCGCTTTCCACCGGCTAACGATTCAGACTCGAAGGATGGTTTATCGACATTGATTAAAGATTCAGATGGGGAGAGGGGGGGCAATGTATCTACCCTAAACAGTCAACAAAGTATTGTTGGTATTGTAGGAAAGGGTCAATAATAATCATTAAATTAAGGTGCTATTAATATCGCATGCATGTTGTAAAACTACATTTGGAGTTGGCAGTGTTGTTGTAATTACAATTACGTACAAACATATACACCGCGTTTTTTTTATATTCTGATAACTTTAAGAATCGATTATATAAAATGCTCACTTCCTTTGGATTGTCAGCTAAACATAAATTAAATATAAAGATACTTCGATGAAGATTTATTATCTCATTAGTCTGTGTGCAATTAACGACCTCTTTCCATAAAAAGTAGTTGTTCACACTGAACTTTTCATAAATATTACCTAGTTTTAAAACATCTGAATAAGCAAAAAACACGGTGTGTACAGTGAGAAAGGTGAGGAGTGAACGTGCAGTGGTGTCTTACGGAGACTAGACTATCAACAAGAAACTGACAAGACATTCATCTACAACGAAAATAGTAGATTGTGTCACAAGGGAGCAAAATGCCATATTTACGGCGTGGGCGTACATTGAATCCTGAGCGTAGTGAGGGATTCAAGTATAAACGCCCAAGGTGGAAATAATTTTGCTTCCATGTGACACATACTGCTTTTCACATCACCTATTGAGGATAGTGAAAGATCTGAAGTGTCACCGGTAACATATTTATAGACGCTCTAAATATATAACAAATTTGAAAACCTTTTCCATGAATTAGTTGAAATCGAGTATAATGACGATTTTTCGCAAAAAAAAATTTTTTTCAACCTAAAATTAAAAAGAAGTGTAAAATTTGAAATTCTTATCCCCAAATTAGTCGAAATCGAGTATAATGACAATTTTCCGCAAAAACAAATTTTTTCAACATAAAATTTAAAAAAAGTGTAAAATTTGAAATCCTTATCCCCGAATTAGTCGAAATCGAGTATAATGACGATTTTTCGTATTTTTTTTACTTAAAATTCAAAATAAATATAAAATTTGAAATCCTAATCCCCGAATTAGTCAAAATCGAGTATAATGACGATTTATAGTAAAAAAAAATATATTTTTCTTAAAATTTAAAATATGTGTTAAATTTGAAATCCTCACTCCCGAATTAGTCGAAACCGAGTATAATGACGATTTTTCGTTCAATGTTTTTTAACTTATAATTTAAAAAAAAGAATTTTTCGCAGAAAAAAAACATATCGAACTGACGTTTCGTATCGACTGAATTTGAATTTTCAGTGTTAATATTGTTGGTTTTGTATGATTCTGCTTCAAATTTGAATTTTTTCATTATATATTATTAAATATTTTATACTGGCAACACAGGGTCCTTGAACGGAAAAGTGCCACTTTGATCCCTCCTAGCAGGGAAGAAAAAGCCCTTATCCGAATAGGTGTTGTGAAAAATAAATTAAATGGGCTACAACAATGTTCTTTTGCAACAATACAATTTGGTTGTAGTTAAAATAAACAAGCTCTGTACACGCATGCGGCGATATTTTTGTTACAACTTATGAAAAGAGATAATTGTCATTTTAGACAGCAAGGGGTACCAACGCTTCCACAAAATAAATAACTGATAAAACCAATTCACGACAATTTATAAAATACAAATAATAAAACCCGGCAACGTTATAAAGTCCAATCTTCCTTAGGTTTAAAACTACAACATAAATATAGGTACTGTTTTTTTTTTGTGAAATAGGTACAGTCGGCGTCAAGCAATTCTTTACATTTTTGCACTT
Source organism: Cenopis cana (assembly GCA_951800055.1). Lineage (NCBI taxonomy): Eukaryota > Metazoa > Arthropoda > Insecta > Lepidoptera > Tortricidae > Cenopis > Cenopis cana. The sequence goes on along the minus strand of OX637471.1, from coordinate 38,206,884 downwards.
TGTGGCATTGTATAAGGCGAAATATATAAACATACGTCGACTGTACATATGTAATGTAACCAACCGTTAAAACTGTATTTAAATAGTTAGCTCAGTATTTTGCATATATTTATCAGGTTGTAAAAAAACGTACTTTGACATTGTGCGTAATTTAAATTCCCGTTCACTATTTCATTCATTATCAATATTATCATTATTGTACACGTCACACTGTCAATAACACAATTACGATAGTGGATTAGTCACGGAAAACCTAATACGAATAAATATTCCTTCTCTGAATATTATACTGAATTCAAGAGCATAAAGCAGGTAGTACTTTTATAGAGTTTCATACATACTGTAACCGTCTTTGATTGTAAATACAACCTTAGCTTAAAAGGTACACTCTTATTTTATCAAAACAAAATGGTCTTTAGGTACCTACAGCTCTCAGAATGACATTCAACTTTTTACGGTAAGTTTAAAAAGTTATATATCTTATTTTAAGAAAGCAGAAGAGCAGCATCATATTCGCAAGTCAAAGCCGATGCCCGAAGTCTCTTTCTAAAACCCGGTTCCAGTGAGTCTACTAAGCACGACAGGTTCAACTTGTGTAGTTTAGGAGTTGGTACCTCTGTCTCCATCATCAGATCAACTCGGTGGTGCCATAATATTGCATTATCACCGAAAATACATAAATATGCCAATTTTCATTCAGCTGAATCGGTTGAGGATAACTTTAAAATCAGTTGCAAGATTATCCATACAATTACAAAAATGCACATTACGAAAACTAAAACTAAGAGACCTTACTCGAAATCAGTTTAATGTGGTGTATTTATTCGAGAGATGATACTTAGTCGACACATAGTAATCATAGATTAAAAAAATAACACAGGTTCCAATGCTTCTCCGGTAGGTATGAATAATTTCTTTGTTGACCTTACTCGGCAATACAGAAGCTATACCAAACGAACGCATAATATTGTTAAAAGTTTGACATGTTTATGTAGATAGCGGTCAAATTAACGTGCTCTAGATTGAATGCTATCCTAAAATGGCATCACGATTGCGTCACCGGACAACTACGCCCATCCGCCCGCAACACCCTGTTTATGCCACCTACGTCTGTTTTATAAATGAATGGACGTCATTTACGAGCAGACAATACAATTAAAGGTACTGTACAGAATCAAGGCGTCCAGATTTTATTTCAGTTTGTTTCGTAATAACGTGCACGGGTTAGCCCTAGTATTTGACTAATATACCTATAATAAATAAAAAAATAAAAAATAAAAAATAAACTATTTGACTAATATAATAAAAAAATTAAATTTAATTATATTTAAAAAAATCTATTTGACTAATATACCTATAATAAAAAGAAAGTATTTTAAAGTTATCTCGATTATAAAAACGACTGATAAAACATCGACATACTTGAAGATGATGTTTGCCAGGGTTTATCTTATCTTATATCTTTAAACGAGCTATTCTTGTATATTTATTTATATATTTATTTCGAAGATCTCGGAAACGGCTCTAACGATTTTGATGAAATTTGGTACGTGGGGGTTTTCGGGGACGAGCAATCGATCTAGCTAGGTCTCATGCCCGGGAAAACGCTGAGCAAAGCTCGGCCGCCCAGATATATATTGAATTAAATTTTATTGGTTCTTACCAGTCATAGGAATTCTCGTAGCATTTTTGAGCTGTCATAGGGACTTCTCGTTTATCGACTTATACATATGTCTATCGATAAATACAGAATACAATTTGTAAAATAATTATGATTACGAGTAGAACTAGAAGTAAACAACATGCAGTCTTATCGCGAATGAGCGATCTCTTCGAAATAACCTTTGGATGCCAACTTTTAGGAAATTATAAATAGAAATTAAAATAATAATATTTTATTATTTCTTATAAATAATTTGTGGATTTCCTATGGCTATTAAACATTTTTCGAAAGAAATTGCAATGAGAATTGCTATTGAGCCTTATCATATCATGTTATGTACAGTCAAGGGCACCAATATGTATACACTTTTTCACCTTATTCCAATGAAATAAGGTCCAAAAATGTATACATATTTATGCCCTCGACTGTACTCGTAGGTACTGGCTATTAATCTGATGACCTTTGATTAGTAGTTTTATCTGCATATGTCACTATGTCAATCACTCGTGCTCTATAAATGTATCGACAAAATATGTATATCGGAAGTCGATAAACGCGAGAAGTCGCTATGACAGCTCAAAAATGCTCCAAGAATTCCGATGATTGGTTTTTACCAATAAAAAGTATGAACGTAATAACAGGATCACTGGATCAGGTCAACGCAACTGCACTACCTATCGGTTAGTACGTATTGTCCGTTTGACAAAGAACTGGGTAGTAAAGCTGCATTGATTGTTTATATAAGACTTATTCTAAAACAAACACAAATAAAACATGTGTGTATAAGCGCATAAAGTCGTAACCACAAAATTATAAATTATAACTGGATATTATTGAGAGAAGCGCAACAGAAAAATGAACCTATTTTTTATTAACCTAGGTACTCAATTTAAACTTAACACTACCTATTCGCTTACGTCATACTTTGTTATTACCTACTACAGAAATAAATCATAAAAAGGCATTTCGTTAAAAGAATTAATCGCATGTGAAGATCAAAAAATCTGCAGTTGTAGTACCTATATTTTCTCCTTGTGATCAGTGAAGTTAGTAAATAGGAGTAACATATATTTATCATTAATCATTATTCGTACATAATTCGGTCAGAACAAGCCCGCAAAAAAAATAGTGGAGGTATGTTATTGTGATTGATAACACAAGTTAATTTCGAATACAAACCAGTGATTCAGTGAATGAACGGACTTTGGAACTGGGATGTCATTACTAAAAATTATGATTACTTCTGCATACAGCAAGATACAGTAGTGATCTATAACCGAACATGATTTGATGTGCATAATATGTCGTGTTATGATGTCGAGCCGAGCATCATTTATAAACGTAGTTGTAATATAGCTCCCAGAGACGTGAGAACCATAACTATTATGATTTTAATTATATCACTTTAAAAGCACCAACTATTCTTAAATGTTACGCGAAAAATGCGTTTTATATTGGAAACAGGAGGATAGATCAAATAATCAATTAGAATACAAGAGTTCCACAAATGTCTGAGAATTCCATCTTTCACTGTAAGGAAGCTGCTCATTCAATAAATATTTACAGCCAAAATATATCAAAATGCCTTCTTGTGTCAATGAAACAATATTTATGGACGAACATTAAGCATGCTAGTTAAACCGTTTTGCATACGTTGTTGTAGTGGCATAATCTACGTCTCAAGTACAACACAATGCAAGCCGCCTTGCTTCAATCAACAAAAAAGGGACTCACCCCACACCAAAATTGACCTTGTGAAAATTTCTTGGCAAGCTCGTGCTACGAAACCTATGTAATGGTCATAAGAGGAAAAAATATTGTAGACAATTATAATTCAAAAAGAAAAACATCAAAAAGACATGATTCTGTTCAATTTATAAAATATTAAGAGACTCCTTTCCAACTTCATCTTACTACAAACAAATGGAAATGAGATATAGGTGTAAGAATTATTTGAAATGGATTCCTATGGGCATGAGAAATAAATCAAGTAGTTGACTATTGTAATAGGCATACGTATAATTCAATATGAAATCTGTTACTGCTAATAATTATAATATCAATTGAAAGGTAATATTTTGTGTTAATAGTGATTCACATAACTAATCACACAATGCAACTTCTTTTGTTGAATCCGATAACTTCGAGGTTTGATTTAATTACCCATCCCGGAGATCTCCGGCCAATTAAAAAATCAATGCTATTGTTTGTTTCGCCGGTATCAGCTTTCTTTAAACATTGAACTGGCAATTTCATATAGGTACCCATCTTCCGTATTTCGAAAAGCAGAACAATTATACATTAATTTACGCGTAAACATGCCGAAGTTATCGGAAATCAACAAAGTCACGGTGTATAAGAAAAAATCTTCAATCTATTAGAGGTAAAACATGACCTTATTGGTCGCTTTTATGCTTTACCGTGGACGTGCACGTCCATGATATTTTCTCTATGGTTTCATTCGTAATTAGTCTATAGTCTATGGTCTATTTATGAATGAAATCGATTTTTTTATAAATAGACAATAGGCTATAATAGACTTGAGAGTAATTATGAATGATATCATAGTTTTATCGTGCCATGGAGGTTCACGGCAAAGTATAAAAGCGCTCATTCGGTCTCATGTGATTGACAAGAGTTCTGTATTAGAAACAAAATAAGGTGAATAAGCAGGTACGTACTTGGATCCAAGTGATCTACATTTCCTGTGCGTGGGTATGAACTTGGAGTGCGAGTAGTTGCCGTGCAGTCGCAACGAGCCAGAGCCGAGACGGTGCGAGGGCGAGAGAGAGAAGGCGGGGGGCGCCGCGCCGCTCTCTTTCACCGACTCTTTGGAGCCCGCGCAGCTACCGACGGGTGACGGGGGCTCCAGCTTCATCGACAATCTGGACAAACATTTGCTGACCAATCAATAAATTCAATGTCGTTCACTCGATAGTCTACTGCTTATTTTATTCTTCTTATATCTTACTGACGATCCCTTGAGAGAGATACCTATTTATTTTGTGTATTGACATTTTAACTTCATTGTTAATTATATTTATCGACGATCATGATAAGAATTCTTATAATGTTGACATTGTACGCAAATTTATATTGTAATTTTTTTCATGAAATAAATAAATCAAAATCTAATTCAATTCATTATATTCAATTATATTAATTAAAATAAATGAAAAGCGGATAATAGAAATAGTCTGATTTGATTAGATTAGACTAATTTATTTCACGATAAGAATTACATAATAAATTTGCACACTTGTCAAAATTACAAGAATTGTTATCATGATCGTCATTACAGGAAAAGCAACAGGACAGCGGGCAGTGTTAACAGGATTAGCATACAATAGTACATTACTTACCAAGGGCGATAAAACAAAGAATATCTCAGATCGCAGGTATTTTACGCCCGAGCCGAAGGCAAGGGCGATAAATATGCGATTTGAGGCTTTCTTTATTATCGCCCGTGGTAAGTACAAATTTTATGTCACCCCCTGGCCAGGAAGTGGGTTTTTTCGCGCGCGGAGCGTGCGATAATGGCCACTTTATGGCCAGGTGTGACATAAAATTAATTTATAAAGGGTTGTTCTTGATTTAGAAAGTAATATACAGTTGATTGATTGATAATATCTTAAATAAATTAAAATTAAACTAATTAGATTAATCGTAATAATTTTGGTAGGGAACACTAAAAAGGGAATTCTAGTGATAATCTGATTCGACAAGTGTAGTACGTAACGTACGTAAGTAGGTAAAAACGTTCACTCAACTTTGGCTTTGGGGTGATACCTAAAGCTTACTAACACGGAAAGAGATGACACTACTTTTACGCTACTACTGCTTGTACGTAGGTGCCTATGAAGATATTGCATGCTACTGCGACTTCTGAATCAACTCTGAAATATTGGTTTACAGTTATTGTACGTTGAACCAAACTTCCTTACTTGTACTGATCGTCTTCCAGAAATTTCTGAAGCTCCTCTATATACCGGACGCTATTAAGATACGTAGCAACATGAGGCAAAGGCTGGATATCATACTGTGACGTCTGGTACTTTTCTATTGTCTTCAGAACCACCGCCATTTTGGCAGTTCGATGCGGAGATCGAGCCGGGTGGGCGATATTGATGTATGTTAAATCTGTTAAAAATATACCTGTAACAAAACACGCGCAATAAACAACAGTACACTACTAAATTACAAAAAAACAGTTATCTGATGCCTTCCAAGCGCACGCATGCATTCGGGTCACTTCAGGAAAAAAAACTGGCCAAGTGCGTGCCCAACCACCGGACCACAGTTTCGTATCCTTCTACTACTAATCCACATTTAAAATCACTAACCTAGTGTGTGTACAAAAATATTGTCATAGGATACCTACTCAGGGCACTTACGCCCATTTCTTTGAGCAAGTTAGTATTTTAGCGATAATTCAAAAACCATTGGAACTATCTTTTTCAAATCATTTTTGGCCAAAGTATTTAATAAGCACAAAAGTCCCTGAATTTTTCATATTTTTTGTGACCACTGTTCGAAAATTAAAAGGACAGACACACATGCGTGCGCGCCCGCGCACACATACACGCACGCACGCACACGCCCACACGCGCATATTAGACCTATCAAAAGATGTGCCGTGCCATATGATGACTTAATAAAAAAACAAATACTTTCAGTTACATCTTTGGAGTGGGCACTGGGCCGAATAAATCTTTAGTAATTTGACTACATACCCTATGTAGCGGCCTATAGAAGTATTCGGTATTGAGTAAAATGTGTGACATACGGAGAGACATACAAACAGACAGATAGACTGACAGACGGACATCGCACGGACATCACAAAACTATAACTATAACCGGTTTTTGCCATTTTGGCTACGGAACTTTAAACACAAATTCGAAAATGCGATGAAGAATAGGGATTTTCCAGTTCTGACAAGAATGGGAGCATTCAGGGGAATCAAGCTTTCAAATAGGTACAAACAATATTAGTAAATACAGCTTTACATAGTGATCGAAGAAATTTAGCCATGGCAATAACAAGATAAGGGCATCGACTTAAAATATATAAATAGACACACAATGCTGAACAGAAATGGCGGAAAATGTGGCCCAATTTGGCACTGTCAGTTACATTCCAGTTTAGTATAAATAAATAATTTATTACAACTACAACATCTAACTTAGATACCTACCCATAAAAGGTATACATGGTAGAGATATGCTCTTCAAATATTCCCTCAGAGCTGTCCAGTTATCTTCTTCTGCAAATAGTTCTGCTAGTTTATCGAATTGCTGTTTATCCTTTTTTGATAAGCAGGCCCATGTTTTCGTCAATCTGTTACAAATTATGTATACTTATACCTTATACAGGGTGTTTTGTAACTAGGTGCACCTGAATATCATGTGAATAAAAGTAGTAAAAAGTCGTCAGATTTTTTTTCAATTAAATTCAAAACTTCCTTAATTTTTAATGCTTCTGCAAAAATTAACATAATCCAGGAAAAAAAAATTGAAAATTTAAAAAGTAAGATTTCCTCATTGTGTGGTAGGGTAGTATGGAAAAGTACAAATTTTCAAAATAAAAACGCACATATCTTAGAAACAAGAAGACTTGGTATATAGCAAGTGTGGTCTAAAATGTGTAGAATGACCTCCTCTATCACCCCTTTTAATGCTTTGCACCTAGCTACCAAGCATCCTGTATAATATTGTACAGTACGTCCAGTAGTCATGAAAAACAGTTAATTTCACCAGATAATAATTAACATAAAAATAATATACATGTAAGTCAATGATGTAAATACTGTTCAATCCATAAAGAAGACACCAAGTTCTACCTATGCCGTAGAGAATCAACTAACTAATGAATGATTTATAAAGGATCATTATTATACTTACATTATTTTACTATCTTTATGCACATATGTTAGTTACAAAAACTAGGCATACATTTATCTATAAACTTTGCAGTATGTGGCGATCACAATAGAACAGCAATGGTTGCAGGGATATGAGATGAAGGCTAATAGGCTGGTTATATCGTACTTATAAAAACGCTGAAATTGCAGTAATTGCGGTAAACTTGCATTTTTGGTATGTTGTTTGGGTCCACCTAGATAGTATTTACCCAGATTTGCAGCAGTTTAAAATGAACGCGCGCTAAGTTATTCCTGAAAAACCAAAAAATGGGGAATTTTCGACCAAAATATCAGTAATGATACTGAGGTATCTACGGGGAAATTAATGGGAGATAAATTTGTAGCAAAACTTAATTAGAATACCTTCATTCAAGACCATAAACCAAAAAAATATTCTTTCAAAAATTTCATTTTAGGTACAAAATTTTATTGCTGACTGTATTATTTTCAATAGTCATCAACTACTCGTGGTGACGGTTCTAATGAGACTAAACACGATGGGTTTATCTTGTGTAGTTTAGTAGTTCCTGTGGCCACCTTCTGTCTCCATCATCAGATCAGCTCGGTGGTACCATAATATTGTACTGTCAGGAAACTTACATAAATAAGCCAAATTTCAGCTCAATCAAATGCCGGCAAGTGGTTGAAAATTATGGTTGTTTTGGTTGTGGTCTACCCACACATTTCAACCACAACAACCACAATTTTCAACCACTTGCCAGAATACGATTGAGCTGAAATTTGGCATACTTATGTAAGTTTGGTGACAGTGTTATATTATGGTACCATCGAGCTGATCTGATGATGGAGACAGAAGGTGGCCACAGGAACTATTAAACTACACAAGATAAACCGATCGTGTTTAGTCTCATTAGAACGATCACCACGAGTAGTTGATGAATGAAAAGAAGTAAAGTCGGCAATAAAAGTTTGTACCAGAAAATAAATTTTTGAAAGAATATTTTTTTGGTTTATGGTCTTGAATGAAGGTAATTAAGTTTGCTAAAACTTTATCTCCCATTAATTTCCCACCTCATTATTGATATTTTGGTCCAAAATTCCCCACTTTTTGATTTTTCAGGAATAACTTAGCGCGCGTTCATTTTAAACTGCTGCAAATCTGGGTAAATACTATCTAGGTGGACACAAACAACATACCAAAAATGCAAGTTTACCGCAATTATTGCAATTTCGAATTTAAGTTGTAACATATGACAGGCCTATAAGTAGCCCGGTAACAGCGACAACACTCTTATAAAAAAAAAATGCGGCATTTACACGAGGCCAATTGGCGAGGCATTCCTCTAAGACAATCCAATATTGGCACCGTGTAAACAGAGACAGGCCAATTGATTGGATTGAAAATCCATATTCGATTGGATTGGCACAATGTCTTGGCTTGTTGGACTGGCTCGCCAATTGGCCTCGTGTAAATGCCGCATAATATCTTTAAACTTACCTGTAAATACTTGCACTATTCAATGCAGATATTACAGCAAACAGAGAATGCAAATTATTAAGTTCATGTAAGTTCTTTCCTACTTTAATAAAATGTGCCAGTGTTTCAGCTCTTGCTTTAGGTGATTGTCCATTCAAAACTTCTTGTACTGTCCAAAAGCTTACCTAATGAGAAAAAAAACTGTTAAGTGCAGTTTAGACTAGCAGGAACTTGCATGCAATTATCAGAGAATTTTCATTACATTGCTGGATTTGAATGTATTCATCTTACCTTGGTAGCCTGCAGCCCCACAATGTAATGAATGAAACTTGCATGCAAGTTCTTGCTAATGTAAATTGGCCTTTAGAGTGGCTACAGAGATATACCCATTGCAATGAACTACAGTAGAATCCCGATACAGCAACAGTCAAGGGACTGGTGATATTATGTAGCACAAAATGGACTGATTTACTTTGAAAATGTTTGGTATGGAACCTAACATCAGGTGATAAGTCATTAAAAGCGGTAAAATGTTATATGCGGAATCATTTTAAGTGGATTCTACTGTATACTAGAATAAGTTGCTTGGTTTGTATGATACAAATGGAGAAATAATAACAAAACGATAACATTCTCACCCTGTTAAACCTTTTAGTAAATGCCACCACATTGGGTGCTACCGTCTGCTTGTTTGCCTTATTCCAACAGCAAGTAGTCAGTTCATTTGGTTCTATGGCTTTAAAACATGGTAGATCGAGTAATGTCAGTTGATTTGCTATATCTTCTGGACTCAATCTTAATGCTGAACAAACTATTTCATCCCAAGATTGATTGATGCTGGATGCGGCCGGCAAACTGCTGGTTTTGTACTGGTATACTGGATCTAGCTGTTTGTTGCTGCTGCCATCCCGGAGTCTTAGGAAAAATGTAACATGTATGATGATATGTATAGGTGTGTTTTCTTACCATTGTTTTAATTTTCGTTACTTAATGATTGCCAATAAGGAAAAAAGCATCAGCAGCAGACTTTTGACATTAAACAAAAGTAACTTTCAATTCCAATTACTCATTTACATTTAAGTTCCTTATTTTGTGAAGTGTGAATAAAATTTTTTTTATTCTTTCTTTTGTATTTAAATTTGTGACATGTTCTTATTTATACTGTATTCTTCAAGATAACCTTAACACACAGATTTTCTTGTTATTTACGAAATATTAATATTATGCACAATTCAGTATGAAAAACAAAATCTTTGCAATAAATACATATTTTCAATCATTAAAGTGGTGGGACAATAGCCATTTTCAAACAATAACAAGTCCTCTCCCCCATCCTGAATATTAAGCTGCTCCTTTCAAGAGAATGAATGCCAATTTTTGTTTTTCACGTCTGTATGACCATGACCCCTAAACAATACACTTACCCATAGTTGTAATAGCATGCACAGTCATCTTTTGTTTTGTGGCTATCCAATGGAATGTGGATTGTTTTCTTATCGTTTTCTCTAAATGATGTCTTCTCTTCAAGAGGCCAGTTTTCTTCATCTTCATGCTGAAAGTCAATAATTTAACATGATACAATTATAAAACAAACTGAAAATATAAAACAAAGATATAGTGATAAGATAATCACTGTTACCTCCACTATGCTCAACACTGATAAACTGTCACTAAGAATATCCCGCGGCATTTTTGTTTATCCTACTTTGCGTACTTCGTCGGGACAGATATTGGCTGCAACAAAACAATAGAATGAACAAAACCGATTTTCAACGGAAACTACTATCACCGACACAAATATATTAGGAAACAAACTACTAATTAGGTACTAGATGTTAGTTCGATTCCAGTTATCACTATCACTTTACTTCCACAAAGTATGGTCAGCATAATAGGTACCAAGCCTAATTAAATTGATATATACATTAAGTTCTCGGAGTAGTCGGAGCAAGCGATAGATATCCTCTTATGGATTGCCATAACTTGGCAATATAGGTGCTCAGTTCTAGAAATGTATTGAAAAGAAAGGAAATCGTGAACTTACCAAGTACGTCGACTAATTCATGGTGTGATAACATTACATTAAAGCCACTGTCACACAAAAAAACATTAATGAATAATCCGACACCTTAAATGTCTATCGTCTAATTATAAAACGAAACGAAACGAAATTAAAAAAAAATGTGACAAAAGCTAGGGTACCCAATTGAAAAAATGGATTAATCAAAAACGGCATCGAGTTTACAGGGCGTGTTCCCACTATCCCCACTATCCGATACAATATCGGAGTAGCATCCGACACCCGTTAAAAATGCATAGAAAACCGCTTCGTGTTCACACTATCCGACCCGATATCGGTCACATTCCATACATTTATTAAACAGGCACCGATTTGTTCCAATGTTAACCTAGCCCAATCGGTGGTAGAAAGAAGAAATCGGTGGTGGTTCTAAAATTGTAACATCCGTAGATCTCTTTATGTGATAACACATAAAACTTGTTTGTAATCATCAAAGTCTGTGGTCAGTGATGCATATAAAAAAAATAAACTATGCGTAGAGACTTCCGTTTGCCGTGATCGTTTTACTTCTCTTAATTGTATCTTGTGAATTAGAACAGTTAAATGGATAAACAAAAACCTAAATTAGAAGGTAAATAAATAAAAAACTACAATACGATATCTAAGAACAAGCTAGATGACTATTACTCATTTATGGTTTGTGAATGGTGGTGTTCAATGTAAACTGTTATGGCGTTTGTCCTGCGATACACAACGCATATTCACATCTTTAGCATATCCAAGACGAAAAATCTACTGAAACATAGTAAAATTTGCGTAAAATCTTTTTAGTGATCGAAAAATATGTTTTTAATTTAGTTAGGACTCCTCTAACTGTTAAAGCGTACGTTTTTTAGGTTATGTTTCCATCTTTTATAGGTATTTTAGGTGGGTTTTATTGAGCACGAAGATCAATTGCGTGTTTTTCTCGAGAAAAGTATCCCTAAAAGTGATGTCTGAATGAATTTCTCACGGTTTCTAGATATTCAGTCATGGTGGGAAGTGCCCAGTATCGCGTACTTTTGTTCCTTATTCAGGACTGCATTCAATCTTCTGGATTTTGACATTGAAGTGAGTATTTCTCGTTTTGTGCTGATATATTCTTCTTTTCGTCAATAAGTATCATGGTAATAAGGTGATGTGCGTGGTTTTAAGGAACTAGAAGAAGCTCTTCTGACAGATGGAACGGAAGAGTCAGCTAGTTCCCTCCTGACCGAGCTGATCGTGCGTCTTCTCAATGGATGCCTGGGCAACAATGACATCTCTGCTTTCAACTATCAGGTATGTACTTCAATTTGTAGTAAATATCTGTAACTAACAAATTTCATTATTTTATTGTTTACTTGTTTCAGATGTATTTGAGACGCCTATTTAGAAGAAAATGCCAAGAAACAGGAAGATACAATCCATTCAATACTGACATTGATTTCCAGTTCTTGCCCCTCCGCACTAAAGTTGAAATCCTCTATGCTTTATGTGACTTTCGTTTGGATGCTGAAGATGTTTTTGATTTGTTTAAAAACCTTGAAGCTGAGAGTCTCCGGGTGGAGCCTCTAGGGTGAGTACATGAAATATGTCCATTACTTGTACATATTCTGCTGTGCAGTTGGTTATTACTTATTATCATTAAACATTTTTAGATATGACAACAATGACTCTGCTTATTGGTACTTTTATGGCACAAGATTATATAGAGAGGATACAATAAAAAAGCAGAAAGGTAAAAATAAGAAGAAAAAAGGAAAGGAAAGCAAGAAGCGTGGCTGGTTCTATGGGGATGACTGGTTGGATGACGAGGACACTGAGCGGGTGTGGCAAGTGGTGTGCTTCACCGAGGAAGACTGGACCCACTTGACAGAGAAGTTCAGCCGAGCCACTAGCAAGGTTGAGAAAGAACTGTATAGATCTCTCTCACAAAATTTCCTACCTGAAATACCTCGACTATTCCAAGAGAAAGAGCGCTTGCAACGGAAAAGGTAAAATTTGTTCTTTGTTACTGAGCACTGGTTACCAAACAATAACTGACTAGGGTAAATTATACTTTTGTTGTTGTGTGGTATAATAATACAAGATTTTTATGCATCCAAGCATCTAGCCCTTTCCTTTAAAATTCTAACTAGACTAGATAAATCAAATCTTACTATGTAATACTTTATGAAATTAATTAATAATATTTTCTAAGTATATCATCACAACAACTAGCCATGCACTGCTCTAAACTGCTCTAAAGAAAATATAATTTGCCTAATTTTTTATTAAATAATGTAGGTAAAAATAATATAAGAGTAATTTTAATTGACAAAGAAACTTATATAAAACGAAATATATAACCGTCACGTCAGTGGTATGGCGTCTATAAAACACAACTCCTACCAGAATACCAATTTTATGAAAAATTAATGTTTCATGCCTTACGGTACCCATTAAGTTAGGCTTGTGACAATTGTCTGACTAGTTGATGAATGTGCCAAGTCAAATACAATCTAAGTTAACCCTTTAAATGCTATTCATAGATTGAATATGAATTTTAGTGTAAAGCAGAAAGGAACTGAAAACATACCTCATAAGACTCATAACACCTATAGTCGTTATTGGCGCCGTGGGCACGACAACTCGCGACATGTTTGTGTTTTCGGTGTTCAAAGTGTTAAAAGCTTATTGGGTTTTGGTAGTAACTATGGTTTCACTGCTCAGCAACTCAATTTACAAGCCATGGTTTGTCTAATTATTAGTAAATGTGTCTCCCTTAAGGCATAATTTGCTGAAATACTTATATCAATATTTGCATTTGCGATTTTTTTTTTTTTCATAAAATCGAATTTCTTTTGTGGAACATTGTAAACCTCCTACATACGTACAATAAGCAAAAGACAATAATTGTAAATGGGTTCTCGATAACGACTCTAATAATTTCTATAAGATTTATAATCAAAATTTGTGTAATTTTCGGGAAAGTTCGATCTTAGACAAATTTCAGGGAAAAAATAATATAGTTACTTAACTAAAGTACTTACTTAAGTCTAATTTCTGAGATAATTTGATATATGTACTTAGTTTTAATTTCCGGGAAATCCGTATTTCCGTGATTTAACTCGTAGGAATTTGAGGTATATTGGATTCCACTTAGCACAAAAATATGCTGCCATTTTTGATTCATTATGATTTATGATCTATGATAATTATTATATAACATATGATGCGTAGCAATAACTAAACCAGTAACAGATTTGTTGAGGGACAACCTCCCTATGTGGCCTTATGGGCCCATGATCAGGTGTTAATCTATTTGGTATTAGAGTAACGAATTATTAATTTTGAATTAGACTCTAGTAAAATAAAACATTTACTCTGCATCTGCAAGTAGGCCTCAGGGGCTCATTTACATGTCACAATCATACCCCATATATCTTACCTTCAATGTAGCAAAGTGTTACACTTGAGTAAATTACAAGAAGAATACAGTTGTGGAGTTTGAAGTTTTCGCACTTGGACTCTTATTATAATAGAATTAGAGTCCAACAGTAAATTCCATTTCTCTTCATATTTAAAGAGTTTCAGAAATATTTGTTACCAAATATTATTGTTATTAAACCTTTATTATACTAACTACATTTGAATGTTATGATTGCTTTTTTTGGGGTGTATAGTTAACACATGTAAATAACTCATAATGCTGGTTAATAAATAAAATAAGATTGCTGCCATGCGAAATTGAACAACATAGTGATGCTCTTTTTACAAGCTTTTATTTAACTTTGCCTGTTTGTATGTGTGTGGGACAAATCATGCAACTAAACTTTCCCTTGTTCCTTGGAGATAACTATGGCCAGATAACTGGTTCTGTGAAGATTTTTTTTCCTCCGAAATAGCTAGTTATCTCCAAGGATTTGTTTTGTCTTGCAGATAACTGTTTCTTTTTAACAGTCAGTCCGAGCTCATATAACCTAGACCTTTTTAAGGCACGAGTGAATAGGCATCTTCTGGGTGAGCTCGCTTCATCGTCGGCCTCATCTTTGCCCCCTGGCTAGATGCTGGCCAAGAGCGATCCCATTCTTAATAAAAAAAAAATAGTTATCTGTGAAGAAACTCTATTCCTAGGAGATAACCAGTTATATCCAAGGATTTGTCTTGCCTCACACATAACTGTTTTTTTACACGACTGCCCAAAAAAAGGAGTGTAATGTTTTTTTAACAGTTATCTGCGAAGAAAATCTATTCCTTGGAGATAGCCAGTTATATCCAAGGATTTGTTTTGCCTCGCAGATAACTTTTTCTTTTTAACAGTTACATGCAAAGAAAATCTATTCCTAGAAGATAGCCAGTTATCTCACACACATGCAACTGTTAAAAAAAGAGTTATCCGTGAAGAAAACCTATTCCTAGGATATAACTGGCTATCTCCTTGGAATAGATTTTCTTCGCAGATAACTGTTAAAAAGCAACAGTTATCTACGAGGCAAAACAAATCCTTAGAGATAACTAGCTATTTCTGAGGAAAAAAATCTTCACAGATAACCAGTTATCTGACCATAGTTATCTCCAAAGAACAAGGGTAAATTTTAGGGGTTTTTTAAAGAGAACTACTACCATTTTTACAGTAACAGAGTACTTTTATCTCACGAGCGCGGGTGAGCCAAGGCAGTGTTACAACTACAACTAATGAGATAAATAAATAAATCGCTATTATATCGCTACATACATAATAAATACTATAGGGCAACGCGAGTCGACGGCGCGTTAAAAACACGCGTTGTTCATCCGCCCTTAGAACAGTTATCCTCAACCGATTTTGCATACTTATGTAATGTAAGTTCGGTGGCAATGCAATATTATGATACCATTAAGCTGATCTGAGTATGGAGGCATAAAGTGGCCATAGCGACTCCTAAACTATAATATACAGGGTGTTCGGCACATGAACCGTCAACATTTTTTGGGGTGCTGGTTGGGTCATTTGCTAACTTTCCACCCTTGGAATAAAAAGCCCATGAAAGTGAGCGGCAAGGCCACGTGTGGCCAAAGGCCGAGCTCCGCGTATGGCCTAAGGCCGAATAATTAAAGTCCAAATCAACCCTACAAACATCCGTTCTCTTGTTAGATATGTACGATTTCATTCACCCTTCTGACTAAAAACTTATTTGTATTGTTTTATTTTTTATTTATTGAATGTTGTAGCATACCGTTAGAAGCGTCGTAAACCAAAGAACTTTTTAAAATAAAATGAAGCTCTCAATAGCTGCTACTTTTTTTTAAACTGAATTTAGAAGTCGATAGTTTTTCGAAATTTATTTTATTTGTTACAAAAAAGGCCCATGTGTTCATTTTGTGGTATTATTTGTATCAAGAAATTAGTATTTTTTAAGTACACGTACGCAGACGAAAGATATTTCAATAAATTACATATTTAAAGGCATACACAAAAAAAGTTATGCGTCTTCGAATGTCAGATTTTGGGTAATTTAGGAAAAAACTCTAAAAAATCGTACCTCCATGACCGTCACTCTTAGGACCCGGGGTCCAAGGGTGGAAAGGTAGCAAATGGCCCAACCAGCACCCCAAAAAATTTTGACGGTCCATGTGCCGAAGTGCTAAGATAAATGCGTCATGTTTGAACTCATTGGAACCATTGTAACGAGTAGTGGAAGTCTTGGAAAAGTGCGTCCACCCTTGCCTACTCCGCGACGCTTCACAATCTGTAATAGTTTTCGAAAAAATGTGAATGAACCGGAAATGGGACATATTTCTGTACCTGTACCGGGGAACACAATATATGCCCTTTAATCCCGAAACGCACTGACAGCGGTAGCGGGGCGGGGCGTCGCGGTGCGGAGACGGTACCGGTTTTAATATTCGAACTAATATGAAAGGGTCCGCACAGAAAACCAAAAAGCGTTCTGTGCGGACCCTTTCATATTAGTTCGAATATTACAACCGCACCGCCTCTGCACCGCGCCGCTACCGCTATCAGTGCGTTTGCAGCTTTATGGGCATATATTGTGGCGCCCCTGGGGAGCATACTCTGCAGCGGCGCCACTCAGAATTCATACTTGAAATTGATGTACGTACGTATGCTGTTTATTGTATACATATTGATTTTTTTTTAAATAAAACAATAGCTGTATATTTAAAAAATCGGAGTGGTGCACGGGAGCGCTGTTAGGATTTATATCTCCCTCTCGCTCTCCCGCGCGCCTTACTTACATAACAGCTCATACCGTACAGGCGGAATGTAGAATTAATTAAAGTATATAAAATCATTAGTAATAATGTTTTTTTTTTCAATACGTACACAATAAACAGCATACGTACATCAATTTAAACTAGAAAAAAATCGCTAATATCATTTCTATGTATGAGAAGTTCTAAGTGGCGCCGCTGCAGAGTATGTTCCCCAGCGGCGCCACAATATATGCCTATTATATAGTTTCCCGGTACAGGTACAGCCATAAACATTATATGTACATGGTCACAGATTATATACTAGTTCTTCGAACAGATACGTATGTTCTTATAAAAAAGCTCATACCTACCGTTTTAAATGCCTACTAAATTTAACAATGGAGCGACCTTGAACGCTCCGGTCATTGGCTTCACACGCCGAGCGAGCGACGCTAGGGTTGTCACCACTTAGAAATAAACTTTAGCGTTGGTTCTCTGGGATTTTCCGAGATCCTTCCAGTATCCGATTTGCATTTACATACATAGGTACAGGCATATCAACGCAGCAAGTTACATCAATGCGAAGTATATCTCTCACCCTGTCTATGGTTATGTTACGACATACGACAGAAAGTACTTAATTACATTAATCTACCACAAACACTTTGTTTAGATAAGTACCTAACCACCTATATTCCGACGAACGCACTAAAGTAGGCACCGGTCTTCGTTATTTATTTATAACGTGTATAAATAACGTAATAATAGTGTAAAAGTAGCACTCCAACCTTCTCCAATTAGTCATTAGGCAAAACATATTTGCTGATTACGAGGAGGAGGAGGAGCAGCACACGTTTATGTACTATCGAACCAACTGAACCGTGACCCACCGTGGAACCTTGTCACAGAAAATGTCATAGTGATATCGTACTGCCTGACAAGGAAATTCATTATGACACTTTCTGTGACAAGGTTCCACGGTGGGTCACGATTCAGTTGGTTCGATAGTACCTACTGTACTGTATAATTTAGTATGTGCATATTGATTGCACCCCTGTTAATATTTAAGGTTGCTTGAACTTGCGCCAAGACGTACTTCGAGTCGTGTGCTCCAAAAAATCAAACAGAAAGAGGAAGAAGGAAAGCTGAGCGCGCAAGACAGCAAAGACGAGGAGGAAAGCAAAGAAAAACCTGATTTGGCACGAGAAAATCGGGCCAAACGGCGAAATTTACTGAGGTAGCTTATTATTTGATTTACATGAAATACACACGTTTTGTGCCTGGTACCTATAATTATGATAACATAACATCCGTAATTTATTACAGATCTAAGTCAGACTCATCAGATTCGGACAGCTCTGAAAGTGAAAAAGATAAAATGCCTCAAAAGGTATCTAAACGAACTAAAAGCCACGAGAAGCGGTCAAAAAACTCGTCTGCCACACACAAAGGCGAACCACCACCAGAGCCTCCCGTAAAAACAGGAAGGAAGACCAATAACTCACTGGCCTGCGCTACGGGCCAGATCCTTATACCAGAAAATGACGAACCAGTTAATAGCACTAGGAAGAAACTCAAGACATCACAAATGTAATTTATATTTTTGATTGTTTGTCATCCACTAGTGTATGGTGGGTCACTCATAAGTGTCATACTCATAACTGACTTGCTCATTAATTTATATATTTTTTAGATTTACGCAAACAGAAGAAGACATTCAAACGGACATGTATAAGGTACTTGAACAGCTGACTGCACATGACGACGCGTGGCCATTCATGGATCCCGTAGAGGAAGAATATGCTCCGAACTACTATGCCGTGATAAGGCGGCCAATGGACTTACGAAAAATGGAGGAGCGGCTAGACAGCGGTTATTATACGGATTTCTCGATGTTCAAAGCCGATTTTAAGCTGATTGTCAACAACTGTCGGCTGTACAATGGACAAGATAATGGTAATTGACGATTTATGTTTACTAGCTGAATCAAATGGGCCCCAATTGGTGTGTATACATGGGTGCGGCTATAACACTGCACTGCGACGTCGCATCGCCAAAACGACGTACTATATTATACGTAGATTTCTACGCATGCGACACGATGCGACGTCGCAACGCAGTGTTCAGGCCGCGGACGCGCCCTATCGCAAGTATCGCAACAATATAAATGTGAATTATTTTTTGACGCACAACAGATATTCGAGCGTGAACTTTTAGATGGTCGTGTTTATAATTCAATTACATAAAATCGGCTTTCCTTATTTCAGAATACACTATGATGGTAGACAGTCTTCAGGCAGCTTTTGACAGATTAACAGAAAAATATATGCATCGATTATCATCTTCTGATGAAGAAATAGCTGTTGAGTACCAATTACCTACTCCGTCTAGGAAGCATAAACTTAAATCCAGTGAATCTCCAAGTCGAAATAAAAGGAAGAAGCGGAAATCTCACTCTGATACAGGTACATTTTTATGATATTGTATACATCAGAATTGTGTCATGTGTGACTCTTTACCCATACTCTTTAACCATAATAGTAGAGCAGATTGCAGGAACAAATTGTCGTAAATGTGGACACGCTGGACAAACGCACCAAATTTTACCAGTTTCTTGTTAGGTACATTTAGTGCTAGTGGCACGCCAAAAGATGCTGCAAATGGTGTTATAAGCATGAAAATCGGTACGATTGATCTTTAGGACATATGAATCAATTTGACCCGCTGGACGAAAAAAAAACTAAAATAAAAGGAGAGGAGTTATGTTATGAGTTACAACGACATCTCTTTTTTGTATGGAATTTTAAAAATAATGTTCTGAAACCTATCGTGTGTGCCATCAAACGAAAGAGATTTGTATGCCGGTTCTAAAATAGTAGTTTATGCAACTGGTACTCAACACTCGTGTGACCTTATTATGAAACGAGCCGAAGGCGAGTGACACACTCGTGTTTTAATGCCTAATTATGTACAGTTGCATACATTACTTTATCTACACACATATTATAAGTACTCTAAGATGGGTTCAGAAACCGAAGTAAATAAATACAATAATTGTATTGATACAACCTTTTTTACACGGTTGCGGAAATGTCGAAATTAGAACTGGCAACCGATACCTGAATGTTATTTTTTAAGAAGTAAAGAGTCCCTATTCTGATTATCATGTCGTTCCAGCTCAAATTTCGTGCGATATATAGGTACTAAAACAACATCGAGGTGACATTTCGCATCGACTGAATTTGAATTTTCAGTGATACTAGAATAGGGACATATCAACTTTGACATTTAAATTTTGACAGTTTTGTATGACGTTTAATATTATAACATTAAATAGGAAATTATAATGAAAATTATATTACTTCTGTAGCCTTAGCCACAGATAAGAAAATTGACATTAATACATTGAATGTTGAAATGAGAGTCATTTTCTACGGTTTCAGCATCGGTTATGCATATTAGAGGATTTATGATATGTGTGTAGATAAATACATGTAAGCCACTTTTCTTAAAATAAAATAAAAATAATTTTCGAAACATACCAAGTTTGGGCTCCTCTAGGTACGATACCGTTAGATTATTTATTGTATAAAAAATAATTTAAAAAATAAAAAACCGACTTCAATACTTAAATGTACCAATTTAAATTAAAAAGTAGAAAGTAATATATTTTAGTAACTTCAAAGCAAAGAGCTTACAGGACAATAAATTAATGTAATTAATTAGTTACTTATTTATATACATATTCACAATACATACAGGTTCCCCTTCGGGCACCAGCCTCCACCGCACAAGTTTTTGTAACTACTCATAAGTTCATTGCTTTAGCGATTGTATAAACTTTATACTTTGTGGTGGAGATAATAGATAATAAATACTAATAATAAAAGATAATAAATAAATACTTAATAAAATATAATCAGTTATTTTTGGAGTCGGTGTCGTTTTTTTTTTTTTTTAGTGGAAAGTTCCTAACTAAGTGTAGGTATTTAGTTTTGTTTTCTACTTTTTGTTTGAAATGCGTCTGCTGCGCTGTAAGTCAGCCGTTTGGGGGTTGTGTGACGTCAGCGGGACCAATAGCGCGAAATATCGTTCTTCAGGTACACAAGCCGAGGTCTAAACGGATGTAACCGTTTGTGTAATTTTGTTTTTTATTTTTAGTTAATTAAATGTACATGGAACAACCAACCGATGTGATCTCGTAACAAACATACAACAAAAAATACGTACCGTAGAATTGAGGACACAATCCTTTTGTTATTGTGGTCACTTATTTGACACTTCTTAGTGATACATTGCCAAAGTGCATCTCATGGCAATTCCAATAAGCCCAAACACGGCTAAGTTCCATTGTTTTATTACGGAATTCCGATGCCTACCTTCCGAGTTCAATCATCAGATTCATGTTTATGGTAACATTATATTAAGACCATTTAAAATGGCTACGTCATATTATAATATCGCTAAAATATGTTTCCGTTGAAGTTTTGAGGATTTCCCTCCATTCCTCATGGATTCCATCGTCAGAAGTGAACTTTGATAACAACGGCACCAACCTGGAAGCATATGCTTTCAAACAAATAAATAATTTTCCAAATCTGTTCATAAATATCGGGGTTCCGTTGCCAACCTTGATGATCATCCAAAACTGTTTCATGGGTGGCGCTAAGATATTTCGATCAAGATAATGAAGCGGGCTTCAATTAACAGATCAGGTAGATGGCAAATTGCCTTCGTCATAGTCGCTTCATTATCTTGATCGAAATATCTTAGCGCCACCCATGAAACAGTTGGAGTTTTGGATGATCACCGGTGGTCTTCTTCATCAGTTCCGGTTTACCAAATGCTACTTTCTGAATTCAAATGCTCGATTTATAACCGAAAATACTAAAACCGTTTTATGTTTGCCTTGAAATTTTGAAAAGTTCCCTCAATTCGTCATGGATTCCATCATCAGAAGTGAACTTTGAGAATAACGGGACCAATCTAGAAGAATATGCTTTCAAACAAATAAATAATTTTCAAAGTCTGTTCATAAATGGCGGAGTAATCGCGTAACAAACATACAACAAAAAAACATACAGGCGAATTGAGAACCTCCTTTTTTGAAGTTGGCAACTCCGCCGTCGGCCATCTTAAATTTTACAGGGATGGAAAAGTTGTATGGGAAAAAAATATTAAGATACACTCGAAAACTCGCTAATAGATTCAAATCAAATAAGTTCAAAATTTGTCCTTTGAAGGGGTGAAAACAGGGTTGAAAGTTTGTATGATTAGCATTTTTTTAAACGTGGGACTTGAATTTTCGTTCGACTATCATTAAAATAAAACTATTGATCATTAAAATATAATAAAACTGATTTCAGCGTTTTTCAACATTCGCCCTCTGAAGGGGTGAAAAGGGTGTTGAAAGTTTGTTAGGGTGCAAGTGTTTTTTACGTGAAACTGCATAACTATATATGTCTCGTATATTGCAGGTGATCCTAAATCAAGTTCATCAGATCAACCATTGGAAAATGTAAAACAAAATGCAAAAGAGGAAGACGATGAAGATGATGAATCACCTGAATCAGAAGCAAATAAGTTAAAGGAATCGCAAAAATTTAAGCAAAGTAAAGAGAAGAAAAAACGCAAAGGACATCACAGACATGGTAAACATTCCAAAAATCACAAAAAGGATTCTCACAAATCTGAACATGGTGAAGAGAAAGCATCTAAAAGTAAACATAGTAAGAAGCAGAAACATGGTAAAAACAAAATTAAAGAAGGTAAAAAGTCAAAGCAAAAGAAGAAGAAAAGCAAACACCATGAGGCTGAAACTGTTGAATTGTTGAAAAGGAGTGAATCACAAGATTCATTGGAGAGTTCAAACAGAAGTCGAAGCGCGAGCCCGTTGCCCTCCATCCATACACCGACTCCTTCCCCGTCCGAGGCTGACCACCAGGAGCCCTCCGACCAGCTCAACGACCCCGACTTCGTCAAGGACAAGTACGACAAGATCAAAGAGCGCAGACGACACGCTGCTAAAGATGCCTGGGAATCACTTTTCGACTACAGCCAAAAGACTGTTGATAAACAAAAGCAAAACCTCCACATCCCTGAGAAAGAAAAGAACCAGAAATTAAGGGAGACAATTGAAAAACTTAAGGCAAAAAACGAAAAATACAAAGACAGCTCTCTGTTTAATAGTTTATTCTCTACCAGCACTACCAACAGCAATTCAGATAAAAATACTACTAGTAAAGACCGCGATGATTTAGATTTCTCTGACGACGATCAAAATGATAACCATAAAAGCAAAGGGGGAAACAAAAGAGGACAAAAGAAAAATACCGCTAAAAACGACGACGCTTCTGAAGCTTTAGAGCAGGCTGTCAAAGATATAAGCAAGTGGCTTGATGATGCGCCTAACGGATCTGTGCAGAGCTCGCCATGTGATAGTCCAGCCCACACTATTTCTACGGAGGAACATGACAATAGCCGTCAGGACGACGAGTTTGGACAAGGAGAGAAAACAACAACTCTGAGAAAAGATTTAGCCCGTAAGCGGCCGTCATCGAGAGAACCAAAATTAATCAAAAGGAGGGAAATTCAGAGGACTATAGATAGATTACAACCAGGTAAGAGCAAGGGCAACCTTCTGACTAATATGGCCAGTAAGAGCGTGGAGAAAGTAGAGGAAGTCACCCCTCTTGGCCCTAGCAAAACTCGTGAAATCAACAAAAACGAGGAATCTAGCCCTAAGCTGAGCCTTGGTTCTGTATTGCCCACTGTGGAATTTTCTCTCGGTAAAGACCACAATTTCAGCAAAAGTGAGGATGATAAACATGAGAGCCACAAAACTGCCAAATCCTCGAGATGTGAAAAAGACAACAAGGCAGAGGAGACTACCCAGAAAAATAAAGCAGAAGATGTTTCTGTTCAAACTAATAAAAAAGACGCGGAAGTTGAAACTGAGCCGCCTATAATTCCAAAACCAAGTCAAGAAAAAGCCACACCCAATCTCAGTGCTTGGTTCAAAGCCTTTGGAACTCCTAAAAACACAACTTCTACTGTTACTGCTCCAAAAAAGAAAACGGAAGAAACTGAATGTGATGAAAAACTAACAGTAGATAATGCTAATAATGAGAACAAAATCTCCAGTCCTAAGAACACAACTAAATACGATTCTCCAATCGACCCTGACACTCCAAACCCTGATGGAGGGGATAGCCCAATTCCCAACGTCAGCGCAACGCCCAGGCAGCGCAGAACCAGTACAGGTAGTTCCGTGTCAGAAAGATCTTCTTTCAGCCAAGATCTTGATTCGCCAAGACACCAAATGTCTCATAATTCACCCTTGCTGAGATCTCCAGCGTCACCTCGGACAGATGATTTCCAGAAGATAACATATCCTATAATCAATGGTACGGTGAGGGCTGGATTTTATCAAGACACGACATCCATTAAAAGCAGTCCGGAAAAAAGCTGTAGTCCACGAGAGGCGCCGCAATCGCCGTATTCTCCTTACTCGCAACACGTGTATGCATCGAACAGTGGCTTGGGATCATCTACTCCCAACTACTTCCTCGATCACAATAAGAGCCCGCTTCCAACCTATACTCAGAATCCGCCGCCTTATTATGACACTTCGAAGGCTCCAGTAGTAAGTAAACCTGCGCGCATACACGATGACTACACAGCATTGGGCCCAGATAGCTACCAACAGAATACATACAGTGGACCATTTTCCCCTCCACACTCGCCGTATCCTCCAACACAGCCAACGAACTATTCGCAGCCGCAACTATCGCCGCAGCCATCTGGATCTAATTCTACTGTAGTGAACCCAACCCAGGCTTTATCAGACCATAAAACGTCGCTGTTTCCTGTTAAGAAACGGATGTACAATGAACCTGAACTGTCTACTATTTCACTTAAAACTGCAACTGAAATAAAAGATATGACTTCACCACCAATTAAAAATGAATATCAGAAAAGAACATCTACATCACTACCTTCTGCATCAGTTGATAAAATAGCAGCAGTGCTCAGTGAAAAATCAGAATTGGCCAATCAAAATAGCTTGCGCGAAAAGAGTGCGCCTGATTTCGCCGAGCGACATGTAGTTGAAAATAAGGATACTACTGCATTCGCTAACAATGAAATTTCAGTCGACAGCAAGAAAAATATGATAAACGTAGACCTAAACAAGCCAATTAGTATCAACAAAAAGGATAACATTGATATGGTGAATATGGGTTATAATATGAATCCAGAGGACAAGAAAAATGTTAGTGAGCCTATTGAAATTGACTATGCTATGAGCAAGGAGGCCCCGAAACCGGCTGTCAATGTCCAAACTAAAACCTATGATGTGGATAAAATTGCAATGAATCTGGGCTTAAACCAACAGTTCCAAAAATCGTTATCAAAGCCAAATGTTCCCCAGCTGCCTGCAACTAATATGATTCCAGCCCACTCCCATTCTGAGATAAATATCAATCACAATATAGCCCACGCGCATCACAATCAGTATGACGGCATTTCAGGTAGTCAGCCTGTCGGCAACTTTTCTCTGAATGATATTGAACTTGCTAATAAAAAACTGTACGCTTGTAACAACGCGTCGTCCACTGCTGCGGCTATCGATTATGGTAACTGGAAGCTGACTAATCAAATACGAAAACAAGACGTCTTGCCTTCCGATTACTCCACGAACTACAGTGCTAGTAATACAGATAAATTGAAAATCAGTTCGAGCACATCCAACACTTCACCGGCCAACTATAATAAAAATACGCAGCATCAGCAGTACCACAACTACAACGTGCCCAGAACCACTCTTCAGAGAGCTCAGGACTTACATCAGAATCTTCCGGCGGAACTCAGGATACCGAACCCTCGAGGTCTTCTTAAGAATGACCACCTTAATATTACATCGGCAATTAATGAAAGTGATATAATTTCTAAAAACGATTCGATCGGAAAAGCACAGAAAACTGATAAAACTTTGCAAACTCAACCAGTAGTCAGTTCAATGACGTACAAAACTCCGTATAATACACATTCATCGCTTCCTCTTGACAGTTTGCGAAATCTACCTAATATCCCTCAAATGCTTGAGCGGTACACTAACGATGAACGATATCTATCCAGTTTTGCCGCTACCAACCCATCACTGTACCATGAAAAAACATTTCAAATGGCGCAAATGTTTAACAAAAGCATGCCTTCGGATTCTCAGCCAGTAAGCACGTCTGTTAGCATATACTCGCAATCCCCTTCTATGACAATCAGCAAAGACTCCAGTATTTACAAAACACCGACCACAAGCTCGTCGGCTCAAGCTGAATCTAAGAGTAGGACTAAGCGCAAGCGAACTACCGAAACTAAACCAGCGCAGATAACAAGTCAGAGTTACCATACTCCGTGTTCTACTGATGTCTTATCATCTGTGAAGACCAGTATGGTCCCTGGGAGCGCATTTAATTTCGGGACGACGCCCAGCATGGCTTTGGGCAGCAGTTTATATGGAGATGGCACTGGTTTTTCAATTGAAGAATTCAGAAACAGTACGAATCAGCTTATGGCAGCAAACTACATGGCGGCAGTGGCGCATCAACAAAGGAATAACGTGGAAGCGAGCGCCGAAAAACTAGCGAAGCCTGCCCACCAGAACTCGACTCACAACAGTGGATCGTTCCCTTTCATAGGGCACGGGCAAGTACGAAGTGGATACGGTTTCGTGGGCGCGGAGAGCTCTGCGCCGCTGTACCAGCAGTACTTCCAGCGGCATCAGGAGGAGCTGCTGCGGCAGTCGGGCGTGTCGCAGATCATGGGGCTGTACCCGGCCGGCTACCCCGCCGCGCTCGGCGTGCGCCAGCCCTACGACACCATCAACCGGCCGTCCTGGCTCTAGGCTGTCCGCGTCCGCGCCGGCTCACATCGAACAAACCAATGTCATGTGCATCTGTGTACCTACTGTACACATTAAAATATTCTATTATAAATGTGACAATTGTTATAGAATTAGTATTGATTTTAATAATTTATGTTGTTTGTAGGGCCAATAGCATTACGTGAGAATAATTTATAAATCATTCACGTTATTTATAATTATTAAATGCAATGTAGAATCAGCACTTCATGACAATTTTGATATGTGAATTATTTTTACTTTAGTGACATAATAATCGTTCGGCTAACAAGCAGTTAACTCCGGTTAACTAGTATTGGTTTACTTTATATTTTGACGAGCTATAGTGATTGTTAACTTTAAGGATATAACTTTTATTATTCCGTAATAAGTGTCCACTTAGTCATACATACATAAAAATATATGAACAAAAAAATGTTAAAGTCTACAATTTACCAGTATAAATGTTAGTTAAATACAGTTTACAGTTAGTTTCTTTGTAAGCATATTTATTTAGGTTGGCACGGTATAGTTTGACCAAATGCTCACATTTGTTTGAGATTGCTGTGCTGTGGCTGCCCGAGGTTCGCCGAATGTATCCAAGTAGTATTGACGTGACGTGACGTGACGCGACGCTTTAGCTATTAGCTTTAATTTACAGGTCACATGAAAACTCTTGTTATTATGATAATTTAAATTTTACGTTATGCTACTTACGTAGGTTGTTGTGTAAATATATCTCTATTCTTTTGTTTACTACATATTAATGTTTTAATAGCATTTTACTATACATCTACTTTTGTTAGCTAAGATTAAACTTTAATTTAATTATAATATTCGTGGACATAGTTTAAGGAACTCATTTAGTAAATAAATAAGGTATATATTAAAAATCTTGTGTAAAAATTAAATAAAACTTTTTCAAAAACATTACATTTTGGTACTTTTCACTTGAAGTCCAAATATAATAAACGGCGGGTGCGCGTCGGGTCGGATCTGTGTGTTCATATCTTATATCTTTAAACGAGCAATTCTTGTATATTTATTTATTTATTTCGGGGATCTCGGAAACGGCTCTAACGATTTTGATGAAATTTGGTATGTGGGTGTTTTCGGGGGCGAGCAATCGATCTAGATAGGTCTCATGCATGGGAAAACGCCGAGCAAAGCTCGGTCGCCCAGATATTAAATATTTATAGATGGTGAATAGTTTTATATCTTCAAACGAGCAATTCTTGTATATATATTTATTTATTTCGGGGATCTCGGAAACGGCTTTAACGATTTTGATGAAATTTGGTATTTGGGAGTTATCGGGGACGAGAGATCGATCTAGCTATGTCTCATGCCCGGGAAAACGCCGAGCAAAGCTCGGCCGCCCAGATATGAGATATGATAATAGACCCGCGCCCGACCTCACACGCGCCTGTTCTGTATGCCTGCACCCTTGATTCATCTCTAGCAGTCAATAAAAATGGGGCTACATGCTTATGATTGCTCTGCAGTCGTAATCGATCAGAAACTGCGATGTCTGTGTACCATAAGGCGTATGCTAGTTTGCCGCCGTAGTAGTACCTATAATAATTATAATAAAAATCTGCGCCATATGCGCTATCGTCGGCGTGTACCTACACATGTCTTACGTGTGCGTTGGATAGATCTTAAGCCGCCTATACACCTGTCTTACGATAAATTTTCATTTGTAAACACTTAAGTGGCTTGCTGTAATTTCTTACTACTTTCGTAAATTGGAAAATTACAAGTCTAAACGCGTTCGAGTTTATTTACGGAAGCGACTCACAGCTTATCGAACTAAAGTCACGAAAATTGTCTAAAAATCACAAGCCACGCACTAACAAACAAGACCAAAAGTCACGAAAACCGTGACAAATGTGACCATCTGGCAACCCTGCTGCTCCGCTGGCTGGATGCGTGCACGATAGTGTGTATGCTACACCCAGCACCGCGGCCTTGAGCTGACATACAGCCGGGCTAGATGGTGAATACAGCTCATTGCTAGCATGATCGCGTTTATGTCAGACATATAGCACTTACTAGTTGCTGGTAAGGGACGAATGCTATGCTATATGTCCCACATAAATTTAAATTCGATCATGCTAGTGTAGGGCGAGGGTAGTGTACTACGGCTAAAGCTTTATTTTGAACCTGACTGTGGCTTTATAGGCCAGGCCCATTAAAGCGATAGGAGTCCGCGGTTGGAGGGTGGCCTGAGGAAAATCCAGGAGAAACCTCCGACACAACCACGCGGGCGGTTTAAACACTGGAATACTCTAAAAGTTTGCGCTCCAATGAGATTGGTTGAGTGGTTTAACCGAATCTGAAGTGTGCCAGTGGAATCGAGCTACTGGAAGTTTTGTCGCTGGTTCACTAAACCTAACCAAGCTGAGAAGAGTCCAGCAAAGAAAATCAGCTAGGCCCGACATGGGTCGGACGGCTAACGCGTCGTTAGGATTGTAGCCGGACAGCACAACGTATTTAATGGTAACGGTAGCCCACAGCAAAAAAACCGGTCAAGTGCGAGTCCGACTCGCGCACCGAGGGTTCCGTACACAGTTCTTGTATATGTAGTTGTGTACCCGTCCCGACCCCATTAATTCAGGAACAATCTTAAAAAAACATGACAGCACCATCTAGCGGCGCATTGTGTTACTAATTTGCGCGACTGAATAACTTAGTACGTATGTTGGTTTTTTAAGGATAATTCTTTATCACATCAACCGATTTCAATAATTGTTTTTTTATTTGAAAGAAGGTATTTTCAACGTAATTTTGTAAATTTAAATATAAAACAAAAATATATACAAAGGTGATTAAATTACAAACTTAGTATAGAAGAGTTTTTTGATGATTAAAAAAAAGAAAAACTAGATACGGCTATGGCTATATTTTTCCTGTAAAATATACATGCATATTAATGTTGTGTAATAATTTCAAATTTTTTTCTTCGTAAACTTCGGAGATAAGGGGGGGGGAATGGTATTTTTTTTACATTTTCCCTCGTAAATCGAAATTTCCCCAACGAAAAAAAAAACTAAAAATTGTTTCAGAATGTACAAGTCAAGCCCTTTCATATGATACCCCAATTGCCATAGTTGCCAGACTTTAAAATTTTGAACCCCCTTTTATCTGTCATTATTCACAGAAAATAAAATAAAATAATTTAAAAAACCATCTTCTATGTATCTGGCTTACCCTTGTTTATAACTATTCCAAATTTCAAATCGATAAGATAAGTAGTTCCTGAGATATTTAGCGATGTGACAGACAGACAGACAGACAGACAAAGTGAAACCAATAGGGTTCCTTTTTTACCTTTTTGGTACGGAACCCTAAAAATGGTCTGAGACATAAGTACACACTTTTTCGATAGGATTAATATTTAATGAGATTTTAAAGGGGGAAAGTTAATCCATCAGGACTTTTAGTATGTTATTGGACATCTTTACCTACAACTATGCCAAAATCCACGAATTAATTCCGCCAATTGGCAGTTAGTGGTCTTCTTTGCTTGAATCAATAGGTGGGCATTAACTCGTTAATTAACTAAGAAAGAGCTTAACGGGTTACCTTTTAAGTAACTCCGAAAATTCGCTATTTGACAGTTGTAAAGATAAAATAATTAATGTGTTGGATACAGTAGCTTATAGGTTTACAATACTCAAACAATAGGTTTTGTGCTTTAAAATTAATTGAAAACATTTTATTTTTGAAAAATAAATTAAGTTTTTTTTATCTGTGGATTACAAAAACCGAAACGCGTGTGACGTCACATTTCAAAGTTAAGGTTTAATTCCGCAACAGACCGCAACTGCACTTACTGTACGTTATGTTTCTCCGCACTCCAAATTGAACCGTAACGGTATTCGTAAAAAGCTCTATTTAAAATGAGCGGAGAAGTGTCGCAACAGCACAAGTTGCTGTACAATTTGGAGTGCGGTGTAACATGCAGTTGCCGTCTGCTGTCGGCTGCGGAAGTAAACCTTTAGTTGTTTATCAAGTGCGACGTCACAGTACTCACAGTCACGTGATCGGCTGTTTTCGCGCAAAATTCAAATTACTTAAAGAAAAAATATTTTTTTTGAAAGAAATTAAGCTCTTTGGGGGAAAAGATAATTGTTACAGGTATAAAATAAACCTACGTATAATTTAAAATACATTTCCGAAAACTGTCAAGTAGCCAATTGATCCACTTCGGGCTGCTGAGCCATAGCCGTTTTTCTTTTTTTTAATCATCAAAAAACTCTTCTATACTAAGTTTGTAATTTAATCACCTTTGTATATATTTTTGTTTTATATTTAAATTTACAAAATTACGTTGAAAATACCTTCTTTCAAATAAAAAAACAATTATTGAAATCGGTTGATGTGATAAAGAATTATCCTTGAAAAACCAACATACGTACTAAGTTATTCAGTCGCGCAAATTAGTAACACAATGCGCCGATAGATGGTGCTGTTATGTTTTTTTAAGATTGTTCCTGAATTAATGGGGTTGGGACGGCTACACAACTACATATACAAGAACTGTGTACGGAACCCACGGTACGCGAGTCGGACTCGCACTTGACCGGTTTTTTTTTATCCTACACCACACTCGTCCAGCAATTCCTTACTTCACGGCCTCTGCAGTAATGTACTATTTGAAAAAGGAATATATACTTGAATTTAAACTTTCGTGAGACATGTTATAACTTTATTTTATGTCACACATGGCCATAAAGTGGCAATTACCGCACGCTCCGCGCGCGGGAAATCCCACTTCCTGGCCAGGGGGTGACATAAAATTTTGTACTTAACACGGGCGGTAATAAAGAAAGCCTCACATCGCATATTTATCGCCCTTGCCTTCGGCTCGGGCGTCAAATACCTGCGATCTGAGACATTCTTTGTTTTACCGCCCTTGTTAAGTAATGTACTATTACTAAACGGTTAAAACTCACGTATTAATTGTCACTTCGGGCGACATGGGCAATTAATACGTGAGTTTTAACCGTTTAGTAAAATAAAGGAATATATAGTTGGTCAAACCAAATTGTCAGTAAATAAGAACAAAGAAAATTATAGGTACTCATCCTTTTCTTTTGGCTGCTAGTACTAGTGTAAGACAAAGATAGTATGATTCTCTCTGTCTATGTTAGAAATGAGCCAGTCCTTTGACAAACTATAATATGAACACACTTTTTACACTAAGTTCTTTATAATGCTTAGTATCCAGTTACAAGTAACATCCCTAGACCTGTCATTCGGTGTCTTGCAGAAAATGGCTTGGCGTATGAGTGAGTGCTTTCACATTTGGTTTGGCGTCGAAAAGGTTAAAACTTCCAATAAATCCTATTTACATCTTATATATACATTTACATCTTAGTTATATATTGTTCGCCAAATCGCTTATGAAGTTATGAAAACAAATTGACCAGTTTTCCAATAATAGAACCCGTTAGGTCTGAGCATTGTCATCTTATTAGCATAATATATCCTGATTGCATTATATCTCAAAGGAGGAGGAAGAAGGAACCTGGTTTTCGTCTTACACATGTTATCCAAAAATACAGTATCTCCAGGTTTTCACTCATCATAACACCTAGAAGAGCTTGGCCTTTCGGGTATTTTTTTTGCAATATTATGATAAATTTATCAACATGCATAGGTGACTATAAATATAGTAAAGAAAAATACTATAAAGCAATAGTATTTTAATAAACTTTGATAGAAAGCAAGCATAATTTGTTACAATAAATTCCAGAAATGTGGAAGTGCCCAATACATGAAGTCACACATTTAATTTGATCTCAGTATTTTATTTTCACATAATTTTTAATTTGTTAAAGATTTGACATTGTGAGAGATACCTAATGAACTTAATAATAAAAAAAAGTAAAGCCATGTTACAAAACTGTTAAGATTTAATTTCAGTCTGTTCTTTCCTCTGTTGTACCATTTCCCTGATATTGTCTTCACTTTCTTTCAAATTCTTCTCCAAGTACTGTTTGTTGTTCTCCAATTCTTTCGTGCGTGCTTTGACGTGGGCTTCTCTATTTTTCAAGTTCGCTTTAACTTCTTCAAAATCAGTTAGTAAGAACATTCTGCCCACGGATTCATAGGTCTTCGTATCAGGGGGCATGGTACTGATTTCACGTTGAGTTATGTCTACGTGCTGCAATATGCGGTTCAAAACACTTATTTGAGAGTCAATCACCTGTATTTTCTTGCTGGTTTCAACCATCTTAACTTGTAATTCTACAAATGCTTTTTTTAGCTCTAGATCTACAGGTTTAGACATGGCGAAGTTTTACTTCAAGTATTTTTTTGTGTTCCGTATAGGTTAGACTGTGACTTGACTGTGACCAGTGACTCAACTTCAATTTGCAGTGTTGCCAGAGCACTTCCGTCAAAAAGCACGGTCGGGTGTCCAAAAAAGCACGTTTTTTAGGGTTCCGTACCAAAGGGTCCAAAATGACTCCTATTGCTGTCACTCACGCGTCCGTCCGTCCGTCCGTGAGCCGTGTGTCACAAAATTTTGTTCATAAGATTATTTTTGATTTTGATCGTCGCCGCGTTGGTGAGCACACGTGCCCGGGGCGACGACGGGCAGAATCCATTTACCGTACAAAACCTTATCTACTGTCATGGCGTCGTTACCGAACAACGTCATTGAACACGTGACATTGGCGAAATCATCATAAATTTGATGGAAGCCATTTTTTAAAGAATTGATTTGATTGATTGATTAAGATTATTTTTTCAGCCCATTGACCCGTGAACTTGAAATTTGGTGATCCTGTTCATTATTATGAGTATTTTGCCAAGAAATACTTATATTTTGATAAAACAGGTTTTTTTATTGGAAAATTCCTTATTTTTCATGTTAAAACCAACATATTTTTGCGGTTGGTTCGGAAACCTAAATGTGCAAGGACCGATACGCATTTGGCCGATTTTCTTAATAAGTGCGTCACATACAGAGTATTGAGCCTTTACAACGTGTACACGTTGCACGACACGAAAGATAGAGCTTGCAGTTGCAGGACAAGTCCTCCTGCAACCACAGGTACCTAAAACATAACTTTTAACTTTAGGATATCAAAGCGAGAAAAGGAGAGAAAGATTGTTTAACACAATGATTGTTAAAAAAAATGTTTAGAGAGTACCAAACCAACATTACTTCCCTATTTTTAGTAGTAAAATGTGACCGTCCATCACAGGGAGGCCCTTATGGTCGGTATTGAGTTACGCACGGATCTATAATCTACAATACATAAGCTACCAAAAACAATAAAAACCATGTCCCTAAGTGCCATACTTTTTTTTTAATCATCAAAGTTACGCAACCCAAAAATATGTGAATTATTATTACGTATTTTGTGATCTTTGTCATTCGAATGGAAAATAAAAACGAAAAACTAACGTGATATTTTTTTTAAATAAATATAGAAAATTATACTTTTTCTATCTGGTCACGAATAGATTTAACAATTTCCGTGTAGTACACCATATACACGTAGTGGTTATATTCTCTTTGGTACACCATACTTACCTGTAATAAGTCTGGACAAGCATTACACAGGTTTTAATTTTTTTATGTCACTTAGTTTCAGTTTTATGACCGATTAAAGTTAAATGAAAATCAATGTAACCAAAAATGTAAGTAAATAATAATATTTACATTATCTAAGTAGCAATCTTGTATTAGAACGTAATTCTGAATAAATCTTTTCATTACAAGTTTTTTGAATTTTGCGTAATTTTTAAATTATACGAAAAAGCAATTTCGCATAGTAATAATTATTTTTTACCTCTATTAATAAAAAAAACCGACCAAGTACGTGTCGGACCACGCACTATAAAGAGTTCCGTACCGACATCTATTAGTCCATATTTAAACCCACTATCTGATACGTCGAATCGAAAAAGGTCGTATCTTCATAGTAAACTCACTGCACTTACGCCCTTTTGTTTTGGCAAAACAGTTTTTCAGCAATTACTCAAAAACCAGTAGGCGTATTTTTATCAAACCAAAAATCGTCGTAAGTATTTATTAATGTACAGTCACCAGCATCAATATCTGCTATAACAAAGGTGGCATAAATATCTGACCCGTCCTTACGGCCCTACAAATGGAGCTGTGTCGGATATTTAAATGCCACCATTGTTTTGGCAGATATTAATGCTGGTGACTGTACACCACCTAATTTATTTTTCGGGGGGGGGGGGGGGCACTACCTATTTTTTTTAAAGTTTACGTTACTATAATATTATGTAGCAATTCATAGAATAATACTTTCCTACCATATGTTTTCATAATTGGAGAGCATAGTCGGCTGTGACATACGGACGGACGGCTACGGAACTCTAAAAATAATACTATAAATGTAATAAGAAACAAAAAAATTTGCAACGGTCATCCACGACTAGGACTTCCTTGACTTGAGACTAGAAATAGGTATTTGTAACGTGTACCACCTAATCCAGTAAACAGAAAAGGCAAATAAATAATACAGAAAATGGTTAGCAGTAGTTAGAATAAGTTATTAACCTATTTTATATCATTATTATCTGCACTCTGCGATAAGGGCCCTTTTTTACTAAACTTTACAACTAATTTTAAGGTAGAAATACTTAACTTATACGTGTGAAACCAAGCTAGAAATACACATTTAGTCTTATACTTTATCAATATGCAAAAAACAAAAAATATGTGATTTTACCGTATTTTACTAAAACGCTGATATCTACGAAACTAGAAAGTGCCATAAGGGCCCCTTTGTTATGGACGGTCTCATTAATAATAAAGCACCATAGCACTTTAAAAAGCACGGTTTTAGCACGTTTTTGGGGTGCGCACGTAAAAAACACGTTCGTATCCAAAAAAAGCACGTAAAACCGTGCTAAAAGCACGTTCTGGCAACACTGTCAATTTGACTTCAATCAATCGAGATTTCTAGCCGTGCCGAGCCGAGGAGCGGGACAGAAGCGAGGCGAGGAGAGGAACACGTTCTCGTTAATGCTCTGTTCACATCATCCGACCCGATATCGGTGTAGGATCCGAAACTGATATTTTGTGCTTTCACATTGTCTGATAACATCGGACCGATATCACATGAGTAAAGGCCGATATCGCCATTTTATTGCCAGTTTCGGTCGTAGTGGTTATGTTCTGTATTGTTTCGATCACAATGCCGTAACATTACAAAAAACTTCATCTACAGTATTATACTGAATTGAATACAGGTAATTTTGCATTTGTAGTTGTGTACGGACAAAATTTAAATGGGTGTAAATTATTTTTTCAGTGTAGAGTCCCTGTAAATATACAAATCCTACTATGCAAAAACGTCTCGAAAGTAATTTACCTGTACTTCTTTGTATGACTTCCGACGACCGCTTTAGCTTAGTTGGTAGTGACCCTGCCTACGAAGCTGGAGGTCCCGGGTTCGAATCCCGGCCGGGGCATTTATTTGTGTGATGAGCACAAATATTTGTTCTTGGGTCTTGGATGTTTTCTATGTATTTAAGTATTTATTTATCTATAATAAGTATGTATATCGTCGCTTAGTACCCATAGTATAAGCTTTGCTTAGTTTGGGACTAGGTTGATTTGTGTAAGATTGTCCACAAATATTTATTTTTGTTGGGGATTTGTATAGCCCAACATCCAGCAAAAACTTTCAACAGAGGGAAGGTAGCATACTACGTAACTACCTTGTGACTACGTAAAGCTTAACAATTTTGTAACATGGCTTTACTTTTTTATTATTAATAAGTTCATTAGTTATAGGATCTCATAAAATGTTAAAAAGCGATACGAAGATAAATAACAAAGAGAATATAACCACTACCATTTTTTTACGTGTCATTTTGTGTGATATTTTTTACACTTTGAAACGAAGTTTTCCATATTGTTGTAGCCTGGTTTTGGAACCACTACCACAATATCGAAGCATAACAATGTGATCGTTATCGGATCGGAAAGTGTGAACAATAAGCGGTTTCCCATGCATTTTTATCGGTGTCGGATCCTACACCGATATCATATCGGATGATGGGAACAGGCCCTAAAGCAGATCAGAGCGAGATGTTTTATTATTTATTTGACAAACTAGATTAATTAACTGATTAATCTTAAATAAGCTTTCAGTTAATTAAATGAGAACAAATTAGTAGGGACGATTATGATATGATATATTTTAATATGTTTCTGTATAGTCCGTTCAATTGTACCATAGACAAACCTCGACAACAGCTTCCTTTCTCTTTCGCGTCTCTATTGACTCTTTCGAGTGTCTTGCTTGAGTTGAATGAAATGAATTGAATGTGACATGGCGTCGACCAAGATATATCACGGATAATTCTTGTTTTAATGACAGTGGCCTCTTTTAGTATTTTATTACTGAGGCCGTAATAAATCGTACATTTGCATTGATGGTAATGCATGCAAGGAAACCGCAGCGAATAAGCGATGGGTATGATTTAGTATTTGATGATTCGGATTTGCAGTCTGTAGATGGCGGGCGCCGATTGAGTTTTCCTGTAATTACGACGGAGAGATTAAAATTATCTTTTTGTTTTCAGGTACTTTGAGAAGCACCAAGCCCATCCGTATCAGGTAACCATAGTTTGTGCTAAAAATCAACCGTAACATTTACTGTTTCTGTGCTAGAACGTATATGCTAACTGCCTCGAATTATGTACTTCTGTACGTAATATCAGCTCTCGACAACAGTTTTCCTGTTTTAGGTCCAAACAATGGTTAAATAAAATCGCCTTAAGCGCTATTCACTAAAGCAACTAAGAATGTTGCTTGGTTATAAGTTATTGGGGACTGGTTGTAATATGAGTACGAAATATGATTTCCGACAATCTTATATTTAATGAGTACGTGAATGATTTTAACTTTGCTTCGTCTGGTAGTCGGAACATATTGATCATAATATCTTATTCATATGCACAAATTATTATCAATGTTTATATGAATGCTGCTATTATCGTAAAAATAACAATGTTATTTATCATAGAACCCACACATAGGTCTTGTTCAGTATAACATTGAAAACCTAAAATGTCTTGGAGATTTTGTGTTAAATATTGAGTTAATAATTTCTCTGTACAGAAATACAATACCAAAAGTGATAGACGGGCAAATGAGTATGTACCTTCTGACAACCGATATACACCACTCCGATCCCCAAATGGTAATGTGTCAGTACATGGACATGGGACCCACACAGGGCATGGTCACCACCACTACAGTCATGTTGTTGATGATAGAGGATATGCATCATCTAGAAATACCTATATGCAGAAAGGTTCTGAAAAGGAGAGAGACAGAGACTATAAATCCTCTAGAAATAAGTACACAGGTAAGACCTGTTTATATTGTTTTAATCCTTAATATAAAACCATTGCCAAATTCCTGTTAAATTTATCATTTATGTTTGATTCAGTTCTTTTTTATCATTACTTTATCCTATTTAGTATGTTATAATGGTACTTAATTACTCTAAATGTATATTATTGATGCACATTAAATTAATATTTTGGCAGTTGCGAATAAAATAATGTGGTAGATTCTTATAATAAACTGGTTTAAGTACAAGATTAAAGGGCCTAAATATTATTTTCTTTGGAATAGACTAAAACAATTTTTGTAACTCAAAATCTTTATAAAATTTAAGTTTAATTAAATATTTATCTACATTTGCAGTTATTTAATGCTGAGCATGTTAAATAGAAACATTAATATCTTAAAGAGTATGTAATATTTTTATTTAAACCAAGGTGATTTGCAATCCTAGTAACTTAAACATGAGTTTAAACTGTTTAACCTAGAGCTGTAGCGAATGACTGAGATAATATTTTTTTTTAATTCAAAACTTGTCTTTTTCACTGATTGTTTATTATAAAACTAATTGTTTCCAATGAATCAATTGTGCAAATATTATAAATGCCGTCTGTTCAAAGAAAAACAATATTTTTCATGCATTTCAAATGCAAAATTATGCATTGTTGTCAATGCTGATAATTTTTCTTAAACTCTTCCAGATAGTGTCAGATCCCCAAAGGAGAAACGTGAGAGAATCAAAGAAAGTGAACGAGAGAGAAGTAATCATGAGCGAAGTGAATCAGAGAAAAAGAATAGGACTAGTGGCATAAACATTAGTGTTAATAGAAGTAGTAAATATGATAAAAGAAGTGCACCTTCAGGGAGTGTGCCTTCTGGCAGTGAATGGTCGGAGCATATTAGTTCTTCAGGAAAGAAGTATTATTATAACTGTATCAGTGAAGTGTCACAGTGGGAGAAACCTCGGGAGTGGGACACTAGGAGGACATCATCCAAAGATTCTACATATTCATCCAGAAGCAGTAAGTTTGAAATTATATACTTATTGTGTTTCCTTTCAAGGATAATACTATATGATGTGAAATATAATTAGACAGATTTGTGTAAAAATGTACCCAGATGTTATAAAAAAAAATGGTAAGAGCAATACCCAGAATCAGATAAAAAAAAATTAATAGACAATTAGTTTAATAAATAAATAAATATTTGTGGACAATCTTGACACAAATCAACCTAGTCCCAAACTAAGCAAAGCTTGTACTATGGGTACTAAGCGACAATATACATACTTATATAGATACTTAAATACATAGAAAACTTCTAAGACCCATGAACAAATATATGTGCTCATCACACAAATAAATGCCCCGGCCGGGATTCGAACCCGGGACCTCCAGCTTCATAGGCAGGGTCACTACCAACTAAGCTAAAGCAGTTTGAGTACCAAATTATGTTTGGCTGGTTTAAGGGGATAAGTATTACACTGTCCTGAATCAGGCGTCCTAACTAGTGGAGGGGAGTTGAAGCATCTCGCTATAACATATAGATTGGAACCCTTCTAAGTGTCCTGAATTCAGGACAGTGTAATACCCGCTTTAAAATAAATAATCATTTTTTTACATCTGCATCTCACAAACTTATTTAGACAGATTATTTAATTTCATTTGTGTACCATCTCAATTTAAAACATTCTAAAACATACCCATGCCATGCTTGCTTAATAAAAAAAAATGGTATGCTGTAAATGATGACAAAGTTGTTAGTTTCTATATATTATAGGAATCTCAATTTTTTAATCAAAGTGAAAATTGAAAAACTCAACACCGCAGGTGGGATTATAGGAGTGTAGAAAAACTAAAAAGTTGATAGACAGTGATTTAGTCTGAGGTTGTATTTTCATAAAATTATAATGAAATGGGTCAGTCATGTCTTTATAGTCGAATATCCTCTATATGTTTCGAACTGCTATATGCAGTACAATTTTTTTTTGATGTAGGATTATACTTAAAATTATTTGAACTGTCCGAGTTGTATCAAATTAGGCCGTTCAAAAAGCGACTTTACTGTCCAAGTGTGAAGAGTCAAAGTCCACTGACAAGTATTATAAAATGTCGGACATTTTAAATAATTTACTATTATACTTGTAAAGGCTTTTCCACTAACCAGTGGTAAAAATCATGAAATTAAATAGTCAGTTGATATGATTTTCCATTAGTCGGTATCGGTAATGAAGTCTGAGACACATAGCTTTATGCAAAACGTTATTCAGTTACATTATGTATGGAGTTTCATATTTTGGTTAGCAAATAAAATACGAAATTAATTTGATGGGATGATCTGATGTGCTATGCTCGTATTGCATGTATCTATGTATAGACAGACAATAATTTCAAGCATTCTATCATAAAATCAGTTTGCAAACTGAGACCTCAAATTTGATTCTAATTTTTATAATTTGTTGTGGCTACTGGTTTTTGAGTAATTTCTGAAAAACTGTTTTGCCCAAACAAAAGGGCGTAAGTACAGTGACTTCCCTATGAAGATACGACCTTTTTTGATTCAAGGTATTAAATAGTGTTTTTAAATGTGGACTATTTAGTAGATGTCGGTACGGCATCCTTCATTGTGCGTGATCCGACACGCACTTGGCTGGTTTTTAATGTGTACTACCTTCGTTCATGAATTTGTAAAATTCTTTCTCTGTTTTAAGTTGTATAAAAATGAGTCTGTGAGAAAGGGGCAAAACACAATTTACAGGGGTATGACGAGTTTCATGTTAAACAAGGACCTGGGTATTTTACTACCATCAAATTCCAAATCAAAACATTTTCAGATACAACGAATACCTGAGTTTTGGTCACAGATCAGAACTTCACGATTTTTTTACACTTCTTGTATGCTCCAAAAAACCATTTAAATATTCAAAATCTAAATTGTCATAAGTTGACATAAACATGGGTCAATGACACGAACCACAAAAATAAGGTAGTGTGCGTGAATTATGCATGTGTGAGTTAAGGTTATATATTAAAATACCTAAAATTGATATACCTATTTTCAAAACACCTATGTACGAAATACCTTTTTTTTAAATAACTCTCACTTATTTGACCTATTTTCATAATACCTATTGGACGAAATACCTATTAAACGATTAACCTAAATTTGAAATAACTACTATACAAAATACATAATACCTATGTACGAAATACCTATTTTTAAAATACCTATATGTCATTAAACCAACGGTCGTAATACCTACAGTCGAAACACCTACAGTCGAAATACCTACAGCACTAAAGCGTAGCTAAGTGTTTCCTTTTATTATATACAAGTTAAATTATTAAAAAAAAGTTCGTTTCTGGCGCTTCGCCGGCCGCTACCGCGGCACGCTCGCTTCGCTCGCTCGGCTCGCGCACTGTACGGTTGCAGTTCTATCTAACCACTCCTCCTCGCTACGCACGTCGTCGTACCTTTTTTTTTTCGACCTGCCCTAGGTACAAGTTGCAAGCATTGCAAGTTAGGGATTTTGAACAGTAGGTATTTCGTTAAATTGGTTTTTTGAACGTAGGTATTTCAAACTTCGGTCATTTAAACTGTAGGTTAAATAACTGTTAGGTATTTTAAAAATAGGAATTCGTACATAGGTATTTTAACAATAGGTATAGGTACAGGCGCTGAGAATTTACCCCGCACGATAGGCTCTTAAACATAGTATGCATATATGTAAAG
Source organism: Cenopis cana (assembly GCA_951800055.1). Lineage (NCBI taxonomy): Eukaryota > Metazoa > Arthropoda > Insecta > Lepidoptera > Tortricidae > Cenopis > Cenopis cana. The sequence continues at coordinate 38,164,653 of OX637471.1, read as the reverse complement.
GCTTGGTCACACCGCGTGCGGGGCGCCGCGCTGCGCGCCATAATGTATGAAACCGTCCCGTCCCGCTCGCGTCGCGCAGCCTGTGTGACGTCGCTAACCTGTTAGCATACGTTCCTTAGCCTCGTTCGTTAGCCTTATGCACTTTATTGTACACAAAAACAGGTTAAACAATATAACTGTCACATAACATAAGATTAAAGTACAAACTAAAATTAAGGGAATTACTTTATTAAAGCAAACCATACGACTTTGTCTATAACTATTTAGTCTTTAATTTTGAGTACAACAATTATATGCAAAATATATAGTAATATAGCCATATTATTGAATGAAAAAACATTCCAAAAAGGGGTAACTTTGCGATTTTTTTTATCGAGTGAAATTTATCGGGTCTTGCTGAATACGATTTTGACTAGACAAAATTCTTATCTGGGTCTGGGTCATTAATCGCGCGTTTCAACCGCCTCACTTTCGTGGACACGTTTTTGACGAATTGGCTGTAGATTTTGGTAGTATTTCTGAGTTAGGTGGTAGATGTCCCGTACTTTTATCAGATAACTGAGAACGGCATTAAAAAATAATCAGGCGTCGTTAGACATGGGCGAATTTTTTTTTTTTCATATTTTTCCTATTATAATTCAGTGGTTTTTTTTTAGTAGTAAAACTGGTTAGAATTGGGAAATATAGTGTGACTTGTTGAATTAATTTCTCGAATTTCTTTTTACTGGACTACAACAGCCAAAAGGAAGGGATTTTGTTATGATGTTACCAGTCTATGTATGTATCTATATTTGCAATTCCTGTGGGTTCCACCGTAGCTCTTTAGTAACTGAACCCCGGTTTATTTTTTGCCTTTTCAGTTCGCATAGCCGAAGGCTGTTTTTTTTAATTAAATCGATATTTAAATTTTGAGGATAACCACTCTTTTATGTCCTTCAGATTAATATATTGTTTTCTGGTATTCAAATTGTAATAGTTAATGTATTAAATGGTTACAAAACCACTCATTATCACTAGGCTAGGGCAATATATAATTTTACATACGCGATAATCTAGGCAACATTAACCGTTTTAATTATATATATTGATTGGATAGATACTATTGTATTTGCATCGGCATATTCGAAAATAAATTCAATCATGTTCACTAATTTTTTCATTCACTGCAAAAACTGGCAGATCGAAGATCTCACTGTTCTTCACATATAATAATTCACTAGCTTTTTTGCAATTAGTACTCTACACATATATGTAGGTTGTGTGTATATGATCATTAATTGCCGACCTTAACTTTCGATCAAAAATTGAAATGAATTGTATTTTTCATAAAAGTATAATGTAATGTTTGTTCCTGTATTTTATATAGATAGAGAAAAAAGGTCCAGTTCTCGGTCGGGCAGAAGAGAAGTTGAGAAATCAAGTAAACGAACCAACAGCGGGTCGGAGAGGTATTGGAATAACGGCGGGAGAGAGGACGACCCACACGATCGACCGCGGACGAAACTCTCGGCGCCTCACGAAGGAAAAGGTACTACTTCAAATCTAATAGTTAAAATCTGCCCCCTTGACGAATTTTTGAATGTCATAAAGTTACAAAATATATAATAAATAGTGCTCACTAGCATGTAGTTATGTATAAGTATAAGCAGTTTGCTTAGTTTTAGTTACTGAAAATCGGAAACCATAGTAAGTTCTAAAAGTAGTTGGAAGCTTTCATTCCTTGTATTTTCGTAATCTAGATTGCAATGAAATATACATAATACTTTTAACTTATTAGTCGGGAACTAGCCTATTTCAATGTCACACAGCGGGCGTTGCGACCGTTTTTGTAGATATATGTGTTGGCAAGGGCAAGCGTGTTTCCATCCTACTAATATATAAAAACACGAAAGTTTGTAAAGGTGATTGTTACACATTGTTTCACACTGCAAATACAATATACATTTTCAGGTATACACATTAATGCTGTGTACCGCTACGAAAATAAACTTACTTTATACGTTAAAACAACATCTAGGTGTAATGTTTTTATCCCGCGAAAATGCATTTGTCAACTGCCAAAATCATCGACCTGTTGAGTAGAAATGATGAAACGCGAATATCGATGTGATAGGTGGAAGTTGATAGTGCGTAGATTTTTCAAATTGATCGATAGGATAGACGGAAGTTGATTGTGGTACATTTTCATTTAATCTCGAATTTTTAATTCAAGACCAATAAAAGCTACGACAGATCTGTCACTGTCGAAAATGTCAAAGTCACTTATGTCATTGTCAACCACCTGTCAACCGGATGTTTCATATCTAGCCAACCTTTTTTACATTGTTTGTATTTAGCCAATATTTGTAGACAGGGGCAACATTTTGAAATGGCCAATTATTATATTACGCACGTGTTTTTTGAGAAACAGTCATAGCTATTTTAAGATGTTTCTGGTTTGGTGAAAGATTATCTTTTGTACGTGATGGACCAGCCTGAGGTTCCGTTTTACGTATAATACGTACGCACAGTCGCCATTCAATACAAACTCAACACTTCAACAACAAAATGTAACAACGAGAAGAAAACAAAAACTGAACAATAAACAAAATTCAACACGGCAGAAATCACCACGGAGCAACTACATTCGCACTCTGAATAGATGCATGAGTGCGTCTGGTCTGGGACTCACGCGGAATGCACGCGTGCACATCCATTCCGCATGAGTCGCAGATGCACTCATCTCATCCTGAGGAAGCGCTCCCGAACAGTTAGAAACACGTCGCCCGGAGTGACAATACGTGAGTTTTAACCGTTAAGTAAAATATAATTTGAATATTAATTGTATGATTGATATTTCAGATGGCCAGTCTCTACAAGACATGGACATATCTCCGGACCGCAGCACGCCCCTGTCGGAGACCTCGTACGGCGGACGGGCCGGCTCCGCGGTGCGTAACAACGCGGATAGTAACGCTGTGCCTCCTGTCGTCGTGCTCGACAATTCTAATCAACCGGTGAGTTTTATAACTAACAAATAACACAGGATTTACTTAAACTTTATTCCCACGCACCCTATTTAACCTATTCACCACCACAGTAGATTCTGTAAGTTGTGCCACACACGCCAAAGTCTTCGTAGCAAGCAACTGAAAATGAGCCTTACCTTACTTGATAGCACGCAGCTCGCCTTTACATCGACTTGATCAACTCGATATGAAGTCATTGGCGTGTGAGGCACCTTAATGTCTTTGCTTTAAATCACGTTAATGGCGGCGAAAAGGTTAAATTTTCCAGACAACTAGCAACCTAGCATGGTTGTAACCAGTGTTGATGCTTTAGGTTGTGATGTGATTAAAATTTTCGCGGGCCCTTTTTGATCACTCTTGAACTCCTCGGGGTTCGCATAGCCCACTCCGTTTGAGAAACCCTGGTATAATCCTTATGAACGCAGAGGCGATTTACCAACCATATACATCTTTACATCTTTGTAATATGAAAATCTAGATTTTTTGGCACAGACGAGCCCCTGCTAGTGACTTGCTACTGATGCTTAGTTTATTGAAAATAAATTAATAATAATACCAAATAGAGTGATTTATTGAATAACTGAAATTATACCTCCGGTTTTTGAAGTGAAAACTTGTTTAGCGGCGCTGAGCACTTTTTGTACTGGGGAAAAATGTTTAAACTCGGGACAGATCGGCAGACCAGCTAGGTTGACCCCTCCTAGTATCGTGATTGCGATGTTAGGAGGGGTCAGTTGGTCTGTGGAGCGACAGATCGACGAGAAAAGTTTGCCGATCCCTGTATGTAACGTGTCGTGTTTCTCAGAGCGGGTCGCTGCTAGCAGCGGCTTTGCCCCGCATCGTGGCGGCGCCGGCGGTGGCGCTGCCGGCCGCCAACAACGGCGGCGCCACCCCCGAGGGCAGCGGCGGCTCGCCGCACCGCGACCAGGGCCCGCCCACTCCCACGCACTCGGAGAACACCGACCCGCACGCGCCGCCGCTGCATCTAGACACGGCACTGCCCAGGAAGAGTAAGTGCCAGTTGCACCAACGTACGAACACAGACCGGTCATCGTCAAATATGGCGCCGGCAGCTATGATCCCATAGAAACTTGTCAAACTTTCCATACAATCAGATTTGACGAACACCACTTACGATTACAGACGGTTTGGTGCAACCCAGCCTAAGTATACGAGATTGTAAAGGGCCCCATATACGAAACGTTTCATCGTTACGATCCGTCGGTTCAGACTGATCGAAACGACAGATCTGTAGTGTATGTTAAGATCGTTGGTACTAGAGGTATAGTTGATACCAGGGCTCGGAACCGGTTCTTTTACCGGTTTATTTGGGTTTAGCTCCGAACTTTATTAAGAACGCGAATGTTTTAAGAACTTTATATTAAGGTTTATTCGACGAGCGATCACTGTCACGACGACGCCGATGGGGGTCACTGTCTGTAGGTATTACGATAGGTAGTTAAAGTTGAAATTATTTTCGTTGACCGAATATCTATAAACATGTTATTGGATTTTAAACCTTATTGTTTGATCAGTAAGATAGCTTCTTAAACAAATTAAGTTGATGCAACTCAGCCAACTCAAATTGTTTCAATCGGAATCGTGCGCCCGCATTAACCGGTTTTTATTGTTCTAAACCGGTTAATCCGACAAAACATTTATATAAAGCTCTTCCGTAAACCGGTTTAAATAAAACGGTTTTTGTATCTAAACCGAAATGAAAGGGTTTTGCCGCAAGTACATGATAACGGTTTGAAAAATTAACCGGTTTCCGAGCCCTGGTTGATACTATAGATCTGTCGTTTCGATAAGTCTGCACCGACGGATCGTAACGATGAATCGTTTCGTATATAACCACAACCGGATGCAAGATGCAACCACACGGGAAATTACTGTCTTTTTCTGATAAAAGTTTTTACACGCGACTCGCGTATCTCTGATAGCGGAAATATGTTAACTTGCCGGTTTTTTATGTCAAGGGCGGTTTTATGAAAGGGTAGTACAGAAAGTAGTCGAGCGCGTCAGATTTTTAGAGAGGAAGTTAAGAAGACCCGACAGGAACTCCCTTATAATGAATAATCTGACGATTCGAAAGTAACCCAAGCATGCGACGGCTACTTAAAAATGCTACATAAATCAGGAGCCTCCACTGTCTCAACGACCTTGAGCGATTGGCCCCCGCCACACCGCGCACCCCTCTCCATACTTACGTAAAAGCGCTGAGTCCATTTCGCACTTCTAAGAATAACTAAATAAATTGGCGTCCACCCGCACTATCACAATTAGAAAACAGCGTCTATGTCGCAATAAATATAATTCTCACTGAATAAGAAAACAACAACATAAAACAAAACCATATGATGGTTGTTCTGCGCGCGCAGCGTTAAATTTGGCATGCGTTCGACTCTTATCGCTCTCAAATCCATACTAACACCGCTCCCGTGGTCCGCGCAGGTACCCTCTCAATACGATTTACGATGTGCAAATTCGTTTTATGGTGTTATTTTCTTGACCAATAGCCACAGAATAAGTAATAGTACAAGTACAGAAGTTTCTCTGCTAACAAATTCCTCGTTTAGGTATGCCAAACGTGCCTAAACGTGGCCATCTCTTTCTATCGCACGCAACGCGCTCTTTCGAGGCCCCGCCCCCAGCGCTAGGGTTACCACCAGCGAGAACCTATTTTAATATATGTACTTTATTATTAGTAGTGTTGTTTACAATACAATTACGAATAGTATTTTTAAGGTTCCGTAGCCAAAATGGTGAAAACGGAACCCGTCCGTCCGTCTTTTCATCTGTATGTGACAGCCGATGTACTCGGGGACTATAAGCACTACAAATACAATTAAAACATTTAGCAGGAAGGTGTGTTCTACTCGTATGAACACTATGAACCGCTACGTAAAAGTGATGTGAAATGACGAAAAAATATTAAAGTAGGGGGAGGGGGTACTCCATACATGTAACCAGGGGATACAAAGTTTTATATAATTTTTAAAGGCATCACTTTAAAAAATAAAAGAGGTTTCTTAGAACCAACGTTTTCATTTTCGTTTTCTTTTATGTCAACCGTTGGTGAATACCAAACTCAATGACCGTTTTTACGTCTACGTTCTTTGCAATTGGTGCAACCTGCTGCAATACAATAATGCTGTGGTTTTGACATTATTATTTAACACGAAACTACACGAAAAGAATTATTTTTTATGATCGTACAAGCGCGTGCGCGTGCGATCCGTAACGCTGCTCCGCAGCCATTGAATAGTCACACAATGTGTGAGCCGGCGGCCGCATGTACTTTGCGCGGCGCGATGACGTCACGGTAGTAAGCCCCTCCTGCAATAGCCTAAAAATTAAAATCTCTCTTACGTTGTTAGATACGATAATGAGGAATAGTTACATGTAAATTTCATGTGATTAAGTATTCAAATAACGTTCGAATAGCTAAAAGTTGTGCTGCGCTAGGCTGTGCTTGAAAAATTCATAAAACAATCATTATGGATTCTTTTCTAAAATCGGCTCCTGAAAATGAAATTAAAGGATCAAAGAACCGTTTCGCATTCATTCCGTAACTTTGCCTTTAGTATTAACGGAGGAATATCAATACGAACATCGACAAAAATCGATGATTCTTGTTTGGAGCCCCTTAATGGGTTATTCTGACGCGCACTAGTTAATAAAAAATCTCCCGTTGGGCTCCCGTACCATTGTATTTGTAAATGTGTGTGTAATATGTTATGTGTTGCGCAGTGGAGTGCCTCGGCAGCTACTCGTCGGTGGTGGGCGGGGCGCTGCACCACCCGCAGGCGCCCGCGCTCACGCCCTCGCTCGTCAACTACGTGCGCGCCGACCTCACCGCGCACGTCTCCGGCTGGCCCGCCGACATACTCGAGAAGCAGGTCAGCCTTATGCACATCACTACATAGTATAAAACAATGTTACTTCCTGCCGTTTGTCCCGTTCTATGCTTACATCTTTAAACCTACGCGACGGATTTTGATCCGGTTTTTTTTAATAGTGATGCAAGAGGAAGGTTTATATGTATAATTTGCACCCGTGCGAAGCCGGGGCGGCTCGCTAGTAATAGTATAATAGTATTACATACAGAACGGACACGAAGTGCCTCGCACCGACGTCAGCCAGTTTCGTAACCCCCCCCCCCCCCCCCCCCTTGGAATCTCGCGTGCTTTCTGGATAAGCCCTAAGTCACGGGACCGGCAGCACGAGCGGCAGTGTGTGTTTACATTCTGCTCCGTCGCTCAGTACTGAGTAAGTGAGTGATGAGTAGGGCAGTATGTAAACACATTACGCCTCTTGATCCTGCTGCAGCGCGAGGAGCAGCGGCAGGGGAATGTAAATGTAGTATTATATTTTGCCTATGTCCATCCCGAAGTATTGTATGATAGCGAATTTGTGAAATTGGATAGTACCTAGACCAAGTTCCAGAGATTACCTCCCTTCACAAATATACAAAGGTGTAATCCTTACATCTTATACATTAGTATTTATGTACAAGCGTAACAAACGCACGCATGACTCGGAACGCGATTATCAAAATAATAAGCAAAATAAAATTTAGTAAAAACATGAATCGCAAAATATATCCACTGCTGGACGACACACATTATGACACTTATCTGTTTACAGGCGAATAAATACACAGAAGAAGCATACCAACTGGGGTGTCTCCAGTGTACGCGCGTATCCGCAGAGCTTAAGTGCTCACGCTCGCTCGTGCGCCACACCGAGATACAAGCCACTTTACAAGAACAGAAGTAAGTCTCTCATATCATACGTAACTGGGGTAGGCAAAGCACATTCGATTCATTTTTCATGTCACTTTCAGCAATTGGGTTATCTCCTGTTGGCTTTCATTATTTTACGAGAAAAGTACTATTTTTTATACCTAAAAGCGGTTTTGGCAACTAAATAAAACCACAAGAACTGGAATGGAAAACGCCCGTTTTGCTGATTTTCGTGTAAAACATCACTAGTTAATTTTATCGACATCTACTTTTTTTGTGATGGTGTGCTGTCCCTAGTCTCACGAACTAGACTTCACGCAATCGAAACAAATTACGTGACGTACGGGTTGAGACAGGGAAGATTCATAGTTGGCAGTGTATCGTTTGGTTGCGGTTCAGAACTAAGTAAGATATTGATACTTAGCCTTCGAAGAACCGTGACTTTCTTGGGAGCCGATGGGTTTTGAGACTTATGTTTTATGTTAAATTTCAGTTTTATTCCTTTCATTTGAGTGGCTCCCTGGGTAGCCATCGGTATCGAGAGGCTAGTTAGGCTGGGTTGCACCAAACCGTCTGTAATCGTAAGCGGTGTTCGTCAAATCTGATTGTATGGAAAGTTTGACAAGTTTCTATGGGATGACAGCTGCCGGCGCCATATTTGACGATGACCGGTCTGTGTTCGTACGTTGGTGCAACCGACCCTTAGAGTGCAACAGTTTTAAAGCAGTGGTTTGATGAAGTTAGTGCTTAGTTAGAGTAATGTATTGTTCTCAGGATAATGTACCTGCGGCAGCAGATCTCGCGGCTCGAGGAGCTCAAGTCGCAGAACTCGTTCATGTCGGAGGACTAGGGGCATCGCGGGGCGGCCGCCGCCTCGTGACGTCACGTGAGGACCTTTTCTTTACCTATCAATGCTAAACATTGTTCATTCCGTTCTCTTTCTGTGTAATTTAGATCGAATGATTATTGTTAAATGTGTTGTGTGATTTGGTGTTAAATTCTAAGCAATTGTTCTCCTGAAAACCGACACGATTGGTCAAATTGGGTTTGAACTATTATTTTACTATTCTATGACATGATTATTATTAATGAATGATATGAATGTAGTAATTAAAATAGGAAGTGAGTGAGGGACTCGCGCCGGCGGCGGCAAGCTTGCCGCGGCCCGTTCACTACTCAGACTGTTTATTTATTGTATTTATCAATTCTGTTACGGCTCGCCGGGAATCTCATCTGTACAAACATAGTTTGGTTCTAGATGTAAATGAAACAAGTTTCATAGGTGTCTTTATATGTGCATTGTAATAGAACTTAATTAGTTCTTACATTATTTGGTAAAACGTTTACTTTTATTTGATATTTTATTTGAAAAGACAGACATTTTATTCGAATTTCGTTTTCACTAAAGTAGAATTCAAATAGTCGTACCAGACCCAGACATGTCCCAAATATTGTGTTGGGGTTACTAATAGTACGAACTACGAACACAATATGTGAGACATGCATGACAATATTAAAGTGACAGTGAGTTTACTGAACTACGTCTGTACGGAGTGTGGAGTCGAGTGGAGTTTCCTGGCGACTCTGATGTCTCCGTTTGTAACTTGGACTTGGCATTTTTATATTTAGATTTTGAATACGAGTTGATAATTATTTGCATGATAACTTTTTCAGTTGGGTCCTTTTGTAATGTTTTATGATTATACGATAATTTCGGTCAGATGTAAGGATACAGTGATTTTATGAAGTGTTTATTGTAAAATAATAAATTATTGAAATATTGTTTCATAGGGAATTTATTATTTTTATATAGTTCCGACTGTCCCCGCGAAAGTTCCTTTGGAGAAGCTTAATTGGCGATACTTATCAAAATACATCACAACAATAAGTCAGATCAGGATAAGTTGGGCGCGCTGCCGTGTCACTGGCAGGAACTGTCGCGAGAACAGCGCGTTAGTGTAGGTAGTGGCCAGAGAACGGTCTTGTAAAGGTAATGTCATCGAATGGTTGCGGACTTGTATAGAGGCAGGCGAATGCAGCAACGCACTGCGCTGCTAACGATGGGCTTACTGCTTACTGATAGCAATATATAAGCAATACGTGTTCCGTTGAGAGCTAAAATTAATGAAACCAAAGTTTAAATAAAGTGCACGAACCATGGAATCGAAACTATACTTGCTACACAGTTACTCCTAGTTTCTAGAAATTTGCTCACATGGTAGTCGAAAATTTATCAATTACTATGATAATGCTGGAGATTGAAAATATAGAAACTAAATTATTTTGCAGCAGATCACGCATTAAAAGTTTACTAAAGACAGTATACCGCAGGATAAGTTGATATAGCAGCTGCAGTATGTTGCAGCATGCTGCAGTTATTCGTCAACACGGAAATCTTATCCCGAAATACAACTTAATAATAATGATAAGGGCAAGTGTTGGTGTGACAAAAACTAAGCTAATCGGAAAATCATTTACTTTTCTCGTGGGTGTGAACTCTTTTCTAATTTTGGGTTTAATAACGAAATAATATTAATAACAACGTTTGAGTATACATATTTTAGTATTGGCATGATTTCGTAAACCCTGATTGCCTGTAGGCATGTCGTGGTTGCGATCTCGTGGGTATACATGCCCGTGCTGCTCTTCAAATTTAATCATGCATCTTTCCTTTCCGAAGGCTCGTTCACGTTTTTACACGTATATTAAAATGGATTCTAATTCCAAAGACGTCAGTATATAACAAGAAATATATATGACATGACAGGTTGAACCATGGGTAGAGTTACGTTCCCGTAGTACCAACAGTTAGACAAAGCGGTTTGACCACAACTCAGGAGCGAGATATCTATGAATTAGTGTAAAAATCGATACGAGTATACGGGGGCGCCCTTTTCGTTTATATCTTCAGCGTGGCACCAAAATAAAATAATCGTGAGTAGATTGATGCATCGTGGTGAGGTATTCTTCACGACATTGTCAAGTCACGCGCTGCGACAGCATGTGGATATAGTTAAGTGTTACGGGGCGGAGTCCGCGTCGGCCCCGCCCACTTGGTGTGTATTACGTTAGCTACTTTATAAGTATAATAGTATGGCGCATTTTCATAAGATTTAGTAAATATTAGATAGACATGATCGCTCGCCTCATACACGCCGGACGTAATCCATGTAGTTACATCAATGTTCATTTTGACCAATCAAATGTGTAAACTATGTAAAAAGCAGGTATTTTGTAATAATAATTGATAGTAACCAGAAATTCATGTAGGAATTAGTTGATTTTTAATAAAATCATATAAGCTTATTTGATAATCACAATATTTTGCATGCTTTGTGATTACTAGAGTGCAAACAGACGAGGGACAATTCAATTTGTACGGAAGTCTAGAGCAACATTTGAATAAAGAAGTAATTAGCAAATGGTTCAAGAGGTAAATTCTGGTCTAGGTTTTTATTTTTCTAATAATTAGGGCTAAATATTATAATTTAATTCAACTGCTAAATTTTGCCACCAACCTATGTAAATGAAATTAGCAGAAATAAGTACTGTGATATTCATTCACTTTCACGCGTTAAATAAAATAGTAATACATATGTAGTTTATGTTGTTTAAGTCTGTGTGGAGTTTTATCTAGGTACTTTAGTTAGCGTACGCTCTGTTTGTATTATAATATAATAAAGGCACAATGGCAGTATTCTGGTCGCCGCTTACCTACCTGGGCAGACGGGTACACTGAATAAGTAAGGCACACAAGTCGTAATTGGTTTCACACTCATGCAGCTGTCGTAAGAGACCACCAGAAATCTGTAGTGGTGCCTTAGGCTCCTTTCACGCACACGGTTGTCAGAATGTATAGAAATGAATGCGTTTGACGAGCGCGCGACATGTCGCGTGTGCGTGAACGCTGCCTAAGACTAAACGCCCGAGTCCAACCTTCATGCAATCGCGCAGAAATGTTTAACCATTCCGTTAGAATAGTCGCAGATTTGTTAATAGAAACTGCAGCAACTTTCAATAGTGCCTATAAGTATGGCGAAATATTATATAAAATGCACTGTAAAGTTACAAAGACTTCCAAAACTAACGATACAATATACTTGAATGATTAGTGTAATCGTAGTTGCAGACATATGTATGCATTTGTTGCCTTGCCCGGGCTATTGGCACGTTTGTATGAAGTTTACGCTCTAGTGCTGTCTTTTATTAAGAGAGTTCACAATTTTCGTGTCGTACTTTTTACGGAATTTCACATGTTCAATTCCAGATTATCGTTACAATTGACAGGCTGGGTCTTATAAATTAGATCCGTTACACCAAATGTTTAGTGTGTGTGTGTGTAACTCCGCACATTTTTTGACATAACTGACCGACATAAGGTCTAACATAATTTTATAAAATCGAGTCTCAGTAACTTGGTTATGCCATGTATTTCGTATTCTAAATTTATAGTTATTTAGTCACTGCATTCAATTCAAATGCCGTTATATCAAATATCGGAAGCAGTAAATTTGTTTACTACAGTCAGTATAACAATCCAAAATAAATATCGGTATCTTATTCAAACTAGGTATTAGCTATTATACACTGACCGGCAGAAAATATGGCCCAAAAACTTTTCGTGATTTCAAACTATAAATTGAATAAATTAAATAATGTTTAATATATAAAAATGCATTTTTCTAATTTGGGCCAAATTTTCTGCCGGTGAGTATTAGTACCTTTCCTTGTAACTACTGTAAACAATTGAATGTCTGCTTAGCTACCTAATCGATATTCGTATGTTACATTTCATAAGAAATTATCAACTATTACCCTATCCTTTGTCATTGCAATATATATGATGTCATTTGGTTGTCACTTGCGTCTCTCAGTACATTCTATGATTTTTATGTAAAATATGTTATCAATGATATGATTATTTCCGATATGAATAAGGTCGTGGTTCGTTCACGTGGTTGGGCGATCCAAACTTCGGCGTTTTGTGAAATTCCGTTGTATACAAATGACGAAAATTAAGAACTCTGCTTATTGATGACAGCGTTTTGGTTTCCTGTTATCGCCGTTGGCTGCCAAGGTTAGGCCGTTGGTATGTGACGTGACATGTGCTGTGGAACTTCCACTCTGGCATTTAGCACTATCACGCGTTAGAAGGCGCCAACAGGAGACCAAAGCCTTATAATGAAATTGATACTGTTATTAGCTCGTTTAATTGCTAGTTTTGCAGAAAGCGACCAATGATAAATACTAGGAGTAAAAATGTCTGCTACATTGTATTACATTGGTAAAAACAAATTGGGTCGGTAAAATGCACGGGACTCCTTTAGAGTTGCGGGCGTCTATAGGCTGCGGTGTCCGCTTCCCATCAGGAACGTCAGCTTGTTTGCCAACGTCGTATAAAAAAAAATTGGTCGCTTTCTGCAGAGTTACTGTCTGTCGACTCACACGTCTGTTCACTGCGTTGCGTGTGGTACCGCGTTAGCAGGGGACCTGGGGCCGATTTTCGAGTGTCGAACGCTCGACTTTTCACTCGAGATCTGTCAAAAAACCATGATGTTTTGACTGATGTCAAGTGAGAAGTCGAGCGTTCGACACTCAAAAATCGGCCCCCTGGCCACAGTTTCGTCTAGTTGTAATTTAAACAGACTGCGATATGTATCGCCTCCACACCAGGCTTATCTATTAATTATTTCCTTCCCATGTTCTACGTATATTAAATATATAACATCTTAACTTTTGTTTTCTGACTTTGTTTGAAATAAGAAGTTTTAACCAGTTTAAATAAATCCGTTTCAAAATTACTATTAGTATGAATTTGTTCTGGTAAAAAATAAAACTCCCCTATTGGATATGTACTCTGCCAATGGAGGTTTTTGAAGGTTTGCGCATGATGCTTTCCGCCCCATACAACATCCTCCATCGGCTCCGACTGAACATTATGGCATGCACAAACGGTGTTCATTAAAAATAGTTTTAGTTGTACAGTTATAGAGTAGGACCATGTTTGAAGAAGTAGAATGCAAGAAGCAAATCGTGTAACAGGAGTTGGGGTGACAACGTTATCCGAGGGTTTGGACCCTGCAGAATACGGATCTGCCTGTCTCCATTCCGAAATTTGAGCCGGAAGTACGAGGGGTGATCCAAAAGTAATGATAATGAAATACTTTCAGTGGCTGAAAAAAGCAAAAAGAGGTTTTATTTTTTAAGGCAGTTACTGGCCAGTAAATTAAAAAAAAGATGTAAGAAAATTGATATCTGTCACTGAAATAAATTTATTTATTCGTGAGTTGTCGGAATAAATGCGTGGAAATGGAAAAATCTGTAGTGAGAGCCGTTATTAAGTACTTCTGTTTGAAAAAAATGTGTACTAAAGATATACATGTTGAATTGGTGGGAACATTAGGGGACTCTGCTCCTCCGTATTCTACAGTTGCACACTGGTGCAAGGAGTTTAACTTGGGTAGAACATCTTGTAAAGACGAACACCGCGAGGGCTGGCCTTCCATCGTCCGCACTGAGAAGAATGTCAAAAAAATAGAAGATTTAGTTTAACTGATAGAAGAGTGACAATCAGACATTTAAATGAGGTCACAGGGATCTCTTATGGCAGCATTCAAAGAATCTTAACCCAAGAATTGCACATGAATAAAGTATCCGCTCGTTGGGTGCCTAGCATGTTCCACCCAGACAACAACGGACCTCCTCATAAGGCCAGGTGTTGCAATGGCTGCAATCCGGGATGCGGGTTTCGAATTGGTGGAACACCCCCTATTCGCCAGACCTAACCCCCAGCGACTTTTATCTGTTTCCACGGCTGAAGGAAAATCTCCGAGGCAAAAATTTTTTGAATGACAGTGAGGTTATGGCCGCTGTGGAGGCATATTTGGAGAGTCAAGACAAAGAATTTTTATTAAATGGAATTCGTAGTCTGGAGAAAAGATGGCATAGGTGTGTAGACTTGATAGGAGACTACGTTAAGAAATAAATTTAGTTTTTGAACACATGTGTTGTTTTACATGTTCGTTATCATTACTTTTGGATCACCCCTCGTATGTTATACCGGAAAAGGTGCAGGCCATCCCATACCAACATTTTCATTGTACATTTGGTAAATCGTTGTTCCGGTACCCAAAATGTGGTCCGATTGTTATGGGTTTTTGATATGCCGTAAAGGACAATATTTGTCATCGTATCCTGAATTTTTCGACCCTCCAGGTCCATATCTTTCTCCGCCATCTTAGAAAATGTGTTGTCACATTTTTCGGTATTTTGCTTGTACTATCGTTAAAGTTCATTTTAGTGCTAAACATGGTTCCGCAATATTGTAGAACACAAAATTTGCTAAAACTTTTGGATACAAAGATTTTTTCCATGACCCCTAGCTAGGGACGAAGATATGACAGGAGATATCTTTAAAATTGCCACTTTTTTCTAGTTTTCCTCCCATGTTTTCCAGCGCTAAAATGCACTTAAAACGTAAACATGAGAGGCAAATTAGAAAAAAGTGGCAATTTTTTGTGATATCTCCTGTCATATCTTCGTCCCTAGGGGTCATGGAAAAAATCTTTGTACCCTAAAGTTTTAGCAAATTTTGTGTTCTACAATCTTGCCGAACTATGTTTTGCGCTGGAATAAACTGTAACGAGAGTACAAGCAAAAAAACTAAAAAAATTTCATTTTCCAAGATGGCGAAGAAAGGTATGGAGCTGCAGGGACAAAAAATTCGGGGTACCATGACAAATATTGTTCTTTACAACATATCAAAAAACCATAACAATCGGACTCTGTTTAGGGTACGGTACCGTAAGAACGATTTACCAAGTGTACTACGAAAATTTATGTATAGGCTGCACCTTGTCCGGTATACCGTACTTCCGGCTCAATTTTTGGGATGGCGACAGGCAGATCCGTATTCTGCAGGGTCTAAACCTTTTTGTTTGTCACCCCAACTGTTAGATGATTTGCCCCTTGCACTGTTTACAGACGCGTCTTCTAGTTCTGGGCCTGCTCTATTATCTAAAATGAATAAACTTGGGCTATGAAATGATTTTAGAAACATTTATTTTTTGTAGATTACAAATAGAAGTAGATAAATACCAAAACAACAAATTGATTTGACATCCACAAGTGACTAGACATGAGTAGTTCACGAATGAATGATTCAAATGAAGTACTTCACCTCGAGTAACTCTTTCATTCACTAGTTCAGTTCGGATTGATATACTTCAATACTTCAGTTCGTTCAGTTCATGATTCATATCTTTTACCTACTCATTCGCCCCGAGAGTGATATAGACGACATGATTGAATGAATGAGTGATATGTTTACCCAATCTATATCGTAGATGGATCTGTTGAGCTACTGAACGAAACTGAACTAGTGAACTAAATGAGTGATATACTTCACAGTGAAGGAATGAAGTATATCACTCTTTTCTTTTTAGTGACACATTTTGCGCATGTCTACAAGTGACTGATGTGATGCGACTGTCATCTATCATCTATATCTGGCTGGACCGCGCGAGATTTTAAGTTACTACACCACGGCACTAAACCAAGATAATTTCTTTCTCTATAGGACTGTCTAACACGTTGGCTGCCCCCCATACTTCACCTAAAGTGTTTCAATTTCAATTTATTCAATAATAATAATTCGAAAAATGCAATTTTACAGGATAGTCCTAAGGCATTACAGATTTCTCACAGATTATGTCAACAATACATTATTACATTAGCTATAAAATACAGAATCCCGTCAAAAACATCATTACATGTAAAAAGATGCAAGTCTCGCAACACAGTTCTTCTACAACAAAAAATAACGATATGTGATGTTAAACCAAGTCGGTTATAGTTTAGTCAATAGTACCGGAGGGGTGGAGGGGTTATTTTTTAGGGTTCTATAGTAAACAAGGAACCCTTATAGTTTCGCCATGTCCGTCCGTCCGTCCGCTGGTCGGCACGGAACAGGGAGCGTTTATCGGGGACGAACAGTCGACAAGCCTCGCCAAGTAGGGCTGGGCAATTAAGGCGACCCCTTAAGATACGGAGGATGGTGATCACTTGATAACAGTCTGCGCGTCGCTAGGGAATTATAACCAAGGGTGTTCTGTAGGTAGGCAGTGGGGTACAGGAAGGGGTAGTTTCGATACAACTTTTTATAAAGAGAACGTAGGAAACGCTTCTGTACTTTCCGACGCCTCATACAAATTGCTTGGGAGCTTTTGATCCAACCGGTGATGCTCATGGCAGCCAACGTGTTAATCTTATATCTTTAAACGAGCAATTCTTGTATATTTATTTATTTATTTACTTATTTATTTATTTCGGGGATCTCGGAAACGGCTCTAACGATTTTGATGAAATTTGGTATGTGGGGGTTTTCGGGGACGAGCAATCGATCTAGCTAGGTCTCATGCCCGGGAAAACGCCCAGATATTAGTATTTTATTTTATTTATTATCTTGACTAAAAGATCCGCCTTATTTAAAACTAGTAACTAGTAACACTAGTTTTAAAAATGTTGACTTATTAAATTTTGTAAAAACCGTTGCCATCGAGACTTCTAGGCATTTGACGGAGCTCTTCACACGCCGGGAACGTTTTGAGACTGACGTATAGGTATAATCGATTAATGAAGTAGGTAGTTAATAACGTGGCAGTTATCCTATACCATTGGAAGAGGGGTGAGTATATCAATTATATGCTCTAAGCAAACTTGGGATATCTCGCGTAGTCCAGCTGACGGTCATGTCATCATGTAAAACGGCATACCTACTTTTTTTCCTAGAATCCTCTGAGGGGCTAAGATGATCGCGTTTATTTCGAACATATAGCATTCGTCCCTCTCGCACTTACATAATGACAGTAAGGGACGAATGCTATATGTCTGTCATAAAAGCGATCATCTTACCCCCTTTGGTGAGTATATATCGACTAGTTTCGGTGAAAACCTAGTTTTTGTGCACTTAACGCTCAGCTTAGTTTCATACGGAGCCGTTAAAATGCCACTGTAGCTGTCGCTCAACGAAGTCTAGCCGCTCGTTTTCACGTCAAATAATCACATTTTTGATACTGTTCAACAATGAAACTGTAGTAGTACTGTGTAGTATACTCCCACAAGTTACAGTTTGTAACGTAACAATTAAGTTAATGTATCTACCTATACGAGTTTTATTTTTTCTACGCAAGCATTCTCTATGGAGGCTGAATGGCATGCATTACCTACTTTACTGCGTATTTTCCAGCAATAAAACTGGGGGATGCAGATTTTGCCACGCGCCACGCGTCTTGTTATAGACTTGCGCTTGCATTAGTAAGTAATGAAACTAGTGCAAGTCAACTTCCTAAATCGACTGGTAAATATTTCTAAAAATCGCTCTCCTTCGACGCTTGCTTTTTTATTTCGGAAAAGTCATGTTGCCAAAATGGCTCACAGAATCCCGTTCAACTTGAAATAATATCATACGTTAACCAGTCTAATAGTTACCTTGCTAGTTTTTAATCACTACATACTAACTAGTAGCAGATATAGCGAAAAAAAAATACCTCCGTTTGTCTAACGACACCATCTACTTTACAATCCGACCTATCCGTTGAGCTGAGCAAACCGGACTTGATTGCCATATTAATCAGTAATCTGCGTGAGAAGAGCAGTGCCGCGAATGATCCAGTAATCGGAAGGAGCGTTGGCTGGCAGCAGCACCGGCAGCACGAAGTTGGTGCTGTGTCCAGTGGTGGACAGAGTACCCGCGCGCTCCGACGTCTTGTAGAGGGGCGCTTCGTATCGCGGGTCCGGCTTGGGCAGCACCAGGACCGGTTGGAACCAGACCACGGGCAGCGGAGGATTCATTTGACCTGCATTAATAAAACATTTTTGACCATGCAACCCACTACTTGGTGATCTTGCTTGTTATTCTTTCCAGGCAGCCTGGGGCCAATGAGTCAGCGTAATATCTTGTACCATACTAAAAATCGGTCATTAAAAATGGGTTTAACATTTCGATGCCCGCTGGCTGCCCAAGGGCGCCACTTAATTATATCTGATATTAAACCGAATTTTATGAATGGCAGAGCCACGGTTTGTATATATATATAATTATATATATAATATATAAATCTCAAAGCAAGTGTTCTAATCATTAACACTGTTTTGTTAAATAATAAAATACCTTTAAATTGATACCTCATTTGTCACAATCGGTAAGGTAGTTGTTGAGTTACACTCAAGAAAGCGTACACTACACACTCGCGCTCGTCCGCCCGACCGCGTGCGCGTTCGACGGTCGCCCCGCCCGTGGAAAATTGCCCGTTGTGTACTCATTTAAAAACCGATTCCAATAATTCTAAAACCATTATTTAGGAGATCATTCATATGAATATATAAATGATATCATATAACTCGCGCTAAGGATGGCAATGGCCATATTTGACGTTCGCTGTGCGGAATAAAACCGCTTAAAAGGTTCTAAGGCCGCCGGATCGATTTTCGTCTTTAGTTTTGGAATTACGTACCCGGCAGTGCGTCTACGAAGCAGCTGTGCTGGACGTCCCAACGCGCCGCATCGATAAACAGTCCGTGGATGTTCACGCCGTCCGTTGGCACCTCTAGGATGCCGTAAACGTCCTCGTCGGGATCCTGACGACATTTGCGATAATTACGTCAACTGTCTGTCAGTGGTAACTTATTTCACTAGGTAACTTGACAATTGAACGATAATTAGAATCGAAATAAAAACTTTTTTTTACTCTAACTTCAAATAATTTTGATCCGTAAAGTAACGAGCCAGGATTTTGGTCGTCACCGCGTTGGTGAACACACTAATATAGAATGTATAGTTTGGTAGGATTTACATTTCATTAGACGCTTTTTTTTTAGAAACCGTTAGGTGTTTAGGTACAGCTAAAATGTCATTCTGTAGAACCCAATTAGATCTCCCAGAAAAGTTAGGTCAGGTTAGAACTACGACCCTTTCGCAAACATTTTTTTTTATGAGATGAATATTGCGAATAGTAGTAGAATAGTAGGGCCGGCCCATGGGCGGGGCGGATGGGGCGGCCGCGCCAGGCGCCGGATGTCAATGGGCGCCAAGCGCGGGATGTCAAGAGGCGCCAACGCCAAACTGGCAACGTCGAAATATTTCAAACCAAAGGGCGCCCAAAGACCATCTCGCACCACCCGGAACTAGGGCTAGGGCTAGGGCCGGCGCTGTGCGAAACAATACATCTATGAAACTTGTGTCTGCGACACACCTGTGACACGCGAAGGAACGTAAGCGCTGTGGGTAAGTATGTGTGCGTGCGTTGTCGGTACACGCGTGGCGCGGACGAATCGCGAGGCGCGACGGCACCCAATCGACACCAGGCGGGTCTCTCAGGGACGAGGTAACTGACCTCGGTGCGGGGGGTTCGTGTCCATTCCATACCTATGTAGTTCTACTATACTATTCTGTGTCTGCGAAACAAAGTACAACCGTATTTGAGTACCTTGTTTTTCTTCTTGTTCTCCTTGTAGACGTCCTCCTGGGAGAGGAAGACTTGATAGGGGTGAAAGTCGAACATGAGCGCGTCGATGGGCACGCGGTAGCGGCGCGCGTACGACTGTAGCGACCCCGTGAGCAGACCCTGGGGAAAGAACAGCCCCGACACCCAGCTGCTGCGCTGCTTGCCCTCCACCAACCATGTCTGATCATAAATAAATAAATATTAGTTGTGGACAAATCAACCTAGTCCCAAACCTAGCAAAGCTTGTACTATGGGTACCTACTAAGCGACGAATATACATACTTATATAAAATGAGGGATGCGTGGTGAAACCTGATAAATTGAGATAATTGCTTTTTGAAAGATAAATTCAACATCCGTTACGCATAGTACGTACTATTTACAAAAAAAAATCTCTTAGCGACTTATCGGGTTTGATCACGCAACCCTCACGTATAGAAAACATCCAAAACTCAGGAACAAATATTCGTGCTCATCACACGAATAAATGCCCTGGCCGGGATTCGAACACGGGACCTCCAGCTTCGTAGGCAGGGTCCCTATTCAACTAAGCTAAAGCGGCCGTCGATATTACAACTTAAATCAATTAATAGTACAGTCAATATCAAAAGTAGCTAAGCATAATGAACACTTGAACAGACTTTTAATAGACTTTTGACGTCTTCATATGCGTAGCATCAAAGTATTGATGCTGACTGTACGCAAATGGAGAGTAAAACAAAAATCCGTTGAGTTTGCTAGTGTGACGCATCTCCGTAGGTAGATTTTTGTTTTTAATGTGAGCTGTGTATTGCCTTGCGCGGTGCGCCTATATGGTTGAACTACCTACCTAGTTATTATATTCAAGAATAAAAACAAAAATAAAGGAGATAACAAAGACTAAATTAAGGCGATATATTCACACTATATAAATACACTATACATTTTCGGGTATAAAATATAAATAGGATGTATGAGTAGAAATAGCTAACGGGGTTCTAAATTCGGTACACGAGCTGGACTAACAGCACGGTGGCGCCAACTGGTGAGCACAAAAACGGTATCTCTGTGGTATCCCTCATTGCAAACTTCCGCGTGTTCGAGCGGGACATTTGCACTGGGGATATCTCCCCTTAAGCGGGTTAAGTACTAGACCAACCAAAATTAATATGTCCACCAAAAAGACGCGTACGAAAATCTGACAATTACCCTAATGGGAACTTTAGATTGTCCGTATCAATGCCATGCCATCAGTGGATATCATTGGAAATACCCACAGAAATATATCAAGATAGAAGGAACGAGTGTATGTACCTCGCGTGGCGAAATTACGTCCCGGAGACACAACTGCTCGCCGCAAACTTCAGTGTGCTCCCGATCGCGTTATGCGTGCGACGCCAGGTTTTAAAAACAAAATGGTTCGTTGCGCAATAATTAATTGTTCAAACACTTTCAAGAAAGTTGGAGCTGTTAATCGAGGTATTTCCTTTCATTGGTAAGTACAATTTGTCCTTAAATATCTGTTAATAATTAAAAAACGAAATATTTTATTATTTTCAGCATAACGGTAGCGGGCGATTGTGTGTCAACGCTAGCTTTCCATTGCGGCTTTAATTTGACGAGCCAGACTTGGCGTGCGTTCAAAACCAGCAATGTAAAAATAAGCTATTCAAACTGTCGAGTCACGTTCAAGGTCGATAGTCATTTTTTCTGTCAAAACTAAAGAATAGTGCTGTGCACTGCGATTTTCTTACTCGATTATTAAAATTGAATTTGAAAACAGACGAAATAATAATTACGTTCTTATATTATTATGCAGCTATATAATGTACGTAGTGCAAAACAAATATTATTAATCGCTTTCCTCTTAGCTTCTAATATTTCTTCGCGGGACTTCTTTGTTTTTCCATGGTCTGTAACAAAGAATATATAAAAAACCGGCCAAGTGCGGGTCAGACTCGCGCACGAAGGGTTCCGTACCATTATCTATAAAAACGGCAATAAAAATTATATCTTTTGTATGGGAGCCCCCTTAAATATTTATTTTATTCTTATGCATATTAAATTAATATGCATTTGTTGTTATAGCGGCATCAGAAAAACATCATCTGTGAAAATTTCAACTGTCTATCACTTTTCATAAGATACACTAGATACAGTCTGGTGACAAACGGACGGACAGCGGAGTCTTAGTAATATGGTCCCGTTTTACCCTTAGGGTACGGTACCCTGAAAATGGTACACGTTTATAGGTACTTAGTTAATAACTGGAGCGGCTAATATGTACAAATTACTGTAAAATGTAACGCAATTTATTGGTTATTAGGTAGGTACCTACCAGTGGCGGAGCGTCCATACAACTCGATTCCCAACGGCTTGCCTAATTTTCGGCCAGTGCAGTTATTTTACAACGGCTCATGAAGAATAAGAGAGGCAAATTATTTCCGGCTTACCTAAGAATATTTTTGACGCGCCGTCACTGGTACCTACCTACATTTATATTTTTCGATTTAAATTCTGAGCTTACTCATTTCCTCTGTCAAAACATTTCTTCTGTCGAAAATAATAATCATTTCCTCTGTCGGTTCTTATCGATATTTTAAATCGATGCATAGAATCGGTGCCGAGTTCTAATACTTCTAATCGATCCTTTTGAATCGTTTTCGCGCGGCTTATGTTTCTCATCACTAAATTACGCTCGTGACGTCAAAGTACCTACGCAAAATGTTACACGCTCGGTCTCCCTACAAATTGCCGAACTCTTTCCTTCTATCTTGATATATTTCTGTGGAAATACCTAACATGAATAATCTACGACCTCAACATCCCTGTTAAACATTATAGGTAAATTCATCTAGATACTTGTTGTTGAATCAAATGTAAACTCGCCTCCATAAAGTCGACCCTGAGAACGAGGTCGTGTATCCAGCTGCCGAGTGACTTCAACGAGTTGTATCCCTTCTTGTGCCACATCGCGGGCACCTTGTTGTTCAGGAAAGACGTGAACACTTCCTCGAAGTCTTCAGACATTACTACGATTCCCTGGAAAACAGAAGGCAGGTAAGCCCCCGAGACAAATGCTTCTACTGTCATTGGACTCTTTTATACTTTATCGTCGACGGCCGTAGCTCAGTGGCTAAAGCGACTACCGCGAATGCCAGAAGGTTGCAGGGTCAAATCCTGCTCAGACGCTGAATTTTTAAAATGCTCAAGGACACAGCACATACATTACAAAATCATAATATTAGAGGCAAACAACAGACAACCTTATGGTGTATTAGGGTATAAGGTGGGTTAACGTCTAAAGACACACCTTAATGGCCTTCTGCAGCTCGGTGAGCGAGGAGTGAATGAGCTTGAGCAGCGTGTTGAAGCGGTCGGTCTCGTGTAGGAGCACTGTCGTCAGCGAGTTGAGCTGGCCCATGTCGTCTAGTTCCATGAGCGCCGGGTTGATGGTGCTGCGGTCGATGCCGCGCGGGACTATGGCGCGCGTATTGTCGCAGATGCGCCACACGATCTGGTCAGGCGTATCGCCGCCGCCGCCGCCGCCCATGCGCGGTTGCACGTCCACTATCGTTTTTATTAGCGTGTTGGTTTCTTTGTTCTGTAGGTAAATAAAGAAGCTGACTATTTATGCGTTTCACACACACGTAGGGGTAAATAACCCGACGAAGGCCTGTCTTCGTTAGTCAAATGAGGTTCTAATTGTTGTTTATAATTATATATAGCTTTTTCCCACGATTTTGTCCGCGTAGAACTCGTTCATCGCGTTACAATTTAATAACTATTCTTTTATTTCAGGCTTCTTACTTAGTTATCGCTCGTCCATACAAACTTCAACCCCCTTAAGGGATGGTTTTCAACATAAAAATTATCCTGTCCTTCCCCGAGATTTAAACTACCTCCATAGCAGATGTAGGTATAGGAAGAAATAAAAGAAGAAAACAGATTTGTTTGTATACGGAAGCGATTGACGTGTGGTTTGTTAACCAGAAACAGTGACCAGTGATTGACGTCAGAAAAACAGCTGTTCTTATCAGAACAAACTGATTGCTCTGATAAGAGCAGTTTTGGTTTGTCCCG
Organism: Cenopis cana; assembly: GCA_951800055.1. NCBI lineage: Eukaryota > Metazoa > Arthropoda > Insecta > Lepidoptera > Tortricidae > Cenopis > Cenopis cana. Next base: position 38,140,332 of record OX637471.1, on the reverse strand, counting down.
AAAAGGACAGTTTTATTATGAAGACGCCACAAGAATATCTTCGGAGACCACGGAGCACGAAGCGACAGCGACGCACGCAGTGATCTTCTCATCTCGACGGCCGGCGCGGGAAAAGGATCTAGCTTCCAGTGTTGCCAGAGCACTTCCGTCAAAAAGCACGGTCGGGTGTCCAAAAAAGCACGTTTTTGGAATAAAAAGCACGTTTTTAGGGTTCCGTACCCGAAGGGTCGAAAATGACTCCTATTGCTGTCACTCCGTCCGTCCGTCAGTCGTCTTCCGTCTGTCACAAAATTTTGTTCATAAGATGTTTTTTCTTCCCATTGACCTATCTTGGAATTTGGTGATACTGTTAATTATTACGGGTATTTCACCAAGAAATACTTATATTTTGATAAAACAGGTTTTTTGAATGGAAATTTCCTTATTTTTCATGTTAAAACCAACATACTTTTGCGGTTGGTTCGGAAACCTAAATGTGCGAAATCCGAAACGCACTTGGCCGGTTTTCGTCACATACAGAGTATTGAGCCTTTACTACATCGTGTACACAACTACACATTGCACGACACGAACGATAGAGCTTGCAGTTGCAGACAAGTTCTTTCCTGCAACCACAGGTAAAACATAACTTTAAACTTTAGGATATCAAAGCGTAGGGTAGGAGAGAAAGATTGTTTAACACAACGATTGTTAGAAAAAAATTTACAGTTTTAGAGAGTACCAAACCAACATTACCTCCCAATTTTTAGTAGTAAAATCATAAAGCACCATAGCACTTATTAAAAAAGTACGGTTTTAGCACGTTTTTGGGGAGCGCACGTAAAAAGCACGTTCGTATCCAAAAAAGCACGTAAAACCGTGCTAAAAAGCACGTTCTGGCAACACTGCTAGCTTCGCGCGCCGCATATATTTATAGCTGCGCGTGTCAGCGTTTCGCGCGCAAACCTATTTCTCTCTCGATCGCGCGCTATCCGTCTCGCTCTAATTGTGTATTTTGTATTCGGCGTGATATCGTTATTAGTTGTAAGCTTTTTAGTTGTATATAGTTAGGCATTTTTGTAAATAAAATTATTCCAATTTCTACGGTTAACAAGTGTTTTAATTCAAGAAGTAAGAAGTCTCCAGCCTAGAAGAACCCTCTGCCCAAGCTCTGCTCCAGCTTCAGTAGCCTTCCTACACAGATTTCATCTAAATCGGTTCAGCGGTTTAAGAGTGAAGAGGTAACAGACAGACATATACTTTCGCCTTTATTATTTAAGCATGGATAGTATGGATTCAAATAAGGGATCTATTAACGAATTTCAAGGTCCTCATGTTAAAAAAAACTTGTTCCCGTTCTACTGTACTTTCGGCTGTGAGTTGATGAGCCAGTCAGTCAGGACTTCTTCTTTTGTGTATGCAATGCAGATTATTATGACTAAATATATTGAACTCGACAAAAATTACGTAGGTAATTTATACTGGAATTAAAGCTGTCACCGTACCCATTAATTATTATATTATTTATTTATTTAAACTTTATTGCACAGATACAAAAATAAAAGTACAATTGGCGGACTTAATGCCTTAAGGCATTCTCTACCAGTCAACCATTAGGCCAAACAGAAACTATAGTGGTGCAGGATCATGAACGACGAGACGCGAAACTATAGACACAAATCATTATAATTTTTACGTATACGATCAATATACATACACAAATAATGAATAAAATACATACACATACATAAATATACTTATAATACATACTTTACATGTACCCATACAAACTTAACACGAGGATCATCAATCTTGACGTCTTAGAGAGAGATGCTTCCGTAAATTGCGTTTGAAGGAGAATTTGCTTTGAGCTTGCCTAATAGTAAGAGGGAGATCGTTCCAGAGTCGAATTGCCTGAACAGCGAAGGAATTTGAGAGAAAACCAGTGCGGTGAAAATGAACAGCGAGTTTGAGACTCCGGGAAGTGCGAAGCTCGCCACCCGGACGCGGTGTAACGAATTGAAATTTAGATTTAAGATAGTCTGGTGCAGCTGGATCAAATAAAATGGTATAAAGGGTGCACAGAATCCTGAAAGATCTCCGTTCACGAATGGGCAGCCAGTTTAGCTGACGACGGAATGCGGATACATGGTCGTATTTACGGAGACCAAAAACGAAGCGAATACAATTATTAAGCAGCCTATCCAGTCTGTTGAGAAGCTCCTGGGTAATGTTGGAGTAGCACACATCAGCATAATCTATAACGGGTAATACTAACGCTTGAATGAGAAGTGTTTTCGTGCTAGTTGGAAGAAAGTGCTTGAATCTATAAAATGACCTCAGCATATTGGTGACCTTGCGACATACGTCAGACACCTGAGGAACCCAAGTGAGTCCACTATCCACAATCAGGCCCAGATTTCTCACCTCCGCTGTGAAAGGTACTAAAGTATCCTCGTACATTACTGAAGCCAAGTGTTGTTTATTAATAAGAGTCAGTAGACGAGGACTACCAAGTATGATAGCCTGACATTTGGTAGGATTGACACTAATCCCGAAACTACTAGACCAGACGGAGATACATTTCAGGTCTTTATTAATTTGATTTATTGCTGAGTCAAGATCGTCAGGTTTAGCTTGGGTATACATTTGTAAATCATCGGCATACAGATGGTACGAGCATTTAATCCTAGGGGTGATGAGGTTAATAAATATCGAAAAAAGTTCGCACCAGTCAGATACAGTATTGTTAGCACGGACCGCCTGACGGCGATCCTGAAGATAAGAGGAGAACCACGCAGCCACTGTCGATGAGATATTTAGATGGTTAAGAGTAGCAAGTAGAAGGTCATGGTTAACAGCGTTAAAAGCATTGGAGAAGTCAATTAATACAAGGACTGTGAATTGAGAGGACTCCATGCCCTGTCTCACATCCTCAACCACTTTCAACAAGGCAGTAGTCGTGCTGTGGCCACAACGAAAACCTGATTGAAAAGGAGATAGTAGCTGGTTAGCAAATACGTGATCAGAGAGTTTTTTGTGGACAACAGCTTCGATAATTTTTGAAAGGAAAGGGAGTATAGAGATAGGGCGAAAGTCCTTCAGAACACAGGGATTAGAAACCTTAGGGAGAGGAATTACAAAGGCATTACGCCATAGTGACGGATATACCCCTGAGGTTAATGAGCGGTTAACGATGTGAATGACGACTGGGACCATGCATTCTATAATCTGGACAACCATTAACCTGGACACCTTGTCATGGCCAACAGCGTTAGATTTAATTGAAAGAATAATTTTACGAATTTCATCTTCAGTGGCTGGGGTGAAGGAAAATACGGTTTCAGAAGGACGGAGCAGGGCATTGACATAAGAAGTGCTATGATCTTTAATGACAGGATCCAAACTCGACGACATCGCGAAATGGGAATTGAGATCGTTTAACGAAAATGAAGAAAATGAAGTTGCTTTATTGACAGGCTTGCCGATGTCAAGGGTTTTCAAAAATTTCCAGGTGTCAGCCGGGTTTTCGTAAATATATTTACGTTTCGCAGCTCTTACCATCTGATTGCATTTATTGCGCGCAGACTTAAATAGACACCAGTTCTCGTCACATCGATCGCGCTTGTACTTGCGAAACGCCCGATCCCGTCTCGTCATTGCCATTCGAACGGCCCTCGTTATCCACGGCGCGGGCGGACGCTTCAGCTTGACAGTTCGAAAGGGCGCGTGCGTGTCGTACAATTTCAAGACCACCGCATTCAGTTTTTCAACCCCCTCGTTTAATGACGGTGCCTCAGTAATTGAGGACCAGTCTTGAGCGCACGCATCCTGCCTTAACGCTTCGACGTCCAACCGCGCAAAGCTACGAAGTTGTACCGACACTGGCTGCGCTTTAGGAGGTCGAACACGGTATCCGAGAAAAATTAAATCGTGGTGTGAGAAACCCGGAGCCGGAAACTGACCTACTTTAGCTACGTGATCCATCGAGGAGGTAAGAATGAGATCCAACCAGGAGTCTGACGTGTCAATGTTGTGATGCGTGGTATTATAGTATCATTAAACATTGAACCCTCAATATTAGGCAGTGTTCCATACAGGAGCAAGAAGATGATGGAAGATCTGGATCCTCGGAAATACATTAACTAGTATACTTATGACTAGGTTAGGAGTTAGGAATGCAATTGGCAAGAGCGGATTGGTTGAGCTAGATTGGTTGGTTGGTTATGTGACGTGTGTGTGAGAGTGTCTGTGACTGGTTAGCTACTAATATGTCGTGATAATATGAGTGAGAGGCGCGAACAGGCAGTTAAAAATAAAGTGATGTTCAATGAACCTCAAACGCTATATTGGCGTTGTCGTGCATCCCGAACACTTCCGGGCTCTCGATGACAGGTAGAGTCTCGACATATGCACGATACGTCTCCAGTTTGGCTTCTCTGGGACAGTAGTAGATCCCAGACTCGGAGTAGGAGTAGCCTTCCTCTAGTGTCACGGGAGAGAAGAATTTCTTAAGGATCGTGGTCAAGCACCGCTGGTCCCACATGTCAGTCACACGTCCACCGTACGTAATTAAACCTGGAATAAGCACAAATCAATGTGTAACCGCCCAATAATGAATAGTAGGTACTTAAGTACAGAAGTTTTACAATCCAATACAATACAAATAGGTACTCTTTATGGCACACCTCAATAAAAATACAAAACAGTTCAGAAACATAACGTAGCGATATAAGCAGAGCAACAGGCGGTCTTAAGATCAAAGTGTGGAGCATTCATCCTCACACCTTAGAACCTACCTATATGGTCTCATACAGTACAGTTTCAGAACAGTTTTCTGCATCGGACACTCCGGTTGTGGAATAAACCCTGTCGAGGTTTTCTCGAGGGACTACAGTATGGGGCTCTTCAAGAAAGGAGTACCTACTGTATGCATTTTTAAATGGTCGGCAATGCGAATGTGACACCCCTGGAGCCCGCTTATCATCAGGCGGGCCGTACGTTTGTTTGCTACCGAAATGGTATAAAAAAGCTGGGGTGGTGTAATGATTGTAACAGGGCAAAATAGGTTAACTTGTGAGGAACGCTTTTATTATGACTCCCACTCACACAAGTCAAAGTCAAAGTGATTTATTTGTAAACATGGGTAATACAATATATGGCGGTAGGTACAAGATATGTGCTCCGTTTCGCCGTTAGCCATACAAATTCATTTTTAAATTACATAATATTAAAGATAAACATGTCAATTATTAAATTAGTATTAGATAACATCAAAAATAAAAATAAAATCAAATTGCTTATAATTAATAAAATAAAAATAAAAATAAAATAGTCAACATTACAATAAATTATCAAATAAAAAATTAATTTAAATTGTCCAAAAAATAATCCGCTAAAGAATAATAACATTTGCAAGCCAAGAGTTTGGTGAGATTCATTTTAAACAAATGTACTGGCGTCCTTCTTAATGTAATTGGTAATTTAATAACAGGCACATAATTAGGCTGTACTTCACTATACCAGTACAATTTTTCAAAGGTGGCATTAACTCGTTAATCCGTTAATCTTTAATTAACGAAGTTAACCAAATACTTACTTAACGGATTAACTTTTAAGTTAACTCCTAAAATTGTTAACGGACTCATAAACTTCCGCTAACGCTCCATAAGTCCGTTAATCGTTAATGAAGTAGGTACCTACTATTCGCTGGTATTGTTACTATGCCGCCAAACCTTTTCTTTTTTACGTCTAATCGTCTAATCGGATGATGAAAATCACATGAAAATCCATGGTCCATATGTGTGACTACTAAATTCTTTATGCAGTATTGTAGCCGAGTGGTTCATTGGTACGATTCTCAAATATAAGGTTATGGATTTTAGTCGTGGCCCACTAATTTGATCAAGCTCCTAAATCCATCAAAGTCTAGTATAGGTTGTAAGGTCAAACGACATTTAGGTGCTTCTCTAAAAAATAGTACCTACGCCAATAGTAGCAATTAGGTGGCAAGCAGGCCCCTTTGTGATGAAATTTGGTATCCTTAAGATGATGAAGGTTTTTTAAATGAATATGATATGGTTATGGTCCTTCCAGAACCCATAGGTACCAACAATATTTATTACTTATACGTAAAATTAGTTATCCAAAGGCGTATAAAATGCAATCTCAACAGTAACGTCCGTTAAATCTTCAAAAATGCAACGCTTTAACGTTTAACGAAGTTAACTTTTCTTTTAACGGATTAGCGATTATAAGGTAGATGTACCTTTTACCGGATCTGCCCTATCACCGGATTTTCTATATTGTAAGCCATAAGTCGAGTTCTTACAGCTAATATTACGTTGTGATATTTTTTTCTGTTAGAGGCAAAGCAAGCCATTTTGTTTCTCAGTTGTAACGGGAGAATCGATTGAGCAGGTCGATCGCGGCGTTGTATGGGACTCCTTACGAAAATGGTTAAGAAACTGAGTGTACTTCGTAAGGTCATAAAAGCGTTTAAAAGTGACTTTATGCTTCAAAATAGGGTGTTATCGTATCATGAGTTAATAAGTGTGTGTGTTTGAGTTAAATAAGTGAAATTAGTGCAGTCAAATTTACAGAATTCAACAAAAATGTCAATTCGGTGATGGGTCACCCTCATCTACTGCTTGAAGGTTTTACCGAACAGCGTTCGGAATCAGGGAAAAACGTATGTTTTGAAAATTATTTTTTCACTCGTTAATCATAAACGTTATATGTATACTACTTCGCTTTACACATATCCAATTAATAGAGTAATTTAATGAGCAATTACCGAACGCCTATAAACGAGACAGATTTTTTGTAAATTGCATTTGAAATGTATAGTTTTCACGACTTTTTGACGTCAAAATAAGCTTCATTGACCAGGTAATTTTAAAAATTCCATATTATTTATTTAACATCAGTAGAAGCAAAATAATTGTGTATTAATTATTTTGCAATATTTCTTATTTCTAGATAAAATGTACTTATGTTGTTATGGCAGAATCATTAATATTAAAACACTATATTTTATTAAATATGTTTGCGTGATAGGTTCAATGTGTACGCTTTACCGAACGCCCGTTCGGTAAAGCGTACCCATGGTCTCTGATACCGAATATATGATTATCTCGGCCTAGCTGCTATTTGGCGTTCATTGGAATATAAACCATATTCAGCGTACAGCTAGATGTATATTGAAATGTATTATTTTTCGTATATCTTTAAAAAAAAGCCAGCGCTACTTAGAAGTAAACCGTTAACGAATAAATTATATAAAAATAAATTATTGGCGATTAGCGAAGATTTTTTAATAGATATGTATATTATTTATATAAAAAAAATATTCGATTTAAATTTTTAATTATAGACAGTTTATTCTTCGATTAAATTACCGTCAAGATTGCTCGAAATCACAAAACTAGTGCAGTTAGGTTGAAATAAATAGTCACTCATCAGTTTACAAACTCACACACTGCCATCATTCCATACATTTCTTCCCTAGTTCGGTGAAACGGCATGCCGATCCAGTAATGGGTGCAAATTCCGTTTCTTAGTTCGTTGAATGGGACAAATCAGTGTAATCGATATAAAAAACTTTAAAAAATATTTTTATATACGTCTAACTATGTAATAAATTTCGAAGTACATTTAAATGATGACAAATTTATCTATCTTCACCATATGCTGTTGATCATAATCGTACAAAAAATCTAAACCTTATTAAAAAAACAAACGTACATGTAGGTCGGTGAAGGGTACTTTTACCTTAGTGCGCGCCATCCACGTCGACGCGCCCCTCCACAGCGAATCTCATACTAATCAGTGCGCAGTTGTACGGCTTGGGCTGTGGAGGGGCGCGCCTTCGTGGATGGCGCGCACTATAACGTAGTTAACTATTTGATTTACGGTGACCACCTATGCAATTTTTGTTAACTATACCAGAACACAAGCCTCCTCTCATAGATGAGAGGGATTGGGCAGTAGTCCCCACGCTGGCCCAGAGCGGGTTGGGGACTTCACATACAAGTTTGAAGGGGCTCCACATGAGAGGAGGCCTGTGCCCAGCAGTGGGACGTATATAAGCTGATGATGATGATGATTATGATACCAGTACAATGTTTCGTCGTAGACACACATGCTAGTAGGTAGCATTTGCTCAATAGTAGCATGCTTTCGTGCTAATTTCGTGTATCAGTAGTAGCAGTACCTGAAAGGTAGCTGGAGGCAGGGACCTGCTCACTCTACCCGTCCCTTCACAGGCGAGTGCTCGTTAAGACGGTTGATCTACAAAGGGAAACAGTCAACACAACGCTCACTGGTGATGTACTCCAGCGCCGCCCATGGTATGGGGCCACTCTCGCAGAACATCTGCAGGTTGAGCATGGCGCACTCGCGGTCGCTGTTGCTGAACTGGTATGTGATGTGGCAAGCGTCCATCTACAAAGGGAAACAGTCAACAAAGCTCACTGGTGATGTACTCCAGCGCCGCCCGTGGTATGGCGCCACTCTCGCAGAACATCTGGAGGTTGAGCATGGCGCACTCGCGGTCGCTGTTGCTGAACTCATATGTGATGTGGCAAGCGTCCATCTACAAAGGGAAACAGTCAACAAAGCTTACTGGTGATGTACTCCAGCGCGGCCCATGGTATGGCGCCACTCTCGCAGAACATCTGCAGGTTGCTCATGGCGCACTCGCGGTCGCTGTTGTTGAACTCGTATGTGATGTTCCAGCCGAGCGGGCCAAACTTCTTGCGCTCCTGTATGATCGCGTGAAACATGCAGATTCCGAACAGCATCGTGCGCCAGTCGTTTCCGAGCACTGTCAACGCAGACAGAGATAGAGATTAAATAACAGTTAACTTAAACGGGGGTTACTTACTTTAGGAAAAAATGGGACTACTTATATATGTATAGTCAGTTTGGCGAGTTAAACTTTAATTGTTAAACATTGTGTACCTTTATTGAAAAAAAAATATAACATTTATACGAGTATAATCATAACTATATCTAGTTTGATTCATTTTAGTAAATATTTAGGAAATGCATGAAGGTAAGTATACCACAAGAACTTGCGTGCAATTTTCAGTGAACTTGAATTACATTGCGGGGTTTGTTGATCCTATTCTTAACTCGGTAGCGCGCGGCCCCGCATGTAGGTATCTACCTAATGAAACTTGCACGGATCAGCTTGCTGGCCTTAAGAGTAATAGGTAAGACTGGTGTAATAGACAATAGCCAACCGTGATTCTCAAAGAAGTCCTCCTCCATTTCAATGAGAGCTCTCTTCACGTTCGCCTTCAACCCCTTGGGCGGCTCGTTGGTGACCTTCACGGCGTTCTGTAACACTGACACCGGGAACTTGGGGGTCGGCATCGAACTCAAAAAGAGACGGAAATCATTGTGAGGTAAAGAGCCATCTGCGGCTAGTTTAGCCACGATCAACTCCAAACTTAACATCCACGAAGCAGCCAAGTGACAATTCTAAAAAAATAACAAAACAATTAATAAGTATTTATATAAATGTATATGCTTTCATAAGTAAACGCCCACATACGATTGTATGGGATTAGCTCGCTACGTGGTTGGATCGCTAAACTACGAGAAGGTACCTAGGACCTACGCGACGAAAGCGAGCATAGGTAGGTAGGTACCTATTACTGTACTAAGCTATATTATTGATATGCGCTTCAACAGGCAAGATGGTATTTCACGACTGCTACGTTGAATTTTAATATCGTTGTTGTTTTCGTAATCAGCGACCGGATAAACCAAAGAAAAATACCCATGTCGATTTTTGACTTTGTAACCACATTTCCCCCTTTTAGGGGTTGAATTTTCAAAAACCCTGAAACACGTAGGTATTTACTTATTTATTGTTAGAAATACTCGTGTGATGTTTAGAATTAAATAGTCGAAACTGATCTGGTTTCCCCATACAAACTTTGGACCCTCATTTCATCCCCTTAGGGGATGAATTTTGAAAAACCCCTTCTTAGTGGATACCAACGTTATTAAAACTACCTAAGTATTGTGAAAAATTCAGCACGGTTTGGGCTGGGCGTTGATTTAAGTGAGTCAGTCAGTCAGTCAGGACTTTTAAGTTTACTATATAATATATGTTTGTCGTTTTTATGGTTTTTTTGAGACGTTCATTAGAAAAACCGGCCAAGTGCGTGTCGGGCCACGCGCAAATAATAAATACCTAGTACATTACTTACCAAGGGCGATAAAACAAAGAATGTCTCAGATCACAGGTATTTTACGCCCGAGCCGAAGGCAAGGGCGATAAATATGCGATCTGAGGCTTTCTTTATTATCGCCCGTGGTAAGTACAAAATTTTATGTCACCCCCTGGCCAGGAAGTGGGTTTTTTCGCGCGCGGAGCGTGCGATAATGGCCACTTTATGGCCAGGTGTGACATAAAATCATTTATTCACTCCACCACAAATAATCATGCTTACAGTTAGTGATAAAAAGATAGACTGTGCATTGGCGCTCTCACTTCGTGCGAGCGCCAAAATATCTCTGCAGAAATGGGTGGCTTTCAACCCTTGGTTAACAATCTAGGTACTATTGTTGTCTACACCTACAGATGTATTGCAAAATGTTTTTCTTTTCGGAAAAACTCGGATCCCACTCGGAATACGATGGCAGCCGAACTGTCAATCAATGATTGTATTCAATGAGTGACGTTTTCATATCCATTATTATGGAACTTTATTGTTTAGTGCCAAATGTCAAAGTCAAAGTTACTCCTACGAGTCCTACGGCTGTAAGATGGGTACTGAAGATAATTGAGAGAGCACGATAAATACGAACTTTTCCGATAAAGTACCTACGAAGGAAAATCATTTTGCACTACATCTGTACCTAGGTATGTTACGACTTGGACTTTCTGTAATGTGGTAGGTAAGTATATATTTTGTGAATAAATAAAAAAAGTGTAGGTAATTATTATTAGTCAGTTTAGTCATTTATTGTATATTTGACTAACTTGCAAAAAAACCCAGTCGCCTTTAGGTTTCGCCGCGTTGATCATCTTCTCGGCCACCGGTCCTTGACCTTGCCCTAAAGAAATTGAGTGCACCCGCTCTCGTACTCCCATTTCGGTTGCGAACTTCTGGAAAGCTCCAAAAGGATCTGATCCAGTACTTAGTACAAATACGAGAGGTATGGAACATGTTGTATCCGCATATCTGGAATGCAATTGAATTTATTATAATACCTAGCTACGTACCTAGCTGTAAATATTTAAGATGGACGTAAATTAAGTTTGCCGCCGTAGGTACCCGCAATGTGTTTCTTTGCAGGTTGCAGGTAACATTGAAAAGTAGCAGTGTAGGTACCTAGCACCTTTTATAAAAAGTGCATTTCGTTGTCAAATATATGCAGCGTGTACCTAGGTACATGTAAAAAGATGCAAGTCTCGCAACACAGTTCTTCTACAACAAAAAAGTAATGATAAATGTAATGTTAAACCAAGTCGGTTATATTTTAGTCAATAGCACCGGAGGGGTGTCCACAGAACAAGATTTCCACCGACTTGCATCGGCATTATTTTATTTTTTTTAAATATATAAAACGGCTTGGCCGTCTCACGGCTACATAATGGCAAAAGAACAATCGTCAGCTGATTAAAATATTCCTAATTAAACATAGCGCTAGCCCTAATGCAGAGGCGTATTTACCCTAGGGCCAAGGGGGCCGTGGCCCAGGGCGGCAGGCTGAGAGGGGCGGCGAAGCCGCCCTTCACAGCGTTTTTTTAGGCGCTTTTTCTTGACTTCTGGGGCGGCGAAACTTATTGGCCCGGGGCGCCAAATTTCTGGGGACCTTGTCTTGACTTCTGGGGCGGCGAAACTTATTGGCCCAGGGCGCCAAATTTCAAAATACGCCCCTGCCCTAATGACATGCAGCTTGAGCGAGTTTGAGCAATACACATGTATCAGTAAAGCGTTGGATGGCCAAGTCATTCTATATATTAAAAAAAATGTTTTATTCATTACATATCATTACTTTTTTGTTGTAGAAGAACTGTGTTGCGAGACTTACATCTTTTTACATGTAATGATTTGATGGGATCTCATCTCTTTTTGTAGGCAGCCCTTCTTTTTTCTTTTCAGGTACGACTTCGTGTTTCAAACTGCAAAAGTAACTTTGTAATCGCATTTATTTTGTATAGAATTACAAACTTACTTATGCAGTTTGTGTTTCTAATCAGGGTCACCAGGTTTTATACTCCTAGGTTTTACACCACTCCAGATTTTATAGTTTTCCCTTTATGTGGCCATTAAACCGAAACTCTGTACCAAATTTCAGCTCTCTGAGTTTATGGGGAGTACTAGTTCTATTTTTATGATTATGAGTGAGTGAGTGTGTCATAAATGCGAAACTTTGTTTTCGCTTAACTTCGGAACTAAATGACCTACAGACTTGAAATTTTGGATTTTAAGTATGTGATTATAGCTTACTAGATGACGAAAATTTCTACGTTCTGGTCTTATCCAGAGGTTCTCAAATAGGGGCCTGAAAATGCGGCGAAACGGTTCCAGTAAAGGATGGTACGGCACAGTGTTTGCTTCGCGCTCGACTTGGCGGGGCACAGCCGTGCCCCCAGATTAAATAAGTCAGAAATATGCTAAAAGCAGCAAATATGTTAAGTTGGGAACACTGACTGACTGTCACTGTCAGTGTCAGTGTGACGTCTTGACGAGAAATGCGTGCGACGTATTATACCTGTTAAATTCGATTGTTATATTATAAGTACTACTCTCTACTTTTAGTAATATTCAGATACTTGGTGCTTGTTTGGATATCAATCAATAATAAAGAAAAAGGGCGAAGTGTTTTAGTAGGTGCAACTACAGGTACGGGTGGATTACAATGTATTGTACCCTCGTAAGGCCCACCATACCTACAACAAAAAGAAACAATGGAATTTGAGTCAACTTTCTCTATCAATAGGGTTTAAACTATATTTTCGAAAATCGAACGTAACAAATGAAAATGCATCTGTTCGAATCGCAAATAATTCAAATTCCATTGAAAGTACTATGTCTTAAATTTAGTACGCGGGGCCTTACGAGTAGGGCTGCCATCTCGAATTTCGCCAAACCCGGACAAACATTCAAAAAACCCGGACATTTGGCGTAAATCGCATTTTTTCCCCGGACGAGTCTGAAAATAATATTTTTAAAAAACAAGACCTTTATATTCAATGAGGTGCTTTTTTACATGAAAAGTGTCCCGGACACTTCTTGACACCCCCCCCAGACGGCCTCCAAACGAGGACAAATCCGGGAAAACCCGGACGGATGGCAGCCCTACTTACGAGAATACTTAACATCTCATAAAAAATGCCTGGACGAAGAAACAAGTTAGTCATTAATATCATTGTGGTCATTTAAAACGGAAATTTATTACGACAATCAAGTTAATTCATTTGTGTAATTCTGACCGCCAGGAGCTCAATATCGCAATAGGAGTCGAAAAGAATCTCCCGAGATGCAGACTGTGAGCCAGAAAAAAGTGACTTTGAATAATGGTGTTGAAATGCCGCTTGTTGGGTGTAAGTACAAAACTTATCGCCAGGTACTGTCCATATTTCATTTCTATTCTCACTTATTTTTAACAGACTTAATACAATGAGGTCTCTAGACTTCAATTTGTTGAAATTATAGGTAAACAAATTGAAAAAAGTTTCAAGTTATAGAAAGCTACAGATCGCAGAGCACTTGGGCATTACATTATACATACATTTTATATTAAAAAAATAATACACATACGGGACAGGCTTTGCCTAGTGTAGGAACCATGTATTTGGACCACACTGGAATTAGCGCAAACGAAATCTTTTCAGATTCTAAATGTATATTTCGGCTACTTAGAATGCAAACTAAATTAGAATATGTAAAGAAATTAAATAAATGTTTTATGTTTTTTATGTTTATAATTTGTTAATATTTTTTTATTATTTATTTATCATATGGCAGTTATTTCGAACCATGTATTTTTATTAGTGGATACTTCATTAATCAATAGTCCCACAGACCTACACTGCACTACAGCATCTGAACCTGTTGAATTTTGAATAATTTATTCATTATGTTTTATTTCATTCAATTCAAAGAAATAACATGAATAATGGGTGAGGACCTAATTTCTGGCACAGTGTTAAGGTATTTAACATACCTACATTTTAATTTTCCGTTGTGACACGAAAGTTGCCCATATAAATCGTATGACAAATTTTCGTGTCACAACGGAAAATTAAAATGTAGATTATGTTAAATGCATTATTCAATTCAATTCAAATAATTTATTTCAGAATATACTCATCATTAATATCATCATTAATAATCTGCCATAAATTTGGTCCTCACCCTAATACTTAAGAGTACTCATTTCTTCCATTGCATGCAGCATTAGTTTTTGTTCAAACAGGGTGGGGTCTGTGAGTCACAAAATTATTACAGTCAATATTATTTCAGTTGGTACCTACAGAATACGCTCAGCTGAAGTCATAGCAAGTGTTGTTGAAAGTGCTCTTGTGGCAGGATACCGAATGTTTGGTAAGAATAGAGCCAGAAATATACTTTACATTTTTTTATTCCCAGATTTGTAGGCATTTGTTGGAACTTTTATTGGGAGAATGCTGTACAGTCACGGCGACAGACCCTATACATTGACGATTGGTTCTTTTCAGATACTGCTGCAGTTTATGGGAATGAAAAATACCTGGGTGAGGCTCTCCGCCAGTTGATGCCAAAATTTGGATTGAATCGTGAAGATATTTTTATTACAACAAAGCTATGTAAGAACAGTGTAGAATTACTGCATACATCACATGTGTGTTCCTTGATAAAGTTCACAAAGAAACAGGGATTGATTCATAGGGAGAGGGATTCAGGGATAGATGCAACATTATCAACAAATAATTAATAGTTTAAAAACACTAGAAAAACACGCTTTGCGTGTTAATTGAAACCATCGTGTTCAAAGTCCATTGCGTGACCTTTCTCACAAGTGCAAACACGACTATGATAAGATATTCCATCATGGAATGCCAGTGCCTATCTTCCGGCTTCATCATCAGACCTTGAGACCTAATCGTGGTCAAAGTTCATTACAAGACTTTTCTAACAAATCCAAACACAGCTACGATACGATATTCCATCATGAAGTTCCAGTTCATATCTTCCGGCTATATCATCAGATCAGTTCGACAGTACCATATTATTGTATTGTCATCAGAACTACATACAGCTGCCAATTTTCATGACGCTACGATCCTTGGAAAATGATTAAATTAGTTACCTTAGATTCCATTACATAGTTAGTTACATACAGGTCGACCTATCAGACCTTGAAACCTAATCGTGGTCAAAGTTCATTGCAAGACTTTTCTAAAAAATCCAAACACAGCTATGATACCATGTTCCATCATGAAGTTCCAGTTCATATCTTCCGGCTCCATCATCAGATCAGTTCGACAGTATCATATCATTGTATTTTCATCAGAACTACATACAGCTGCCAATTTTCATAACGCTACGATTCTTTGAAGATGGTTAAATTAGTTACCTTAGATTCCATTACATAGTTACATACAGGTCGAGCTATCAGACCTTGAAACCTAATCGTGGTCAAAGTTCATTACAAGACTTTTCTAACAAATCCAAAAACAGGTAGGATACGATGTTCCATCATGAAGTTCCAGTTCATATCTTCCGGCTCCATCATCAGATCAGTTCGACAGTACCATATTATTGTATTGTCATCAGAAATTAGTTACCTTAGATTCCATTACATAGTTACATACAGGTCGATCTAATAAAAGCGTGTTAAAAATATAGATATTTTTTGTACAGTTAAGTATTTAATTCTTCATGATCTTTTTACTATTTTTTTGTTTGTGCACTCTATCCAGGGACACACTGTATATTATGTTTGCTTTACATTATTTTGAATTTCCTTCAACAATTTTTTTTCTAAATTACAGCCCCGAGAGATGCCCACAGTAAAGAATTTATAAAAGGAGCTTGCCGTAAGTCACTTGAATGTTTAGGATTTGAGACGATCGACTTGTATTTAATTCATTTTCCGGGCATGGCCAATTTGGCCTCAGCTGACACACGGAATATAAAATTGCGCTCTCAAGCTTGGGAGGCTCTCGTGGAATGTTACAAGGAAGGACTGGTTAGAGCAATTGGTGTGTCTAATTACACCATTAGGCATCTTCAAGAGTTGGAGGTGCGGAATTTTGGAGTAGTTCCGGCTGTAAATCAGGTAAGACTGCTTTCAATCTCGCGTTTAACCCTTTTCCAGGCATAGTGCCTATAGTGACCACATGCATGTAGTAAAAAATTCAACCTTAAAACCCAAAGTTAAGGTTTAAATCGAATTGAATTTAGGCGAAAAGTCAATTGTGCTTAAATTAATTTCCAATAACTATTTTGAATATATATATTTTGTTTTTCGCAAAACGACGTAGGTTGGTGCGGCCTGGAAAAGGGTTAAGTAGGGTAGTATAATTGTTATTCATTAACATTTTGCGCATATCTGGTTGAAATAAAACTAACATAGAATACTTCCTTCTTGTTTGTTGATTTTTCTGTCTGTCTATACTTATTATAACTGCCATTAGAAAGAATCATTCGTTGTTTAAATCTTGCATATTTGCCTAGAATTAAAATATTTATTGTTCTTGCTCTCGCCCTGCAACTATGCATTTTGACGTTACTAGTCATTTATGTTTTTTAGGTGGAGTGCCATCCTTATTTCCCACAAAGGGAACTATTACAGTATTGCCAAGGGACTGGCATAGTCCTACAGGCATACTGCTCGCTTGGAGGCACTTCCTCTGGCACAGCCACACTTCTCAATGATCCTGTGGTAACAAATATCGCTCAAAAGTTAAGAGTAAGCAGTGGGCAACTCTTGTTGGCCTGGGCTACTCAGCAAGATATAAGCGTCATTCCTAAATCAACCCACGCAGATCGTATAAAAGAAAATATATCTCTTAACTTCAAGATAACCGATGAATATATGAAAGCCTTGGACAAGCTTGGTGAGAAAAACACTAAATACGCTTGGGATCCATCTACCGTAGCCTAAGTTAAACTTAACTTTAAAACGAACTTAACGAACAACAGAAGCTTGTTCTACAAAAGTTAACTTCGACGTCAATATTGGACAAATTTTAGCGTTTTATTAGGGTTCTGTACCAAAAAGGTAACAAAGGAACCCTTATGGTTTCACTTTGTCTGTCTGTTTGTCTGTCACATTGCTAAATTGCTAAATATCTCAAGAACTACTTATGCTATCGATTTCAAATTTGGAATAGTTATTAAACAAGGGTAACCCAGACAGACATGGAAGATGTTTTTTTTAAATATTATATTTTATTTTCTGTGAATAATGACAGATAAAAGGGGGTTTTTGAGTCTGGTAACTATATCAAGTGGGGTGTCATATAAAAGGGCTTGACTTGTACATTCTGAAACTTTTTTTTCGTTGGGTTATTTTTCGAGGGAAAATGTAAAAAAAAGCATTCCCCCACCCCTTATCTCCGAAGTTTACCGAGAAAAAAAATTGAAATTATTACATAACATTAATATGCATGTATATTTTACAGGAAAAATATAGCCATAGCTCTATCTAGATTTGTTTTTTTTTAACATCAAAAAGCTCTTCTATCTTAGATTGTAATTTAATCACCTTTGCACATATTTTTCTTTTTAGTGAGGTAGTTTCACGTAGTGTAAGCCGTACGATTAAAAAAACCGCAAATCGATGTACAGTTTAGCCGTTCGGCACACGCATACCAGAGGTCAAAACAAAATTTTTGACCCGCACTTCCTAAAAAAAATCCCTTAGGGGGGGAGTGCCCAGACATTCTTTTTTTTGTATGGAAAAAAGAATATTTTTTTTTAGAAACCTATGGTGTGTGGTATCATATGAAAGGGCTGTTTGAGGCGATTCTAAAAATGTACCACATCATTACATTTCAGCCATTTTTTTTTAATTAAATCAAAAATAATTTTCGAAACATACCAAGTTTGAAGTCCTCCAGACACGATATGGCTGATTTTTATTTTGTTCAATATACCAAAAATGATACGTTATATCCTCATATCTAACCTCAAAAAAGCTATTTTGAAATGATTTTCATTAAGTATTTTTTATTTTATTTTTCAATATTACTAAGTGACACGGTTCTACTTCAATACCTATTTTACGTGACTTATGGAACTTTAGTGCAGATATGAGGATATAACGTATCATTTTTGGTGTATTGAACAAAATAAAAATCAGCCATATCGTGTCTGGAGGACCTCAAACTTGGTATGTTTCAAAAATTATTTTTGATTTTATAAAAAAAAAACCAGCTGAAATGTAATGATGTGGTATATTTTTAGGATCGTCTCAAAAAACCCATTCATATGATACCACACACGATAGGTTTCTCAAAAAAAAATATTTTTTTCCATACAAAAAAAAGAATGTCTTGGCACTCCCCCCCCTAAGGGATTTTTTTTTAAGAACTGCGGGGAAAATTTTTGTTTTGACCTCTAGTATGCGTGTGCCAAACGGCTAAACTGTACATCGATTTGCGGTTTTTCATTGAAATTGGGCCTGTACCGCTACCACTAACGTGATAATATGGACAGGCTGGACAAAAGCACCAGATTTTTTCCAGGGTTTAGTTAGGTCCATAGCTTTATGTTTTTGATAGGAACCAGCTCTACCGTCGGCCATCTTTAATTTTATAGGGGTGGAAAGTTTGTATGGAGAAAAAATATATTTTTAAGATAGAAACTTGGAAATTCGCTAATAGACTAAGCATTTAAATGGAACAAAACTATTTTCAGCCTCTCGTGGTCTTGGTTGGTCTTGTTTAAGATTTTCTCTGTATTAATGGAGTCGGGACTGGTACATGTACATGAACTATGTACGGAACCCTCGTTGCGCGAGTCGGGCTCGCACTTGTTTTTTCATTTGTGTAGTTAAGTTTTTTTGGTATGTCAATAAGACGTTAGTTTGGTAGGTATTGAAGATTTATGCATTGCATCATTTATTGGAGCATTCTCTAATTAAATTATTGATAAAGTTGATTATTCGTTTTGCATAACATTTATCACGAAATTGCTAATTTTATAATGGTAACTTGATAATTTGTTATCTGTTCTGTAGTTAGTATACATGTATCACAAATTCGCATTTTGTTATTTACTTCATGAATGTTAAACAGAATACTCAGTATGAATACTTTTTTAAGGATAAGTAGTAATTTTTTTTTTTTGCAAATGTTCAGTGTTAAGTTCATAATCGAGCATTGTTTAAGTAGGTAGATATTCTTAGTTTCATTAGGTACCCGGTCATTATTGAACTGCTAATTGAGAAAGAAATTGCCTTATTTTTATTGTAAAGCCATAATCGACTACCAAACAATACCTACCAAACCCACATTTTAACCTCAACCTTCAGTATTTAGTCGATTCATGGACTGGCCTTGTAATCTGAGAAAATTAATTTAATCAGGAGAAATAATTCCGATAGTTTTGAAAATTGATACAGTTATACCTTACGGTATCCAGATAAACATACTAAAAATCCGGTGGGGGTTGTGCTGGGGGAGTAGGGAGGGATTAAAGGTACCTTTTTTTAGTTATTCGGAAAAAAACTCGTAAACGGTAGCCCATAGCAAAAAATGTTCTTAAACTTAAGTATTCTACATAAAATTATCTACAAAAACCCGGCCAAGTGCGTGTCGGGCCACGCGCAAGGTAGGGTTCCGTAGTCGTCTCCAAGTTCGCAAACTTATATTTACTATGTTTACTACTAACTACTAACAACATTATCTGTGTCAATGGAAATTGTACGAAAGTTTGCTTTTGCAAAGTACATTTCTGAAGTTAGGCTATTACTCGTTAACTAGTAATGTCTACTTAGCTGTGATAGTTTTCCTTTTAAATTCATCGTATATACTACTACCATGATTTTTTCACATGCCTAGTAGCCACCGTTTAACTGGCAGGGGGGGGGGGGGGGACACTTGACCATAACAAAAATTATCACTTCAAAGCTTAATATCACGCTAACCAATTCTTTAATCAAAAAATGCTTTTAGAAACCTTGTAATATTTTTGAAAGAGATATCCACCGATACCCCACACGATGGGGTTTGGCAGAAAAAAAATTGCACCACCACTTTACTGTTCTACTGTTTTGTCGGCGTCATTGATATGTATACTCATGCCAAATTACAGCTTTCTAGTACTAACGGTTACTGAGAAAAACGGGGGTCGGACGGACGGACGGACGGACATGGCGAAACTATAAGGGTTCCTTGTTTACTACGGAACCCTAAAAAGGTTCTGCACACTTTTTCTCTAGGATTAATATTTAATGAGATTTTAAAGGGGAAATGTTAAATTTTATGATAATGTAAGTGGCGTCCCATTCCTTTGTTTTGCAATATTTCTAAAATCAAAAAATACAGTATTTATGCACTCGACAAGCTCTACTTAACGATACCCCACTCGATGGGGAAGGCCTATTTTTTATTTCGCGTCCCCCTTAGCTGTATGGGTGCCCCCCTTATAAAATATGCAAAAATATTTTTGGACAATTTGTATAGCTTTGGGTCAACACGATACATAAACTGTGAAAATTTGAAGATTATTGCTCCAACGGTTGCCTTTTAAGAGAGGCTCTGTCTCTATGGGATAATTCTATTGTTTTTATTCACACTCCCCTTTAGATGAAATGGGGCCACCCTTAAAAAGAAACGGATAGAGCAGTCTTCAACTTTTCACAGTTTAAGCATCATGAAAATAGCTATAAAAAATATGGTTTATAAGGGGAGCTCCCATACAACAAAAGGGGGGTGCGAAAAATAAAATTTGTCCTACCCCATCGATTGCCTCGTTGAGTAGAGCTCGTCGAGTGCATAGGTACATATATTTTTTTGTTTTTATAAATATTAAAAAAAAACATAGGAACTACTTTCGCCCTTTAAAATCTCATTAAATATTAATCCTAGAGAAAAAGTGTACAGAACCTTTTTTGTAGATAATTTTAATAACTGTACCAATTATCAAAACTATCGGAATGATTTCCGCTGATTGCCCGTATTCGGGGTAATTTCCTCAGATTATTGCCTTAAGGAATAAAATTCGTCAGCCGGTTGTAAAGCGGTGGAAAATCCGTCACATGATTACAAATGTAGGTACAATACAATGTACAATTTATACAAGGGAGGTTGTTCGCAAGACAGCTTGTGATAATGTTATAAATTACCTACCTTAAATATGTCGTGATATTTGATATGTTGACAAATTATTTAGAAAGGCTAGATAAAATATACATGTTATTAGTAGTAAGTTTAATTAATACCTATGGCGGTAGGCTTCTGTAACCAGCGTTCCAAAATCGAAGCTAAATTATAAAATATATATGCTTCGTTGATAACAATATTTTGGTGTATTAAGTATTAAATATTTATACCAAAAAAGACATGCCTAAATATAAATTTATATGTATTTAGGATGGACGTGGCTGTTTGTTTTTCACTTTGTGGTTTTTCCTGAACATTGTCAATTAATGGGAGCTTATAACTTATAAAATATTCCCTGATGAAAAATAAATTTTTAACTTATCTATGATCTGGTTTTATTGTTTGCTAGTCAAGTAGAAAACTCGTGTAAGGCTGTTTGTTCGATTTATAATGCGTAATTCGCACTCAACATGTCGTTGATATCAGCTACTGTCTATGGCAGCAGTCTATAAGCCAAGTTGGAGGCCGACGAGGAGAGACCGGACGGGTTGACATTGGTCCAATTGGTCCCATGGGCGAGAGGGCGCAGTCTCATCTGGGATGCGACGTGTGTAAGCAAGCACCTTTGCGCCGTCACATCTCAACCACACGGTGCGCATTGCCGGAGCGGCTGCCGAGAGTGCGGCAAAGCTTAAGGCGCGCATAGATGCCAACGACCTTGAGCGTGGCATAGCCTTCCCCGCCGCACTACTCGCGCTCCCCCCGCTGTACAGTACCTACCCGGCAATATATATTGCACGTTGGGCTTTGGAAAGAGACAACCAGCTGTATACTACGATTTCCGAACACTGACAGACATCCATCAATTATCTTATTTATTAATTGACGTTTCATGTCGAAAAAACACTGCACTTCATGGACTACATTAGTTTACGTCAATTCGGTGACATGTAAACTTTGGATTATATATGTGGCCGTCCCGTCCATGTCTAAAGGGTCCTTATGGCAGGTATTGAGTTACGCACGGATCTATAATCTATAATACATAGGCTACCAAAAACAACAATATCAGGCAGGATTTGATTCGTTGTCTTGTGTCATTATGTGGGTTGTATTGTATGATACAGAAGTACCTACTTAGAGGTGACGCGCACTCTGCTTTCAAACTTTGATTGACAGATTTTGACAACAGTGCTCAATTGCTCATTGTGATATAATATCACTGATATTTTATTAGGCGCCGCATTACATTACAAGTTATAACTTTTTTCTTTGGGTGTATTTTCCTAATTTCTTTCGTGGGGTCATTCATTTCTTTGGCGTTTTTTTTCATGAAAGAATTGCATGAAAATTGGTAGGATGGAAGAGCTCCTGATTCTGTACAAGTAATAAAAAAATTACAAAATGGCGTCGAAAAAAATTTTTTCCCCCATACATTTTATCCACTGAGTTATGAAATTGAAAATCCCATACGTTTTGTCACTCAATGGAAAAAAAATGTAGGACACTGTATGAAATTGTGCAATTGTTTAGAATCAGTCGCTCTTCCAGTTCCAACCCACCAATTTTCATGCAATTCTAAAAAAAAACTACAACGCCAAAAAAAATGGCCCTCTGAATACGGAAACCTTATTTAAATTTATTACTACCTACTGTGTAAATCTGTGAATGTGGTCGTATTTTCAAATTCACGTGCATTTATTTTGTTATATTTGTACATAAATACCAGAGTGGGAAAAGGGAAATAGTGCCGAGGGTGGACATTACGGTCTAGCTTCAGGATGACCCTAAAATAGAGTTGTGGCATCCTTGCTACATCGCTTACGATTACAACAGTAAAACTCTTAGAGTATGTCAGTGTTCAAACCGCCCGCGTGGTCGTGTCGGAGGCGGATTTTGCCCAGGCCACTATAAGCGCGCACTCCTATCGCTTTATAAAGCCACAGTCAGGTTTAAAAACAAACAGTACAGACGGTTCGGTGCAACCTAAATTATACTTTGTGTAACCTTGTGCTAATACTCTTTGCAAAGAATTGGCATCGTTGTCTAATACCGCAATATCATGTTGATTTACGAAAACGTTCCCTGAATATCGTATGTAATAAGCATTATACTTACAACGTAGCAAGTTGAACAGTGGGACTCTCTATGAAAACTTGGCCGAGGCTTATGCTGACATACTGAGCAATGGCGAATACTAGTTTTTCTTCTTTGAGGGCTTTAATAATCATCAGCTTTTCAAATGGTTGCAGTATATCGCTCCAGTTCTTTTTCGGAGATTGCTTATTCGTTCTATCGACATGGATGTCCTGTAATTTAAAGGGTTTTAACAGTACGAGGTATTTATTCTAGTAGTTAATTTTAAGCATCATATATACCAATTTATTTAGTCGCGTCGGTAAACTAAATTATACGGCGATTAATGATTATCATGTTCGTCGGTACACTCTCACACCAAGGGGGTGAGTATTTTGCATAGAAAATATTTTTTTAAAGATAGTAGAAACGTCAATCTCCCACAATAGACTAAGCATTAAAATGGAAAAAATAGTTTTTAGCGTTTTTCGAAATTCGCCCTCTAAAGGGGTGAAATTGGGGTTGAAAGTTTGTATCAGGAGCAAACTAATATATTTTTTTAAAGATAGTAGAAACTTCAAACTCCCACAATAGACTAAGCATTAAAATGGAAGAAAATAGTTTTTAACGTTTTTCGTTTTCACTTTCAAAAACTCAGTTGCCCATACAATGTTTCTACCCCCTTTTCACCTCTTCAGAGGGTCTATTTCAAAAAACGCTGAAATTGGTTTTATTATTATTTAATGCTTGGTCTACAAACGCTGCTCGATTAAAAAATAATTTGCTAATTTTGCTCGCGATACAAACTTTAAACCTCCTTTTCACCCCTTTAGAGGGTGAATTTCGAAAAACGCTGAATACAGTTTTCTTCTATTTTAATGCTTAGTCTATTAGGGGAGTTTGAAGCTTCTGTCTTAAAAAATTCAATATTTTCCATACAAAATTACCACCCCCTTTTAACCCCCTAAGCAGTTGAATTTTGTTTGGCTCTCCCTTGCAAAATGATCTATGGGTTCTAGGTATTCACTGTGCAAAAGGAAACCTCTTAATCATCAAACGCCGTAAATTATTTTTTTTGTCGCCACAAACGCGACTAATTTTTATCGCAATATATATTTTTATTAAACTTCTTGTAACTATATAGGTACTCGTGACGAATGTGCGTCAATCAAAACCAAAACTGTCTCTAAAAATAATCTGAGGTCCGGCACTTTCATTCAAAATGTATAGTTTTAATTCCACAACAACGCAATGCATATTTTACCACTTCAAAAGAGCCTATTTTAATAGGAATCTTCTTGAGACAGTCTTCTATGAGTCCTTCGAAACTTGGGTCCATTTCATTCAAGTGGTTAGCTTGTAGCCATATTTGTTCAGTGAGTGAATCAATCAATGGTTTTTTTGGTGGAACCTGAAAGGAAACATTTATACATACCTACAATATCAATTTACCAATGATGATGATGATTTATCCTGGGTAATAATAATAATCTCCCAATCGGCTCATATAATGGCTTGTAACTTGCAAATCTACTTGGAACGTAGCGTAGATGTAGTACTAGATAACCATAGTAGATGAACCTCGATTTTTTTACAATTGGCTACTTGACAGTTTTCGGAAATGTAATTTAAATTATACGTAGGTTTATTTTATACCTGTAACAATTATCTTTTTCCTCCAAAGAGCAAAATTTCGTTGAAAAAAATATATTATATATATAGAAGAGTTCGGACCTATACGTTAGAGCGAGATGCTTCAACTCCCCTCCACTGGTTACGACGCCTGATTCAGGAGTTTCAGGACAGTGTAATACCCGCTTTAGATCTAGTTTATTTTTGGTTTGTGGTAGGTATCAATAGAATGCTTATTGCTTATGTAAATATAAATAAAAAAATGTATTGCAACTATGTACCTACTTAATCGCATTATTTCACGACTAAAACAGCAAAATACTTATTTTCCCATACTTACAACGGTTGGATCGATAGGTACTGCGTGCCAATTTGTAGGAGCCTTTTGGAAGGCCGGCCACTGGCGACGAGAGCTAGGTTCATCCCTAATTTTTGCCCTTTATTGTCGTCTAATGGTAGTCGCTCCCATAGATACATTTGATCGTCTATGAAAACTGGTTCGAATGGCACGATAAATTTTATTTAGTCAAATAGCGAATAGTTCTTCGTCTGCTTGCATGGTGTCAAATGAAAGAAAACACACCCTCACACATGTCTGGTGGATATTCACCCTTCCACATTTTATATAATAATACGGTAGCAGATATTTTTCAGACTTACCACTGAAGTACCAGCTGCTCCTCTAAGTATGAAGTTCCACTGATCCTGACGTATCATCGCAGCATTCAGGTATATGGCCATGTTGAGTAGGAAGCTGAACACAAGCTTGTGTCTCTCGAACAGACCGCGAGAGACATTTTGGTACACGTTCAGGGTAATCTCTCGGTAGAGGATTTGTAGCCTCGTGTCTAGGACGTCACTTTTTTCGCTCCTCTCTATGACTTGATTGAAAACCTGCGTTTATATAATGCCCGTTCAATATGTAATTATATGTGACAACGAAAGATTAACGGAGTCCATGATACGTATACACACCCACGAGGGATATGCCAATTTGCCAAATGTGCGCAGATGTATGGACACGGACAGAAATAATTTAAGAATCTAAGATCTTACTTGATTAAAATACTTCAAGGAAAATTGATACATAGGGTCAATATCAGCCAGCTGCGCCACAGCGAAGTATAAAACCGCTCCTCGTGTCGCTACAGGTCTATACTTCTCTCTCGCAGCCGAAATGCTAATCTCAGTGGCTTCGGTCTCTTCCAGTCTGGCATTTATGATTTCTGAAGTTTCCTGGTAATCCATTTACAAATATAAATCTCTGTCTACAATCAACATCATATTTAAGGTCAACTATATTCCGCAATAAGGTTATTTCTGCTGTTAGCTACTAGCTACAGTGCTCTTTTTATTAAGTTCCTATTTCTTTGTATTAGGCGAATCAGAAGCAAGTGTGCCAGATACCTACATAGCGATTATAGTTCTTTACCTATTCTATTACTTAGGAGCTTAGCTATTAGACAGTGCGGCATTTTAATTAATATTAAAAGTCAATAATAAATGGGCTAACTTACACGTATATTCATGGAAAGAACTTAGCACTCACCTTACTTTCATTGAGTGTTTCTATGAGCTCCTCGTCGTCGAGGATGTTCCCCGATGAGGCGTAGAGCAGCTTTAGGATCTTGTCCTCTATCTCGAGCAGTGTTGCCTTGTCGGCGTTGATGCGAACTATCAGCTCTGTGCGCAGCAACTCTAAGTCTGGTCGCTCCAGTCTCACAACGTCTCTGGTAATCGAAATGTCGGGTGATGGAGGCAGCTCAAGAAGGAAGATCGTTTATAGGTGTACCGTTTAACTGAGAAAGCTCCTGAGATGGGAGAGGGACAAAAGGGGAGACGTCAAAGGGTGGCGGACGCTACCCTTCCGCGCTGTCTCACTCAGTTAAGAGCCTTACCGATCACACTAGCGACTTGCGAGCGACTCGGAATCGAGGCGAGCGCGCAGCGAGCTCGCCGCGAATGCGCAACGAGCTCGCAAGTCGCTAGTATGATAAGGCTCTAAGCGGTCGACCTAGATATAAGGGCCTTATCACACTAGCGACTTGTGAGCGACTTGGAAGCGCGCTCGCATCGTTTCGAAGTCGCGCGCAAGTCGCAAGTGTGATAAGGCTCTAACAGAATTTATTGAATTGAATTAAAAATAATTATTATGAAAGCGGCGGCAGCGAGCAGCATACGAAAAAGTAGATGGCGAGACGATTTGGACGCGTTCTGCTTGGACTGGCGGGAGCACGCAAAAAATAGGGCCAAGTGGAAGAAAAGAGGGGAGGCCTTTGCCCAGCAGTGGAACACATATAGATACAGGCTAATAAAAAAAATAAGACACTAACGCCAAGAGCTGATCTTCCAATCCAGACAGAGTGACGGTAAAGTTGACCAGCGTCACTTGGATACATATCTCGGGCATGTAGTGCGGATTTGCGAGTTTCGTCGTCAGGTACAAACGGAAGTTGGTGTCGTATTCTATGTCACTGTCACCCAAGCGTATCAGAAGTCGTCCGGCCTGCGAGCAACATCAAGGCAAACATGATCATTGATCACGCAATGTGAATAAAATTGAATCATATTTACACAGGTCCAGGGAGCGCCCCAATAAGTAGCTAGGCGTTCCAAAGAAATCAAAATGATCTTATATCTTTGTTAATAAGAGTTGCTCATATCATAAGAGCTTGTGTACCAGTGGCGGAGCGTCCATACAACTCGATTCCCACCGGCTTGCCTAATTTTCAGCCACACTAGTTCTTTTAGTACGGCTCATGAAGAATAAGAAAGGCAAACTATTTCCGGCTTCCCTAAGAATATTTTTGACGCGCCGCCACTGTTGTGTACAGTATCGTTTTTATAGCACTTTGCCAGCGTAGCTTTCTCCTGCTATTGGCTGTATTTTTAGTGTATTCAAGACGGAGTGTTGAATATCCTAGTCTACACTCCGTCACTTACTTGCCTGCAAAAATGTTTGTTTTAGCAACACCGGTGAGAGCGTGGCTTCAAGTGTTTCGCCTAGATCTTCAATTAACATCGGCCAACCCAGGCGAATGCAGTTCTCGAGGACGCGCAGGTACGTTGGGTCATTCAGTTTCGTTATTTGCAGACCATTATCTTTTTCCATGTTCTTAATCCATCTATTTGCCTGTACAGTACATGAAATATTCATTATTCATATCAGGAGCATATAAGTCTCTCGTTAGTCTACCATGGGGCCATTATAATTGATCTGAAGTGATGAGGATAATGAGGATATATATTCAAAATAGTTATGTATTGGAATGTAATTTAAGCGCACATAACTTTTCGCCGAAATTCAATTCGATTTAAACCTTAACTTTGGGTATTATATTAAGGTTGAAATTTTAATTACACGCATGTGGTCGATAAATCGTACTATGCCTGGAAAAGGGTTAAAGGGATCCCTGCCTTATAGGGAGCTAGTTTTGCCTCGAATCCCAGGGTTAGTAAGATGGTACTGGCTAAGTAACCTGTTCCTGAGGATCGATGGTGAGCGGCCAACGTCCCGCGCGCGTCATCAGGATTCCGTTCTCGGTAGAAATAGCGTCGCGAGGCAGCCCTTGCGAGTTCCATGTGCGGATCGTATACGAGTTTGCCATTACAGTTATCAAACTGGAATCGTAATGCAATATGAAAATTATATACTTACTCAAATTTGCAGGGTACTTACATATTAAATCAATATTCAGACATTGGGACGTACTGAACAATCGTGTTGGCTTTTCCGTGGAGTCAGTCTTTTTCTAGTGAGAAGTAAATTACTTAACACGTTCACAGTCCAGTGCCCCATTCATGGGTCACGACGAACTAATTCCACGAGTCCGTGTCCCGCACATGGGTCACTAATCACTATAGATAGCCGACCAGGTACGCACTCAAATCAGTATAATTATATTTTTGTTTATATTCTTCTATTTTGTTATATTCTTTTGCTTGACGATTATGATATACATCACATCAGCATTCTATAATAGGTATATAAATTGTAGTAATCCGAGTTCGTACCTGGTTGTTTCTTAGTGACCCATACTGGGAGCATGGATGTGTGACGGAAGTAATTTGCTTGGACGTACGATAAAATCGAAACATTTTGTAGGGAACTGTGAACGTGTTAACTCAAAATTCATTCCAGAGCTTCTATGAAATGCGGGGTATACGGATATTGGTTATCTTGTCCTGCTCGGGTCACTAAAGTAAGATTTGGTTTAAAACATTTTCACAGAATTTAAACGAACCATGGCTCTGTTCCCTTGTAGTCCAGTAACTTTATACATTCAGAGCGTGCGTTAAATCCGGTAGTTCTGATTTTTTGCAGCTTCTTTTGTATTTTTAAAGTAGACTAAATTTGCTACAATATTATACTAGAATTGTCTCTGTACACCTAATAGTTTCCGAGATACAGCATTTTCGACATTCTCAAACTTTGAAATGATTTATCTCGGAAACTATTGGGTCTACAGAGACGATTCTAGTGTAATATTATAGCAAATTTAGTCTATTTTAAAAACATCAAGGTATTATCAGCAACTAGCACTTTCGTGTTAGTGTTTTTTTTTCGATTTTTGAGATAGTTGCGTTTGGCGCTCGAGGTCACGAACTTGGATTATTCATCGGGCCAACATCATAAACAAGTCTGCAATAAATCAGAACTACCGGATTTAACGCACACTACCCCGTACTTTCAGGCGACAAGGTTACTGGATTATTGAGTTAGCGGTTAAATGGTTAAAACTCACTCAAACGTGTCACTCGCCGGAATCTCAAGCTCCTTGCACGACGCAACCCACTTAGCTTCGAGTTCGCGGCGATAAGAGGTTGGAAAAGCGCCAAAGTAGGCGATGCAACCAGAAGCTATAATGATATCTCCGGTAGTACAATACAGTTGATGTGTTGCATTCTGCAAACAAAATAAATATTTGACGCTGTATTGTAAGTAACTAGTCTTTTAAACACCAAGGCCACGGAGCATATTTTTCTAAGATTCGATTTACTTAGACTTAACGGACAAATATTCTTGGAGGATGATGAAATTTGAATATTCGCCAAGGAAACTACCTATATTACCAAAAGTAAAAACTAAACAAAAGAAGCCTAATTAATACTCGTAAGTACAGTAATGGTACATAACTAAAACGAAATTTGAAAAGTGAATTCAGTGTGAAATACACCATCTCATCATCAAGATAGTCACCAAGTTACGGTTACCTTGACGGTATCCTCCCAGCGGGTTTGTTCGTCGGCCAGCGCTTGCGTCAACTTCCCGGCACGAGACAGTCGGGCGGCGGCCAAGTCAACGTCAGCTTGCAGTTTTATACGTTCGTCTTCGACCACCTGAGGCGATATTCACGATATTTACATTTATCTCATCATAGCAACATATTCCGAATCTGTTTTTTGTACGTACTTACCTAATACATAGATAACAATAACGCTAAAATGAGAATGAGCATTCTTCCCTATTTTTACACGACTGCCCAAAAAAAGGAGTATAATGTTTTTTACATCACATATAAACTGGTTAAAATCTTGTGGCTATGTAGGTTAGCAAATCACAAATAGGTATTGCCGGTGGACATTAGCTACATGTGTAGTATACCATTTTTCTAGGACACAAAGTTCAACGCCCTCTTACCTTCAGCTCATCCAACATTTTAGCGAGTTGTGCTTCGATTGCCTCCACTTCTTTCTGCTTCGCTCTTAAAACTGCCATTACACCTTTCAACGTTACAGCTGCCTCCTTATGCCTAAACAAATGAAATAAGTTGTTGTTACTGTAAGTACTGATTTTGTCTTAATATAACCGTATTTTGTAAGTAGAATAATTTGGAAACAGATCATTACTTGATTATTTTCGGCTCGACAATTCGGAACACTTTGGCGTACATATCAATAGCTTGTACCCATAACACCATGGAGCGGCATACCTGGAAAACGTAGTTCATAACGGACGTGATTATAAGTTGCAATTATTACTGACTGGTAATTTAATAATACATATCATAGGTATAATTAATATAATAACCAACTTTACCTTAGAAACTTTAACCACAGTGTCGGGATTAAAATCCTTGTGAGTGAGGTAAACCTTTATCTTCTTGAGTGTAGCGTCAGGTATGTGATCCTTGTCAAAATCCTCCAGCTTTCCAATGAAGTTCACGTCAGCTAATAACTTCTTCGTACTATCCCAATCTGGCCTATATTGGTACAAAGGGTTTAAAAAAATCCGTTAACTCCACAGCGAATTCATCTCATAGGTACTAATCGGGAACAAATATAATGCACACCAAAATAAATATTTGAATCAGCATTTTTTTTCCCCCTCAAATATATGTATATTAAAAGCAATATTTTGGTGTGTTATTTTAAATATAATGGTGAACAATTGTAAAATTTGGTTTACAATTGTATGCTAAAGTGGGTACTTAAATTTGGTGTGCATTTTACCCATTTTGGGTGTAACA
Source organism: Cenopis cana (assembly GCA_951800055.1). Lineage (NCBI taxonomy): Eukaryota > Metazoa > Arthropoda > Insecta > Lepidoptera > Tortricidae > Cenopis > Cenopis cana. The sequence goes on along the minus strand of OX637471.1, from coordinate 38,108,889 downwards.
AAGGAATATTTTGTCGCCATATTTTACTACATTTCGGAGTATCTATGTTAAACTACAGCCATACTAATCTATCTGTGGAGGGACGCGCCTTCGTGGATGACACGCACTACCTACCTATAACTCGGTACATTTTTTGACATGGATCTTTAAAAAACCGAGTCTCAATCACTGGACTGGAACCCTTATTGGAGTTAGCCTTAATTTTATAAGCTACAAAATATAGTTTTCGTATGAGATATGTTAGCTATAATCATTAATCAAGTAGCCACTTTCATAAATATACTTATTGTGCAGGACGCGATTTGAGTAACTTATTCGAAAGGTTTTGAGTGTGTATAGGTAACACGTACACGTTATTTATTGTATAACACGTTAGCTTTAAAATACCTACTTAGATATTTTCCAACTAGTAGTAGAGAGGCCAATTCGTCGAAAGTGCCTTATTTACGATTTTCGTAGGACTGAAAAGGTTTATACCGACAAGTGGTATCGTTGGAATCAGCATGCATGTTGTCGCTTCCTAAAGTAGTGGAATGAGTTTTTATGACGTCATAAATTTTATGTATGGAAAATAATAAATTTTTGTTTAAAAACCTATCGAGTTATCAAACGAAACGGCTCCATGAGCTGATTCTAAACATATATATAACACACCATTAGATTTCGGCCAGTGGTGCCGCAAAACATAAAGTTCATTTTCAAAACACATCAAGTTTGGTCTCTTCCTGACAGGAAACGGTTGAATGTTTTTCTTTTTAATATACGCTGAACGACTTACTGTATCGTTAATATCTAAACGTAATGAAAGGAGTTCGGAAAAAAAAATCACCATACGTGAACTGCAGTCAGGTCTACAAAATGCTAGTTTTGCTGCTTTAAAATAATGAAATAAATGGTACCTAGTCATTTATATTTTCCGAACTCCTTTCATTGCGTTTAGATATTAGAGACACCTACAATGAGTCGTTCAGCATAAATTTAAGAAAAATTCATTCAAGCATCTCCTGTTAGGAAGAGCCCAAACTTGGTGTGTTTTGAAAATGAATTTTATTTTTACGACACCAGTGGCTGAAATCTAAAGGTGTGGTCATATTTTTGGAATCAGTTCATGGAGCCCTTTCGTTTGATACCCCACTTGATACGTTTTTGAAGAAAAATTGTTTATTTTTCATACATAAAACGTATGCCGTCCTAAAAACCCACTCCACCACTTTAGAAAGCGACAACATGCGTTTAGATAATCAGTAGAGCATGCCGATTCCAACGATATCACTTGTCGGTATAAACCTTTTCAGTCCTACGGAAATTGCGTTTTTTCAACTTGCCCTCTCTACTATAGTCTTGCAATCAATCACATAGAACATGATTAACTCTGTGATAGGTGTAAAAATTATAAAGCTATACTATATAAAATATGCGGTCTCTTTATCAGATGCAGTCGTTGAGATGAGAGTGTCTCAATCTATTTTAATGAATATACTACCAATGTATAGAGAGAAAGATGAAAAAGAAAGAAGTGTCTTATTGTTAGAAAACAATGGGTTCGTATCTTACTTGGCGTTGAAGAGAATGCATATGGGCTCCATCACAAATCGCACCAGAGCGGGTGGTTTTAGGAACGCCTTCAGCTCGTTAATGTCCGCCTTGTTCAGAGCTTTGAGCGCGGTCTGAGCGGCTTCCATGGCCGGCATGGCAAGTGCCAAGTCCGCCTTCGCCTCGTCTGCTATTGCCTTTACCTCTTCGGCTTTTATCTGCGAACAATATTGAACGAGTGATACGAATGTCTCTGCTTCAGCTTGGACAAAAATGATTTCGTATGTCCGGTTGTTCTCCTCTACAGGTTGCACTGCATTTCTTAACAGATACTCGTGAAATTGTGAGAGCAGGTTTGATAATTGTAGATCCTGATTTTGGAAGTGGCAATGAATGTGATTGATTAGCATTCAATTATCATTTGTTTACCAAAATTTTGAATTACTTAGGTACTAGGGAATGCAGAACCGGTACCATTTATCAGTCCCGGGATTTTCGGTACTGGCCGGTAGAGGAACCGGGATTTCCCGGTATTTTCGGTACTTTCGGGAAATTACTTGTGGTGGTTTTGAGACGTGAGTAGTTTTAGCCTAATACCTTTTTTGGACAATATGATAATAATATCAGGGATGCAAAAAGAAAATACACGTGTTTTGTTATCAAAATACACATTAATTATATAAATCACAATGAATTTGCTTATTTTATCTTAGCGTTTTATAAAACGGACTCAAAATTATATCAAAGAGTTTACTAAATGTTTACAATTTGTTCATTATTATTTTAACTTTAATTGAATCAAGAGTCTGTCATAATCATTGCTGCCGTGGAGTGTCTTGTACAACTTAAGGTTGTAGTACAGAGTTTGTCCAGAATATAGTAAGTGTAATTATTACATCGTTATGTTACATTGTTATGAATGAAGACAAATCCTGTACAATATTCTTGACTAAAGGTATTTGCATCTCAAAAAGCGTATAAAATAACCGTAAAATTACGAGGGCAGATTGTTTACACTTCACAAACAAAAGTCATTTCAATAATTAGTTATTGCTTATCTCCTTCTGTCAAATATTCCTTTGTCATTTGGTAAGCTGTTTGTCACATAATTTTATTGTAACCGTGTAGGATAATATTAATAAGAAAGAAGTAAGATTCTCACTTGAAATATTTTAATAGGTGTAATAAAGTCTAAAGTGGTAAATCGTTCTCAGCCGAAGCGCTTCTATAACCCATAGCGGTAACCAAAACCAACCCTCTACAACCACAGTGATACCGGTGGAAGTGTTAGCTGAGGGTGAATTAACACTCTTGCTGTACCTGTAATAGTACCTGCACAAGAGTGTTAATTCACTCTCAGCTAACACTTCATCGGTATTGTTGCTGTTGTCGCGGGTTGGTTAACACTGCGGGTATAAAGATCACTGCTCTACAGGCCTTCTGTAATCTTTACCTGTTGTATCGCGTGGGCCTGTTTAGGGGTTATAACGATGTTATAGCATGCTCTAACATCTTTATACAGGCATGTGTTAACACTTTAATAATCATATGGAACCGATATAAGAATGATATACAGGTATTCTTAACGCTAGCGTGCTGGTTTGGTGCTAGTTGGGCGACTACCTACTAATAGTGTAGCTGTAGAACAATGAACACGCACGTTGGGGTAAGTATGCGGGTGGAGGACTGGTTAGGTGACGGCGCTGATGAATTTGTATAAGCGGGACGGAGTAATGGCCAGCCGTGGTCGTGAATTGGCTGCTTAGAGCGATGTTTCCGTTTATAAACATCGCTTGCGTTATTTTATCGATATATATTAAATTTAAGCTGCAAATTACATTTCCCGAAAATCCCGAAAATACCGGGAATTCGATTTCGTAGTACCGGTTCCTACCTTGGTTCAAAAAACCGGGAAATCCCGGTATTTTCGGTACCGGTATTTCCCGGGAGCAAACCCTATTAGGTACCTACCTATATGAGTATATCTATCCGTGTTCGATATAGGTACTCGTTTTTTTGCTGTTACGCCCTGACTTGAGCTGTAGGTATTTTCTAACCGAAGATGTTGTCTAAGTACCTAGGTATTTTTACTTTCTGTGCTATTCATTATATCTATACAGTGAAATATCAGGTTACACAACTCCCACAATTTGTTATCACTTAGAATGTGTACAAATATGAATGGCTTTTTTTAACCTGATTGTGGCCTTATAGTCCGGGCCCTATAAAGCGATAGAAGTGCGCGGTTGGAAAATGGCCCGGGGAAATCCAGGGGAAACCTCTGACACGATCACGCGGGCGGGCACGAGCACGCGGGCGGACACGACCAAGCGGGCAGACACGACCATGCGGGCGGACACGGCCACGCGGGCGGACACGACCCCGCGAGCGGACACGACCAAGCGGGCAGACACGACCACGCGGGCGGTATTTATTTATTTATTAAAACATACATTTGTAGGCTTAAAGTAAGGTACCAAAGCGCCTACAATGTTAAGATATACAATATTAGAGCTAACCAGTAACAGTAACATATTTAAAAAAATATATACCTAATTAAAGAACTAACATTTGTGTTGCTTAAGAGGAATGCCTAGCTGCGAATTTCCCATACAAACGTTCTCGACTGTTTCCTCCCTGGTTTTTGAACCTAGAGCAATGATTTTTTCAAATAAGATCAATATCATCAATATCTATGCCGCTACGTTTTGTTTTTTTGGATATTTTTATTTTAAAGAAAGTTACAGCCCTCCAAATATCGCAAAAACGGCTTAGTTGAATTGGCTCCATAAAAAGGCGCAGTATACAAATATGACAACAAATATCCAAAAAATCAAAACGTAGCGGCATAGATTAGTTCTTGCTCTTGCAGTTTCCAAAATTTTACAATGATTGGTTGCGTTTTGGATGAGGAAACAGTCGAGAACGAAACCTCGATTTTTCAGTTTTTTGCAAGGGAATTTTAGTCCGAGCTGCAGTTGTCCTTATCGCACGAATTCGTGGCGGAGTCAGTTTCTAAATATACGTACACAGAAGGAATAGGGATGGGCAACAGTCGTTGACATATATTGTCGATACGCTAGTGGTGAAAAATTATCGATAAATCATTATTACCAGAAAAGTTAATAATCACAAGAAAAACCCTGAGTCACAATGGAAGAATATTGAATAGAAAGGTGACCTGGGAACCCTTGTCTTTGATATAGGAATAAATGCTACTTAGTTAGTGGTAAAGTTATTAACGAATCATAGGTTTTTATAACGCTAGCGACTTCGTCCGCGTAGAACTCGTGGCGATTAAGAGTAAGAAAAATGTCATGTAATAGAAATAAACCTAATTTTTTTTATAGATCTACATATTATATAATAAAAAAAAACTGACTTCAATGGGGGAGACCAGTGAAAGATGATTATACTTAGATGGTGCACTCTTGGATTCCATACAATGAAATAAAAACCGGCCAAGTGCGAGTCGGACTTGCGCACGAAGGGTTCCGTACCGTTATCTATAAAAACGGCAATAAAAAAAATATGTTTGTTGTATGGGAGCCCCCCTTAAATATTTATTCTATTCTGTTTTTTAGTATTTGTTGTTAAAGCGGCAACAGAAATACATCATCTGTGAAAATTTCAACTGTCTAACTATCACGGTTCTCGAGATATAGCCTGGTGACAGATGGAGAGCTGAGCATTAGTAATAGGGTACCGTTTTATCCTTTGGGTACGGAACCCTAAAAATGGCTATAAGTATGTTTATAATGGTAGAAGAGTAAGTATACGCTCGATTCATCATGGAATCCAACACCAGAACTCAAGTTTGACAAAAATGTAAAAAACAAAAATATACGTGGTTGAAGAGTTCCATTCTGATCATCATATACATACAGTTCTACTTCATCAAATGTCAATTTATTTAAATGTACATGCCTGATTTGTTTGTTAAAATAATAAAATGTGTAATGTAACTTATGTATGCCTTTAACATTTGAGGAGTTCCCTCGATTCCTCATGGATCCCATCATCAGAACTCGAGCTTGACAAATGATTGTCTTGTAAATCTAACTTGCTTAACAAACACAGCAAAGAGGACAATTCGCCAAACGTGAACTATGCGTCGTTCAAGAGTTCTGTTCTGAACATCATCAGCAGTCCCACTTCATCAAATGTCACATTCTTGTATGAAAATGCTTGATTTGTTGATAAAAACACAAAAATCACTGTATGTTTGCCTATAAGATTTGAGGTGTTCCCTCGATTCCTCATGGATCCCATCATCAGATCTGCATTTTGATGAACCGAATTGAGAACATCCTCTTCTGAAATCTTGAAATGGGTTCAAAAGAAACCCATACTATAAAAGAACCACACATTGCGCACGTGAACTTTCAACCCTCGCTTAAACCCTTTAGGGGATGAATTTAAAAAAAAATGCCATAATCAATGTTTTTCACAATACATAAAGAAGCTTGTGACCAAAGTTTCAAACTTCTTACTTGAAAAACAACATTTTTGTCATACAAACTTTCATCCCTTTTTTGAACCCTTTAGGGGATGAATTTTTATACCAACTCTATATCATTTATCTTATTTTTGAATAAGTAACCTTTGTACAAAGTTTCAAGTCTAAGACTTTCCAAATGAACGATTTCCATACAACGGTTCAACCCCTGTTTCACCCCCTTAGGGGTTGAATCTCGAAAAATCCTTTCTTAGTACACGTCTACGTACCCTAAAGAATATATGTTCCAAATTTCATGGTTATATCTTCAGTGGTTTAGGCTGTGCACTGTCTGTCAATAGTTGTCTAAGTAACGCAAGTTTTATAATATGTATAGACAATATATTATGGCAGGGCAGCCAAATAAATATACCACAATTTTAGCTAACCAAAAAAAAAACAATATTGTTATTTGTTCTTATTTCTGTTTATTATTTTGTTTAGATGTGTAAAATAAAGAGAGATATACATATTTTTATGCCAAGATAAAAAGCTATTATTTTCAATATGATATTGCTAAGTATTTCAAGTTAATAAAGTAAAAAAGTTTAGGCGTTATTTTATTTCATTTTCCTATCAATATATTGACGTAAATAAACATTTATTATAAAAGCATTACATTAACTTACTTGGTAAGAAAAATAAAAAGCAAAAAGTTCTGTCAATCTCTGAATTTGAACCATGAACTTCTCGATTGCGTGTCAACCATGTTAACGTCTGAGCTAAATTGGATTCATTTTAGTTGACGAAATTATTGTACAGTTTTCATAAAGTGCTCAAGGGGGGACTTTTTCTATGGTGCGATCTGTACCTACACCCTAATTTATCGTATGCTGGGTCAGTAAGTAAATTCGCGGGCTCGCGTCTCGCGCCTGTGTGCGTGCGCTCACACATAGACAGCGCCCGCTCCCGCTCCTAGCAGCGCGACAGAAACATTATGTCAAAAATTCAAGATTTGAAAAGTTGGTCAGCTAGGCATTCCTCTTAATTCCGCAACAGACCGCAACTGCACCTACTGCACGTTATGTTTCTCCGCACTCCAAATTGAACCGTAACGGTATTCGTAAAAAGCTCTATTTAAAATGAGCGGAGAAGTGTCGCAACAGCACAAGTTACTGTACAATTTGGAGTGCGGTGTAACATGCAATTGCCGTCTGCTGTCGGCTGCGGAAGTAAACCTTTAGTTGTTTATCAAGTGTGACGTCACAGTACTCACAGTCACGTGATCGGCTGTTTTCGCGCGAAATTCAAATTACTTAAGGGGAGGTATCCCCAACGCAACTGTCCCGCTCTAACACGCGTGAGTTTACAATTAACCATCCCGCTCTCTACGCAAGCTCTGCGCGCAGTTTTGTAAATATTTAGCTATAGTCATTAAGCCAATCGTTTTATCAAAGCAAACCCTGCGAATATGTCTATAACTATTTACGATCTTTAATTGAGTACAAAAATTAAATGTTAAATATCAGTAATATAGCCGTAATATTGAAAAAAACATTCCAAAAAGGGGTAACTTCGCGATTTTTTCTATCGAATGAAATTCATCAGATCATGTAACTGACTGCGATTTTGACTAGACAAGATCCTCATGTAACACATATATTTTTTTTAGATTTTAAGACACTATATTCTATGTCTCAGATGGTTTTTAAAAACTCAAAAGTGGTAATACACGGCCTTAAAGAAAATATATATTTTTTTAAAGAAATTAAGCTATTTGGGGGAAAAAGATAATTGTTACAGGTATAAAATAAACCTACGTATAATTTAAAATACATTTATCTACACCCATATCATAAATCCTCTAATATGCGTTCGGAAACCGTAGAAAATTCAACCTCTCTCATTTCAACATTCAATGAATTTATGGCAATTTTCTTATCTGTGGCTAAGGCTACAGCAGTAATAAAATATTTCATTTTAATCTCATATATGATGTTAAAATATTACGTCAAACAAAACTGTCAAAATTTAAATGTCAAAGTTGACATGTCCCTATTCTAGTATCACTGAAAATTCAAATTCAGTCGATGCGAAATGTCAGCTCGATGTTTTTTTAGTATATATCGCACGAAATTTGAGCTAGAACGACATGATCACATCAGAATAAGGACTCTTTACTTTTTTAAATAACATTCAGGTATCGGTTGCCAGTTCTGATTTCGATATTTCCGCAACCGTGCAAAAAAGGTTGTATTAACACAATTATTGTATTTATTTACTACGGTTTCTGAACCCATCTTAGAGTAATTATAATATGTGTGTAGATAAAGTAATGTATGCAACTGTACATAATTAGGCATTAAAACACTCGTGTGACCTTATTATGAAACTCGCCTTCGGCTCGTTTCATAAAACACACTCGTGTTTTAATGCCCCTCATTATGTACCAGTTGCATAAACTACTATTCCGAAAACTGTCAAGTAGCCAATTGACTTATTTTAGAGAGCAGGGTACTCCAGGTATCTGCGGACACGTCGGCATCTTGCCACAGCACAGGCGAGGCGCGTGCGCGGGCCCGCCGCCGCCGCGAACAGCGTATCAGGTATGAACGACATTATGAACCGTAGTGTTATATACCTTGGCTTCCGCCTCATCCTTCATAACGGCACGTTTGACCTCGTCTGCGGCTTGCTGCTCTATTTTTAGCTTGTTCACAAGAGCTATGCCCTCGTCCGCCTTTTTGGCCAGTATCGGTTCCATGTCGCGCACCTGTTGCTCCATAACGCCTACTACATCGTACGTTTCGTAAAGTTTCTAAAACAACAGATAAATTTGTAGGAGTCGACAACTTAGATAATGTCACTATTCCCAGCAATGCGGGTACGATTCAATGTTGATGTAATTTAACAGTTTATTAGGTAGTTTTCAATAAGACTTACGTGCAAACCACACGATATTCTGTCTCTTGCGCGAATGATTTCTTGTTGTTTTTTATCTAGTAGCCCTAGGTATAGTTCGAGTAAGGCAAGGTAACTGCTTGGAGTCGTGTAGAAGTACCGTCTCATCTCTTCGTATAGCCGGTCTGTCATAAGGTCTACATCCTAAAAAAAACTAGGTTATTTATGGTGCCGCAACAAACACGAACGAATCGAGTCGGGGAGGCCAGAGGCAAACCTGATGCATGATGACGCAAAGTGAAGACAGCTTCTCAATGGTGTCCTGTTGGCCCATTGGCTGGAAACACTGATCCGCGACAGACAGCAACGCCTCGGGCGGCCACTTGGTGAACCAGTCAATAGTGCAGCAGTTGACTAACGATGGGAACATGCGACACCGTCGTCTGTGAAATTAACGCAAAGTAATATTTGAGATTTGCGGATTATATTTAATAATCCTCTTATATTTTATTTGATTTATTTAACAACAAAACCGCCGTTTTAGCTACTAAGTATAGTTGTAAAGTTGATCCTCTAACCTGAACGCTTCGCCGACAGGGCTCATACAGATGCACAGATGCAGTTTGCCTCGCACTCTGTTGATGAAGAAAGTGTAGACTGCGTCGCGGTCCGCAGGGTTAATGCCAGCCTTCGCTGCGTCGGGGCGGCACCCCGTCTGCACGTTCTCATACGTGTCACCCTCGAACAAGTTCGGCACCTCACCTAATTGGACGCATAACATTTTCTGTCTCTTTGTTGTGAGTTAGTGTTTTCCAGGAATGTTGTTTAATACTTAGGAGCTCTGCATTCCTAAATCATCTCAGTGATGTTAATCCGACTTATAATGCCTTACCTACGCCTAAATAAGTGCAACCTGGTATGGTAGCTAAATTAGCCTAAAGAGCATTTAAAAGCGAATGACACAATATAAGTCACGAAAGCGAAAGAGATGACCATGGAAGATGGAAGCAGGGACGAATATAGATTTCGATGGAAATCGTATGTTACAAAATAAAAAGACACAGAGACACTTACCAGAGTTGAGCATGTTATTTATGTCCTCAAAGAAGCCTTCCTTGGTGATCTGCGTGTCGGTGAACAGGAAAACGGTGTCCTCGTTGCTGACGCCCGCGCGCATATACATGAGCCTCAGGTCGTCGTGGAACTCCGGCGTGTCGTAATTGCGCTTTAGTTCCATGCCCATGCATCTATATTAATTGTGTGTTTAACAACTTTATCATAATCATAATCATCATCATATTCAGTCGAAAGACGTCCACTGCTGGACATAGGCCTCCCCCAGAGAGCGCCACAATGATCGGTCATGGGTAGATACTGATGTGCCGTCGGAAACTTTCCAAAACTGCGATTTTTTCCAAGTGGGTAATTTTCTGAAATTTCTCACATTTTTGTATGTGGTTTGAAACTTTCCGAAATGTAAAATGGAAATTTCTTATATTTCTATGAAATTCTCAAGAAATTTCCGAGAACTCTTCCAACTATTTGGAAACTTTCCGCAACTTGCACATCTGTAGCATGGGCTGCCCGCATCAAGCGGACCTCCGCGACCTTAGTCAGGTCATCAGACCACCTCGTGGGGGGCCTTCCAACGCTGCGTCGTCCGTAACAACTTAGTTGACAATAGTGGCAACGCAGGTAAACTAAGCTAGAGCAGCTCTTAAGAGCTCGATATTTCAGCAATATTTTAGAAGCACAAGCGGACCAATGAGGGCTGCCGCGTATGGATTCGCCGCTAGAGGCGCTAGTGTGACGTCAGTCCTCCGAAATGTCAAATTTCATAGTTTGTGAGTGGGTTACGCGGGTTTATTTCTAGTTAGATTCATATGGTGACTATTTAACAATATCTGAAATTGATAATGGCAAGTATCAGATACGGATCAACGAATTTCAGTGCTTTGCGACAATTTTATTGCTCGTAAACTAGTTTAAGGTAGTGAAGGCAAGGGCGATAAATATGCGATCTGAGGCTTTCTTTATTACCGCCCGTGTTAAGTACAAAATTGTATGTCACCCCCGGCGTATCTCGAGCTATCCGTCACTTTCTAACAGCGCCAATCAGAAAAAGACGCGTAGCTCGAGATAAGTCGAGATACTCTCGAGCGCAACATGTGCTACGGGCGCAGGCACGCACTCAAATCACTATAACTGCATTCGATAAAGGGCTTATAAAGACAATTCTGATTTATCAATTCATTTTTAGTTAGATATGAAATAGCATTCTATAATATATTGTACTAATCCGAGTGCGTACCTGGTCGTTTCATAGTGACCCAAACGTGGAGCACGGACGTGTGATGGAAGTAATTGGACTAATTTGCTTGGTGTGTTCCTTCCTGGCCCGGCCACATAATCGTACGAGGCTATAATTACAGTGATAAAATGTACCCATTTCCATTATGTACCAACTTGGAAATTAATTGTACCTCTTTAGTTTGCCAGTTATTATAAGGTCATCGAATGTGGCCGGGCTGGGAAGTACACTATGGGAAGATGACTATAATATTTCTTTTACATACATCAAACATTTCATTCAATTCATCATTCATCATTTTCATTTTTTTCATTTCATTTCGTTTCATTTCTGCCTGTGAATTTTATTATTGCAATATTGTTGTTGAACAGGATTGCCGTAAAAGTTTCTCTAATAAAATTCACAGGCGCTACTGCGCAGAAATGTTTGATGTATGTAAATTTTTTATTATAGTCATCTTTAAAATAAAATAAAACCGGTCAAGTGCGAGTCCGACTCGCGCACCGAGGGTTCCGTACACGGTTCTTGTATATGTAGTTGTGTACCCGTCCCGACCCCATTAATTCAGGAAAAATCTTAAAAAAACATGACAGCACCATCTATCGGCGCATTGTGTTACTAATTTGCGCGACTGAATAACTTAGTACGTATGTTGGTTTTTCAAGGATAATTCTTTATCACAGTAACCGATTTCAATAAAAAAAAATTATTTGAAAGAAGGTATTTTCAACGTAATTTTGTAAATTTAAATATAAAACAAAAATATATACAAAGGTGATTAAATTACAAACTTAGTATAGAAGAGTTTTTTGATGATTAAAAAAAAGAAAAACTAGATAGAGCTATGGCTATAATTTTCCTGTAAAATATACATACATATTAATGTTGTGTAATAATTTCAAATTTTTTTTCTTCGTAAACTTCGGAGATAAGGGGGGGGGGGAATGGTATTTTTTTTTACATTTTCCCTCGTAAATCAAAAATTCCCCAACGAAAAAAAAAACTAAAAATTGTTTCAGAATGTACAAGTCAAGCCCTTTCATATGATACCCCACTTGACATAGTTGCCAGACTTTAAAATTTTGAACCCCCTTTTATCTGTCATTATTCACAGAAAATAAAATAAAATATTTTAAAAAACCATCTTCCATGTATGGGTTACCCTTATTTATAACTATTCTAAATTTCAAATCGATAGCATAAGTAGTTCTTGAGATATTTAGCGATGTGACAGACAGACAGACAGACAGACAGACAGACAAAGTGAGACCATAAGGGTTCCTTTTTTACCTTTTTGGTACGGAACCCTAAAAAGAAGGTTTATTAGCAGGTACATAAAAGGTACATTTATTTGGTATTTGAACTATTTCTTGGAGTTACGTATATTAGCAGATCTGTGTGTGGCCGGGCTGGGAAGTACACTTCCCAGCCCGGCCACATTCGATGACCTATAACTGGCAAACTAAGGAGGTACAATTAATTTCCAAGTTGGTACTACATAATGGGTACATTTCATCACTGTAATTATAGCCTCGTACGATTATGTGGCCGGGCCAGGAAGGAACACACATTTGCTTGGACGTCCAAGAAAATTGAAACATTTTGTATGGGGACTGCGAACGTGTTAATGTATGAAATACGATTTCAACGTAAATTTGTTTTTTGCGCCCATAATACTTAACCAATAACAAATTTTGACAGCTGGACTGAGCGCGCAATGGCGCCAACTGGTGAGCGCAAAAACGGTAGCCCTCATTCTGTACTCGTACTCTTAGCTAGTGTAACTAGTGTAGATTACTTGCACTCGTTGACGTGACCGGCTAGAGTAGCCACGCTGCGTCGCCCGGACCCACCAGACCCCACCATCAGGCAGTGCCCTCGCTCCGCTCGCAGCACACGTGCTACTCTGACTATATGCTCAACACAATCTTTGAATAGCACCAAGCGCATTTCCGTACGCGCCGTTGAGTTGTATTCTTCTAGGTATTCCTAGTCATAAAAGTTTTATATTAAGTAGCTTTAGTTGATATAAAAAATATTCGTTTATATTATTCAACAAAAACAAGTAAGTAGCTCATACTTTTAGTACTATCATAAGTTTTTGCAATTCCGGTATCTCTTGGTACTGCCTGTTTTCCTTAGGCACTGCGGAGTTCATAAAATCACCAAAGAGGAGCATCGGTGGGTGATCGATTATTCCGTCTTCTGGTACTTCTAAAATGGGCTGCTGGAAGTTCTTCTGGCAGATCTTACTCATCAATTGTAAGAAGTAACTCTTGTCTTGGACATTGATGAGGCGATCGTGGAAAACGCGGAGACACTCGTGGTAGAATAATCTACAAAATAGCCGGTGTGATGGCAGTTTAGGATTATTATATGTTGTGAAGACGTGATCTAACGAGTTTCTATGTACAATATGTATATATAAGAAGACATTTCTACAGCTGATATGTACCTTAGCATACCCTGCGGTTGTCTCATATATCCTGCATCTGCCTGTAAGCAACCCTGCATGGTCTTGGATAAATCACGGAGATTGAATACATAATGAGACTTTGCAGGAGTGGGCAATAGTTCCGCACATATTTTCAAGTATATTTCGACTGCGGCATTCACTATAGGTTCACCTAAACAAGAGACTTCTGCTACGAAATCTTCCATATGCCCACACAGGATCGCCTAAAAATTGTTTTAAATTGGTTATTTTACAGTTAAGTCGCGTAACATAGTTATGGTCGAGCACACGCTTCCGTTTTAGGGAAATATAGTTTAGGGATCCAAAACAAAACCTTGAATATAGTCTTCATGGCGTCGGAGTTGGGCGCAGATATGTAGAACATAGCGAAGTGGCGCACAAAACGGGCCGTAAGCGGGTTACGGCCGCCGCCGGGTGGCGCGCACGCGCACGACAGCACCACGTCCAAGATATCCTTCCAGTACAGCTTGTCGCGATCGTACAAACCCCCAAAGTCTAGCAATTGCCTAAAAATCAAAATGGCGATTCAATACCAGCCCCACATTCAATGTTCATCTCTTACCGTTGATTTTTCATGAAGAATAATTGACGAATCGTACCGGAACGAGTGTTAAGCTTAATTTTATATAAATATATGTACTAACGCACTAACGGCATCCAAAAGAAGACAATTATAAATTCCCATTGCTACCTAAACCCTCTCATTGTCTAATAGGTATGTCAGAGGCATCCAATATCTACATCGAAAAATTCAAAGGTCAAGATCGTAACTAATGGGAATCTGTAGAATTGAGAATATATTGTGGAGCAGCCATCCGAATCAAACAAAAGTAGGTACTTAGATAAGATCTGGGTTACTGGCTAATATAATATTACCTCAACAGCTCTATAGTAGGTTGAGCCCCGTACACGTCAAGCTTTGGCATATTAACATCGTCGATGAAGATGATGACTTTCTTGCCTAGCGGAGCTCCTATTGCTCTACGCGGCCGCTTGTCCAAGCGCAGCTCTATCACTTCCTGTATGTATCAACAACAGGACTTATATTAAGTATATATCATTCTTCTGTACGTGTGTTTGTCACCTAACTCCTCCTAATCGGCTGGACCGATTTGGATGAAATTTTGTGTGTATATTTGAGTTGGTCCCTGGAAGGTTTGAAAACACAATTGGACCCGGTAGGTGGCGCTGCTTCGCCGGGAAGGACGACGTCTGCCGGGTCCGCTAGTAAAATATAAGAACATATCTTAAAAAATAAAAACCTAACGTTTTAATCCTTTTACAGGCCTCACCAACATACGTGGTTTTGCGAAAAACTAAATACATATTCAAAATAGTTGTGAACTGGAAATTAATTTAAGCGCAAGTAACTATTCGCCTAATTTAAATACGATTTAAACCTTAACCGTATTATGGTTGAAATTTGAACTACACGCATGTGGTCGATAAATCGTACTATGCCTGGAAAAGGGTCAAGCTAATAATAAGACAATGTCGTATAGGGCCGTAGACCAATGTGTACCTAGATCACCTCTTAAGCAGTTGTACGCTGCTAATAAATAGGCAGACACTCTACTGCTTTCGATAATTAAACTTGATTCAAACATCTAGTGTTTGACAATATTTTATTAAAAATAAGTCCACGAACAGTCTGTTATGTTATGTGTCACCTGTGTGCGCGTACTGCTGGTTTGCGCTGAGAAACTCATCATAACTGGTATGTAGTATCCCGAACTAGCCATCCTGTTGAGGATCTCAGAGGCAATTACTGTTTTTCCTACGCCTGTAATTTTTACATTTTATTAAATTACATTACAGAGACGCGACAAAGATACATGTTAGATTCTATATTTTACCAAACGGTTAAAACTCACGTATTACTTAATTGTCACTCCGGGAGACGCATTTATCCTGAGGAAGAACACCCAAAGAGTTCGAAACATGTCGTTCGGAGTGACAATAAATACGCGAGTTTTAACCGTTTAGTAAAACATAGTAGGTATAACAATGTCTCACAAAAGTTTAAATTTAAGTATTTAAGTATATATATAATATACTTTATGTCACACCTGGCCATAAAGTGGCCATTATCGCACGCTCCGCGCGCGCAAAAACCCACTTCCTGGCCAGGGGGTGACATAAAATTTTGTACTTACCACGGGCGATAATAAAGAAAGCCTCAGATCGCATATTTATCGCCCTTGCCTTTGGCTCGGGCGTCAAATACCTGCGATCTGAGACATTCTTTATTATCGCCCTTGGTAAGTAATGTACTATTTCACACCACCTGCTCGTCAATGCTTAATTATATATCATGCAAACCTTACCGAAAGCAAATCATTATAACCCTTGGCTAAAGCCGGGTTGTAATATTGTACTGAATCTCATTATAACCCGCCGGGTAATAATCTGATTTCACTTTTCATAGTTCTTATTGTTATGTGCTTAAAATGACTTTAAGTCCGCACGGCAGCGAGGAGGCGACACACCGGCGCCGTGTTTAGTTTGAACGCCGCGTTCGAAAGAAGCGGTGCATCAAGCGCGTGGCTATACTTAGTTCCTTTTTTTTGTGTAAAAATATTGAATTTAAAAATAGTATATACAAAAACGAATTGTGTTTTATTTAAATAACAATCACTCCAACTTCTCCGTCTCCTATTGGGGGCCATTACTGGTCACGCCTTACTAAACAAGCACCTCTTCACTTTATGTGCTACAGATAGCCCTCTCTGCAGAGCTTGTATGGAGGTCGAAGAGACAGCCGCCCACGTCATCCTGACATGCCCTGGGGTGGCAGCATACCGGGCAAAACACCTCGGATCACCGAGGTCTCTATCAGAAAGTCGTCGGCAACGTCAAGGGTTTGCTAGGCTTTCTGGTAGAGTTGGGTTGGCACGAGTAACGTTGTCAACCCACCACGCAAAATAGGCGCATTTGACGTCAAGTTGCGGAAAACTAGCCCGCGTAAACCTGTAACTCCAATTCTTATTTTTTACCAAATTGAATAAAACTTATTTTTTTGCGAAAAATCGTCATTATACCCGATTTTGACTAATTCGGGGATAAGGATTTCAAATTTTATATTTATTTTGAATTTCAAGTTGAAAAAAAACATTTATTTTTGCGAATAATCGTCATAACTTATACTCGATTTCGACTATACGAGGGACGGTATATGAAGATCCCTATGACACTTGCAGTGACATACCATATAGTGATGTGCATGTGTCGATACTTCAATTATTTTTTTATCTGTGGCAGTTCTTATCAGCGTCCTCTCACGTACATTCATTGAAACCTCAAATGCGATTATCGTGTAAAAGACGTTTCTGGCTACTAAACCGCCATTTTCAGGGTTCCGTTTCCGAATGGTCCAAACGGAACCCTATTGTTGTCACTCATGCGTGCTTCCGTCGGTCGTCTATCACAAAAATATTTTTCGAAGATGTTCAACTTTCCTTTGACCTATTGTCATAACATTTGGACATATGCGTCACTAGTGAAGAGAGTACTCGCCGGCAGTGCGAACAGCCAGCGATCAACTATAAATATTTCAGTGACTTTTACTGCCACGGGATCTAATCTTTTGTTCGTTTCTTGAGCGAGAAAATCACCGATAGCTAATCGCTTCTGGGACCACTGCCTCGCTGTGTTCAGTCTTCAGTGTGGAACTCGTCGGCGAGACCCCCCTCTCTCTCGCAAAACAGACAAGCCTGTCTCGCTGTGTCTCGGCGAGAGAAGCAATGAGAATCAATAACAAATAAGAAAGCAAATAAGAAGCCCCAATTATAAAAAGAAAATTATACTATATTAGTTACAGTACATTTTATAATATTCCCTCCATATACTGTGTGTAGGTACTGGTCTGTCCTTACCTTAATATTTACTAGTATGATGTATTTGCTACCTAAATTTATGGTACGAGTTGTTTTCCTTGGTTACTTCACGAGCATTCCAAGTAATAATTAATTAACTATTTAATGCATCTAATAATAACTTTGCCCCGAAATGTGACCATTCGTTGAATAATTATAGAAAATTTAATTAACAAGTCAATTTTGACTTATATCGCACCACTTGAATTTACTAAACTGTTAAAACTCAAGTATTAACACAACATCGAAACATGTCGCCGGAAGTAACAATCAATACGCGAGTTTTAACCGTTTAGTAAAATAAAGTTACATCGCACCAGGCAGAAGGGGCGTATTCTTACGCCGCACCAGAAGAAAGACCAGTACCTACAGGTCAAAAATGACCTGTGCCGCAGTGAACGTGTTAAATAATAAATAAATATGTAATTTAACGTTGTTTTATTTTTACACAGTCACGTAACAATTAAATTGAAATATAAGACACGTTTTATTATTATCACTTCAATTATCGACATCTGTTATCGACAGCACCGCTTCCTTAGTCGATAAAGACCAACGATATAACTTTTGCAGTACGTCACCGTGTATATTCTGTTAAGCATATTTCTGGGAATTAAGGGACAATTCAAGTTTCTTTCATATTGTTATTATGTAAATGTTACAATCCTACATAAATAAATTAGCTACATTCCCAAAAGATGCTTATTAACAATTCGATGTAACAGCGACGCTGTACCAAGGTTATATAAATGAACTGTCACTGCAAGTGTCATAGGGATCTTCGTATACCGTCCCTCGAGGGATAAGGATTTGAAATTTTATATTTATTATGAGTTTTAAGTTAAAAAATATTTTTTTTTGTGAAAAATCGTCAATATACTCGATTATGACTAATTCAGGGATAAGATTTCAAATTTCTTATTTATTTTGTTCAAAAAATTTTTTTGTGAAAAACTCGATTTCGATAATTCAGGGATACCTAAGGATTTTAAGTTTTATACTTATTTTGAATTTTAAGTATAGTTGTAATTTTCCTAGTTGTCCTAAATGTCATAAAATGGTTATCGTTAGCAGTTCAAAACGAAAAGAAGTATGAAGAAAAATAATCCACAGAAATAGCTACATTCCGTTTACTAGTGGCTCTGTGAGCTACAAACTACTTTTTTTTTCAAATTTCTCGACACTTACTCAACAACTTGAGCCACTTACTCAACAAATCATGCTGAGTGGGCTCTTTCTTGAGGCAACCGCATCAGTCTTGTACTTACACTTACACTAAAACTGTTGTTTTAAAATAAATCATTTTAGGCTGGTCATATCTCTGGTCTATCTACCTGTCTGGGCAAACTTCGACCGCAATGCAACCTATTGGTACTTGTGGTGGAACATTACGAAATCACGTAGGTATAAAGTATTATACATAGGTATATTGAGTGTATTTTTTTATTTAAAAATACATAAAATACATAAAATTTTCTTAGTCTTATTGATAATAAAAAATAATCAATTACATATTTTTGCTAGGTAATTTTTAACTTTTCCTTTAAATTATTACATTTCCGACGCACGTATCTAAACCTTCCTACATGCTGCGCGGTTTTAAAAAACCAGTGCATGTTTACGACCCGCTTTTGTTTGATATGAGCGAAAACTTTTTTTTTTTTTTTTTTTTTATATCATTATTTATTTTGAAGCTTTCGTCAGTATGACGATGTCAGCTCCAGCAAGCCTCTATCTAACCTACTACATCAGAGAGATATATATACACTAAAAATATATAAATAAAAATAAAACTACAAAATTTGTATACTTATTTACAAAGAAAACCGTATACAAACTTTGCAGCCTTTGACAAAGGCTCCGCTAAAATAGACTGGAAAACCCCAACATCCAAAAAGGAAACACCCCAAACCCTGTCTAACATTTCCCTTTTCCCCTGAGTTCGGACACATTCCATCAACAAGTGATGCACATCCTCGACGGTTCCGCACTCCTCACAGTCAAAACATTTTAGTGAAGATTATGGACGCCCCATATTTCCTGAATATTAATATAGTACATTATAAATAAAAAGCCGACGAGTTGTCAAGTATCAAGCGCTCGGAGTCTGCCCAGGTAGTCGCCAGCGTGGCGCGTGCCACCACAGTGCTACCGTTTTATGACCAAGTTTTGCAACTTGAACCTTATCACTTAGAACGGAATGTAGCTATTTCTGTGGATTTTTTTTTTACATACTTCCTTTCGCTTTGAACTGCTAACGATAACCACTTTATGACATTTAGGACAACTAGGAAAATTACAACTATAAAAATACATTTTTTTTTGGGTAAAATCGTCTTCGTGATCGTACTCGGTTCCAAATTAAATAGGTAATATAAAGTATAAAATTGGTCAAAGGTGGTGAGAAAAATAGAGTATACTCCACGGGGATAAAACAGTTTTTGTCTTGGGCGCGCTTAAATCCCTCACTACACGCAGGACTCATTCTCATTCTCGCTCTGCTCGGGAGTCGAGAGTAAAATTCGGAGTCCTTCGTTACGTTCGGGATTCAATATCGCACCCGTGACATAGAACAGTGGTTTATCCCCTTGGTGCATAATCTACTAGTGTCTTATTGTATGTAACTTGGAAATTTTCATATTAACACGCACCTAGTGCAATGGGGCAAAAATATTTGTTCACTGATTCTATTATTCTTACCTGTACCTCCAGTGAACATGACAGGTCTACCCACACCTAGAAGCTTCTCAAATAAATAACCATATCGCACAGTGTCTATGGTAGGGACTAGCGTTTCGAAAAATGGTTTGTCACTATCATATATAAACTCGGGTATAATTTCAGCCCACACTTTCAGTCTACGTTGTTTTGTGTCCATGTACATGTCGAAAAAGTTGAAGCCTTGAGGAAAACTGTAATAAAATGTTAAGTAAAATCGAGGCCGATCCTTTCGAAAAAGATGGTTAACCTATAAATCTTTTTTCAATTTCAACAAATAGGTATTACTTATTGCACTCCGAACGGGAGAGTTACTTAGAACATTCTCTGGCGTTCCTATTACTACTTGAGTCATTTCACTTGGAGACAAATAGTCACAGGTTCTTAGAAAAGGTATACAATATCATCAGGAGAATTAACTTTTGAACATACTATTCTGCTTCCTCAAACTCCTCAAACTGGCGTTTGATAACTTCTTCAAATCCTTTGCGATTTCCTTCCAGTATATTGCCTCCAATGCACCAGATGTAGCAGAAAATAAAACAATAGGCTATATACATTTTTATTGCCGCTTTATCGGGAAAACGCTCTCCTGGTTCACTGAGTAAAGCTCCCAAGAGAGAGCAAATCGATGACACCTTACTTATATCGACCTGTGGTAACAAAATAAAAGTAATTAAAAAGCCGGCCAAGTGCGTCTCACGCACAAATAGAAAGCTTTCCGTAGGTACTTGCGCACTGCGTCTAGACCTAGAGAGAACATTGCTTACTGAATCTTTACATACCTGTTTAATTCCTACCAAGCACTTGGTGTTAACGTGGGTAACACCCACTTCCAGCATTTTGTACAGTTCGTATAGAAAGTCAGAATTCTCTTGGTTGAAGAGATTATTAGCTACACCTTCTTCGAGCCACGATCGCACAAACGGCAGGTAGCCCATCTCGTCAGGGTCTATGTACACCATGCCGCAGCGAGAGACTGTCGCTGGCGAAGCCTGGGCTAGATCCGCTACCTGATTGAGGATGAACACGTCTATGTTTGTAAAATAACAAAACAATAAATACGTATTATACCAAAGCCCTACTACCTATTTTATTTATAAACATGTGAATAGTACATACCTCAAACAGCATGTGAACGTAAGGAGTTAGTTTGATTCTCTCGGAGTTGGACAAGCAAAGCATTTTGTTATCGTCTAGTACAGTATTCATATTTTCAATCCATACGGCGTCGACCGGGCCATCGCATATCAACCATTGATGATCCGTTTCGACACACTATATGGAAGATAAAAATGTTAGTAGGTAAATGTACGCTTTGAACGCTAAAGAGTAGAGTGGTTATTATAAGTTATAAGTTCTCATGTCATTATTCAAAATTCAAAACATTTATTCCAGAGACCATTTACATCTTTGAGATATTATATTAACTTTTGTTATTCAGACTGAGACCTTATACATCTCTCAATTTTACTATTATTGTAATGTTTGTAATAGATAATTAATATTTTGACATGAAAAATGTATTAAATTCTTATTGATATATTTCTTAAATTGTAAATTAATATTTTCTCATAAAAAATCTATCATATGCTTATATTGTAAGACATTTTTTAAATTATACATTAACATTATGACATGTGATGTGCCCTTGTGGCCTATTTGCAGAATAAATGTTTGAATTCTGAATTTTGAATTCTATGTGTCTTAGATTTCTTGATCTTAAGTAGGTTAAGTATTATCATTGTAATAAGCATATTTTTGTGAGAAAATGGCTGACTGTCGAGTTTCTTTCGGCGTTTCTTCTCGGCAGTGGCCTCTGTGAAACGCTAGTAGGGTTTGACTTGTAAAAGTGCCATTGCGGCCTACTTACAGAATAAAGTTCATTTATTTCATTTATTTCATTTATTCTGCAAATAGGCCTCAAGGGCACTTTTACAAGTCAAAATCTATCTGTATCAAGAGAAAATATTTGTAATGTTCCAAATAAAACTAATTACATATCATAAATAAGATTAATCCAGATTTTATAAAGATGTATAAGGTCTATAAGCGTCACAATAAAAATAAAAAGGTACAATAATCATCATAGAATATTATGAGATGTAAGTCAGATTAGTCAGAGAAGCTAATAACAACACAGATTTGTTAGAGACGTATAAGGTCTCCTAAGCGTCAACATGAAAATAATAAAATCTAATAAATGTTCTCAGAGATGTATAAGGTCTCTGAGCGTCATCGTCAGTATAAAACATGAAATCAAATGAGAACAGAGTGAAGTTTCTCATGTCAATTCATCTGAACACTAGTATTACGATTACTATTCCTTGCAAACATGAACAGACCGGACCGGATATTATTGGGAAACGGGACTAAATCGCGTACAATTATAACTAGTTTACCTTTTTTTAAGGTTTTGCCCGACGTTTCGAATGTATTACAACATCCGTAGTCACGAGCTAACTGGCGTGAGCGGGTAGGTATCAACATCTTCTAGCCGCACGGGTTTTCCGAACTACCCGCAATTGGTCTTTATTAATTACATTTTCACTAGGGTTGTCACTCGCACGACACACAACACTAACAATGTCCGTTGATGTAATGGACGATGTTTCTTCACGCTTGCACTTACTAATCACTGGATTCCACGAAGATGAGATTTTAAAACCGTCGTCCCGGTTGGAATTGCGATGTTTTGTCATTTCAACGGTTTCACATACTTTTCTGCTGTAGAAATGACGATCTGTAGAAAGGACTTTCGGTTTATGGAGCTCAATCCAGTGGTTTGGTCCTGACTCCAGTAAATGCTCGGCTATGGCAGACTTATTCACCTGACGATTTTTGACAGCTGTGATGTGTTCCTTGACCCTTTCTGCTATGGTTCGCTTGGTCTCACCAATATAAAAACTCCAACAGCTGCAATGCAATCGATCTTGTAAACGCCAGGATTGGTAAGGGATAATATCCTTTGGCGATCTTAGATGCCCCCCGATCTTGGATAGCGGCGCGTACTTGTTTTAATAGAGTACTTTTCTAGTACGGTACTGATCTTATCAGTAACCCCTTTAACATAAGGCATGTATGCTGGTTGCCTCGGGGCATCAGGATATTTTCCTCTCGGCTTCCGTCTGGGTCGCCTACTGTCTACCTTGTACCCATTCCACCTAAGGACTTTCTCTATATGTGCCTTTTAGCTCTCCAAAAACTCCGGGTCACATAGGTCCTCTGCTCTATTCCGCAAAGAGTTAACTACTTAGTCTACAGCTTGACGAACAACAGCCCCGAGAGCAAGCCGGGTTTCGTAGAGACTTCTCGACAGTAGATCATATGCATGTGCTGAAACAAATTTTAGAAAAGTACCATGAACATGGCCTAACATATTATATCTCATTTGTCGACTACAACAAAGCATTTGATAGCATATACCACAAAACTATCTATGAGACAATGCAAAAACAAGGAGTAGTGCCAAAATACATACGTCTTATCAGAAATATATACAAAAACAGCACTGCAAGGATCCACCTAGAGACACAGGAAGAGGAATTCGCAATTCAAAGAGGGGTGCGACAAGGAGATCTACTTTCACCAAAAATATTCACGGCGGTACTCGAAAATATCTTTAGAAACTTAAACTTGGACAGCTATGGTTTAAATATCAATGGATCAAGATTAACACACCTAAGATTCGCAGATGACCTAGTCCTATTTGCTACTGACCCCGAATCGTTACAAAATATGCTCCTCAAGCTTACAGAAGAAAGCGAAAAAGTTGGCTTATCCATGAATGTATCTTATGTATCCAAAACTAAGGCAATGACTAACAACCAAAATAAAGGCACCATAAAAGCAAGACACCAAGAAATAGAATACGTAGACGACTATATATATTTAGGACAACTGATCTCGCCAAAACAACAACAATCACAAGAAATACAGAGAAGGATCACAAATAGCTGGTCGAAGTACTGGTCTCTAAAAGAGGTAATGAAATCTGAGTCCATACCAATGGCTGGAAAAAGAAAGATCTACAACTAGTGTATACTTCCAGTATTAACTTACGGTTGCGAGACATGGGTCTTAACAAAACAAAATCATAATAAAATCAAAGTATGTCAACAGAGCATGGAACGAAGTATGTTAAATATAAAACTAAGAGACAGATGCAAGCTTACGGACATCAGAAAACTAACCAAGGTGGTGGATATTACAAAGAAAGTCAGGACCCTCAAATGGAGATGGACTGGACATATGATGCGGTCTAAAAAGGAGAAATGGACCCGGGAAGTCACAGAGTGGTACCCACGGAACGAGAAAAGAAATAGAGGTAGACCACATAAAAGATGGGAGGATGACTTCCCAAAAATTTGGAGAAGACTCTCGAAAAACCGAGAAGAGTGGCGCAGCCTGGAGGAGGCCTATGTCAAAGATAGCTTGACCAAATAAAATATATTAGCAAACACACAAACAAATGTTAATTTAAGTCAAGAATAAAGGCTATTTTTATTTTTATTTTTTTTATAGGTGCGGGTAGTTCGGAAAACCCGTGCGGCTAGAAGATGTTGATACCCGCTCACGCTAGTTAGCTCGCGACCACGGATGTTGTAATATATTCGAAACGTGGGGCAAAACCTTAAACCTTAGTTATAATTGTACGCGATTAAATCCCGTTTCCCAATAATAATGTGAGAAAATCGTATAAGTTTAAATCCATATAGTTTTCATGTCCCCAGCACATATACGTTCGTAGGTATATTTGTGTGTGTTATGTTACTTATAATAATATGGTAATTATCGACTTACTTACCTGTACAGCAGTCCTTAAACTTAGTGGTAGGATCCCGTCGTGCCACTCGAGAGTTTGCAGGTTAACTTCGCCATACAGTTCTCCGATAGTCAGGCTCTTCGGGTTCATAATGTACTTATGCACAATTTGGTTTTGCGGGCCCGGCACACCCTGATGGTACAAGGTCTCGTACGTATCTCCCAGTATCTAAAATAATTCTATGTTTAGATATGCTGTCGTAATAATCTGACACACTTTAAAGGGACAAAATGGGTCGTGTAAGATATTTTTGCCGTTTCATTTCTTGACAGATATTACGCAAACTTAAAAGTTTGTTAAAGAGCTGGTCTTACGTGTAATACTACGGTTTTTCCTCCACCAGTCGGACCCACTAACATAACCCCCCATCTCACGATCATTGTCTCATGTAGCTGAATTACTTTCCGAATTTGACACGCCTCAATTTGGTACTTCTTCGCTAAGAGGCAATTTACTGTTGACAAAAATGTAGGCATATCATCTTCTGCATATATGTAGTAGTGCATACACATTCAAGTTATGTACGGAGATACTTCACTTTCGGAAACCAGCGCTATATTTTAGTATGTAGGCATGTCTCCTGGGCCTCGAAACTGTTGGGAGACAATCTCTATGAGGTCGGTCTCCCGAGTAATGACTTCATCAAAATTGCCGCCGCCACGTTTGGAAAAGTGTCAATATTTCACACCCAAACTATGCCACGTACAATTAGGTTAGGTAATAAATATTATGTTGTAACTTAGAACATAATATTTATTCAGCTTTGTTGTTGATACTACACATGTGTAGGTACCTATTGTACGTGGCATAGTTTGGGTGTGATTGACACTTTTCCAAACGTGGCGGCGGCAGCAACTTTCGTGACTTTACTGGGGATATAGTCTAGGCCCCGAACTAAAAAACGCTGCAAATGGTGTTAAAGGCATGAAAATCGATTGATCTTTAGGACATATGAATCAATTTGACCCGTTGGACGAAAAAAAAAAAACGAAAAGTAGCGGAGTTATGACGACATCTTTCTTTAGTATGGAATTAAAAAAAAAATCTGAATCCTATCGTGTGTGGTATGAAACGAAAGGGCTTTCTAAGCCGGTTCTAAACATCACACCACATTTTAGTCACTATTCTTAAAATAAAAATAATTTTCAAAACATACCATGTTTGGGCTCCTCCAGGAACGATACCTACCGTACGTAACGCTTTGGGCGCCAACGTTTTCCACCCCCTAAACCTGAACCGATTTCCATGATTTTTGGAAATGATGTAATATATTATTAAGGCGCCTGTATACGCAATGGAGAGTCCCATACAAACTTTGTGCAAGTTTTCCTTGGCTTGTGTTTGCATTACACTTATGATTTTTGACCAGTAACCTCAAGAATAAAAAAATGTTTTTTATTTTATTTTTCGAAATTTTGATTTTGATTTTTGAATTTTTTGTTTATTTTTGGCTTGACATTCTTCGTATATGTTATGTATCTAATATCAATAAGCAAAAAAACCGACCAAGTGCGTGTCGGATCACGCACAACGAAGGGTTCCGTAGCGACACCTACTAGTCCACATAAA
Organism: Cenopis cana; assembly: GCA_951800055.1. Classification (NCBI taxonomy): domain Eukaryota; kingdom Metazoa; phylum Arthropoda; class Insecta; order Lepidoptera; family Tortricidae; genus Cenopis; species Cenopis cana. Next base: position 38,082,243 of record OX637471.1, on the reverse strand, counting down.
AAAAAACCTTTTTAATACCTTGAATCAAAAAAAGTCGTTTCTTCATAGGGAAGTCACGGCACTTACGTCCTTTTGTTTGGACAGCAGAGTTTTTCAATGATAACTCAAAAAACCTTAATCCCATCTTGTTCAAACCAAAAATCGTTGAAAGTAGTACACCAACTCAATTTTTTTCTGAATTTTTATCTTCATAATTTGGAAATTAGAGGGGGGGGGGGGGGGCATTTTGTACGACTTTCAGAGCGAATATCTCACCAATGGTTCACTTAAATGGAAAACTATTTTAGTAACCTCTATATTATTTTTAAAGGCCTACCCAAAAATACCCCTCACAAAAAAAAATCATCCCCCGGTTACATACGAGTATGTATGGGGTGGCTCCCCTAAAATATTTTTTCCTAATTTTTTCATCACATTTATGTAGTGGTTCATAGAATACATCTTCCTACCAAATTTCATAATTGTAGTACGTATAGTCTCCGAGTAAACCGGCTGTGACATACCGACATACAGAGACAGACAGACATGACGAAACTATAAGGGTTCCGTTTTAGCCATTCTGGCTACGGAACCCTAAAAAATTATATGCGGGAGTGCCAAAACTGACGAATAAACGAGTTTGTATGGAGAAGCCCTTGCGTATACACGCGCCTTAAATCTAGGTATGTACGTTTTGATTTTTTGGAAATATTGCATACAATTGAAAACATGAACCCTTAAAGTTTCGATTTTTTGACACTAAAACTTCGTCCCGGGTTTTTGTTACAATTTCATAAACTAGAAAGAATTACGAAAAATGCAAAACGTATAAACCTAGTCAAGGCGCTACAACGAGAAATTTAGAAACTTTGAAACGCTCTTCTGCACAGACGAGAAAACAATAGAAATGATTTTCTTGACTATATGATTATGGTACTGGCAGGACAATAGCCGAAACATTATTGCTTAAAATTTTCTCGATAGAAAAAAGTCCAAAGTCGAGTCTATAGGTATTTTCCTTTTTTTACTCGGCCTACTAAAACAACGCATTATTAAAAGACATGATTAAATTAATATGATGGTATTTTACCTCATCTAAACTCTCTCAAGAGGAAATTTAATAAACCTGCACACAGTCCCGATATTTAACGAAATTTGTCTAAAAAAGTCATTCTCGAAGAGTGTTGCGTCCCATTTTGTCGTAAGCGAAAAAAATAAGGGCGTCTCTTTCAATCGATATATCGACTTAAGGATGTGAGGAATCGATCAAGGCCAAAATTTTATTTGATAAAGGTTAAGGCGCTCGGTTGTTTTGTGCGTCAAACGCATGCGTTCCAGGATATAAATACGTTGCGTCAAACGCATTGCGTTGAATGGATTTATATAATGATGAATGAAAGATTTATATAATATATAATGGCGAATAAGAAAAATGTGGTCACTTACTGATACATTCCTGCATAACTCCGTAGTCACGCACCGGCAATTCAACTCCAGGGAACAAATCTGACAGAATGCCAGCGAACAGAATTGCATCGGCTGCTAAGAATTTAGGCAGATTGCTGTCATTCAGAGCGCAAAGTAATGTCTTCTCTTCGTGCTGGTCAGGACTGGCACGCTTTAGAGCGCCGGCCATTACCTGCATACACATTAATACATAAACCCGTGCCAGACGGTTACCGACAAGTCACTGGGACCGAGCGACCTTGGTCCGCAAAGACCGGTTTTCAAAGGAAATCTTGCTGGAAACAACTGTCTACACGGTCCAAGGTCGCCCGGTTTTTTTGGGGTTGTTTCGACCGTCTGTCACGGGCTATAAGTTATTACAAACTGATCTACCACCAATATTGCCAGTATGGATATTACCAGCCAGGCTTTTCAACTCGGCAGTTTCTGGTTTTACAAAAAAAAATGTTTTTATTTCCCCCATTTTTGAGAAAAGCCCTATATTAGCCTCGGCCGGAATGGCAATTGCAGAGGCTTCGTATTACCTATATTTAAACGGACGCGCTTGCGTGTACTTACAACAAATTCTCGGCCGGCAATTGCCTCCTTCCCGGCCACACCAATATTCAATCGTTTTACCCGATTACAGATGAAAATGCTTACCAGTACGCTCTTGACTGCCCGCATCCCAAAGTCATAGTGGTCCTGCTTAGAAAGCTGTTCGCTTGACAATTTGTACATCTGTACCATCTTCTTGGCCAAGCCTTTTGAGGATTCAAAGCCTTCAGAGTACAGGATCACCTCTGCTATGAGGGCTGTAGAAATACACACAAAGCTACCTTGTCGTATAGGTTACACAATCCATTTAACCAAAATGCACACTTATTATTATAATGCCAACACTGCATGATGATAAGATATTAAAGGGTTTGCAATACAACCTATCAATTGATTTTACCATAATCGGGCACCATCATGGATATGGGCCGGAACAGAGCCTTCAGATTATCCGGCAACTCGGTTCTGCCGGCATACCCTGGGTTCATGGTGATGAAGGCCGCACACGAACGGACAAGTTTGATCTCGCGCCCTTCGAACATAAACCTGCAAAAACATTCGACGACTTCCATTTTATGGACAGCAGCTGCAGATAAACCTATGCGAACGAACTACTTACCCAAAATTATCTGCATATGACTCAATCTAGCTATAGGATAAGGTATTGATATAAGTAGTCAAGTTAGGTACATACGAGGGCCGTTTGATAAGTTTTTTTAAAAAGTCAAAAAACATTTTTTTATACAAATTGTATGTATTGTTTCAGATTTTTGGTCCCCTCCAAAAAATACGATTTTTCGAGGTCTGCAAAATAGCCGTTCACGCCTGCGATACAGTACTCATTTGTCAATTTTTTTTATCCTCCAAGCCATATTTTCAAATTTGCAAATAGGTAATAATCACACGGACCTATGAATATGGAGCATGAGAAACCAGATCGAAGCCTAATTCGTGAATTTTTGCCATTGCAATATTAGAGGTGTGAGGGCATTGTCTTTATGAAAGAGGACTTTCGTGGGGGATAATTTTGGTATTTTTTCCAACAAAGGATTTTATGTAGGTACTCGCTCAGTGGAGATGCCTATCTTCTCAGCTATTTCACGCACCTTTACTCGGCGGTCGTCGAGCACTATATTTTGGATTTTTTCAACAACTGTACCCTCAGTAGTGACTTCGATTGGGCGACCAGAGGGTGGAGCATCAAATGTGCTTGACCGACCACGTTTAAAATCATTTAACCAGTTATAAATAGTTTGCAACGTTGGTGCGTTAGTGCCGTGACCAGAATCAAGTTCAGTTTTTCTGGTGGCAACACTGCAACCCTTCATAAAAAAGTGTCTAATAACGGCTCGAAATTGAGATTTTTTCCATACTTCTTCAAAATGTATAGGTGATCAGGATCACAGTTAAGCAATGGTTAGTGACAATTTATTGGTATTTTTTGCTGAATTTTTGGAATTCACGTTTGAAAGATTGTGCTAGCCAGTGTAAATGCCATTTACCAAAAAAAGAATTTATAAAAAGTTTAAAAAAAAAAATATCAAACGGCCCTCCGCCCTCGTATACCATTTTATGCCAGATTTGAATGATACACGGTAAGGTAGGTAATTTAAAATCCAGTATATTTTGAGTACCTGCTTTGTTTTGCCACCTTCGCATTCCTGATAGTGATAAGTTGTTGAGCAATGACGGAGAGCACCTCAATATCAATACGATTGAATTCATCGAAGCAACACCATGCGCCGGATGTTGCCAAACCAGAGAAGAAACGTCCCATCATTTTGTAGTCGAGACCTATGATCAAGTATCAGAATGAGTGTAGTCCATGATAGTCATAGTAGTCGAGACCTATGATCAAGTATCAGAATGAGTGTAGTCCATGATAGTGCTAGCGGCACGCAAAAAGATGCTGCAAATGGTGTTAAAAGCATAAAAATCGGTACGATTGATCTTTAGGACATATGAATCAATTTGACCCGTTGGACGAAAAAAAAAGAACAGGAGCGGAGTTATGCCAACATCTTTATTTTGTATGGAATTTAAAAAAAATCTGAATCCTATCGTGTGTGGTATCAAACGAAAGGGCTTTCTGAGCCGGTTCTAAAAATATATTCCACCATTACATTTCAGTCACATGTCTTAAAATAAAATAAAAATAATTTTCAAAACATACCATGTTTTGGCTCCTCCAGGTACGATACCGTTGGATTTTTTTTGTAAAGTACACCTGATATGGTACCTAATATCCTCATATCTAACCTCAAGAAAGCAATTTTGAAAATATTTACATGTAGTATTTTTTATAATTTTTCATTATTACAAAGTTTACTTGGCAACATCAACGAAGAGAGCACAACACAACATATCAAAGAAGATTAAAAGTAGAGGTAAACAACCGGCCATCTTATCGCTAAAGAACGCTCTCTTTTAGATAACTTTTATGTGGCTGAAAATGTTAAATAGAGATTTGCAATGGATGCAATGAAAAATTAATAGTTAACAATTTTACATTTAATCAGTTCAGTGTTTTAACATTTATCAATTTCATGTTCAAAGTCTGTTTTAGTGCTAACAAGTGTTTCATCATTAGTTTCTCTATAAAAGAAATAGATAGTCATACTTCTACTCGTAATCATAATTATTTTACATATTGTATTCTGTATTTATCGATATCTGTCTGGTGATTAACGTCTAATAGTGCAGTTCATATTTACCTTCAGAACAATTGAATACCACGCACTGTATAGCAAGAGCTTTGGCCAGATCCTTAGTGGTCTCAGTCTTGCCAGTGCCAGCGGGGCCGGCGGGCGCACCGCCGAGGTCCAGTTGCAGTGCGCCCATGAGGCACAGGTAGCAGCGGTCCGTGAGTGGCGTTATCACGAGCACACCTTCAACGTAGAGCTTCGTTTAAATAACCACCAGTCCCGAGTTACTTAATATAAATTTGGTTTAGTTGATATTAGCTTTCAAATACCTAGCACGACTTACCGCCAGCACCCAAATATTCGTGGCCGTAGACATACGTGGCGCTCGACATGCGAGCTACGCAGTTATCGATGTCCTCTTCCCAATAGTAACGAATCATTTTGAGCCATTCGAAATCGGTCCTAGAACATTGTCATTCATGGGTATTGGGTAAGTGAAATATATTCCGACCTGCCCAATAGCAAGAGCTGATTCATCAACATTCGATTTTTAGGCTAACGCATTTTTATGAAACCCAGCCCTGTAGCGTTACTTAAAAACATAATAATTATACTAACGCTTTCTGTACATGTTTCTCCACCATATGTTGTATTGTGTCCCTGGCATGGACATCGACAGTGATTAGCGCACAAAGGATCTTTCTAAACAACGAAGTGATATCTTTGCGTGTGATCGCCGCCAGGTCATTCAAGTCGGTTATACATTGCTTCTCGAAGCTTAACAGTGCGGTGTCGATGCGAAGAGGGACCTCCAAGTCAAAAAGAGCGTGGACTCCTTGTGCCCACATTATTTGAGACACTGTTAATACTACCTGTGGAACAAGAAATTGAACTTACTGGATGAAGCCCATCAACCACGATTCGAGTTGTATGATGAATTTCCTCATTCCTATATGAAAAATCATATTTTTCAAACGGAAATCTACAAAACTGTACTCATTTCGGAACTTTTATGGCAACGTAGTGGCGTAATGTAGAGTTTTCCGTACTTACCTGATTGGGGTGCAACTCGACCCAATCAACGCGTGGACGCATCTGGAAATCTTTCAGGGCGAATTTCATCGCGCGTTTCACAGACGCGAACATGGCTTCCTCCACTTTGCCCAGCCAGTCTTCGACGTTACCTCGCGCCTTCAGCCCCTGTAAATTATCTAAACTAATTTTATAAATTCAAAAGCGTTAAGCTGTTGCCCTATCATGCTTAAATTGTTGTCCCGACTGAGTGAAAATTTGGACTGTGGCGATAGTTTGAGTTCCACGTTGGCTGAATTGCGGGAAATGATAGTCCTTCTTATAAAAAAGCAGCCAAGTGCGTGTCGGATCACGCACAACGAGGGTTGCGTACCGACACATACTAGTCCACATTTCAAAACACTATTTAATACCTTGAATCAAAAAAGGTCGTATCTTCATAGGGAAGTCACGGCACTTACGTCCTTTTGTTTGGGCAAGACAGTTTTTCAGTGATAACTCAAAAACCCTTAATCCCATCTTGTTCAAACCAATTTTCGTTGAAAGTATTTATTATTATACACCACCTCAATTTTTTCAGAATTTTAATCTTGGTCTCACGGTTCGAAATAGATGCCATACGATAAATAGTAATAATCTTCATAGTTTGGAAATTAGTGGGGGGGGGACACATTTTGTACGAATTTGGGAGCTAATACCTCACCAACGATTGACTTAAATGGAAAACTTAGTAACCTCTATATCATTTTTAAAGGCCACACAACACACAACTACCTACTTGCATTGAAAAAAAAAATTCGTCCCCCGGTTACATTTTTTTTTCCTTATTTCACATCACATTTATATAACGGTTCATAGAATACATCTTCCTACCAAATTTCATAACAGGGTATTTGACACATGTTAAAATTTATAACACAGTGTCACTTTTTGGATAGTTAGCCATCAACACAATCACAATAAATCGTGAATTATAAAATTTTACCAAAATAATAAAAAGATATGAATCATCAAAAACTCGGGAAATTATGTAATTTTTTTACCGTCCAAAATTCAAATAAAAGGTATCAATAGAATGCTTATGTAAAAATGAAAATAAATTGTACGGCAACTATGTACCTAAACGCATTATTTTACGACTAAAGCAGCAAAATACTAATTTTACCACACAACGGTTGGTCGAATGCTGTGCAAGTGACGTCATTTGCCAGGGCCAATTTGTAGGAGCCTTTTTGAAGGCCGCTAGCGTCGAGCTAGGTTTGTCCCTAATTTTAGCCCTTTATTGTGCTCTAATAGTTGTTGGTCCCATATACACATTTGATCGTCTCTAAAAACTGGTTTGATTGGCATATTTTTTTTTTTGTCAAATAGCGTATTGTAGTACTTATAGTTTCCGAGTAAATCGGCTGTGACATACGGACGGACAGACAGACAGACATGACGAATCTATAATGGTTCCGTTTTTGCCATTCTGGCTACGGAACCCTAAAAAGTACTCTTATAAAATAGTAGTCCATGCTAATGCTATAAAATACAATACTATGCAGTTTAGTTTAGTTTTCATCACAAAATACAATTCTCATATTACAAATTAATAGCTTTTTGGTTATACTACTATTGTATAATGATCGTTAAGCGCTATCAATTTAAGTAGTGGTTAATTGTCACCTTGCCCAAGTTGACTCTCTCTCCCTCCGGCGACAGCATTGCAATGATGTCAGTAGTGAGGTCCTCTGGTTTAGCCGTTTTGGCAAGCCTTGCTTGCAGCATATCGCGTGTTTGGAACGACATCTCCCTCTCCACAAGAGTGCCGTCTTCTGTTATTTCCATCTCACTCTCAGGGAGCTTCACTCCAAATTCGAGTTTAGCCATCGCATCGAAGCATTTGCGTAAGTGAGGCTGTACTGCGTGTGGATTACGTGTCTACAGAATTCAATAGTAATGTTTAACAAATCAACGTCAATCCGATTATCAAAGAGAAGATTACTTAATGGAAATTAACTAGTTACCTGAGCCAAAATTTCCAACAATTCATCGTTGGATAAGAAGAAAAATCTCGGAAATGCAACACGTTTGGTTTCCAAATAGGCTTCCAAACACTTCATGATCTGGTCGAGCATTTCGTTGTTCCGGACGAACTCCTCGTAGAGTTTTGGCTGAGTTACAGCTGGCATGGCTAACGGAACCTATACATTATTTTATTTATATGAACTTGTGCGAGTAAAAAAGGATAAAACGTTAGTAACTTGAAAAGAATAAAAAAAAATATTTACCTTAGCTACTTTACGCATAACATCTTTCCAAGATTTGTCAACAATGGTGAAAAGCCTGGTTTCATTCGGCAATTGTCTCTGGATGTCAGGGGCGGAGAAAATCACCTCCAAATAGACCCAGGTCTGTTGGCACGCGAACCACTCTTCCTGTTGACATATATTTAAATAGTTTCGGTCGAAATGGAGCGGAGCATTGTCGGTTAACCTTAAATAATGATGGTATCTTCCACATTTGTTTATTTTTGCTCTGATAAATTCGTAGTTCCTTTTTAGTCAAGCAAGAGAGAAAACCTTATGAGAGTACCGAATCCTATACTTACCAAAGTTCTCGAAAATAATTCCAAGTTCTTGGCCCATTCTTCAACCCTACTTTTTATAGGGCCACAATTCCTAGAGCTGAGTATGGTGCCGATGTGAATGTTGCTCTCGTCCACAGCCGCTTGGATCTCGTCCAGACCACCGAGGACGAAAACGTCGTTTGCATCCTTGTGGAGTAGAACAGGCAGCTCCAAGCATTGCCATATGTCTTCCACCTATATAAAGAAAAGAATCTAGCCAAATAGACTTACCGGATCCCTGGCGTAGCGTAGGCACATTTTTTAAGTTAATCAAAATAGGTTTGCATAATGTTACGCCAAAAAGCTCGAGGTGGTCGGTATTCGGCACGGTTACATCCCGGAAAGTAGGGGCCAGATCGAATGGCTTCTTTTTAGCGGAAAATAGAGACGCCTGTGTTTTCGCAGCATTGAACCTGACCAGATTGGCTTCGCCCCAAGTACCACAAATATGTATGTTTGATCAAATTAAAGAGCTACACTACAAGTAACGGTCGACTAGACGTAATCACGGCAACGAGTGGCCCTAAAAAGTTGATTCACCCAATGTACGAGTAACTAACAGTGTCAAAAAATTGGCCCACATTTTCCGCCATTTCTGTTCGGCATTGTGTGCCTACTCGTATTTGTATATTTTAAGTCAGTATGCTAAATTTACTGGTTCTTGTTTAACGTGCCTCCCAAAACGCGGTGGTTTTTGTTAGTAACTATTGAAAGTGGACACGTATCAGAAATTAAGTACTGCAGTTGTCAGTAACCTTAGGATATTGCCGATCCACGAGCTGGTCCGGTAGATCACGAAAGATCAAAAAATGTTAATGAACGCATATCCCTATATGTCACAGCCAGTTACCTTTTTAAGCAAGGCTTCGAGCCCCGCCTCTGAGCTCGCTTGACCGGCCACTTCCATCAGTTCCTCGGGATACTGGAACGCTTTCCATTCCTCAAGTTTGTTCATCGTGATAACAATATCAGGAGTGATACGGACTTTCAGTATTTCTTCAATTTTAACCCAATGCCGCGGTTTAAGCGCAGGGTTGCGGAGATATGTCATCACTGGTAACTAAAACATATTTATTTTTAATAATATATTTACCAGTTTACCAACATAATGAGATTTAGCTGTAGTTTATGAAAAACATCATTTATGCATTTGGATAGTCGATTAGTCGATGATGGAGACAGAAGGTGGCCATAGTAAACCCTTTAACTACACAAGATAAGCCGATCGTGTTTGGTTTCATTTCATTGGAACCGTCTTCACGAGTAAGTATGTTAATGACTGTGAAGAAAAAGTACAGTTGGCAATAAAACTTAGTACAAAAAATTAATTCTTTACTGAAACTTAAGTTTATTCAAAAAAAATCAACCTTTTCTTTAATGATGTCAATCGTTGCTTTACATTGCGGCAGAATTTTATTATTAGGCAGGCCTTTATCCAATTGATTGAAAATCTTTCCAAAGTTTATGGTTGTATTTTGCACATCGTCGATGTTGATTGTGTTAAAAGGCTGCTCATACCTGCAAGTGAACAATTGACAGTAGATATACAAGTAACGAGCTAGGGCTGTGTCGTGCGGTCACGGAAATTCCTTCAGTCGTTCGAATTCTGAGACAAAAAACTAGGTAAGTACATGATCAGCGTAATTAGGAGTCGGAAGAGTAAATAGTGACAAAATAACGCACCATTGTGTAAAACAGTCATTCCATTCCTTCGCAGATTTCCACAACATTTGCCTTAGTTTCACATCGTTTATGGCTTCATCAAGTTGCTCCAATCGTGCAGGTGGAATCTGATAAAATAATACAAAATACAGCGCACTTACGCATTGCACGCATAACATTGTGCTCGAAGTGTGATAAAGAAAATTAAATTTTAAAAGAATAAAAAATAAGGTTCCTAAGTATTATGCTTGTTTTTGTGTTATTAGTATTATTGAGGTGTGCAATAAAGAGTATTTTTATTTGTATTATGCAGTCTAACCATCACCGCCAATAACGTCGAACCTAGCACTTAAGTTAATCGACATAAAATCCACCAACATCATCATCATCATCATCGACCTAGTTGGTAGTGACCCTGACTACCGCGCAGCGGAGGTCTCGAGTTCGAATGGCATTTCATTTATTACACACAAAATAGCACGAAAATTTGTTCCTGGGTCTTGGTTTGTTTTCTATGTATTTATCCATTTACACATGGACAAAGAATAGGTACGGGTCGGTAAAAAACCGTCATATTTCCTAAAATACCTACTGCGAGGTTGTAAGTTTTTTTAAATCATGTCATTATCTTTTTACATCTATACTGCAAAAGTAACAGCCAAAAAACTTTAAATTCCAACTTTAAATTGGACTCTTAAAAACCCATGAAAAAAACAACGTTAACGAGCGAGATATCGCGAAAATCGTCATTTTTTGGACATTGATATTTTTATGATAGGATCCCGGAAATTGCTAATACAGTAGGGCAATACGAAGAATAGTATAATATATAAATGAAACGAGTGTAGAATATATATGTAGGCCACACTGAAAGTTTTTAGAAAAACGAAAACGAAGCTAACTAGCAAGTTATTTATTGTAATTTTGTTTCATGGACTATTGTACAATTACATCAATATATCACTGAATTCGATGGAGCCTCTGAGAAAAACGATTTGCCCACTCGTTCTTATAGCTCGGTTCTATGGCGATTTTGAGCTTCGGCCAAATTATAAGGTGCCCAACCGACAGACGAATGTAATATACGCCATAATATTGCCAAAGAGTTCCACTTCAAAACGACATTTTTAGTTTTTTAATGTATGGTTTCTATGTAACCGTTTCTAAAAACTTTCAGTGTGGCCCACGTATACTGAGCCTGTTTTAGCAGCCAATTCAATGAAGCCGTTTTTGCGATTTTTGAAGCGCTGTAAGTTTCTTTAAAATAAAAAGATCGAAAAAAACAAAACGTAGCGGCATATATACTTATTGATGATATTGATCTTATTTGAAAAAATCATTGCTCTAGGTTCAAAAACCAGGGAGAAAACAGTCGAGAGCGTTTGTATGGGAAAATCGCAGCTAGGCATTCCTCTTAATTATTTATTTATTTATTTATTTATTCAATAATAATAATTAGAAAAATGCAATTTTACAGGATAGTCCTAAGGCATTACAGATTACTCACAGATTATGTCAACAATACATTATTACATTAGCTATAGAATACAGAATAAAATAGATATTAAAAACAAATTTAAAGTAAAGTTCTTAATATTACGTAAGACTCTCACACAGTTTCAAACACTCTCTTTCGACAACCATCCATCCATCCGCAAACAAATAGCAGGAGGGTTGCCCCGCACCAAGCTTGTTCAGGGCATGTAGAGCGCGGCACACGGGAGAGTTACGGCGCGAAACCGTGCGCGCTAAAGGTACGGCGAAGAGGCGCAGCTGGTCAGCACGGAACCGGGAGCGTTTATCGGGGACGAACAGTCGACAAGCCTCGCCGAGTAGGGCTGGGCAATCAAGGCGACTCCTTAAGATACGGAGGATGGTGATCACTTTATTATGGAGTTCACATGTTGGTCAAGGTGCAATTTTGAGTCAATTGTCACTCCTAAATCTTTAATTGATTGGGCTATATCAAGTTTAGTGTTACACAAGGAATATGAGTAGTTTGAAATTAATATTTTCTTTGTGATTTTTATGAGTTTACATTTATTTATGTTTAATTCTAGTTTATTGACCAAACAGTAGTCTTAGAAGCGATCTAGATCCTGCTGAAAATTCTCACGATCGTTATTGTTACTTACAGTATGATATATTTTTAAATCATCTGCGTAAAGTAAGATATTACAAAATTTAAAACAGGAACCGATATCGTTGATAATTATCGTAAATAACAAGGGACCCAAAATTGAACCCTGTGGGACTCCAGAACTGATTGTCGTAGCATATGACTCACATCCATTAACAGTTACTTTTTGCGTACGATTTGTGATGTAAGATTTGAACCAGTGCCACAAGTTTCCTCGTATTCCATTATAGGCATTTTTTTCCAGTAATAGCTGGTGATCCACTCTGTCAAAAGCCTTACGAAAATAGGTGTAAACACTATCTACCTGTTCATTTCTATCTAAATTTTCGAATAAGTATGTAGTATAGACAAGTAGATTAGTGGTTGTTGATCGATTTTGAACGAACCCGTGTTGATATGAAATTAATTGATTATGTAAGTATGGATAGATTTTTTTATGTACTAATTTTTCGAAGACTTTTGACAAAGTGGATAAAATGGAAATTGGTCTATAATTTTCGATGAGTTGTTTAGAACCACCTTTGTGTATGGGTACGACGATATTGGCTGTTTTCCATATGTTAATGTAAGGGAAGACTCCCTCATTCAAACACTTGTTATATAAGATGGTGAGCGGTACAGTTATTGCTTTAGATGTTTTTTTTTAAGAAAAATAGGGGGTATGTTGCCAGGGCCTTTGCCTTTACAAATGTCGAGTTGATTTAATTCATCTGTAATATTACTTGGAGAGATGACTAAGGAGTGTATATTAACGTTCGATGTTGGGTTATTTTCGGCAATATCAAGAGAGTCAGTTACTGTTGAAGGTTCGTAAACAGATTAGAAGAATGCCGAGAACATGTTGCAAATCTCTTCATTGTTACTGGATTTTAGATTTTGGTATAGCATTATGTTTGGTATCTCAGACAAATGATTACGATTAGAGACATAGGTCCAGAAGTATTTTACATTGTCGCGTATACTATGTTCCACCCGATCAATATATCTCTTATATTATAACACATGATAGATTATTTTTTAAATCTGTTCCTTAGTTTAGAAAATACCTCATAATCGGCCAGATTTTGGTAGATTTTCCACTTTACCCACGCCTGATTTTTGTTTTTAAATATATGTATTAGAGGCTTAGAGCAGGTGAAAACCAACATGGAAATTTGCCAGAAGTTATTTTTTTATACTACGGAACATGTTTTTTAATAGTGTCCGCCAAATTGGTCCATACGCACCCAATCTCGTATTAGAACGTAATTCTGAATCAATCTTTTCATTACAAGTTTTTTGAATTATGATTATGCGTGATTTCTAAATAATACGAAAAAGTATTTATGTTTTAACTCTTTCTAAAAAAACCGGCCAAGTAAGTGTCGGACCACGCACAATGAAGGGGTCCGTACCGACACCTACCAGTCCACATTTAAACCCACTATCCGATACATCAAATCGAAAAAGGTCGTATCTTCATAGTAAACTCACGGCACTTACGTCCTTTTGTTTGGGCAATACCGTTTTTCAGCAATAACTCAAAAACCCCTAGCCGTATTTTTTTCAAACTAAAAATCGTCGTAAGTATTTATTAATGTATAGTCACCAGCACTAATATCTGCTATAACTATAACAAAGGTGGCATAAATATCTGATACGTCCTTACGGCCCTGTGTCAGGTATTTATGCCGCCTTTGTTTTGGCAGATATTAATGACTAGCGGCCCGCCCCGGCTTCGCACGGGTAGTCCAGTATTTTAATGTTTGGTCAACTTACCTGTTACCTAATATACTATCAAATTACCTACTATAAACGAAATTTTTAGTCCCTCACTTCGAATATTACACGTTTTCCATACAGAAATTCAAACCCCTTTTTCATACCCTTAGGGATGAATTTTCAAAAACCCTGAAAAATATTTTCTTGCTAACTTTAACTGAGACTCTACCCGCCAAGTATAAAGTCACTCACTTTTTAAAAACTCAGTATGCCCATACAATGTTTCAACCCTCTTTTCACCCCTTCAGATGGTAAATTTCCGAAATCGCTGATATTAGTTTTCTTACAATTTAATGCTAAGTCTATAAACGAAGTTTCAAGCTCCTCATTAAAAAAAATCTCCCCATACAAACTTTCAACCCCCGTTTCACCCCTTTAGAGGGTGAATTTCGAAAAACGCTGAAAATCGTTTTCTTCAATTTTAATCGTTAGTCTATTAAGTTAAGGGGGTTTGAAGTCTCTATCTTAAAGAAAATTTTATTTTCTATACAAAATGGCCACCCCCCTTTTTAACCCCTCAGGGGATGAATTTTGAAATAAATTATAGCCTATGTCCTATTCTGATGTCTAAGCTATAATACTGGAAAGTTTCATAGGGATCCGTTCAGTAGTTTTTGAGATTACGCGGAACGTACATCCATACATCCATCCATCCATCCATCCGCACAAAGTTTCACGTTTATAATATTACTAGCTGTTGCCCGCAACTTCGTCTGCGTAGAGCTCGGTTTTTAGTTAAAACATCTTAATATCCAGGAAACGGTATAATAATTGTGGTACTTTTACCCGGTGAGACCAAATTATTAATATGCTGTACAGATATAAATCGGTCAACCCAAATTCTCAACCCCTCTAAAAATCCCTTTAGGTACCTACTTATCGGTTAAAAACTCTCATTTACTTAGGCTATTTTTTGTGTGAGTTGACACGTATCTTGTCGTTTTCTCTTCGTTACTGTACGTATTTAATTATGGACCTGTAGAAATTTCGTTTCAAACATCTATCCAAATACACAAATCCTGAAATCATTTAAACAGTCTTTTTGTGAAATGAAAGTCTCTCAATTAAAATAATGTTGCTCCCCATACAAACTTTGAACCCCTTTTTAACCCATTGAGGGGATGAATTTAAAAAAAAACGCCGAAATTTGTTTTGTTGTATTTAAACAGAGACTCTGTAAAAAATGTGAAGTCTCTCTATTAAAAAAATGTTGCTCCCCATACAAACTTTGAACCCCTTTTTAACCCCTTGAGGGGATGAATAAAAAAAACGCTGAAATTAGTTTTGTAGTATTTAAGACTGCACCGAGCAAATTTCTGAATAATTGCGATGGTTGGATCACTTGCTGTATTAATATTATATAAAGCTGCATTCCGACTCATTTCTAATTGACATCATTGATCTCCGGGAAGGAGGTCCGACTCGATACGACGATGTATGGGAAGAGTGTAGAGGGTGGCGAGGTGACCCCCAGAAAAATCTGACATTTGGGATTTTGTCGAAAACCTCGACTCGGAGTGACGGCCTGGCTAAACGGTGAGACTTGAGTGGGGGGTGCTCGACCAAATGTCATAGAGAACAGCCGACAATTTGGTGAGGTGACCTTTTTTTTTTTTTTCGGCGACTTTTTTTTTTGGCCGAAATTTCAAAACGGTCGTGGAGAGTTGAAATTTGGTATGGGGGTCGGTATGGGTCCCCGGACTCGAAAAATATTTTTTTTTTTTTTTTTTTGCGCAAAAAAAAATTTGTATGGAAAAGCCAAACGGCGCGAGATAGATATAAGGTGCTCGACCAAATGTCATGGAGAGTTGCCAGGGGAAAAAAACTGCATTAAAATTTTGGCCGAAAAAAAAAATTTTTTTTTTGCTCAAATTTCAAAACGGTCCGAGCGCGCTGAGATTCGGCACGCGGGGACTCCGGGGGCCCGAAAATGTATAAAAGAAAAAAAAATTGGAAAAAATCCAAGATGGCGGCCGTTAGAGGGAAAACAATTTTCGAGTAGTTTTTGCGAGCCCGAAGGGCGAGCTTCAGGCCGCGAGGCCGCAGGCCGAGCCCGGCGGAGGGCCGAAGGCCCGGAGCCTCCATAACAGTGGCCAGGCGCGTCCCCCCCCTCAAACTTTCGGCGAGGCCGAAGGCCGAGCTGAGGGAGTACCGAACTACCGAAAATCCTATACAAATACGAGGTTTCGCGAGCCCGAAGGGCGAGCTTCAGGCCGCGAGGCCGAAGGCCGAGCTCGGCGGAGGGCCAAAGGCTCGGAGCCTCACCCCGAGCGTCCAAGCGCCCCCCCCCCAAGTAATTTTGCGAGGCCGAAGGCCGAGCTACGGGAGAAAAGGGTTGCCCAAGTATTCATAAGCCCCGTGCATGTCACAAGCGAACCTGAGGGCCGAAGGCCCGAAGGTGAGCGGCAAGGCCTCGCGAGGCCGAAGGCCGAGCTCCGCGTAGGGCCGAAGGCCCGAAGCGTCCCAACAGAGCGCGCTCTCCGCGCGAGCCCGAGGGCCGCTTGCGGCCCGAAGGGCGAGCTCACCCAGACACTTACTGTTCCCGTCATTGTTACAAGCGAACCTGAGGGCCGCAGGCCCGAAGGTGAGCGGTGTGGCCTCGCGAGGCCGAAGGCCGAGCTCCGCGTAGGGCCGAAGGCCCGAAGCGTCCCATCATAGCGCGCTCTCCGCGCGAGCCCGAGGGCCGCTTGCGGCCCGAAGGGCGAGCTCATCCAGACACTTACTATTCCTGTCATTGTTACAAGCGAACCTGAGGGCCGCAGGCCCGAAGGTGAGCAAGAGCTAACGCGTACACTCGAGCGGCAAGGTTAAGCGAGGCCGAAGGCCGAGCGCACGCGGACACACGAACCTGAGGGCCGCAGGCCCGAAGGTGAGCGGCAATGCTAAGCGAGGCCGAAGGCCGAGCGAAGGTGAGCAAGAGTTAACGTGGACACACGAACCTGAGGGCCGCAGGCCCGAAGGTGAGCAGTAGGGGTAAGCGAGGCCGAAGGCCGAGCGCACGCGGACACTCGAACCTGAGGGCCGCAGGCCCGAAGGTGAGCGGCAATGCTAAGCGAGGCCGAAGGCCGAGCGCATGCGGACACACGAACCTGAGGGCCGCAGGCCCGAAGGTGAGTTGTAAGGCTAAGCGAGGCCGAAGGCCGAGCGCACGCGGGCACACGAACCTGAGGGCCGCAGGCCCGAAGGTGAGTGGTAAAGGTAAGCGAGGCCGAAGGCCGAGCGCACGCGGACACACGAACCTGAGGGCCGCAGGCCCGAAGGTGAGTGGTAAGGCTAAGCGAGGCCGAAGGCCGAGCGCACGCGGACACGCGACCCTGAGGGCCGCAGTCCCGAAGGTGAGCGGCAAGGTTAAGCGAGGCCGAAGGCCGAGCGCACATGGGCACACGAACCTGAGGGCCGCAGGCCCGAAGGTGAGTGGTAAAGCTAAGTGAGGCCGAAGGCCGAGCGCACGCGGACACACGAACCTGAGGGCCGCAGGCCCGAAGGTGAGTGGTAAGGCTAAGCGAGGCCGAAGGCCGAGCGCACGCGGACACGCGAACCTGAGGGCCGCAGGCCCGAAGGTGAGTGATAAGGCTAAGCGAGGCCAAAGGCCGAGCGCACTCGCCCAACCTTACCTAAACTTACCTTTCCTTACCCATGGGCAAAAAGGACAACTCAAAGACAATAAAGGACAACTAACTAAAGGACAGTAAAGGACAACTCAAGGACAATAAAGGACAACTAAAGGACACAACTACCGCGGGGCGCTTGCGCCCCGCGCACCGGGCAAAAAACTAGTTAATATTATATAAAGCTGCAATACCACTGATTTCTAATTGACATCATTGATCTCCGGGAAGGAGGTCCGACTCGATACAATGATGTATGGGAAGAGTGTAGGGGGTGGCGAGGTGACCCCCAGAAAAATCTGACATTTGGGATTTTGTCGAAAACCTCGACTCGGAGTGACGGCCCGGCTAAACGGTTCCAGATGGGTGGGGGGTGCTCGACCAAATGTCATAGAGAACAGCCGACAGTTTGGTGAGGTGACCTTTTTTTTTTTTTTCGGCGACTTTTTTTTTTGGCCGAAATTTCAAAACGGTCGTGGAGAGTTGAAATTTGGTATGGGGGTCGGTATGGGTCCCCGGACTCGAAAAATATTTTTTTTTTTTTTTTTTGCGCGAAAAAAAATTTGTATGGAAAAGCCAAACGGCGCGAGATGGGTATGAGGTGCTCGTCCAAATGTCATGGAGAGTTGCCAGGGGAAAAAAACTGCATTAAAATTTTGGCCGAAAAAAAAAATTTTTTTTTTGCTCAAATTTCAAAACGGTCCGAGCGCGCTGAGATTTGGCACGCGGCGACTCCGGGGGCCCGAGATTATATAAAAGAAAAAAAATTTGGAAAAAATCCAAGATGGCGGCCGTCAGAGGGAAAACAATTTTCAAGTAGTTTTTGCGAGCCCGAAGGGCGAGCTTCAGGCCGCGAGGCCGCAGGCCGAGCCCGGCGGAGGGCCGAAGGCCCGGAGCCTCCATAACAGTGGCCAGGCGCGTCCCCCCCCTCAAACTTTCGGCGAGGCCGAAGGCCGAGCTGAGGGAGTACCGAACTACCGAAAATCCTATACAAATACGAGGTTTCGCGAGCCCGAAGGGCGAGCTTCAGGCCGCGAGGCCGAAGGCCGAGCTCGGCGGAGGGCCAAAGGCCCGGAGCCTCACCCCGAGCGTCCAAGCGCCCCCCCCCCCCAAGTAATTTTGCGAGGCCGAAGGCCGAGCTACGGGAGGAAAGGGTTGCCCAAGCATCCATAAGCCCCGTGTATGTTACAAGCGAACCTGAGGGCCGAAGGCCCGAAGGCGAGCGGCAAGGCCTCGCGAGGCCGAAGGCCGAGCTCCGCGTAGGGCCGAAGGCCCGAAGCGGCCCATCAGAACGCGCTCTCCGCGCGAGCCCGAGGGCCGCTTGCGGCCCGAAGGGCGAGCCCACCCAGACACTTACTATTCCCGTCATTGTTACAAGCGAACCTGAGGGCCGCAGGCCCGAAGGTGAGCAAGAGCTAACGCGGACACTCGAACCTGAGGGCCGCAGGCCCGAAGGTGAGCGGCAAGGCTAAGCGAGGCCGAAGGCCGAGCGCACGCGGGCACACGAACCTGAGGGCCGCAGGCCCGAAGGTGAGCGGCAATGCTAAGCGAGGCCGAAGGCCGAGCGCACGCGGACACACGAACCTGAGGGCCGCAGGCCCGAAGGTGAGTGGTAAGGCTAAGCGAGGCCGAAGGCCGAGCGCACGCGGGCACACGAACCTGAGGGCCGCAGGCCCGAAGGTGAGTGGTAAAGCTAAGCGAGGCCGAAGGCCGAGCGCACGCGGACACACGAACCTGAGGGCCGCAGGCCCGAAGGTGAGTGGTAAGGCTAAGCGAGGCCGAAGGCCGAGCGCACGCGGACACGCGAACCTGAGGGCCGCAGGTCCGAAGGTGAGTGCTAAGGCTAAGCGAGGCCGAAGGCCGAGCGCACTCGGGCACACGAACCTGAGGGCCGCAGGCCCGAAGGTGAGTGGTAAAGCTAAGCGAGGCCGAAGGCCGAGCGCACGTGGACACACGAACCTGAGGGCCGCAGGCCCGAAGGTGAGTGGTAAGGCTAAGCGAGGCCGAAGGCCGAGCGCACGCGGACACGCGAACCTGAGGGCCGCAGGCCCAAAGGTGAGCTGTAAGGTTAAGCGAGGCCGAAGGCCGAGCGCACTCGCCCAACCTTACCTAAACTTACCTTTCCTTACCCATGGGCAAAAAGGACAACTCAAAGACAATAAAGGACAACTAACTAAAGGACAGTAAAGGACAACTCAAGGACAATAAAGGACAACTAAAGGACACAACTACCGCGGGGCGCTTGCGCCCCGCGCACCGGGCAAAAAACTAGTTATTATTACTAAAGCTTGAATTCTGTAATTCCTATATATGATATTTAAGGATACATTCTACACGTCATGTGTTTCAGAAACACAATTACTTATAGTTTTCTTCATAAAAATTCAATCCAAAGTTAGCTCTACTAAAGGAAATAAACGCAAACTACAACGTTAATACTTTATGAAAGGTCTTCAATTTTTGAATAGTAACAAAACTACATGTTATCTAGGTCGTATGTGTTTAACATTTGCAAAATGTCGAGATTTTTTTAACAATGCAAAGGAAATTCCGAAAATTTGACCGGCCGCCGTAGTTTTCTTGCCGGCAGATGGGCTCCGGCCCTCAATGGGAGCAGACGTATGCTGCTTTTCTCAGTTTGACATCTCATAAAAACACGCTTTTTGACAGCTTGCTCGTATACAAATACAAAATGTATACCACACACAAAGATTGCATTAATTGAAGTAGGGTAAATAAATGTTGACGTGTGGCTATTGAAGATTCTTTTAACATGGAATTTTTAGTATTAGCCATTCGTTATAACATAAAAATGCAATCTTTGGTCCCCAATGTTTACTAATGCAACTAAATTATAATGATTTCCTTTACGAAAAGGCATTTTAAACGTAAAAAGGTTACCGATGTATTTCAGTTCAAAGTAATTTACTTTTTATAAATTGGCCACCCAGAACGGAACGTTATGACATTTATGTCACTCATCATATTTCAAATTAAAATTTGTAAACAAATTGTATTTTTATATTTCAATAATTTAACGAATCTAATGTTATATTTTATGTGTATATGTACGGCGCTTTCACGTCAAACAATGATTATCTAAATATATCGCAGAATCTGCATAAACAAAACATATCCCAGAATCTGTACAAACAGGCACAATTATAATGGTGCTTTGAACAGAAGTTTATAAAATATCAGCGTTATACCAAGAAACAGATCTAGAGTGCTCTCTTGCAGCGGAAGCAGAAGAAAGAATACCTATCGGAGTTTCTTCGCCAGTTTGAGTGATGTGGATTTAAATTGTGTAGTGTCTAAGCCGCCTGGTCATAATATAATTATACCTAGAATGAAAATAATAAACCTATGTTTCATTTATAAATAATAAACCAAGTAGTTGTTGGGGATGTGGTGACAATGACGATGTCTAACAAACAAATATGCAGTAATTACTTATAATATTAAACTGCGCTAGTTTCTATCTAAAGCTTTCATGCGTTGGAAATCCCGTTGCTTTGATTTTGTACAAGTAAGTACTTATGTCGCATCGCAATAATTGTCTCGACGTTATAGTAAACGAATAGCAAATAATAATAATTGCTATTTATTATTGATGAAAATAGACGCAATGTTAACCATTATTGAACCTTATGTCGTTGCAATAAGGTTCACGGATGTTCAGTTAAGTGTCATCGACGGCACGATTGCTCACTCTAGAAGAATATGTAAACGCATCCTGCTAATTATTCCTTTCAATTATTGACCTTATAAGAAGTGTATAAAAGTTAATTTGTCAGAGCTGATACAGTAGTGGTCCGGCCAAGTTCCACAATTGCAGACTGTTACAATGACTTTCTTGATGATATTTGTTATATCATTAGGTTTAATAGTGCTTGTCATTCACGATAACGACGATGCACAGGGAATGTCATACTATTCTATGCGCAATTCTGCGGATTGGGTTACGACGGGAGGTCGTGAATAACAAGAACTACCTATAAGGTTAGGTACTGGTTCCTCAAATACAAAGTTGATTCACAATATTGCAGTTATCCCGTGCCGTATAAATAGTTTCAGTAGTTATTATATATATTGTAATAAAACTACCACTTCTTCTCTTAAAACTTGCATTAAATCAGTGTCCATTTTAGAGTTAACCAACTGATAAACAGAAAATAATCAATTTATGAAAAGTTTTGCTTAAAATAACCTATTTAAGGTACAACATATACTCGTATCATGAAAATCACCAAGTAAACTCTCAAAATAAGTACCTAAGTCATAAACATGAAACAGTCATAACATGCACGAACCGATTAGGAAAATTCTTTCTCTGTTTTAAGTTGTATAAAAATGAGTCTGTGAGGAAAGGGCAAAACAAAATACATTTTACAAAACAGGGGTTTGACAAGTTTTATTTTATAAACAAGGAACTGAGTATTTTACTACCACAAATTCCAAATTCAAGACATTTTTAAATAAAACTAATACTTGAGTTTTGGTTACAGATCAGAACTTGACGATTTTTGTTACACTTCTCTTATGCACCAAGAAACCTTTAAATATTCAAAATCTATATTGTCATAAGTTGACATAAACATGGGTCAATGACCCGACCCCGCAAAATGAGGTAGTGTGCGTGAATAATGCATGTGTGGGTTAATTGGGTAAATTATTAAAAAAAATGAAATTTGACAGGCGCTGAGAATTTACCCCGCACGATAGGCCCTTAATTTAAACAGTTACTGTAAGAAATTTTAAGTCCTTCACTCAAAAAATTTTTGCTTCCAATATAAACTTTGAATCCCTTTTTAACCCCTTTAGGGGTTGAATTTCAAAAAACGCAGAAATTAGTTTTGTAGTATTTAATTTAAACAGTTACTGCAAGAAATTTGAAGTACCTCACTTAAAAAAAATTTGCTCCCCATACAAACTTTGAACCCCTTTTTAACCCCTTTAGGGGATGAATTTCGAAAAACGCTGAAATTACTTTTTTTATATTATTATAAGGAACTTTCATACAAAGTTTGAAGACTCTCACTTTAAAAAAAAATTGCTCCCCATACAATATTTTACCCCTATTTTCAACCCCTTAGGAGACAAAAATTTTTAAAACGCAGATATTACTTTCATTGTCTTATTTTAAGAAGTCTTTGTACAAAGTTTCAAGTCTATACCTTTAAAAAATTATTGCCCCCCATACAAACTTTGCACCCCTGTTTTACCCCCTTAGGGGTGGAATTTCCAAAAATCCCGTCTTATCCCTTGCCTCCTTTATATAACCTAACTATAGTGTAAATTTAAAATTTCTAGGACCGGCAGTTTCGGCGGGGCGGTGATTAATCAGTCACCCATCAACTTTATATATATAGATTATTAGGATGAGTGACTGTACACCACCTCAATTTTTTTCAGTTTTTTCAATTTACGAAAGTACCTACCTTTTACTACTAATAATAAATACCATTAGAACGTCTTTATGTCTAACTCGTAAAGTAAATTTTGACGCTAGAAATGGGTATTTGTATCGTGTGCTGCCTAACCCAGTAAACGGAATTGGCAAATAAATAATACAAGGAAATGATTAGAAGTAATTAGAATAAGTTATTAACCTATTTTATATCTTATTCTAATTACTTCTAACCATCTCTTATGTATTTTTAAGTATTTTTAAGTTATAATCAATAAGTTATATCTTTTATGTATTTTTAAGTTTTTCTTTTATGTAATTTTAACTAACCCTTACTGATAAGTTTTCTTTTTGTTTTATTAAAATGTATTTACTAACAACCTATGGATGTAATGTCTGAAATAAATAAATAATAATAATAATAATAATAAACCCGCGGGGGCAGCTTGTGGCGAGCTGACGGTGAGTGGCGACACCGCGGACTCCTATTCCAGAGGGTCCGGTTATCCGGCCCTCGCCTCTGCGCTTGCCTTAACCGGCCGGCCGGAGTGGAGTCGCAAGAGCGGAACCTATGCTCCAGGTTGGAAGTGTAAAATGTCATAACGCCGGCGGCCTGCTGAACGGATTACCGGGATCTGGCTACCGCAGACTCACCTCTCGACAACCTTACAGCCGCTCAAAGGATGTTGCCCCATTGTCACACCGTGCGTGCGACTGTTTTGTGGGGCCCACCCAGTGAGCAGGCAAGTCACCGCCTGCCTTTTCACAATTCTGAGACTGATTGTCACGGCAGGCGTCCGCTAGTCTCCTCCCATAACCCAGTATCCAGTCCATCCAATTTTCAACTCAATAGCCCAATGACCTTAGTTCCCATCGCAGCCATAAGGCTGCACTCCAATAGTCTTTGCACCTGGCGGGGACCGTTTCCGGATGTATCATGTTGTGCGTTCGGAGATGGTATCCGCCATGTGTATCCCTTGCCTTTAGATTATTGTTGTCTTAAAGGGGCCTCTGCGCTGTTGGCTTCGGCCCCACGCATGCCTTCCAAAGGTCCGGGACCCTGTGGTCCCGTGATATGGTAAAGACTACATAATAATAATAAACGTAAGGCAGCCTGTGGCGGGCTGTTAGGGAGTAGCGACCCTCTACGTACCTGAGTGCTCCTGGGGGTGACCTGTGGGTTGGTGGTACAGGCCCCTCCGCCTCTGGCTTGCCTTAACCGGCCGTCCAGAGTGGAGTCGCAAGAGCTGTCGCTCGAGGGTGGATGTGGTCACCTAAGTAGCGAATTGGCTATATGTTTAAAGTCCAGTGCCACCTCTCCACCCCCAGCTCTCTGACCGGTGTTGCCCTTAGGCCATTTTATAATGTCGCTTTTTTATGGGGGCCCATCTAGCAGAGAGCGAGTCACCGTCTGCCGGAAATAAAAATCTGAGACAGTTTTATTAGGCAGGCGTCCGTTGTCTCACCCAATAGCCCAGCCATGAGTCCATCAGATTCACCCAATAGCCCAGTTCATTTAGACTCCATCAATCAGCAATAGTTCCTATACACCCTGGCGGGTGCTGTCTCTGTGTGCGTCCCATGACACGGGCAGGGACAGCATCCGCTCGGTGTATCCCTTGCATTTCATTAAATTGTCAAAAGGGCCTCTACGTGTTGGCTATGTGGTACTCGTTGGTACTTCGGTGCCTCGGTACTTCGGCTCCGCGCACGCCTCCCAAAGGTCCGGGACACCATTGTCCCGTGAACGGGAAAGACATACAAATAATAATAATATCATTATTATCTGCGCTCTGCCATAATAATTACAACTTATTTTAAAATAAAAATACTTAACTCATACGTGTGAAACCAAGCTAGAAATACACGTCTAGTCTTATATACTTTATCAATATGAAAAAAACTAAAAAAAGTTATTTTATAGTATTTTACTAAAACGCTGATATCTACGAAACTAGAAAGTGCCATAAGGATTTTGTTATGGACCGCCACATATATCGTCGCCTATAACCCCTAGTACAAGCTTTGCTTAGTTGGGGACACAGATTAAAGACAGATAAGCGCCATTTAATTGAACGATTAGTCATATAGTTCTTATGGAAACCAAGATGAGTTAGAGTGGGACAAAGAACACGTCATTTTTCAGCTATCCCCGAACTGTCCCCCATTTTAAGCAAAACCGAACTGTCAAATCAGTGTTGAATTTGATCACGAAACGTCAAAACAAAACAAAACTCTCGCCACGAAGTGGGGACAGTGACAGATGAAGACCTGTCAGATAGTATGGGAAGTATCTCCTTCTTACTCACTGACAAGTACGTTAGTGAGAATAGATCAGAAGTATAGAAAACGTTCAATTAAAAACCAGCAATCTGCTTTACTCTGATGTCTGTGGTTGTAGTGCTGGCGGCACAGAAGGGCTTTGTATGGAGAATGCTGCAAATGGTGTTAAAAGCATGAAAATCAGTACGATTGATCTTTAGGACATATGAAATAATTAGACCCGTTGGACGAAAAAAAAAACGAAGAGGAGAGGAGTTATGACGACTTCTTTTTTTTGTAAGGAATTTAAAAAAAAATGTTCTGATACCCATCGTTTGTGGTATCAAACAAAAGGGCTTTCTGAGCCAGTTCTAAAAATATATCACATCATTACATTTAAGTCACTTGTCTTAAATAAAAATAAAAATAATTTTCAAAACATATCAAGTTTGGACTCCTCCTGGTACGATACCGTTGAATATTTTTTTGTAAAATATACCTAATATGGTACCTAATATCCTCATATCTAACCTCAAGAAAGCAGTCTTGAAAATATGTACATTTAGTATTTTTTTATAATTTTTCATTATTACAAAGTTTGCTTAGCAACATCAACGGAGGAAAATTGGCGGAAATAATTCGTGACTAAGCGAATTTTGCCAGAGTTGTAGGTACAGTCGACCTAAATAACATACTAAAAGGACTGGTCGATGGGGGTAGAACTAAAGGGTGGGAGGGGGGGAGTAATGGTCCCTTTTTTAATTACTTGATATGTTTTGAAAATTATTTTAATTTTAATTTAAGACAAGTGACTTTAATGTAATGATGTGATATATTTTTAGAACTGGCTCAGAAAGCCCTTTCGTTTGATACTTACACACGATGGGTTTCGGAACATTTTTTTTTTAATTCCATAAAAAAAAAAGAAGTCGTCATAACTCCTCTCCTCTTCGTTTTTTTTTTCGTCCAACGGGTCAAATTATTTCATATGTCCTAAAGATCAATCGTACCGATTTTCATGCTTTTATCACCATTTGCAGCATTCTCCATACAAAGCCCTTCTGTGCCGCCAGCACTACAACCACAGACATCAGAGTAAAGCAGATTGCTGGTTTTTAATTGAACGTTTTCTATACTTCTGATCTATTCTCACTAACGTACTTGTCAGTGAGTAAGAAGGAGATACTTCCCATACTATCTGACAGGTCTTCATCTGTCACTGTCCCCACTTTCCCGTCCCCAGCGTTTTTTGAAATTCACCCTCTGAAGGGGTGAAAAGGGGATTAAAACATTGTTTGGGCAACCTGAATTTTTAATGTGAGTGACTTCATAGGCACTTGGGGAGACTCTCAGTTAAAATATAAGAAAAGCGATTTGAGCGTTTTTGAAAATTCATCCCTTAAGGGTGTAAAAAAGGGGGTTGAATGTTTGTATGGAAAACGATCAATATTCGAAGAGAAATGTCGTCTGTAGTAATATAGCAGGTATAAGTAGATCAAAACATTAGGTAGCAAAACTAGACTATCCGTGCGAAGCCGGGGCGGGCCGCTAGTTATATATACTTGTCACCTTGAAAATTTTCTGCCATTCTCGAATCTGCTTATCTCGTGCAGTACAAACAGCAAGTTTTTCGCTCAAATCGTCCAGTACTTCCAACACTTTTTCCATGTCGGAGTTTATATCATACAACCACGGTTGCTATAATAATGATAATAAAACGTAATAAGTCATTAAGTATGGAATACATGAAATAGTAGGTATGAATCCTTAAGTGGGGGTTACAAGTCGTGATAAAGTTTGGCCTCACGATGGAAACTGTTCCTTAGGCTACTTGTAACTTATACTGAGTGAGGCCAAACTATCCACGCAAAAAATTCAAAATGGCGGCTATTTTATTTTCCTAATTTTTTTATTTTTTTTAGAACTCAAAAATGCTTCGTGCTACACAAACACTTTGTATGAGAATTATGTTTTGCATAAATTTAGCTATAACTTTGGTTATTATCATTTTCTCGATATATCTAATAGTTCATGAGAAAAATGGTGTTCAATATTGCGTTTCTTGTTAAAACACTGTTAGTCAAAAGGCTTAGCAAAATCAAACTGCATCGTATGCAGAAATCAATCAATTTTCTCCAGTGATACTAGGAACCAATATAAAGAATTTCATCCGACTAAATGAAAATTTCATCGACGGGAATTCAAAATGGCGGTCATTTACCAAAGGGGGAGCCGCATTTTTTAAAAAGTGTATAATTTCAAAACGGCAGCTGCTATTTAAGTAATATGGGTATCAATCGATTGGTATTGACACCATTAATTAAAATAAGAAAAATACCATGTAAAAAATTAAAGATAGCGGCCAACTAATATAAATTCTCATTGTAATATCTACGCGACAAAACAAAAATTATGACAATCCGTCGATTCGTTTTTGAACTATACGAATTACAAACGAGCCTCGGCGACTGTGTCATAGTAGTTATAGAAACAAACTGCACTTTTGTAATGAAAGCAAGCCGCTTTTGCACAATGGTATTAGTGAAGAGACCAAACTTGATTATTTTTTCGATAATATCTAATTTTCACCCGTCAGTAACCGAGACTACGCCACTTCAAAATTATAAGTCTAAAACGTTCTACTAAGTTAAAAGGTAGACAGATTTGGACAATAAATGTGGCAATCGATAGAGAAAAATGTTGCTCAACTTTAAATAAAATACGCTTTTTGATACTGCTTTTTGTTAAAACTTAAGAAAAAATTTTTTTCTGTGTTTAGCAATAAACTTTTTATTTTATTTTTATTTTTTTGATATTTATACTCTGTAAAATCCTACACTTTGATTTTTCTGCGTTTAAGAACATTTTAATCTATAGTGCAATGTGCATGTGCATTGTGTGTCATAGTTGTTTTTTTATATTGGGGAAACTTTCTGTAGTGTGATTGTTTTTGGAATAGAATATTCTTTTAAGGTTCAAAAAATATATAAGGTATAAATATAAGTACTTATAGGGTACGAATATCAAAAGTTTATTGCAAAAGAAAGATTTTTTTTCTTAAGTTATGTTAAAAAAAATCTCAGCGGTGTTTTTTATGTTGAACAACATTTTCCTGTATCGATTGCCACATTTATTGTCCAAATTTGGCCACCTTTTAACTTAGTAGAACGTTTTAGACTTATAATTTCGAAGTGGCGTAGTCTCGGTTACTGACGGGTGAAAATTAGATATTATCGAAAAAATAATCAAGTTTGGTCTCTTCACTAATACCATTGTGCAAAAGCGACTTGCTTTCATTACAAAAGTGCAGTTTGTTTCTATAACTACTATGACGCAGTCGCCGAGGCTCGTTTGTAATTCGTGTAGTTCAAAAACGAATCGACGGATTGTCATAATTTTTATTTTGTCGCGTAGATAATACAATGAGAATTTATGTAAATATATAAATTTACTATATAAATGGACATTTAGTTGTTATTTTTAATATAACGAAAAAAAGAAGAATGAAAATTTTACAATTTTGATATTAGTTGGCCGCTATCTTTAATTTTTCACATGGTATTTTTCTTATTTTAATTAATGGTGTCAATACCAATCGATTGATACCCATATTACTTAAATAGCAGATGCCGTTTTGAAATTATACACTTTTTAAAAAATGCGGCTCTGCCTCTGGTAAATGACCGCCATTTTGAATTCCCTTCGATGAAATTTTCATTTCGTCGGATGAAATCCTTTATATTGGTTCCGAGTATCACTGGAGAAAATGAAATGACTAACAGTGTTTTAACAAGAAACGCAATATTGAACACCATTTTTCTCATGAACTATTAGATATATCGAGAAAATGATAATAACCAAAGTTATAGATAAATTTATGCGTAACATAATTGTCATACAACGTTTTTGTGTAGCACGAATAGGGTTTCTGGTTTCTCGCTTTTTTTTTCTCGAGTTTCGAGAACTCTCGACTCCAATTTCTCGAGTTGTCTCGACTCTCGAGTCGTTGGTAAGAAATTGTAAATTATTGTTGACAGTAAATTGAAAAACACAAACATAATGTCACGCAGGCATTTCAGATGAAAGCTATCTAATACGTGAATGTGCTTGCGGTAGAGGCGCCACGTTTCGGAGGCATACAAAAGATTATGCAGAACTATTGCCATGTACACAGAGACCTTGGTTTGGAGCTTTATGTCGTGTGACCGGAACACCTTGACGCGAAGTTTTCCAAAGGCAGCAGCTGCCGCCCCGATTCTGCTGTTAACTTGATCATCAAGGTGGCACTTAAATGTTACAGTGCTCCCCAGATACCTGAATCTGTCCACTTGCTTAAAAGAGAGCCACCACCAAGTTTTATGTCAACGGACACTAGAGTATCCAAACCCATAACTTCGGTTTCTTTAACACTAATTATTAGGCCAAAACGTTGATATGACTCGGTGAAACTCATCATTAGAGCTTGCAGACTGTCCGGGGAGTCCGCCACAAAACAAAGGTCATCTGCGTACATTATCTCCGTGACAGTGACATGAGAGACCTTCGTGCGAGGCTTTAGTCGTGCTAAATTGAAGATGCCGCCATCGGTACGATAACGAATACGGATGCCATCCGCCAAAGAGTGTAAGGAATCCCTGACTACCACTGCAAATTAAAGAGCGAAGAGAGTTGGTGCTAGACTGCTAGTAAGCATCCTTGACGCCACAGCTAACACCGACATATTCAGCTGCTACTGCTCGTTCTTGCTTGACACTGACTGAACTCGTTTGATGCGGCGGCGAGTTACAAAACGTGCGAGTGAGGAGTCCGCTGCACGTGTTTATAGTGCGCGGGCGGCGTTATCATTGATAAAAGCGGCAAAATGTCGAGCCTGACTTTAGCCCTTATTTCGTGTTCGCCGGAACTCGAGAGTCTCGAGAGTCGGCTATTTATTTCTCGTCTCGAATGGAGGCGAAACTCTCGAGTTGTCTCGAGTTCGAGAAGTCTCGAGCAGAAACCCTAAGCACGAAGCATTTTTGAGTTCTAAAAAAAATAAAAAAAATTGGAAACTAAAATAGCCGCCATTTTGAATTTTTTGCGTGGATAGTTTGGCCTCGCTTAGTATAAGTTACAAGTAGCCTAAGGAACAGTTTCCATCGTGAGGCCAAACTTTATCATGACTTGTAACTCCCAATGTCCATTTATATGGGGATTCACACCTACTAAAAGTACTGAAAAATATATAAATCAAATTAATGATTACCATGACCTCTTCTCTAAGTTTGTTCACATCTAGCATAAGGTCCATAATGTCTTTCCCGATCTGGCTGGCAAACATGCCTGCCAGCTTGCTGCGACCATCTAACTTAAGGTCCACGCTTTGTCGCAATGTTACAAGCGTCGCACTTAAACCTTAAAGTTTCGAAAATGAAAATCATTGCTGTAACTCAAAAATAGACAATATGTACTACATAACAAGAAAGGCGGATAACTACTCGTATAGGGTTAAAGTGACATACAGTATGTCTAGTAGGCAAATAGTAGTATTTGCACACATGTCTAATTATTAATCAAGTAGATCCTCACCTAGATATTCCGTCATGTCATCCGCCGGTATAACGATGTTGAACTCGCCCATAAGATCATACATCTCACGGAGGTACTCCAGGCGTTCTTCTAGATACGCCAGCCTGTGCTCTAAGGTGTCCAACATGTAATTGAACTCAACTAACTGTGCCGCAGTTTCAGGCTCCTTCGTGATGTCATCGTTGATGCTTTCCACACCAGCTAAGATTTCATCGATACAAGCGCGACCGATACTGTTAAAAACATATTTTTTCAGAACACAAATTTGAGACTCAGACCTCCGCTAAATGTTATCATGCCTGTATTTGGAGCATGCTTGGATTTACGGAAGACCACATAGGTCACGAAGGCTTCCGGGAATGCATTGACTAATCGGTGAACCTTTATCACATCTCTCATACAATGAATTCCTAGGTATTTATGTAGGTTACCCAAAAAATTCGGCCGCCTCAGCCCGACGCTTATTTCTACAACACTAATTATTGGCCACGAAAATGAATCCACTTACTCTGGAGTCGTTACGGCGATCACATCAAAAAGCCTTCGAGGTTGAGGTCTAAACAGTTCTTGGAATGGACATAAACACAAGAATATCATTCCTAGTGGTTGGTAACTGACGACGTCTTCTATGAGTTCCATTTGTTTGTTGAGTTTATCGGCAAGTTTTCTAAATGCTTCAAGTTCTCGTTCATTTTTTATCGTATCGATGTCTAATTCGTGTGCTTCTCGGAAATTGTTCATAAACGGCAGCATTCGTTGAAGGAATTTTCGAACCCCCTCGTAAGCAGCTCGAATGGAATTGGGAATGAAAGCAATATCATCCAGCATGCCCTTGTCTTGGTTCATCAAAAAATATAAATTCGGTGCCACTCCTGCGGACCATTCTACTTGTTTGCCCATAATAGTAGGTTGTACAAATATTTGCAATGTCTCTTCATTCAAGAAATTATGAAACGTTCTAACATATTCATCCCAATAGTTTGTGATTTTCTCCAGATGGTCAAACACGATTTTTTCACTAGGTATAAGTTTAAATTCGCCGTTTGGCAAAATGTACGCGTCCACTTGAAACAATGCCCACTAAAACACAGGTAAGATTATAGATAACTACCTATGTCTAAAACACAACAGTACATGCACGTTGTGTATTAGACCTACTTTTTAACCCCCGGCGCAAAGAGAGGGGTGTTATAAGTTTAACGTGTCTGTGTGTGTATCTGTCTATTGGTATCGTAGCGCCCAAATGGATGAACCGATTTTCGTTTAGTTTTTTGTGTCATAGATAATTTTATCCCGAGTGTTCTTAGCCATGTTTCATGAAAATCTGTTCAGCCGTTTGAAGATCATCAGCTCTTTTCTAGTTGATGAGGGATCTGACTAACTTCCTTATGATTCGAAATTTGGTACCGCGTTACTTCAAACATATTGAAAGTATATGGTAAGGTAACCATGACCTGATTAGCCGTTTGAAGATCATCAGCTCTTTTCTAGTTAATGACCCCTGTAATGTTCGATCGATTCGAAATTTGGTACCGTGTTACTTCAATGATATTGAAAGTATATGGTAAGGTAACCATGACCTGATCAGCCGTTTGAAGATCATCAGCTCTTTAATAGTTGATGATGGGATCTGACTACCTAGCATACCTAATTACCTATGTCCTATCGATTCGAAATTTGGTACCCTTCCTAATATTTATAGGTACCTACTTTAAAAAGGACAAAATAAAAATTTAAAAAGCCCCCGACATTACTTCCATCACATCACACCGATCACACGACCGTGCTCCACGTTTGGGTCACTATGCAACGGATTATTACAATACCTATATTATATAATGCTAATTTCATATAAAATCATATCTAACTAAAATATGAATTGATAAATCAGAATTGTCTTTATCTACACACATATCATAAATCCTCTAATATGCGTTCGGAAACCGTAGAAAATGACTCTCATTTCAACATTCAATGAATTTATGGCAATTTTCTTATCTGTGGCTAAGGCTACAGCAGTAATATAATTTTCATTTTAATCTCATATATGATGTTAAAATATTAAACGTCAAACAAAACTGTCAAAATTTAAATGTCAAAGTTGACATGTCCCTATTCTATAAATTCAAATTCAGTCGATGCGAAATGTCAGCTCGATGTTTTTTTAGTATATATCGCACGAAATTTGAGCTAGAACGACATGATCACATCAGAATAAGGACTCTTTACTTTTTAAAATAACATTCAGGTATCGGTTGCCAGTTCTGATTTCGATATTTCCGCAACCGTGCAAAAAAGGTTGTATTAACACAATTATTGTATTTATTTACTACGGTTTCTGAACCCATCTTAGAGTAGTTATAATATGTGTGTAAGTAATGTATGCAACTGTACATAATTAGGCATTAAAAAAACACTCGTGTTTTAGTGCCCCTCATTATGTACCAGTTCCATAAACTACTATTATAAGCCTTTTAGCGAATGCAGTTATAGTGATTTATAGTGATTTGAGTGCGTACATACATGGTCGGCTATAGTGACCCATGTACGGGGCACGGACTTGTGGAGATAGTTCGTCGTGACCCATGTATGGGGCAATGGACTGTGAACGTGTTAAGCATACCAAGCTTAATCTTATATCTTTAAACGAGCAATTCTTATATATTTATTTCGGGGATCTCGGAAACGGCTCTAACGATTTTGATGAAATTTGGTATGTGGGGGTTTTCGGGGACGAGCAATCGATCTAGCTAGGTCTCATGTCCGGGAAAACGCCGAGCAACGCTCGGCCGCCCAGATATTTATAATAATATGCTTCATGTTCAATCGAGGAAATTTAAAAAGAGCCTTTTTCCGCGCTTGTCACAATGACAATAGGTAAGCGATAAAAAGGTAGGTAGGT
This sequence comes from Cenopis cana, assembly GCA_951800055.1. NCBI lineage: Eukaryota > Metazoa > Arthropoda > Insecta > Lepidoptera > Tortricidae > Cenopis > Cenopis cana. Next base: position 38,048,662 of record OX637471.1, on the reverse strand, counting down.
ACGTGTGTCTTTTGGCACAGGTACCTTGCCTACCTAAGGACACTTACGATCATTAATTCATTAACTATATTATGAAACGTCTAAAGCAGGCAAAATGTCCATTACGTATGTAACTAGGTATATAATTCGAAGCAAGAAAGGGTTACCTTTGCCGCCTGTTATACCGACCTTACATGTATTAGTCTCTCTGGGTATGACCTCAAGAACTTCGTCCACAGCGCTGCCCGTTAATAGTTCGTCACTGGGAGTGAATCCGATGTGTATTCGGAACATATTTGCCATCATTTGATTCGATTTCTTAGTAAGGCGATACAGCATGTAATTTGTCATATAATCCGTTAACATTATGAAGCTGCAATTTTAGGCATAATTGAATTTTAAAGACCGGTTTAAAACAGGTAGATATCAATGTTTCTAATAGTTATAGTTGTTTACCATGCGAGTCGTTCGCAATATTTCCGTTTGTTAGCTTTTTCAGTGTATGACATGCCCCCCGTCGGTTTACCTCTGATCATTTGGAACGGTGGTATGTTCCGGTCGTCGTACACGAAGCCTTGTATGTATAGAGCAGCATGACACGCTTGGGTTATAACATCCAACACAACGGATCTGAACTCTAGTAGCTTTCCTCTAACATACTCAAGTCTTACCATCTGTCAACCATCAAAGATTAAGTAAGTGTCATAATACCAAACAAAAATGAGTTTATTCCAAGATTATACATGAATTTGAGGAAGCAAAGATTGGTGGAGCACACATTGAAATTACTATCTTAATAGATAGAGCTCGTTAGATTTTGAAGATTTGTGCCGCTTAATTTGGGACTTATAGTGGCTACTCGTAGTTGTATTAGCAAAATCGCGAGTACCTACATTTTAATGATGCAATGCCACCATGCAATTTTTAAAAGGGTCGCCAACGCGCATGTGACGCCCCTGGAGTTGCAAGCGTCCATAGGTTGATGCGGTGACCGCTTACCATCAGGCGCGCCGCACGCTTGTTTGCCACCGACGTGGTGTAAAAAACCATATTTCTTGATTCGATTAAATTTAATACCTGAATTCTTATGGATTATAAATCAAATCTATTCGAACAGAGAAAGTAGACTTAACCCGTCATCTACCGCGTTTTTGCATAGATATGTGGACTCTATTCTACAGAATATAATAAGTTATCAGTTTATCACTCATATTAAAATAAGTCTGCGGTGTGTCCGTTAACCTAGCAGTCTCCTAAACTAAAAGGATAAGGTAAACGACCCAGTGCTAGACACTGACCCAATATCCAACCTACTTTAATTCTTATGTAATACAATTACAGTTGAACAATAAGTATCATCTATCGAATATTATGGTGTCAATCATTGGAACGTTTACCCAAATGTATAATTTTTAATTATTCAATGGCAACCTGCACTTCAAGAAAGTAGAAGAAAGCCGTGTCCATATCTCGAGATATATCTGCAAAACTTTTCATGTACATATCGCAACACATAGCCTGAATGTTGAGTAGAGCCTTGCCAAGCACCGGCGTCAAGGTAAACAACTCCTTGGCCAATTCGTTGCGAGTCTTGTTATATTTTCTGAATAATATGGATTTCCTCCAGACATAAAAAGCTTTCCAATACCTGTACACTCGGAAAAACTTGATCTGTAAAAATGAAAATATAGGCGTCTCGTTCATTTCCGATAAATTTAACTGATAATCGAGGAAATAACTAATTTAAGAGGAATGCCTAGCTGACCAACTTTTCAAATCTTAAATTTTTGACATAATATTATTTCTGAACATTACTACCTACCTATAATTTAAGGTCATATCTAAATTAAAATATTTTTTAGATTCCATACAATGAAATAAAAATGGCTACCTATTAGTATGTTTAATAATGGTAGAAGAGTAAGTTAAGTACCCTCAATTCCTCATGGAATCCACCATCAGAACTCATGTTTGACAAAAATGTGCAGCTTGAAAACCTAGCTTGCTTGACAAACATAACGAAGAGAACAAATCGCCAAACTGAACTATGCGTCGTTGAAGAGTCATCATCAGCAGTTCTACTTCATCAAATTTCTGATCATCATCAGCAGTTCCACTTCATCAAATGTCACTTTTTTGAATGAAGATGCTTGTTTAGTTGATGAAAATACTCTGAAGTCGGTTAAAAATAATTGTACATTACTGCAGACGCCAAGAAAGAAGGCCTTGCCGGGTGAGTAGGTATAGACGGCCGACCATAGGGAGGCCGGATAGTGATACGAAGCCGGAAAGCGTTATTCACGGGCACAGCACAGGCCTCCTCTCATAGATGAGAGGGCTTGGGAAGTACCTACTCACAACGCTGGCCCAGAGCGGGCTCATACAACTTTGAATTTCTTCGCGGATGTATGCAGGCTTCCGTACAATGTTTTCCTTCACTGAAAAGCCATCGATAAATAAATATCAAATGATATTCCGTACATAAGTTCTGAAAGACTCATTGGTACGAGCCGGGATTCGAACCCACGACCGCCGCTTGACAGCCGTAGATACGCTTGAACCACTAGGCTACAGTATAGCTACCGTAGGAAGTGTCCATGTTTGTGCACATTTAATTTAAGGCCTTCGTGCGTTATATTCATTTTTCTCATTTTCTCGATGGTTAGCCGGAAGAGATACCTCGTAGGCATAAGTTCGCCTTTGTACTTTATATATTGTAATTTTATTTCTTGTATGTGTTCCTATTATGTGGAATAAGGTATCATACATTATATCCCCTCGCCAGTGGCGACAAAAATGGCAAAAAGTAGTTGCTTGTATGGAGCCCAATTTGGGCTTTATCAATGACAAGGGTTCCCAGGTCACCTTTCTATTCAATATTCTTCCATTGTGACTCAGGGTTCTTCTTTTGATTAATAACTTTTCTGGTAATAATGATTTATCGATAATTTTTCACCACTAGCGTATCGAAAATATATGTTAACGACTGTTGCCCATCCCTATTCCTTCTGTGTACGTAAATTTAGAAACTGACTCCGCCACGAATTCGTGCGATAAGGACAACTGCAGCTCGGACTAAAATTCCCTTGCAAAAAACTGAAAAATCGAGGTTTCGTTCTCGACTGTTTCCTCCTCCAAAACCCAACCAATCATTATAAAATTTTGGAAACTGCAAGAGCAAGAAATAATCTATGCCGCTACGTTTTGATTTTTTGGATATTTGTTGTCATATTTGTATACTGCGCCTTTTTTTTGAGCCAATTCAGTTAAGCCGTTTTTGTGATTTTTGGAGGGCTGTAACTTTCTTTAAAATAAAAAGATCCAAAAAAACAAAACGTAGCGGCATATATATTGATGATATTGATATTATTTGAAAAAATCATAGCTCTAGATTCAAAAACCAGGGAGGAAACAGTCGAGAGCGCTTGTATGGGAAAATCGCAGCTAGGCATTCCTCTTAACATAATTTCTCAAAGGCATTTTTAGTGTCCGACCGAATCACGGATTTTTGCCGAAACCGGTTCGATTTTGACTCTAGTTTCGGCCGATACCGAAACTTTTACAGACGTGTTAAAAATGTTAAAATCATTGAATAAAACGGCAGCGAGCGGGCCGTTCTTTCTAGAAATATAAAAAATGAAACACATTATTCGTGTAAGTGGTATAAAATAAAACAATTTAAGTAATTAGATATGAAACAAGTGATAATTTTACCTAAGTTGAAACGGAGGTGCTTCGCTTGGTTCGTTCACTCGGTCAATGATATCAGTTTCGGCATTGCCGAAAGGTTCGCCGGTTTTTTGACCCGAACCGAACCTTCTGCCAAAATATGATTTTTATGCCGAAACCGAAACCCAAACTTCGCTCGGACACTAGGTAGGTATATTGAATTGTACTTAGAATTCAAACCTAAGTGCACCCGCGTAAGCTAGCGTCGGCCCTAAGGCCGGTCGCACATTGGACACAGGAGCGCGCTCACTGGATGCGAATACGACCAATTCGTATCCGGGTCAGGCCGTAGATTTTGCCACTTTACTACGAGTCGGTCGCGCAAAATATTCTCCGAGATGGTCGCGCAGATTGACGCAAAACGATAACGCATCCATTTTGCGTGATCGTTGCGCGACATTGCGTGATCGTTGCGCGACATTTGCGTGATCGTTGCGCGATATTTGCGTGACCGTTGCGCGACGTAGCGCAACTAAAATCGACAATTTCTCAGTAAATTGACTATGTTTTGAAGTGAATTTAACCTTGAAAGATCACGCTCACCTTACTTAATATGCCGCAAGAACAATAACAGATATTAATTCAACACTTACCTTGAAATCTCAAAAAATGTGCTCCGCAAAAAAAGTGACCCATTTCACTCCGAACCATTGCGACATCAGACTGACAAAAATAACGGCTTCTGCCGCTATATTGACCATAGATTAGATTAGTTCGGTGTTACCACTACTCAGAATACAAACTTCCCATTGTTTAACGCCACAAATTGGGGAGATAATGATCTCGCAATAAAAATGACGCACAGACAATGGCTGTTGGTCATTTTATTATAATGTACGAAAAACAATATACTTTCTTAGCAAACACGAAACGATATTTGAAAGGGGGATAGGTAACAATTATATCATAACTTCAAATCAAACAGATTACCAGAAATATGTTTTCTCAAAAATAATATGTAATGTTCTCATAACATCTGTGAAGATAGTATTCGAAAGTGGCTCATCCTGGACAGTTGCCAGAAGTGTCCAGGAAGTAACACCTACTGTCCAGGAAGTAAGTATGTAAATCCCATTACATATCATAATATTTGAATTTAGAACTAGAAAATAAAGTTGGCAGGTTTTGACATTTAAAAAAAATGTAGGTACCATGGAGGTTGACGTGTCCGTATTGCACGATGTGAATTGGCGGGAAATACAGTTCAATCATGTTTTTAACTAGGTATTTCGAGACTAATTTAGAAATTAACATGAATAGATTAAATGAAATTAAATACTAATAGTAAACATAAAATAAATACGATTCTATTTACGATTAATTAAATACGATTTTATAAATCTATTCTATTTTGGTTGTGGCATAATATCAGTGTCTTAACACAACATGTAGCTAAAAAAAGTTCACTTGTATTTTGACGGGATTGACTTCATTGATTTAATATATAAAGTAAGAAGTATAATTGATAAAAATGAGTTTATGTAGATGAATCAGATTGCAATACATACACAGATATCACTAGGTACTGAAAAAAATACTTCCATCCAAGTCTAAGGTGGTATTTGACCATTTATAAAAAGTTCATCAAGTGCAAAGCGGAACATGAAAGTACTAGTTGGTCAGAATGCAGGTACTATTAACCGTTATTCATACAATTTTTTTCATTTTTGAGAAAAGCACTATACAAGCTTCGACCGTAAGTGCCATCCTGGCCTCGTATTATAGCCGGACCTCGCCTGCGGCTCGGCCGGCTAACTCATACTCGTCCAGGATGGCTTACTTACTGGTCTCTGCAGTAATGTACTATTTGTTTCAATTGTATGCTCGCTCAAAGTGCACTATTACCAAGGCGGATACGCGATTTTTATGAAATTTTCGCCGTTTTTTGACAAATATATCGTCATAACTTTCTAAACTTATGAATTTTTTGAAATATCTTTAGTGACCGTGGTTCACCATTTCTTGGGGAATAAAATGCAGTAGTTGATTAATATTTAGTCATTAATATAGTTAGGAAAAAAAGAGGCGGAGAGTTAGGTTATACAAAAAGTGGCAAAATCTACGGCCTGACCCATCCAGTGAGCGCGCTCCCGTAGTACTTTCAAGGTCGGGATCTCGGGATCGTTCGCGCGGCTTCGTGCGTGTTCGGACGAGTAATTTCGTACAGTCAAGGGCACCAATATGTATACACTTTTGGACCTTATTTTAATGGAATAAGGTGAAAAAGTGTATATTACCTATTGGTGCCCTTGACTGTACGAAAAGGTGTCCAATGTGCGACCGGCATAAGTAATTAAAATACATATTGAATTGTCGAAATTATCGGAAATGAAGAAATACTTGTATATTATATAATTTACTTGGGGTTCAGTTCTTAAGGCAATCATACTTTCTAAGTATCTGTATAATCATACTTTGTAATTGTATTGTAATGGATTATTAATGGTATTGTATGTATAATAAATTGTAATGGATTATTAATGGTATTGTATTGTAAATTGTAATGGATTTTTAAAAGTATTGTAATTTGTAATTGTATTGTAAAGAATTATTAATTGAATTGTAATATAATAATATAGTGTACCTAATATAATATAATGTGATGACGTGTAAAATGTAACATTTTATAAATAAACTATTGAATTGAATTGAATATCTAGGTTTCCGCACTCCGCACCCAAAATTTGATAATGGGACCCTGTTCTGTTACTAGGACTCCGTTGCATGTAATTATGTGAGTCTGTCTGTACGTTTGTCACAGGACTGTATCTTTTGATATGTTATTTTACGTTTGTGGTGCGTAACCTTTCGTGTCGAGTCCGATTCACTCGTGACCGATTTATTAATCTATTAAAAGTCATATTGTAATAAAAATATCTTACATCAGTGAGTTGGACAAATATGGTATACTCTTGTTCCCATGCAGACAGAGCTGTGAATTGCAATTCATTGGTAAAATGTGTAACTCCACACGGGCTGATCGTCAGATAGTTCTTTTTATCAATCTCGTCGTAAGGAACCACACTAGAGAAAAAAAAAAACATGCTGATTTCCATTATGGTTACCATTTTATCTATCATGGTCTATAGTAGAGGAGATCTAGCCTTAGGGGTCATAATATTCCCACAGAAGCGAAGTTTGTTTTTTTTAGTTCTTTGTGTGTATCTTTTTGACATACCTACTAAAAATCTTCCAAAAATCTGACTGTGCAAAATGCGTTTTTTTGACCTCCAAAAAAAATTTGGATTTTTTTTTTAACTCAATAATGCTTAGTGTTACACAAAAACTTTGTATTGGAAATATGTTCAGCCTAAAATTATCTATAACTTTATGAATAAAGTGACTGAGTATATAATTAGACATTTAGTTGTAATTTTTAATATAGTAAAAATAAAATAAAATAAAATAAAATAAATAAATATTTGTGGACAATCTTACACAAAACAACCTAGTCCCAAACTAAGCAAAGCTTGTACTATGGGTACTACGCGACGATATACATACTTATATAGATAAATAAATACTTAAATACATAGAAGACATCCAAGACCCAAGAACAAATATTCGTGCTCATCACACAAATAAAAGCCCCAAAAAAAGAACAATGAAAATTTTACAAGTTTGTTAAATTTATAGTCTGCCGCCATCTTTAATTTTTAAAGAATATTTTTCTTATTTTGGTTAGTGGTGTCAGTACCGATCGATTGATACCCCGTATTAATAAAGTGCCAGCTGCCGTTTTGTAACAAATCACTTTTGAAAAAATGCAGCTCCCACTTTAGAAAAGGTCCGCCATCTTGAAATCCGGTGGATGAAATTTTCATTTCCTCGGATGAAATCATTTATATTGGTCCCAAGTATCACAGGGTAAAGTGTCTTGCCTTGTGCATAAGATACAGTTTAATTTTGGTAAGCCTTTTTAACTAACGGGCTTTTAACAAGAAACGCAATGTTGTAAAGCATTTTTCTCGTGAACTATTAGATTTATCAATCACTTTAGTGATAAGAATCAAAGTTATAGATAATTTTATGCTAAACATATTTTTGATACAAAGTTTTTATGCAGCACTAAGCATTAGAGTTAAAAAAATTGAAAAAACATTTTTTGCAGGTCAAAAAACGCATTTTGCGCAGTCAGATTTTGGAAGATTTTTAGTATGTCAAAAAGATACAAACAAAGAACTAAAAAAATCAAACTTCGCTTCTGTGGGAATTATTATGACCCTCCCATACATTGATATCGTAGAACTCCTCTACTTCTAAACAAGGTCTGACAATCCGCATCGTGACACAAGTGACGCTGTCGTCGGCACAGCACACACACGTCCACATACCATCGATAGGTTGATGCCGTAGCTTGTGTCACCCAACCGGTGTACCGGATTGCCATACCACCTGGCGCAGTATATTATTGTATAGTAGGTACTTATCTCACGAGCGCGGGTTAACTATTGTTGTACCTATAGTTGTGATTGTGACACAATACGAACATTTAAATAAAATGACTATATAACGTGAACTAATAGGTCCTACGCTCGACGACGCACGATTTGCTAGCCCTTTTCGTCCAACACGCTTTTCGTCCGACACGCTATTCGTCCAACAAACTTTTCGTCCAACACGCTTTTCATCCGACACGCTTTTCGTCCGACACGCTTTTCGTCCAACACGCTTTTCGTCCAACACGATTTGTACGTCCAACACATCCTATGGCCCACTAATATCTTCTGTCTGATGATGTACTTAAAATTATATCTTCCAGTTCGAGGTCAGCATTTGAACTGCAACCCAGCTGTAAAATAGCAGTTCGAGTGCAGTTGTGGTTGAAGAATTTTTATTTATCTCAAAAGAAATATACAGTTCACTTAACTACTTAGAGATAAACAGTTGGATGTTGGATTTGGATGCAGTTGCGTCGACTGCGTCGGAACTGCACTCGAACTACATTTTTTTTAGTTCAGTTAAAAACTGGTGTTCAACTTCACTAACCGGTTAGTATAGTTGTAATTTTCCTAGATGTCCGAAATGTCATAAAATCGTTATCGTTAGCAGTTCAAAACGAAAGTAAGTATGAAAAAAAATAATCCACAGAAATAGCTACCTTCCGTTCTAAGTGATAAGGTTCAAGTTGCAAAACTTGGTCATAAAACGGTAGCACTGTGATGGCACGCGCCACGCTGGCGACTACCTGGGCAGACTCCGAGCGCTTGATACTTGACAACTCGCCGGCTTTTTATTTATAATGTACTAAATTATTATTATAATTCAGGAAATATGAATTGGGCGTCCATAATCTTCACTAAGATGTTATTGCTCATATCAAACAAAAGCGGGTCGTAAACATGCACTGGTGTTTCAAACCGCGCAGCATGTAGGAAGGTTTAGATGATACGTGCGTCGGAAATGTAATAATTTAAAGGAAAAGTTAAAAATTACCTAGCAAAAATATGTAATGATATTTGATGATTATTTTTTATTATCAATAAGACTTTGAGAAAATTTTATGTGTTTGCAACAGTTATGCCAATATTATAATGCCAATATCTATAATTTTGGTTAAAGGATTATATGATTAAAAAATAGTGTTTCGTTGAGTCGTATTAAAATATTTTTATTTAGATTTAGTGTGCACCATAGTGCGAAAATAAAGCAAAGGTATTAATATTGATCAAACTGTGACCAGTAGTCATTTCAGTACCTGAGTGCCATAATGACTCATAAGTTGACACACGCTTACACTATTTTAAGCTATAATCCCTTGTTATAAGCAGTATAATTGGGTGTTAAACAAAATTGACTTAAGTAACTCCAACACCCAGGTAAAGATTAGCTTTGTTATTAACAATAGATAAGCGTGATCGACCACCCTTTGACAGGCAAGTCTTAACGCAGAACTAAAGATCGCAAGATAGATAACGGATGGCCAATTTATATTTCCTTATGAATACAACGCTAAAATCGTGGTGTTTTTAGCTAGTTATCAGCAAATGTCCTGCAATTAGTGCAACTTTATCTGTACATTGACTTCAGTCGCTTATGAGCGCCTATATTGTTCGTACGTGTTCTAGAGTGAGATTCATTGTTTTGACGACTTGCTTACGTTTTTTCGGATTTTGATTGCCTACTACTTGGATTGTTTTATAACCAACTTGGCTGTGCTTGTGGACTTGATTGAATGGAAAATGTTCCGCCCATGGGAAGGTGTCACACCTTTGTTTGTAAATGGACCACGAAGGCGAAACTTGATTCGACCTCCAGTTGAAGCAAGACCACAGATTATACATTTACATCCTGCAGCTCAAAAAGTTATTTTAGATATTTACGATGTGGTTTGCAGAGAAATAGGTGAACATGGGGCCATGAAACGTATAGCACAGTTGACAAAGAAAAATGTTCGAACTGTGGCTAGAATTGTTAAAAGAGGACAGCCAATAACCACGCAAAGAAACACTAAAAAATTCACCAGAATTGACAATTTCACCGAAGATTTCATTGCCAGGGTGATTAACGATTTTTTTTATATTAACAAATTGAAAACAACAATTTTAGTGTAAGTGTAAGTACAAGACTGATGCGGTTGCCTCAAGAAAGAGCCCACTCAGCATGATTTGTTGAGTAAGTGGCTCAAATTGTTGAGTAAGTGTCGAGATATTTGAAAAAAAAAAGTAGTCTGTAGCTCACAGAGCCACTAGTAATTTAGTACATTATAAATAAAAAGCCGGCGAGTTGTCAAGTATCAAGCGCTCGGAGTCTGCCCAGGTAGTCGCCAGCGTGGCGCGTGCCGCCACAGTGCTACTGTTTTATGACCAAGTTTTGCAACTTGAACTTTATCACTTAGAACGGAAGGTAGCTATTTCTGTGGATTATTCTTTTTCATACTTCCTTTCGTTTTGAACTGCTAACGATAACTATTTTATGACATTTCGGACATCTAGGAAAATTACAACTATAAACGTAACGATAAAATTGACTTAAATTTAGATTTTAAAGCGTTTTTTAGTTGTTAATCCGTCATTAACCGAATTAACTATCTTTGTTCGTGATGAAACCTATATTATCTGAAAGAGATAACATCTGAATATAATGTACTAGGGTCGCCTGCCAATATCCTAGCAAGGCTATGTTTGATTCGCGTCTGAAAATATTGGGTTGGTGCATAAGTTCTTGGTAGCAATAACTCAAACACATTTACCAAAAATAATTTAATTTAGTATTCAAGAAATATTAATCCACAATATAATGACCGTCATGTTCAACGACATGTAACCATCTCTCTGGCAAAGACATTATGCCATGTTCCCAAAAAGCAGGAGGCTGGTGATCAAAAAACTCGGCGATGTCGTTTTGGAGTTGTTCATAGTTTTAAAACTTTTTCTTTCTTAGATGTAACTTTAGAGCCCGAAACAGACAATAGTCCGACGGCGCAACATCAAGACTGTACGGCGGGTGAGGTACCTACCACTGTCCAGTTCAGCTCCTCCAGAATGCGGCGGATAGACTTCGCAATATGTGGCCGAGTATTGTCCTGAAGAAGTGATACAGACAGCCTTTTCGGACGCTTAGTCGCTATTTCTGAGGCTAACTTTCGCAGTTGCTCTCCATAAATAGTAGCGTTAATAGTCTGCTTCTTGTCCAGTAGTTCCCAATAGAGAATGCCCTGCGAATCCCAGGAAACTGATAGTATTATCTTTTGTCCATGACGATCTGGCTTTGGTTCCGTTGACGCCCTTTCTCCGCGTGGAACCCAATAGGCCTGCCGCGTTTCGCTGTTGTAGTGAACCCAGGATTCGTCGACAGTGACAATGGACTTGAGAAAGTCTTGTCTGTGTGGTTGCACGAGGAGACTTTCGCAGATGGTCACGCGTGCTGCGCGCTCGCTGTCTGTCAGAGCGTGGGGTGTCCACCGACTCATTATTTTGTGGTAGTCCATTGCATGCAGGTGCCGAATTATAGTGGAATGGTCGTACCCAAGTTCCTTCTCCAAGTCTCTGGTAGTCGCATCCGGATGTATTTCCAAATGTGAGCGTAAAAGGTCTTCGTCGAAGACAACTGGCCGACCGGAGCGAGGTTTGTCTTCACAACTCGTATCTCCCTTATTGAAAGACTTAAACCAATAGCTCACTGTGGAATGAGCAGTAGTGCCTTGGCCAAACGCAGTGTTAATTTTCTCGGCCGTTCGCCTCGCACTCGTTCCTAGATTATGCTCGTAAAGCATGATCGCTCGTAGTTGACGCGGTTCCATTTTGAACTAAACTGAACAACCCGGATCGCGCGCGCCCTTTTATACCCCTTGGCGTAAAGCTCCTAGAACATTCTGTAGAATGATAGATTATTCTAGGGTATATCCGAATTAAAACCTAGAAAAATTGAAATGAAATTCAAGTGTCCAAGGATTTAAGCACCAACCCGATAACAGTTATAGCGCAATAATGATCCATCGTTGTTCCTGATCAGCGATCACTGATCACACATACCTACTACATAAAAATTTAGGTAGATACGTGATATACGATAGAGCCTAAATACGTGGTGGTTTATTTTCTGGTTCTGAATGTACCTATTTTTTTTTCCAAGACTCATTCTCAGAAGGGATCAAGGGACCCAAACTCAGTGGGATCTTGCGTCTTCCGTCGTGGTTGTTATGGCACCAAAAGTAGCGGTCTTCTTAATCTCCATGGTCTTTCCATACGCATTGGCGTTATTATGGCGCATTCGTCAAATATGCTCACTAATTCCTCTATTAAGAGAGGTATGAGTATTATTAGTGTTTCAATAAATAACATTATTAGTTACGACATGTCGATTGTCGTATGGACGAATCGCGATATGGACGAATAGCGATATGGACGAATAGCGACGTGGACGAATTGCGATACGGACGAATAGCGACGTGGATGAATAGCGAGATGGACGAATAGCGACATGGACGAATAGCGACGTGGACGAATAGCGACTTGGACGAATCGCATGTGATGCACATTGCACATTGTCTGTTCAGATTTGGTAGCTGTTGTACTTACCTATAACTCAGCTCAACGCACAACCATGGTTCACCCGTGCTCGTGAGATAAAAGGACTCTATCATGCTCTCACTTTGATGTTGTCAAACGATGTCTGAAAATGTCCGAAGCATGGGCTTCATAAATACGTAAAATAGAAAAACATTAACAACTCACTTAAGGTAATAAGGTGTAAAATAGACATTTTCAGGGTGCACCGCGTATATCATGTAAAGGAAACCACATTCCGGGTTGTTTCTGACGTAGTCAATCACTTCCTTTTGGGATCTGACTTCAGGCTTCACTTTCAGAGGGTCATTGATCTTGCCTGCCTCCTGGGTTGCCGGCGGTTCATCTTCCTTGTCCTTTATTTTAAGTGATTTCTTTCTTTTCGTAGCTGTTATGTCAATTATAATATAAGCAATTATATTAATAGTTATGTGAATTAAGTAGGCTTAAGCTAGACTTACGTTAAGAATTTATTGATATTTTATTGTACAAGTAGAGTAAGTTCTCCAGTGAATGAACAAATCCAGTGAATGAACTAAATGCCCTTTTTCTCTTCAAATAAGAGTTCTGTATATCTCTGGCACACATGGTATTTTTCTCTCGATGAGAAGCGTTAGGTATTTGTAAGGTTTTTATAACATTTTCATCGGCTTAATCCCAGTAGTTATAAAACGAGAGAGCTTTGAAGTTTACGAATGTGCATTTTTAGTAAGTATGGGCCGGTAATAAGCAGGCAAGTTCGCCACCTATTCTGTTGACCTGATGTCACTGTACTTATTTTTATGCACCTGGGGCTTATAGGTAGTCTGGTTTTTTAGAAATATCTGATCTAAAGCTCATTGAATAAAAGTAGCTGAAAATTTGGCAAAATTAATGGAGAACTTTTATCTATCAGCAATGCTGATTCAGCATATGTAGGTTATAACACAAAGTTAAATTTTACCTACTCTCCCTCCCCCTCCGGGGCGAGCGTCAACCCCCCGCGCCCGTGAAAGTGTCCCGGAGCGCGGTATTTTCCATTTTAAAAGAAAACCGTACACGATACGATACAGAAAAAGTGTGTAGGAACGAAATAATCCTTGATAAATTTACTATAAACCTCTACTACATACAAAAGCCATATCACCTATGAATTTTAAATTTGGTGACAATGTTTATTATTACGTATATTAGTTAAAATAGTTTAAATATGTGCTTAGATCCGCCTCAACCTCTTTGTTGCGTATGAACTGTGTGTCATAGCTTGACATGTTTACCTTATCGATTCAGCTGTCAATACGTTATGTTATATTATTTCTCATATATTAAAATATACAGTTTATCCCTTTAAAACTGCGTCTGTTATTAATATTTGACCAACATATACAAATTTATTGAAATATCAGATTTATTTATTTTAATTTTCACGATTTTCTTATTAAAATCAACTTAATTTTGCGGTTGGCTCGGAACCTTAACTGCTTGCGTCGACTTCCGCTAGATCCCGGACCGACCTCTGGTTATCCAAATTAAGTTTCGCGACCCCCACGCGTATTGATAATTCACTGCATGGCCGAATGAATTAAATTTAAAAATATAGCACACGTTCCAAATTGGGTGGCAGATTGCGCTGAAACTATGAGTGATATGGCTTTTGTATGTAGTAGAGGTTTATAGTAAATTTATTAAGGATTATTTCGTTTCTACACACTTTTTCTGTATCGTGTACGGTTTTCTTTTAAAATGGAAAATACCGCGCTCCGGGACACTTTCGCGGGCGCGGGGGGTTGACGCTCGCCCCGGAGGGGGAGGGAGAGTAGGTATAATTTAACTTTATTCTATAACCTACATATCCTGATAGATAAAAGTTCTCCATTAATTTTGCCAAATTTTCCATATATTTGAATCTAGTTTTCTTGAGTTAAGCGGCAATTATACTGCGTCGTTCACCTAATAAAATAAAATAAATAAATAAAGTTTTATTTCAGGCATATCACCCATATCAAAACACATGTTACATAAATAATAATAGAGTTAAACAACTCGTACAAAGTCATAAGCAGAAATAAAAAAATAAAAATAGATCTAAAAATAGTAAGCTACTATTTTTTGTTCTCGGTCTGGTGCACAGATAGCCAGTACCTAATAATTGGAGTGTTTAAGTCGCGACACACATTCTCCGCAATAGTGTTCCGTGAGCGGCGCATGCCCTCCCAGGAGGCGGCGATGCGAGCGCGCATCACCGCGAAGAAGTCGGGGACTCTGGCTTCTGCGAACATGTCAGAGGCACTGCACGAACGCGGCAGCCCCATCAGAGCCCGAAATATATTATTATAATGAACCCTGATGGAGCTATCGGCTTTTCTGCTGTCCCTCACCCAAAGTTGACAAGTGTAGAAGGAAAGACAGTATGCGTTGAATAACGTGCACTTGACTTGCCTGCTACACTTTGCAAACCTTCGAGCAATCATGTTCCCTCGAACCGCCAACGCCCTTCGTTCGCGCTCCATGTCCTGGTCGTCCCTCAGCTCTTCCGTCAATATATAGCCTAGATATTTGAACCTCTGCACAACACAAACTACTTCGCCATTTAGCCTTACCTCTGGCACATTATCCGTACCCCTTCCTTCCTTAAAAACCACCAATTCCGTCTTTGCTACATTGTATATCAGCCCGTGTGAGTTTACATAACTTTCACAAACTGATACCAACTTTCGTAGACCCTTGATGGAGGGGCTCAGCAGCACGTGACAACGGACTCCGGTGCCCCTGAGCCTCCCATCAAGTCATTAACGTAAAGGTAAAAGAGGTCCGGAGAAGTAAGCCCGCCCTGGCGTACCCCGCATTATAATATATAATTTTTAGATGTCGTGTCGCCCCACTTCACACCATTTGTTTGGTTCCCGTACCAAAACTCGAAGACCCGTACCAAACTTTCAGGCACTCCCGAGTCGTGCATTTTACGCCACAGAATTTCGTAATTCACAAGGTCAAATGCTCGGCTCAAGTCGAGAAAGCACGCGTAAACCGATGTGCCTGCCGTTAGACACGTAGTGGTTTACACAGTGCTTGAGGCTTAGAATAGCCGAAGCGGTTGAGAAGCCGGGACGAAAACCGAACTGCGCGTCGTCTATGCTGATAGTCTTGAGCAGCTCGGGCTGTAGCAGCCGCTCAAATATCTTGTCTATTACCGTACCTAATGAAATAGGTCGATAATTGGATGATGCTCCAATGTCTCCTGTCTTATTCTTCACTATCGGGACGACAATGGTTCGGATCATGTCTGGAGGTAGATAGGCGTATCGCATACACAAATTAAATAGCCCACTAAGTCTATTGTACGAGTATATTTAGTAGGTGTGAATCCCCACATAAATGGATCTTGTGAGTTACAAGTCATGATAAAGTTTGGCCTCACGATGGAAACTGTTCCTTAGGCTACTTGTAACTTATACTGAGCGAGGCCAAACTATCCACGCAAAAAATTCAAAATGGCGGCTATTTTAGTTTCCAATTTTTTTTATTTTTTTTAGAACTCAAAAATGCTTCGTGCTACACAAAAACTTTGTATGAGAATTATATGTTTTGCATATATTTATCTATAACTTTGGTTATTATCATTTTCTCGATATATCTAATAGTTCATGAGAAAAATGGTGTTCAATATTGCGTTTCTTGTTAAAACACTGTTAGTCAAAAGGCTTAGCAAAATCAAACTGCATCGTATGCAGAAATCAATCAATTTTCTCCAGTGATACTAGGAACCAATATAAAGAATTTCATCCGACTAAATGAAAATTTCATCGACGGGAATTCAAAATGGCGGTCATTTACCAAAGGGGGAGCCGCATTTTTTAAAAAGTGTATAATTTCAAAACGGCAGCTGCTATTTAAGTAATATGGGTATCAATCGATTGGTATTGACATCATTAATTAAAATAAGAAAAATACCAATTAAAAAACTAAAGATAGCGGCCAACTAATATCAAAATTGTAAAATTTTCAATCTTCTTTTTTTGATTATATTAAAAATGTCCAATTATATAGTCAATTTATGTATTTACATAAATTCTCATACTATAGATAATAATCTACGCGATAAAACAAAAATTATGACAATCCGTCGATTAGTTTTTGGACTATACGAATTACAAACGAGCCTTGGCGACTGTGTCATACTAGTTATGGAAATAAACTACACTTTTGTAATGAAAGCAAGTCGCTTTTGCACAATCGTATTAGTGAAGAGACCAAAATATAATATCTTATTTTCACCCGTCAGTAACCGAAACTACGCCACTTCGAAATTATAAATCTAAAACGTTCTACTAAGTTAAAAGGTGGCCAGATTTGGACAATAAATGTGGCAATCGATACAGGAAAATGTTGTTCAACATAAAAAATAACGCTGTGATTTTATTTAACATAACTTAAGAAAAACAATCCTTTTTTTGCAATAAACTTTTGATATTCATACCCTATAAGTACTTATATTCATACCTTATATACTTTTTGAACCTTAAAATAATATTTTTTTCCAAAAACAATCACTACAGAAAGTTTCCCCAATATAAAAAAAAAACAACTATGAGAGTTATAAGCCATGATAATGTAAGTAATATAATATATTTGTATCACGAGTGGTAAGGGTTCCCGCAACCGACGAGCTTGTATGAGGAGATGTATGGATGTGACTGCAGCAAGAGATGTAAGTATGTAAGGACCGTAGTACTTGGCGTTCTTTGGTCTCTGCCTACCCCAATGGGATACGGGCGTGAGTATATGATGTGTGTATGTATGGTAAGGGTTATTTCAACTCAAGTCAATAAAAGTAATTCCATTAGACTTTCGTTAGTAATAACCTCCTTACCTCCCTAAATGCACAATGTACTATAGATTAAAATGTTCTTAAACGCAGAAATAACAAAGTATAGGATTTTACAGGGTATAAATATCAAAATAAATAAAAATAAAAAGTTTATTGCTATACGTATACACAGAAAAAAAAATCTTAAGTTTTGTAACAAAAAGCGTATTTTTTTAGTTGAACAACATTTTTCTCTATCGCTTGCCACATTTATTCTCCAAATCTGTCTACCTTTTAACTTAGTAGAACGTTTAAGACTTATAATTTTGAAGTGGCGTAGTCTCGGTTTTTGACGGGTGAAAATTAGATACTATCGAAAAAATAATCAAGTTTGGTCTCTTCACTAATACCATTGTGCAAAAACGACTTGCTTTCATTACAAAAGTGCAGTTTGTTTCTATAACTACTATGACACAGTCGCCGAGGCTCGTTTGTAATTCGTATAGTTCAAAAACTAATCGACGGATTGTCATAATTTTTGTTTTGTCGCGTAAATAATACTATGAGAATTTATGTAAATATATAAATTGACTATATCATTGGACATTTAGTTGTTATGTTTAATACTAGCCGTTGCCCGCAACTTCGTCTGCGTAGAGCTCGGTTTTATCCAGGAAACGGTATAATAATAGGGATGTTGACTCAAAAATTATTATTACTCCATACGAAAGAATACATAAAACTATTCCAAAAAGTGAAAATCCTATTCAAATATCTCAAAAAATAACGAAACTACAGCCGTTAGAATGTTTTTAGTTAGAGAGAGAAAACGCTACAGGTCAGTGACGTCACTGACCTCGAGCGCCATAGTGAATGACGATCGTTCAATAAAACGGGGCGTTTTGCGGAAAAGGGACAGAAAATGCCCCCTCCTAAAACTTTGAAGACTTATAATTATGTAATTATTTATTCTTTTGGATTAGTTTTTTCACTATTTGATTGAGAATTTGATCCTTTTTCGAGAAAATTCGGATTCATTGATTTTCTTATTTGGTGTCAACATCCCTATTGTGGTACTTTTACCCGGTGAGACCAAATTATTAATATGCTGTACAGATATAAATCGGTCAACCCAAATTCTCAACCCCTCTAAAAATCCCTTTAGGTACCTACTTATCGGTTAAAAACTCTCATTTACTTAGGCAATTTTTTGTGTGAGTTGACACGTATCTTGTCGTTTTCTCTTCGTTACTGTACGTATTTAATTATGGACCTGTAGAAATTTCGTTTCAAATATCTATCCAAATCCACAAATCCTGAAATCATTTAAACAGTCTTTTTGTGAAATGAAAGTCTCTCAATTAAAATAATGTTGCTCCCCATACAAACTTTGAACAGTTTGAACCCCTTTTTAACCCATTGAGGGGATGAATTAAAAAAAAACGCCGAAATTTGTTTTGTTGTATTTAAACAGAGACTGTAAAAAATGTGAAGTCTCTCTATTAAAAAAATGTTGCTCCCCATACAAACTTTGAACCCCTTTTTAAACCCTTGAGGGGATGAATAAAAAAAACGCTGAAATTAGTTTTGTAGTATTTAATTTAAACAGTTACTGTAAGAAATTTTAAGTCCTTCACTCAAAAAATTTTTGCTTCCAATATAAACTTTGAATCCCTTTTTAAGCCCTTTAGGGGTTGAATTTCAAAAAACGCAGAAATTAGTTTTGTTTTATTTAACTCTGTTTAAATAAAACAAAACTAATTTCTGAGTTTTTTGAAATTCAACCCCTAAAGGGCTTAAAAAGGGGTTCAAAGTTTGTATGGGGAGCAAACTTTTTTTTAAGTGAGGTACTTCAAATTTCTTACAGAGACTCTCTGTTTAAATAAAACAAAACTAATTTCTGCGTTTTTTGAAATTCAACCCCTAAAGGGCTTAAAACAAAAATTTTTAAAACGCAGATATTACTTTCATTGTCTTATTTTAAGAAGTCTTTGTACAAAGTTTCAAGTCTATACCTTTAAAAAATTATTGCCCCCCATACAAACTTTGCACCCCTGTTTTACCCCCTTAGGGGTGGAATTTCCAAAAATCCCGTCTTATCCCTTGCCTCCGTTATAAAACCGAACTATAGTGTAAATTTAAAATTTCTAGGACCGGCAGTTTCGGCGGGGCGGTGATTAATCAGTCACCCATCAACTTTATATATATAGATAACGAAAAAAAGAAGAATGAAAATTTTACAATTTTGTTATAGGTGGCCGCCATCTTTAATTTTTTGCATAGTATTTTTCTTATTTGATTAATGGTGTCAATACCAATCGATTGATACCCATATTACTTAAATAGCAGATGCTGTTTTGAAATTATACACTTTTTAAAAAATGCGGCTCCGTCTTTGGTAAATGACCGCCATTTTGAATTCCCGTCTATGAAATTTTCATTTCGTTGGATGAAATTCTTTATATTGGTTCCTAGTATCACTGGAGAAAATGGATTGATTTCTGCATACGATGCAGTTTGATTTTGCTAAGCCTTTTGACTAACAGTGTTTTAACAAGAAACGCAATATTGAACACCATTTTTGTCATGAACTATTAGATATATCGAGAAAATGATGATAACCAACCAAAGTTATAGATAAATTTACGCAAAACATAATTCTCATACAAAGTTTTTGTGTCGCACGAAGCATTTTTGAGTACTAAAAAAAAAAAAAAATTGGAAACTCAAAATAGCCGCCATTTTGAATTTTTTGCGTGGATAGTTTGGCCTCGCTCAGTATAAGTTACAAGTAGCCTAAGGAACAGTTTCCATCGTGAGGCCAAACTTTATCACGACTTGTAACTCCCACTTAAGGATTCATACCTACTATATTAGGTCACCTGCAAAGAGTATGTGCTCGAGGCTCAGGTCATCATGACCGGGCGATTTGCCACGTTTCATGCTCTTAACCACTTTCGCGACTTCTTTAGAAAAGAAACGAATAGGGTTCGGTGGATGAGTTCCGAAAATGTGTTTATGACGCATATCATCGAGCACACACCCTGACACAGGTCGCGGAGTAACTTTAAACCTGTCACTAAAGACACCAGCTATCTGCGCAGGCTGCTGTAAACCGTCCACGCTCACTGGTAGCGTTTGTTTAAAATTTAGTTTTTTAATGTCATTCCGAAATTTCACAAAATGTTTACTTTTTCTAGACCAGCTAAAATATCCAATTTAATTTTTTCCTCGTAATTTTGACACCAGCGCAGTTTGTTTTAAAAAAGGCTTTACGGCTCGCGCGTATGTTATCTACTAACGGACCACCGGACGGTTTGCCAGCAGTTAAAGTGCAGCCTAAATAAAGATTACTATAATAAATAAAGATTACTATAATTAATTATTTTTTTGCCTACCCCATCAAGTGAGATATCGTTGTTTAGAGCTCATTGCGTAGATAAATACTGTATTTTTTGTTTAAAAAAAGATTTGAAAACAAAGGCGTGAGAAGTCACTAAATTCCGCTATCTTACAACATTTGTTCCTAAGCTTTTTAAAAGTTCCCATTGACTTACGAACTTAAAATATGGTTATGATGTTTAGTGTTGCGTACATTCTACCAACAAATACTAATAAAATGAAAATATTTTCTTTATTGAAAAAAAAAACACACAAAATAGTTTCAGTATTTTTTTTGTATTTGTTAATTGGTATAATATACGCAATAGTAAAGATTACTACCAAATGGCAACTTTACAGGTCAATGGAAAGTTTAAATAATCTTAGAACCAATTTTGTAAAAAAGCGGACTTTAGTGACTTCTCACGCCTTTGTTTTCAAATCTTTTTTTAATCAAAAACACAGTATTTATCTACGCAATGAGCTCTAAGCAACGATACCCCACTCGATGGGGTAGGTAAAAAAAATTTTTTGCGCCCCCCTTCAGCTGTATGGGAGCCCCCATTAAATATTATTAAAAATATTTTTTGACAATTGCTGTGGTTTTGGGTCAACAAGATGCTTATACTGTGGAAATTTGAAGCCTGTAGCTCCAACCGTTTGGCTGTGAAACCTGTAAAACAGACGACGGACGGACGTATGACTCAGAACAATAGGGTTCCGCTTGGAGCTTTCGGGTAAGGAACCCTAAAAATGAATTCCTGATGTCTGTTTTACACGAAAACGATACCCTGCAAGTAGGGTTTGCAATCCGGATATCCGGATATCCGAAATATCCGGATATCCGCCGTTTTTTGGATCCGGATCCTACGGCTCTCAGGATCCGGATATTTCGGATCTAACGGATCTTTAAAAATTTAATCAAAAATATGATAATTAACTAAAAGAAAGCTTTAATTATCTATTTTTAAATGGTAAATCTTTATAGAACCTATATTATTTAACAAAAATACAAAATAAATAAGTTTCTGGCATAAACTTCAGTTTTGGTACGAGCCTTTATTAGCGACAGTACATTTTTACTACAGTCATCAACTACTCGTTTTCGTTATAACGAGCCCAAACACGACGTATGTATCTTGTGTATAGCTTAGGAGTTGCTATGGCCTCCAGCATCAGATCAGCTTAGTCGCCCAGCCAAGACAGATTCGACGATTGATTTCCTTCTCCACCTGCCCAACTGGACCGTTTGTCCCAGATACACATATTCATCATAAACGAGTTAACGAGCGTAGTCTCACTAATTTCTTAACTGGAGTTAGTACATACTACATGGACGTTAAACATGATCTTCGTTTTGTCCGTGTTCATCTTAAGACCTCAGAGGACCTACTCAACTCAGATCATCGAAGCCATCGAGCTTAATAGTACTTAAGTTCTCCATGGTCTCAGCCATAACCACTATATCGTCGGCAAACCGAAGGTGAGTGATATACTCGCCATTTATGTTGATGCCGAGCCCCCTTCAGTCCAGACCAGAACCTTGAACACATCTTCCAGTGCAGCAGTGAATAGTTTCGAAAAGATAATTATCTCCTCATCTAACGCCCCGCTGCAATGGTATTGGTTTAGAGTTTTGTTCCTGGAGACAGGCTGACATAGTGGGCGTTCTCGTATCTCGTACACTTTAGCACTTCGATATACCGGTAGGTAGCCTAATCAAAGGCTCTTTCGTAGTCCACATACGCTAATCAGATGGGCTGATTATACTCCTCAGCCTAATGTATAATCAATCTGACGAAGCGTATGTATGTGGTCTACGATACTGAAGCATTTCCTGAAACCGCCTTGTTCGGAAGGATGGAAATCGTCAAACCTGCCTGTGAGATGGGTCGTAATGACTCTAGAACAACTTGTAGACATGGCTCAGAAGTGAGATGGGCCTATAATTCTTCAGCATGGTGTTATCTCTCTTTTTGAAGAACAACACCACCACACTCCTGTTCTATGATTTTGGCTTTCTGCCTAAGTGTTCCTGCGTGCGTGATTGTCATTTGACTGATTGATTGATGATCGTTATTTCGATTGATAGGATTATTTCGTAAATAGCACAATTATTTAAATTGTAACTACTAGTTTTACTTTTCAATACAGCAGCTACTTACTTAAAAAAGCCGTTGTTAATCGATAAGGTGTTAATATTAAAATGGATCCGTTTTATCCGAAATATCCGGATATCCGGATCCTACGAATTTTAAGATCCGAATTATCCGGATCCTTAAAATCAACGGATCTTGCAAACCCTACCTGCAAGCCATAGTAACCTTAACTGATCAGTGAGAAAGAGACGAAAAAAAGGTGGGGAACGGGAAGGTCTGTCAACGTGTTTCCCTAAATTTTTTTAAACACAATAATTTAAGCTACATGCATGCCAAGTTTCGTGCTTTCTTCCAGATGTGACCGTACTTCGAGCTAACAAGCCGTACTAAAACGGAAATAAAGGCTGAATCGCAGACTTCCCGGTTAGGTACCTACTAAAAGAGGGTGAGACAAGGATATGAGGTCATTTTGTAACTCTAGCTATTCAAATAATGGTATGTCTTCATTCGAACAGTCACAGATAAAAAAACTAAAATAGATTTCAACTTTGACGAAACTTACTGCTGGTGTCATCCACGCTGATAGGTTCCAACTGCAGCTTAGTTTGTTTCCTTTCTCTTCTAAATCTCTCCTCTTGGGCTTCAGCAAAACCAGTCTGTAAAAATCATAATTAATGAATTTGGCACTTGTTCGTGGGTCGATACGATAGGCCGGTTTGCGGCCAGCTAATTTGGTGGGTCAGCTTACGGCCACGTTCGGGTTGGCACGGAAGTAATGAGACATTAATTTACTAGTTTTTACATTTTAATATTTTTAATTCAAAAAGACTCAATCAACTATATACTTTCCTTCGTGATCTAAGACTTCTTGCCAACGACTCGACTGGGCAAAGCCTGGATGCCTGTAGCCCAGAACTCTTGGCCGCGAGTCGAAAAAGCTGGCTAGGTAGGATTCAACTTCGTTAAAATAATTAAATTGCTTTCCACGTAGATAATTTTTTAGGGCCCTGAATAAATGATAATCAGATGGCGCAAGGTCAGGAGAATACGGCGGGTGAAGCACCATCTCCCAAACTCCCAACCCAAGTCCTACAGCTGTTGGCGAGAGGTCGAGGCGACATGAGGGCGAGCGTTATCGTGTAAGATAACAACACTTCTTCGTCGTTTTTCTTTAATAGCAGTGGATAATTTGCTTAGCTGATCTGCATATTTTTTAGCATTTACTGTCTCATTGTATAGCAGTTCGTAATATAGCATGCCCTCTGCATCCCAGAAGCAATAAAGTAAATCTTTTTTGCAGCGGTTTTTATCCAGTTTTGGTTGAGGTGGCGGCTCTTCCTGTCGAGGTAGCCAATAGGTATGACGCGAATCATTTTTATAAAGAATCCACGATTCATCCCCCGTCACCAGATTAGACAGAAACTCTTTACGTTGTGGCCGAAGAAGAAGCGATTTGCAGATTGCCACCCAAGCAGCCCGATTGGCATCTGTGAGAGCATGTGGTGTCCATCGAGACAAAATTTTCCGTACCCCAGAGCGTGCAGATGATCTTCTACGGCATGGTGACTGCAATGGAGTGCTGCTGATAATTCGCGAGTGCTGGCGTCGGGATCGGGATTTTGTTTTAAACTCTCGGAGCAAGTCCTCGTCGTTCAGGACGGGTGGTCTTCCTGAGCGGGGTTGATTCTCAAGACTTCTATCTCCTGCACGAAATTTACTATACCAGCGAGACACCTGTCGCGTGGCTTGTAGAGCCTCTGCCGAATGCAGTGTCAATATTATTAGCTGCGGCCCGCAGCACGTGCATTGTGGCCTAACAGAAACTCATAAATGTATAGAGTTCGAAGTTGTCGCTCGTCCATTATTGCGATTACTGAATGAATCATTAGCGGAAATTAGCTTATATACCCTCGTGTGAAAGCTTCTATAAAGTTCTACAACATACTAGAATATTCTCGAAAGTGATGCACATCGAAGCTGAAATTTTACGATTTTCCAAAAGTGTCTCATTACTTTCGTGCCAACTTAATAGTAAATTACCTACCTATTTATCATGGGCGGTAAAACAAAGAATGTCTCAGATCACATGTTGACGTCCAAGCCGAAGGCAATGGCGATAAATATTACGGCCAGGTGTGACATAAATACAAATATTGAAAAATTAATTAACCCTTAAGACGGCGGAGGAATACATCTAGGGCAAAGAAACAAAATCATTAAAAAACACACGTGGTCCATATAATAGGGTATTCTACTATGTTTGAAAAAGTACTTCAAAATGTTGATTTTCCTAATAAAAAGCTACAAAAAAATATATTTCGGAAAAATAAACACGCTTTCTTGCCATAAAAATAAATTAAATAAAACTTTTTTATTCCCGCGATAACGCTGTCAGCCATTTTGATGACGTGATATTGATAAATAAAAACAGAGGGCCTACCGCGAGCTGAAAACGAAATATCTGCCTCTCTGACGCACTGCATATTGGAGCAACAGAGAGGGAGATAGTTCGTTTTGGGTTCGCGGTAGGCCCCCACATTCTTATTTTATGGAACTGACAGTAGTGACAGTTTTGTTATTGCCAATATGACGTCACACCACCATGGCGGTTCGTGTTTTAAGTCACGTGTGGGGCTACCATAACATGCATCTCGTCTCTACTCGCGCGCGAGATAGGCTACCTGTCACTGTCTGATTAATGCTGTCAAAAAGTGACAGGTAGCTTATCTCGCGCGCGAGTAGATACGGAATGCATGTTGTGCTAGAGGGGGTGATATACAGATTAAAAATTACGACTTTTTATTTCAATATAATAAAACAATAATGTACTTCTATGACTCAAAATCAGAATATTTAAGTATACTCGTATTTCTTCATAAATATTTATTTTTATCAAATTTCATATTTTATTTTTCACTACCGAAAGTACCCTATTATGCACTCTGCCTGCTAGTGCATTTGGCTTTACAGATAATCTGTTGCTCGAATTAGTAAGTGCGAAAGGGAGATATTGACCGCTTTTATACTTTACTTTGGAGTTTTGGACGCCCACGGGACAAAACTATACTTTCGTGTGCCGAATCACAGTTTTTTTTTATCTTATTGAAAACGGCTGAAGCTAGGAGAAAACCGTCAAGTGAAACATTGTTCGTTATAAATTTATTTATTACCGAACTGTGTGTAAAAAAAACTGTGATTCGGCACGCTCAAGAGGGAGGCGGAGTTTGTCAACGTGTTTCCCTTAAAATTTTAATGCACATATTATATGAAAGCTATGCATGCATTTGCATGCCAAGTTTCGTGTTTTCTGCCAGATGGGACCACTAATAATTAGTCCAACTAAAGTCTTAGTCTAGAACTCTAGACCATAGACTAAAATGAAATAAAATGAATGAAATGGGGTGGAAGGGGTTATTATGTTAGTTAGGTGACGGGCTTTTCCGTAACTGTTTATTAACTATGTGGCCGCTAAATTATCGCCTCTGCCTTGATACCTAATACCGGCACTACACTTCGTTATGCGCTATTTGTTATGTGACTGCGCCGTATTTGCTAAAATATATGTTACAGATGTAGTGCAAAATGATTTTCTTTCGTACTTTATCGGAAAAGTTCGTATTTATCGTGCTCCCTCAATTAGCTTCAGTACCCATTTTACAGCCGCGGGGTAACTTTGACACTTCCTTCGTACTTTAT
The DNA here is from genome assembly GCA_951800055.1 of Cenopis cana. NCBI lineage: Eukaryota > Metazoa > Arthropoda > Insecta > Lepidoptera > Tortricidae > Cenopis > Cenopis cana. The sequence goes on along the minus strand of OX637471.1, from coordinate 38,021,984 downwards.
CGGAAAAGTTCGTATTTATCGTGCTCTCTCAATTAGCTTCAGTACCCATCTAACAGCCGCGGGGTAACTTTGACATTTGACACTAAACAATAAAGTTCCATAATAAATAATAATGGATATAATAACGTCACTCATTTAATACAATCATTGATTGACAATTCGGGTGAAATTTTGATCGTCGCCGCGTTGGTGAGCACACCTGCCCCGGGGCGACGGCGAGCAGAATCCATTTACCGTACAAAACCTTATCTACTGTCATGGTGTCGTTACCGAACAACGTCATTGAACACGTGATATTGGCGAAATCATCATAAATTTGATGGAAGCCATTTTTTAAACAATTGATTGATTGACAGTTCGGATGCCATTGTATTCCGATTGAGATCCGAGTTTTCCCGAAAGAAAATCATTTTGCAATACATCTGTTTGTTGGTTATGTTATGTGGGTCAGGCCGTAGATTTTGCCACTTTTTTGTATAACCTAACTCTCCGCCTCTTTTTTTCCTAACTATATTAATGACTATATATTAATCAACTACTGCATTTTATTCCCCAAGAAATGGTGAACCATGGTCACTAGAGATATTACAATAAATTCATAAGCTTGGAAAGTTATGACGATATATTTGTCAAAAAAGGGCGAAAATTTCATAAAAATCGCGAATCCGCCTTGGTAGTAGTAGTAGTGCACTTTGAGCGAACATAAAATTGAAACAATACCTATTTCTGGTTATCTGTTTGATTTGACGTTATGATATAATAGTTACCTATCCCCCTTTTAAATATCGTTTCGTGTTTGCTAAGAAAGTATATTGTTTTTCGTACATTATAATAAAATGACCAACAGCCATTGTCTGTGCGTGATTTTTATTGCGAGATCATTATCTCCCCAATTTGTGGCGTTAACGCATTCACTGCCACCGCCGCATATATGCGTCACCGTGACTTTCACGCAGTGCCTTCGACGCACAGACGCGTTCATAATATTTGACACTTGTACCCTGTGCCTTAGTGCCTTAGACTTAAAATAGTCGGTTGAACTCACATGTGCGTTTGGGGCACACAGCGAAGTGCGGCACCTGCCGAATGTCCAGGAAAAGAGGGTGGCAGTGAATGCGTTAAACAACGGGTAGTGTGTGCGAATAACATACATCACCATCCACACTTCGTCATGCCAAACATGCCAGATTATGTGTGTTATTTGTGTAATCACAAGTCATATTATTATTAACATTATCTATATCTAAAATAATTTCAATGCAACTCACCAATACCTGTTAAATTTGTACAAAATTACTAAAAGTCGCTGGCGAGTAGGTAAGTGAACGAAGTGTGGGCAATTGAAGGCATGTTTACAAAAACAACATAACTGCTTACACTGGTTGACACTCTGTCAAGAACAATTGAAATGACAGCAGATGTCGAGTGTCGACCAGTCTAGTCAGTTATGTTGTTTTCGTAAACATCCCTTCAATTGATGCCCTACGCTATTTGACTACAATGCGTGGCTTTTGATGTGTTCCGTGTGTGTACGAGTACATACCAAAAAAAAACCGACAAGTCGACGGATACACGTATTAGCTATTCGCGCTTAAGTATGCGTTATGCGTGCGAATAAAGCAAACAAAAACATGGACGAACAAACCCTCCACACTTCGTCGAATGCAGGCGCATAAGCCGAATAAGGAATATAGCGCATAGCGAAGTGTGGTGCCGGCATAAGGGTTAAGTATGAACTGAATTGGTCATTATAAAATCTAATCATGAGCTAGGTATATTTATCAGAATTTACTTGTATCACCAAGATATTACCAAGGGCTGTGGTTCTTTCTTGACATATTCAATTTTGTCCAATAACTTTCTATGTGGTAAATGAAATGGTATATCTCGAGGTTTCCTGAAAAATATAATATATCCATCAACAAAAGACCCATAGCATACTATAATTATCAGTGTTCTTTTTTTTACACGACTGCCCAAAAAAGGAGTGTAATGTTTTCAGGTTTCATGTAATTTTGTTTTGTTCCCCCAGAACTTCTCAACGCCTTAACCGATTTAGATGTGTGAGGTATCGTTAGAACATGCCACCCCGGGTGACATAGCATATGTGATGTTTCCTACATTTAGAGTATTCCGTAAAAAAATATATATATCCTAGCAAGTGAGGTATCGAAATGAAGCATTTGAAGAGACGATTCCAAAAATATATATAATGTATGAGTTTCAAGCAAAAAAAGTTCAAAATAAAATAATTATTATAAAAATTAAAAACACGACTGCACTAAAAATATGTATGTATTACGTGCGTATCACGCGTACGGGACGAGACATTTTGCTAAATGGGCCAACCAGCTAGGGGTATAATACCTACTACCAAATCGTAATATACCTAAATACGTAATATACTTTATCAGAAAAAAACATGAAAAACAACCCAGACATATTGATGATATCCTGACGATATCTAAATGGTTTAAGAGCCGACGACAGTGAACCTAGTACGATAAGATTCCCAGATGGCATATAGATACATATATAACTAGGCGCGTCATTAATCGGGGAACACGAAACGGCGATGCTGCAATGCGAAAAACCTGGCGAAGCTATTGAAAACGAAAATTGAAAAATTATGAAAAATCCGGTTTCTAGTATGATAAGATTCCCAAGTTTCGTTTGTTCCTCGAAGCAGGGGAGGGGTAGGACTATACGATAATGCAGTGCTGCAAGCCCTCCTGACTGGCCTTGTCAGTGGTAGCACCATGATAAGTGACCAATTTTCTGAGGTATCTAGTACGATCGGATTCCTGAAAAAATCAGGGCTCATCTGAAAGCTCAGCACTTTCTGTGTAAGAAAAACCACTGCTGCATTTTCCAAACAGTGGAGAAGGTGGTTGCTGCAGCGATTGAAGGAGCCGACAACACTGAACCTTTGTATGGGGAAACAAGATTAGTTAGACTATTTTATTCGAAACTTCACAGGAGTACTCCTAACGATAAATGAGTAAACAAGTGTTTCAGGTTTTTCGATAATTCAACCCATAAAAGGGGGAAATATGGTAACAAAGTCTGAAATATGGTTTATCGAGTACCTAATTACGAAAACAACAATGATTTTAAAATCCAACGTAGCGGACGTGAAATACCATCTCCCCTGTCAGGGTGCGATGGGGTTGAAATGTCTAAATATCGATATGGGTTTCGTTTTTATGGTTTTTTGAGACATTAATTACGAAAATGGCACCGATTTTAAAATGTAATAGGTATTGTGGACATAAACATTTCTAAATATGTAAAAGAAGAAACTGACTGACTGACCGCTGGTTGGTTCTAGAGATTCCAAATTTGGCATGTAGATTCCTTATTGTGTGAAATAGGGGTCCAAAGTTCGTATGGGGAAACAAGATTAGTTAGACTATTTTATTCGAAACTTGACAGGAGTACCTACTTACTCCTAACGCTAACGATAAATGACTAAACACGTGTTTAAGGTTTTTTGAAAATTCAACCCCTAAAAGGTGGAATACCCATGGATGTTGATTTTCTGACTTTGTGACCACATTTCTTCCTTTTAAGGAAGACAGATACTTCTATTCAAGAGTAGAAATCATAATCTCTTAGTAGGTAGTCGATAGTCGTTGCCGGCGTAAAAATTCAACAATAATTGCAATTTTTTTTTTAATAAAATAAGGTAACCGCCTTCACCAAAACGTCGTAAGTATACCGAAACCTTCAGAATGTAACAAATAGGTAGTTCCCATCTAAATCGGTTCAGCCAAACGCGCGATGATCGCGGACAAACATACATACCTACATACATCTGGTCGGGTCAAAATCAAACTGAGATTATTCTTTTTTTGTAGACTGTTTAAAGTTACGTTTAGTACCTACGCGGGCGAAGCCGCGGGAAAAAGCTACGCTATTACACCTATTTTCCGGTAGGTAGGTATGTTACCTCAACAGCTGTACCAAGGTTGTACATAAGGACACCAAAGCCAAGTATATCTATGCCAAAACAAAGGGTACCTACCTCGCATAGAATGTTGGAACTCGGCGAACATTCCTTTGTATAGTTTCGATAGCGGGTAAAGTTGTTACATTTGTATGTGTTGAACGCTTCCCATTTCCGTTAAACATAATGGATGTCCAAGCTAAAATAGTCAACTATGTCGTACTACAAATATAAACAACAAAGTAGCATTTTTTTAACTACCATTCTTACTACACAATCAATAACAATTAAGAATGACGTTTATTTATTTCAGTTGTTTACCAGTCGCAAATAGCAACGCAACGAGTCACAACGAGTATTTATATTCTGTTTGATGTTTGATAGCAACCCTTTGCAGCAACCAGTGGCAACCCATGGCAACCAGACATTTGAAATAAAAAGAAGTCCCACTTTTAAAAGTAGCTTGAGAAAAGTTTGGATTTGTCATATATATTGTTTATGGTTCACTTTTTCCTATTCTTGCCCGTGACAGACTGGCGAGTTTTAAAACGTGATTTTATCGAGACTCGACGCTGATGACACTCGTGAAAACTTGCTCACTCAACGCGATGTTAAATGTGCCTTTTATCCCTTCTGCTGTCAACACAGTGAATCCTCAAATTTTATAAAGGGTCGGCAACGTGCACGTGACTCTTGGAGTTGCGTGCGTCTATAGGCTGTGGCGTCCGCTTACCATCAGGTGGACCGTACGCTTGTAAGCCACCGTCGTCGTATAAAAAAAAAGAATATTTGAAAATCATTTACATTTATTAATAATGTTAAGCCTAGGCGCACACAGAGAGCTTTCTGCGTTCTCTGTATTGTACCGAGTCCCTTACGACAATGCACACAGCAGGCGGGCAGAACGCTCCTTGAATTCATACAACTCTGCACGCAGAACGCAGAACGCTGAACGCAGAACGCTCTCTGTGTGCCTAGGCTTAGGGACTAAAAATCGTGGTGCGTGCTTGAGTGGCCTACCGCGAAATTACACCCTAAACGAAGTTTTTGTCTCACTGTTTTGTGTCTTGTCGCACTTGAAAGTCTGTACGTAAGTACGATAGAGAGGGAATTTGTAGTTGGCGGTAGCACAGTGTAATTAGGTCGCGGTAGCACTCCTGGGCTGCTACCGCGAACGGCATTCGAAATTTTCCCTATCTGTCGCACTTGCAAGTTTGCACGTAAGTGCGACAGAGAGGGAAAACTTCCTTTGTGGTTCGCGGGAGCACTCCTGCGGCTGCGGGGCTAAGATGATCGCTTATATGTCGGACATATAACATTCGTCCCTTACTGTCAAGTATGTAAGTGCGAGAGGGACGAATCGTATATGTCCGACATATACGCGATCATCTTAGGCCCTCGGCTCGCGCAACTAGGAAGAAAAAGTGTCTTTGACAATTTAAGTATGGTCTAAGGCTTAAAAAAACACAAAAAAATGGCGAATACCGATATCTCGCTCTTTCAGTTAATCCATCTCAGTCACATGTCAATGTCACTTATTGTTGTCATTTCCGTTCTGTTGAAAGGAGTTTTTACTTCAATACTCAAACTCTCTGGTTTAGGTTGTCATTATTTTCAGTTGTCAAGAAAACAAACATATCTAACAAACATTGTCAAATTAAAATAAAATATTTTTCTGGTCGATATTATAATAAAATATAATGGTTCTATCGTTTGAAACACGCGTTTACTCTCAATAAGATTTAAAAGGATATTCAGTCCAGCCATGGACGTCATCTCGTCAAAATATTCAATCGGTAGTCTCGAAGGCAAGTCAAATTGGTCGACTTGGAAGTACAAAATACTTATTATGTTACGTGGCACTGCAGGCGCAGATGCCATGTGTGTGTTTGATGGAAGTCTGACAAAGCCAAAATATATAGAAGTAGGAACAGGTGATGCAGCAGTTCTCATAAGATACATACATACAATAATAAAAAATAATAAAAGTAGGTATTTAATAATAATAGTAGATTGTTTGACAAGGGTCTAAAGTAAGCCATATTACCACGAGATGGTTATTTTCCCGAACGAAGTGAGGGAAAATTGCTCGAGTGGTAATATGGCTTTTAGGCCCGAGTTATACACTCTACTTTTCACTTCGATTGCGAGAAAACACATAAACACAAATTATCCACCTTAAATGAATAATTTAACTCTTGGCGGGCGTATGTCTAATTTGACAGCTTGTTTTTTTTTTTCTAAGGCCAGCACCATGCCTCGCTATGCGTGTTCGCTTTGCGTGTTCGCCTCCCTTTCTTTTGCTATATTAAAGAAAGAGATGCAACATGCGCTTTTTTTTTCTTTTAAGAGGAGTAATTGCTTTGACCATAGACACCGCTTAATCTTAAGAGAACTGAAAAACGTCTTTCCTGATTGGTCGATTTTAGTACAGCTATGTTCTGGTTGGTTGATATTTTTACCAAATAATTTTTAATCTGTCAAATTACTGTTCTGTGATTGGTGGATTTAATAGGTGAAGTATTTTGATTGGTCAAATTAAAATGTGTTGTAAATCATAAATATGTATACATATTTTCCCTAGGGCTTAAATGAACTACTTTAGCCCCGCTTCACAAGTCTAATATGACACACTTTTGGAGCATGAGAAGTGAAAAATATTTTATGTCACACCTGGCCATAAAGTGGCCATTATCGCACGCTCCGCGCGCGATAATACCCACTTCCTGGCCAGGGGGTGACATAAAATTTTGTACTTACCACGAGCGATAATAAGAAAGCCTCAGATCGCATATTTATCGCCCTTGCCTTCGGCTCGGGCGTAAAATACCTGCGATCTGAGACATTCTTTGTTTTATCGCCCTTGGTAAGTAATGTACTATTTATTCGTTTTAAGTACAATATTATTGTTTAGGTACAGTGTTTTTGAGTTTTCCTAGTAGGTGAGTATTACACCTGTATCAGAAGAACCGGCTCTTCAGCATTTAAGTAGATATAAATTTAAATAACCACCATGGTTATTTAAATTTTTTACAATAAATATGTTATAGCGAAACAATTACAATATTTGTATATATGTAGCAGTATATAATGAAAGATTCTTAATCTAATCTTTATTTTAGTTTAAAATGTGTGTGTTTGTGTGTGTTTGTGTGTGTGTGTGTGTGTGTGTGTGTGTGTGTGTGTGTGTGTGTGTGTGTGTGTGTGTGTGTGTGTGTGTGTTTTCTTGCGTTTGTTTGCGTTTTCTTATACGTGTGTACTCTAGGCGCCAGTCAGTAGTTTTTCTACTGCTTCATAGTCTAGTTTTCCCAGCCATTCTAGTATTAGACCGCGGGCCACAATGTTAAAATCGTCAGTCATTTCCTCTCGCACGAAAACTTGTACAGTGATTACGAAAGATGAATAAAAAAATACTGTGGACGTCTGCCACCATTCCGTTGGTGGGTTGAGGAGCAGCAGCCTCCCAAAGACATAAAAAAAAAATTCAGTCATTTCCTCTCGACTGAAACTAGGTTTGAATGATAGTTAAGAAAATACCTTAACGAAAAAAAATCGTCTGCCACTTGTATCGCGGTGGAATACCCGTCTGCCAAGCACGTGAACATGTAAAAAAAATCAGTCATTTCCTCTCGCTTGAAATTTTGTCAGATGATAGTTTATGGACTGTTATGAAGAAATAAATTCGTCTGCCACTTGTATCGCGGTGGAAAACCCGTCTGCCAAGGGCCTAAACATTGTATGGGACGAAAAGAAAAAAAAACAATGCACATCAGCGTGTGGGGTATCTATGGATAGGTCTTTGAAAATGATATAGGGGTTTCTAAAAAAAAATTCCATTTTAGTCAACCGTTGGTGAGATATTCGCTGTGAAAGTCGTAAAAACTTCATCCCCCCTCTTTAATTTCCAAACTGTGAGGTCAAAATATCCTGAAAAAAATTGGGAGGGTGTAAATAAATAAATACTTTCGTGTTTTCATAGGTCACTTAAGTCGTTTTGTTTGGGCAAGACAGTGTTTCCTATGAAGATACGACCTGAGGCATATCGAATAACTTTCAAACCATCCTAGAGTACGTCTGGGATCACACACAATGAAGGGTTCCATACCGACACCTACTAGTTCACATTTTAAACCACTATTTAATAAATCGTTGCAAAAAAGGTCGTAACTTTATGAGAAACTCACGTCACTTAAGTCGTTTTGTTTGAACAAGACAGTTTTTCAGCGTTTATTCAAAAACCGTTTGACGTAATTTATTCAAACCAAATATTTTTGAAAGTGTTTATTTATTTACACCCTCCCAATTTTTTTCAGAATTTTTGACCTCACAGTTTGGAAATTAAAGAGGGGGGGTGAAGTTTTTACGACTTTCACAGCGAATATCTCACCAACGGTTGACTTAAATGGAAAAGTTTTTTAGAAACCCCTATATCATTTTCAAAGACCTATCTATAGATACTTCACACGCTGATGTGCATTGTTTTTTTCTTTTCATCCCATACAATGTTTAGTCCCTTGGCAGACGGGTTTTCCACCGCGATACAAGTGGCAGACGAATTTATTTCTTCATAATAGTCCATAAACTATCATCTGACAAAATTTCATGCGAGAGGAAATGACTGAATTTTTTTATTTATTTTTACATGTTCACGTGCTTCGCAGACGGGTATTCCACCGCGATACAAGTGGCAGACGATTTTTTTTCGTTAAGGTATTTTCTTAACTATCGTTTAAACCTAGTTTCAGTCGAGAGGAAATGACTGATTTTTTTTTTTTTTACGTCTTTGGGAGGCTGCTGCTCCTCAACCCTCAACCCACCAACGGAATCGTGGCAGACGTCCACAGTAATTTTTTATTCATCTTTCTTAACCATTCTACAAGTTTTCATTCGAGAGGAGATTGGTAATCGTGACCTGTCGTTGGCCCGCGGTCTATATCCTTTCTTTACAGTGATGATGGTTTAATAGTAGTTTATGCAACTGGTACATAATGAGGGGCATTAAAACACGAGTGTGTTTTATGAAACGAGCCGAAGGCGAGTTTCATAATAAGGTCACACGAGTGTTTTAATGCCTAATTATGTACAGTTGCATACATTACTTTATCTACACACATATTATAATTACTCTAAGATGGGTTCAGAAACCGTAGTAAATAAATACAATAATTGTGTTAATACAACCTTTTTTGCACGGTTGCGGAAATATCGAAATCAGAACTGGCAACCGATACCTGAATGTTATTTTAAAAAGTAAAGAGTCCTTATTCTGATGTGATCATGTCGTCCTAGCTCAAATTTCGTGCGATATATACTAAAAAAACATCGAGCTGACATTTCGCATCGACTGAATTTGAATTTTCAGTGATACTAGAATAGGGACATGTCAACTTTGACATTTAAATTTTGACAGTTTTGTTTGACGTAATATTTTAACATCATATATGAGATTAAAATGAAATATTTTATTACTGCTGTAGCCTTAGCCACAGATAAGAAAATTGCCATAAATTAATTGAATGTTGAAATGAGAGTCATTTTCTACGGTTTCCGAACGCATATTAGAGGATTTATGATATGTGTGTAGATAAAGGATATATTTGGAGTTCTTCATTTATTTTGTTATATATAGCCGAGCTGACTGTACGTTAAATTGTCTATCTGCAAACGCGGATTTCTTAGGCGGCACATGTGCAACTGAGATAGTCCTTCTACGGTTTTGGGGTACTGCTTTATATGTAATGTTTTTATGCTATTTCAAGACTACCGATAGTACCGATAATATGTACAGTTTGCGCATACTGAGAAGTTTGCACTGTGTATACAGTTCGGTTGTGGGGTGCCGATATGGTTTAAAGAACATGGTCTTCAGTAAACTTCTTTGACTTCTCTCCACTTCCAGAAACTTTGTTTTTGTTGCGCCGCCGTAGTATTATATTTTCTTTGGCGCCGCCCCACACCGAAATGCAGTATGTCATGATTGACTGTGCTAAGGCAAGGTAGATTTGTTTGAGTAACGTTACTGTAGTGATGTGTCTACGTGTTTTGAAAATCCAGGTAAGTTTGCGTATTCATACATGGTTCAACCAAATCAAGAACGAGTGCTGCTGATGGATTTAATACTTTGGCTAGCGTAAATAAATGTTAATAAAATTATTTCATTGTGTTATTATTTTGGCTAGTAAGTACCTATGTTCAAAAACTGAATAGATTTGTCCATTATTTATGTGGACGTCACTGGTTATCATTTATCGATATCGATATATAGGATATCGATATCCCTATTGCGTTGTTATGTTGGCATGACGTACTTCCGCGTTTTCTTTTTAATTGTGGTTAAAAATGTCTGCCAAACTGTACATCAATGTCAATTCAATTCAATTCAATCTTGTGTTGTATGGCTCCATCAAGGCCTTGATGATTCTGCCAATGTCAAGTTGGATAAGACACGGCTAAGTATTATAAACTTATCGGTACGCAACTGGTGGTGTTCGGTAGTGTCATGTGATGACAATATTGACAATGTCACTGTCATCAAAAACCTTGTTCTAAGTCCCGTCTGCGTCTCTTAGAACGTAGTGGTTATATTCTCTTTGAGTATTGGACTCGTCGGCGAGACCCCCTGTACACTCTCGCGCTCGGCCTGTATCGCTGTGTCTCGGCGAGAGTGTACAGGCAATGATGACCACTCACAGGCGATCAGGCTGGATCAGGCACAATCGGATCCTACACCGATTCGGATAGTGGGAACAGGCCCTTATCCTACGGTAATTTTTTTATGGCGCTACAAACCACTACGTTCTATGGCGCTATGGCGTCAGTTACACGGTCAATATTATCACGCGATACAGTATTGGCCTCTCTCTCACTTTCATGTAAGTGAGAGAGAGGCCAATGCTGTATCGCGTGATAATACTGACCGTGTAACCGCTGCCTATGCGTATTCGCCTCCGTTACTTCTGCGATATTATAGAAAGAGATGCAACACGAATATTTCAGCATAGCGAAGTGTGGTGGCGGCATTAGCTTTGTTTGAGCGGTTGTATGTTTTTGAAAAACGCGTTATATACAAAATTAAACTATTATTTATAGGATTGGAAAATATGCTTACAAATATAACTATAACTATTTAATAAAATAATATAACACATAAAATATAATCCTATGCCATGCTGTTTTGTCTGGTCTGTGCTTTAATCTGGCAACATTGAAAACAAACAACATAAAAAATAAAAAAACAAGAGTTCTCTCGATTGGCGCTATTTTGCGTGAAAATTATTTAATTCACAGAAATCTAAATTAGGTGAGCATATTTGTTTGGATTTACTATTCCTGCATATATATGTAATTCGTCTGGGCTTCGCTGGATTCACGAAACTTACTGAGGCGTGATTTTAAAGGTAAATTATGGTAGCGTTTGTGACAACTTTCACCTTCTGTACTGTAGTACCATCAATAATTCCCAACATCCTAAAAGAAAATGAATAGATATTGTATCAATTACATTTCTCACGTATACAAAATATGATCTGGTTTCTTTTTCATACGATCGACCTTCTTTACGATACTCTTAACTCTGCATATGTTGAAACGTATTTTGTCGATGTATCGTATTGTTTCTATCAACAATTGTTTGCCAGATGAAATACAAGTAATTATTTTTACTTATAAATGTCATAAGAATACGTTAAACTTGTAATGAAAATTAACACAGGATCTTGATTTTCTTTTTAATTTCGCATTTACATTGCATTAATTATTTGCTATTATGACAATAATTATAAAATGTTTTTATATAAGTAATTGGTCCTGCGCTGAGGTAATTATTGCATTATGCTTTTAGATAGCCCAATGGGTTTGTTAACTTAAAGTGCACCAGTTAAGCTGCTGAGGCTAAGTATTGGCTGCTTTCGAGGAATTGAATGGCTATGTATTACTACGCCAGTAAGCTGAATGAAGCATCATGTAGTGGGTGTAACATTAAAGTGCCACCGCCGCCCAGTGAGCCAGCCCCAGTTCCTCCACCACCCACCGACCATGCTCCTCTTCCACCCGACCCAGCGCTATTGCATGGCACTGGACTCTCTTACTATGATGTAAGTTGACATATTATTGATCTTAGTTATTTAAATTCAGTATTTTTAGCACTACTTCAATAACATCTTTTGTCTTTATATGATACATAATATAATAGCATAAGAGCAATATCCAAAACAATGTATAAAATATAGTTTTAGATTGTATATTTTAGGACAATATTTTAAAATATATCAGTACAATACCTAACCCGTCATATATGGGCCCTTGGTGGAATGTTCATTAGTTCATATTATGTTAAAGCTAATTATAAACAACTGTTAATTACAGAATGACGATTACTATTCCATGGTGAGAGGCAATAAGTTTATGACTGAAAACACTTGCAAACTGGTTATGAATGGTGGTCTAAATTTTGTCACTCAAAAAGGAGATGCTGCTCAGGTAATATCATAATGCAGCATTTTTTTAGCACACACACACATAGTCTAAATTCTTAAGGGGGTCCTGCACGAAATTCTGAAAAATGGCGTACTTTTAAATTACTAGTACTATGCACTGAACTGGTTAAATACAATAAAAGGACTTATGTAGGTTAGCCTGATCCTACACAAGGTCATTGCCTTGTTGAAATTTGAAATAAATACATTTAAAATTAATAAACAATACATAAAGTTGATGACATCTAAGCCTTTTTTTTCGAATACATTGTAAATTTTAGGCATGAAACAATAACTATTACATGAAAATATTTGTATTGATATTCCGCAGGGCACCCCCTTCTTAAAATTAATTATAAAAATATACTTTTTGAGAATACGAAATACTAGTTTTTTCCCATAAAAATGGCAAAATTGGATGGCTTATAACTCGGTTTCAGTGGCTAGTTGAGGTAAAGTGAGATGGTATATTGTTTAAGACGGCCTTTGACATCATGAGACAAAAACACAGCGGAAACTTGGTAATCCCCTTAATTGTTTCATATGTTTCTTATAGCTGTCAGCAGTAGGTGTAAAGACCTTAACAACATTTGTCAATTGCCCCGTGGAAAAGACCGAGCTTGAGTATAAAGAAGGGCAACTTGTTAGTGCTCCCCTGGATTCACTGGTAGATATGCTGCGGCCCGGAGCAAGCAAGTCATACATTTTCACATTCCTATTGTGCTCCCGGCTTTTTGTCAAGCCTCATGAATTACTCGGAAAGCTGTGTAAGAGATACTTTAAGACATATGACAAGATTGTAAGTACCCATCATTTCATACAATTTCTTAGTACAAGATACATATACATATTCTGGCATGTTTAATGTTATTGGTTGGCCCTGTTCTAGTTTATTTATCATGACATAAAGGAACATTTTTGATAATTAATAGTATTTTACGAGTTACAAATTTTTGCTTGGATATTTCATATACAATTGCATTGTCATACAGTTTTTGCCCATTATTTTGTTTTCAAATGTATTTAGAGGCCCATGTTTTTTTGATACTCAAACAATCTCTTAAACGAGTTTCGGTTCAGAACGCTTTAATGTTCATATTATCATAACATAATAAATTTTTGTGTACTTCTTAATAAATTTAATACATTCAGTGCTGAGGACCCGATAGTCGGGATCTCCATTTGTATTCAGTTTTCGCTACAAAGCAGAAAAACCATGTTATCGGCTACGTAGGCGCGTAGCACTCGTCGGCATTGAATGTGTTCAGTTTATATCAATAAATTCTATCATGGTACTGATGTTATTTAGGGACGGGCTGAAGTAAAAGATCTGGTTGATAAGGAGTTAGCAGACATGAGAGCCCTAGTCAGGGTGCTGACACAGTGGACAAGTATGTTTCCCTACGACTTTCGTGATGACAGAGTCATGGCACTGGTTCGGAATATTACTCAAAGGTATTTTTTTTCATTTCTCATTGTATGTCTAAACTAACTTGAAAATTAATGCAATCTGCAGATACATTTTTTTAGTCCTTGAAAGTGTTTTTTTATGAAATAAATTTAATGAAGTATATATCTCTACCAAGGAAGAAATCATACTATTAACCTGACTTCCAAAAAAAAGCTGTATTCTATGATCCTCTAGATGTGCTGCGGAACACATGTCTTCGGTGAGGGTTGAGGTGTCAACTATGTTGGAGAAGCTTCTGGATAAACTAACAGCTCTTGAGCAGTATGAAGAAACATTGGTCGAAATACCTCAAGTGTCATCTGTGGAACAGTTAGCCCAGGTAACCTTTTTGATTTGACCTATCATCTACCAATGCCTGAAATCCCATCTTCTTTTAAGAGCAATAAACATTTTGCAGTAGATAACGGGTTAATACCATAGTTAGAGTGCAATGCAATTCTTTATATGATAATTAATTACATTGTTTGCTGGCAGGGAGACATTCTAACACTCGGCTTGACACCAGCCGAGCTAGCGAACCAATTGACTATAGTTGAGCTGCATCGGTTGTCATTTGTTGGACCAGAGGAATTTGTTCAGACATTTGCTCCTACACAACCACCGCAACCAACATCTTCTTGCGGCAAGAGTGCTATACATTTGCACCATGTGGACATGAAAAGTACAAGAAATCTGGAAGCTTATGCTGATTGGTTTAACAGGCTCAGCTACTTATGTGCAACTGACATTTTGAAGGTACAATATATTACATGAATACATAGTTTACGTATTGTTATTGTACTCCTAGCTTTTTCTGGCCAAGTGCGAGTCGGACTCGCGCACGAAAGGTTCCGTACCACTCTATAAAAACGGCAAAAAAAACATGTCCGTTGTATGGGGGCCCACTTAAATATTTATTTTATTCTGTTTCTTTAGTAATTGTTATAGTGGAAACAGAAATACATCATCTCTCATCTTTCAAATTCATCATCATCATGAGATACAGTATCCTGGTGACAGACGGATGGACAGCGCAGCGGAGTCTTAGCAATAGGATCCCGTTGTACCTTTTGGGTACGGAACCCTAAAAACAGATGGACAGACATAGTTACTTCCGCATTTATAATATTAGTATGGATGGCGATTATTTACCTAATTATTTCTTTGCAGGCTGTAAAAAGCAAATACAGAGCGCGAGTAATAGAACAGTGGGTTATGACGGCCAGAGAATGCTTCAATCTTGGGAATTTTAACTCACTAATGGCCATTATTAGTGCTCTAAATATGTCTCCAGTGACACGACTTAAGAAAACGGTAAAAATATATTTTGTTAATGGGTCAATGTATTATACATTAATTCCTTTTCTTGTATTCTTATTGTGATGGTATGTTGATAGTGGAGCCGTACTTCTGGCGTATGCGGACAACAACTGCGTCAATTGGAATTATGCGTGGAACCAAGTGGAAATCACGCGAGGTAACGGATTTCATTTTATTTACTTGAGTGCGAGGCCGAGCTTTGCTTGGCGTTTTCCCGTGCATGAGATCCAACTAAATCGATTGTTCGCCCCCGAAAACAACATAGTAAATATCAT
This sequence comes from Cenopis cana, assembly GCA_951800055.1. NCBI lineage: Eukaryota > Metazoa > Arthropoda > Insecta > Lepidoptera > Tortricidae > Cenopis > Cenopis cana. Next base: position 38,006,516 of record OX637471.1, on the reverse strand, counting down.
CAAAATCGTTAGAGCCGTTTCCGAGAAATAAAGAAATATGCAAGAATTACATGTATACAAAATATAAAGCCCTCACAAATCGAGTGAAACTGGTAAAGGATACTTGATTTCAACAACCCATCATTTATTGTACCTATTGCACTTTTGTCGACAGATACCGAGCAGCCTTAGCAGCCGCTCCTACTGAGACAGCCGTACCATTATTGTCTGTCACCTGCAGGGATCTGCATTTTGCTAATCAAGGCTCTTCGTCCAAGTAAGTCCATATTCGAGTACCTACGCTAAGTGTGTCAGTACTCGGTTACATAATAAAATACCTAAAATTGATATACCTATTTTCAAAATACCTAACCTAACCTATTTTTTTAAATAGATATATATCATTAAACCTACGGTCGTAATACCTACAGTCGAAATACCTACAGTACTAAAGCCTAGCTAAGTGTTTACTGTTATTATATGCAAGTTAAATTATTTAAAAAGAGTTCGCTTCTGGCGGTTCGCTGGCCGCTGCCGCGGCACGCTCGCTTCGCTCGCTCGGTTCGCGCGCTGTAGGGTTGCGGTTCTACCTAACCAGTGTGTATACACTTTTTGACCTAATCGAATGCGGTCGCCAACAATTTGTAAGCAAACGCATTCGATTACGTTAAAAAGTGTATATATATTAATGACCTCGACTGTACCTACACCAATCTGCCCTAGGTACAGGTAAAAAATTATGATATGACGATCTCCACCTTTATTCTCCACTTCTACATATTCTACTCTAAGGCAGGTCGATGTAGGTACGACGACGAGCGAATAGAGGAGGAGTGGTTAGGTAGAACTGCAAACCCACAGCGCGCGAGCCGAGCGAGCAAAGCGAGCGTGCCCCGGTAGCGGCCGGCGAAGCGCCAGAACCGAACATTTTCCATCCCCCAATAGACTATTTGACACATCTTAAAATTTGTAACATGGTGTCACTTTATGGATAGTAAACCATCAAAATATCACATTGAATTGAAAATTATAAACTACCGAAATAGAAAAAAGATATTTAACATCGAAAATTCGGAAAGTATGGTTTTTTTGCCATCCAAAAGTCAAACAAAAGGTATCAATAGAATACTTAAGTAAAAAAAAATTAAAAAAATGTACAGCAAGTATGTACCTAAACGCATTATTTTACGACCAAAACAGCAAATTACTTATTTTTCCATACAACAGGTTGGTTCGATACCAGGCGGGTGACGTCATCTGCCCGTGCCAATTTGTAGGAACCGTTTGGGCGGCCTCTAGCGGCGAGCTAGGTTCATCTCTATTTTTTGCCCTTTATTGTGGTCTAATTGTAGTTGGTCCCATATATAAATTTGATCGTCTATGAAAACTGGTTCGAATGGCACTATAATTTTTTTTATCGACACCCATATAGTAAATCCTCTTTAATACGTTCAAAAACCGTAGATAAGACCCCGCTTTATAATATACTGTGCGGTTGTTGCGCGCGTCCCCTATTAGATCACGAAATAGAACACTTTAACGAGATCACGTACAAAATTAGACACAGCTGCGGGCTGGCGGCGGCGGCGCGCGGGCCGGCCTGTCGAAGCAAACATGGCGCACGCCGGAGGGACTTGCCAACACGAAACACATGAAAGAGGATTTAATATATGGATGTAGATAAAGTAGTGTATGCAACTGTACATAATTAGGCATTAAAACACTCGTGTGACCTTATTATGAAACTCGCCTTCGGCTCGTTTCATCAAACACACTCGTGTTTTAATACCCCTCATTATGTACCATTTGCATAATAGTAGTTTATGCAACTGGTATGTACAGTTGCATACACTACTTTATCTACATCCATATATTAAATCCTCTTTCATGTGTTTCGTGTGGGCACTTCTCGCCGGCGTGCGCCATGTTTGCTTCGACAGGCCGGCCCGCGCCTCCGCCGCCAGCCCGCAGCTGTGTCTTAATTTTGTACGTGATCTCGTTAAAGTGTTCTATTTCGTGATCTAATAGGGGACGCACGCAACAGCCGCACAGTATATTATAAAGCGGGGTCTTATCTACGGTATTTGAACTTATAAAAGAGGATTTACTATATGGGTGTAGATAAACTATTATTTAGTCAAATAGTGTATTATTATTCAACTGACATTCTTGATTTTTGATGTTTTTTACTACTACCTACTTAGGTACCTATTTCAAAAACCCATTTTTAAAAACCTTTCGCGATAATGTACTGTGGATATTTTTACTGTAGGTATTTTGGCCGTAGGTATATCAAACTTAGGTGAATCGTCCATTAGGTATTTCATCCGTTAGGGATATTGAACATAGGTATTTCATTCAATAGGTTTTTTTAACGTAGGTATTTCAAACTTCGGTCATTTAAACTGTAGGTTTAATAACTGTTAGGTATTTTAAAAATAGGTATTTCGTACATAGGTATTTTGACAATAGGTATATTAATTTTAGGTATTTTAATATGTAACCTCAGTACCCTTACCATGAGTTTGCATTTCCGTACGCGAGTACGCTAGCGATAGCGACTGCGTAAACGATTTAGTATGGACAAAAGTACAGCGCCTCTGCCGGTTACGCAATAGAACTAAGAATCGCCATACTAAATCGTTTACGCAGTCGCTAGCGAGTACGGTAATGCAAACATTGCAAACTCATGGTAAAGGTACTGGTGCTAAGAGTTAAGAGCATATACAAAAAGCGGCAACGTTTTCCACCCCCTAATCATGAACCTTTTTCATGATTTTTGGAAATATTGTTAGCATAAATTAAATACTAGGTTTATACGTTTTGATATTTTGGAAATATTGCATACAATTGAAAACATACGTAGACCCTTAAGGTTTCGATTTTATGACACGAAAACTTCGTCCTGATTTTTTGCTAGAGACTTTCCGAAGTTTCTAGAAACTTCGATCGCGAACATTCTAGGTCGTTCGGTACCTATGCAGGTACCCGGGCGAAGCCGCGGGGCAAAAGCTAGTAATATTATAAATGCGAAAGTTAGGATCTTAGGATGTTTGTGACTCAATCACGCAAAAACGGCTGAACGGATTAAGACGAAACTTGGTATACAACGAGTTTATAGCTTGGATTAACATATAGGATACTTTTTATCCCTGAAATCATCCCTCAAATACAAGGTCACGCGGACGAAGTCGCGGGCAAAAGCTAGTTATTTCATAAACTAGAAAGAATTACGAAAAAACCTGAAAACATTACACTCCTTTTTTTGGGCAGTCGTGTAAAAATCAAAACGTATAAACCTAGTTAAGGATGTAAGGAATCGATCAAGGCCAATATTGTCTCATTTGATAAATGTTTAAAGGGTGGGAAACGTTGCCCTACGCGCGCACTATGGATTTTTTCCGTGCGTTTTTTTTTCCGCAAAATCTGTGGAGTATGAAACGTCCTTGAAGTGCGCGCACTGCGGAAAATAATCCGTACGCGGATAAAAATCCGTGGTTTGCTGTGCTGCAGATTGCTTGCGATGCGGCGCCGCACGTTTTTTCTGCAGCCTATGGACTATTATGAAACCCCGCGCACTGCAGTGACGCAGTTGTTCTTGCGACACGGGGCTGCGCGGTCATGTCGTCGCCTAGGGTGTTACCCGTAGCCGCGGCGCAAGCGGCGATCGCGGATTTAAATATTGATTAATTGCAATGTTCATTCGGTAATAACCGATTTTTTTTTTGGATATAAGCGCAATCCTTTGATTGGCCGCAATGCCACGATCGGATGCAATGCACCCAATATTTAGGCACTTTTTTTCGTGACAGTAAATATATACAGATGCATATTTTCGTATATTGGTCCATTTTGTATGTGCGCTCTTCTCTGCAGTTGGTGTTAGAATGGCAAAACGTGCGGATATTTTACCGCAGTGCGCGGCCTTGCCTTCGGCTCGGGCGTTAAATACCTGCGATCTGAGACATTCTTTGTTTTACCGCCCTTGTTAAGTAATGTACTATTACAATGCATTTGCTCAGAAAGCGCCCTTTGCAAGGCTCAACTTATGCATAGAAAGTGTCACTTTTCTGCACGGCTGCTGGCGCTGGCGGCCCCCTGCGCACCCGTGCAGCCCGTGCAGAAAAGTATCGCTAATGCGCGCATGCGCTAATGAATTGCTATATATATTATGTTTCTTTCCTCGCATAATGCATTGTAAAATGTTGTATGGTACTCGTGTTGAACTGTAGGTTTTTCCCAACTCATGTCGGTTGAAAACACGAAAACGTTGAAAAAGCCCACTTTCCACACTTGTATCATAAATAACTAATTCTGCGGTACAGGGCTCTTCGTTTAGGAACCTTTAATCTGTTCAGCCGGTTGCTCAGTGCATAGCGGTTTATTTTGAGCTATTGTGGTTAAATATTGGCTGTTTTTTTTACGAATAAGCATATTTCCGCTATGTAAATACTCGTACCTATAGTTGACGAAATATAAGCTGCACCGATTCCTCGAACAACTTGTATGGCGAATCGGTGCAGCTTATATTTCGTCAACCATACCTACATAGTAAGCGGAGCATATAAGTTTTTTTTTTAAATAGGGCTACATGACTTTCTAGCGCTAATACACTTATGCATTTTTTGAGATATGAATGCTCTTTTTATGAGTCCAACCAAATTATGAGTCCATATCGTAAGACTGTGGAAATGTAACTGTGGTAGGCGTTTAAGGCTATCTTTAAAGATGCGATTGTTTTTAATTGTTTGAGCACATAATCAAATCTATTTTAGTACAGTGTGTGACAATGCATCTGGGATAGTGCAATAAATACCGCGTAACTAGCACTGGTAAATACTGCGTATCTGCACACCACCCATAAACCAAATCCGCGTAACTGGCATTGGTTAATACCGCGTATCTAACAAATGTAGATATCTAATAAAAAGATTTTTACACCAACGAACGTAAAATCCTGATTAGAATATACCAGCCCCCCGTTGCATTTGACCAATAGCGAGCTAGTTATTGCTTAGTAAAAATGCCGCGGCTCAAATACTCTCAAGCGGCGATTCCCACGTTTTATGCTTCTCTTGTAAAGTTGGGTGTTGTGTAGATACGCAGTATTTACCAGTGCTAGTTACGCGGTTTTGAATTATGGTCGTTGTGTAGATACGCAGTATTTACCAGTGCTAGTTACGCGGTTTTGAATTATGGTCGTTGTGTAGATACGCAGTATTTACCAGTGCTAGTTACGCGGTTTTGAATTATGGTCGTTGTGTAGATACGCAGTATTTACCAGTGCTAGTTACGCGGTTTTGAATTATGGTCGTTGTGTAGATACGCAGTATTTACCAGTGCTAGTTACGCGGTTTTGAATTATGGTCGTTGTGTAGATACGCAGTATTTACCAGTGCTAGTTACGCGGTTTTGAATTATGGTCGTTGTGTAGATACGCACTATTTACCAGTGCTAGTTACGCGGTTTTGCACTATCCCCGACGAATGTCAATGTTTCTTCCAGAGAGTAGGAAAAAGTAAGGGACCTAAGATACTTCCTGTGGGTTACTACGTGTTTGCTTTCTGGCGTCGGTATGCTAACAGGTTAGCGACGCCACACAGGTTGCGCGACGCGAGCGGGTCGGTTTCATACATTTTGGCGCGCAGCGCAGCGTTGTGACCTAGCCCTAAAAAAAAACTCCAATGCAGGCTTGGTAACCGCGTGAACTTCGAGAAGTGCTCGCTGCTGGCGCGGCACGTGAGCCGGCAGCTGGCGGCGCGGCGGCTCTGCGGCGATGAGCCGCCGGCGCCCGCGCCGCCGCCGCCGCACGCGCCCGCCTGGCGGTTCCTTAACGACACGCCCACGCTCACTGAGACCGGTCAGTCTACATGTATATTTGCCCCTTATTCATACAACTTAACAAACCTCTGCCAACTAAAATGTCTTTCGTCACTGTCTCACAAGCACATATGTTAAAGTGTCAAATAAGGACAAACGAACTTTAGCGGCTATTTAGTTAAAATAGGTTTGATGGACGTATATGAATAAGGGGGTTAGACTACACTCTATCCACGGAAACGAGTTAGTACCAGAAATCTGAGAAACCATGCAATTGGTCAGCGATAAGGGTAACGACTGCTCATAGGATGGGTTTACATAGCGGCCAAAGTTCAGTTAACATCTTACATTTGTCTCTAGTACAGTGCGGACGCTTTATGCTCTATTTAGATGCATTTGGACCTTATTTCCTCCACATTTTATGACTCTGTTTTTTTACTCGACAATTTTCACTTATTCTGCGACTCGCTCGGCTTGTGTACCCAGTAACGTAATTCAAATATTAATTATTCAAATACGCCGCGCTGGCGCCGGTATGTAAGCCTGCCCTGCCATTCAGGTGCAATGGTTTCCTCCCACCGACATTCTTTTGCATATAAAAGTGCAATAGATAGGATGCTATACTACGAGTAACTTGTTTTTGTGGATAAAGTGTAGGCAAGTGCTCGCTGCTGGACCGCAGCCAATTATAAAAAATTAAAATTAGATAGTTTTTTTTTATAAACTGTATAGTGCGCGCCATCCACGAAGGCGCCCCTCCACGGCCCAAGCCACAACTACAACTGCGCACAGATTAGTATGAGATTCGCTGTGGAGGGGCGCCTCGTTGTGGATGGTGCGCACTATAATGTTAATGATAATGAAATTGATTATTCCGGACAGTTTCTCAAGAAAAATAAAATGAGAATAGAAAGCTTTGTATAAGGCATGATGTGAGTACTTGCGTTATTTTTCTTAATGCCAACGTAATGTTTTATGTTAGTCAACAGTTATTTCGTAGCTTAGTAAACATAAATATATGCGTGATCATTTTCAGCTTTGGAACTGGTGTCATTTGAGCGGGAGCCGCCGCTCGACCACATGGAAAAGGAGCGATTAAAGCGCTTGAGAGCAGCTACTTAAAAGGACAATCCAGTGATTCTACACCACCTGATTTAATTGCTACTTATCGAAATCTTATTACTAGTGAATTTCTCCGGCACTTAAAACGTTATTATAATTTTTAGCCTTTAATATTTTAACAAGTTTTTGACTGCGGCGTGTTGCGATTTTACGTCGAGCTGAAATTTGGTGGGAATGAATGTTCTATGTATACTCGTTTGAAGTAGCGTTCAGTTATTGACCTACCTTTCTCAAATTCAATCACCTCGATTGTGCATTTTCTAAAACAGGTTTTTATTATTTCTTAATATTTATATGTTGTCATTTACATTTTAAATATAGAAAAGTACACGATTTGCGAAAAACTACCACTTCGGGTAATGTTCCAGTTACAACAACAACAACAACAACAAATATTCTTTATTGTTCACCAAATAATGTACATTACAAAACAAGTAACTGAAACTTAAGAGTTAAGTACATAGACTGTCAGACTGCGTGAACATTACACGGATTAGTTGAAAGTATCAAGAACAAAGTAACTAACGTGAGTAGTTCTATTCATACTTTTGAGTACCTATTCCAACATAGGAATACCTATTCAATATCAAAATGATTTTCATAATTGACCAAAGTCGCAACACTTGATATTAAACTAACCGGTATGCTTCAATAGCAAGCAACTAAGAATTTCACGTCTGACATGCGACTAACGTATATAGTTGTTGACAATTTCAAAGAAGTTCAAATTACATGCGTTATAATTTTCATAATGCCATAATCATAATTTGCCCCGAATAATTTTTATCGGAAACTTAACTTTTCAGGATTGTTATTCAATAATAATACGCCTAAAATAAACCAGAGGGCTCGTCTGACACATGCTCCTATCCCATTGAATATTCTACTTTAAAACTAACTAAACTATTACGTAGGTAGGGTACACACACAGTCTAAAAATCGTATATTTATAATATAAAATATTACAGTAGCGTTAAGAGGGCGTAGATGGCATTGCAAAAATCCCGCTCTAACACGCGTGAGTTTACAATTAATCATCCCGCTCTCTACGGAAGCTCAGCGCGTGTTTTTCGTAAATATTGATGTTTATTCTAATCGTGTACATTTATAATGATAATCTTTTTTATCAGGTTTGAGAACTTATCATTTTACAACTATTAAACCAAAAATCATTGTTAAAGATGGGAGGGTTTTAAAGATCCAACCAAAAACATCGACAAAAAAGGGTTACGTTTGAAAAGTAAAAGTATCGAGAAAATTTTTGCAAATCATGTTTTCACTTTTACATACTGGAGAAAACTAGTTCAAGATTAATATAGGTACTGAAAGGACAGATATTAATCACTATAGATGTTGAGATCTAGGTAGATAAACATTGGCAAAATAGGGGCCTGGAGTCACTGGTTAGGTACTGAATTGGTATGACAAATTTAGTTAATCTGATTATGTACAAGTACAAATGCATTTTAAGGCAGTGTAATGATAGGTTCTAATAATTACTATCATTTCCTAACAGTAATGGAGTATTCCAGTGAAAGTACTGAAATTATAACGATACCCAAGTTCGCGCTCGTACTAATTACGGGGTCTAATTAGGGGGATAGTGCACAAATCATAATTTAATAAAGTCTTTATTTCACCTTACAATTACGATTAATACCGGGATATTTACCATGTATATTTGTATATGTGAGTTTTAATCGTAATTGTAATGTAAATGACCATGTGACCTTAAAATCTTTATTTCACCACCTAACCATAATTAATGAAAGTTGCGACAGACCAGTTCCTTTTTCTGAAATACTCGAATTCATATATTTTGTTATATTAAGCAGAGTTATTATAATTAAATTTTAGTGGTTTTTTACGTCCTATTTTACCTACGTGTAATATTTCGGCTACTGAGGGCCTACCGTGAACAGAAAACGAAATATCAGCTCTATGTCGTACGTACTTCCATATTAAGCCCCATTACACGGTGCAAGAAATAGCGTGTTATTGTCATAACATTGCAGCGTTTAATCGTTCTCCTCCTATTTCAGTAGCCCTCAGCCCCGAAATGTAATGAAAATTGCAGACAATTTCTTGCACCGTATAAATCGACTTTTATGCGTAAAGATGGAGATACAACTTCGCTTTTGGTTTGCGGTAGGCTCCTGTTGTGATATATGCGAAGCGCATACAATTTAACTTCGGAGGGTTCTCGCGAACTTTTCTGTGAGTAGCGCAATCCAGGCAGGCAAAAGCCGTGTAATTAAAAGTTCCTGATGCAGTATTTGATAACTCATTCTCGCCATTTTAATGAATCTCTTCATAAGTATATTTAACCTGTTTTTATTAGTAATTTAAAATGATCTCATTTAAGGTTGAATTATATTCTAATTTACTCTTTATAAACAACACGCTTCGTGTATTCTGTATTTGTAGATGTTTAATGTGTGTGTGAATATTGTTCTTCTGATTGTAATCGATGAGATTATTGTTATTCGCCAATTGATGCTAAACAAAATACTAAGTAACAGGCAAATTTCAATAGTACGTACATCTCTTACTCGGATAAGGGTGAGGCCCAACTTTTTTTTACCATAGTTAAGGATTTTAATTCGACTCCGTCTTAATTTATTCCACCGTGACACGGAATTTTTTTATATTTTTTTTCAAATTATATATACCTAGAAATTATAGTCCAAAAATTTTGCCCTCGGGCTTGAATGTTTACGGCCAAGTTGCATCAAGAATATTTAACGTACCGGTTAACGTTAAATACACTGCCAGCAGCTGTCCTATACAGTAGATCTACTGAACGAAGACTGTGAGAACAGTCAAAACTTCACACACAATATAATTTTAACGAACGTAATAAGGGACGTTAAATATGATAAAACTGGCCCATGTTATACTTCTCGGAAGCTGGCGCGGAAAATGTATGAAATTGACATTAATTTCATAGACATTCCGCGCCAGCTTTTGTGAATCGACCTTTACATTTTTATGGTCGTTATCTTGTACCTAAACTTCTTGCTTTAGTTTCATTCTACTCTAGTGAAGTAAACCAATCTTAGACTGAATGCCTCTCCAGTGTGCTTGCGCTCAAAGGTAAAGTAAGCATATATACGTAATTAACACTAACTCACACATTGATGAATAAATGAATATTAGTACACGAACGTTCACTATACGATCGGTTTTACTCTAACGACCTAATTTTCTGACAGATCTCGAGTTAAAAGTCGAGCGTTCGACACTCAAAAATAAGTACCTGTTTCATCCACCGACTACACACTAACTTATAGTAGTTTCATAATTTCCCATGTACTGTAACAAACCCCTTAGAAATACAAAAAGATCAGACCGAAAGTAATTAACGGGTGACATCATTAATATAGAAAAGCATTGAAAGTCAAGTTCATCCTCAGAAGTACTTAAGACACGTTGCCATGTTAGTTATAACTATAGTATTATTATAGTATATGGATTAGCTCATGACTGGGGTATTCAATTGTTAAAAAAGTGGATGGTTAATTATAATATGCATGCATAAAGTATAGTCAAGTAATACAAACTACAGTTTGTGTATCAAAATGCAAGCTTATAAAATTTGTTTAGTTAAGACCATTACGAGCCGCTACGTAGTATAACTTATTTCATTAATTTAATTGTATGTATCAATATTCCGATTCATGTACTTAATTAAGAATTTTATGAATACCTAATATATGATTATTAATTTTTGACCTGTAATGTGTTATTACCAATAAATAATGTCTATGTCTATGGGAGATTTCTGAATAAACTGCGATAAAATAATAAGATTTAATTTACGATAGGTCTTTATTTGTATGCTTTAAGGTGGGACGTTTTCCATACGAAACGTATTTTGACATTCGCAGGCTAACGGCGCCATATTTTATGAAACTTATGTAACAGGCTTTCATAAATTGGCTTTCCATTTAGGCGAAATGCCCCCTTTCCTAGAATAAACTTTTATAAACTAAAGTAATTTGAAAAAATTTATATCACGTGATAGTCACGTAAAAAACTAATTTCTCAAATTATTCTAGTTTATACAAGTTTATTCTAGGAAAGTGGGCATTTCGCCCAAATGGAAAGCCAATCTAAGAATACCTGTTACATAAGTTTCTTAAAACATCACGCCGTTAGCCTGCGAATGTCAATATACGATTTGTATGGAAAGCGTCCCACTTTAAGGATATGTTTAATTACTTACCTAATGTACTTAAATTATAACTGGTAAAACATTCCTTTAAAACGGGTTGGTAAGAAAACTTGGGGCTTCCGTGATGTAAGAACCATTATTAATGCCCCCACTTTCTTTTATTGTGATGTAAATTAACAAAGAATGTATTGTGTAAATTCACCTTTATGTCACGTTCAGTGTGTTACGTATCATATAATTCATATATGTACTTAATGTTTGAAAATGTTTTAAAATGAAACAGAAAAGATAATTTATATTTACATAGTGAAATAAGTAAAAATGTATGTATGTGTACATAGGGGTAAGCTTTAAAATTGGGATACATTGTGAAGGTCTCGTTCTAAACTGAATTGCTGTATTTATTGCAGGGACGCTATTGATGGCGGTGAATAATATAATTGGTTTTGTAACTTTTACACACGATCCATATGACTGATTATGCAAATCCTCGTCTTAACTTTTTGTCTCCAAAATAGCTGACAACACCACATTGTTGGCGTAAAAAATGTATATTCGGGAACCTATATAAATTTAATCACATATTTCATAATCAGATATTTTTGTGCAAAAATGACAATGGACGGGAGGTTTGTTCCAATATCAAATTTATCGATACTTCTGTATTTCTAACTGATCTAATAATCAACTTGTTATTTTATTTTTACAATAAAGAGGCTATCTTGATTCGTTTGATTTTCAAAACTAGTTTTGATATGTGATATTGTAATGTGCATTTACCTTAGTAAATAACATATATGTTTTTGCATTCCAATTTCAGGTGGGTAGGTACTTGTTAGGTATATAATTAGTGTCGGGCATCAATTAAAACTCCATATTAATAATGTTCTATCTAACACAAACAAAATTTTCTCTTTAGCAACATTAACCGCAATATCTTCATTTTTAGTGGGGCAGATTGCATTTTTAACAAATTTTCGTAAATGTGTCACCAATTTTTTTCCAGGGTCTATTATAGTCCTCCTCCGTCGGCCATCTTAAATTTATTAGGGGTGGTATCTTAAATTTAATAGACTAGCAATACAATAAAAGAGAACTGTTCAGCGTTTATCAAAATTGCCCTTTGAAGGGGTGAAATAGGGGTTTAAGTTTGTATGGGAAGCAATATTTAAAGAAAGGTTTTTTTTTTTAATATTTGCGCCTCAATATTGCAACACTTTTCAGAGGGCGAATATCGAAAAACGCTGAAACAAGTTTTTAAATTGCACCCCATACAAACTTTCAACACCGGAACCAAACTTTGATAAACACATGATAAACACCGAAGAAAGTTATTTTTTCCATTTTAATGCTTAGTGTGTTAGCGAGTGTTAAAGTTTCTATCTTAAAAATAAGTTTGCTGCCCATACAAACTTCCCACGTCTAAAAAAATCAAGATGACGGACGGAGGAGTTGGTTCATATCAAAAACATAAAGCTATGGCCCTAACTAGAGCCTGGGAAAAAATTGGTATTTATGTCCAGCGTATCCACATTAACACGTAAAGCTGCCTGACTATTTCGATCGATTCCGATTTAGCATCTTGTTTTATTTTTCATACAATTAAACATCAGCGCTTGTTGTAAAAAGGCTTTATGGCAATTCAAGGAAATGTTGCACCAAAAAGTTAAACCTAGCTTAGTACGCCAGACTCGTACAAAATCTTACAGTTAAGATTTGAAATTAGGTTTAAATTCTTAGTACTTACAACAAGCATTAAAATATGGTTTACATTTGCGTAGACAAGATCTGAATTCTGAATCAAACTAATAAATCGAATATCTTCAAAATAGTGTGATTTAGAATATAGGTGTCTAATTTAAGCTATGGAATGTTGCCTTGAATTTATCGGAGATCAAGAAATAGGTACAGGTTGTATACCTAACTATAATTAGGTCGCTTGGTTTGATTGTGTTTAAAGAGAAGCCTATCCTTGTTCCGGCAGATTATCATTTTTGTCAGAAATAAGTACTAGAACGCGAGAAATATTTTCCTATATATTATTAATTTTATTGAAGTTTATTGTAAAAGAGGTAAAAATATAAGCAAGTTTCCAGTACCTATTGTCACTTTGACTTTGACACTGACATTATGCACTTATGTTATGTGTTTCATTGCATATTCTACTTCCACGCTAATGTACCTTAGTTTCTGTTACATACCGAGTACGTCTTGTCTAAAAATTATATGTTGTAATAAACTCTATTACGTTAGCGTTGAAGTAGAATATGCAATGAAATAAGAGCATATGGCTGTGTTAAGCTCAGTAGAAAGGCAATGTAGGGTAGGTACAGTCAAGAGCATAAATATGTATACGTTTTTGGACCTTATTTCAATGGAGTAAGGTGAAAACATGTATACATATTGGTGCCCCTGACTGTACTTCAGATTTACAAACGTTTGTGTGCTACAGTAAAAAAAACAGCTGTGGTAAAACTGTAGGCCTAGCACGTGCTGCGCTCGAGAGTATGTCGGCGTATCTCGAGCTATTCGTCACTTTCCAACAGCGCCAAACAGAAAAAGACGCGTAGCTCGAGATAAGTCGAGATACTCCCGAGCGCAACATGTGCTACGGGCGGCGCTGGGCACCTTACAATTGATGTATCTTATTCGCTAAACTTAAATGAGTGCGTGCTGTAAACGGGTTTTCGTCGAACTAATACTTCACTTTCGGAAACCAGCGTCATCTTTTAGTATGTTGTATAAGTAATACAATACCTGGGCAACCGAGCTTTGCTCGGCGTTTTCCCGTGCGTGAGACCTAGCTAGATCGATTGGTAGTCCCCGAAAACCCCCACATAGCAAATTTAATCAAAATTGTTAGAGCCGTTTCTGAGATCCCCGAAATAAATAAATATATATAAAAATAAATATACAGGGTGATTTCTGGATCGTGAGCAGGAATCAGGTAGATAATCAGGCCCATGAAACTGAACAACTTTCCCCAAGAAACCATGGGCCCAAATAATAAAATTAGAAATCAACTTTCAAACAAAGTGGCTGGTCACGTGACTATGTGAAGTAGGTTGTTATGTCTTCAGATTTCGACCTATATTCCTTGGGGAAAGTTGTTCAGTTTCATGGGCCTGATTTACCTGATTCCTGCTCACGTCTCCTGAATCATTCTGTATATGTACACAAGAATTGCTCGTTTAAAGATATAGAAAAGAATTATATAATATTTTTATGCTTTGCACAGCCTAAAGAGTCAGTATTATCTCGGTATTAATTAATATTTATGTCAAGTTACTGGTTTCGAATAAAATTGATATGATCATAATCATGTCGATTTTATTTCCTCTATCCTCCTCGTATGTTTATGAATATGTTAAATTAAGACAAGAATGAAAAGAAGACACTGTTAAGAAGACTTATGGAATATTTAATTAGCTTTCACGGGATTCATTGGCGTAATATTAAGCTTTAATGTGATATTTTTTGGCAAACATCTTGAACCCAACCTTGAGTGCGCAGTAGCCGATTTACGTACAAATCACGCTACTGCGCAGGTAAGGCTAGGTTCAAGATGTTTGCCGGCAACTATTAGGGATGTTGACTCAAAATTTATTATTACTCCATACGAAAGAATATATAAAACTAAGCCAAATAGTGAAAATCCTATTCAAATATCTCAACAAATAACGAAACTACAACCGTTAGAATGTCTTTAGTTCGAGAGAGAAAGCGCTACAGATCAGTGACGTCACTGACCTCGAGCACCATAGTAAATGACGATCGTCCAATACAGAGGTGCGTTTTGCGGAACAGGGACAGAAATTGCCCCCTCCTAAAACTTTGAAGACTTATAATTATGTAACTATTTATTCTTTTGAAGTGCTTTTTTCGCTATTTGATTGAGAATTTGATCCTTTTTCGAGAAAATTCGGTTTCATTGATTTTCTTATTTGGTGTCAACATCCCTATTGACACTAAACCAAACGTGGCGGCTGTAATTTTGATGACGTCATTAATCGGGAGATCGACGTCATGCATTGTCTCCCAGCAGTAGTTTTGGGGTCCAGGAGACATGCCTAACAACATACTAAAAGATGGCGCTGGTTTTAGAAATTGAAGTACCTATCTTCATATAACAACATGCACTAAATTGTGTTTTCTATCTAAAATTCGTTGTATATTTGTATACATGTTATCGCTCCCTGTTGAATACAATGAAAAAGTTGACTTTTGCCAATTTACTCCAGCTAATAATCGATACCACCATACATATGATCTATTTATTCCATGTGATTTGTATGGTCGTAACGCTCAATCCTAGTAGTCTTTGTTTAACTGTTAAGTCAACCCCTAATGTTAATGTCAAATATATGTATATCTATCACCAAAATTGACCTGATCTGCCTTTACCTGGGCTATTAGAAATGTCATGCAAGATAATATTTTGCATTATACTCAAATTTCGAGAAAATACTTATTAGGTATTTAAGTGTAATCGATTTTACACGTAAATGTGATTAAATTATGTATCTTGATCAATATAACAATGTACTTAAATCATGTCAATAAATTGTATCAAATTTACGATGTTTCCTTTTTAGTAAAATTAACCTCAGATATTATTATTATTTATTTATTTATGATATGAAACCTATTGGCCGGGATATGATAACACAAAATTTCCAACCATTTGTACCAGTACACATGGCGATCCGACACCGACAGGGGTCTATGTATGTAGGTATTTTTCATACGTAATGAAGAATAGTTACTTTCACCTCACTAGCTCGGAAAGCCCTTTTTTATTCTTTAAAAACAGATAGCAAAACTGCATTTTATCCACATGTGTGCAAAGTAATTTTGAAATCCGAACGTGTTCCTAGTTACTTTTTTAACATAATAACATGTAAGGCGGTGTTCCCACTATCCGATACAATATCGGTGTAGGATTCGTTACCGATAAAAATGTATGGAAAACAGCTTACTGCTCACACTATCCGATATAGGTCAAATTCGTATCGGATCCGATATCGGTTAGTGTGGATACCACAGTGGATACAAAACAGCCAGGAGAATTTTGCGCCCCTGATTTTTTTTTCAAGAGGTGTGAAAAAAATTAGTCCTTGGATTTCAGATTTTATATTGATATTGATTTTTTTTATCGATTTTTTTTTTGCGGCATTAGACTTGATTTCGACTAATTCAAAGATAAGGATTTCAAATATTAATTATTCTGAATTTTAAGCAAAAAATATATTTTATTTTGCAAAAAATCGTCATTATACTCGATTTCGACCAATTCAAGGATAAAGATTTAAAATTTTATAACCATTTTGAATTTAAAGCAAAAAAAAATGTTTTCGTCACTATACTCGATTTCGACTAATTCAAGGGTAAGGATTTCAAATTTTATATTTATTTTGAATTTTAAGCAAAAAAATATTTTTTTTGCAAAAAAATCGTCATTATGTTCGATTTTGACTAATTCAAGGATAAGGATTTCACATTTTATAACTATTTTAATTTAAAGCAAGATATATTTTATTTTGCAAAAAATCGTCATTATACTCGATTTCGACTAATTCAAGGATAAGGATTTCAAATTCTATAACCATTTTGAATTAAAAGCAAAAAAAAATTTTTTTGCAAAAAATCGTCATTATTCTCGATTTCGACTAATTCAAGGATAAAGATTTCAAATTTTATATTTATTTTGAATATTAAGCAAAAAAATATTTTATTTTTTGCAAAAAATCGTCATTATACTCGAGTTCGACTAATTCAAGGATAAGGATTTCAAATTTTATAACTATTTTTAATTTAAAGCAAAATAATTTTTTTTACTCGATTTCGACTAATTTAGGGATATGGATTTCAAATTTAACATTTATTTTGAGTTTAAGTTGGAAAAGACATTTTTTTGCAATAAATCGTGATTATACTCGATTTCGACTAATAAAGATTTCAAATTATATTTTTATTAGAATTTAAAGTAATACATTTTTCACGCAATTTTGCTTTATTTATTTACTTTAGTATTTGTTTTTGAATTTTGCTTAATTTTTTTGCGTCTTTTTTGTTCTAATATAGTTATTATTTTCTATTTTAATTAAATGAAAAATTGGAAGAAACCCAATTTTCATATTGTTTTACTTTTGTTTTTTCCTTTTTCTATTTCTTCGCTTTAGTGAGGTGAAAAGATTTGTGTTACACACGGCTGCAAAGTTATTTTACGTCTCCTGTGTTGCAACACCCGCTATGCTCAGGATTCTAATTTTGAACCACTCGCTTCGCTCAGGATTCTATTTTCGAACCACTCGCTTCGCTCGTGGTTCAACCATAGAATCCATTCGCTAGCTCGTGGTTCAACCCTAGAATCCATTCGCTAGATCGTGTTCCAATTCCACACTCGCGGTTAAAATACAACTTTGCACCCTTGTATAACAAATAACTATTACGGCTTATCACAGGCTTTTACGCGCGTGTCTCGTGATAAATCAGGCAGATTTAATAGGGATGTCGACTCTAAAAAATTATTAGGTACTTCAATAGAAATAGAAAGGAGACACAAAACTATGCTAAATAGTGAAAATCCTATTCAAATATCTCAAAAAATAACGAAGCTACAACGGTTAGAATGTTCGTAGTTAGAGAGAGAAAGTGCTACCTAACCGTGACGTCACTGTTAAGTAGCGCCATAGTAAATGACGATCGTTCAATACAAAGGTGCGTTTTGCGGAAAAGGGACAGAACATACCCACTCTTAAAACTTTGAAGACTTATAATTACGTAATTATTTATTTTTTTGAATTACTTTTTTCGCCATTTGATTGAGAATTTGAGCCTTTATGTAGAAAATTTGGATTTATTGATTTTCTTTTATAGTGTCGCCATCCCTATTGAGCATTGATTAGGAATCTCCTGCTCGTCTTAACTCCTCAGCTAAAGCGGGTATTACACTGTCCTGAATTTAGGACACTTAGAAGGGTTCGGACCTATACGCACAAAGTAAATAGCGGCGGCGCGCGCCGGAGTAGAGAGTCCGCTCAGTACAAAGTGACATTTTCGCCGCACGCACACAGACGTAACATTTACAGGCATTCTCGGTTGATCTCAGCAATGCTTAGTCGCGACTGTCGCGAGTGCTAGTTGTGCGCGCGTTGATCACTTGACGTCCCCGCCGCTACGTAGGTACTTTGTGTCACGTACGTCAAAATGAATAACCGATATTATTACAGTTGGAATGTATTTTATTGTTTAAATACAACAAAAAACTGTGCCTACACTTTCTTCAAATTTTCAAACGATATTGAAAGGTAGTAAATAAAACGGTTTTCTCATTTTGGTAGTTACAATACCTAGGTAGGTAGGTAATTTTTTGAAACTAGCCGCTTTGATACCGACGATCAACCATTACACATTCATCTTATCGTTCGCTGGTAAAACACTAGTATTTAAGTACTATGGTTTAGTTAAGTAGGTACCTAATGAATTATGTATATTCTTTGTTGGCGCTCTCGACCGCCGCCGGTCACAAGTCACAACTCGCAGCGGGTCACGCATCAATTTATTAGGGTTCCGTACCCGAAGGGTCAAAACGAAACCCTTTGGTGTCGCCCAGACGTCCGTCCGTCCGTCCGTCGTCTGTCACAAAATTTGTTCCGAAGAATTTTTAGACTTCTCATTGACCTATGAACTTGAAATTTGGTGACAATGTTCAATATTACGTATTTTTTAACAACAAATACTAATATATTGATAACTCATATTTTTGAGGTTGATTCGGAATCCTAAATGTGCGAAGTCCGACTCGCACTTGGCCGGTTTTTTATCAAGATACGCTGGTTCATATTTAAATGTCATGTTGAAGAATGTTTAATATACTCCTACTCCTTTTTAAAATTCAGAATCAATACAGAAGCAACCCTTGTGAGTCGGGCAAGTTTAGGTATGTATTTTCAAGAACGGCGGGAACGGACCTTCTGTATATTTTTTATTTTGTGCTATACGTTAGAGCGAGATGCTTCAACTCCCCTCCACTAGTTAGGACGCCTGATTCAAGACAGTGTAATACCCGCTTAAGCCAGCACAAGACGAACGCAAGCGCGCGACTCGAGTTTAGGCGCGGCAGACTTTAGGTACATAATCGCGCGAACTAATTCACATGCACACTAAAAATTTGTTGTATTGTTGTTAAAATACAGCCTATGTCAGTGTCACAGATTTCACTTACCTACGTATTTTAGTTATTTGAACAATATCTGTAGCGCAAGAATGAGACAATAACACTTTTTAAGTAGATACTCTTCTCACTCGAGCCAGCTCGCGAGTACATACGCACTGTTTTTATTTCTAACAACTCCCATACAAGCTCCCATACAACATATGTACATGATTTTTTTGCCATTTTTTACAGCTAATGGTACGGAACACTTCGTGCGCGAGTCCGAATTGCACTTCGCCGATTTGTTTCTACATAGGAATTAAAAATAATAATCGTGGACGCGAGTAATGCGGACCATTTTGTTATAATACTTACAGGAGATTGCATCTCACCGCAACGTCCGTAAGTCGCCACCACGAGAGTTAATTTTTTTTACATGTTCTTGCAAAAGCAGGTTCTTGTTATTTACACGGTTAGAATCTGCATAAAATGCGCTATAACTGATTATTTTTTGTTGCTTGAAGTTTTACTTTATACAAGGGTGAATCAACTTTTAAATGGCGACATGATGAAATTGTGGTCTAAATATTTTTTTTTCTTGTTTCCCATATTTAAATATTTTATTGAAAACATAATTTCCTCTTGTTTATGATTCTGTATAGAGCAGAGCTGTTTCTTTAAGAATTTAGTGTATATGACAAAAAAATGTGACCACCCTCAATCTGCCCTGTCCCCTGGACCACTATTCAAATGTATTTTTAAACAATCTAGACATAAATTACTGTTAAAACATTTCGTATACTTACATTCATTAACCAATACAGTTTATTTTTTTATCTTTACATATGGCATATATTTACGAAATTTCACAATATTTCCCATAATTATGTCCCTAGGACAACTCTAATTAGATTGAATCGGATTTTTTAAATTAAAGCGAGAAAAAGTAATAGTAATGTAAGAAAATTCCACCTTGCTACTTTGCTTTATATTGGTTATTGTATCTTATAAAAAATAATATTCCGCTCTTGATTTTCGAAAGAAAAAAGCTAAGATATGTGCTTTTCAATTACGGGACAACTTAGTTGTCCCATGGACACATCAGGTTGTCCAATGGAAAATATCAGAACTAAAATTTTTAAAGAGGGTGCTAAATTAAAGAAATTTAATAAAGTATCAAAAAACTGTTTTAATGGTTCGGCACACCGAACAATAAAAACCTTATCAACGTTCTTAATAATCAACAACCTTACAAAATAATAACCCAACCGAACTTTAACTATACCTATTACCTACCTGACCTGACAGACGTGTCAAATATGACAGTTAGACGACACGTCAGCGTGTCGACGGCACCCCGCTAAAGCGGGGTGCCTATTCCGCTCTGAGCGATGACACTGAACCCTAACCTAATGGAACTTTGACAATACCTATCTGACAAACGTGTCACATTAACAGTTTGACGACGCGCCAGCGTGTCGACGGCACCCCGCTTATTCCGCTCTGCGGGATGCAAGTGAACCCTAATCTAGCTCAATTAAACTTTATAAAAATGTAGTTGTGATAATTTGATAAGTGAGTGTTATGGTATTTAAATATTATAACCAATGAAAATATGAATTTTGTAATTATGTTATTCGTTTATTATCAAAGTCGGACATAGGCTACTTGAAAAATATGTATTTTGTTTTGATGGTGACTGAACAGCACCCATTGGAATTAGGGTGTCAAGCATTGGGACGTTTATATTTACCCTATTCGTCGTTTTTGTCCAATGGACAACCAAAATGTCCTACGGACAACCACTTCCGTTGTCCAGGTGACTAGTTGTCCGGGGGACTTAGTTAAACTTTGAGCCGTTAAATTAATATTAAAGATTTTTTGTGTTTTATTTCACTCTTACGATAAAATGTAGATAAAATAGTATCTGGTACAATATAATTTATTGTAATACGTTAGGTACTTAAGTATTTGTGCTAGTGGTCCGATGGACAGCCAATAAAGCCACGCACACTCTCCAACAGTACTCGACCGATTGACGCCGCCAGTTTCGTGTAAATTAAATAGCGGGTAGGCCTATCTGCTTACCCGAAATGTTAGCTTGTTATCAAGTATCTTATTATGCCGTCTATATAATAATTTTCATAACAATTTATGGTTGTCCGGTGGACCTGCATGGCGTGGATAATTAAAGGGACAGAATAAAAATGCAAGAAATTCATAAACCGTTTAACGCATATATAAAAAATCGGTATGTTTTATTGACGATACTTATCCATAAAAATGATTATGTTTATAAGTATCAATTCTGCAAAAGTATTTTTTTCGTGATAGAAAGTTTTATAGTGCACCGTTGCACGGGGACAATCTGTCCTACTATTGAAATCCAACTTTTGGTCTTTTGGACAACCATTAAAGAACGGGTAAATTGTAAACAATATTAAAATGTTTTGTAATAAAATGTTAGATAATATTAACAGGAATATAGCACAATACAAACAAAACTCATTACTTTAATATAGACTTGTATTATCGATCAGGGACTCAGTGCGTCTGATGTTGTACACTTAAAAGTGTAAAAGTAATTGGCTCCCAAAGCAAAAAACCAGGGGGCCGATTTTTGAGTTTCGAACACTTGACTTTTCACTCGACATCTGTCAAAACATCATAGTTTTTTGACAGATATCGAGTGAAAAGTCGGGCGCTTGACACTCAAAAATCGGCCCCCAGGTGCGTGAATTTCACTTTTTCACGAGTTATTAAAAAAAATACTATTAAAATGATTAAAATAAATACCGGAAATGAATTCTACATGTTCAATTTATAGGAAAATGATACCAAACTTGCTACAGTAGCCAGCTGGCACTGTGTAGATTTTTTTTTGGTCGGCCGGCACCTTTGCACCCCCTCACCCCGCGCAGCGGCATAATTTTTTGTGTGCTTTGGACTAGAAATGCTTAGAATTACTTGGAGAATCGATGTGGTGAAGCTCATAGCTTGATACCATTTTTAAAGGTTCTGTATGGGAGCGATGCAGTAGATCTCCCACTATTACGGCGGCCTATCAAGCAGGTCACTTGTGGGGACAAACTTTACATGACACACAATATACAGGGTGGATTTTGTTTTTGGGTCAGTGAGGGCAGCTACCAGATCCCGTGCTGCTACGTGAAAATTGTCTTAGAAGACCTTCCTTTGATTTTGAATTAATGAAAAATGGCGTTTTCAGGTTTTGGAAATAACATACAGGGTGCGAGAAAAAGGCCCTTTTTGACAAGCTTTTTTTTTTTGATTCCATTCGATCGTGTTCCTATTCAGGATCAAAAGCTTTTATGGGACCAAAAAAAAATCCGGCTAGAAAAGCCACAAATCGAGGCTCTAAAATTTGATAAATTCTTACGTGAAATTTTAGGGCGAAATTTATATACTAATTCCATTGTTTTTTTAACATTTTAAGACGTGAATTGGCATGAAATTTATTTTTATCAAGTTAATTAACCCACCACTACCATTCCAAGATCACAAACTATGTTTTTTAATTTATTTGATTTTTTTGTTCTATCCTCTAATTTTTAATTATTTTAATACTTCCACAGTGGGTATATTTTTGAAATATATTTTTTTAAATATGATATTAACAGGGTTTTCTAAGGACCTATTTTTTTCCAATATGTGCAGGTGTTTTTTAAGTTATGGGCATTTTTCTGTTTTCAGTATGAATGCAAAATTACTTTTTCTGTCTTATTTTTCGAAATTTTTGTATTGAATGGTCCAAAAATAATTACATAAATGAATTTAGCCTCCTTGATTTACTCGAAATTGGCACCCAACTTGACCCAGTAACCTCACCCCCCCTCAAAAATTTGACATAAAAAATGTCGAGGGCTCTACTTCGAAAATCCATCTCTGGGTCCTAAAGAACTTACCCTGATACAGGAAATTTTTGTTCACGAAACGCCGTATAAGGTATCGTACCGACGCCACTATAACGTACATTTGAAAAGGCCATGCCAGGATAAGCTAAGTAAACATTAAGTAATGCCGATGCAAGTCGGTGGAAATCTTGTTCTGTGGACACCCTTCCGGTACTATTGACTAAAATATAACCGACTTGGTTTAACATTACATATCATTACTTTTTTGTTGTAGAAGAACTGAGTTGCGAGACTTGGATCTTTTTACATGTAATGTTTTTGATGGGATTTCATCTCTTTTTGAAGGCAGTCCTTCTTTTTTCTTTGCAGGTACGACTTCTTTGTAATCGCATGTATTTTGTATATATGATTACAAAATTACTTATGCAGTTTGTATATCTCTGATACGTGACTGAGATTGCAATATTTTTTGATTTTCTAACAATTAATAGGCTAAAAACTAAGTATGTTTAAAATTTGGAGCTTGTAGGTATGCTAGAAGTACACTTTTGATGATCTGTCTGTATATCAGTGACAAAACTAAGGAACTTTTGAGGGGCAATAGTTCTTAAAATAAAAGTTCAAATTGAATGTTTTTGAGAATATATCTAACCCATATTATGCCTAACATGTTACTGAAAATTCAGGGTTCCAGCTTTAGCTAGGCCAAAATTACAGGATGTTGAAAATGGCCTATGGCTTCGAGAAAAGGATGGTACGGCCGTGCACCTTTTTGCTCGACTTGGCGGGTGCACTGCCGTGCCCCCAGGTCAATAAAAAAAATACAAGCCAAAACTCGCTGGGGGCAGGCTCACTTAGCTTATCCTGGCATGGCCTTTGTTAAACAGCTGGATGTTCTACTTGTTGAAAAGAGACCCTTCAAATAAAAACCGAGTCATATTGTAACAATTATATTTTAATACTATAAAAATTACATTAATCTATTTAATAGTAAGGGCGCGACATTGTTTTTATAGAAACAAAAAGTCATATTTTTTTAATTTTAAATACCTATCTTAAATTATTATTAACGCAACTAACGATTACAGGCATACATTGTTAGTTGCTCGTCAGCATAGCTGAGCAGCATAGCTTTAAAAATTTACAGTCGCGACCAAGAAGTTTAGATACATACTGGAAGTTGTGTGCCGAACATTCGTTAGGACCTAGAAAATATGGCCTTGAATGACGTTACTGTTATATTGCATCTCTTTCATTCTAATATAAGACGGATCTAATGAAAGAGATGCAGTACAACAGTGACGTCATTCAAGGCCATATTTTCTAGCTTCAAACGAATGTTCGGCACGCGACCTCCAGTATGTAAGTATCTAAACTTCTTGGTCGTGACGTTTATTCCTGATGTGATCAGATTTAAATTAATAAAAAAAAAACAGAAGTTATTCAGCATCTCATGGGCGTTCCATCAGGGTTAGTGGGTATCTTTGGTTTGCATACTTTTTTTCGGCCATCTGGTCCACTGACCATGGTGCAAGTAAAAGTAAAATATCCGCAAGATGAAGACTTCGTATAGTAAGTATGTGAGTATTGTTTTCTAATATTATTCTCGTTGTCTAAAGCACCTGTTACCGTCTTTGATACGGAAACGTATCTGTTACTGTCTTTATTGTTGTTAGAGTAGGATCTTAAGTCCTTAGGAGCAACATATTTTCCGTAAGGAGTTACGTTAGGGTTAGGATACACGTATTTCACTCTACCACTTCCGGGAGATAAGGATACTGTTTGGGCTTGTGACGGAGAACGCCTCGTGCCAATTGCATAAGTGTTTTTTTTGGAAGCCACTGACTTGACACTGCCTGTAAAACCAACGGGAATGGTATAACCACCGGTTCCTGGGACACTTTCACCGGGTTGATAGGTTCTGGTTTCGTCTGGTCTTTGGTAGGTATTTCGTTGAGTTATGAGTGCATCTTGTCCATGTAATGCACCCAAAACAATGTGTTGTGTATTCCCACCGGCACTTTGTTTGATTTCAAAACTTTTTTTGCTCGGAGTATGAAGCGATTGATGCGTCTCGCTTTCTTTTCCAAAGTCTTCGTAATTGTATTCTCCTTCCACGTTTTCACTCCCTTCTGGCCCGAATCCGCCATCTGCATCATAATCTTCTGAAGGATTATCATCTTTGTCACTCGTGTAATCGAAATCGGCGTTATTATTTGCATACGGTGATTGGAACGATCGTGTATTTCCAGCTGGAGGTGGGCTCATTGGAGTTGCTTTGTTCTCATTGCCCGGCATATGGTGTTCACGGTGGGTATGACCATTTAATCTGTCTCCAAGGTTATCCTGTGGGTTTTCAGTAACATTGACAACATTATTTTGCACGTCATTTATATCGGGTAAGGGTAAGGGGTCGGGTAGGGGTGTTACATCTAGCGGCGTCTCAGTATCATCGACGTTTATGTTAACATTACTTTTATCAAATACATCTATTTTGTTGAAAGGTAAACGACTGGAGAATACTGCATCTTTATCTAAGCTGGCGCCAGACTGAGCTGCTCCGGTATATTTAATTCCATACTTGAATGTTCCTTCCAACTGTGATTGTGACTCTCCAATGCGTCCATTAGAATGAGAAGATGCTTTACCAGCTCCTACAAATGGAGTTTTGAATTGGTCGTGTCGCGCCTTGTCACTATCTTTAAACGGAGTAAAACCAATCTGAGCCTGGGAGGAAGTACTTCCTGGACCACGAGCTTGGGCTTCTGCCGATCCTCCCTTAACTCCACCTTGGACCTGCGTGTTTGATGAATGCATTACACCATCGCTTTGAGCTCCCGAAGTTAAAGAGCCTGTTTCAGAGCCAAGATTAACATTTGCTTGTGATTTACTGTTTCGGCTATGTCCTTGGGCAATACTGATAGCGCCGTGTTTTCCTCCGGACACTTCGCTTTGTGCTCCTTTGCTTTCGTCACTTATTTCAGCTTGAGCTGAGAATGTGCCACTTCCTGCATATGTCCCGCTGACTTGAGTTTTGGCCCTGCCTTTATCGTTTCCCCCGTTTGAAGAAGCAATCGCCATGGTTCCATTCGCGTTTTGAGTTATGCTCGATTCTGCCTGAGATTCGTCTCCGTCAGCTGATATGGAATTGGGATCAATTACATTTTGCGGCGGAACTGAAAACATGAAAAAAAATTGCTTTGTTTATAGTGTTTTGTTATTTATACACCATTATGATCTGGGCATTAGTATAACCAGAGGTGGGCACCGTTAATAAAATAGTTAACATTGTTAATTACTAATCCGTAAGTAATAAAAAAATTAACGTCATTAAACGTTAAAGCTGTACATTTGAAAGATGTCATTTTAAAAGTCATTTATTTATTCTTTCAAATAGGCATATAAATAAGCACTTTGTAAGCAGATGTAACGGAAGTTAAGGCGATATATCGATTGAAAGAGACGCCCTTTGTTTTTCGCTCACGACAAAACGGGATGCAACCCACTCCGAGAATGGCTTTTTAGACAAATCTCGTTAAATATCTGACTAAGTGCAGGTTTATTAAATTTCCTCTTGTCAGTACCTAGATGAGGTAAAATACCATCATATGAACTTAATAGTGTCTTTTAATAATGCGTTGTTTTAGTAGGCTGAGGAAAAAAAGGAAAATATAGACTCTACTTTGGATTTATTTTCTATCGAGAAAATTTTAAGCAATCATGTTTCGCTATTGTCAGTACCACAATCATATAGTCAAGAATCATATATCTGAAAATGAGCCCCTACTGTTTGCTAGTCTGGGCAGGACAGCGTTTCAAACTCTCCAAATTTCTCAGTGTAGCGCCTTAATGTTAATCCGTTAACTCTTTATTGAAATTGCATTTTATACGCCTTTGCGTTACTAACGAATTTAATTATAAATATTGTTGGGAGGTATGGGTTATGGAAGGAATGTCTATTACCCTTAATGTCATTTATGTATTTATTTAAAGTTTATTGCACAAAACACAAAATTGTACAAATGGCGGGAATGGCGGGGTCATATTCATCTATAAACCCAATTTCATCTTAGAGGAGCTCGGGCCCCATCTGCCACCTAATTCCCAATATAGGCACCGCGTAGGCACTTGTTTCTGGAGAAGTGTTTACGAAACTGCCATTTTACCTTCCAATCTAAAGAAGAGGCTATGGTGGAGTCAGGAGCTTCGTCAAGTTAGTGGGCCAGGCCTAAAATCCATGACTTCATAACTATTTGAGAGTCGTACGCAAGAACCACTCGACTATTATATAAAATACTAGCTGTTGCCCGCAACTTCGTCTGCGTAGAGCTCGGTCATCGCGTTAGAATTTTATCGCTATTCTTTTATTTTATTTCAGGCGGTTACCTAGTTATCTCTGTTCCATACAAACTTCCACTTCCTTAAGGGATGGGATGAAAACTATCCTATGTCCTTTCCTCGGACTCGAACTATATTCACACCAAATTTCATCTAAATCGGTTCAGCAGTTTAAGTGTGAAGGGGTTACGGCAGACAGACAGACAGACAGACATACTTTAGCATTTCTAACCCGCCACGACTTAGGGTAGGTCAGTTTTTAATATATTTATCTATACTATATTACTAAAACCGGTTTTGTTGTATTTAAACAGACTCTGTAAAAAATTTGAAGTCTCTCACTTAAAAAAATTTTGCTTCCCATACAAACTTTGAACCCCTTTTTACCCCTTGAGGGGACGAATTTTAAAAAAACGCTGTAATTAGTTTTGTTGTATTTAATTTAAACAGAGTTTCTGAAAGAAATTTTAAGTCTTTCACTCAAAAAAAAATTGCTACCAATACAAACTTTGAACCCTATTTTAACCCCTTTAGAGGATGAATTTCAAAAAACGCTGAAATCAGTTTTGTTTTATGTAAACAGAGAGTCTCTGTAAGAAATTTGAAGCACCTCACTTAAAAAAAAATTGCTTTCCAGGGGTTTAAAGTTTAACCCCTTTTTAACCCCTTTAGGGGATCAAATTAGACAATCGCTGAAATTACTTTTTTTATATTATTATTAGGAACTTTCATACAAAGTTAGAAGACTCTCACTTAAAAAAAAACTCCCTATACAATATTTCACCCCCATTTTCAACCCTTTAAGAGACGAAAATTTAAAAAACGCAGATATAAAATATTGCCCCCCATACAAACTTTGCACCCCTGTTTTACCCCCTTAGGGGTGGAATTTCCAAAAATCCCGTCTTATCCCTTGCCTCCGTTATATACTCTAACTACAGTGTAAATATCAAATTTTTAGGACCAGCTGTTTCGGCGGGGCGGTGATTAAGTCAGTCACCCTATCAACTTTATATATATAGATAAATGCATAAAGTAATTAGACTCCTGATTCGGAAACAAAATTGACATAGTCACAGAAATCGGCCACGGATTTTCATCATCCAATGGACGTCCTAGTCAGAAAGTGTTGGCGGCACAGTACATATAGGTACCTATTCTTTTGGCGAATCGTAGTAGTCCTATCGGTACGCAAAAAGATGATGCAAATGGTGTTAAAAGCATGAAAATCGGTACGATTGATCTTTAGGACATATAAAATAATTTGACCCGTTGGACGAAAAAAAAAACGAAGAGGAGAGGAGTTAACTATGACGACTTCTTTTTTTTGTATGGAATTTAAAAAAAAAATGTTCTGAAACCCATCGTGTGTGGTATCAAACGAAAGGGCTTTCTGAGCCAGTTCTAAAAATATATCGCATCATTACATTTAAGTCACTTGTCTTAAATTAAAATAAAAATAATTTTCAAAACATACCAAGTTTGGACTCCTCCTGGTACGATACCATTGAATATTTTTTTGTAAAATATACCTTATATGGTACCTAATATCCTCATATCTAACCTCAAGAAAGCAGTCTTAAAAATATTTACATTTAGTATTTTTTTTTATAATTTTTAATTATTACAAAGTTTGCTTAGCAACATCAACGAAGGAAAATTGGCGGAAATAATTCGTGACTAAGCGAATTTTGCCAGAGTTGTAGGTACAGACGACCTAAATAACATACTAAAAGGACTGGTCGATGGGGGGTAGATCTAAAGG
Source organism: Cenopis cana (assembly GCA_951800055.1). NCBI lineage: Eukaryota > Metazoa > Arthropoda > Insecta > Lepidoptera > Tortricidae > Cenopis > Cenopis cana. The sequence continues at coordinate 37,977,282 of OX637471.1, read as the reverse complement.
GTGGGAGGGGGGTGTAAAGGTCCGTTTTTTAATTTTTCGTAAAAAACAAACCTCTATGCAGATTGCAGAGGCGGTTACGTTTCTTTCCCTCAATTTGGGATATGCTTGGAATAAATTAATTCCTGTTTGGTAGAAGCCGGCCTAAATATACCTATAGTAAAAGTTATTAGAATCCTACCGTTTTGTCCATTACTGCCTGGAACCTGAAAGCAGATACACAATACAATATATTAAACAAAATAATACACATTGTATAAATACTTATAAGAAAAGTCTTACAAAAACTTAATAAGATATTGTCCAATATTTGAGTCATGAAAACAGATGTTACCATAGTCAGAGAATACTCCAGATCTTCGCGGGAACCTAAGAATTACGAGGGGTGATCCAAAAGTAATGATAACGAATATGTAAAACAACACATGTGTTCAAAAACTAAATTTATTTCTTAACGTAGTCTCCTAACAAGTCTACACACCTATGCCATCTTTTCTCCAGACTACGAATTCCATTTTAAAAAAATCTTTGTTTGGACTCTCCAAATATGCCTCCACAGCGGCCATAACCTCACTGTCATTCAAAAAAATTTTGCCTCGGAGATTTTCCTTCAGCCGTGGAAACAGATAAAAGTAGCTAGGGGTTAGGTCTGGCGAATAGGGGGGTGTTCCACCAATTCGAAACCCGCATCCCGGATTGCAGCCATTGCAACACCTGGCCTTATGAGGAGGTCCGTTGTTGTCTGGGTGGAACATTCTAGGCACCCAACGAGCGGATACTTTATTCATGTGCAATTCTTGGGTTAAGATTCTTTGAATGCTGCCATACGAGATCCCTGTGACCTCATTTAAATGTCTGATTGTCACTCTTCTATCAGTTAAACTAAATCTTCTATTTTTTTGACATTCTTCTCAGTGCGGACGATGGAAGGCCAGCCCTCGCGGTGTTCGTCTTTACAAGATGTTCTACCCAAGTTAAACTCCTTGCACCAGTGTGCAACTGTAGAATACGGAGGAGCAGAGTCCCCTAATGTTCCCACCAATTCAACATGTATATCTTTAGTACACATTTTTTCAAACAGAAGTACTTAATAACGGCTCTCACTTCAGATTTTTCCATTTCCACGCATTTATTCCGACAACTCACGAATAAATAAATTTATTTCAGTGACAGATATAATTTTTTTTACATATATTTTTTTAATTTACTGGCCAAGAACTGCCTTAAAAAATAAAACCTCTTTTTGCTTTTTTCAGCCACTAAAAGTATTTCATTATCATTACTTTTGGATCACCCCTCGTATGTGCATGTAAGATTTTAACTTTCAAGCAAGAATGAATGTGTTTGAGATTGTGAATGAGTACAAATCTAAATAACATAGCATAGGTTATAGTAGGTAAAATCATGTCGCTACCTAGGACACCTAGGTACAGGATTTTTGGTAGCTACAAGTGCAAAGCTTTAAGGGAGTGATAGCCGAGATATTATTGAATATTTTTAGCCAAGTTGATTTAAAAGTTTTTTAGAAAAATATCCATATTTGAGTTTGTAAATATATATTTTTTTTATTTTGGATGTAACTAATAATTATTTTATTACTTAGCGTCTTTGTTGCCACTAAAACAAAATGTGGCATTCAAACTCAACAAAAATGGAAGGAAGAATATTTGTAGGGCTTCGTTCACACGGCATTGTCCTGCACGTTTTTTTGCAGTATACGTCTTAACGGATAAATAGTGGCACATACTTTGTGCATAGAACCATTCACACGGCGTTTGTACAACAAAACGTACATTCTTTATACGTTTAATCGAATACTCACCGGACTTGTCAACCAAATCGAATAAACTTTAACGTATTCGGTTTGCAGTGGCGCGTAGTATAGTTCTGTTTCATTCACACGGCACGATGTTATACGTTTTTCTACGAATAGCAACTGAATAAGCGTCTATAGCATGGTTGTTCATCTTAGAAGAAAGCTGACGGAATTAATAATAGCGCCACCTATTTTCATGGTTATTAAACTTGCTCGAATAGTCAGCTAAAAAGTAAAAGTAGGTAGACTGTTAAAAAGGTATTAAAAAATTCGATGCGTACCAGTATCACACACGTGGCCCTGTGGTAAAGTATATTGTCTTTAGAGACAATGTACCCGGGTTCGATCCCCAGCGGCGGATGCATTTTTTGTATGTTTTTTCACATGTATCCAAGATAATGCTTACTAACTTTAGCACTTAGTGGCGCTTTAGTCGGGATCACAATATGCGTGAAGTTGGCTATCTATTTCCAGTCATTACACTCTTATTGTCTATAGTACTAGAGTAACTTTTGGCGGGAACACACGTATTTTGTTTGCAATTTCAAGATTAATTCAATATGAATTTAGTCGAACAAAAGCCAGTTTTGTGGGATAAATCTAACAGATGGCTAATTTCATTTTAGTACTGATGCACTTCCGCATATTTTTTTTTTCGGTAATGATGAATTTTCCAGTCGATTTAATAAATTGTCAAAACTTTCAATGGACATCCGAAAGTAATTGAAAAACTTTGTTTTATCGTTCCTAAGTTGTGCGTATAAATTTTCAAACGTTTTATTACGCACTGATTCTTTGTTTATGGGATGTACCCAAAACCTTCTGTTTTGTCGGCGGCGAAATCTTTGTCGCCGTCGATACCAATATAAAAGTACGATGAAGCGTGGATCCATCTCAGACGTCTGCCCACTGCGACAACTGCGTGAAAACTGTCGCCATTCGGCGTAAAAGCGGTTTTTAAACGCATGAAAATCTACCGTATGAACACCGGACAGTTTGTACGTTTAAAATCGAATACGTGAAAAAACGTGCAGTACGTTGCCGTGTGAACTCTCATGTAGCAAAAGTAGCTACGCAGGCGAGGTCTTCAAAATTATTTACATACGCTCTTATTCCCTTATAAAAAAGATGAGTGTCACTTTGACCTTTCGAATGCGTAGCTACTTGTGTTGTCGACTGTATAAATATTCTTCCTTTCATTTATAATGATTTTTGTTTCAACAAAGACGGTGCTTGTGGCATATGACATTGCTCTTCCATTTAAGGTATAACCCATTCACACCGCTAAAGTAAGCTTAGGGAGCACTCGCTAAGAATTAACTAGTCATGAACTTATATACCTTACGTATAACACGGTCATTCTGTTTTCAGGCAAACAATAAAGTTTTGAAACTTGTGTGGCATGTTGCTTTTGCCCATGGTCTTCAAAACTCACAACTCTCCCCTCCCCTCCCAGTCCTCCCACTGACGCGTCACTTCACCCGCATGTTCACCTTTCCATTCTTCACCCATCACCCACCCTACACATCAAATGGTGTTTTTTTCGTTGACTACTTTCTGAGACGACAGTTCTGCTGCGAACATGACCGGTGCGGTGCGACCCGTGTCGAAACGTCGGTAAAAAAGATAAATAAATAAATAACGCATTAGACCCTATTAAACAAATCTTCTAAATGTGTAGGTACATACAAAACCCGAGATTTTTTTTTGGTAAAAACCACGTTAACACATTGACTGCCAGGAACCCGCCTAGCACGCGCTTTGCTCGTAGACGCGTAGCCGATACCATGCGTTTCCCGGTATCTAGAGGAAATTGCATAGCGCTACGAAAATCTTGGTAGCGAAAGTGTTAATATCATTGTATTTTGTTTATTTTCTTATTAAAAATGTATTGTAGAAAGTTAAGTTAGTAAACAAAAGCACTTAAATAATAAGCCGTAGTAAATAATACATAAAGTTTGATTTCTATAGCGCAAAGGAACTGATTTCAGGTCTTAGGTAGGTTAGGTACTTGCCAGAATTTAACATGGTGTCACTTTATGGATACTAAATCATCAAAACAATGAAATGAAAATTGTAAACTTTTACCAAAATAAAATAGTACATTACTTAACAAGGGCGGTAAAACAAAGAATGTCTCAGATCGCAGATATTTGACGCCCGAGCCGAAGGCAAGGGCGATAAATATGCGATCTGAGGCTTTCTTTATTACCGCCCGTGTTAAGTACACAATTTTATGTCACCCCCTGGCCAGGAAGTGGGATTTCCTGCGCGCGGAGCGTGCGGTAATTGCCGCTTTATGGCCAGGTGTGACATAAAAGATATTTACCTAACATCAAAAATTCGAAAAATTATGTTTTCTTTTTTATCGTCCAAAGTCAAATAAAAGGTATCAATAGAATGTATATGTAAAAATAAATTGTATGGCAACGCGTATTTCACGACTAAAATATCAAAATACCTATTATCCCATACAACGGTTGGTTCGATATATGCGTCATTTGCCTGTGGCAATTTGTAGGGGCCTTTTGGAGGGCCGCTAGCGACAAGCTAGGTTTGACCCTAATTTTGAACCTTTTTTGTGGACTAATTGTAGTTGGTCCCATAGAGACATTTGATCGTCTATGACAATTGGTTCGAATGGCACGATTAAAAAAATTCAGTTAAATAGCAAAGATTCTGGCATATGATTAATATGGTAAAAAATGAGTATGGGATACGAAATTATTAACAATATTATGGCAGTCGCGCAGTATGGGAGATGAAATTCGGGCAAAGGAAATTCGAGAAAATGAAATTATTGCATATGAATTTCGGGCAAAAAATAAACAACCGATAACCGATTTCAATAACGGTGCGGACCTTTTTTGTTAAAAAGTTAATGAGGGTTATTTTTCTTCAAGAGTCGTTTCCTACCTGTTATAGTTTTCGAAAAAAGGAATGAACCGAAAAAATGGACACATTCCATGGTGAGGTGAGGGGGAGCGGAGAGTTGTGAGTTTCAAAGATAATACCCAAAAAATCAAGCAAGTCACACAAGTTTAAAAACTTCATTAATTTGTTTGGTTTCCCTATAATTTGATTACCTACACAGAATTACCGTGTTAGTTTGTGAAAACTCTTTAACTAGTATGTAAACATGTAATAAAATATATATAAATTATAAATCTTACAAGACAGGAGAATTCATTCCGTTTGTTGTGATAAGACTTTTTATTCAGTTTGTTGTGTCGTGATTCTCTCAGCTGTCCCTTAAAGGTTGCATTTACGAGTAGCTACTAATCTTGGAAAGTACCTTATTCATTACGGCAAATAGGTATTTACAATCATAATCTACACAGAAACTTGAAGCCAATGATGGATAACTTTCTCATCATGTCGAAATGTTTCGTCGGAATCTCCCAAATGTATTGTTACAAGAGATTCATGTTAAACGTATTATATTTATACATTTTTGAATTTGATCGCACTCTAACACGTTTGAGTTTGCAATTACCCATCCCGCTCTCTACTGAAGAAGCTTAGTGCGTACTTTTCGGAAATATTGATGTTTTTTCTAAATATGTACATTTATAAAGATAATCTTTTTTCTCAGGTTTGAGAACTTATCATTGTACAAAAATTCAAGCAAAAATCATTGTTAAAGATGGGAGGGTTTTAAAGATCCAACCAAACACATCGAAAAATGGGTTATGTTTGAAAAATAAAAGTGTCGAGAATTTTTTTGTCAAATCGTGTTTCCATTTGTAGCAGACTGGAGGAAAATAGTTGAAGATTAATACTGAAAGGACAGATATCTAATCACTATAGATGTTGAGATCTACGTCTATAAACCTTGGCAATTTTGCATATGTGGGCTCTTAATGTTGAAAGTAAGAGCTAATATCAATCTGATTAAAGTGCTGTGTGATGGTGACAGCTATTTTGTGAAATATTTTGATACACAAGCACTTAACAGTTACTTACTATTTGTTCATTTCCTCCTTGACTGCCCGGGCCGCCCCCTTGGCCGTTCCATCCTCCTCCTTGACTACCCGGCCCGCCTCCTTGTCCATTCCAACCTCCGCCAGAAGGGCCACCTTGTCCGCCCGAACCACCTCCTTGACTGCCCGGGCCGCCTGCTTGTCCGTTCCATCCCCCTCCTTGAATACCCGGCCCGCCGCCTTGTCCATTCCAACCTCCACCTGAAGGGCCACCTTGCCCGCCCGAACCACCTCCTTGACTGCCCGGGCCGCCTGCTTGTCCGTTCCATCCCCCTCCTTCACTACCCGGGTCTCCTTGTCCATTCCAACCTCCTCCTGAAGGGCCACCTCCTTGACTGCCCGGGCCGCCCGCTTGGCCGTTCCATCCTCCTCCTTGACTACCCGGCCCGCCTCCTTGTCCATTCCAACCTCCACCAGAAAGGCCACCTTGCCCGCCCAAACCACTTCCTTGACTGCCCGGGCCGCCTGCTTGTCCGTTCCATCCTGCTCCTTGACCAACGGGGACTCCTCCTTGTCCATTCCAACCACCTCCTGAAGGGCCACCTTGCCCGCCCGAGCCTCCTCCTTGACTACCCGGGCCACCTCCTTGTCCGTTCCACCCGCCTCCTTGACTACCAGGGTTCCCTCCTTGTCCGTTCCATCCCCCTCCTTGACTACTCGGGCCTCCTCCTTGTCCATTCCATCCACCTCCTGAAGGACCGCCTAGCCCGCCCAAACCACCTCCTTGACTACCCGGCCCGCCTCCTTGTCCATTCCAACCTCCACCAGAAGGGCCACCTTGCCCGCCCAAACCACTTCCTTGACTACCCGGGCCTCCTCCTTGTCCATTCCATTCACCTCCTGAAGGACCGCCTTGCCCGCCCGCACCACCTCCTTGACTGCCCGGGCCGCCTGCTTGTCCATTCCAACCTCCTCCTTGACTACCCGGCCCGCTTCCTTGTCCATTCCAACCTCCACCAGAAGGGCCACCTTGCCCGCCCAAACCACTTCCTTGACTTCCCGGGCCTCCTTGTCCATGCCATACACCTCCTGAAGGACCGCCTTGCCCGCCCGCACCAACTCCTTGACTGCCCGGGCCGCCTGTTTGTCCATTCCAACCTCCTTGAATACCCGGGCCTCCTTGTCCATTCCAACCTCCTCCTGAAGGGCCACCTCCTTGACTGCCTGAGCCGCCCGCTTGGCCGTTCCATCCTCCTCCTTGAATACCCGGCCCGCCTCCTTGTCCATTCCAACTTCCACCAGAAGGGCCACCTTGCCCGCCTAAACCACTTCCTTGACTGCCCGGCCCGCCTGCTTGTCCGTTCCATCCTGCTCCTTGACCACCGGGGACTCCTATTTGTCCATTCCAACCACCTCCTGAAGGGCCACTTTGCCCGTCCGAGCCTCCTTGACTACCCGGGCTACCTCCTTGTCCATTCCATCCTCCTCCTCCTTGAATACCCGGCCCGCCTCCTTGTCCATTCCAACCTCCACCTGAAGGGCCAACTTGCCCGCCCGAACCACCTCCTTGACTGCCCGGGCCGCCTGCTTGTCCATTCCATCCCCTACCTTGACCGTCTGGTGCCATGTTAAAAGTTGTCTGACCTGTATTGCCATTAATTCCAGAACCACCACCTGTTCCAATGAATTGGGGAGGATTTGTACCAACTACACAACAAAAGTAAGTGGAACCTTGTGGAACACCCGGTACGGCGCCCGTGATAAATGGTGGCCAACCATTGGTTTTACCAAAAAATGGTGGCCAATATCCGGTACCTGGTTTATTTTCCGTAATCGACGGCTTACGTATTTCTGGAGGTGGTTGGCCTCCTAAGGTTCCGTCTTGTATACCTGGTCCGCCTGGCGTGCCATCGTGCCATGGGTTAATTCCGGTCGGTCCACCTGGTCCGCCTGGCCTGCCATCGGGGTGTTGGTTATTTATGGTCGGTCCACCTGGTCCGCCTGGCGTGCCATTGTGCCATGGGTTAATTCCGGTCGGCCCACCTGGTCCGCCGGGCCTGCTATTGGGGTGTTGGTTATCTATGGTCGGTCCACCTGGTCGGCCCGGCGTGCCATCGTGCCATGGGTCAATTCCGGTCGGTCCACCTGGTCCGCCTGGCCTGCCATCGGGGTGTTGGTTATTTATGGTCGGTCCACCTGGTCCGCCTGGCGTGCCATTGTGCCATGGGTTAATTCCGGTCGGTCCACCTGGTCCGCCGGGCCTGCCATTGGGGTGTTGGTTATCTATGGTCGGTCCACCTGGTCCGCCCGGCGTGCCATCGTGCCATGGGTCAATTCCGGTCGGTCCACCTGGTCCGCCTGGCCTGCCATCGGGGTGTTGGTTATTTATGGTCGGTCCACCTGGTCCGCCTGGCGTGCCATCGTGCCATGGGTTAATTACGGTCGGTCCACCTGGTCCGCCTGGCCTGCCATCGGGGTGTTGGTTATTTATGGTCGGTCCACTTGGTCCGCCCGGCGTGCCATCGTGCCATGGGTTAATTCCGGTCGGTCCACCTGGTCCGCCGGGCCTGCTATTGGGGTGTTGGTTATCTATGGTCGGTCCACCTGATCCGCCCGGCGTGCCATCGTGCCATGGGTTAATTCCGGTCGGTCCACCTGGTCCGCCTGGCCTGCCATCGGGGTGTTGGTTATTTATAGTCGGTCCGCCTGGCGTGCCATCGTGCCATGGGTTAATTCCGGTCGGTCCACCTGGTCCGCCTGGCCTGCCAACGGGATGTTGGTTATTTATGGTCGGTCCGTCTCGCGTGCCATCGTGCCATGGGTCAATTCCGGTCGGCCCACCTGGTCCGCCTGGCCTCCCATCGTGCCATTGGTTATTTCCGGTCCGTCCACCTGGTCCGCATTCGTCGCAACTTGGATCATACATCGATTGACTTTGAGCTTGCCCCATACCACTTCTGCCACCTGTGTGTTAAATGATAAAATAATAAAGAACTACCATGTTAAACTTCGCATCGGTTCACTTAAGGAGCAGGAGTGGGCAAGGCATTCTCCATACAAACTCTGTGCACGTTTTATTCGTAGGTTTTGGTACTAACGAATGTAAAATTTTTTTGGATGTAAATATTAGATATGCGAAGAAAGTGATGTGGATTTTCTCAAATATTTGAAAAAAATGAAAAAAATTACAAATAATGTCAATTAAAAAAAAACATCACGAAATAGCTAACAGAAAAATAAGCATACTGACCAAACATCATAACTTTAATGCAAACACAAACGAAGAAAATCCTGCACAAAGTTTGTATGGAGAGAGCTTGCCCTACCCCTCCTCTTAAAGTACGGCTCCTTGGCTCGAAATACGGTCCCATCTGGCTGAAAGCATGAAGCTTGGCATGCATGTATCTTTCATATTTGTGCTTCAAAATTTTAGGGAAACACGTTGACAGACTTTTTCCCCCCTCCCCCCCACTTTTGTGTGCCAATTTACAGTTTTTTTTATTATTTTTTAAAACGGCTAAAGCTAGAAGAAAACTGTCAAAAAAAAATGTTCCTTATAAAATTATCTACAAGTAATTCTTTGGATGTATTTTGATAGGACCTATAGTTTTCAAAATATACGAGCATTCATTAGGGTAAGTACAGCAGAAAAAGAGAGCTGATTGTGATTACTAACATTTTTGTGCGCATCGGGCTACAAGCATGAAATTTGTACAATAGATAAATAGTTCCGCGGTGATTCTTTTCAGATGTAGAGATTAGTTAGATTCGTCCCCTGTGTGAGGGGAGAGCGGGGTGAATTGGACCAAGCACACCTCTTTTTAGTCTTTTTCTCACTGATCAGTTAAGGCTACTATGGCTTGCGGGGTATCGTTTTCGTGTAAAACAGACATTAGGAATTCAGTTTTATTATCGAGCTAAGGAGTCGTACTTACTGGGTCATTCTCAAATTTAATGTTTTGCGGTCAATCGTTTAGACGCAGACATACATCTGGGGTATGACCGAATTACATGCGTACAAAACCCCCAAATTGGTACGTGTCCATACTTAGAGAATAAATTATATAGGTACTTAATACTCAACAGAAAACTAAAAAAAATACTAACTATAAAAAATTACTATAAAAATTGATTTTATTTCCACACAATAGACGTAAAAACCACCATGTTAAGCCTCGGCTGAAAGTGCAATAGATGGACTCGTTCTTTCAGGAGGGAGCGGGGAACTTGCTAACGGATGAGAAGCGCATTGGATTTCTATGACGAGGAGCGCATTGGACACAAAACAAATCGTTTGCTTGAGGACTGGCGGAAAAACGTTTGATACTCACTGACGACAGCTTTAGACGTATCCGCTGCAGAGATTGCTTCCGCTTTCCCTTCATCCTTGCTTGCCCCTTGATCGACGGCCAAATATTGAGACTGGGTTTGTCCTCTGTACTTTCCTCTGTAGGGAATCTGCCTCCGCTGTCTTAACCCTTTTCGATATTCCAAGCTCCAATCATTCAGATTGTACATTGGTACGTGGATTGTCCTTTTACACGTTGCTACCGTGACATCGTTACTCGGAGATACCTATTAAGAAAATATGCAAAATCAGTTAAATGTGTTTTGGATCTAGTGTGGCTAAAGCTGTGTGTGTTAGTGACCCTACGTACAGATAATATTTAAGTGCCGGAAAACGAAATAAATGTTTGTGTAATAAGCATGAATATTGGTTCCTGATTCTTGGATATTTTAAGTATGTATGTATCTATCAAATATATCGTCGGCTCATACTCGCAACAAAAGCTTAAGGCTGCGTTTCCACCAGAGATGTGCGAGGATGCGTTTTCATACATTTGACACCTCGCAACGCGCCGAGCGAGGTGTCAAATATATGAAAACACATCCTCGCACATCTCTGGTGGAAACGCAGCCTTATTGAGCTAGTTAGATTTGTTTAAGATTGCTTTAGCTTAGTTGGTAGTGACCCTGCCTACGAAGCTGGAGGTCCCGGGTTCGAATCCCGGCCGGGGCATTTATTTGTGTGATGAGCACGAATATTTGTTCTTGGGTCTTGGATGTCTTCTATGTATTTAAGTATTTATTTATCTATATAAGTATATTTATCGTCGTCGCTTAGTACCCATAGTACAAGCTTTGCTTATTTTGGGACTATAGTTTGATTTGTATAAGATTGTCAACAATTTTTTATTTTATTGTTATTATTTATTATTGGGTCAATCTAAACAAGCTAATTATTTTTTCACATCGGTGATTTTCTTTAAATTGAATTATTTCATCGATTTTTTAACATCAACCGAAAGATTTGGCTAATGTAATTAATATATTTTAACGGCCCTGTCATACGATAAATAGTTATGGAGATATTGGACAATCTTTTCTAATTCACCGAAATGAATAACTGTCACCGAAATAGATAAATCCAGTCACCGATGTGATAATAACGTCACCGATATGAAATAAATAGTCACCGTGATGATATTAAGGTAACCGAAATGATAAAAGTCTCACCGATGTGATATAACAGTCACCGAAATGAAACTAAAATTTTATTAAAATTATTAAAAACATTTCATCTCCGGTGACATTTTTCAATTAGGTGAGGTGCTAGGAGCAAATTGTTCACCGAATTCACCGAAATGGGATCATCGTGATCGAAATGAAGAACATCGGGGTTTTACTCGAATTATCGGAAAACTCGCGTAGGAATATTAAAATTAAACCTGGAATATGATATAAAATGTTGACTTTCATATAATATCCGAATAACAAACAAAACATATGCACTATTAACAAAATATACCAATAACCGAAATTAAAACTTTTTTGTCCCCACATCACCGAATTGATACATTTACGTGTGTAACTCGAACACGCAGCGGGTCTCGACACGTGCGTTTGCGTCAGACGTTAGCGCGGGACTCGCCGAATAACTTTCGATTGAAGCAGTGCATCCACAAGGCGTTGCTTAGCAACTACACGCATCGAAACTTTGTTCACCGATATGATGTCGTCGTGCGGGACAGATACATATGTATACTCTAACCAAAACATATATAGGGTATTTTAGTAATGCCAAATATCTCATATCCATAATGCAACTATCCTAGATTATAATAAATATCTCACTTAACGTAAATACCTATCCATGTTTGTGTCATGAAGGGATTTGTGATAAAAAAAAGTACGGGGGACAGGTCACTGTGACGATAAATCCGCGCTTAATTATTTTTTTTAAGTGATTAATATTCATTTTAATACAATTGCATTATTTGCCCCAGATAGTAGAACAACCCTCTGCTATTTCAAAAAAAATATCACGGCTATATATATGACCAAAGAACACCCCCGTTATCAGCCGTGCCATTTCAAATTCATGCCTGGGATATTGACCCTATTCCCCCTAATATTTGTTATACTATGGTGAGTGCTCCAGTCAAGTTATTTATTCATACACAAATACGTACCTATACCTAAACACAAGGGTTCTCCTTCGTTAGCCCTAAGAATTTCATACCTAATTTCTCTAGGCCTAATGTTTTGAACCCTAAAATTGCAAACCCGAATTTTATTTTTTCCTAACTATTAGCCCTAATGTCAGGATCCCGAATTTTCACAATGTCTAATTTTCTAAGTTTCTCATGACCGAATTCTCAGTATTACTAATTTTATTTAACCGATTTCTTTAATAGGTCTAATATTACAAAGCCTGACAATGACTAAACCTTATTATCTATATCTCTAAAATCACAAACCCGAATGTTCATTAAGCCTAACTATTCGTTAATTCTAATATCGGTATCACGCGCGGTGCCTATTCCGCTCTGAGGGATGCAAGTGAACCCTAACCTAACAAAACTTTGACAATACCTATCTGACAGACGTGTAAAATTTGTCAGTTTGACGCGCCAGCGTGTCGAGCGGGGTGCCGGTATTCCGCTCTGAGGGATGCAAGTGAACCCTAACCTAACCGAACTTTGACAATAAGGTACCTATCGTGTCAAATCTCATAATCCGCTCTGAGGGATGCAAGTGAACCCTAAAATTGCAAATCCGAATTTTCATTAGAATCCGAAGAACAATGCATTAGGTCTAGGGAAATATTAGGGTAAAAGTTAGTAGGTCAAGTACTCAAGAGAAAAGACAAAGTTTTAGGTGTAATGGAATTAGGTGTAGTTTTCATTAAACGTAGTGTAATCATTTGGCACATTAATCATTAGGCTTAGTAATCATTAGGAATAATAATTATTAGTTCTTAATTTTTTTTTTTTTGATGTTTAGTCTAAGAAAAGTTTAGGAGGTATGAAATTAGGCGCAGCAAATAATTATGTCATCCAAGTTTAGATATCTCAATATTAGGGCTTATGAAAATTATATCGAACGTTGGTAACGATATTAGGTTAAGTTGGGGAAACCCACACACAAGCCACATGCCTGACTTACAGTGGGTCCAAATGCCAGAAAATGGAGGAAATACAAACTATTACAAAAAGAATGAAAAATAATTTAAGCAAGCACAGCAAGTCTTCGCAGCCTAAGGGATGAATTGAAGCTCAAGATGGTTTACTTTGCACTTATCGAGTCGAAACTTGGATATAGCATTAAACTCTGGGGGAACAGTTATAGTTATAGATATAATATCAAACGTGCATTCACCGCTCAAAAAAGAGCTATACGCACCATAGTAAGGATTCCTCCACCATAGTGAGGAAACTGCAAATACTAACGGCGCCTAGTCTTTATATATTAGTTATTTTAACTGATGTACAGTCAGCAGCAATGGTTGCTACGCGGGCGAGGTGCTCAAAATGAACTTCACACATCTTTATTATAAGGGAATAAGAGCGTGTGAAGATCATTTTGAACACCTCGCCCGCGTAGCAACCATTGCTGCTGACTGTACTTAAGCATCGCAGTCGCTATGAGACGGAAACTGAAATGGAGCGAAAACCGATCGTGGCACCGCGGCTGGCGGTTGTGGGGCATAGCGCTAGGGTGCAAGCAGTAAGATTGTTTAACAAGATTCCTACTGAGTTCAAAATAATAAGAAGCTCCACAGTATTTAAGAATAAATTGAAAACGTATTTATTAGAACAATGCTGTTATGACATTAATGATTTTTAATTTAGGTGAAATTTATAATTGATAATGAAGTGATAATTTATATTTATCTTTAATAAAATTCCTATTGTTATTTTTAATTTTATTGTTTTGTTTGACTTTTTTAATTCAGATTTTTATGTGTTTTTAATATTGTAATAATTGACATGTAAATTTAAGATTGAATTATTTATTACATTTTTATTTTTAATGTATAATTATGAGATATAGAATGACATTCAAACACGATGAAAATTGTTAATGAATTAAATAAACTGAAACAAACTGAAACACAAGTATTCGTCATCAATGTCATCATCATTAATTTAAGAGCCAAGCTCTTGTCGGTGGAGCAATTGCCATGTATCTCTTTCTTGAGCCTTTCGCTTGACCGTCTGATACGACACGACGTTAACTTTTTCCTTAAGATGGTCTATGTACGTTCTTCGTGGTCTCCCTCACTTCCGCCTTCCTTCTACCTTTCCTTCCACAATATTTTTTATGAATTCGTCGTGTCGTAAAAGGTGCTCAAACATCTTTCCGCTTCTGTTCTCAATGGTTTGCAACAGAAACCTCCTTTCTTGCACAATGCTTCCTCGTTAGATTTTCTCTCGGTCCAACTATTCTTCTCCACACGCCGCCAGCACCACATCTCAAAGGCTTCAACTCGTTCTCTGCCCCTCTGTGTCATTGGTCATTGTCCACGTCTCGCACCCGTATAATCGGGTATTACACTGTCCTGAATTCAGGACGTTTAGAAGGGTTCGGACCTATACGTTAGAGCGAGATGCTTCAACTCCCCTCCACTAGTCAGGATTCTGAATTCAGGACAGTGTAGATAATACCCGCTTAACGCTATGCTCGAGATGTACACTTATATAAGCCTTTTCCTGATTTGGCCGGATATTCTGGCTTTAAATAGGCATTTTTAGGGTTCCGTACCTCGAAAGGAATAAACGGAACCCTTATAGGATCACTTTGTTGTCCGTCTGTCTGTCAAGACCCTTTTTCTCAGGAACGCGTGAAGGTATCAAGCTGGAATTTATATGATCAAATACTCAGGTCTACTGTCCCTTGGAGCTGTGAAAAAAATCAAACTTCTGAGCTAACGCATTCAAAAGATACAGCCGTTTATGCCGCAAATTTCCGCAAATTTTCGACACTCGCAAGGGAATCAAAACCTACAGGGTACTTCCCGTGAACTCAATAAACCTTGAAATTTGGTACGAAGCAACGTCTTATAGCACAGATAAAGGAAAAATTGCGAAAACCGTACATTTTTAGTTACATCATGTAATAAAAATATTTTTAATAATTAATTTTAAATTTTCGACACTCGCAAGGGAATCAAAACCTACAGGGTACTTCCCGTGAACTCAGAATCTTGAAATTTGGTACGAAGCAACGTCTTATAGCACAGATAAAGGAAAAATTGCGAAAACCGTACGTTTTTAGTTACATCATATATTAAAAATATTTTAAACTTACCACCCCTTTCCGTTATATACGGAACCCTCGGTGCGCGAGTCCGACTCGCACTTGACCGGTTTTTAGTATTAAAAGCTTTTTTAGCCATAGCTATCCTCGAGATAATGTCTTTTGTACAGTGTTGTGTATTCTGGAGTCCTTAGTAATGACCTAATGACGCTGCCAAGATATTTGAATTTGGAAACTTGTTCTATTGTACAATTATTAAAAGTGATTGGTCTAGGTACTGAAGCTGTCTTTGAGGTGATAAGGGTTTTAGTTTTAATTATATTTATTTTAAGCCCCTAAGTTTTCAAAACTTTGTCCATGTCTGTAATTAAGTCTTCTAAATATCTCGATGTCTACAGCAGTTTTACAAAACAGAATTTAGAACGAATACAGTTTCGACAAAAATGTTTTGCATATGTCCGATTAGTGGATTTCTGGTTGTTCTCCTCTAGAGGTGGCATTTCTCAACTGAATCGACCCAACAAAGTCGTATAAGAGCATGAAGGCTCGGGGCGTCGACTTGGAACAGAAAAAAAAAATATAACTAAGTACTTACGAGTAGGTATACACATTTTTTGAAGTTATGTGTTTTTAAAGGTTTGTAAAAAAAAAATCACCTGTAAAGAATATCTGGTGTCTATTTAGAATAATACCTAAGTAATAATCAGACTACCTACGTCGATTTTGAATAGACTGCCACATTATGTAGTTCCGGCTCTCAATTCTAACTATTGTAATTTAGAAACTAATTAGACAACCACAATTCAAATTCGCATTGAAGTTACCTGGATAGGTGCTGGCTACATCAGTAGTTTCAATTGCCTGCTTGATAAATAAATAAATCAAATATTGTGAAGAACCAAAAAAAACCTAACCTACAGGCTACGTCCAGTGAACGAAATCTGAAGAAAAATAATGAAAATAATGTAGTGATGTAAGAGATTGTCAGATATACATTTAGGAAATAAAGAATGTACCGAGTTAGAAATAAATACAATAATAATCGTCGATACCAAGAACTAAACACTTATTTCCGTTTACTGTAAGATCGCGATATCGCTTTGGAACCTTGTAATAATGTTCTTACGTTTGTTCAATGAAACCACGTTGCTTCATTCAAATATAACGTTTGGCCTATTTATGATAACATTTAGTGGGTTGACAAAAAAAGGTCAAGGCAGTAGGGCCAACCTTGGCAAAAAGAACTTTATCTTTCCAATATCTTCAAACGATGTTAACTACTTATTGCCGCTTTCATTTGATTCTTCAATTAGGTAGGTAAGGTACTTACTTTCCTCTTGGTATTTAATTTTGTGTTCCAGTTCAAAAGGTTTATTATGGTGAGCTTTAACTAACACAAGGTTTTCGACAAAATCTGAACGGAATCTGTTAACATTGCTTCTTACGTTTTAAGATGGGGGGTCCCATGGGTCATCTACGTAGATATAGTCATCTTGATTAGTTGCACGGTACACCTAATCAAGGCTATTTGCGGAATTTCCATCACATTTTCACCAAATTCAGTCTAGCCACCCTGCATGCAGACACAATCACAACATTAATATCTGCCATGGTACCATCATAACAAAATGCGCATAAAAATGTGTCATTGCCTGGGTACTCTACATTTTGGCCTTTAATTTATGTTTGTTAAGGGAGTGTACCTATAGAGAGAAAATAGTAATTTTCAAACAAAAGAAACTTACATATAATGTATTACTTATCGCTGAACAGGTATACAATTTTAGAACTTCCTTCTATTTGAAATTAAAACCACCGTATCCTATGTTTTCTATCCAAGGGCCACATAATAGTATCTAATAATAAACGGGTTTATACGTACTATCAAAATATTGGTGTGCATTTGAATATCAAAATCAAATACTTTATACTTATACGTATTAAGGTTAAATACGTAGGTACCTACACCTACTAAACACTCGACAATAATACAACTGCCAGTAATTTATCTGGTTATACTTACTTAGTTTTGATAAGGCCCTAATGTAGGTAACTACGACCATCTCTCAATTCAGGTCACACGCTGAGATAGCCACTGCCAAGTAATTTTATCGTGTGACAAGATGTTTGTTACCTATCCACAAACCTAGATTTTTATCAATGTAGTTTTTCGAAAACCTCTTACTCATATACTTAATACCAGGCACAGGGAACTAAGAAAGAGATCTACTATTTTTGAACCTTATCTAATTCATTCATTCAATGGCTTATTGTACCTAGGCTACGAGTATCTAATCTGTTGGTCGCCCACGAGAATCCATACACAATAGCTTTTTAAACCATGACCCCGACGCAAAAAGAGAGGGATGTTATAAGTTTAACGTGTCTGTCTGTGTATCTGAACCGATTTTCGTTAAGTTTTTTTTGTGTCATAGATAATTTTATCCCGAGTGTTCTTAGCCATGTTTCATGAAAATCTGTTCAGCCGTTTGAAGATCATCAGCTCTTTTCTACTTGATGAGGGGATGTGACTAACTTCCTTATGTCCGATCGATTCGAAATTCGGTACCGTGTTACTTCAATGATATTGAAAGTATAATTGTGGTAAGGTAACCATGACCTGATCAGCCATTTGAAGATCATCAGCTCTTTTCTAGTTGATCAGGGGATCTGACTAACTTCCTTATCTCCGATCGATTCGAAATTTGGTACCGTATTACTTCAATGATATTGAAAGTAGATAGATACCTATATAATATTTTACTGATGTTAAATCATTTCATGTACATTTGAGCACATCATGAGGTTTCTCACCTTATACGTTATTTTATTATTACTGCTTTAATTATAAATGTCCTGCAGCTTGAATATGTCATGCTCGCCTAAAGGTCGTCGTTGATCGGGTCGCAACCTATAACATATGGTCGAGGGAGGCGATGACTGAGATACGCGACATACTTCGTGAACACTGTTTGTGGGGTCCGGTCTGTTCATGTTTGCAAGGAATAGTAACTTAGTAGTTACTAGTGTTCAGTTGAATTGACATGAGAAACTTCACTCTGTTCTCATTTGATTTCATTTTTTACTGACGCTCAGAGACCTTATACATCTCTGAGAACATTCATTAGATTTTATTATTTTCATGTTGACGACCTTATACATCTCTAACAAATCTGTGTTGTTATTAGCTTCTCTGACTTACATCTTATAATATTCTACGATAATTTTTGTACCTTTTTATTATTATTGTGACACTTAGAGACCTTATACATCTCTAAAAAATCAGGATTGTTATTTGCTTAATCTTATGTATGATATGTAATTAGTTTTATTTTGAATATTGTAATATTTTCTGTTGATACAGATAGATTTTGACTTGTAAAAGTGCCCTTGAGGTCTATTTGCAGAATAAATGTTTTGAATTTTGAATTTATGGTAAGGTAACCATGACCTGATCAGCCGTTCGAAGGTCATCAGCTCTTTTCTAGTTGATGAGGGGATCTGAATACCTTCTTTTTGTGCTAGCGATTCGTAATTTGGTACCCTTCCTAATATGTGTATACCTACTTTAAAAAGGACAGAATAAAATTTAAAGACAAAATATTATTAACTAAGGAAAACTGTCGAAAAAAAGTGAGAAAGAGTGTGGATTTTGCGAATTTTTCGGAGTAAATTCTTTTTTGCCATCTGCGACTACACCTGTTTTTCGCACTCCCCTCAGGCAGGACAGTCCCATTTAGATAGCACAAGTAGTACCTAACCTACTCCTATAATGACTCCTATCACTTTCACCTAATTTGGAATGTGCAAGATTAATTTTACAATTTAAGTGTAACATGCCCTTGTACACAATTTCTATGTAGTTTAGGGTAGGTAATCTAAATAATTATTATTTATTAATAAACATGAAAGGAAATTGAATACCAAATCAGAAGATAGAAATCTTTCTTATCGTCAAAAATCTTTAATTGTCCAAATTTGTTATGGATCTAAAATTTCGGACCATTCTAATTTAGGCGGATTATGAAGCGATTACTAGGTACAATATACTCAACATTATTAGTCAACATTCTGTTAAAAAATCTTGTATCGAAAATACGTAACGTAATTTATTGCTATCTATTTAAGTATTCGAAATATTCATTCTATCGAGATAGATAATAGTCAGGGATGGTGTAGCTCCCCCCCTCTCTCTACCCCGTCTAAACATTATATTCCCCATAGTTTAAATAAAAGACCCGTGAAAATAACTTGATTTGGCCATGTGATCGTCTAGTGATAAACTACGTTGTGTACCAATAACCCCGACTCTTTTATGTGAATCGAATCAGACTTGAACTCTTCGCTATTTGACCTAAGACCCTAAAATACCTACTAATTTTTCCTACCAAATCTACCACGTATTTTTCTACTAAGTAGAATTATTTCTACCAAATTTTTATACATTTACAATAGCTTTCCTAACATATTTTACCTACTCAATATTTAGATTTTAAATACATAATAATAATATTATTATTGGTAATCTATCTCCAACAAGATCTACGTGTTCAGTTACGTTATTAACAGCTGGAGGTTTCCAATGGGCGGCAAATACCCTTGAAAGCCTTACTTTTTTCCCCTAAGTCAAAATCATCCTGCTACCATAAATATGCAGTAGAAAATAGAATCGTTGATACCCAATTTTAAGCTACAGCTAAAAAGGATAATTTTGACTGTTGTATGGTATGTCTTTCATATCTCATACAATGCTGTTAACACGCCAAGATGGAGATTGAACCTATTCTATACCAGAACTAGACATATTAATGAATATAAATCCATACTAATGAAAATAAATTCATTAATAAATCTTTAGATGAGAAGCATCTTTAACTACCAGTTCCCTCTACCCTAAACACTTCCCAATGTTTCCTAACCATTTACAAAAGTATATCTCTACTCTTTTCCAGCAATGAGTATTCTTTCACTCATGATATTGGAAAATAATACTAGTAGACTGCTCCGCCTGCTACTTTCAGAGTTGGTTCCATCTTTCTGAACCAGCCCTGCTATCTTAATCATGATTGGAAGAATTGGACCTTTACAACACATAATACCGATAAAAATCTATGAAACCCAGTATTTTTAGTACCTATTTAAAGAAATTATTAGATACCTCTTATTTTTTTACACAATACACCAATAATCGCGTGAATACCTAATACCTAAACCTAAATCCCTAAACCCTCTTTCCTAACGTCCTAATCCTACACATGACTTTAATCCTAAACTACTTACATCCCCAAATAGCTCTAATTCCTACTCTAGTGTATGCAAACCTCAACCGTGAGGTATTTACCATAGTGTTATGTAGTGAGGCCCTACTTTTACCTATATACCTAAACAGTTCCCTACTAGAACGTTCAAGTGGCTAGCTTGAGAAAATCAACCTAAAGCCTGTGTATTGTGTCATATCACAACTGACCGAAGTCTAAAGGGATCTGTGACATGAAACGCCCTAACATATAATGGAATATATAAATATACATAATAAAGACCGAATTCCACATACTAGTGAGCCCTCTCAAGCGAAGAACCCTTCTATACCTCCTTCAATCGCGGAGGTCATGATCAGACTACACCAGTTGGACAATGGAACTCGCTAAGGGTAAAATACGTCCCATGTTGATAAATAGGAACGCCCAGACCCCCTAAACAGTCTGGTAATCTAAATGACTCCGGAATAAGCTTGTTTGGCAAACCGTGAGGTTAAACGTATTCCGTCAAGCTAACTGTATGCCTGGAATGTGATCTGGCCCTCTTAAAATAAATAGCAATAAATTTTAACCCCGTAAAATAATAATGAAATTGAAAGTAAAGAAGATTCCCTCACTATGCGGAACATTTCCACATAACAACGGAATCTCAAACAAAAATGACGAGAAACCCACCAAAAATAATCTATAGAACCAGTCTCACAGACAGTCGAACAATAATAATCCGTCCGCACCGCGCGCCCGGCTATTTATAACTACGAATTGTCCTCGCAGTCCCTAACGGCCCTGACGCCCCTGACGCCCCTGCTTTCCCCGCCGCCCCTGCTGGTCTCGCCTCAAACAAAACTACTCCGCGCGTGCTTACGTTTACGGTCGCAATTTATTATGCTCTCACGACATAGGCTCTTATTATAATATGTTGTAGCCGCACCGGCGCCGGTCATGTTTGTGATTATTAATAGATTTTGCGTCGTAATTTGTAAAGCGTTTATTTAATTGTGTATATAACTTTGATTAGTTTTTAATGAAATACTTAAGGTAAAATTACCGATCTTTGTTTAGCATTCGGTAAAGGACAGGCGTTCATTGTAAGCGTCTAGTTACATATTCGCCCCCTCAAGGATGTGCCATGTAATTGCTAATGTAATGAGCGATTCATGACGGATCCTTGAACTACTATAATGTTAAATAACATACCATAGATTTGTTAGTGAACCTATTCACCCCTCCCCTTCCCCCCACCCCTATATTTTTAAACGTGTATGAGTATTTAAACCAGTACTCATTGATTGTTAGTGACTCGGTATAAAACTTAGTCTTATGAATTTTGATAATGAACCATGACTATCCTTTCCTCGAAATCTTCCCATTTGCCCAAGGTTCTAGTTTGTGAGGCTAGAAGACCCGAATAGTCCGCATTTGCAATATCAAACTGAATTTCAGAGTCTGTCCAGGCACTCATCCATTCAAAATCCACATTGCCCGGATCCGATCTGATATCCCAAAAGCTCCCCACGCAAAAAGAAAGACCCTCTATGTAAGTACTAAGAAATTCAATCGTCATTAGACCAAAACTCCAACCAAATCTCAATACTTTGTCACCATTTTCAATCAAGTTTTCTTGGAACATGTCACAAACTTGAATTCAGATATTCGATTTCAGACTCATTTTCACACCAATTTATGAAATGTCCATTTATGAACTTAGTTAAACGACATTCGTCACCTCAATGCTCCTGCATTCCCATTCGTCATTTAAATGGCTACAAAACATTAAAACTCGAAATGCGCTTAACTATATGGATATGTCAATATCCATAACACCCTGTTATCAAAATAACCAATTCCCCATTCAAAATTAGCCTTTAAATTAATTTATCATAAATTTATTCATGTAGATACTACTAATATAATAAACATTTCACCTCTAGCGTGATAAATGAGCCTTACTTTAATACCAATAAATAAATTGTCTTTCTATCAGACATGTCAAATATCATCAAATATCAAATAAATAATAATATCAAATATCATTTACCAAAAGCAATGAAAAGATAACATATATTTTTTTTAACATTATTCAAAAATGATTGCATCTCGCCATATCATTTTTATATCATATCCTACTAAGCAGTCGGATATTTCTGTTTTCGAATGATCCTTCATCAAATCGTGGTGTGTGTACAAAACCTTGATAAAACCTCAGCTAATAGACTTTTAGTCCTAGCTTCTGTTTAGTACTAGACAATAAGGATTACCCTTATTAAATGGGTCGAATCGTTATACGATTTTAACCTACTGATAAATCCTTGCTGACTAGTTGTGTGTATAGACCCCTCAAACTACCAACAAATCCAGGTTGATTACAATCCAACATTTGTCTACCTGCAATACCCATTTTCACAAAATTTTCCCCCACCCCCCTGTTTCCATACATCACCATCATCCATCAGTTTCAATAAACCTCTGTAACTCTGTCACTCAACTACTTGCATCATTCCACACTCGCTTTTTCAAACTGTTAAAATTACAGATAGCCAAGGTCTTTGATATGTAATCATTAGAATATTCTTCTAATTGCTGAAATATTAATAAAAATAATAACTATGTATTAATAAATTTTACCTTTTTCTGTAAAAATGAATGCCAAACAATGCAACCAAAATAAAATTTCATAATTATATACACATATTTATACATATTTCTTTTAAATTGTTATTTTTAGCCCAGTGGCTGACAGATAGAGAGCCTTAAAAAACTTCAAGTACGCCATTTGTACCCCTTCTCTATGTGCTATAAAGTTTCAGCAAACAAATTTACTATAAGCAATCAGTCCTTATTTATTTGTAATATAAAAATATTTTATTTTTATTCTATGAAATTTATAGAAAAATGTTGATAATAATATTAAAGTCATATCTCTGAATCTAACTATTTTTTTACACAATTTATTTTCTTTTTGAAGAAAAACCATTTAAAGAACCGATACATCACTTATATTAAAACCCTTCACATTGCATGCACTATAATACTAAGAAGAATGTATAAGTTGAAGCCTAATTTGTAATTAAAATAGAATGTAATTATAAAAATACATGGCCTATTTCAATAAAAGAACCAAATTTTAAACTTTTCTTTTCCGGGTAGAGCGATGGATAATCATGCATTACTAAATTTTTCTTTTCTATATTGAAAACTGAAAATCGTTCTACTAATACTATTATAATTTGATTTGATAGGAGCTTTAGTATAAATTATACTAGCAAAATACATAACCCTTTGAATATATATACTGCCTTAAAAATTTCTTCACCACTAAATTTTCACCGCTAAACCAAATTCTAAATTTCTAATCCCAACCACTTCTAAATACTTCTACCACTATATTTTATTAAACCCAGACAAGTACAATCTAGATCCACCTACTGAATGCTCCACACAACTTTACAAGCAAATACTACAAATGAGTCCGGAATCCCACCCGACAGACCGAAGACTTGCCCAAAATTTTAGTTACTATTGATTGTACCCCAAAATAAATTGTATACTATAAAGCATAAAATCAATTTAAAATCATGTATATCCTGCGCATTTCATGCAATAAAGCTTAAAATAAATAAATAACTAACCTGTGCCAACAAAACTTGATACACAACTCGGTTAACTCACTTCAAAGCATGACGCCAAATAAAAATAACTTTATTACTACGACTTAACTTTCAAATGTTTAGCATCAATAGCCCTCTATGTGCTTGTAGTATATAACAAAATTACATGTCAGTCTTACAGTCGCCGGTCAACGGAAAATATTCTACAAATGATTCCAAAATGCAGACAGACAATTTGACCTTATAAGGGCTCCGTGTTTTCACCCCGAAAATCATTAAAATATCAATGCAAGAGAACTGAGAAAATAAATACTATTTTCTTCCCAAGATAATCACTGTTCAGTATACTATAGTTATGTTCAAACCCACTTACTTGTTTTAATCTAATGTTGACTCCAATATGAAATACCACTCACATTCTATTTACACTACACTTAATCTCAAATCACTCTTTACCTAGACTCCCTGATTAATTTATAACAAACGACACTTTAACTTTCAGTTCAGACATGGCATTTATCTAGCTTCAGACTTTTACTAATGAATGCACTATCTTTGGCGTCAACGCACACTTTAACTAAACTATAATGTTCGATCATTAATCCACTCGGAAACCGTATCATATTTAATTATTTTTAACACCATGAATGTAAAAAGATTATTTGCAAAACAAACTAAATCAAAAACAAATGTCAAAATCTAACGACTGGTTGCATACTGTTCAGAATTTTCTTCTATTGTTTATATTACGAATTTATTAAGCCTCTTACAAACGTCATCTACTATTTCACTTAAACGTTTCCACACGTCGTTTTAAATAATTGTGACGGCAAATCATATTTCTAAAGAAATATATCATAATTATTAACATCATCTACACAAAATAATTTATTTCAAATCGTTAAGGAAACCAATATACGTATATTTGTTATTAACTCAACTATTTTAAGTCGTATCCACACCATCCGATACGATATTGACCCGATATCGCGACGTCGCTGTCTACTACTATAATTTCAGTCTTAATGCTAACACATAACAGCAATAACTACAACTGAATATATTTATTATATTTAAGGGTAAACCTAATCATTCGAGAAAATATTGAATGATCTGTATTATAATTGTTTTTAGCATCCTTGATATTGTGCGATCACATAACATTTTTTTCTTGTGAGGAAAATATTATTCAATATAGCAAAATGAATCGCAATAAATTTTAGCAGATAAAAATTTATAACCAAAGTGTCAAATTTTAAATGACACTAACAAGCATAAGTGGTTTCCGCCAGGCAGTTGAGTCATAGAATCCGGCAATGATATCCGATAATGTGGACACTGCCTCCTGTCCTTTTTTTTACTGGCAACACTGATCTTAACTACGAACCTACCAACCGAAACTCTATCCTTAAATGGATCCAAAGATGGATGCTTCGTGTTTTATTTGTTTGATAATAAACATAAAACCAAAAATCCTAATAAAAGTCCTAAGTTCTTCGTCCTAATGAAAGTTTTAGCTATGAAAATAAAATGCTCACGGAAATATTTCCTACTTTACTGTGATACATGAAATTGGAATGGAAGAAAAGAAAGCTACGCAGTGTTTTGAAACAAAGAACACGGTTTCGTGTTTATGTGATTTTGATGAAATTTGAACCCGATTTATAACTGGTAAGTTATTTTTATATTTTCTGTCTCTTCTATTGATTAAAACAAAAACACACATTCATACTTTGATGAACAATTTCTATACTTAATCTATACGAGCCTACTTGAAAAGTCGAAACTTTTATGTTAACAAAAAGTTGGTGTACTTATGTACAATGAAAAATACCATTTGATATGAATAACTCATCGCTACGAAATACAATTCAATGTAAATAATACTACGTAGTTATACTGATAATGTCACGAAAAAGCTTTCTTGTATGTGGAAAAAACCGAACCCTTTCTTTCTTTCAAAAGTTTACACGTACAAATTACCACATGATGGTGAGGCCATGACCAATTTCATCTTAATGACTGTATGCTAAATTCGAGTAAAATCTATAAATGAATATATGCTTTCCCTCATCTGTCAAACTGAAACCACAAGATGATGAAATTTTTCCCTAACCATGTCCTATTTTATTTCTAGATTATGACTAGTTATTGATATCATTGCAAAAAGTCAGTAGTTTAGTACTTAAAAATTTACTGTAATTCTTTATACCTCTTTTCTTCAGAATAAATAAATGTACTATTCCACATCAAAACATATAATTTCTATTGTTTTTATTTCAGGACCATGGTGATAAAATCTGCATATATTAATGATCTACTCATTAAACCGATTACATGATAATCTGCTAACAGCATGCTGAGAAAAACATGACTTGGTCCGCTGACTCGACTACAAAAATATTAACAGCTGCCTGTTTCATCACAAAATATGAGTGACCCAATATGTAAGTACTTTAACTATTAAATCAGATGTCCTCATAATAAATTTAAGATCAAACAACTATACCCAATTCCGATTTTAGTGAAATTTCAATTTTAGTTTGATCGCTCTCCATCGGGCTCCTTCGATGGAATTCCGAAATATACCTATTTATGTTATTTTATTAATTTTTATAGTCTAGAATGTTTCTATTAGCTCCTATAAATATAGATAATATTGTTATCCTCTTATAATGCTAATATTTAAACTTTTCAATTTTCAGTAGAGAACGATGAACAAAAGTTGTTGACTGCCGGAAGAATAGCAAAACTTCTCATTTTCTACCTTCAATCACCATGGGTGACTCCTAATGTAAGTACATAAAATTAACCTATATGCTGACTAAATTTCATAACATACAGATGTATAGTAGTATATTTTTGATGAAAACAAATTTCAATGTAAGCGTTCCGTCAACAGTTTGAAATTTCAAAACTATGCCATTTTATTAATTTTTCCTACCTAGCATATTTGTATTAATTCTTAAAAATACAAACAACAAATGTTATTCTTATTTAATGTTAATTTCTCTTCTTTTCAATTTTCAGAAGACTACGATGAACCACTCGGGTCAGTAACTACCGGATGATGAACAGCAATTTACTGCAGTACTTCCTAAGGTAATTATTTAATTTCTGTATGTAGTACTAATATTTTTATAATAGAGATGCCCATATTACTTAAAAAACTAGTGCCTACGCCAAACCTCGGAACCAGACAATGGACCCAGGGCATCCCTCAGTACACTAATATAGGTACTGAACTATACTAAGATTATAATGATGATGTCAGAATAACATAAAATTAGTGCCTACGCCAAGTCATGGGATCAAATAGTAAGCCACAGCCTTCCTAAGTATGCAAACGCATTAGTACTACGCTATGATTATTATGATGATGAATTCTTTTATACTACGTCGTGGGCAAACAAACACACAGCCAGCCTAGCTGATAATGTCCATACATGAATATCTCTTTAATGTTTTCTATAATGGTCTTTACTTTATGACTGA
Organism: Cenopis cana; assembly: GCA_951800055.1. Lineage (NCBI taxonomy): Eukaryota > Metazoa > Arthropoda > Insecta > Lepidoptera > Tortricidae > Cenopis > Cenopis cana. The sequence continues at coordinate 37,949,642 of OX637471.1, read as the reverse complement.
AGTATGATATGATGTTTTTTATTTATTTACAATGATGACTTTCTACCATTAGTTACTATATGCAAATGACTTGCACCATTTCATAACTCATAAGCTTACAGATCTTCTATTATGATAATGATGATGACGCTAATCATGCTATAACAACTACGCCCCCTGTATCACTAGACTCTCATACACAATCGATCGAATGATCGCCCCCTAATGCAGTAAACTGTGATAACTTTAATCAGTCTTTTACCCATGAAAATGTAATCTAGCAGTATGTAAAACTGTCACTAACGTTAACGCATTTACTTTTCTGTTCCAGATGCTGTTCATAACATACAACAGTCTTCAAATCGATCCTACACTGCGTCAGCAGCAAAGAACACACGGCTCGCCCGACAGCGACCTCCGCAGCCTACAGACGCAAGATACTACGAACTTCCACATACTTACAATACTTGTTATTTTATAAACCACCCAACGATAAATGATTACCGCCGCCTACGGACGTCTGCTACTACATACTTTACTTACTTTACCGGCATTACTTCGTTATTTGTCTTGATTGTAATAATAAACTATAATATTTTTCGTGTACAATTTTATAAGCGAAGGGTCCAAGTCCGAATTCGATCACACACCGTTTCACGACAGCAAAATGTTGCCAAAAGGCAACCATAATCTATTTAAAAACATACAGAGCCCTAGGGCTCCCATCCTTGTCACGGCTTGCCAAAATGTATTCATACTAATGAAAATAACTTAATAAATCAATCTTTAGATGAGAAGCATCTTTAACTACCAGTTCCCTCTACCCTAAACACTTCCCAATGTTTCCTAACCATTTACAAAAGTATATCTCTACTCTTTTCCAGCAATGAGTATTCTTTCACTCATGATATTGGAAAATAATACTAGTAGACTGCTCCGCCTGCTACTTTCAGAGTTGGTTCCATCTTTCTGAACCAGCCCTGCTATCTTAATCATGATTGGAAGAATTGGACCTTTACAACACATAATACCGATAAAAATCTATGAAACCCAGTATTTTTAGTACCTATTTAAAGAAATTATTAGATACCTCTTATTTTTTTACACAATACACCAATAATCGCGTGAATACCTAATACCTAAACCTAAATCCCTAAACCCTCTTTCCTAACGTCCTAATCCTACACATGACTTTAATCCTAAACTACTTACATCCCCAAATAGCTCTAATTCCTACTCTAGTGTATGCAAACCTCAACCGTGAGGTATTTACCATAGTGTTATGTAGTGAGGCCCTACTTTTACCTATATACCTAAACAGTTCCCTACTAGAACGTTCAAGTGGCTAGCTTGAGAAAATCAACCTAAAGCCTGTGTATTGTGTCATATCACAACTGACCGAAGTCTAAAGGGATCTGTGACATGAAACGCCCTAACATATAATGGAATATATAAATATACATAATAAAGACCGAATTCCACATACTAGTGAGCCCTCTCAAGCGAAGAACCCTTCTATACCTCCTTCAATCGCGGAGGTCATGATCAGACTACACCAGTTGGACAATGGAACTCGCTAAGGGTAAAATACGTCCCATGTTGATAAATAGGAACGCCCAGACCCCCTAAACAGTCTGGTAATCTAAATGACTCCGGAATAAGCTTGTTTGGCAAACCGTGAGGTTAAACGTATTCCGTCAAGCTAACTGTATGCCTGGAATGTGATCTGGCCCTCTTAAAATAAATAGCAATAAATTTTAACCCCGTAAAATAATAATGAAATTGAAAGTAAAGAAGATTCCCTCACTATGCGGAACATTTCCACATAACAACGGAATCTCAAACAAAAATGACGAGAAACCCACCAAAAATAATCTATAGAACCAGTCTCACAGACAGTCGAACAATAATAATCCGTCCGCACCGCGCGCCCGGCTATTTATAACTACGAATTGTCCTCGCAGTCCCTAACGGCCCTGACGCCCCTGACGCCCCTGCTTTCCCCGCCGCCCCTGCTGGTCTCGCCTCAAACAAAACTACTCCGCGCGTGCTTACGTTTACGGTCGCAATTTATTATGCTCTCACGACATAGGCTCTTATTATAATATGTTGTAGCCGCACCGGCGCCGGTCATGTTTGTGATTATTAATAGATTTTGCGTCGTAATTTGTAAAGCGTTTATTTAATTGTGTATATAACTTTGATTAGTTTTTAATGAAATACTTAAGGTAAAATTACCGATCTTTGTTTAGCATTCGGTAAAGGACAGGCGTTCATTGTAAGCGTCTAGTTACAATGGTTTTTGAAGAAGTAGCATGCAAGAAGCAAGTCATGTAACAGTTTGGGTGACAACGTTATCAAAGGATTTAGACCCTGCAGAATACGGATCTGCCTGTCTCCATCCCCAAATTTGAGCCGGAAGTATGTAATACCGGAAAATATGCAGCCCATACAAATTTTTTCGTTGTACATTTGGTAAATCGTTGTTCCGGTACCCTAGCTATGGTCCGATTGTTATGAGGTTTTGATATGCCGTAAAGGACAATATTTGTCATCGTATCCCGAAATTTTCGTCCCTCCAGCTCCATATCTTTCTCCGCCATCTTGGAAAATCTGTCACTTTTTTCAGTTTTTTGCTTGTCTGTCGTTAAAGTTCATTTTAGTGCTAAACATAGTTCGGCAATATTGTAGAACACAAAATTTGCTAAAACTTTTGGCTACAAAGATTTTTTCCATGACCCCTAGGGACGAAGATATGACAGGAGATATCTTTAAAAATTGCCACCATTTTCTAGTTTTCCTCACATGTTTACGTTTTAAGTGCATTTTGAAATGTTTTTGCCACGGCCATTAGGAAAGAAGATATGAAGTCATCATTTGTATGGGCTGCATATTTTCCGGTATTACATACTTCCGGCTCAAATTTGGGGATGGAGACAGGCAGATCCGTATTCTGCAGGGTCTTAACCCTCTGATGACTTTATCACCCCAACTGTTACATGACTTGCCGCTTGCACTGTTTAGAGACGCGTTTTCTAGTTCCGGCCATGACTATAAGCAGTGTCTCCAAATCCGGATACCAATATTAAGCAGATACGGGTATTCGGATAATAAGACTATCCTAATAAAATAAAAACCGGTCAATTGCGAGTCCGACTCGCGCACCGAGGGTTCCGTATCAAACTATCAATTATCGCATGCCATACAATAGGGATTTTGACAAAAAAAAAATATTACTTCAATAGAAAGAAGACATAAAACTATGCCAAATAGTGAAAATCCAATTCAAATATGTCAAAAAATAATGAAGCTACAACGGTTAGAATGTTCGTAGTTAGAGAAAGACTTATAATTACGTAATTATTTATTTTTTTGAATTACTTTTTTCGCCATTTGATTGCGAATTTGAGCCTTTAAGTAGAAAATTTGGATTTATTGATTTTCTTTTATAGTGTCATCATCCCTATCCAACACAAGATGTAATAAAGAGTATGAATACACGATATACACACACACGCGGTCAAATAATACGGGACACATTAAATTAAATAACCGCAATTGATATGTTCTTGCAAATAGGTATACTAGACGGCGGCGGCGTCGGGTCCTCTCGCGGGCCTGTCTGGGCCCGGGGAAGCCTTGCGTGGCTGGGCCACTTTTGGCGGTTTCAATCGCCGCCCGCTAATACGGGCGGGTGTCTGGGGTGAGCGTTGCTCGTCAAGTTCGGTGGGGGTCATCTGCTATGGCCGTCGGCGAGGTCGAGCCCTGCCGGGTGAGTCCCTGTTGGGAAAGACCCAGCGAGCGATACTGAAGCCGAAGGAGCAGTAACGTCCTGGCTCCTGGTCTTCATTCATATGCATATTAATGTTATGTAATAATTTCATTTTTTTTTCTCGGTAAACTTCGGTGATAAGGGGCGGGGGAATGGTATTCTTTTACATTTTCCCTCGTAAATCAAAAATTACCCAACGAAAACAAAAGAAAAATTGTTTCAGAATGTACAAGTCAAGCCCTTTCATATGACATCCCACTGGGCATAGTTGCCAGACTTTAAAATTTTGAACCCCCTTTTATCTGTCAATATTCACAGAAAATAAATTATATTTATATAATAATTATAATTACCCTATTTAAAAAAACATATTTCATGTATCTGGGTTACCCTGGTTTATAACTATTCCAAATTTCTAATCTATAGCATAAGTAGTTCTTGAGATATTTAGCGATATGACAGACAGATAAAGTGAAACCATAACGGTTCTTTTTATCTTTTTGGTACGGAACCCTAAAAATAGCGGACCTCCCCTACACTTAGTGGTGGTGCAAGTGGGTTCTTCCTTCCTTAGATAATTTTGTTAATTCAGTCAAAACGCAGTAAATTATAAGTTTGCAAAGTTTTTAGTCCACATAATGTAACGGATGGACCACTATGGAACCCTTACAGTGTGCGTGGCCCGATACGCACTTGGCCGGTTTTTTTTTCCTTTAAGTAGGTAGGTGGACCCTAAAGAGTACATCTGGAAACAATAGCTTGTTTAAAAAAAAACATTTTTTGTCAGAAACTTATTGACATGTGTTTTTTTACGGAATTCTGAAGGAACTCCCTAGGAACACAATCCCTAAACATACGTGGCGACGGTTTTTTCTGTAGTATCTTGTGTATGTACTTTCAACATCATCATCACCGTGATAACATAATCCTTAAACGTTGTAGTCTTTGGGAGCATGTGCTGATTGCATTATTTTCTGTAACGCGAACTGTAACTCTCGAACACCATACCAAAATGTGGTGAATTGGAAAAGCCACAGATTACATGGAACTCTTCAATGACGTCGGTAGGTACGTCACACATCATGTTGAAATTCCGTTAACCCTTTGACCGCCAAGAGGCTATAAAGTGGTTCTGTGTCGTCGTACCCACCACGCCAACAACCACTTAAAAGGTCGGAGTGAAGGTGTACTTTGATCATGAATAAAATCATTTATGAACTGTTTTAATTTGTTTTTACTGGTTTAGAAATTACACCAATTCAACTGCTTGGCGTAGTGGGCACGACGACACACTATCGCTTTGGCGGTCAAAGGGATAAAGTAGGAAGTAAGGTAGTACCTACAAAACCATAGGTATAATTCTGGGATCTTTACCTTAAGATTAAGAACTACTGGTAGAAAACACCCAAATCATATATTACAGAAAATACGGCCGGAAATCAGTTCATGTGGTAAAGCAGAACGGAAATGTTCACGTTACCTAGGCTTGGCGAAGCACTAATTTGTAGTCAGTGTTTATACAAACTTTTATTTTTTAAGTAAAAGAGATAATGTACCTACAGCAAGTGCCATAAGTTTGTGTCAAAAGCTTTCGCCGACTGTACGTTTTTTTTTCCACGGTCATTAACTACTCAGTGAGACGGTTTCAACTTTCAACAAGCCCAAACAGGATGCGTTTATCTTGTGTTGTTTAGGAGTTCTATGGCTGTCTTTTGTCTCCATCATCAGATCAGCTCGGTGGTACCATAATATTGTATGATCACCGAACTCGGTACTATATGTACAGTACCCGGCAATATATGTTGCACGTCGACCTTTGGAAAGAGACTCGGCTAATATCGGTCTTGCAGAGCGTTTTCACACACTACATATAATATGACAAATCCTGACTTGGTGACAATGGGACACAAGAGTGTACACTTTTTCTAATGAAAACATAATTTTGGAAATCCACTATTCACGCACCATCGGTCGGATAATAATCGGTGAACTTTGGTTATACTTTTAATGAAAATTGTGATCCGAGGTTATTCAGAGCCACACAACGTACTAATATATTAAAAAATAATCCATTCTTAATTTTCCTAATAAATAAATAGGCGCGTTTTTTGTAACTAATAAAGAGGTATGTTCGCATAGCAGCGTTTTAATCATTTAAAAATAGCTGAAGTATGTCAAAAATTCTTACAAATATTTCCATATGATCAAGTGTTTCCTTAGAGTCGCTTATGCCGCACAGGTACTGCGGCGGTGCGCGGTGCAACTTCCTCTCAGCGAGTTGGACGTCCCCGGCAGCGAGCGGCCAACTCCAACACAGCTGGCTCACACGCTCCTGACATACTATTTTCAGCTAGAACAAATAACCGGTGGTTCTTTTGCAGAAAAATTATTCTTAGAATGTATTGTTTCGCAGAATTTTCGTATCACAATTTTTTTTTTTCAATAATCGCTATTTTTTTAGTTATATCTAAATTGCTATTTTGTACAACCCAATTAGATCTACCAAAAAAGTAAGTTAGGTTAAGTTAGAACTGCGATCTTTTTGTAAAAAAGTTTTCTATGAAATGAAAATTCTGCGAAACAATACATTTACGAAACTTCTGTCTGCGAAACAAAGTACAACTATTTAATCTGGAATATTTATGAATATGTATTTTTTATAGTAATAAATGTAATGGACCCCTGTTGTCTGTGAATAAATGATTAATAATAATATTTACATCTCTAACTTTAATCGGTCAGTTGCTTCCGGTAAACTTTTTACGGCAATAAACCAAATTATAATAATTGTACCTAAGAGACGTAAGTACTTGTAAGTATGTCTAACGATTCTTACTTGCGTCGTTTGATGAGTTATTCGGGCGGCCTGCAAAGTGCCGATGGTGAGCAGGATTATGGCCGCGCAGACGCTGCGGGCGGGCGGCGCGGACGCAGCCATGCCGACGTGCTAGGGCGCGACGACGTTCTGCTCTGCCGAAATGTGTGCGCGAGCGCACTGTCCGCCGGTTGACCCACGCTCGCGACCCGCAACCCAAGATGAACCCGCTCTAGATACTTATAAGTTCAGCCACCCAATTTCGGCGATAGCGAATAGTTTAAGATACTACTACGCTCATATAATATAGAATATCGTTTAAAATAAAGACGAGAAACCTCGAAAATTTTATAGAACAGCTTAACACTTAATACTAAACTCGGCCATGATGTCGTTCTGCAATTACAGAAACTAGGAAACTACCTACTATAACACCTCATCCTCAATTCCTCGAGCATATCTCTGACCACGCGTCTATCAGATTTGAGACCGACGGCGACGGTTGCAATGACGTCACGAGTTGACCGGTTGATAAGTGAGGCGTAGAAAAACGTCATTTGTTTAAGACGGATGCGACTAAATTAGGCAATCGGATTACTGTAATTATGCCATAACGATTTTTTGGACCTTGATTGTAAGTACTCCATGAATGAGGGACGATAAAGGGCTCGGGATACTTAAAGCAAGAAGATTCTTCTCTAATTAAATTAATAAGATTTTTTTTAATATTATTAGTAAAAAAATATGCTGTACTTATATTATAATCAAAATTTAGGAAAAATTAAGATAAAAATGCGACTAAAAAATTTTAACTTTTAAAGATGGCGTAAATTGAAAAAATATATGACCTACATAAAACTGGTTAAGTGCGTGTCCACGCGCTTCGTAGGGTTCCGTAGTGTCCACCCGATGGATTATGCGGACTTAAGAGCGTAGGAACGGGTCCACTAGCGCCACTCATGAATAATTGTGATTATTTAAATTTAACGATATATATTTACCCCCTTATTCATAAAACTTAACAAACCTCTGCTAACTAAAATGTTGTTTGTCCCTTTCTCACAAACGTACATGTCAAAGTGACAGATAAGGACAAACGAACTTTAGCGGCTTGTTAACTAATCGAGGTTTGATGGACGTTTATGAATACGGGGGTTACTGTTTACGTCGTGTACCCAGCAATATTATATGTTGCACGTCGGCCTTTCGGAAAGAGATTCGGCTAATTTCGGCTTCATAGAGCGTTGTCTCACACTACCTATGTGACGTTTGTCAGTCGTCGTCAAAATATATTATATAGAGTTGTTGCAACCCCCTAACTCCAAATTGTTCCATGTACAAAATGATACATGATTGTTTGACAATACTTTTTCTAGTAGTTGTAACAGCTCTCTATAGATATCCAAAGTTTACATGTCACCGATATGACGTAAACAAATAAAGTTGATATGAAATGTCAATTAATAAATAATATAATTGATGGACGTTCGCCGGTGTTCGGACATCGTCGTAAACAGCTAATTGTCTCTTTCCAAAGACCGACGTGCAATATATATTGCCGGGTACTGTACAAAAGGGCAATGCTATGTACTGTATTTTGTATTTAAGTAAGTACCGTTTGAATACATCGACACAACTAATAATATGACACCATTATGACACAATTAATAATATTAAATATCTAAGTTTTACCCAGTACGGAGTACGGAACCCTAACCATGACTCCTTTGCGGCGTTATGGTGCCCATTTGGAACAGTCGGAAAAGTATGGCTTTGTGATTTTTTTTATTGTGAAAAAATTAGCTCGGTACAAATATTTGATTATTTTAAATTAATGTGTTAGCGTCGGCATGGTGGGCTGTAATGCTTAAGGCGCAGGGTAGGGCAAGGCCTTCCCCATACAAACTTTGTGCAGGTTTTATTCGTCGGTTTTGGCACTAACAAATATAATATTTTTTTTGGTTGTAAATATTAGATATGCGAAGATCGAGATGTGAAAATTTTCCAATATTTCAAAAATATTCAAAATTAAAAAAAAATTAAAAAAAAAAATTAAAAAAAAATTACATCACGAAATAGCTATCAGAAAAATAAGCATACTGACCAAAAATCATAACTTTAATGCAAACACAAACGAAGTAAATCCTGCACAAAGTTTGTATGGAGGGAGCTTGCCCTACCCCTCCTCTTAAGCCACACAGAGAGCGGGCGGGCGGTAGCGGCGCGGGCGCGGGCGGCAGCGGCGCGGGAGCTGCTTTTGGCGGTGGCGGCAGCCCGCCCGCGCCCGCGCCGCTACCGCCCGCCCGCTCACTGTGTGGCTTAAGCTTAAGTCACACCGGAGAAGTATGGCATTACGCTACCGCCTGCTTCATTTTTCTTCGACAATCGGAAAATATAAGAATTTTTGTGTAACAAATCGTAGGTTAATGTGTCGGATACACATTCGATTACGAGTAACTCCCATGCAATTGGACCCCCGGTAACAGCGCTATGACCATCATTTCCCTTTTCGTCATTACATTATTAGACCCAGGGGTCTAATACATAATGAATATGGTGATCCTTCATCAGGAGGAAGGGTCATATTTGGTACAAATGACCGGAAATTTTGTGTCGCTTTCCCCCTATACGAGTATAATGTCTACTTCAATGTCTATATTTAGCTGTAATAGTTTCTTTTTAAATTCACTATTTATCATTTAGTTGTCACTTGACCAAACTGTGAACGCATAAATAAGTACAAGGATAATTTGAATTAATTTATTACTCAAAACAGTAAACAAGTTAAAAGCGATTAAAAGTTTGCACTAGATGTTAATACAGCTGAGATACAGTTTCAAAGTTGCAGTTTCGCCAAAGTCTAATTACTTCTCTGCAGCATTTTATTAATTGTTACCTACTTAACTAGTATTAACAAAGTACAAAACATCTATTCCAAGTATTTACTAATTCCATTAATATCTATTAGTAAAATTTTAGTAACATCTTGCGAAAGCTAAATTTAAAGCCTAGTTATTTCTGAGCTGACATTGGAGTCTTTTTTTTTGTAAGAGTGTGTAGGATATACAAAATGTTGGGAATAATATCCACCGTGGTTATCACCCGAATTCTTGGTAGCGCTAACCTTGCGGTAATATTCGATAGATTCAGCGCAATCACAGGCCAAACGGCTCTCCGAGCCGCTTGTTTCAAGCTGGTACTTCGGCACCACGATGAGGCTCTCAGTAGACTTAGTAGGCGCACAGTGACTGTGACTCCTGCCGTATGATTGGTAGTGATGAGAGGTTGAACACTGACGGTGAGTATGTTTTTCTTGAGATTGATGTTGGTACTCGTGATGGCTCTGAGTGCTACGCCCGCTGTGGCTGCGCCCGTGACTCTTGGATCGATTGGCATGTTTTGCGGTTGTGTCTAAGTAACCATATCCAAAACCGTAACCGCCAAAAGCTTTTGTAGTAAGGTTGTCCCAGGATTTTGGCTTGATGTGTTGATGAGAACTTTGGTATTGTATCTTTGGTGATGATTTTGTTTCAGATCGATCGTTATCCCAAAATAGAGTGTCGCTGCTCAAAGAAGTACTATAACTGGAGACTGAATTGTCACATGGAGCAGTTGCGTTGCTCGTGGCGTACGATTGCAGACTACACTGACTAGTCTGTGTGGACTCTGTGGCCAAGTATCTATAACGGCTCGAACACTGTCCGGAGGAACACACTTTTTTAGTACGCGGATTAGAATAGCCGTCTGGTTTTTGTGTAGACTTATCGATTGGCTGGTACTTTTCTTTACGTTTATGTTCTTTTGAGCACTCCTTCTTCCGCCTTGTTTTCTTCCTTGAATTTGGGACACAGTGCGGATCGCAACAAGGGCTTGCTAAGTCGTAAGCTTCGAGGCTGTTAGCGTCTTGGTTATTGTAAGCGGGCATGCACGGGGTACAACTGTGACTGTGGCTGTTTCTATGTGATTTTGAATGTTTTCCACTACCTGATTTACATTCGTTATTATGATTCTCAGAAGCTCTGTGGCATTCATTCGGAGTTTTCACAACATAATGATGACATTCCCGTCGGTTTCTAGGAGAGCCCACGGTGATGACAAAGCTCCCTGTCCTTATATTAGGTTGTATAATGCAGGCTCCGTAACGCGTGTCCAGGTACTGGTACATGAAGACGCCGCTGGGCGGTGGGGGTTTAGCGGCTGTGACATTTTCGCTGGAAAGCGTCGGTCGGCAGTACGTTCCGTTGACGTTGTCGGTCGGGTTGTTCTCCTCCTTGTCGGAAGAGATGTCGGTCGGAGAAGACTTTTTCTTTTGCGAAGGTAAACTATGCGTTTTCCAATTGGAGTCGAACAGTTGACGCTCACGAACGGTTAGCTGTTCTAGTTCTCGCAATTTTGTTTGTATAGCTCGTTGTATGTTGATGTACTTAAGATGTAGTTCGACCTTGCGGACGCAGTCTTCGAAGATGACGACCATGCGCATGCGCGAGTCGCAGGCGTTGATGGCCTGGACGATGGCGGCGTGGTCGGCGCGCTCGACGTCGCTGCCGTTGATGGACAGGATGACGTCGCCCTCGCGCATGCCCGACGCCGCCGCCGGACCGTCCGCCTCCACGTGATCTACGTACGTTATCACCTCTATTTCTTGCTCCTGGAATTGTATCAAACGTATGGTAATTAATAATAGACACAGAAAGCGGTACTCTTGGACACGGCCACAAAATGATGATGATGAGCTCCTGACCGATTTCGGCCTCAGCGACTGCATATTCTAGGTTTTAGTTAAGTTTTAATAGGCGTTACTTATGTACTGGAGTGCCGTTGTTCCACTCTTTGGTGCGCTCTTAGGTGACCTATGTACCCGATCTTTTTTGTAAAGGTACGAGCACATTTTGAGCAGGTTAACACCCCGCCAACATAATTGTAACAGATGGCTGCTGGTGGACGCGCCTTCAGCTCGTCTCTTTTTCTATCGAGCTCGTTACAACGCTCAGTTTCGAAGGAGTTAACCTGCTCATGAGGTCCGAAAAGAATATACAGAAGGTCCGTTCCCGCCGTTCTTGAAAATACATACCTAAACTACAGGGTTGCTTCTGTATTGATTCTGAATTTTAAAAAGGAGCAGATAAATTAAAAATTCTTCAACATGACATTTAAATATGAACCAGCGTATCTTGGTAAAAAACCGGCCAAGTGCGAGTCGGACTTCGCACATTTAGGGTTCCGAATCAACCTCAAAAATATGATTTATTCATATATTAGTATTTGTTGTTAAAATATACGTAATATTGAACATTGTCACCAAATTTCAAGTTCATAGGTCAATGAGAAGTCTAAAAATTCTTCGGAACAAATTTTGTGACATACGACGGACGGACGGACGGACGTCTGGGCGACACCAATAGGGTTCCGTTTTGACCCTTCGGGTACGGAACCCTAATAAATTGATGCGTGACCCGCTGCGAGTTGTGACTTGTGACCGGCGGCGGTCGAGAGCGCCAACAAAAATATACCTAATTAATTAGGTACCTACTTAACTAAACCATAGTACTACTTAAATACTGGCGTTTTACCAGCGAACGATAAGATGAATGTGTAATGGTTGATCGTCGTTATCAAAGCGGCAAGTTTCAAAAAATTACCTACCTACCTAGGTATTGTAACTACCAAAATGAGAAAACCGTTTTATTTACCTTTCAATATCGTTTGAAAATTTGAAGAAAGTGTAGGCACCGTTTTTTGTTGTATTTAAGTGTATTTAAACAATAAAATACATTCCAACTGTAATAATATCGGTTATTCATTTTGACGTACGTGACATAAACTATCTACGTAGCGGCGAGGTCGTCAAGTGATCAACGCGCGCACAACTAGCACTCGCGACGCGACAGTGACAGTCGCGACTAAGCTAGTCCGAAATCAACCGAGAATGCCTGTAAATGTTACGTCATTGTGCGTGCGGCGAAAATGGCACTTTGTACTGAGCGGACTCTCTGCTCCGGCGCGCGCCGCCGCTATTTACTTTGTGACACGGCGTTGGATAGCCAGGGGGCTAATTTTTGAGTGTCGAACGCTTGACTTTTTATTCGAGATCCGTCAAAAAACTATGATGTTTTGACAGATGTCGAGTGAAAAGTCGAGCGTTCGACACTCAAAAATCGGTCCCCAAGAGGTTACATAAAATAAATATTAATAGAAAATCTCGATTTATAAGTCTATTTTTAAGTTTATTCATAAGTTGTTTATATTATTAGTAGTTAATATATTTAATTGTCTTTATTAAATAAATATTCTATTAAAACTTTCCTAATAAAAAAAGAAAATCTTACACAAAGTGACTTAAATCTTAATCCCAAACTGAACAAAGCTCATAGTACTAAGCGACGATAATTATACAAACTTAAATAGGTAGATAGTAGAAACTTCAAATTCATAGAAAACAGCCATGATTGAAATGCCCTGAACGGGACTCGAACCTGGGACCTCCAGCTTCATAGACAGGGTCACTACCAGCTGGGATAAAGTGGTCGGATACTATCTCTGTCACCCTAACTACCGGTAGCTTAGGCCATTTTGTAACTAACTAGTTTTGTATTTTATTTTTTATAGAATTATTGTAAATAGAGTTAAATCCTACCTATGCCGAAGAGTAAATAAAGAAGTACCTAATAATTAATAGTAGTTTATCAACTGGTACTGGTATATATAACGATATGAGAGGCATTAAAACACGAGTGTGTTTTATTAGATCACACGAGTGTACTATGTACAGTTGCATACATTACTTTATCTACACATATATTATAAATATTCTAAGATGGGTTCGGAAGCCAAAGGCAAATGACCTGCATTGCTATTGCTACCAGTGCCAACAGGTAACATATTTAGAGGTGCTAATCTAATAATTACCTACAAATTGAAATCAGAAATAAATTAAAACAAAGATCAATTTTTGCACCATAAACAAAATGGCGGAAATGGTGAAATTACTGGCAGCTATTTAAAAAAACATACCGAACTGACGTTTCGTATCGACTGCATTTGCATTTTCAGTGATACTAGAAAATGTCTGGTACCTATGATGTTTTTATGTTATCAAATAGGAAATCATAATTATTTTATGTTACTGCTGTAACCTACCAATAAGAAAATTTTCTTAAAATACATTGATTGTCATAATGCTGGTCATTGTGTACGGTTTCTGAACGCATTTTAGAGGATTTATGATATGTGTGTAGATAAAACAACTTCATTGCTCCTATGTTGACAATTACACCTTTGTATTTAAGTAAAGGTTTGTTTTATGGTAATTTCGACAAATGCAGTATATAGTGTACGACATCAATATTCGCATTCGCAAAAGCTCCGCATAGGTATGTTTAATAACCGTGCATATGGAAATTACAAATGCATATTATTCTATACATTTTCTTTAACACACATATTTAACTAAAAATAAAATAAAGCTTGGCATGTAGATATGCATATTTAATACCTAATTTAAAAAGAACTTATTTATTTGAGCAAACTGAGTGCATTACTATTAGATAAGTAGGTATGTACACCTACTCTGGGTTTTATTGGTATGCCTGGAATTGTGGAATTCCTTGTTCCTTCGACTAATCTCAAACGAAATACGTAGGCACGTGATCATAAAGCTACCTACACAAAGCCCTGCCTGCAGGGCCCTGCTTGCAGTGCCACTGCCAAATCGTAATTGTGTGTAGGCATGCAGGGCCGATTTTTTTATCTGTTAAATCGGCCCTGCATGCCTACACACAATACGATTTGGCAGTGGCACTGCAAGCAGGGCCCTGCAGGCAGGGCTTTGTGTAGCCGGCTTAAAGTTTCTGGATTTTCTTTATCTAGGTAGGTATATCGTCCGTCGCCCAAAAAGCCCGACTCCAATATTGTACCTACTTCGCCATGCCATACACAGTTTCGCATATCTTTTCTATTTCACCACTTGAGCTGCTTTCCGGTGGCAAATGCGATGGTTAGGTAATACTACAGAAAATAGCCAAGTCGCTATACATATATATATATGTATATGGCAGCGCCAGCCGCAATCAATCCAGTTTAATTTCTGGTACAACTTGATAAGATTTGTTTTGTATCGACAAATATCTACCTACTCACAATTTGTCGATATTATTTGTCGTTGAATTCTATTTGTGGCTCTGCCACCTAGGTATAACATTCACATACATTCCATCAAGAATAACTCTCCATTATCCAAAAAACTATATCGAAATTGTGCAAACCAGTATAAATAATTTTCATCAAAACGCCGCTAAAAATAAGTCACCTTTTTATAGTGGATTCCGTAGCTCTGTAGAGTGAATCCATAGCTGCCGTTCTTTTTCTCGACAATGATGGTTCTGCGCCGCCAGTCCTCCTCGCTCTTGCTCGCACCCCCGCCGGCTCCCGGTCTCTCAGACTTTATGGATTCTCTTATCTGAAATATCAGATAATCTTAATTTAAGCGCGTCAAAACTCCATAAGCCGCGTTGCGTGCCTGACATTTACCTCTGACCCCTTGGTAGATATGTACGTACAGTCTTCGAGCAACACAGGCTTCCGAACTTAGTATACAGTTTATTAACTAAATATAACGGATTAAAAGTTTCGAGTGTAAAATGTTAACAAATAAACTGGACAAATACGAGTACGACTCGCGCACCGTGGGTAGTTTCATAGGAATAAGTATATGACCTATAAATAACACAAACAACACATAACAGGAATAGAACTTACAAAGCGATGCGAAGGTAATTAAATTACAAACTTACTTTAGAAAAGTTTTTGCTTATTAAAAAAAAGAAAAACTAGATAGAGGTATGGTTATACTCGTATTTTATTAATGTTATGTAAGTTTGTGCGAATGTACGTTCCACTTAATCTCAAAAACTACTGGTCCAATTTCTACGAAACTTTGCAGTATTGTAGCTCAGATACCAGAATAGGATATAGGTAGGCTATGATTTGTTTCAAAATTCATCCCCTTAGGGGGTTAAAAGGGAGTGGTCATTTTGTATGGAGAAAATAATAATTTTTGGGATATAAAATTGAAACTTCTCTAATCGACTAAGCATTAAATTAGAAGAAAACAATATTAAGCGTTTTTCAAAATTCACTTTTTGAAGGGGTGAAAAAGGGGTTGAAAGTTTGTATGGGGAGTACATTTTATTTTGAACGAGAGAATTGAAACTTTGTTTATAGGCCTAGCATTAAATTATGAAAGAAGTAATTTCAGCGTTTTCAGAAATTCATCCGCTGAAGGGCTGAAAAGGGGAAGAAAGTTAGTACGACAAAAAAGGACAAATAAAAAACTGTTTCGGAGTGTGCAAGTCAAGCCCCATATGACAAAATCAATCAATCAATGGCCTTCGAGTCTATTACAGACTATACAAGCAGTGTCATGCAGGTAGACAACGTCTATTGTAGCTGTGTAAGCCGATGCGAGAGCGGCATACACGACCGCAACCCTGGCAAGTAAAGTTCACCCGTGGCGAACAGGTCTCCGGTCGATATCTCTTGGCTCGCTTGTCTGCAACACGTGACATATTTATATATATTATTATTTACCTACTAGACTTCGAAATTTTGATTGAACTCCCTTTTATCTCTAAGTTTTACCAACAGAAAATAAAAATATTAAAAATCTGTTGTTATCTGTTGTTGTTGTGTGTGTGTTGTGTGTGTCTGGGTTACCCTTGTTTATAACTATTCCAAATTTCAAATCGATAGCATAAGTATATTTCTTGAGATATCTGGCAATGTGACAGTCAGAGAGACAAAGTGAAACCATAAGGGTTTATTTTTATCTTTTTGATTCGGAACCCTTAAACAAAGAATTGTACTGCATACCTCTACATACATTTGTGCAAACTGCAGAAACGTTTGAATTATCCATGCAAATCTCTATTTTATTTTTTATTCTTCGTCTCTATTGTTTAGGTAAACAAGCACTGTCAAATTCGATCTGCTGTCATACTTGTCCATAATGTAGAGCTATCTCAATTAAAGTATACCAAGTAACTTAATAAATACCTAGTAAGGAAACAAAATTGATGAAAGTCTACTTACAGAATCATCCAAGGAATCCTCCTTGGAATCGTTGTTTAAAAGTTTCTTGCCATTGCTCATACTGCTCGGACATCTTTCACTTAGTTTCGGTGAGCTCATTATTTCTAGAGAAGTGATTCCGAGTGATCTTTATTGAAATCAAGTGTATATTAATTTAGAATTGTTACATGGTTTATCACTGCATTATGGGGCGCCTTGCACGTGTCCACAATTTCACTAGGGTGCGACAAATCATTAACTAGCGCGCATGCGCGCAACTTCGCACTTTATCGTTTAAACATCTCAGTCACATGCCAGAAAATATAAATACAGAAATCTGTGAATAATTTCATAATCATTAGTGATTACAAACACACCCTAATTAAAGACAAAATAATATCTTAATTGTTCCTTTTTAATTATGCTACTAGCTGATATTGCACATGCGCTACATAGTTCTTACCTCTTTTTGTTAGCTGGGATGCTATTGCTTCTGTTGTATGGGAACCTTGCACTATTTGACCATGCGCTAAAACTTGGCATCCTTAGGTGGTCTAAAGTGGATTCAGACCGAGAGCCATCGGGAGCAACCACGCGGTTACTTGGGGGAGGGGGCGAAAGTTAGGCCCCACCGTATATATTTTAAGGCATATTTCTCTAAAACCGTTCGTACCTTATAGGGCTCGTTATATATAATTTTTGGATAATCAGGAATGTTAAGAATATTTTCGTAAATAATATCCTAGCGTTAAGTTACATTACTTACTAGCAATTCTGCGTTTAGTGAGTACACTTAACATAATCAGCGCCGAGGACACGATGTCGGTGCTCTCCATTCGTAGACAGTTTTCGCTACAAATGAGAAAAACCATGTTATTGGATACTAGCCTGCCGCGTAGCACTCGTCGGCAATGAATATGTTAAATATTTTGTATTGTAATTTGTAAAGAACAATTTTTCAATTCTTTGTCAGCGTATTTTTGTATCACTCTTTACTTGGCACTTACCTATTAGCCGTAGCCCGTAGGGTAAAATCAAAAATATTATTTTCAACCCACTACTTAGATCTTAGAGCATTTAAGACAGGAGCCGCCATTGATATACTTACCGTTCTGCCAAAAGCATAGGAGAAAAATCTGCCACGTTATTAAAAACTACTTCATTAATCGATTATAGTTCAGTCTCAGAATCGTTCCCGGCGTGTGAAGAGCACCGTCAAAATGCCTTAATGTGCTGTTTTTGGGTGCATAAAACGTTATAATTTATCAAATTAACACGAAGATGAATTATCATTTCACATGCACGTATATTTTGGATTTAATTATAATTTTCTGCACAGTTAACGTTTTAATGAAATCGGAAACCAAGCATCGATTACAAAGTCGATTCAAAATTATTCGTACTTTGACCATCACGCTTGGCCACTATTTTGACGTGAACTGTCACCGTATTTAGGGACCATAAGAACTACTTACTTTCCATGAGAATTTATTTGAAATATGATCTTTACGGAAATCGGTCAGTCTGGCTATCCGATATTGGACCTAGTGGAAACGCCAGTAGGTGGAAACTTCAAGTTTGGTGTTTCAAGTGTGCGACGTGCGTGCCTGGTCGTTTTAGTGTAGGTGCGTAGTAATTTGGGAATGTTTTGCCAGTGTGTGTAGTTTCTTTATATGTGTGTTACCTCGCCTCCCCCAAAATTTGGCTAAATTTTTTTTAGGAAAGATGCGCTGAAGGCGTCTCCTGTGTATAATGCTCTAAGACTTATAAGTAAGTTTATAAACAATGACCTACCTACTTACAGATGACGACAAATGAAAACGTGAGAATTTAAGTAGGTTTACTCGTCTCGTATTTATAGATGTCTATTGTGCTAAATAAATATCCTCGTCTTACAAGTCTATTGTACTATGTTGACATAATATCAATTAAGAAATCGAATACGCAAAAGCTCATTCAGTGTCTAGCTAAGAAAACTATCTGGCAATACCTACCTAACTCATGCCCTCGGGATATAAGCATTGTAGTTAACCTGTTCAACATCGCGTTCGTTAATTAATGTATACGTTTAGGTGTATTTCGGCGGATATAAAGGTAAACTGGATTCAGTATACATTTAAAACAAATGCAGGTCAGAATTTAAAAAAATAACGAAAATCAGAATAATCCAGTCCGTATGGATTCGCGTTCTATACCTTTTAGGTGGAGATGACGAAATTTCGATAACTATTTATACCGGTTTTGATTAAAATGCAAGTTTTAGATCTTGGGCCGTGCGAGCGTTTGCCACCATGAGCGTTTTGAAATAGAACGTTGACTTCTGTTTCTATCTCAAAAGTGCAACCGCAGGTTTAACAAAAACCGGTCAAGTGCGAGTCGGACTCGCGCACGAAGGGTTCCGTACCATTATAAAAAGGGCAAAAAAATCATGTTAGTTGTATGGGAGCCCCCTTAAATATTTATTTTATTCTGTTTTTTAGTATTTGTTATAGCGGCAACGGAAATACATCATCTGTGAAATTTCAACTGTCTATCACGGTTCATGAGATACCTAAAGGCTGGTGACAGACGAACAGCGGAGTTTTAGTAATAGGGTCCCGTTTTACCCTTTGGGTCCGGAACCCTAAAAATTATAAAATTCCTTAAATACATGGCACTCATCATTCAACTGTACGTCTTACAGAAGAAAGTTTCGAGTGGCAGAAAATGGGTATTTTTCAGAAATCTCGCGTAGCTACTTAGAACTTCTCGCGCCAAAAATATTCCGAATTAAAAGCGTCTAATTTATACGGTGGTAAAGGTGTTCTAAAATGAGTATTTGCATATGCTGAAACCAGTCAGATTCACCCCATGAGAGCGGGAGTCTGAAAATAAAGAATTTTTATTTTTATTTTATTTTATTTATAGTGGATTTTCTTTTTGGGTCAGTGAGGGCAGCTACCGGATCCCGTGCTGCTACACAAAAATGGTCTTAGAAGACCTTCCCTCGATTTCAAATTAATGAAGATTGGCGTTTACAGATTTTGGAAAAAACATATACGGGGTGCGAGAAAAAGGTCATTTTGAAAAACTTTTATGCCAATCGATGCCATTCCTCATCATTATCATCATCATCATCAGCCTATATACGTCGCACTGCTGGGCACAGGCCTCCTCTCATAGATGAGAGGGATTGGGCAGTAGTCCCCACGCTGACCCAGAGCGGGTTGGGGACTTCACATACAACTTTGAATTTCTTCGTGGAAGTAGGAGGGTTGATCGCAAGTGTGTGGGTAGACCACAACTAAAACTCGCAGCACGTCAGTTTATCGGTGATAATGGCGCTTGCAACAGTGCCGAAATATCGGAAACTCTATACCACAAATATACATGGGGGACGACCGCTTTAGCTTAGTTGGTAGTGACCCTGCCTACGAAGCTGGAGGTCCCGGGGTTCGGATCCTGGCCAGGGCATTTATTTGTGTGATGAGCACGAATATTTGTTCTTGGGTCTTGGATGTTTTCTATGTATTTAAGTATGTACATCGTCACTTAGTACCCATAGTTCAAGCTTTTGCTTAGTTAGGGACTAGGTTGATTTGTGTAAGATTGTCCAGAAATATTTATTACCTATTTATTATACATGGTAAATATCCCGTTTTAATCGTAATTCTGATGATCAAAAGCTTGTATGGGACCAAAAAAAAGTTTCCGGCTAGAAAAGCCACAAATCGAGGAAAACTTTCCAAGCCCCTCACTGACCCAAAAAGAAAATCTACTCCGTACCTATATCACAACTTCTTCATCTCCACCTTTTGCAAGGCAAATTTTTTAGAAGTAAAATACATCAACATGTTAAAATATATATTTTTATTCAGCACAACACAAAATATATCAACATAGGAACTAAAATAATATTATAACTAAATAAATGTACGCCTTATTGATTAAAATTAGAACAATACATCGTGTCAATGGAAACTACAATAGTGCTTATTACATTTATTGAAAACGGTGACGGGTAACTATAACATTATGACTATTATGAGTGAACTAACCTATGTTAACTATGATAGGTAAGTCAAGGCGCTTTAACGAGAGTGCTTATTTCGGCGTAACGCACAACAGACGTATTGGGTATCGGCAGAGGAACAGAGTTGGTATTGAGCCCGAGCAAGTCCGGCACTCGTATAGACGTCAGGCCTGCTTCGGGCGGGATCAGAGATGTCTCTTTAACAACTTTGATTGCAGGGCCATTGCTGGAGTTGCCCGCCGATCTCCTGAAGAGGCTCGCGAACACACCGCGTTCCTTGCCGTCTTGTTCTTCTGCTAAGTTTTCTTCACTAGGACGTTGAAGAAAATTTGCTGAAATTTAAGAAAAAAGTTACAGTTGCCGGCAAACACATTGAACCTGACTGACCTGTGCAGTAGCGTAATTTGTACGTAAATCCGCGCTACTGCATACAAGGTTAGGTTCAAGATGTTTGCGGGCAGCTATAATGTTATGCGTAGCTAGTAAAATATAAAAATATACCTCATCTACACTTGGACAATGGACATGTAATATTTTATTTTTTTGCTTGAACCTTCTATACTCGTTTTAAAACCTCAATATCTGGGCGGCCTAGCTTTGCTCGGCGATTTCCTGAGCATGAGACCTGTCTAGATCGATTGCTCGTCCTTTAATACCCCCATGTGCACATACCAAATTTCATCAAAATCGTTAGAGCCGTTTCCGAGATCCCCGAAATTATAATAAGAATTATTCAATATATAAGAATTGCTCGTTTAAATATATAAGATATCGGGGATCTCAGAAACGGCTCTAACGATTTTGATGAAATTTGGTATGTGGGGGTTTTCGGGGATGAGCAATCGATCTAGCTAGGTTTCATGCACGGGAAAACGCCGAGCAAAGCTCGGTCGCCCAGATATTAAGATTAGATCATTAGGTACTATAGTATACATTTTTTGCTTTTCATTCGGGGGAATGCTTTTTGGCGCGAAAACTATAGGTACGAGAGATTTTAGAAAAATGCAATTTTTTCGCCATTTGAAACTTTTTTCTGTAGACTTACAGACAAATAATGTGTTAGAAAAATTTAAGAAATTATTTCATCTTTAACATAAACTTGCCATAGACACTTTTGAGTTAAAAACAACCGTTAAAGTGCTATTACAAAAAAGAACCGAAAAATGGCCCCTTCAAAAGAAGATGTTGCAAACGCCGAAAGACCCACGCCATATTTATAGATTGAACTCTTGATTGATTGATTGATTGATGACTGAGATTAATTAAGTCACCTGATCTCTTAACAGTGGAGCTTTTGTTTCCCGATATGAACGCTGCGAGTAGATCCAACGGCGTGGAGGACGTTCTTGGTTGGGCGGGCGCTGGGGCCACGGCCACGACGCTGTGAGCCGTCACGTTGGTCAACAGCGGAGCTGGAAGCCAGCTCAAGTCTACGGCAGAGCCGTTACTATGGTAAAATGACAGCGCTTCTTGATTACCGCTGAAACGTACAATAACTTAAACATGCCTGGGTTAAACAGGTCTGTTAATTTAGGGTCTTATTTCTGTACGAGTGAGTAGGTAACATAGACATTTAATGACATCGGCTTTAGCTAAATTGCTATTAAAATCTTATGTCACAGAGAATAGTAGATTGTGTCTCAATTGACAACATTTCAAAATTTATGATGATGCCTAAATCGAAAACCATTTCGGTAAATATGCTACCGAACGTAATAAAATAAAATATCTAGTATTTAGATTTTTTTCTTTGCTAGATTTGTATAAAATCGTCAAAATGTATAAAACGGAAGTGTGACGTCATTCCTACGACTGTTAAGGAGCAATGCTGTCAAACATAGGTAATTCATAAAAACTACGTCATAATTAACTCACGATTAGCTACATTTAGATTAGATATTTTTGAATGAAAATTAGGATTTCGGGAGAAATAAAAAAAAAACACGTGGACCTTAAAATTTAATTTTCTATCGATCTAGGACATGAAAAGGCCAACTTGAAATGTTGTCAATTGAGCAAAATGATATATTTACGGCGAGGGCGGTATATTCAATCCTGAGGACGAGTGAATCTTGAGCGTAGTGAGGGATTCAAATGTTTACGCCCAAGACTGAAATATTTTTGCAACCGAGTGGCACATACTGCTATTCACACCTTCTATGAAGAAAATAGTGAGTGAAGAAAAGAACAACTTCGATTCCTCCTTCGAGATTTGATTCTGACAAGTATTTCTTTATTTCATTTCATTTATTTCCATTGTAATCATGTTCATTAATACATTGTGGTCTTATAATTAAGTGTTAGTAGGTACATAATGCCCTGCTAGGGCGCACAATATAGGAAAGCTTCCTACACTACAATTTGTTAATAAAATTACAAAATAATATGTCAAGTTACATTCGTTGTTAATTTCATTAGTTATAAGAATTCACTAAAATAAAAGTAGAAATGGTAAAGTTATGTCTAGTTTATAAGAGATTTGTCATTTAAAAATTCGTTGAGTGTATTAATAACTTCGGTCTACCTATAACATGCTTTTTAATATACATTTAAATTTTTCATCTAATTTCAGAGAGTTCTTCAAATGTAGATGTGCGCTTGCGCGCACCCATGGCCGGAGGTTGCGGGACTTTGAAAAGCAAAATCAACTGAATACTACAAATTAATTAATAATTTTCACTTACGTCATATTAGCGATCTCGTCGTTCGATTTGTTGGTAATAATCCCAACCTGGTACACCGTGCCATGAATTACATACCTAAAATTTGCAATCTTAATATGAATTAAAATTAATGTCCACTCTAGTTTCGGTTGCGGCCAAAATATCTGGTTTCGATTTCAGCCTCAACTGAAGCAAAATACATTATAACCTAATACTTATAAGTCAATATACTTATATAGGTATAAGCTAATTTTCATGACGTAACTAGTATTATAAAATTAAAGTTAGACAGGTAGTAAAGCAAAACAGAGCCACTTTTTGACTGTTTTGTGTGCGTGTGTAGGAGTCTTCGGGAATCTACAATGAAAAGATTAGCAATATTAAATAGGTTTGTTACAAAAAAAAACTGCACAGGGTACGATTCAGTATCAAGACTAACAGCTGCGAGCGAGGTGGAGATCAGCTGAAGCGCAAAAGAGGTCCATGCTTTTTTCTAAAGTGGAGAGTGGTTGGGGAGACTCCAAAGGAAATCTCCGACAGGACCACGCGGGCGGTTTAAACACTGGCATATTCTAAGAGTTTGCGCTCTAGTGATATAATACCGACCACTCCATGAGTTCGTAACAGAAGTGGGTCCGCAAACTTTAGTATATCTATATTATGTAGTTCAGGAACTACGGACAACTCATTACCGTCAAAAGTTTTGACGGAGCGTCACACACGTATATTATTTGTATAGAAATGCTGCTATATGCGTTTTCATTGCACTTACGTAAATGTAGCATCCTATTTAATGTTCCTGGAAGAGAACAGTTAGCTCCGAAACACAGTTTCCGCGAAACCGGATAAATACAAGTTTTTAATTGAATGAGGTGTTTTCAGAAATTACTCGCTCTGTCGTAGAGATACATTATAACATTCTGCTCTCTTACTTTAAGTTTAATAGCTTTTATCTGGCAGCAATGTTTTTTACAAATGTTATTTGTTTATTAATGTTAGCTGGGCATAAAAACATCAACATACGTCAACAAGCGGTGATCGGAATTAGAAACTTAAAATGAAACTGGCAGTCATTCATAAACTTCATTTTCTTGATATATATATATGTCTAGTATTGTACTTTTATCTCACGAGCGCGGATGAGCCATGGTTGTGTGTTGGACTATACATGCACATTGTATATGTGTGCGTCAGCGTAGGAGGTATGAGTTCACGTTGTCCTAGTCATGTGTTCGTATATGTCACTACAACTTACAACCATGACCAACCCGCGCTCGTGACATAAAAGTACTATACATATACATTTTAGTAAAATCTTGGTAACTTGATACTACAACAAATATGAGAGAAAAACCTACTACCTGTTTAATGTATGCTACACTAATACGCTTGGATAAAAAAAAAACAAATGTGGTCCACTTTCATTGCGGTATGTAGGTACCTATGCAGACATATTCAACTGTTACATAATGAGATTAATGAGGGTTCTTAAAACACGAATGTTTTAAAACCTATAATTATTTATACAGTTTACACAATACAATTAACACTAATAGCTATTTAGTCTCATAATTTGTTCTAGTTTCATTTAGGTACGAAATAAAGTACCAATATTATTTAGTTTAGTTAGATAACGCACAGCCTAGCTACTGAAGGTAGTTAAATAAATGAAGTACACCTACATGTCATTTGTAGAATTCGTAAGATTTTTCGATGCTGGGTTCACCTCTAGACCCAGATTAGCCGGACACCAGAGAACTCCTAATAATACCTTAAAAAGAGAACCAAATGTTATATATGTACGATACTTACATTAAATCAATATGAGAGGAAAATTGACTGACTTTTCATGCAAAAACAATATTTTAACTTCATATTATTCATACCTATAATTATTATTTGTATGTCTTTCCCGTTCACGGGACAATGGTGTCCCGGACCTTTGGGAGGCGTGCGCGGAGCCGAAGTACCGAGGCACCGAAGTGCCAACGAGTACCACATAGCCAACACGTAGAGGCCCTTTTGACAATTTAATGAAATGCAAGGGATACACCGATTAATTATTAGTATTATTACGTATATGATAAAAAGGAATAAATGTAATTTATATTAAGCTTCTTTTAGTTGTTAGTTGCACCGGCCAACAATTTTTCTGCTGCGCCTTAAGGTTGACTGGTAGGGAATGCCATACGGCATTAAGTGCGCCTTTTGTACGATAAGGTTTTCTTTTGTGTAGTAAAGAATAAATAAATTCCCTTTAAAACCAAATAACTGCAGTGGTAAAGAAAAAATAATTGAATAGGGTGCATTCACCGGATTTCGAACTTAACGGAGTTTTGCGAAATCTGTAGCACGAAAATATGTTGAAGTAGCCAGATATTTCAATTTAATATAGGTAGATTCTAAGTATTCTATTTCTTTTCATTGATTTTTATAACGCTTCATATCAAAATAACATAAACACGCACACACACACACACGCACGCGCACACACACACACACACACACACACACCACAATAATTTTGAAATCATTTTAAATTTAGACAAAGAAGACGAAACGGAAGACGTTTGTGTGAATATATATGAATAGTGGGATGAGTAGATTATAGTTTTAGCTGAAGTGGAAGGAAGTATCCTTACCAACGAGACGTCCATGTCGCTCTTGTTCCTTATTAATATAAAGATAAAATCCGCGTATCGATTTATATATGTTGACATTTTTCATTAGTATCTTTATGCTAGTCTGAAACGTAAATCATAATTAGCGCAAGGATACGTGTCTACCTACCTTAGTATATAGTGTTATGTTCCGGTAAAGAGAAAAGGTAACCGATTCATCGTCATGCATAACAAAGACTCCAATATCATTAAGTATTTTTGGGTAGTGAATAATTTATTTGGTAACAATTTAATTCAATAGGTTATCGACATGTTACTTCTTTGAGTTGCACTTTATATTTAAAAGGAGTTGAAAATTTGGTGCGAATCTTGTATTTTTGGTAATCAATGTAATTTTGTAGAGCATCATTCGGCAACTAATTTGGTCGTTCGTTAAATGCTACCCATATTTTAATTATCTTTGGGTGTCTAATGACCGCTCAACAGTTGCAACTGTTGCAAGGGTTTATAATATTCGGTACTATTTGCTTAGGTATTTTCAGGCAATCTGTACAAATGGAATGTTTCATTTGTTAAGTACCATTATGCTTCACTGCTCAATTCTCAAATTGAGCAGCTCGCATAATTATGATAGAACTTCACGTACAGGTAAGTTCGTTTTATCATTAATTATTTCTAGACGCCATTCGATGTTGATTTTATGACATATATACTTATATATGAAAGAAAATTGTAAGTAAAAAGTAAACAACCTAACATAACAGGTATGTTTTATTACGAGCCTTAATTTCAACCAAGTAGTAAGTATATATGTCGCAACCGGATTGTATAATACCGAAATATTTCATTTCTCATGAAATTCGAAAAACGACACACTGTTCCTTGTCTTCCAATGTTTTCTTTCATTCAATTTATATGTCGCAGGCAAATCGTATAATCCGCCGTTTTACATTACGGCTAGCCGTTTTACAAAATAGAGCCGTTTTGTAATACGGCGGGTTAACGATTAGCCGGATCGTCATTGCAATACGTTCTACAATATGGCGGCTCACGTTTAGCCGGATTGTACTTGCCGGATTGCATAATCCGCCGTTTTACATTACTGCTAGCCGTTTTACAAAATGGCCGGATTGGCATTGCTAAACAGCGCTGCGAGTGTTAAAAATGGGAACTAAAGGCTGTCAAAGAGGTGACAGCTAAAACGACGCTATTTTGTGAAAAGGCTAGCCGTAATGTATTACGGCGAATTATACAATCTGAGTTATCTCACTGAACCGCTTTTTTACATTACGACTAGGCGAATTGAAGATTGCAAAGCGCCGAACACATTTCGGCGGATTTTCAATCAGCCGTAGTCAATCCGCCTAATCGTTGACCCGCCGTAATACAAAACAGCTCTGTTTTGTAAAACTCCTAGCCATAATGTAATACGGCGGATTACACGATTCGCCTGCGACTTATAAATTGAATGAAAGAAAACATTGGAAGACAAGGAACAGTGTGTTGTTTTTCGAATTTCATCAGAAATGAAATATTTCGGTGTATTTAATCACTTCTTATCCAGATTCGTTTCCCTCCTCTTGAATACGTCCGAATTTACGTACGACACGTACGTACTTACTGGAAATGTTTTATTCGATCGTTCTAACTAGGTAGTAGTGAGGCAGTTTCACGTGATAATATGTGGACACACCATGTCGTTACACCACGATTACTGAATAGATACTTCTGATAGGTAACGAAAACTGAATCCTGAATATACGTGTCTGCAAATCCTGATTAAGTATCTGAATAGATACGTACCTGCAACTCTGGTTGCACACGTATTTTTTCACCTGATTTAGTATCTGAATAGATACGTACTTGCAACTTAAGCATAGATAATACATTGCGCTGAATTCTGATACAAAACATATAAAACTTACCAAGAATCCATCAAAATTATGGATAATGTACTTATCGGTTATATATCCAAAATGGGAACAAACTGTTGAAACTGTAACATTATTATGTATAAAACGCTCTGAATTTCCTGATTACTTTTTCACTGCAATAAAACTCACGCACTGCACACTGCTGAATAAGTATTCTTGCAAATAAATATATTCTATTCTAAGGTCAAGTTCATAATTCGGCGGAGTAAACTGGCAGATGAGATGTTGCCAGGAGTAGAAAAAAAAAATAGTAACGGTATATATCGATAAAAATATGTCGATAAGTATAAAGTAACTAACTATACCCTCTTATTCACGGACTAAAATGTGCCAGCATTTTTCGGAATATTAAAATCGATATACTATTCGATAGGAAGTTTTTTAGATCAAGATTTAAGTCCTATTACTTTACTACCTAATTTAATAAATGTAAAAGTTTCTACATTTCGGCAAAAAAAGGCTCATTAAGCGGACAAATGTAAAATAAATATGAAGAAATATGAAAAAATCATAAAATTTACAAATCATTTTAATTTGTCAAATTGAGAGCATTTTATATTGAGAGAAACACTACTAATTTCGATTTTCGATGATCTCGGCAAGCACCAAGGGGTACCCGATAAATAGGTCCGTAAGATCCGTACGTCTAGTGAGGCCTTAAATAATATCGATATGAACAGCACTGGCCGTACTGTGGCAACATTTGTGCAACTCCGCCGAATGGTGGACCAGAGTTTATTCTGAATTTTCTTAGGAATCAAATTGACAATCTGATCATGTCATGTCACCTAAGTAATTTGAATAGCGCTCACCTAATTTTTTCCAGGGTCTAGTTAGGTACATAGCTTTATGGTTTTAATAGGAACCAGCTCCTCCGTCAGCCATCTTTAATTTTATAGGGGTGGAAAGTTTGTACGGAAAAATTTTTTTTAGAACCTGATTGTACCAAATTATTGAAATATACATTTATTAAATTGTTATTTCATAGAAAAACAAAACACATACGTAATAGGTAGGTATATATTTTTAGACAAACTTACAAAATTCAACCTAGTCCCAAACAAGCTTTGTACTATCGACGTCAAGGTTAACTCACCATAAGTAGGCCTTATCTCGTTGCAATAAGGCTCACGGGCGGTTAGTTAATTGTGTCTTCGAATAGTAGGTACTATGGGTACTTATTATAAGCGACGATATAGTATTAATGATGTACTCTTTGAGTCCGAATATGGAAAACTACTAGAGTTTTGCGTCAGGCACAATCTGACAATAATATATTATAGTAAAATATTTTTCCAAAAAGAAAGCTGAACGTACATACAAAACTTACAATTAAGTGGAGATAAGCAATCTGAAACAGATTTTATTCACAGCGACAGAAATTAGCTTGTAAGGTTTTTAAATGATATAAAGATAAAAGGTGCTTGGTTTGAATAATAGGAATTTCGACCAGGTGAGAGGGTAGCCAGCCGTACGTCTGGATGTCCGATGGAAGAAGGGGGAAGGCGGTATGAGCTCATAGAGTTCCCGAGCACACTCACCGAAGTACGGTCAACCAATTTGATTCCTGGGCCACTTCGTACCTTGTCTCAGTAACATTTTAATAGATCTCTAGCGGCTTTCATATTGGTATTCACTGTGACAAGGTACGAAGTGGCCCAGAAATCAAATTGGTTGACTGTATAATTTATAGAAGACACGCAGACCTGCAACTTTGCGTCTATGTGCTAGGCTCTACAGCTTAGTTCCATAGCTTAACCGAAAATATTACATTAGAATTACTTATTTTATTATTTTATTTCAGTTAATTCTTATAAAGCAGTGTGATAATTTATAAGTCGAATATGTAGAAACAAAAAAAAAACTGCTGTTATTTCAACTGACGATGTTTGTTTACTTTTGCATGTTTTGTTTTGCTCATTTACTTTTAAGCGAGTATCTCCAGGCGTTAACTAAGTTCAAATCACACGGTTTATAAAATTCACCAAACTTCAAAATATTATGATCATCGCATACTGTAAAAATGTTGCTGGATAAATGATAAATAGTTTTCCGCGTGTGCGTGTAAAGTTTAGTTTATCTGTTGCAGATTACCAGTGGCAGCCGAGGGAATGCAGGCGCTGCAGCGACAGAGCGCGCGCAGCCGTCCCCGCGGTCGCATCCACCTGCTGAGCTCGCGGGCTCCGCGCGGAGCCATGCCGCCGACCAACTACTTATTAATATACTCCGGAACCTACACCCTGGTAAGTTTTTTTATTAATTAAAATAATATGTTTTGCAGCGCGAATAGTCATTGTTTGCATTTTAAATATTGAACTTGCCGTGAAAATCTTTATCTCT
This sequence comes from Cenopis cana, assembly GCA_951800055.1. Lineage (NCBI taxonomy): Eukaryota > Metazoa > Arthropoda > Insecta > Lepidoptera > Tortricidae > Cenopis > Cenopis cana. The sequence goes on along the minus strand of OX637471.1, from coordinate 37,919,441 downwards.
ATCTACTATGATAATAAATTATAATGCTCTAATTAAGTATATAGAGAATGCCTTATGGCATTAAGCCCGCCAATTGTACTCTGCAAGTATTCTGCAATAAAGTTTAAATAAATAAATAAGCACCAAGCGATTCTAATAATATTTTTAAATTTTAAATAAAATCAGACTAATAAAACATGAAATTTCAAATGTCTACTTATGTACATTTTAATCTCTATATACACTGTCCTTAGGACGTAGGCAATGCATGAAATTTTGTTATGTTTAGAGCTAAACAGATGATGACTTTTCAACTTGCCGTATTTAACGTATTTTCCAAGTTTTAAAATAATTCAATGTTAAAAAATATTATAATCAGTGATAACATATTATTATTATTATATATTTTTATTTCAAGTAAATTACACTCATATATGATGTTAGTTATGCCTTAGGATTAGGTGTTAGTAAAATCGGTTTACAATTAAATTAAATTACATTTATATTTAACTACATATGGTTCTAGTACAATAAACCAGCGCAATTTAGTTTTAATGCTCACAAAGGGTGAATTTGCATAGTTCTGTTGTATTATAGGTATATACGAAAATATGAAATTATCATAACAAAGTGAACACTAGGTATAAATATACAATTGACAACATTTCAAATTTTCTAGTTGGCCATGTTATGACCTAGATCGATAGAAAATGAAATTTTAAGGTTCACGTGTTGTCTCTTTCTTTTCTCGGTCTTTTTTAGGGTTCCGTAGTAAACAAGGAACCTATAGTTTCGCCATGTCCGTCCGTCCGTCCGTCTGTCCCCCAATTTTCTTAGTAACCGTTAGTACTAGAAAGCTGTAATTTGGCATGAGTATACATATCAATGACGCCAACAAAACGGTAATATAAAATCTTGAAAAAAAATTTTTAGGATACCTCCCCTACATGTAAATTCGTGGAGCAAATTTTTTTTCTTCCAAACCCCATCGTGTGGGGTGTCGCTGGATAGCTCTTTTATAGTACATTACTTAACAAGGGCGGTAAAACAAAGAATGTCTCAGATCGCAGGTATTTGACGCCCGAGCCGAAGGCAAGGGCGATAAATATGCAATCTGAGGCCTTCTTTATTACCGCCCGTGTTAAGTACAAAATTTTATGTCACCCCCTGGCCAGGAAGTGGGATTTCCCGCGCGCGGAGCGCGGTAATTGCCACTTTATGGCCAGGTGTGACGTAAAAAATATTATAAGGTTTCTATAAGCATTTTTTTATTAAAGAATTGGTTGGCGTGATATTAGGCTTTGAAGTGATAATTTTTGTTATGGTCAAGTGTCCCCCCCCCCCCCCACCCCTGCCAGCTAAACGGTGGCTACTAGGCATGTGAAAAAAATCATGGTAGTAGTATATACGATGAATTTAAAAGGAAAACTATCATACCTAAGTAGACATTACTAGTTAACGAATAATAGTCGAACTTAAGAAATGTACCTACCTTGCAAAAGTAAATTCGTACAATTTGCATTCATACCTTAGATGATATTGTTAATTCTGTCAATAACATATATAGTAAATATAAGTTCGCAAACTTTTTGTCCACATAATGTAACGGGTGAACAACTACGAAACCCACGGGGGTACGGGGTTTTTTTTTATTTCTCCCGAAATCTTAATTTTCATTCATAAATATCTAATCTAAATGTAGCGAATTCCAAAAGGTCGTAAGTGAATTATGACGACATTTCTATTGAATTGAATGTTTGAGTACAGTCAGCCCATGAAAATGTTGAGCATACTTAGAACCTTGTCACATCGAAATCTAAGAAATATTTAGACTGAAACGTCATAAAATTTGAAACCTCTTTAACTTGACAAAGTACTAAAGTGCTCAACATTTTCGTTGGCCCACTGTACATTACCAATGTCTGACAGTACCTATTGCTCCTTTACGTCATAGCAATGACGTCAAACTTCCGTTATACAATTTGGCGATTTTCTTCAAATCTAGCGAAGAAAAAAATCTGAAATTATTTTATCACGTTCAGGTAGCATATTTACCGAAATGATTTTCGATTTAGGCATTATTATAAATTTTGAAATGTTGTCAATTTAAGTGATTAAAAGATACGAGAGACCAGGGTCTTGCATATATCCGTTTTTACGGTTCCTTTGCCATTTTTTTATACCACGTCGGTGGCAAACAAGCGTGTGGTCATCCAGGGGAGTCACATGCTCATTGCCGACCCTTTAAAAATACATACGCTCCTGTCTTGAAGAGCACCATATTGCCTCGGGAAAACCTCGGCAGGGAGCTCAGTCCACAATATCGGAGCGTCTGAGGGAACAATTTTTAACGCTAGGTCCCCATAAACAATGGCACACCTTCGTCCCTAGGGGTCGTGGAAAACATCTTTGTACCCAAAAATTTGAACAAATTTTGTATTCTACAATATTGCAGAACCATGTTTATAGCACCATAGGCAATAAAGCGATAGGAGTGCGCGGTTGGAGAGCGGCCTGGGGAAAATCCAAGGGAAACTTCCGACACGACCACGCGGGCGGTTTACACACTGAAATACTCTAAGAGTTTGCGCTTCAGTGAGATTGGTTGATCGGTTTCAACCGAATCTGAGGTGTCAGTGGAATCGAGCTACCTACTGGGAGTTTTGTCGCTGGTTCACTAAACCTAGCCTAGCTGAGAAGAGTCTAGCAAGAAAAGAAACTGAGCCCGGCCCAGTGACCTGCGTCGGTGACATCGGTCTGACTTTTTGCGTCCGCCCTGGATGTTCAAGAGGAAAACTATACTTTGGCGTGCGCAAGGGTGCCTTTCCATTAGAGCTATGCTATGCTACGTGGCTATGGATGCGTTTGAAATCTTCATTCTTCCTTAAGTGTCTATGGAAAGTTTAAATATGATAAAATTCCTTACAATTTTTGTCATATAGGACTTACAGATAAAAAGTTACTCTTCTTTGATACCAGACCACACATGTGTATGTATTATAGGTATGTACCTACGTTGCTAAGTTTGGGTGTCATTGATACTTTTACAAAGGCGGCGACAATTTTGATGACATCATTACTCGGGGGACCGACCTCATAGAGATTGTTACCTGGCAGTTTCGGGGTCCAGGAGACATGCCTAACAACTTACTAAAAAACCGGCTAAGTGCGAGTCGGACTTCGCACATTTAGGGTTCCGAACCGACCGCAAAGTTAAGTTGGTTTTTATAGGAAAAATAGGGAAATTTCAAAGAAAAAATCTAATCTATCAATATATTAGTATTTGTTGGTAAAATAATCGTAATAACAAACATTATTACCAAATTTTAAGTTTATAGGCATTTGGGAAGTTAAAAAATTCTTCGGATCAAAATTTCGTAAAAAAGCTTACTTTGATGGCTTCTCATTCCTTTGTTTTCCAATATATTTTTTTATTAAAAATATAGTAAGTATCTACTCAATGAGCTCTAAACAACGATACCCCACTTAGCTGTATGGGAAAAACATTTAAAACACCCTTAAAAACATTTAAAAATAAGTTTTAAATTGTGTAAATTTGAAGCCTGTAGCTCCAAACGTTGGCTGTAAAACCTGTGTGACAGACGACGGACGGACGGACGGACGGACGTCTGGGCGTCACCAATAGGGTTCCGTTTTGACTCTCGGGTACGGAACCCTAAAAATGGCGCTTGTTTCCGAAAGTTAAGTCTTTTGTTCAACGAAAACCGTAACAACGCGCACTAAAAGATTCAGCAATTGAAACAACAGTTTTAGGGAGGCTTTGTAAAGGAGTGAACGTATAGGTAATATCGATGATAACTGAAATAAGTAGATTATCTAAGAAAAATAATAATAAGAGAAGTGATAAAAATGTGAGTCCTTTAACAAACCTTTAGTTATAAAACTCATTTACTCGGCAGGAAGCTAGTTTCTGTTCATTGAACAAGATAAGTCTTAGGTACCTATCTACTTAGTTTCTTATAAAAGTTTTTCTTTCAATTCACATTAGGTATTTTTCCCTAATGCTCACCTAAAGTGACCTACCGTAGTATGCCAAAGAAAACAAAACTTAAATGTAAATAAATTAGAATAATTTTATTGGAATAGTAATATAAATAAACCAATATAAAATATTCATATTCATATTTATTGATAATAATTCATATTACATGTCAAAAGTTATAAAATATGTCATAAATAAGTTATAACTATTAAAATTAGTTACATAATCAATTTTCAATAATATATAAGTATATCTATGTCTCCATAAACAGTTAACATTTAGGTGCAGTCACCCTCAGATAATTATATTATCGGAGCGAACGAGGTGCTCGCAAATATCTGAACACGACTCTATTATCTTTATTTTTATTTTTATTATGATTTGACATTGTTCATATTTCATTGATTGGTACTCAACTGATACCACATTTTTTATTATTATTATTGTATGTCTTTTCCTCATCTCGGGACCATGGTGTCACGGACTTTTGGAAGGCATGCGTGGGGCCGAAGCCAACAGAGCAGAGGCCCTTTAAGACAAAAATAATCTAAAGGCAAGGGATACACATGGCGGATATCGTCTCCGAACGCACAACATGATACATCCGGAGACGGACCCCGCCAGGTGCAAAGACTATTGTAGTGCAATGGGAACTAAGGTCATGGGGCTATGGAGTTGGAAGTTGGATGGACTGGATAATGGGTTATGGGAAGAGACTAGCGGACGCCTGCCGTGACAATCAGTCTCAGAATTGTAAGTAGGCAGGCGGTGACTCGCCACTCACTAGGTGGGCCCCTTATTAACGGCTACCGGATGGCAGCGAGGGTAGCAACACTGGTGTCGTCTGTCACACAGGTTTTACAGCCAACGTTTGGAGCTACAGGCTTCAAATTTACACAATTTAAAACTTATTTTTAAATGTTTTTAAGGGTGTTTTAAATGTTTTTCCCATACAGCTAAGTGGGGTATCGTTGTTTAGAGCTCATTGAGTAGATACTTACTATATTTTTAATAAAAAAATATATTGGAAAACAAAGGAATGAGAAGCCATCAAAGTAAGCTTTTTTACGAAATTTTGATCCGAAGAATTTTTTAACTTCCCAAATGCCTATAAACTTAAAATTTGGTAATAATGTTTGTTATTACGATTATTTTACCAACAAATACTAATATATTGATAGATTAGATTTTTTCTTTGAAATTTCCTTATTTTTCCTATAAAAACCAACTTAACTTTGCGGTCGGTTCGGAACCCTAAATGTGCGAAGTCCGACTCGCACTTAGCCGGTTTTTTAGTAAGTTGTTAGGCATGTCTCCTGGACCCCGAAACTGCCAGGTAACAATCTCTATGAGGTCGGTCCCCCGAGTAATGATGTCATCAAAATTGTCGCCGCCTTTGTAAAAGTATCAATGACACCCAAACTTAGCAACGTAGGTACATACCTATAATACATACACATGTGTGGTCTGGTATCAAAGAAGAGTAACTTTTTATCTGTAAGTCCTATATGACAAAAATGTAAGGAATTTTATCATATTTAAACTTTCCATAGACACTTAAGGAAGAATGAAGATTTCAAACGCATCCATAGCCACGTAGCATAGCATAGCTCTAATGGAAAGACACCCTTGCGCACGCCAAAGTATAGTTTTCCTCTTGAACATCCAGGGCGGACGCAAAAAGTCAGACCGATGTCACCGACGCAGGTCACTGGGCCGGGCTCAGTTTCTTTTCTTGCTAGACTCTTCTCAGCTAGGCTAGGTTTAGTGAACCAGCGACAAAACTCCCAGTAGGTAGCTCGATTCCACTGACACCTCAGATTCGGTTGAAACCGATCAACCAATCTCACTGAAGCGCAAACTCTTAGAGTATTTCAGTGTGTAAACCGCCCGCGTGGTCGTGTCGGAAGTTTCCCTTGGATTTTCCCCAGGCCGCTCTCCAACCGCGCACTCCTATCGCTTTATTGCCTATGGTGCTATAAACAAATAAAAGAACAATTATTGAAATCGGTTAATGTGATAAAGAGATCCTTGAAAAACCAACATACGTACTAAGTTATGCAGTCGCGCAAATTAGTACTAACACAATGCGCCGATAGATTGTGCTGTGATGTTTTTTTAAGATTGTTCCTGAATTAATGGGGTCGGGACGGGTACACAACTACATATACAAGAACTGTGTACGGAACCCTCGGTGCGCGAGTCGGACTCGCACTTGACCGCTTTTTTTTTATTTGTAAGATTTCACTGGCCTAGTATCCGGCGACAGCGACTTTATTTTCATTAATATAGCAAAAGAAAGGGAGGCGAATAGGTAACGCAAAGCGAACACGCATAGCGAGGCATGGTACTGGCCTTAGAAAAAAAACATGCTGTCAAATTAGACATACTCCCGCCAAGAGTATAATAATTTGTGTTTAAGGCGCAGGGTAGGGCAAGGCCTTCCCCATACAAACTTTGTGCACGTTTTATTCGTCGGTTTTGGCACTAACAAATATTATATATTTTTTGGTTGTAAATATTAGATATGCGAAGATCCTGATGTGAAAATTTTCAAATAGTTTAGTTTAGTTTAGTTTATTATATCTCATTATACAAGTTTCATATAATACAACACTGTTTATACTACTAGTCATATAGTGATCGTTTTACAAAATATAATTATAATTGGGCAATACAGTTTGCAGCATATATACAAAATATATAGCTACATTTAATAAAGAAATAACAATATTGATTATACACAGAACAAATTCATTACAATGTCAATTTAAATAATAATATTAGGAATAAAAAAACAATAAAATAAAGGTACTAAAGAAGTACCTATCAATTAATTAAAAATAACTGTGTCAATCTTAATACTAATAATAATAATAAAAATGTGGTATCAGTTGAGTACCTATCAATTCGATATCAACAATGTCAAAGTCATAATAAAAATAAAATAAGTTAGTCTAATAGTAGTCCAGTCAAAGAAGTATCCTCTTATTTAATTATGTCAATATATTCTTTTACTGAGTAAAGTGACTTTTCTGATAAAAGGTTCTTCAGTCTCCGTTTAAAAGTGGCTTCACATTTTTCTATTTTAATGTCAGCAGGTAGGTGCTCATAGTATGTCGGCCCAATAACTCGAGCGTTTTTGGCGTGCAGTACTGTGCGACGCGGTACTGTCCGCAGCCTACCCGTGCTGCGAAGACACTTACCCGTCACTTCCACTCGCTTAAATTGTGGCAGACGCTCTCGTGTGAACATGATTACTTCAAAGAGATACTGGGAGTAATGCGTCATGATTCGATGCTCAACAAATAGTGCTTTGCAGGACTGCCTCTGATTTAGGCCAAGTATGGTCCGCAAAGCTCTTTTTTGCATGCGCATCACTCTCCCAGCATCAGTTGAGTTTCCCCATAAGACTACGCCATAACTCATAAGCGAATATTTCAACAAAAAATCAAAATAAATAAAATCCTGCACAAAGTTTGCATGGAGAGAGCTTGCCCTACCCCTCCTCTTAATGTGTTTTCTCGCAATCGAAGTGAAAAGTATAACTCGGGTCTAAAAGCCATATTACCACTCGAACAATTTTTGCTCACTACGTTCGGGAAAATAACCATCTCGTGGTCTCAGCTCGTGGTAATATGGCTTACTTTAGCCCCTTGTCAAACAATCTACTATTTGTAAAGTAAAACGATCACTATATGACTAGTAGTATAAACAGTGTTGTAGGTGTTCTATGAAACTTGTATAATGAGATACAATAAACTAAACAAAACTATTGTTAAGGCGTTAATATCTTAAACATGCACTCTGCTTTTTTTTTAAGTTCAGAGTTTTGTGAGCACCCTGAACAGTACAGATATATTTGACGGTGACTGTGCCTATTAGAATCGTAAAGGTCCAACATAAAACACAACCTACTTACACTTACACCTCGTCCAGTTCCTAGCGTTTCCCCGGTTCCAACCCAGAGGGAAAACTAACCCTTATTGGGATTAGACCGGATTCCTCACGACCTTTTCCTTTACCGAATAGCTTACCTAATATTATTCGACCGCGATAGGTTTTAGAATGAGATAGCTGCTTAGGGTAGCTGACAATTTATATACTTAGACTGATGTAATCTGGCAGATCTCTCCTTCATTGAAAACTTACTGCGGTCCGGCAACAACTAGGTATTGTGCGACTCAAATTCTACCGACTTTGGTGGGGACAACCAGTCTAAGGTATAAATCAAATTTCTCATAAACTTGAAGAGTTTAAGTATACGCTGTGTGTAAGTCATGGCAATGCGAATACTTCTGAGTAAATTTGTGAAATCAAGATTTTCTGTACTAGGTATGTAGGAATTATTCGACCCCGACGTTTATTTTTTTTAGCAACACGAAATTTTGTGGTTTAGGTAAGGGTAGCATTTAACCACCATTTAACGAACCACCAAATTAGTTGCCGAATGATGCTCTAAAAAATTACATTGATTACCAAAAATACTAGATTCGCACCAAATTTTCAACTCCTTTTAAATATAAAGTGCAACTCAAAGAAGTAACTTGTCGATAACCTATTAAATTAAATTGTTACCAAATAAATTAGTCACTACCCAAAAATACTTAATGATCACTTAATTTCAAACACCAAATTTCATATAATTTACATCCAAATATTACAGGGCTCGTAATCCTATTAAAATTATTTACACCCAAATAATTCTTTCGATACCCAGAAATACTACATGATCACCAAATTTCACGCGGCAATTGTTTTTTAACGCCCGACGCGCAAAGCAGTTCCAATCTAGTCTAACCTCATTGCTAGCACACTGATGCGGTTTTCCATACGGTCCGTCTCGCTCGCACGTCGCACCGCGTGCGAGCAAGACACCGCTAAATGATTTTATTTTGTGATTTTATAGAAGCTTCAAAATTTCTGTAACTTTAATGAGACACGTACATAACATAATTAAATTTAATATATTTTCAACACTGCTTTCCTTACTGGTCGCATACAGCTATTTGTTCTCAGATGTTTTTGCCTCTACTCTATTCGCTGATAATCGTCAATTTGCGTAGGTAGTAGTATTTTTCTATGACATCTATTTTTATTTCAAACTAGTGGACATTGGAACAGTATTGACGTATCTCCGCTGGCGCGGAGCTCCTATTTTGAGTTGTTTTGGCCCTTCGGGCCGATGCAAAACTAACATAACCTAAACCTACCTATACCTATTTCTACCTATTAACTTCCTTTAATTTTTCGATGAAAGTCTATCTAAATTAATAAAGTAAACTCATTTGAGGACCTTTATCCATTTTCATAACAAACTAACAATTTAATAAATCAACAAAACTCATTTTCAAATAAAAGTTTTCAATCAAACGCGCTCACGTCAACGCATTAAAAATTAATAATAAAACTTCTTGCCGTTTGTAAACTATCAGCAATAGGTAGTTAGAGTGAAACAGCAATAGGTACCTTTCACTCTAACGACATATCAATAGGTTTTATGCTTCAGACAATTCTTTGTATTTGATTAAAAAAAAGAAAAGAAAAGAAATAATTTATTGTTTACCATGTACAAATACGGTCTTAAATATAAACATGTGAGTCACAATGGCAACCCATTTCGGGCAAACAATAATAGTTAAATATAAAAGAACACAGGTTCCATAACTTAAGAACTATTGAACTGGAAGTATTCTTTTAAGTCGTAAAATACATTTTCAGTTAACCATCGCTTTAATTGGCGCTTGAAGTGATTTCCGCTTAACATTTTCAGATTAACAGGTAAATGATTGAATACTTTGATGGCTGTAATAAAGGTGCTATTATAATAGGTTGCATTTCTAATCGCTGGCAATGATATATTAAACTTGTATTGTAAACGTAAATTGATCCGCTGTTCTGAACAGAAATGAAAAATAAATTTATGATTTATAATAAATGAACACAGTTCGAAAATGTATAATCCAGTTAAGGTAAGAAATTTATTTTCCCTAAAAATATTCCTTACAGACTCAGTATTGTATAATCGGTATATAATGCGGATACATTTTTTTTGCAAGATGAATAGTAGATTGTTAACCAAGGGTTGAAAGCGACCCATTTCAGACGAGATATTTTGGCGCTCGAACGTAGTGCGTTAAAGGGTAAATTACTAAATTAGCATGCGTTATGAATGCATAATGATAATGCATTCGAATATGTAAGCACGTCAAAAAAAATTCACACCTACTTTTCTCCCCTTTTTCTCTAGTACCTAGTTTTATTTTAGCACCTCCGATGCAACCTTTTTTATCAGCGGCAAATAGTACGTTGTTCGCAGCAAAGCTGGATTCATATACTATTCTGACGTGTTGTGGACGCGCCAGGATGATCAGTTTCATTTATTTAATTAGTATGGCTCATCACACGTATGTGATGCGCTCCAATGTGATGGCTTACGTTGTGACACGAGAGAAGCGAATCCGATTCGCATTATAGCTCTTGAGGTGCGGCTGCGGGGGGTGCTGGAGAAGCGGCCGCGACAATACAGGGGGCCGATTTTTGATTGTCGAACGCTCGACTTTTCACTCGAGATCTGTCAAAAAACTATGATGTTTTGACAGAATATGTCGAATGAAAAGTCGAGCGTTCGATACTCAAAAATCTGGCCCCAGATCTGACGAGTGTGCACGGTCGTGTGTTCGTGTGTTGTATGTTCAGGTTTTGATGCCGCATCGCATGAAACTGGCTTTATAGGCCCCTGAAAATCCAGGGGAAACCTCCGACACGACCACGCGGGCGTTGTCATCATCCTCCTAGCGTTATTCCAGTACAGTTGCATCCTGAAGGATGCCTGGGGTCCGCTACCTAATCCCAAGATTTGGCGTAGGAACTCGTTTTTACGGAAGCGACTGCCATCTGACCTTCCAACCCCGAGGGGAAACTAGACCTTATTGGGATTAGGCTTTGTCAAGTGAGCCACGCGCCACGCGGGCGGTGTAAACACTGGAATACTGTGTTTTGCGCTAAAGTGAGATTGGTTGAGCGGGTTCAACTGAATCTGAGGTGTGACTGGAATCGAGGTAGGTACTGGGAGTTTTTTCCCTGGTTCACTAAACCTAGCTTGCTGAGAAAAGTCCAGCTAGGACCGAGGCGAAACGCGGTGTTTTTAACCCCCAACGCGCAACGCAAAACAGGGTTTTGACATGTAGGTATATCTGAGTATGTGTGTCTGTCTGTAGTACCGTAGCTCCCTAATGGAGTAAGTAAGAACAGCAGTGGATGAACAGTTTTATATTATTTTTGAACTGTTAACCTTTACCTCGTTTTTGAAGTTCGGCTTTGTACCAATATAACTTAATGTTTTTATATTTTTACCTGTAGGTATTTTGTGTACAATTAATGTATAATGTACTGAATTTGTAATTAACTAATTAGGTACTTTGGTTAGTACAAAATTATTTCTCAATAGATACGGGAACTGAAGGGACTGACTTCTGACCTGGGGACTAAAGAGTAAAGGGGCCACGGCTAGATGTTTACGTGTTAGGCCAACTTTGGCAAACCTAAAAGGTAGAACAAACTCTGATTTATACAGGTACGAGACTCGCATGCGAGTTTATTTACACTTCAAGTCATAGAGGTATAACGAGTTAAACCGCTTTATTAAACCGCGCAATGTAGTTAAACTCGTGTGTGGGTCTCGTACGCAAAAAGGCTTTATACTTGTAGGCTGCCGAGGTTGGCCGAACATATGTATTAGGGCCATAAGCCTCATTAACACTAGCACGGTAAAATTAGTTAATCGATATATCAACCTCTAATCAATCTAAAGAAGTGCATGACTGAAGAACGCGAGAGTTAAGAAAGCTGTCAAGGAATCGAAACCTAGGGCTGACTAGAATTGTGCAGTAGTCTGTACTTACGAGCATCGGAACCTCTATATCTAGAAGTTACGCGCATAGCACCGGACTGTCCCATTTGTGGGCTCCACAAAATAAGGATTAATTTACGCCCCCAGTTGGGTGAAATGGGCGAACTTTAGTTCAACGATGTGCACGCACAGGCGTAAACATAGCGTGCTTTTATAAGATTCCCAGTGCTTGGAATTGCAGTCCTATCTACTCTAAGGCAGGTAGATGTAGGCACGACGACGAGCGAAGCAAGGAGGAGTGTAAGTAGAACTGTGACCATACAGTACTTTTACTATTTTCTTATTCTGTGCCTACAGCGCTCGAGCCGAGTGACCGAAGCGAGCATGCCGCGCGCCAGAAGCGAACATTCGTATTAATCGGGGATAAAAGTCCTACTAGGGGGCCGATTTTTGAGTGCCGAACGCTCGATTTCTCACTCGACATCTGTCAAAACATCGTAGTATTTTGACAGATCTCGAGTGAAAATTCGAGTGTTCGACACTCAAAAATTGGCCCATAGTTCCGCCACGTAACTTTTTCCGTTAGACTATTGTGAATAAACGACGCGCGCGGCCTGAGTTATTGTACGACACTACCTAGACTCTGCGATTTGTGATAGTTAATTATTTTCCACCAATAGGATCGGGCTTTCCTTTTAGCACACGATGGTAGGTTTTTATAAAGTATGGAAAAGCCATTCTGCTATAATCTGTCCATATGCTCTTCAGGTTAACTCCTCAGTAATGCAGCTTTCTTTCAGCTATGACTAAGTCGAACCGGCAACGATCAATACTGCCGTCAATAAATTGATAGCTACTTTGAATTGCGTTTGGTGGGCTTAACCCTTTGACCGCCAAAGCGGTAGTGTGTCGTCGTGCCTACCACGCCAAGCACTGTTGAATTGGTGTAATGTCTAAACCAATAAAAACAAATTAAAACAGTTCATAAATGATTTTATTCGTGATCAAAGTACACCTTCACTCCGACCTTTTAAGTGGTTGTTGGCATGGTGGGCACGACGACACACAACCACTTTATAGGTTCTTGGCGGTCAAAGGGTTATACGGCACATCAAACACACGTCAACGTGTCAAAACGCATTCCTTAGTAAATCGTCTGGGTTCATGAGCTTTCTTTTAGTGTATTAAAGGTGGTCCCACGGCTTTTGTACCACGGGGGACCACTCATAAGCACGTGAGTGATTTGTAATAACCTCACTTCTACATAGAGTTCAAATAAATGACAAAATGGCAACGATCGACGAGCATCTGTCAATCTCCATCAATCAAAACTAGCATCAATGTCCTTCAAGCACGTAAATGACATTGACAATGGCTTCAAACGCGACGGTAATGTTTAAATCATTGACAACACATAGTATTGACAACTGTCATTGATCGTTGCCGGGCCGCTTTAGATTTTTGCATAGGTAATGTAACATAATAAACGCAATAGCGAAGAAAACTGGTTCAATTGTGTTTAACCATTTGACCGCCAAGAACCTATAAAGTGGTTGTGTGTCGTCCTGCCCACCACGCCAACAGCCACTTAAAAGGTCGGAGTGAAGGTGTACTTTGATCACGAAAAAAATCATTTATGAACTGTTTTAATTTGTTTTTATTGGTTTAGACATTACACCAAAAAAACAGTGCTTGGCGTACTGGGCACGACGACACACTTTCGCTTTGGCGGTCAAAGGGTTAAATTGCTTAGAAAATGCACAAATAAGAATTGTTTTTGCTTACCCACAACGTGGGTTGCGTTTACATTGTACGTGTTGTCATCTATACATAACAGCGGCATTGTAGGCACGTCGGCTCTTGTCATATATATATATGTTCGTAATATATTATGTTCAATAATAAATAATTAACATATCTAAGAGTTATTTTATTGATTGCATCAAGACCACCATACGGCCAAAATCGATATCCAATTGCCAATATTTTAGTCTATCGCACTTGTTAAGTTAGAGAGAGAGAGAGAGAGATATCTATATGCTATATGCGGTTTCGAAATTACTGCTCGTAGTAGGAAGTATTGAATTCGCAGATGTTTTGGCAGCTTAGGACGCTCGTAGCATTTCTTATTTACTAACAACTATAGTCAGAGCTCGAATATAGAATACTACTGAGCGCTGCGCTAAGACGATCGCGTATATTGCAGACATTATAGCATTTGTCCCTCTCGCACTTACCTATTTGGCAGTAAGGGACGAATGCTACATGTCCGACATAAGTGATTATCGTAGCCACTCTGATGTAGAAACCTACCTCGTACTGCGGGCCTTAGATGTCAAGTGTCATATTGTTAGCGTGTCTAAACGACCATGTGAACCTATCATTATTTACTAGCGACATCTGGCGTGCAGTAGCAGAATCAGGCGATACTAATTTTTTGTGTTATTAATTGATTTACTACAGTTATTTCGTATCTATTTGTGGAAGAAAAATATGAGGTAACCATTCCCGTTTCATTTAGAAGCTCTAGTAATGTTTTACTAAAATATTGGCGCTACTGTCTATGCACAAGTGTCCCATTAGTATGAGAATATTTAGTTCCAGTAATCGCCACAGTGCTGTTATTAAATGAGCTATTCCACCTTCCCTGCACGCGACCGGTCTTCGGCGTCATACAAGAAATCAAAGCTACCGCTAAGAGCTTTCAAATGATATATGTCTCAACTGTATACACCAATGGTACACCGCCCATACTAATTTGCCCATTCTCCTTTGAAATCCTTATCCCTAATTAGTCGAAATCAATAATGATTTTTCGCAAAAAAAAAATTTTTTTACTTAAAATTAAAAATTAATGTAAAATTTGAAATCCTTATATAATTAGTCGAAATCGAGTATAATGACGATTTTTCGAAAAAAAAAAAAATTTTTTTAAAGTTTAATTAAAAATTAATATAAAATTTGAAATCCTTATCCCTGAATTAGTCGAAATCGAATATAATGAGGATTTTTCACAAAAAATTCTTTTTTGCTATAAAATTCAAATAAATGTCAAATTTGAAATCTTTACCCCTGAATTAGTCGAAATCGAGTATAATGATGATTTTTCACAAACAAAAACTTTTTTTTACTTAAAATTCAAAATAAACATCAAATTTGAAATCTTTACCCCTGAATTAGTCGAAATTGAGTATAATGACGATTTTTCACAAAAAAATTTAGTTTTGCCCTAAAATTCAAAATAAATGTCAAATTTGAAATCGTTATCCCTGAATTAGTCAAAATCGAGTATAATGACGATTTTTCACTAACAAAAACTTTTTTTACTTAAAATTCAAAATAAACATCAAATTTGAAATCTTTACCCCTGAATTAGTCGAAATCGAGTATAATGACGATTTTTCACAAAAAAATCTTTTTTTACTTAAAATTCAAAATAAACATAAAATTTGAAATCCTTACCCCTGAATTAGTCGAAATCGAGTATAATGACGATTTTTAGCAAACATTTTTTTTTATATTTAAAATTCAAAATTAACATAAAATTTGAAATCCTCATCCCCGAATTAGTCGAAATCGAGTATAATGATGATTTTTAGCCAATTTTTTTTTACTCAAAATATAAAATTGGAAATCCTGGTTGGCATTGGCTGATTTGGCTGTCGACGTGTTTTGTGATTGGTGGATTCAATGAATGATGAATGGTGGATGTGATGAGGTGAAGCATTTGGATTGGTTAATTTTAAATGTTTTGGAATCAAAAATATGTATACATGTTAGCCCGTGGGGCGCAATGGCCCACTTTCAACCCGCTCCTTAGGTCAAATATGACCCACTTTCAGAGTATGAGGAATGAAAAGTACTTTTAACGTTAACAGAATTACCCCAGTAAATTACACAGTAGGTCAACAAAGGATAGACATTTCCATAATATGCATTTCTAACAACTTCTTCTGAGCAGGTACTGGATAATACAGACAAAGCATAGCACTGACTGGATATTTTTTTTTGTTTGATGATTGAGTGAGATAGCAGTATACGTATTATTATTTCACACAGCCACATTGCGCGTTGTTTTTTAAATTAATTTAGTATTTTACTTTTTAATTTATAACATTTTGGAAATGACTAAAATATTTATAGTGCTAAAAACAATTAATTTGTAACTGTTTACTAAAATGTAGCATGCGATGTGTATAATATTTGGATGTAATTCTAATGAAAAAAGGTGCATGAGATTAGGTGGTAGTTTAGTGTTTTTGGTGGTACTTGACAATTTTTTTGATGCGATTATAAATTTATAGGAACGCAATAAGTAAAATAGGTGCAAGTGCTGCAAAAATAGGTAGAATTTTTTTGGTGACTCGGAATTGCTGATCGATAAATTTTTTTGAGTGTTCAACCTTAGTTTAGGGTTCGAAAATTTGATGATATCAAAAGTTATTTAGGTGATCATTTTATTTGTTCCCTTTAGGTAATTGTTGCGGCCGAGTCCCAGAACTAAAAATACAAAATTTCGGTTTAGCAAATTTTATGACAAATTAACCTTTTGGTCATGTATGGCTTATAAAATAAATGATACTTATTAAAAAAAAACTTTTTGTTCGTGTGGGGGGAGGCTAAGTAGAACCCAGAGTTTTGTTGTTTATTCCACTCAAAAATCGACAAATTAAAGCCCACGGGAATTTAAATTACAATCTAATATCAAGATAGTTTACTTCGATGCCGTCGATACGAGTATATTACATTTTTATCGATTTCAAGAGTTTCTTGTCACTGATAACATATGTACCTACTTTGCTGAATATCAGCCTAATGATACGGCGGAGGATGTGGGAGCGAACCCTTATCTCAATGAGCTATTTCACACGTGTACTAAGGAACGTAGGTATTATCTTTTTTTTAAACTAGGTATACGTTTCACAAGTTACTTCCACTATTGTAGGTACAATTTTTATCACCAGTTTTTAAAGCTCGGCCGTCGCCAAAATGTTGTCTTACTCGTATTGTATTATCCTAATCTCGATATGCTGATCCCGTGGCCCGCGCGCGGAAACTTGCGAAGAAGACAAACTTTATAAAACTGGACTGCCTATGCGAAGCCGGGGCGTGTCGCTATTACTTAATCAATAAACTTTATGTTGTCATGATAGATTGCTGTAGACATAGCATAGCTTTCTCTTATATATGGATATTCTGTGCCTAAGCATAAAAGTCTCTAGACCCTTTAAACGCCTAGAACCTATATAAAGTGGTCGTGTGTCGTCGTGCCCACCCAACAACCACTAAAAAGGTCGGTACAGTCATCTTTATTATAAGGGAATAAGAGCGTGTGTCGATCATTTTGAACACCTCGCCAGTGTAGCAACCATTGCTGCTGACTGTGCAAGCTTTGCTTAGTTTGGGACTAGGTTGATTTGTGTATTGTGTAAGATTGTCCACAAATATTTATTTATTTTTATTTATTTGATCATGAAAGAAATCTATAATGAATTGTTTTTATTGGTTGGCGTGGTGGGCACGACGACACACGACCACTTTGGCGTTCAAAGGGTTAATAACAGAATAGGCAAATCGACGTTCTTCGTATATACATTACGTACCGAAATACAAAAATACTACTGTACCCTTACCATGAGCTTGCACGGTTTGCATTAGGTACCGTACCTCGCTAGCGACTGCGTAAACGATTTAGTATGGACAAAAGTACGGCGCCTCTGGCGGTTACGCAATAAAACTAAGAATCACCATACTAAATCGTAAACGCAGTCCCTAACGAGTAAGGTAAGAGTTTTCAATACAAACTCATGGTAAGGGTACCTACTGGAATGTCATGGGAATGTCCGTCCAACGGAATGTAGCTTTTCGCGTGTTTCAATCGTCGTGATAAATACCTATGTGCTGCATCTCGTACCGTTGCACCGAACATGGTTTTTTGCTTTGCTGGGGAGCAAAGCAAAAAACCTACCTAGCAAAGCAAAAAGAGGGATGTAAGATAAGTGAAGTGTCGATACTAGTATCCCTTATCTAGTTTCTCGCCAGCGTTTGTCGGATAATACGAATTTTGTTCTAAATACACGCCGCTCACGTGTTACGACATTATTTATTTAGTGATAGTGATTGTTACCTATTAAATTGGTAATATTGCAATAGCTTACTAACAGCATTTGGAAGAGGATGATCTATCAAACATAACGATAACTACTTCATTCGCATGACGTTTATTTTAAATTTTATGATCTAGTAAAAGGTTCACCTCGGGATGAGAATTAAGCTAGAAATTTGTATATAACTTGACTTAGCCTTTTGTAGGTTACGTCAAACCAAACTCATGCTATTCAAGGTCAAAGGTCACAAAAATCGGGTTATCGCGATTATCTCGGTTTCTATCACTCCATTAAAGGGAGACAATGCTAGTAATCACGCAAATTACGTATTTAATGCATAATTTACGTGAATACTACCATTTCCATGCCAGGAATTAAAATGTGGATTCAATTATTCCTAATTAGTTTCTGGAAGTACCTATAGCTTTAAATGTTATAATGAACCGTAAACTATGAATTGACAACATTTCATATTTTTAACTACTTTATTTTATGACCTAGTTCGAAAATAGGTAAAAATTTAAGCCACCCGTATTTTTTCTTTTTCAATTTAACTCATTATTTCATACAAAAAAAAACACGTTGAAAAGTAGGTCATTCCAACAGTTGGAATGACCTACTTTTCAACGTGTTTTTTTTGGAATCCAACTTGACGTCAACTTTCGGTTTACAGTAATTTGCGATTTTTTCCAAAATTAACGGAGAAAAAAATTAAAAAAAATGATTTTTGTGTACTTCACACGTTTTTACCGAAACGGTTTTCGAATTAAAACTTTTGGAAATTATGAAATATTGTCAATTCCTAAAGTTTTTTTGGAATCATAGATTTTAAATGTTATACATACCTAATGAATTAATGTCAAATGAATCATTATAAATAACAAATGGTGTTTGAAAAACTGCTATTAATGATTCATTTGACATGAAATTCATTAGGTATACTTAACATATAATTTGTTTGATTTGATTGTTTGTTTCAGGTCCAAGCTTTGTTCCAGTTTATGTTTTCTGTGGTAGCGATTGGCCAATATTTCTGCGTGGTAGATTTTCTTCGTACTTATCCACTCTTGATATACATCCGAATTTTATATTTCCACAGTAAGTATTCCAAGGGTATCTCTAAACTTAACAATTTCTATTGCCGCCGCGTGCCTCACTACGTTCGGGAAAATAACCATCTCGTGGTAATATGGCTTACTTTAGTTAGACCCTTATCAAACAATCTACTATTTTTTTTTCAATATTTTATTCTATAGTTTTGTCGGCGTTGATATGTTTAATCATGCCAAATTGCAGCTTTCCAGTACTAACTGCAATCCGCATGTTGTCCAGTGTGGTTGCGCCTTTATTTATTTATTTTTTAAATTTTTGACGGAAAATTATTTCTTGTTTCGTTTTCAGATCCAAGTCGCTGCGGCTCGGATATC
The DNA here is from genome assembly GCA_951800055.1 of Cenopis cana. Lineage (NCBI taxonomy): Eukaryota > Metazoa > Arthropoda > Insecta > Lepidoptera > Tortricidae > Cenopis > Cenopis cana. Next base: position 37,900,073 of record OX637471.1, on the reverse strand, counting down.
AACGTGGGTGGAAGTATCGATGGAGTAGCCGACCAGGCTTTCGTCTATCTGTCCTCTACACCCCTCGTTGCAACAAGGGCTCTTATATTTACCTCAATTGGCGGAATTCTATGCGTTTTTTGGGTGGTTGGAAGCATTATACTGATAAGTAAGTACCTAGCGCCAATCGTAAATAATTGCGATTATTTAAAGTTGACGATAGATATTTAAAAAAGAAGGCCGCTATAAATGGAATTAAATACATCAAACTGGATTCGTCAGTTTATGTGTCCAAAGTTAAAAGGGCTTTTATTATATACAAGCGCCTCGGCAGCAGAGAGTACAATTTCGTACCATTTGGCGTCGTAACTCTAGGTGACGACTTCCTCGCGCAACGTAATAGCATTGCGACACAGCGAGCAAATGCCGCCAGCACCCTCGCCTTAAGGACCTGTACTGAAGGGATTTAATAAAGCTTTAGTAAAATAAAAGTTATTGTTATATTCTTGTATATTATGTTTTCTTACAAATAATGGACGAAAATAAAATACGTAGCGGCCCCCTTTTTAATATTTATCAGTTAGGTCCCTACGAGTGGCGCTAGTGAACACGTTAAATGCCTCATATACCTAATTTCGTTGACTTAAAAGTGGGATTAAAAAACAGATTTTAATAATTTCTAAATAAAGGGAAAACTGAAAAAAATGGTTCCGTGCAGGATACGAACCTGCGACCTTTTGGCCTTGAGAAATTTGTAGTTTGCGTTAGCAGCTTCATAAAACTGCTAAATATAAAAATTGATTTGATAATGTCCTATGACTTGTATTGGACGAGGTATGATTATGTATTTGATAATAAATGATTATATATTACAGAGGGTGGGCGCCTAAAGCACCACTCTAACCATGCGCACTGGCCATGGATCGTAGTCACGTTTCTAATGTCCCTTCTGGACATGGTGGGAATCCTGGCTTACGGCAACGATACGTTTCATACTAGGGTAAGTTACGCCAAAGTTTAAAATTTGTACTGTTGAAACATGCAATTATGATATAACAAATATTATCATTTGTTTATGACAGACTTTGAACGATCTGTTAGAGTATATTAACGGCGTCGGCAGTGGTTTTGGCAACGCCAACCCTGATACAGTGTGGGCCTCTTGGGCTATGGTGATACTGCACTCACGGTTCGGCGTCTTCCTTCTCCTCAACATGGCTCTGGTCGTGTCCGGTATACTGGACTGTACCCGGCTCCGGTCTTCGGTCACTTCGTCCGTAAGTCATGGGAATGGTCGTCTTTTTGTCGTCTATTTAATGTACTTGATCTTTCTAATGTCTCGATGGTTCTTTTTAAATATTTCGATTGTCCATTCTTCAAGTACCTATGTTGTTGGTGCTTTTATGTGTGATGACTTGGTGTATTGGTGTCGTATCCATTGGACTGGTGGAAGCATAATCTTGTGAGTGCAAAAAAAAACTACAAAAGAAACTAAATATCTTGAACCTGACTTAATTACAGTAGGTACCTAAATCTTTGTATCTGATTGTTTAACTCAACTCTTTCGCATGATCTTTGTTGTCGTGAATGTACCTACTGTGTTTATTTTTGATTATTATCGTGGTGCAACGTCAAACGATTCTATGCATACATACACCTGGCTCTTGGTTTAAAGATAGGTATCTATATAAACATAGGTTTATAATCATACGCTTACCCTTTTCCTACTTATTTGTGGTCGGCGTAGCATGTCTTTGTCTCCCATAGATGTTACGCGATATTTCGTCATTCGCTCTTCCTTCCTATTCATATCGTCTCCCTCCACTTACATGCCTCGCATCCGTCTATCATCAGGTTTACATGATAATATTTTTTTTATTTCTAACTTTTGTTAGGCTATAGGTATCTTCAACTTTAATTTCAACACATTTGCTCATAACGTGGCTCTCATTATCTACGTCGCTTTTAAGCTCATAATCCAGGTTATAATTATAACATACGTTTACATTATTTTATTACGGCACTTGTGCTGTAATGGATTTATATCCCGAATAAGATACGTTTGTACCTCGCAGCAAGGTGTAAATAAGAAAATAGATCATTCTTGAAATAACGGGGGTTATACAAAAAAAAATCGGTCATTAGATTCTTAAAACACAGCTAATAGTACATTACTTAACAAGGGCGGTAAAACAAAGAATGTCTCAGATCGCAGGTATTTGACGCCCGAGCCGAAGGCAAGGGCGATAAATATGCGATCTGAGGCTTTCTTTATTACCGCCCGTGTTAAGTACAAAATTTTATGTCACCCCCTGGCCAGGAAGTGGGATTTCCCGCGCGCGGAGCGTGCGGCAATTGCCGCTTTATGGCCAGGTGTGACATAAAACAATGTAAAGTTTGGTAGGTCTTTCCTATATATAAATGTTTACTTTATTAAAAATATCAATTATTAATATTAAAGTGAATTCTATTTAGTACGTGATTACGCGAGTATGTATTTATTTTTATAATGTATTGATTGTCTGGAAATTCCGTAAAGCGCGCACATTAGTGCAAAAAATAGTAGATTGTTAACCAAGGGCTGAAAGCGACCCATTTCTTCCGAGATATTTTGGCGCTCGAACGAAGTGAGAACATACCTGTGAAGACATACCTCTAGAAAACACCCACAACAATTATACGTGTTCATCACACAAATAAATGCCCTGACCGGGAATCGAAACCGGGACCTCTAGCTTCGTAGACAAAAAAACTTAAATATGCACATTTTCGTATCATTTTTCACAAAAGACAAGATGTAAAACAATATTGACATGATCTAAAAATTAGGAACTGTGTTATTTGCAACGCGAAATAGTAGTTAAATTCAATAACAATTTATGTACAAACATTTTCTGAATCAGTGAAAAAAACATTTTGGCGGGAACTGTTGACTGACGTTAATGGTGTTTGTGTATGGACCATTTTATTCCATTTATTTTTAATTAAAAAATAATCGGCTTACGCTCAGAATAATTAGACTCGACATTAAATAATAATACCTACTGAACGAGATGGTCATATACAACTTTATATAAGAGCGACAGAGAGAGACATACCTATGATCTGTTGTCCTTGTTTCCCTTTTTTTATCTGCCACAAACTATTGACATTACTTTCGACTGTGGCAAAAAAAAACCAATCAAACAAATTAGCCTGGCCGCAGACGCACGGAATTCCGAACGGAAACGGAGGGGAAACCGTATCGGAATTCCGTGCGTCTGGAGGTTATTTATGGTAAAGCAGTCAGGCATTTAAAAAGTATAGAATCTCTGTAGAATCTGTACTATGCGGCTGTATAGGTTAGTGCCGTTGCCCAATTTAACTCCAATTCACCATACAATTTTTTTTAATACTTTTCTGCTCTAGAGCAGAACTGGACCATTTTCAGCACGCTACTTAGATGAACAATGACCCACTTTCAGAGTATGAGAAATGAAAAAGTTATTGCGCGCCATCATAAATATTTGTAAAGATTGATGGCGAGTGCTGAAACTGATTGATTGTGTTCAAAAATAGTGAACTCATGATGAAAAGAATTGTTATAAAATAAATAGTATGTGATAGTATTGAGGTGATGACGTAACTGGATACACTTGATTGTACAATACATAATCTGTAAGTAATAACTTATTACCATCAACAATTACAGAAAATAATTAACATTTTTATCTTATACAATGATTTTATTCTTTTTCCTCGCAAATGTGTTGAAAAAAGTCTTATGGTACTCGTGAGGATTGATCACTAGGTACACTAGAGGCGATATTGGTCGCGCGAGCCGCACGGATTTATATCTGGACTTTTATTGTGTTCTTTTTAGGGTTCCGTAGCCAAAGGGTAAAACGGGACCCTATTACTAAGACTCCGCTGTCCGTCCGTCTGTCTATCTGTTATCAGGCTGTATCTCATGAACCGTGATACTGTCTAGCAGTAGAAATTTTCACAGATGATGTATTTCTGTTGCCGCTATAACAACAAATACTAAAAACGAAATAAAATAAATATTTAAGGGGGCTCCTATACAATAAGACTTTTAAAAAACTTTGGTCGTCGCCTTCATCAGGCGCTGGGTCTCAAAATGTATGGGAAAACTAAAATCCGACTCGCACTTTACCAAAATTCTACTTGATAGATATACTAATCTCTAATTCTACTTGACGTTATTATTTATAAACAATGGTACGGAACACTTCGTACGCGAGTCCGACTCGCACTTGGCCGGTTTTTTTTGTTTTTCCAGTTCTGTATCAAAAGGTCCGAAAGGGGTTCGATTATGTCGATCTTACCGCGTGTCACATCGCTAACCTAATAAAGTAATAAATAAATAATTATTATATTGTCTAATGAAAAAACAAGAGACAATTCAAAGTAATAATAATAATAATGTATGTTCTCGAGTGCATAGGGGCCCATCGAGCAGGAAGCAAGTCACAGTCTGCCGGAATTAAAATGCGAGACTTTTATTAGGCAGGCGTCCGATGTCTCACCTAATAGCCCGGCCATTAGTCCATCATCTTCACCTAATAACCCGGTTCATTTAGATTCCATCAACCAACAATAGTCCCTATACACCCTGGCGGGTGCTGTCTCTGTGTGCGTCCCATGACACGGGCAGGGACAGCATCCGCTCGGTGTATCCCTTGCATTTCATTAAATTGTCAAATGGGCCTCTATGTGTTGGCTATGTGGTACTCGATGGCACTTCGGTACCTCGGTACTTCGGCTCCATTGTCCCGTGAACGGGAAAGACATACAAATAATAATGTAATTTATGTCACACCTGGCCATAAGGCGGCCATTACCGCACGCTCCGCGCGCGAAAAAACCCACTTCCTGGCCAGGGGGTGACATAAAATGTTGTACTTAACACGGGCGGTAATAAAGAAAGTCTCGGATCGCATATTTATCGCCCTTGCCTTCGGCTCGGGCGTCAAATACCTGCGATCTGAGACATTCTTTGTTTTACCGCCCTTGTTAAGTAATGTACTATTAATGAAATCACTAACACTAGCTATAAGATAATAGTTATTTACGATACAAGGGTTGTAAAACAAAGAAAGGCCGATATCGCAGATGTTTGGGGCCCGAGCCGCAGGCGAGGGTCTCAAATATGCGAGAGAGGGCTTTCTGTTTTATGACCCGTGTTTTGTACACAATTTTACGTCACCACTTGGCCAAAAAGTGGGTTTTTCAGATCGCGCAGCGTGCAGAAAAACGCGCTTTTTGGCAAGGTGTGGTGTAAACTATTATTTACCTATTAATTGATTACTAACAACTACCTATTGTATTGTCATATGATATGAATCTTTGTGATACTCGAAATAAATGAATAATAATATAATATATAGGTAAAGTCTTGTTAGGTTCGAGTACACTAGGCCACATGGGGTTTCGTATAAAAGAGCTTGGCAAGAGTTGTACTTTCCAAAATAATTTTCCCCTATATTTTACTGTGGTTGAATGTCGATTTATGTTATGAAGCAAAATGTACATAAATACATTTTCTTACGAGCAGCTTAGCCTGATTATAGGTAAAGTATAGACACGAAACGCGAAGAATAACGTCCATTGACACTCCTCCTCCTTTCCTCCACCGCCCGCTGAATGCCACTGTGCGAGCGGGATAGCAATATAATTATGCGCGTGCGATTTAGATAGGAAATGGTGTCAATGCACGAAATTCGTCGTGCTTGGCGTCATTGCTGCACGTAAGGTGCACGTTGCATGTGCAAGCTACTGAAAATAAAGTAAAGACCTTAAATTAAGTTACGGTTTTAGGATTCTAGCCGAGCCAGAAACGAATACGAGACAAGTCCGGAATCGAGCAGTAAAGCAGAGGAAGGCAGCGACGAGGCCACGTCGAGCTCGCCGAGTGAGCCGATACCCAAAATCCCGCGACCCGGTCTGAGCCAGTCCTTTCGGAACATGAAAGATTTAATATTCGGCAGATCGGCTTCACCGAATTCACTGCATGATGCACGGTATGGTTTATATCTAACAGTTGAAACTGTTAAATAATCAAGTGTTTAATATTTTGAGTGAATTAAAAAAAAAACAATATTGTAGAACCCGAAACCGTGTGAACTTCCTACAAGGCGAAACAACATCGGATCCTATCCAGTCAACTCAGACTTTTGAGAATATGATCGCCGAGCAACAGCGTCGCCTGCGCGGTTCCACAGTGGACACGTCGGGCCGACGCAGCCCCGCGCACGCCATACGCAGCCTTCCGCAACTACACAACATACAGGAATCAGTACGCGGGTAAAACGTAACTGGCTTCTAATCCAGAACACCGCCTGCGCGAATGTCGTACGGTCACCATCTTATAATTAGATAATAAGGCCGAAGTAACATCATTATTCCCACAGTAATAAGGATTTTCGTGTGCTGGTACTATTTAAACATTTTCGACTAAGCAATCAGACCGTGACTTAAGTATTCAATTATCTTTAATTTGAACTTTGTATGACCATCTTTGTTCTGTGTTTTGACATGTTACTGCTAGAAGTTTCTAGTCAGACTGGCTTCTCCTTTTCATTGTTCCGTTGCTTTACGCGGTATTCCCGTTTGTGCAGTTTACGGAGCGGTGCTGGCCAGCTTCCGAGCCAAATGCCGTGGGCGTACATAGCGGGGGCTCCGACCAACCGCATGAGGGACCAGCTGCCCCCAGACGAGGACCTGCCCCCGGTGCCACTGCCTGATTATACAGCTTTTCAGTCACACAGAAAAGCATGTGAGTAACCTGCATCACAAATATAGGGAAGGTGACCAGCCTAACTAGGTAGCATTATCGCGTTCATGTCGGGCATATAGCATGTGTCCATTTCGCACTAACCTGCTTGCTAATAAGGATTGAATGCTATATGTCCGACATAAACACGACTATGCCTTGCTAGGCGGTGTTGCCTTTTTGTAACCTTAGATTTGGAATTAATTAAATTGTCTTACTTTTTACGCTCTAAAAGCAACATCCTTCTCGTGTTTACCCTTGGGCTAGATGCTGGCTAAGAGCAAAACCACTCGCAAACCGTAAATGACAACAAAATTACAAGTATATGTGAACTGGTATGCCTACCTCTAAATAAGTAAATAAAAATAAATGATTGCATGTTGGTCCCATAAATAATAAAAATAAAAAGCTCATTTAATTTATTCCTAAACCAAGAAAAATTGCTTGCGCAATTTGACGATATGACAAAAATTATCACTTTAAAGTTTAATATCACGCCAACGGATTCTTGGATCAAAAAATGGTTTTTGAAACCTTACAATATTTTTGAAAGAGCTATCGATAACCTACATGATGGGTTTTGTTTTGAAAGAAAAAAAATAAGCTACCGTTTTGTCGGCGTCATTGATATGCATACTCATGCCAAATTACAGCTTTCTTTTCTAGTAATAACGGTTACTGAGCTAAGCCGGGGACAGACGGACGGACATGGCGAAACTAAATCTAAGGGTTCCTTGTTTACTACGGAACCCTAAAATGCACTTCAACAGATATAACTCAATCCTTTTTACTTTAGGTACCTACGTTGTTACTTTGTTTCAGCCGTTCATCGCGCAGCGTCGAGTCTCAGCTCGCTAACTCAAAAGAAGGACTATACTAACTCCAAGTCCTCGCATCGTGAGTATAGTGTTTATTAAGTAAAGGCTTCATTGAAGTAACATGCCGGACAGCACAGCACTAAAATGCCTTGTTGTCCCAGCAGCGGGGTCACACGTTGATGTGTTATACTAGAGGACAACGGGCACAATTATCCAGGGCTCCTCCACGTCTGCGTGTCATCAGCGTCATCAAAACCGTAGCGTGTGTTTACTGGACTGACGGTAACATAGGGACGATAAGGAATACTTAAGTGACCGTGTTAAACTAAAAATTTGAAGAGTTGGATAGACTAATAGAATGTTTATTTAGCTGAGAATGTTATAAATCTGTTGATTATATAGCTAATAGTCTAAGTCGGTTAAAGTTTCATTCAATTTACGAGTGTTTCAATATCTTAGATATACATAGATTTAAGGTAGCGGGCGGTGAGTGAAACGCAGATGTGCAGATAGCCCAACGATATTCAAAAGTTCTGTTCAAGCTTGACTTTTGCTCCCGCCCCGGACTGTGTTTCAAAACTTTCAAATTATGTTTGTAGTTGGTCTATCTAGGTTAAGTAATAGGACTAAACTTGCTTGCGTACTAGTAAGTGACATTTAGACGATACTAAGGAAAGTCTATTTTAATATTAAGTAAACACGATTAAACGATAGTAGGTACTTTCACTATCTCATCAGTCATGAGTTAGTGTAAATGTCAAAGGTATTTCAACAGAAAATTTGTAATGTTATTTTTCTAAGTAATTACTGTTGGAAATATGCATCGATATCGAATATGCATTGACTGGCGTTTTGTTAGAGGAGCATAATTAATTTCGACATACCTACATAATAAATTATGGTATATGGTCATTTCAATTATAAATCCACAATGGACTGCAGTGAATGATTATTGTAGGTATAATCAATAATAGGAATGAGTATTGTAGGTAAATCCACAATGGACTGCAGTGAATGAGTAGGTATTGAAGGTATTGGAGACTTTAGAAAAATGCGACAAATTAAAAAAAGATCGAAAGGTCGAAACCGAAGGGTTCAAACGAAGCTCTATTACTGTCACTCACGCGTCGGTCTGTCCGTCGTCTATCACACAGCAGCCAAACGGGTGGAGCTACGGTCTTCAAATATAGTTATTTGTTATGCAAGGCTGCAAAGTTCATTTTTGGCGCGAGTGTTTGTATTGAGAGCCGAGCTAGCGAAGGTTTGTAAGATTGAACCACGAGCGAAGCGAGTGGTTTAAAAGTACAATCCTGAGCGTAGCGAGGCTCTCAAGGCACGAGACGCCGAACAACTTTGCTGCCGAGCGCAACACACAACTTTTCACCTCACCATAGCGAGGAAATACTTTCATGTATAATTCAAGTCGTATGTAATATGTACTAGATTTTCCTAAAATTGCGAAATAAAAATAATGAGAACGCGACTGTCGCCAACGTGACGTCATTGACATTTCATGTACTCATATTCAATGAAGGGCATTTAAATTTCATCCGTTACAAAGCATTTCGTGGATTATTAACATTTAAATGCATCAAAGAGCCTCGATCTATTCCTACATTAAACGAGTCATATTATTGTTGAGTATGTACTCACGGCTAACGGCTAAAACAAATATATTTCACTCTTTTCAAACTTATCAGGAGTTAAAGTTGTAATATCTTCTGCACTGAAATCAATTAATTAAATTCATTATTTTGATATTATTCTAGCTAGCTCGACAACAAAACAAAACAATATAAATACCTATGTAAATCTCTCGCATCGAGTTTTTTTCTTAAAAAAACTACTTTCTTACTTACTTTTTAAAAGGTGCGTTCCGAAATTGCACTGAGCGTAAAATTTTGAAACAGATAAAGAATATTTTTCCCCCTCGAACTCATACTCGGACACCCGAAGGAGATCGATCGGCAAAGCTAAGCGAGGCCGAATGCCGAGCGCACGCGGACACCCGAACGGCAACCGACACTCGATTACGACGACAAGTCCGAAACCTAACCTAATCTAATTACGAGTATGATGCGCCCCGGGTTACTACGGTTGATGAGATACAGTCTGGTGACAGACGGACGGACAGCGGAGTCTTACTAATAAAATTTACAGATTTAAAATAGGTAATTTACCTACTTTGTTTATTATATAATCATGAATGGGAATTTAAGATAAAATAAGTAATATAATAGTACATTGTGCATTTAGGGAGACAAGTAGGTTATTTTATTTACTAACGAAAGTCTAATGGAAGCCCGACGCCGAAGGCGGAGGTTCCTAAATAGGTACCTACTTAAGGATTGTATTCCTGTGTCATGGACGAAGAAAAAACTAATTACTTAAGAAAATGATGAATGAATTACTTAAATAATAAGACGAATCATTATTGACGTGTTGCTATTTATTATAAAAGTCTAGTCATAATTTTAAAATTGTTATACCTACTAATAAAATATGCTTCAGATCAATGTTTGTTTCCTTTTTCGGCATACGCGACTGACTCCTTTGCATTTTTTTTCCGTGGGTGGAGGAAATCCTCCTTGGATACTGCAGGCCCGGTTCCGGCCGCATGCCCGACTCAGCTGGGAATTGGCCCAGTCCAGTTGTTTTGGTTGTGGTCTACCCACACATTTCAACCACAACAACCACAATTTTCAACCACTTGCCGGCATCCGATTGAGCTGAAATTTGGCATACTTATGTAAGTTTGGTGACAGTGCAATATTATGGTACCACCGAGCTGATCTGATGATGGAGACAGAAGGTGGCCACAGGAACTACTAAACTACACAAGATAAACCCATCGTGTTTAGTCTCATTAGAACCGTCACCACGAGTAGTTGATGACTATTGAAAAGAAGGACAGTCGGCAATAAAAGTTTGTACCAAAAATTACATTTTTGAAAGAATATTTTTTTTGGTTTATGGTCTTGAATGAAGGTGTTTAAGTTGGATACCTACAACTTTATCACCCATTAATTTCCCCATAGATACCTCATTATTGATATTTTGGTCGAAAAATCCCCACTTTTTCAGCGCACGTTCATTTTAAACTGCTGCAAATCTGGGTAAATACTATCTAGGTGGATCCAAATAACATACCAAAAATGCAAGTTTACCGCAATTATTGCAATTTCTAAAGTAACATTATGACAGGCCTATTTCGTATTTGTTTGTGTTTATTTTGGTTCAAAATATACCGTAACATTATAAATATAGGTAAGTGATTTTCAAATTTATTCACATTTAACATCGCGTGAAGTGAGCAAGTTTTCACGTGTGTCATCGACGTCGAGTATCGATTTTTAAGTTTGCGAGTTTTAACCTACTTAACATTATAAAGCAAAGCTTGTTTGTGTATTGAAGGTATGTATGTATGCGACAAACTCATAAAACTACCAAACGGATTTACATACGGTTTGTATCCATGGGCGGAGTGTTTCCTGAGGAAGGTTATTAACCCTTTTCCAGGCGTAGTGCCTATAGTGACCACATGCATGTTGTTAAAATTTCAACCTTAATACCCAAAGTTAAGGTTTAAATCGAATTGAATTTCGGTGAAAAGTTATTTGCGCTTGAAATAATTTCCAACACATAACTAGTTTGAATATATATTTTGTTTTTCGCAAAACGACGTAACTACTTACGTTGGTGTGCGGCCTGGAAAAGGGTTATCATTAATGTTTTGTGTTAATAGGGTATTAAACTAAATTATTATTTACTTGACTAATAAAAGATCTAACGAAAATACTCGAAAAACATTAATTATTAATTTATTTTAGCTAATTGAAAGATTTTATAAGCATAAAGGTTTAAAAAGGACGCTGATTTGAACAAACCCACTCACACTGTCTTAGTGACGTCACTAAGACAGTATTTCCCTACAAACTTCATATTAACAAATCATTTTTGACATTTAATAAAAAGTTGCTGATTTGACTAGGGGTTTAATACCGTATTGGCTAACATCATCATCTCAGCTGAAAGACGTTCACTGCCACAATGACCGGTCCAGCGCCACCGGCATCCGCCGGACTCCCGCGACCTTGACCAGGTCATCAGTCCACCTTGTGGGGGATCTCTACGCTGCGCCCTCCAGTCCGTGGTAGCTACTCGAGAAGTGGCCGGCCGAGGCGGGATCGCAGGGGGAGGAGGCGTGATGGTATTACGGTGCGACACTCTCCCGACCCCCTGCGAACTTGGCGTGGCCGTTACGCGGCTACAGCACCGGCGGGACCACAGAGGAAGAGGAATGCCGGTATTACGGTGCGCCGCTTTCCCTTCCCGAGGTGTGATTCGTGGCGGAACCACAGACCTGATCCGCCACCGGGTGCCGGAAGTACTTCGGCAGCCATGACCTCCTTGTAGTGGACTCGGGGGGGGGGGGGATCCGCTACTGTACTAGTCGAAGGTCGAGGAGGAAGGCACGTCGAAACATCTAGCGTGCCTGACTTGGAGGGCCTCCTGGCATCTGCTTGGGAGCGGCTGTCGCCGGCGGGGTTGCGGAAGTGCGAACGTTCCCGTAACCCCGCCACAAGGCGGCGTGGCGGCAGATGGGGGGTTTTGAGTGGGTACCTACACCTTGGGTGTCATGATCCTAAACGGGAGTCCCACATAATCACTCCCCCCCCCCCCGAATGGAACGCGTATTGCGTAACGCATTTTCACCCCTAAAAAAAAGGTAGGTACCTACTATTAAATAAAATATCTGGGCGACCGAGCTTCGCTCGGCGTTTTCCCGGGCATGAAACCTAGCTAGATCGATAGCTCGTCCCCGAAAACCCCTACATACCAAATTTCATCAAAATCGTTAGAGCCGTTTCCGAGATCCCCGAAATAAATATACATAGGTATATATAAATAAATAAATATACAAGAATTGCTCGTTTAAAGATATAAGATAAGATAACATAATATGCTGTCCACATTACACCGTGCTCTTGGCCGTCAACACACAATAGCGAGGGGACCTTGCCACGTCATACTCTCGGTGGTATCTCAGGAACTCATTGGAGATAGCGGCCTGCGCATTATTAATATCGATAACAATTATCGCGATACGATTAGCACCGTGTATAGTTCCCTTCGTAAAATTACACTCAACTAGGTACGACGTGTTATTTTCAAGTGACAGTAATGTGGATTTTTGCGCATAATGGATCCAAAGAATAACAAACTGAAAATTCCTCGGGAGCTTTCTCTAGTTGCTTTTTTGTCTGCCGGCATCACTATTGTAAGTATGGCAATAAATAGAAAATCACACACTTTCAGTATAGGATTCATAAGGCTTTTAACGTAATTTTTTAATATAAGTAGGTATGGGATAGATATGGGGTCCAAGTGCTCGGCGCCTCTATAAGGACGTGTCGACACGCCTTATTAGAGGCTTCTGGTGACTGTGGGATATGCTCATGAGAACTGTGAGGGTAGCTTTAATTGAGTAGTATTTAATGGTTGCGGCACCCTTGAGATAGCCAATATTTTTGTCTCATCGGGATGTAACCCGTGTTGGTCGATAATAAACCCTAAATAAGAAACACTTTTTTGTAAAAATTTACATTTTCCAATGTTTACTGTTAGTCCCATATCCGATAGTCTCTCTATTACAATTACAGCTCGCAGATTTTTTTATGAGTTTCTCTATCCTTCCCCGTGACGAAAATGTCATCTAAGAACACTACAGTGTTGGGCAGACCCCGAAGAGTTTCCTCCATTGAATAAATCAGTTAGCATCCGACCGCAGACTTTCATTGACGTTGCAGTGACCAGAGAGCTGGCCACTATTTCGTCCAGATTATTAGCATTACCATCCAGCGTGGCAATGCGGCCAGTCTTCTGGGTACGCTACCGAGGACCTGGGGCAATTTTTTTATTTATAAGTTTTTGTTTCATTATTTTGTTTGCCTTTTTTTTGAAACGCGAAGTTTGACTCTGTACCTGGACACGGACGATGATATTGCACTTAACTCCGTGTCGGTGTCGGATATATCCCTTGCATGCGTTGGAAGTACCTATACGGTGTGGAATGTGTGGATTTATCTGTCATTGGCGTATAAAAGGTTAAAGACAGGTTACTGACGTAAATTTTCACCAGCTGTTAAAGCCTTGAAAGAATGTTTGTAATTATCTAGATAAACATAAATTTTATCGGTTCATATCTTTGCTATGCGCTGTTTGGCAACAGTGACTCAAACGCGGATGCATTATTGCCTAAGATACGACCAGCAAAAACTACCCCCATCTATTATCTATATACCGGGTGTACAATCCAAATGGGTCAGTATGGTGAAGTCGGAAACTATGAGAGATAGCGAGATCTGTTCTTAGGAACCATGACGTCGATTTTAGATTTAATAATAATTACATTCAAACTATAAACAATAATTTATTCTAGTAAACAAGATTCCATTAGTGTTGTGTTTCTTGCGACTTGCAGAATTTATACACATTGATTTTGACCAGGTTCGATTCCCGGTTGTGTATGAGAGTTAATAAAAAAGTTTGAATGTAATTATTATTAAATCTAAAATCGACGTCATAGTTCCTAAGAACAGATCTCGCTATCTCTCATTGTTTCCGACTTCACCATACTGACCCATTTGGATTGTACACCCTGTATATAAAGTTGTATAGAGTGACTGACTTATCACCGCCCCGCCGAAACTGCCGGTCCTAGAAATTTGAAATTTACACTGCAGCTAGGTTATATAACGGAAGCAAGAGATAAGACGGGATTTTTGAAAATTCCACCCCTAAGGGGGTAAAACAGGGGTGCAACGTTTGTATGGGGGGCAATAATTTTTCTAAGGTCAAGACTTGAAACTTTGTACAAAGACTCCTTAAAATAAGACAATGAAAGTTATATCTGCGTTTTCAAAATTTTCGTCTCTTAAAGGGTTGAAAATGGGGGTGAAGTATTGTATGGGGAGCAATTTGTTTTTAAAGTGAGAGTCTTCAAACTTTGTATAAAAGTTTCTTATAATAATAGAAAAAAAGTAATTTCAGCGTTTTTTAAAATTCATCCCTTAAAGGGGTTAAAAACGGGTTCAAAGTTTGTATAGGGAGCAATTTTTTTTTAAGTGTGAGACTTCAAATTTCTTACAGAGACTCCCTGTTTAAATATAACAAAACTAATTTCAGCGTTTTTTGAAATTCATCCCCTAAAGGGGTTAAAAAGGGGTTCAAAGTTTGTATGGGGGGCAACATTTTTTTAAGTGCGAGACCTGAAATTTCTTACGGAGTCGCTGTTTGAATACAACAAAACTGATTTTAGCGTTTTTCGAAATTCATCCCCTCAAGGGGTTAAAAAGGGGATCAAAGTTTGTATTTTTTTTCAATGAATGACTTCAAATTTTTACGGAGTCTCTGTTTAAATACAACAAAACAAATTTCAGTGTTTTTGTAGACTCTCTATTAAAACTTAAGGAAAGTAATTGCAGTTTTTGAATGTTAGTATGGAAAAAGAGTAAGTAATAAATTCGAAGTGAGCCACTCGAAATTTCGGTTTTAGTAATATAATATAGATAAATATATTAAAAACTGACCTACCCGTACTAAGTTGTGGCGGGTTAGAAATGCTAAAGTATTTCTGTCTGTAACCCCTTCACGCTTAAACTGCTGAACCGATTTAGATGAAATTTGGTGTGAAACTGTGAATATAGTTCGAGTCCCTTAAGGAAGTGGAAGTTTGTATGGAACAGAGATAACTAGATAACCGCCTGAAATAAAAGAATAGCGATAAAATTCTAACGCGATGACCGAGCTCTACGCAGACGAAGTTGCGGGCAACAGCTAGTTCAATATACCTAATGACATACATTACATGTTAAATAATATATAGATTGATAAATCGCACAGGGGTAGCCTACAATGCCTATATACCTGGACTGATCCTGTTAAAAAATAAAAATTATGACAAGCAGTTGGTAAGCTACTATACTGGCAATTGTAGTTTAGTGGGGATGGCTGTGAGAGGTCACGTAGGTAGCGTGGAAGTTAAAAACGTTTAGGGCGGGTTTACCACAAATCCGCTAGACCAAATGTTCGGCTTTTTTAACAGTTTAAACTTTTGTAACAGTCATTTTTTGACATAGCTTACCGACATAAGGTTTACGGGACCTTTTTAAAACAGAGACTTAAGGAAAGTTATTTTCAGGTACTTTCAGTAACATACACCGTACTATGTACCCTCGCGTTAGTTTATCGCTTCCAGTGCGACTCTGGGCTGGCCATCGACGCTACGGGCGACAAATACTTCATCTACACACTCTATAGAGTATATATACAGGGTACGTAAAAACACCAACTTGACACATTCAGACACGCCGAAGACACGATGTCGTGTTTTCCGTTCGTAGACAGTTTTCGCTACAAATGTCCTCATCTCGGCCCCAAAGGCCGATCCTCATCTCGGCCTTTGAGACCCACGGGAAGATACTGGCCCCACAGGAGGCCAATCATAAGAACACTGTAAAAAAAATGCTATAATGCAGAAAAAACATGTTACCAGGCTACTAGCGTAGCGAGTAGCACTCGTCGACAATGACTGTTAACTTTCGTCGTACGTACCTATTACGTATGTAATATAAGTAAGTAACTCCCGTATAGGATGATTCACGCTAGACCGTTCCGTGTCCGGGCCAGCCCGTTTTCTAGTACAAGAAATCGACGGCCGAAGCACGTCCTGTATTAGAAAACGGGCCGGCCCGGACACGGAACGGTCTACTGTGAATCATTCTTAAAGGTATTAATGCACCACTCATTATGCAATATAGTTGCATAAACTACTTATGTCGGAATGTGTATAATGTCGTAGGTTAATTGTATAATCCGCTGTATTACATTATGGCTATACTAGGCTAGGCGTAAGTACCTACTCGTAATGTAAAACGGCGGATTAGACAACAATCCGGCTGCGACATACACGTATATCATGATCTCAATGGGATTTTAGTTTGAAAACCATTGCATGCTTAAAGTAAACTTAAGTATATCGTCCCGCCTGAGAGTCTGTACTGTCATATTGTAATTAATTCGCTATAACTTGACAGTCAAGTGCAAAAATATAGGTGTATGCAACTTGCTCAAAAATATGTCCCATAGCTCTTATGTCGGTGAATTAAGGTTTTGGTACGTATTTATGAGAGGATCCATTCGATACATATTTTTGCACTTGACTGTACCACAAACCTTTACAAGCGTATATTTGACAATTAACTTATGTTAAATGTTATGTCAACTTTTTCTATGGAAAAATGTACAATATTTTCAAAATGTCTACAGACTTAAAAAGTTTTGTGGTATCCCCTATACCTAATTATCAGATCTACTCAGATAATAAATTTATACTCGTATTAAACACAGTGGCAGTGCAACATCTTGTCGACTTATTCCGAATTGAAAGTCCCTTTTTTATCGGCTGTTAAAGACGAGCTGATCTGCAGCGCAGCGTAGTATAGCAGTGTGCTCCCGTTGATGCGGTTTCGGCACGTGGGTGCAGTGTGCGAGCGGAACATCGCTATAGACATGCAAAGCGCTGTCTCGCTCGCAAATCGCACCGCCGTGCGGAAAGCGCATGGGTGTGATAGCTAATACCAAGTAAATGTTTATAATGCGTCATGTATTTTCAGCGGAGACATGTGACAACCCGCTTTCGACGCCACCGGCAGGAGTCCTGCTCATGACACCAGACACAGTTTTCGTTTTTGTCATAACCACTTTGGTCGTCTCTATCTTGAGCTGTGCAGCAGCGATCGTAGTAATCGGTAAATCATTCATTTATTTTTATTGTTTTGCACATGAATATAGGCAATTAGGGCATTAGGTAGTCGTTTAAATAAGTAAACTTATGTAGGCCGCAGTGGCGACGCGTCAAAAATAATCTTAGGGAAACCGGAAATAATTTTCCTTTCTTCATCTTCATGAGCCGTAGTCAAAGAACTGGACTGACTGAAAATTAGGCAAGCCGGTGGGAATCGAGTTGTATGGACGCTCCGCCACTGGTAGGCCGTACCCAGTTAGACCAATAAGAAGAGGAAACTTAACACTTCGGGCGATATGTTTCGAACTCGTCGGGACTTCTTCTTCAGGTTGAGCGCGTTCGCGACAGATTCGTAACGCAAGGCTCGTGAGTCACGATTCGTGAAGCGCTGGCACTGGCAGGGCGGGGGCAGAGGGCCAGCTTTGCGTTAAATGTGTTGTGTGAGGTCTTGGAAAGAGATCTTCTCCCACGACTAATGTGTGGGTCCACGTGATTGAAATACGTCGCCCGGAGTGACAATTGATACGCGAGTTTTAACCGTTTATTAGAATATCATTAAATATTTATAGGTACAATAAAGAAAACTTCTTTAATATTAGCCCAATCAAAGCAAACTTTACATTGCCGCCTCCTAACGTTATCCGGGTGCAGTTGCATCCTGAAAGATGCCTGGGATCCGCTACCTAATCCCAAGATTTGGCGTAGGCACTAGTTTTTACGGAAGCGACTGCCATCTGACCTTCCAACCCGAGGGGAAACTAGACTTTAGGTAGGTATTGGGATTTAGGCTTTGTCAAGTGAGGGGGCAACTTGACTGTTAGAAGTTCTCAAGCTGCCCGAAGGCTACTAATGTAGCTTAACGACTACTATCATAGACAGCACCAACGACCTAACGTGCCTTCCAAATCACGTACATACACAAACACCATTAACGTAATTATTATCGGGAAATGGTATTGTTAATCACGTAACTAGGTACAATTATAACTAATTTGCCTTTATTAGCCACGCATCTCGCGACCACGATTACCCCTGAATAATTTAATAATCCCGTTTCTCAATAATAATGTGTGAAAATCGTGTAAGTTGTAGACATGCGCAAAATGTGTCACTAAAAAGAAAAGAGTGATATACTTCATTCCTTCACTGTGAAGCATATCACTCATTTAGTTCACTAGTTCAGTTTCGTTCAATAAGCTCAACAGATCCATCTACCATATACAATGATGTTCACTTAAAATTAACTACTATCCCGTAACACGGTTATTAAGAAATAAAACCCAAAATTGCTGGTAAAACTGTGAATACCTATCTCGGAAACTACTAAAAATCGCAGAACATGGAGGTCAAATCGATAGCTTTTGAGCTGCTCTACCACCCCTCTTCATTTTGGCGTTGGTTTTAGGGACACCCTGTAGATTGGGTAAAAATATCAGTCATTCATTCAATCATGTCGTCTATGTCACTCTCGGAGCGAATGAGTACGTAAAAGATATGAATCATGAACTGAACGAACTGAAGTATTGAAGTATATGAATCCGAACCAAATCCGAACTAGTGAATGAAAGGGTTACTCGAGGTGAAGTACTTCATTTGAATCATTCATTCGTGAACTACTCATGTCTATTAAGTTGAAATCAACACACCACGTCAGTCAACATTTCCCGCCAAAATGGGTCTTTCACTGATTCAGAAAAAGCTTTTTAATTTCCTTAGGTATTCGAAATGAAACTCAGGTGAAACCGCACATTTCAGGCATATTTTATTAATATATTGAACTTAATGTACTTCTCAATTGAAATGTAAGATGATAGGGAGATCTACTGCATCGCTCCCATACAGAACCTTTAAAAATGGTATCAAGCTATGAGCTTCACCACATCGATTCTCCAAGTAATTCTAAGCATTTCTAGTCCAAAGCACACAAAAAATTATGCCGCTACGCGGGGTGAGGGGCATACTTTTTTTTGTGCTTTGGACTAGAAATGCTTAGAATTACTGGGAGAATCGATGTGGTGAAGCTCATAACTTGATACCATTTTTAAAGGTCCAACGCAGTAGATCTGCCACTGTAAGTATAAATACATTGCCAATCTTATTAGGTAAACTTCGTTCCAGATTAGATGACGAAAAGTTCTCATACTATAAGAAATTTTCGTCACCTATCTGGAACGAAGTATACCATGGTCGGGATTATGATAACCTAGTTATCAATAGCTTACTACTACATATGTAATACGAATTGACGGATCAACGTCATATTTATCATTATCACCCATCTCGATGCGGTTTGCGCACGGTAACGTTTCCGCATCAGTGCCTAAGATATTTATTAAAAAATGCTTGGGAATGTGACCTATATCGGATCAGATAGTGTGAACACTATGCGGTTTTTTATGCATTTTAATCGGTGTCAGATCGTACACCGATATCATAACGGATAGTGGCAACAGGCACTAACTATTTCAAACATGTTTCAGCATCCGTGGCCGGGAATAAAGGAAGTCTGATTTTTGCAATCATATGGACTTACATATGTATCTGTGTATCATCCTTAGCGGTTGACATAACATTTGCAACTTTCTTTGGAATAGACTACGCAGAAATGGTACATACAATGGTATGTATTGTAAAAATCTTTAAAATCAAATGCCTATTATGCAAACTATTACTTATACAGGGTGTAATTTTATTGACCTTTCAAATTTTTCCCCGGTATTAAAGATGCAATTTCTAAAAAAAACTAGGTTACTTCTTCTTCTTCTTTATACCGTTACCCTCTGCTGGGGTGTAGGGCTCGAACCAATTCTCTCCATTTGCTTCGGTCTAGGACAACTCGGGTTAAAGCAGGTTACATTTAAAAAAATATATTTTTGTTTCACTATTTTCGCGAACCTGAAACACCAATGGTTACGAACCAGGAGTCATAAGCCCGTGAAATAAGGTATCTAGGGAAATTCGCAACTTCTTTTTTTTATAGTTTTCGTCAGAAATCGGTATTTATGCGAAAATTGTCTCGGCGACTCAACGTGGGGCCAGGGTGAGCGTTATTGCTGCCTCCCACACAACACTACACAACCCGCTACGGCGGTATCCACGAACACATAGTTTTTTAGGATATCTTTCAGCTGCTGTGTCTCAACATTTTAGTACTGAAAGATACTGATAGAAAAAACACGTATTTTTTAATTTTCGCTAAGGAATACCTATACTGTGAAAATTTGAACGGTCAATAAAATTTCGCTCTGTAGAAACGATTAATTGCATTCATACAAAATATCCTTTTTAGGGTTCCGTACCCAAAGGGTAAAACGCGACCCTATTACTAAGACTCCGCTGTCCGACCGTCCGTCCATCCATCCGTCTGTCACCAGGCTGTATCTCATAAACCGTGATAGTTCCGTGACCGTGACAGTTGACATTTTCACAGATGATGTATTTCTGTTGCCGCTATAACAACAAATACTAAAAAAACAGAAAATTAATATAAGGGGGCTCCCATACAACAGACATGATTTTTTGCCATTTTAATAGATAATATCTGGGCGACCGAGCTTTGCTCGGCGTTTTCCCGGTTATGAGATCTATCTAAATCGATTGCTCTCCCCTGAATATATCAAATCCCACCACAAAAACCATATCAAATTTCATCAAAATCGTTAGAGCCGTTTCCGAGATCCCCGAAATAAATAAATAAATATACAAGAATTGCTCGTTTAAAGATATAAGATGATATACCTAATGGTACGGAAGTACGGAACCCTTCGTGTGCGAGTCCGACTCGCACTTGGCCGGTTTTTAACTACAGTACATTACTACTTATAGACATAATTTTATTGGTAATAACAATAATACATTATAGATCAAAAAAAAATTGCCCACAATTCATTCATATTAATATAATTTAAATTACTGTAACTTAATAGTCGATGACACACGAAGGGAACGAAGGGCTCCAGATTTCACACCCGAGCGTAGCGAGGGTGTAGTAAGGTTAAGTTAAGACTGAGTCCTGAGTGTAGTCAAAAACAGTTTTATCCCCGAGGAGTATACACTACTTTTCTCACCTCGCGAGACAATAAAAAAACCATTCCAAATATCCGAGAGGTCACTTTGAACGAATTCGAACGAAATTCAAAATCGATATCCGAGCGTCCGAGAAGGCGTCAGATTTCAAGAAAGTGGTGGCCGTCTTGATTTTGTTTATTTACGGTCCGATAACGTTCAAAATCGATATCTAATCGTCCGAGGGCCCACTTAAAACGAATTTGACGTCAGATTTCTAAAAAGTGGTCTCTCGGACGCTCAGATATCGGATTTGAACGTAATGGAATTATAAATGAAAAAAAAAAAACACATTTTTTAAATCTGACGTCAGATTCAAACTTGGCCCCTAGGAAACGATCCATACTAGATAAGAATGGAATCGATTGGCATAAAAATTAAATAGCATGTGAAAAATGAAAGTTTCATTATCTTACAAATTGTATGGGAAAAGTTTACCTCGATTTGTGGCTTTTCTAGCCGGATTTTAGCTGGATCAAATGTAATTTAGTAATGGATAATGAAGGTATATTATTAATAATATTAATATCACTTCGGCCTCAGGTTATAGCTTATTTATTTGCATCGTTAGCCGACTACCTACCCGTATCCGTAACTGTTTATTCAATCGACCATTGCCACCAGTAATTAATTATATTGGTTAATGTTACAGGAAAACACTTTTCCAGGTGTTTCGTCGAACTACATAAACGACGTCCACCGACTGGGCTCGCTGTTTTTCATAACGATCTCTTTGAAGGGTTACATCGCTCCAGTGATAAATTTTATTTTGCTCATATTGTTAGCAATGTACGCTACGAACTACAGGAGCAAACTCCAAACCGCTGATGTGAGTAGTGTTGTCTTCCGTATGCTATATTTACTTACATTGAAAAGCACCACTGTATGACTGTATAAAGTCCTCTCCTCGAGTTGTCTCACTGAATGTCTAGTTATATATTTAGTTTTAATTAAATTATTAATATATAGTTTATATAATATATGAAATTATATCAACATAATATATCTTAATTACAGCATTCCATCCACAAAGTGGGAGCCATAAATGCATATGGGTGAGTATAATTAAAATTTTGTTCATACACATGCATAAACTGGAATCCATTTATTTTGACTGATATTAAATTATAATTTGAAATATGATTACGTTCATTTTAAAAAAATCCACGAAAATCGGTTCATCCGTGTGGGAGCTACGATACCACAGACAGGACAGACACGTTAAACTTATAACACCCCTCTCTTTTTTGCGTCGGGGGTTAATAATAGATTGTTAACCAAGGGCTGAAAGCCACCCATTTCTGCCGAGATATTTTGGCGAACTCGAACGAAGTGAGAGCGCCAATAGTTCGAGGCTGAAATGGATGGTTTCAACCGAGTTAAACACTCTGCTTTTCATTTCGAATACGAGGAAAGTAAAATATTTAAAAATAAATAAATATTTGTGGACAAACTTACACAAATCGACCGACGATATACGAGTACATACATGGATAAATGCATACTTGAATACATAGAAAACACCCACAACAATTATACGTGTTCATCACACAAATAAATACTCTGACCGGGAATCGAAGCCGGGACCTCCAGCTTTGTAGACGAAAAAAAATGCACATTTTCGTTTCATTTTTCACAAAAGACAAGATGTAATACAATATTGACATGATCTAAAAAAATTAGGAACTGTGTTATTTGCAAGGCGAAATACTTGTTAAATTCAATAACTCAGACTAATTAAACTCGACATCAAATAATAATACCTACTGAACGAGATGGTCATATACACATTTATATAAGAGCGAAAGAGAGAGACATATGATTTGTTGTCCTTGTCATAGTTTCCCTTTTTTTTTCTGCCACAAACTATTGATATTACTTTCGACTGTGGCCAAAAAAGGAGGTTGTTTATGGTAAGCAGTCAGGCATTTGAACAAGTAGGGGGATATCTGCTCTGTAGAATTTGTACTATGTGGCTGTATAGGTTAGTGCCGTTGCCCAATTTAACTCCGATTCACCATACAATTTTTTTTAATACTTTTCTGCTCTAGATCAGAAATGGACCACTTTTAGCACGCTACTTAAATGAACAATGACCCACTTTCAGAGTATGAGAAATGAACAAAACCTTTCATTTGCCAATGCTCACACTGGTAACAAGATTTTCCGAGCGTGAACTTATCTGCGGCGTGAACTATAGCTTATATTTAGGGTTCCGTACCCAAAGGGTAAAACGGGACCATTATTACTAAGACTCCGCTGTCCGTCCGTCTTCTGTCCGTCTGTCACCAGGCCGTATCTCATGAACCGTAAATTTTCACAGATGATGTTTTTGGTCGCTTTTATGCTAAGGTAAAAGTAACCTACTACATGTACGTTTGTTTTTTTAATAAGGTTTAGAATTTTTGTACGATTATGATCAACAGCATATGGTGAAGATAGATAAATTTGTCATCATTTAAATGTACGTCGAAATTTATTACATACGTATATAAAAATATTTTTTTAAAGTTTTTTATATCGATTACACTGATTTGTCCCATTCAACGAACTAAGAAACGGAATTTGCACCCATTACCGGATCGGCATGCCGTTTCACCGAACTAGGGAAGAAATGTATGGAATGATGGCAGTGTGTGAGTTTGTAAACTGATGAGTGACTATTTATTTCAACCTAACTGCACTAGTTTTGTGATTTCGTGCAATCTTGACGGTAATTTAATCGAAGAATAAACTGTCTATAATTAAAAATTTAAATAGAATATTTTTTTATATAAATAATATACATATCTATTAAAAAATCTTCGCTAATCGCCAATAATTTATTTTTATATAATTTATTCGTTAACGGTTTACTTCTAAGTAGCGCTGGCTTTTTTTTTAAAGATATACGAAAAATAATACATTTCAATATACATCTAGCTGTACGCTGAATATGGTTTATATTCCAATGAACGCCAAATAGCAGCTAGGCCGAGATAATCATATATTCGGTATCAGAGACCATGGGTACGCTTTACCGAACGGGCGTTCGGTAAAGCGTACACATTGAACCTATCACGCGAACATATTTAATAAAATATAGTGTTTTAATATTAATGATTCTGCCATAACAACATAAGTACATTTTATCTAGAAATAAGAAATATTGCAAAATAATAAATACACAATTATTTTGCTTCTACTGATGTTAAATAAATAATATGGAATTTTTTAAATTACCTGGTCAATGAAGCTTATTTTGACGTCAAAAAGTTGTGAAAACTATACATTTCAAATGCAATTTTTAAAAAATCTGTCTCGTTTATAGGCGTTCGGTAATTGCTCATTAAATTACTCTATTAATTGGATATGTGTAAAGCGAAGTAGTATACATATAACGTTTATGAATTTAATGATTAACGAGTGAAAAAATAATTTTCAAAACATACGTTTTTCCCTGATTCCGAACGCTGTTCGGTAAAACCTTCAAGCAGTAGGTAGATGAGGGTGACCCATCACCGAATTTACATTTTTTTTGAATTCTGTAAATTTGACTGCACTAATTTCACTTATTTAACTCAAACACACACACACACTTATTAACTCATGATACGATAACACCCTATTTTGAAGCATAAAGATGCTTCAAAATAGGGTGTGTAGTGACTTTTCACTTTTAAACGCTTTTATGACCTTACGAAGTACACTCGGTTTCTTAACCATTTTCGTAAGGAGTCCCATACAACGCCGCGATCGACCTGCTCAATCGATTCTCCCGTTACAACTGAGAAACAAAATGGCTTTCTTTGCCTCGTAGTGGAAGGAATAGGTATCTAGCTAACGGAAAAAAATTACACAACGTAATATTAGCTGTAAGAACTCGACTTATGGCTTAAAATATAGAAAATCCGGTGATAGGGCAGATCCGGTAAAGGGTACCTACATCTACCTTATACCGTGGACGTGCACGTCATTCATAGTCAAAACAAAGTCCGCTAGTCTGAATGTTCTATATTATCAGACTCAATTTGTTCGACATAAACCTTAACCCGTAACAACACGCACTACCACTTGGTTTTGCGGATAATACAGACCGACGTAACCTTGCCTACGGAGCTACCGGATAATTCGAATCCCGATAAAAGCAATATCGAATTCGAACCGAGTTTTTATTATAATCCAAAATAATAATAAATATTTGAATGAGGACTGATGATTTTGTATAAGATTTTTTTAAAGAGATTTTTATAAAAAGGGTTATAGTTAATTATAATGTCGTTCAGTGACCATAATAACATACTTAGATTAGATTTCCCTTAGATAGCCCTTTCCAAGAGAGATGTGCTAAGTATAAATGCTATGTTTCTATGGATGCGTTTGATATCCGGCAATCATATTCATTGGTCCACATAGCATAGCACTGCTAGAAACGGAAACTTTTCACATCCTCGCAGCATAGCTGCATAGCACACCTCTGGTGGAAAGGCACCCTAATACTTTCGCTGCCAAGCTTTTCGTAGCGCTACGCAATTTTCTCTGCTTAGAATTCCACGTAATTCGCTTCGTTAAATCGTTCGGGATTCAACACGCTAGCCCTCTATGAAATATTATATTTTGCTCCCTTGTAATACAATCTACTATTGGCTTCTACGAGCAGAGCGCGCCCGGGTTCCTGGCAATGAATGTGTTAAAGGATGATGCTAGTACATTGTTCCGAGGAAGACTGCGAATATACTTATGGGGAACCGAGTGTGGTCTGCAATCGGCACGTTGTACTGCAAATCATCATTTACGCACCTACCGTAGTCTCATCGCATGTTATATTTTTGTCCTCATTTGCCAGGCAACAGATAAACCGTGGGTTTGTGCCGGACGAGCCCCACCGCACCCCGCGCAACCCGCCGCGCGCCCCGCCACTCACTCCACTCTCGGACTATCCCAAGTAAGTGCTTGTTAGGGTTCCGTACCAAGAAGGTAAAAAAAACCGGTCAAGTGCGAGTCCGACTCGCGCACCGAGGGTTCCGTACACAGTTCTTGTATATGTAGTTGTGTACCCGTCCCGACCCCATTAATTCAGGAACAATCTTAAAAAAACATGACAGCACCATCTATCGGCGCATTGTGTTACTAATTTGCGCGACTGAATAACTTAGTACGTATGTTGGTTTTTCAAGGATAATTCTTTATCACATCAACCGATTTCAATAATTGTTTTTTTATTTGAAAGAAGGTATTTTTAACGTAATTTTGTAAATTTAAATATAAAACAAAAATATATACAAAGGTGATTAAATTACAAACTTAGTATAGAAGAGTTTTTTGATGATTAAAAAAAAGAAAAACTAGATAGGGCTATGGCTATAATTTTCCTGTAAAATATACATGCAAATTAATGTTGTGTAATAATTTCAAATTTTTATCTTCGTAAACTTCGGAGATAAGGGGGGGGGAATGGTATTTTTTTTTACATTTTCCTTCGTAAATGGAAATTTCCCCAACGAAAAAAAAAAACTAAAAATTGATTCAGAATGAACAAGTCAAGCCCTTTCATATGATACCCCACTTGACATAGTTGCCAGACTTTAAAATTTTGAACCCCCTTTTATCTGTCATTATTCACAGAAAATAAAATAAAATAATTTAAAAAACCATCTTCTATGTATCTGGGTTACCCTTGTTTATAACTATTCCAAATTTCAAATCGATAGGATAAGTAGTTCCTGAGATATTTAGCGATGTGACAGACAGACAGACAGACAGACAGACAGACAGACAAAGTGAAACCAATAGGGTTCCTTTTTTACCTTTTTGGTACGGAACCCTAAAAAGGAACCCTATTGGTTTGGTTGGCAAGTGGGATATCATATGAAAGGGCTTGACTTGTACATTCCAAAACAATTTTTAGTTTTTTTTTTCGTTGGGGAAATTTCGATTTACGAGGGAAAATGTAAAAAAAAATACCATTCCCCCCCCTTATCTCCGAAGTTTACGAAGAAAAAAATTTGAAATTATTACACAACATTAATATGCATGTATATTTTACAGGAAAATTATAGCCATAGCTCTATCTAGTTTTTCTTTTTTTTAATCATCAAAAAACTCTTCTATACTAAGTTTGTAATTTAATCACCTTTGTATATATTTTTGTTTTATATTTAAATTTACAAAATTACGTTGAAAATACCTTCTATCAAATAAAAAAACAATTATTGAAATCGGTTGATGTGATAAAGAATTATCCTTGAAAAACCAACATACGTACTAAGTTATTCAGTCGCGCAAATTAGTAACACAATGCGCCGATAGATGGTGCTGTCATGTTTTTTTAAGATTGTTCCTGAATTAATGGGGTCGGGACGGGTACACAACTACATATACAAGAACTGTGTACGGAACCCTCGGTGCGCGAGTCGGACTCGCACTTGACCGGTTTTTATTTTTGTTTTCAATTTTCTCCACCTTCGGCGTCGGGACTCTATTAGTTCGTATAAAATCCCATACTGACCTCGTGGGACAATGTACTCCTTTTTTAGGGTTCCGTACCCGAAGGGTCAAAACGGAACCCTATTGGGTGACGCCCAGGCCCCTATACCACAAAACTTTACAAGCGTACAATTCGACAAAATTGTACGATTTTACATAGAAAAAGTTGACTTTGTCGAATTGTACGCTTGTAAAGTTTTGTGATACAGGGGGCAGATGTCCTTCCGTCGTCTGTCACACAGGTTTTACAGTCAAACGGTTGGAGCTACAGGCTTCAAATTTACACAGTATTGAGCATCTTGATGGCCCGAAGCCATACAAATAGTCAAAACTTATTTTTAAATGTTTTTAAGGGGGGCTCCCATACAGTTAAAGGGGGGCGCGAAAAAAAAAAGTTTTTCCTACCCTATAGAGTGGGGTATCGTTGTTTAGAGCTCATTGAGTAAATACTTACTATATTTTTAATTAAAAAGAGAAGCCACCAAAGTCATCTTTTTTTACGAAATTTTGTTCCGATGAATTGTTTAACTTCCCAAATACCTTTAAGCTTAAAATTTGGTAATAATGTTTGTTATTACGTATATTTTACCAACAAATACTAATATACTGAAAAATTAGATTTTTTCTTTGAAATTTCCTTATTTTTCCTATAAAAACCAACTTAACTTTGCGGTCGGTTCGGAACCCTAAATGTGCGAAGTCCGACTCGCACATGGCCGGTTTTTCATTACTAAGCACTTCAAGTTCCTAAATCAAACTTCTCGGTAACGATTCTCGATAATGATTTCTACAGACTTGGCATGAATATAAGATTAGCTAAAAAGCAATGTTTTCCACAATAGGTATTTACCTATGCTCGGAAACTTTAGCTGTGAATTAGCCTTCGGGATCTGATGTCATATGAGCTAGTACTTACTAGCAATCGAGACAAGAGTAGGTACCAGCGGGATAATCATGTAACTTTTCGTATGTTCGTATAAACACATTACACACACATTATACACAACTTTAAGGCCAAGCACTGTCAAATTAACGCAAACAAAAATCTACCTAACAGTCAGAGCTCTAAACCGGTTATTACACTGTCCTGAATCAGGCGTCCTAACTAGTGGAGGGGAGTTGAAGCATCTCGCTCAACGTATAGGTCCGAACCCTTCTAAGTGTCCTGAATTCAGGACAGTGTAATACCCGCTTTAGTCGAGTTTTGCTTGCGTTCCTTTGACAGAATTTGGCCGTGTACGAACTTATACATATTTTAATTTCATTTTTAGTACCTATGGGAGATGGGAGATCACGTACACTGGAAATACCCAAAATTCCGGAGTTGCATTTCATTTATTTCTGGAGTTATGATTAAATACATTTTACTTACTACCTATAAATGGGAACTATCAAACTTAAACAGGTCAAGTATCAAATGATATGCGAGCTTTCACTCGAGATATAAAACACTGTTTTTCATTTCGTATCAGAAGAAATTAAAATAAATGTTAAACATGTATTTATTTTGCACTAAAGACCTATTTACTTATTCAGTTATTATATTTATAACCAATATCTGCGGCGTTTTCCCGGGCATGAGACCTAGCGAGATCGGTTGCTCGTCCCCGAAAACCCCCACATACCAAATTTCATCAAAATCGTTAGAGCCGTTTACGAGATCCCCGAAATAATAAAATATATTATACAACCTCGTTTAAAGATATAACTAGCGACTTGCGAGCGACTTGGAAGCGAGGCGAGCGCGCAGCGAGCTCGCCGCGAGCGGGCAGCGAGGTCGCAGTGAGGCGGCGTTTTCCCGGGCATGAGACCTAGCTAGATCGATTGCTCGTCCCCGAAAACCCCCACATTCCAACTTTCATCAAGATCGTTAGAGCCGTTTCCGAGATCCCCGAAATAAATAAATAAATATACAAGAATTGCTCGTTTAAAGATATAAGATAAGATAAGAATTGATAAAATTGCAAAGAATCGGATTTCTCACGTCTAAATTAAGTGTCGGTAAATTGTAGTAATCATCCCTAAATAGTGCATCATTATATTGTATTTTATACAAAAGTATTATAGAAGTATTGTTTTTAATAAAAATGTCATTAGGTCCTATGTAGTAAAGCGGCGAAATATTCAATACAAATTATTGGAAAGCGCCTACCTCTTGGTAATGGAATGGATTGAATTTGGCTATCGACTACTAAATTGAAATGTTGTCAGTTGCCATTAAGGGATTTTATGTTGGGTTACTTTTAGACTAGAGTCCATGAATTTCGTTATAATGTCAGAGGTGTATTATTTTGAGTTATTCAACCTTAGCAAAGGTACCTAGTGTAATCCTGTCGCGCTTCATACCTGTTAGTAAGCGGTGAATGCTAAATCATGAAGGAACTATAACATAATCTCATGTTTGATACGTGTCGCTGAATTTCGTGCTTACGAATTTGATATAAGGTTAAGCCTAAGATGGGGTTAAGTAAATTTATTAAGAAGAATTGGAACTTTAGTAATACTTAGACTATACAGGGTGGAAAAAATGTATGGGCCCTGGAGGCAACTGCCTTAAATCATTAAGTTAGCTCGTTATACTTAAAATAATATTATTTATTTTTTTAAATAAACATAACAATGATTTTGTAAAATTCACCAGTCTCGCCCGGGAATCGAACCTACTTAAAAATTATAAAAATAAACATTCGTTTTTTTATTTCACTAGTCGATACAGTCAATGTTAAGGATAATATTTCTCCAAGAA
This sequence comes from Cenopis cana, assembly GCA_951800055.1. NCBI lineage: Eukaryota > Metazoa > Arthropoda > Insecta > Lepidoptera > Tortricidae > Cenopis > Cenopis cana. Next base: position 37,869,417 of record OX637471.1, on the reverse strand, counting down.
ACACTCGTCTGTCGTAATCGAATATTGAGTTGAAATTTCTTAGAAAAATCTTAGAAATTTTAAGAAAATCTTTGAATGCAGTTTTGTTTCATTTAAAAAATAAAAGAACGTTTCCTTTAGGTAAAATGAGCTATCACGAGAATTTAACGTAGTTTCCCTCCAGGGTCCATATTTTTTTCCACCCTGTATTTAAAGGTGCGCGTGCGAACATAGCACGAACCACACATTGAAATCAAATTAGAGTGAATTGCATATTTTTTTAGATCGTCCCCTCCCCTGACACTTGTGAAGCAGGTATAGATGCCTGAAATCTAATTTACTGTTCAATTTATTGACAGTCTGTTCTATATAAGTACACATAGATAATGGATACTCGAATGGATTGACCTCGGGTATGTAATGGTATGGCACAACAATAGGTAGGGAATGATTACCTAGACTCTGTCGGTACTGTTAACAGTTATGCATAAACCGATTAAGTCATGATGCTGTCAAAAGTTTTATCTACATCCAGTATAGTATATAAAGTACATAAATCCTCTTTATTTACACCCATACCATCTACCATTTGTTAAATTGGCCCTAATTTCTACTAAACTTGTTTGTTCGGAACTTTAATGTCAGTATGTTTGTCTTCCAGTAACCGGGACTACGACCGCTCCAATTCCTGGCAACACAGCCCAGCGCCGCAGCCGTTCTCTTACATGGAGGAGCCCCGACGACCGCGCGCGAGCCCGGCGAACGAGCCGCAGTGGCGGCGCGACCCCTGGCCGCCCGCGCCGCCACTCCCGGCGCCCGACTACAGCCCCCCGGCCCGCAGACTCAAGTCGGCCTTGAAACCCAACTACATGTAGACACCGTCCACCGTAGCGATTACCTGGGACTAATGCGGTGTTCCCAGTTGTACAGAATTCAATTTGGCGCGACGGTGTGGGTTTGTGACAGATCTGTAGAACCAATGGGAAGCATGAAAAGCATCCATTTACGCTGCATCGATCCCTTTGTCTGTCTACCATGAACGTTGAATGATGTTACGTACTGACATTGTAATCAGTTTGTAGGTATTTTACATACTTACCTACCTATATTAATAAATATAAAAAAGGTTCTACTACAAAAAACGTTTTATTTCATCCTGTCCAGTCGAAATAACTAAAGTTTAAGGCTATTTTCTTTTTAAATTCCCGACGAAAACCAGGCTTTTTTTTTACGTAGCTCCCAAACGGAAGAAAGGATTTAAGTGTTTTTATTTTTTTTACTGTCACAGAAATTATTAGTTTATTAAAACATTCGAGGTATAAAACAATGCAACATGTGCCACGCACTAATCTTTGCAATAGAACCCTCACGCAACCAAAACATAAAGTTTTCCTATGAAACCCAATCTAAATCCCGTCCTCTTCCAACGAATAAAATAAATTCTTTTGTAATGACCCGGTAGACGACGGCTTAATTTAATGTTTTTACATTTTTTGTCTGATTGTCTATGTATTTGTCGATAATGGGGCAGATTGCTAGAATAAATTGTGTACACGCTGCTAGACAAAAGCACCAATTTTTTTCCAGGGTGTAGTTAGGGACATAGCTTTATGTTTTTGATAGGAACCAACTCCTCCGTCGGGTGGAAAGTTTGTATGGGGAACAAAATTATTTTAAAGATAGAAAGGAAAGAAATTAGAGATAGAAGGAAATTAGCTTAGACTAAGGATTAAAATCCCCACAACTATTTATTCCATTACTAGAATCCATATTCAGGAAACTTAACTGGTCCAAAAAAGGCATAAAAATAAATGGTGAATACCTAAATAACCTGCGATTTGCTGACGATTATCGACTTGATGTTGGAATGCCATAAGGAACTTCAAGAAATGATTCAGGACCTAAATTCAGAAAGTATACAATGTGGTCTACACCAGATTAAACAAAGGCAAGGACCAATGGAATAAAGGAGCCACTATTCGTCGCGTCAGTAGACGACAATAAAATGCAATTTACGGCGTTTGATGATTAAAAGGTTTCCTTTTGCATAGTGAATACCTAGTATCCATAGATCATTTTACGAATGAGAGCCAAACAAAATTCAACTGCTTAGGGGGTTAAAAGGCAGTGGTAATTTTATGTTTTTTTTTTAAAGAAGAAACTTCAAATTCCCCTAATAGGCTAACCAGGGGTCGGCAATTAGTTTTAAGTGGGGTCCAAATATGACAGAATTTTTTTTTCTAGGTCCAGAAAAAAATAGTAGTTTATGCAACTGGTACATAATGCCTAATTATGTACAGTTGCATACATTACTTTATGTATTCATATTACACTCGTGTGACCTTATTATGAAACTCGCCTTCGGCTCGTTTCATAAAACACACTCGTGTTTTAATGCCTAATTATGTACAGTTGCATACATTACTTTATCTACACACATATTATAACTACTCTAAGATGGGTTCAGAAACCGTGTTGCGGAAATATCGAAATCAGAACTGGCAACCGCTACCTGAATGTTATTTTAAAAAGTAAAGAGTCCCTATTCTGATGTGATCATGTCGTTCTAGCTCAAATTTCGTGCGATATATACTAAAAAAACATCGAGCTGACATTTCGCATCGACTGAATTTGAATTATCAGTGATACTAGAATAGGGACATGTCAACTTTGACATTTAAATTTTGACAGTTTTGTTTGACGTTTAATATCTTAACATCATATATGAGATTAAAATGAAAATTATATTACTGCTGTAGCCTTAAGCCACAGATAAGAAAATTGCCATAAATTCATTGAATGGGGGTAAAGGGTTAAAGAGGTATTTCCCGTTGGATATATGTATACTACGTATCATTGTATGATTAATATGCAACGTATCTGCACTAAAATTCCATAAATCACGTAAAATAGGTATTGAAGTAGAACCGTGTCACTTAGTAAATATAGAAAAAATATAAAAAAAAACTTAATGATTTTTTTTTCAAAATTACTTTGTTGAGGTTAGATACGAGGATATCACGTATCATTTGTGATATACTGTATCAAATAAAAATCAGCCATTTCGTGTTTGGAGGGCCTCAAACTTGGTATGTTTCGAAAATTATTTGTGATTTATATAAAAAGAAATTGCTGAAATGCAATGATGTGGCATATTTTTAGAATCGCCTCAAAAAGCCCTTTCATATGATATTACACACGATAGGTTTCTGAAGAATTTTTTTTTTCCATACAAAAAATAGAATGTCTCGGCGGGGTGTCCTCCTAAGGGATTTTTTTTTAGGAACTGCTGGTCAAAAACTTTGTTTTGACCTCTAGTATGCATGTGCCAAATGGCTAAACTGTACATCGATTTGCGGTTTTTCTTTGAAATTGGGCCTGTACGGCTACCACTATAATAAATTACCTACGAGTATCGATGTTGCGAATTTGCCCTTCAACAGATTTAAGTGTCACGTTAAAAGTCAATTGTTAAATAAGGCCTATTATTCCGTCAATGATTTTTTAAACGACCAAGAAGCTTTTAAGCCAGTGGTCTAATTTAGTAATATTAGTTTTATAATTTTAATGTAGATATGTATGACATCAATTTTTAATCTGGCCTACTGATGTTAAATCATTTCATGTACATTTGAGCACATCATGAGGTTTCTCACCTTAACTATACGTTATTTTTTATTACTGTTTTAATTATAAATGTCCTGCAGCTTGAATATTATGTCATGCTCGCCTAAAGGTCTTTGCTTACGGTGGCGTCGTTGATCGGGTCGCAACCTTCCCTAACATATGGTCGAGGGAGGCGATGGCTGAGATACGCGTCATACTCGTGAACGGGTGCTGTTTGTGGGGTCCGGTCTGTTCATGTTTGCAAGGATAGTAATACTAGTGTTCAGATGAATTGACATGAGAAACTTCACTCTGTTCTCATTTGATTTCATTTTTTATACTGACGCTCAGAGACCTTATACATCTCTGAGAACATTTATTACCTAGATTTTATTATTTTCATGTTGACGCTTAAGTGACCTTATACATCTCTAACAAATCTGTGTTGTTATTAGCTTCTCTGACTTACATCTCATAATATTCTATGATGATTATTGTACCTTTTTATTTTATTGTGACGCTTAGAGACCTTATACATCGCTGGATCTGGATTAATCTTATTTATGATGTGTAATTAGTTTTATTTGAACATTACAAATATTTTCTGTTGATACAGATAGATTTTGACTTGTAAAAGTGCCCTTGAGGCCTATTTGCAGAATAAATGTTTTAAATTTTGAATGGCCAATCCGCGCTCGTGAAATAAAAGTACTAAAGATAGGTACAGTTATTTATTTGGTAAGTATTGCATGTCGTAGGGTAGATTACCCCCGACTGCAAACAAAATAGATTTCCTTAAGTTCTCTAAGTTGAAACTTGTTTCTATTTTTTAGTTAATTTTTAATATTTTTAAACAGTGCAGTCGTGTTTTTAATTTTCAGTTTTTATTTATAAAAATGTACCCGATGAGTGACATCTGACAGCAAATAGGATTATTGTTTAAAATATCAAAACATTTTACCAAGCCAATACATAAATTACGTACATTATTCAAATCGTCCATTAAAATCTTTAGTTTGATATCCCACTTGATAAGTTTCAAATCATTTTTATTTCTTCAGTAGACACAATATGGAGGACATAGATGTCATAATGTTTTTTATGTCACACCTGGCCATAAAGCAGCAATTACCGCACGCTCCGCGCGCGGGAAATCCCACTTCCTGGCCAGGGGGTGACATAAAATTGTGTACTTAACACGGGCGGTAATAGAAAGCCTCAAATCGCATATTTATCGCCCTTGCCTTCGGCTCGGGCGTCAAATACCTGCGATCTGAGACATTCTTTGTTTTACCGCCCTTGTTAAGTAATGTACTATATTGCAACGTCACATATCCTCATCATATCTTATGTTATCTTACTGACGTAAAGATTCAATCCTAAACATAAATGCAAAATGGCCAGCAAATACCCCCAAAAATATAATGATCTAGCAAGCCGCACATGCAGTCTAAAAAGTAAAGAAGAAACTGTGCGGAAAGTGCTACTTTTCCGCACTAGTGCTTTTTACTTTTCATTTTTTTTTTAAATTTTTAACTCTGACTTCAGCTCGACGCAAACAGTTTTAATTATTAGAAAAACATTTCTCAATTAATCAATTATAGATTACCGTTCTTATAAACAGGTACATAAATATTAATACTTCTTAAACGTATCATTTATCATTTTAGATTTTATTTATTACCTTTAAATAAATTGGAAATTTTCACTTTAGGGAAATGCGTGGCTGAATGCGCATTGTCATTGCCTACTTAACAAATTAAAAAAACAAATGTGCACATGCGCAGTAGTATAGATCTTGAGCGCGCATGTATTTAGAAAAACGCCGCCATTTTTCATTTCAAGGACTAATTTCTTGTTTACATAGTTTTTGATAAAAATATCGAGTGAAAGTGACGAATCAGATCAAATTTAACCCCAGAAAATAGTTTTCAAGAAGCACAAAATGCCAACAAAGGTTCCTTGGCCGCTAAATCCAAATTAAAAACCTATACTTGTGTTGAATTTTGCGGTGCACTTTTAAAAGTTTTTGTGTTATAATAATAAAATGATCTTACGATGGTTTTATGTCGAAAATAAATAGTATTCTATGTCAAGAAGTTGTTACATGAAGATCCTGATAATAAGTTACATATCGAGCAAGGTAAAATTAAATTATAACCTATATATTTAAAATTAACTTTTCTATTTTCTCGCACAATGCATAGTAAAACTTTGTATGATACGCGCGCGTAAAGATGATTTCCGCACTTGTATCATAAATAGCTATATTACAACAGGCACGATTAATGGCGATATTTACGTAGAAGAATGTCTGGAGAAAAGAGCAGTTATTAGCACATTATACGTAAACACAGTACGTCTGTGTTCTTTTGGCCTGATCTAGTTTCTTGCCATTATGGAAAAGAGCTAAAGCTTTTTACTGCGAATAATGTCCTCGTCCAAAAGAGGCGAACCCACCTAATTGCCCAGAGTTTCGTCCAATTGGGCGTTATTGAGCTCATATGAAAAAAAACTAAAAAGTACAAAATCCATAACTGTAATTGTATTCAAGATTTTAGAAAAAAAGTGGACAAACCAAGCCAAAAATATGGACAAGGTCTATGTTCAAACTCTTATGAAAAGAACAAAAGCACGCAAATTTTGGCATAGCTAAAGTAGAACAGATACTATTTATGTATACAATGAACGAGTTGAATTTAAGCATTTATCACGTAAAATATTTACAAAATGACCTTTACTTTTTTCAAACACTACTTACATGACATGCTACTTTTTATCCGAACCACTTCTTAGTCCAATCGGTATATAGAAAAATAACAAGAACTTAATTACCAATGGACAGTCCGACGCTGGTTCAATTGCATATGTCGCCAGACCTTTGTTATTGCATTCAGGAGTTGTCCAATAAAATAAAAACAATATCTTTAAAAGGCTAGGAATAAATAAAATTAACAATATGCAAGCGAATGAACGCGGATAGCTGTGTCTCTATCCTGGAAATCAAACAGGAATTTACTACAACCGAAAAGTAATAAATCCGGTACAAAAATGTTGGATCGATCGCGCCGGTGCATCGAAGGTTTAGTTTAGTAAGTTTGCGTTTCCACCAGAGATGTGCGAGGATGCGTTTTCATACATTTGACACCTCGCAACGCGCCGAGCGAGGTGTCAAATATATGAAAACACATCCTCGCACATCTCTGGTGGAAACGCAGCCTTAGACAGGATACCGGAATATATGCACAAACCGCTTCCTCTTATTTGCAGTTTATATAAAATCATAATCGGCACAATATATATCCTTTATTCTTTACACTATAATATTACGTCAACGGATCATCATGTTGACCTTATGTTAAATCTTATAAATAGTATATACAACATTTTTACATCACTTTATACAAATTGTTATAATAATGAACTGTATCAAAGATCGTCATGTTTATGTACATCTGTGTTTAACGTGGGCGTTTGATCAGGCGTGACACTAGTCTCTTCAGTCTCCGAGGGGACGGGATTGCCCTCCACATGGCCTTCTTTACTGATGACCTTCTCATTTGGGAACGGCTGCTCCGACACTTCGCTGCCGCAGTGCTGCGGCTGAGAGCTGCTCTCATCGGGCGACAACGACAGTTCAAACTGCGCTACTAATTGGCTAAGTACTTTTTTCAGGTGATCAAACGACTCAGTCTCTGCGGGTAAGTTGGAAGTCTCCAATACCGCTTCGCAGTTTTCGTCATCGCACGCGTTTTCGTACTGTTTTTTGAGCGATTTCAAGTCGCCGACAGTAACAATTAAGTCGGAGTCTTTCATGGCGTCGATGAGATACTCACCTTCTTGGGTGAAGAGGAAGACGGCGGGTATTTCTATGTCGTCCTTTCCGTCGCCGGACATTGCGAACATGGCGGTGACGGCATGTGTTGAATCAGGGACGTTGTCGAGGATGATGGCGAGTTTGGCACCAGCGTTTTGTATGTTTCTAACCTTTTGTGCGAAGGTGCATTGTCCGCGTTGCGCTACGGCGAACTTAGCTTGTAGCTGGGCGGGGTTGGTGAGGGGGGTGCAGGCATGTAGAGGTTCGGCTAGGGTGGGAGTGCCGGTGATGCGGACGTCGCGGACTTCTCGGCCGAAGTGTCCCGGGCCCGCGGGGAACACGCGCCCGCGCACTTCTACGCCCACCGCCGTCACGCCGTTCTCTACGTCGCTCAGCGAGTTCCACTTTGACATCTCGCGCATAAACGTAAGCCCCTCCGCTGCATCTTTCGAGGATTTGGCCTGTAATAAATAGCATTCATCAATGACAAAATCAAACAAATTAAAATTAAACATTTATTCTGCAAATAGGCCACAGGGGCACTTGCACATTGAATCAATCTCTTAGGCTCAGTGTTCGAAAGGATAATTATCTTGATAATGTCGGTTTGACAATAACGGAGAAATGGGCGATCAAATCCAAATTATTGTGTTCACAATTTACTTGTATCCCGTGAAAATATATAAAATATTAAATAGCACCCACACCAGTGATAATTATCAAGCTGTATTAATTGTCTTATAGTACGTTTAGCGCGAGTGAGCCAAGGTTGTGTGTTAAGCTATACGTGCACCTAGGCTATGTGTGCGTCAGCGTAGAAGCTATGAGTTCACGTTGTCTATGTGTTCGTATGTTTCACAACTACAACCATGGTGAATCCGCGCTCGTGGGATCAAAGTACTATAATAATTTAGAAGCATGGCGCGCGTCTAAAACAATTACTTTAATTACTTTTATATCCACGCCGTAATTAATTTTGTTTTAAGGTCCTATCGTGCGGAGTAAATTCTCAGCATCTAACCTCAAGGAAGCAATTTTGAAAATATTTACATTTAGTATTTTTTTATAATTTTTCATTATTACAAAGTTAGCAACATTAATGAAGGAAAATTGGCGGAAATAATTCGAGAATAAGCAAATTTTGGCAGGGTTGTAGGTACAGTTGACCTAATAACATACTAAAAGGACTAGTCGATGGGGGTAGATCTAAAGGGTGGGAGGGGGGTGTAAAGGTCCCTTTTTTAGTTGTTCGTAAAAAAACTCGTAAATGGTGTCTCATAGCAAAAAATGTTTATAGACACAAGTAATCTACATAACATTTTCTACGAAAAAGGTTCTATACACGTTTTCGCTAGGATGCATATTTAATGAGATTTTAAAGGGGGCAATAGTTAATTATCAGTGGCTTCTCATTCCTTTGTTTCATTCCCGAACCCGATCCGGCCGAAATATGCATCGCAGCGAAAAATTGTATAGAACCTTTTTTGCAGAGAATTTTAAGTAGATTACTTGCGTCTATAAACATATTTTGCTATTAGAACAACTGAAAAAGGGCCCTTTACACCCCCCTCCCACCCTTTAGATCTACCCCCATCGACCAGTCCTTTTAGTATGTTATTTAGGCAACTGTACCTACAACCCTGCCAAAATTTGCTTATTCAAGAATTATTTCCACCATTTTTTTTTATCCATAAAAAAGAAAGATGTCGTCATAACTCCGCTCCTTTTCGTTTTTTTTTTCGTCCAACGGGTCAAATTGATTCATATGTCCTAAAGATCAATCGTACCGATTTTCATGCTTTTAACACCATTTGCAGCATTTCCCAGATTATTATTTCCAACTTCCCTAAGAATATTTTTGACGCGCCGCCACTGCTCGGCCCCCAAATTCCTCAACGGTTCCCTTATACCTTACGGAGGCGTAAAGCGCCTATCTCGGAGTCTAATTTTGTAAATTATTCTTTATTTAGGTATTGACCCTTACCGTGTTGGTGGTATATAGCAGCTGCACCCTTCCGTCGGGCAGCGTGAGCACCGTGATGCCCATGTCGGAGAGCGCGTGGATCTGGCGCGGGTCGTTGAGCGGGCGCAGGCGCGCGGGCGGACGCGCCGCCGCGCCCAGCAACTGCCGCATCGGCTGACGCACCTTCTCCGCGACCAGTGAGGCCGTGTTCGGGCAAGTCCTGCGTACAATCGTACATACAATAAGCGCGGTTGAACATGAATTTTCATTACATTGCAGGGTTTGATCGTATCCATCTTGCCTCGGTAGCCCGCAGCCCCGCAATGTAAAGAAACAGTCTAATAAAGACAAAACTCGTTCTTGGGAAATTGTATAAAATTCTACAACAAAATCCCCAAACACATTACTGAACTTACGCATTCTAAATCCAAATATGTTGTAAAACACACTAATTTCTAAAGCTTACTATAAGGTAAACGATTACACCATGGACAGGGATGTTTGGCAGTTATAAAGCGTCCTGCACGAGTAATTTGACACATAGTATTTACTATTTAGTACTAAATATTTTCAACTAAAATGTTTTCTACCGAAATATAATATATTTTTTTGAATTGAAATACTGTCATTTTTGTATACTTTGTACAGTCAGCATCGAAAGTAGCTTGGCATTATGAAAACGTCAAAAGTCTTTAATACAAGGGAATAGGAACTTTTGATATCTTCATACATGTACAAAAATGACACCTCGCCGAGTTACTTACGCCGGTTTTCCTCGAGGCAGAGTTTTATTGGTTTATTTTTTACGAACCGGTGGTAGTTTTTTGACATCTTTCATAGATGCATGTAATATGCCTAAATTGAAGAATAAATTAATTTAGATATTTTGATTCTTGCTAATGTAAAGCGACCTAGGATTATTGTTCCCTCAAAATTTGAGTACTACTACTCTAGTCAGGGCCCGTTTTTCAAGAAGCAGCATGCAAGAAGCAAGTCGTGTAACAGTTGGGGTGACAACGTTATCAGAGGGTTTAGACCCTGCAGAATACGGATCTGCCTGTCTCCATCCCCAAATTTGAGCCGAAAGTATGTTATACCGGATAATGTGCAACCCATACAAATTTTTTCGTTGTACATTTGGTAAATCGTGGTTCCGGTACCCTAACTATGGTCCAATTGTTATAGGTTTTTAATATGCCGTAAAGGACAATATTTGTCATTGTATCCCGAAATTTTCCACCCTCCAGCTCCATATCTTTCTCTGCCATCTTGGAAAATCTGTCACTTTTTTCAGTTTTTTCCTTGAACTGTCCCTAAAGTTCGTTTTAGTGCTAAACATGGTTCGGCAATATTGTAGAACACAAAATTTGCTAAAACTTTTGGCTACAAAGATTTTTTCTAGGGAGGAAGGTGTAACAGGAGATATCTTTGAAACTGCAATTTTTTTCGAGTATTCCTCCCATATTTGCGTTTTAAGTGCATTTTAGCGCTAACTATGGTACTGCAATTTTGTAGATCACAAAATGTGCTACAACTCTTCTATTGAAATATTTTTTGCTCGATCATCAGGAAAGAAGATACCAAGTCATCTATGAAGTACTACTGTCGATATTTGCTTCTTTTTCCAGTTTTATTCCCATATTTGTATTTTAGCTCAAGTTCTAGGTCTGTAATATTACAGAAGATGAAATTATCTGCAAATTCAAAGTACCTACGATCTTATTAGGTATCGTGGAAACAGACGATTTTGTCTTTTGAGGGATAGAAGTGATATAGATCGGAAAGTGACAGATGCTTTATCTTCTCGTCTATCACGCTATCACTCGACCATCATAGATCCCCTACAGATTGCGATAAATTGCACTGCAACCTAAACATGGGAAGAAAACTAGAAAAGTAGCAAATTTCGACGGTAGTACTCCATAGATGACTTCATATCTTCTTTCCTAATGGTCGTGGCAAAAATATTTCAATACAAGAGTTGTAGCATATTTTGTGATCTACAATATTGCTGAACTATAGTTAGGGCTAAAATGCACTTAAAACGTAAACATGAGAGGAAAATTAGAAAAACGTGGCATATTTTAAAGATATCTCCTGTCATATCTTCGTCCCTAGCTAGGGGTCATGGAAAAAATCTTTGTAGCTAAAAGTTTTAGCAAATTTTGTGTACAATATTGCCGAACTATGTTTAGCACTAAAATGAACTTTAACGACAGTACAAGCAAAAAAAAACTAAAAAAGTGACAGATTTTCCAAGATGGTGGAGAAAGATACGAAAATTTCGGGATACGATGACAAATATTGTCCTTTACAGCATATCAAAAACCCATAACAATCGGACCATAGTTAGGGTACCGGAACCACGATTTACCAAATTTACAACGAAAAAATGTGTATGGGCTGCACATTATCCGGTATAACATACTTTCGGCTCAAATATGGGGATGGAGACAGGCAGATCCGTATTCTGCAGGGTCTAAACCCTCTGATAACGTTGTCACCCCAACTGTTACACGACTTGCCGCTTGCACAGTTTAGAGACGCGTTTTCTAGTTCTGGGCCTAGACTACTACTATTTACTTGCCAGTCTGTCAGGTAGGTACTTAATTATCAAACATGTCTAATTAAAACCTACTTTCTATACTTGTCTTCGTCCTCATCGTCGATCTTCAAGCTGAAGTACGAAGTATTTCGTCCCGCGTGAGCCAGCGACAGCGGCAGAAAATGCGCTTCCGTCGTAAGCACATAATCCTCCAATTTCACAGGCAGGTCTTTATCGTCAGCAAACAGCATATAGAGGTACTTGAAGGTTTCCGCTAGTACGAACGAGTCCATTCGGTCCTCGTGGACCCGGGTCCTCACGTCGTTGACAGCGGCGTATCCGCAAGGCACTTTGGTGTGTTGTTGTAAGGCTTTAAGGGCCATTTTGCCGACGTGCAAGTAGTGGTCGTCCTCGGTGGCGCGGTGGAGGAAGTAGGTGGACTCGAGGAACTCCGGCCGGAGGGGATGTTGGCCCCAGTGTACCTGGCAACACATGATCATAGGTGCAACTTATTAGTCTTGTACATACATGCACAGACCACGCATGCATGAACTCACGCCTGTATTCCCAAAAAGGGTAGGCAGAGCACTTACTTACTAGTACTTACAACTTATTAGTCGAACAGCAGGGAACTTATTAGTCGTGTAAACTAAAATAAAAGTATATCCATGTTTTTGAACAACTTTTATGACGGGAAAGAAATCAGCTATGTACTTAACATTTATTTTGGTTAGTGGATTAAAGAGTCATTTTCCTATGAAGCAGATGATTTTCCTATAAATTAGTTGTTCAGAGTTCAGAATCATGGTAATCTAAACTTTATTTCTTTGTAATGGTATTTGTACATTTGTTATTTGGCAGGAAGTAAAGTTTCGAAGAAATCCTCGCCTTGCTAAAATTGTACCGATTTCCAATCTACTATTTTTTACCGACCGAAAATACTTCAGGACACACGAGGATTTTATGTGAGAGATCAACAAATCAAATCAAGAGATCAAGCGAAGTGATGCGAAAATCGATAATTGGGAAATATGAAACACCCTAATCGTGGATAAGAGCTTATTACCTGGAAGTCAGTGGTGAACGCCTCCGGTATAAAGGTGTGTCGCTGCATGACCTGGTAGAGCATCTCGTGGGTCTCTACCGCGGGACGCACATCTCCGAGTAAAACCTGCAGCCCCGGCCAGAAGGCTAGTAGAGCGTCCATGAAGTTCCGCGATTGTAGGTGCGGCCTTTAACAACGACACTCATGTTGTGATATGACACAGTTGACACATTGGAATTACGATTAATAATGGGATATTTACCATGTATACTTGTGTTTGTGAGTTCGCAGCACGTCAGTTAATCCGTGATAATAACGCTTGCAACAGTTGCAACAGTGCCGAAATAACGGAAACACACAAACACAAATATACAAGGTAAATATTCCGTTATTCACATCGATTTAATATACCCTAGATACACTATCACCTACAAATTCAAGAAGAAAAAGTGTCCAGCCGTCATTGCGAGTGTGTGAGTGTCGGAGATACACTACACAAACATGAGTCAATTGGGATGAATTTCTTTTTTTTCGATAGTCAGCCTTATGTATCAAGCATACGATTGTACTTTAAATAGAGTGTTTGGCGGTTATAACATTACAGATTGCACGGTACAATTGTGGAAAATTTCTAAAAAACACCGAATTATTTTAAAAGATTGTACACCGTAAGTCCAATTCCATTAAGTTCAATTTTGTCTACGATAATTTTCCACTCATTTTTGGACTGACAACACTGGACTTAGGGATGAAATTGGAACAGAGTCTGGATGGAGTCGAAAATGTTTTTTTTTTAACAGGTACTGCACCGGTCGTATACTAGCATTCGGTTGTAGGTTCTTTTTACAAGCTTTTATTTAACTTCCAATTAATGTATGTATGTATGTAACTATGTTCGGGTGTAATCTTGCAGCTCAATTTTGAAGCAGATATCTTCAACCGATTGAGCTGAAATTTTGTATACACGTTTAATTTGGATGACAGTGTAATATTATGGTACCATCGAGCTGATCTGATGATGGAGAGACGAGGTGGCCATAGCAACTTCTAAACTACACAACTCGTCATGTTCGGGCTCATTGGAATGAAACGGTCTCTATAAGTAGTTAATGTGATGACTGTGAAAAAAAAAGTAAGTACAGTCAGCAATAATGAATTTAAAGCAATAATATTTTTTTGACATTACAATCATCATCATCATCGGCCTATATACGTCCCACTGCGGGCACAGGCCTCCTCTCATAAATTGACATTATAATATATGTATTTATTTTTTTAAATACCTTATATTTATTTTTTACCTCAGAACTCAGCGTACATTAACCGATTTGGAAAATTATTTCGTTGATTGATTGAAAGCTTACATACCATAATACCTTCTAATGATAGGAGCCATGAGGAATTGAGGGAGCTCTTCAAAAATACAAGGGAAATAGCGATTATAGTATTTTCGGTAAAAAATCGAGCATTCAGAACTAGCATTTGATGAACAGGAGCTGATGACGAAGATCATGGATGGTTATCCAAAACTCCTAGTGTTTCATGGGTGGCTGAAGCGATGAAGAGGCCGATTTAAATGGTTCCGCTGTACTGCTAAATTACCAATGACCTGATCTGGTATTTGAGGCCAGAAGGTAGGCAACGGAAATCCGCAATAAAATAGTATAGCTTAGGAGTGTTTGAGCTTCCTACCTACATTCTTCAAAAAGAAGCGTAAATTCTATGAGCTACTAGTTATTGCCCGAGACTTCGTCCGCGTGGAACTCGTTCATTGCGATAGAATTTAAGTACTTAATTTAGTACTTTAATACTTGTCCATTTTGATTAAAAATGTGTCTCAGTCTGCGACTCCATTCATTCGAAATTTTACTATAGGCCGATTCCACAATATTCCGTTTCGTTTCGATATACAGCTATTTAAACGCGGGGGAAAGAGACAGTAGCGTTGCTAGGTGTCTGCCTGTTATTTTCAAATTCTTTAAATAATATTTGTTATAAGCGTAATACAATTATATATTTATCAAAATATGAAACTTTAAAGAAATACTCATCGAAAATACGAAATTTCATGCGTTTTTAAAGTCGTTAAGGTGTTGTTTTTGCATTTTTTTACGGAGCACTTCGGCATGTTGACAAGACGGTGGCTGGCGCGCAACTCCGAGCGCAAGAGTGCTTACAAGGCATTTAAGCACTCTTGAGCGCGGACGTTTTTGACAGGCGGATAGTGTATCTAGGGTATATTAAATCGATGGTTATTCATCCTAATTCTAATGTAAATGAACATGTGAGCTTGAAATCTTACAGTTGACACAAGTATTTCAGCAAAACCACTGACACGAGTTTTTTCACATCGGGTGAATAAATTTGTGACAGCAGGAGATCATTAGAAGATCAAAAAAACAACAAGGACAAAAAAGTCGGCCATTTTATTTTGTTTGTTCACAATGATGAATGGATTTAAATCGAGGTAAAATCGAAAGCTATGGTTTGAAGATTGTAGCTCCGACCATTTGGCTGTAAAACCTGTGTGACACACGACGGACAGCAATAGGCTTCCGTTTCGACCCTTTCGGTTCGGACCCTAAAAACTATTTAAACTTTTCACCGCCATTGATTTGATATAAAGTCAGGACATCAGGTGCCCAACACGCCAATGACTTCATATCGAGTCGATCGAGTCGATGTAAAGGCAAGCTAAGCTAAAGTAAAGTTCATTATCAGTCTTTTGCTTTTACGAAGACTTTGGCGTGTGAGGCACAACTGACAGAATATACTATGAATAGGTTAATTACCTGTGCATATGGACGGCCAACATAACGGGCCCCCGGCTGATGTACTTCATGACCGCGTTGTAGTGCCGGTTGAACCTGGCCAGGTACTTCTCGTCGGCCAGCAGTATGTACGCCTTGAGGCAGTACTCGTAGTACGAGTCGATGCCGGCTCCCACGCC
Source organism: Cenopis cana (assembly GCA_951800055.1). Taxonomy (NCBI): domain Eukaryota; kingdom Metazoa; phylum Arthropoda; class Insecta; order Lepidoptera; family Tortricidae; genus Cenopis; species Cenopis cana. The sequence goes on along the minus strand of OX637471.1, from coordinate 37,853,512 downwards.
AGAGTCCTTGCGCACCCAGTCGCCGGAGTGGATGTTTATCACTGTTCCCATTAAGTCTGACGTTCTGGAATAGTACATTCTAATGTTACGTTGGAGAACTATAATTCGAGATTGGTAGTATGAGTCGCGGTGGCCGAGAGGCTTACCTCGCACGCGACTTTCAATCTATGTAAAATAATCCCGATAATTAACGATTTATTTAATCCTTCATTATTAACTATCTAACTCGCGGGAGAGACAGGTTGCGCGGTCTTATGCCAGTCGTCACTGTCGTCGTTGTACAAATACTATGTCATCTCTTTAGCCGCTCTGATAGCTATGAAATAAATCGAAGTATTAATACTTAAATGCAAGTATCAGCAACAAGTATTCGTGTTCATTACACAAGTAAATGCCTAATGGCCTTGATTCCATAAAGGGAAGTAAAATATTAAGTACGCACATGTAAGGCGAAACTTCTAGTTTAAAAATCAATGTTTGCTAATAATCTGCAGTTCAGTTAATGTCGGGATGATTACATACTCCATGACATTAATTAAAATCAAATGTTGTTTTTTTCGAACTGACTGTGGCTTCGTAGGCCGGGCCCGATAAAGCCTTATAATTCAAATTATGTATTCTGTAATATCTCTACATATAAGCGGCCGTATAGCAGATGAGTTCGTTCATGTAATATTCAATTTACCAGTTCCATAACAAGGAAACTCGTGCAATGGCGAGTATTTTCCTCATAATGTGAATTCCACTGATAACAAGTAAATTATATATGCCATGTCCTATGCAATATAAGTAAATAATATATCAGTGTAATATAGAATGCACATAATAAATAACAGGAACTAAGAATTTAAACTATCTTACAAAAACGATGTTTGACATCTAGAAAGCTCCAAATATGGAATCCCGTTTTATGGCTTAGTACATGCTTAGTACGTTCTCTTTCATCTAGTTAGGGTCGTCATATTCGTGTTATTACAACTTGTGACGTGGTTGCTATGTGAAGGTATAGGTGAGGTGTGTAGCCGAATATAATAAGAGGAACAGATTTGGTAAGGCTGTTTGTCCAATGTCCACACAAGTCGTGGTGATGATTACCATCAATCACAGCTTTAGTAAACAAGCAACCTTATTACCCCTATATTTATATTTATCGTATGGCAATTATTTCGAACCGCGTGAGGTCTTTTTGTTGCACTTTTAGAACCACCTAGGGGTCACGTGTAGGGTAGCGGTGGGTACTTTCTGGGCAACTTGACTGTTAGAAGTTTTCAAGCCGCCCGAAGGCCTCCAACTTGGCTTAACGACTGCTGCTATAGACAGCAGCCGGCATCAACGGCTTAACGTGCCTTCCAAAGCACGGGAGCGCTCAGTTAGTAACCAATCAAAGCGGTCAATCCATGTACTGACCGCGGCCCACGTTGCTTAACTTTGCACAGCGCTTGTGTCACGTAGGCGCCGCTGGGCCACGCGCGCTCCAACCCCTCGTCGCTCATCTAAAGCAGTGTTTCTTAAGCTTAAGTGTTCTGTCCGAGACTACGGCGGACCTATTGACCATTTGACAATAATGGTTTGATATATATATTGCTGGTTTTTTTATTAAGTGGTCCTTGGAATTGTGCTTGATTTTCTAGGGGTCCGTGGATGGAAAAAGGTTAAGAACCGCAGATCTAAAGAAATGCATAGTCTGTTACTCTGTATGTTAGAATTGCTATAAAACGAAACGGAAAAGGGAGATAGTCAGATTTAGTATCAGACACGAATAGTGAGAGGGTCGTGTTCGAAAAAACACTAAATAAAGTGCTATAGTTTAGCGGATCACCTTCCTTTAGACCATTGAGCGTGATCGGAGCTCTCCCTTCAAAGGCTGAGCAGGCAAATTATAGGCGTGACTCCCAAGAATGTTTTATTACGGTCTATTCATCCTTACGTGTCCTATATTACACAATAATCGTCACTTAACATGTTGATATGATGAGAAAATACGAGTACTTAAAGAAGCTCACAAAGTATTGCAATCCTAGATAAAACTGTGATAATTATTAACGTCTTCAAAATTAGTTTGTTTACATGATAGGACACGTAAGGATGAATAGACTGTAGCCTTACCTATGTCTAATCTTCCATAGTCTATCCATGGCCTTGTGCGCCTTCTGTTCGTAGACGGGGCGGCCGGTGAGGCGCGAGAGCGCTGCCATCTCCAGGATCATGGTGCCGGCGCAGGCCGTGCAGGTCTCACGGGACTCCTGCAGGTACTTGATTCCATACCGCAGGTTCACCTACAAAAACGACCAATATCGTTAAGCCATCGTATGGGAGACACACAACTTTACCAGCCAGCTGGGAGAAACACAACTTTACCAGCCAGCTGGAAGAAACACAACTTTACTCATCATCCCACATGTCGTGGTGGTGGAAACTTCACTCTTAATTTTAGTAAACAAGTGAGTGATTTGCAAGTGTCCATAGGCTACAGTGAGCGCTTACCACCAGACGGGCCGTACGCTTCATTGCCACCGACGTGATCGTTAAGCCAAGTTGGAGGCCTTCGTGCAGTTTAACAAAGGGGGGGGGGGGGGGGGGGTCCCCAACGCTACCTTACACGTGACCGCTGGGTGGTACTAAGTGTGCAACATCTGTCGGACTTCAAGCCCCGAAGCAGATACAGTAGACTGCGACCGGGTTTAACTCTTGAGACAGAGAGAGATAACTAAAATAGAAAAGTATTACGGACGTATTACCGTATTATCACCGCCCTCTAGGAAACCGCGCCATTTTGTTTACATAGACGACATTCTAGTGACGTCATTTCACCGCTGTCTTACGGCCGCTATATAACGGCACCGCTATCCTAGGAAACCCGAGCTTAAGTACACAACATACCCTCCCGTGCGGTATTCCCGTGGAGGTATTGAAAGCGGGCAGCAACCGGCGGCCTAGATCCTCGGCCAAGGCTAGCAGCTCGCCACCGTACCACCGGAGCACGGGCACGTCAGGTTGGAGCGCCGTTGCCAGCACGTGTGCGGATAACAGACCCCTAGGGACCAACCAACACTTTTCTCAGTACTGCTGTATACGAACAATTACGAGTCTACTAGCGCCACTACTATACTATTGAAGTACCTTTTGCCATCAAACTAGTTTCTACTTTGCTGGATTCGTCGACTGTGGCGTTATAGAATAAAACGACCGTTTTATTTTTGAGCTAGTAGATCGACGAATTTAGGAACGTAACTTTGATGTATTTCAAAGGTACTTAAATACAAAATACTGTTCATAGCATTCGCGTTTTTTAAATATCAATCGTTAAATTTAAATAATCACAGGATTCACAGGATTTTGCCCGTCGCCGCGTTGGTGAACACACGTGCTCTTCGCGACGACGGGCTGAATCCACTACCGAACAAAACCAGTTGCCTACTGTCATGGCGTCGTTACCGAACAACGTCTTTGAATAAGTATTGATTGGCGAAATCATCATAAATTTGATGGAAAGCCTTCTTTAAAGAGTGAAGTGAAATAATAACAATTATTCACGAGTAGCGCTAGTGAACTCGATCGTAATTGTTCGTAGGTAAAATTAAAATGCAACTCGAAATGAAATATTATGCCATAGCCGCAATGTGCATGCCATACATATCGCTCGTCGGCCGCGCCAATATGGCATTTTTGTTCATCTCGTTAAAACAGCAATACCTATCTGATGTCGTATAGTATAGCAACACATAGAACGCGAATATCCATGTACCTAGATGCTTATGTAACTGCAATTGCGAGTGTAGTTCGAACGCACACATTCCTAAGTGGATACAAAACTGCGATGACGATGACAGTACATCATACTTCTCTTCTATTCGACACTGTGGCTTCAACTACTTACACCTTGTTTTTTTTTTCAGATTAGAAATTAGGTAAACAAAGAGGCAATGGTCGTAAACACACACACATTGAATTAGCCTTATTTGCACGACAGATCAGAATAAGTGACAGTTATTTACTACTTATGACAATTTAAAACCCGAACAGACTTCTTACAATCTCTGCCTCTTTATGTTGTTTAATCTACTTACATCTTTTTGAGGAATGAACCGAAACGTAATAAAAACGTAAGCATGAAATAACGCTTTTAATATTCACTGAGATTATTTGACACTTTTACCACAGAACGTGCCTGATAAAAAACCTCGTAAAAAGTCATGTGTCATCCTTTGGTCGCTTTTATACTTTATTGTGGACGTTCAGGTCATAATAAGTCTAAATTTTATAGTCTATTTAATGAATGAAACCATAGTGTTTATCGTGGACTTGCACGGTAAAGTAATAAAGCGACCTTTCTATAATTTTCTAATGCTAAAGAAAACAAGGTATACACCCGCTTTGACGAAGTTGTAGCTCTCACATACCCCAGCACTCTGATGTTGGTCTCGAATACAGACACGACTATATCGTGATCGAACGTGACGTCATCGATGACCAGTTTGATCGCTCTGCTGAACTCTGAGAAATCCCCCATCACCACCAGCGTGTCCAGACTGTCCACTAGCGTAAGAGAGAAGCTGGAAGCATTCAAAATATATTTGACCAAGTTATAGTAGTTCATGCCACTGCTACATAATGAAAGGCAAACACTCGTGTGATCATAATAATTTTATTTATTTATTTTATTCAGACTGAGGTCCATATAAAAGTTAGTACAATAGAAACCCTGGGTAAGTATTATAAACATTCATAAAAAACTAAATCACTCACCTCATTCATACATTAAAATCAAAAATAATAAAAACAATGGCTAATATTATACAAAGAAATAATAATGCATATTACCTAATAAACGAACTGAGCTATTTTAATTACTGTCATTTGATGTCAATAATTATTTGATGTCAAATATTATTATGAAACTCGCCACCGGCTCAAAACTAAAGTAAGTTCTAACAACGTATTTAACTAATATACAGATTAGTGACTGTTTTGGATTTGAAACTAATTTTAATATATTTAAATGGCATTGGTATTGGCAGTGCAGTCTTGATAGTGAGTCGCGAGTCGCAACCAGAAATAGCAGGCGGGTTTTACAAACATGTCAATATAATGTTGATAATAAGTCATACAAATGGAACTATATTTCACCCTGGAATAATATTTCACCCTGGTACTATATTCCTAAACGTGTCCATAATTAAGCTAAATAATATCATAACAGACCATACCATACTCGAGCACCTATAAATTATAAGTAAAGGTATGAAGTAGATTAAACTACTTCAGGCATACCTACGCACACCTACAGACTGACCTTGGCACCAATCATTGTTATCGGAATATTGTTTTCTTTCAATTACATACATAACCATTAAAAAAAGCCTTATTTACCTTTTGTCCCAAGGCGATTGATAAATGTAATGACATTCATGTAAGTGCTCCAAAGCAATACAAATATTGAATTTGAATTATATAAACTTCAAAAAACTATTTTAATGGTTTAGGTTGAAAACTGAGTTAAAAAATCATAAAAACTAGGACTTATCCGCTTTCTTGGGCTATATTAATACCTTAACAAATAGTAATAGTTAAGCTGCATATTCTTATCTCACGGTATGCAAGTAATTATGTACCTATAACTAGTCCAGTCCCTGGCTATTGGCTAAGTAATCCATAGAAATCGTCGTAAAACAGGGGGGTTGCCTTGCATCAAATCGGGTAGTTCTGATTTTTATATATGTTGCATGTAGTGAAGTGGTAATGACGAGTCCAATTTTTCGACCTCGAAAGCCTTCCGGAACCCTCCCCCACCCCCTCTTTTGTGTCCCGAATTACAGTTTTTTTTAATTTTATTGAAAACGGCTAAACCTAGGAGAAAGCCATCAACGGATAAAATGTTCCTTATAAAATTATCTACAAAACATTCTTTAGGAGTATGTTGATAGAACCTATACTTTTCAAAATATGCTAACATTCATTGGGGTAAAAACAACAGTAGAGATACTAACGCGCAGATTTCTAACATAATTGTGCGCATTGGGTTACAAGCACGGAACTTCTACCATAGACAGAGTATTCCGCTGTGATTATTTTCAGATATGAAGAGAAGTTAGATTTGTCCCCTGTGCGTGGGGAGAGCAGGGTGAATGGGACCAAGTACACCTCTTTTTCGTTTTCTTTTTAATGATCAGCTAAGGCTACTAGGGCGTGTGTGGTATCGTTTCCGTATAAAACAGATGTCAGGAATTAATTTTTAAGGTTGCAAACCCGAACGGTCCAAAGAGGACCCTATTAGGATCACTTACGCGTCCGTCCGTCGTCTGTCACACAGGTTTTACAGCCGAACGGTTGGAGCTGCAGGCTTCAAATTTTCACAGTATAAGCATCCTATTGAACCAAAGCCATACAAACTGTCAAAACTTATTTTTAAATCTTTTTAAGGGGGGGTTCGCATAGAGAAAAAGGGGAGACGCGAAAAAAAAATTGACCTACCCCATCGAGTGGGATGTCGTTGCTTAGAGCTCGGTGAGTAGATTAATACTGTATTTTTTGTATAGAAAAATATTTGAAAACAAAGGAATGAGAAGCCGCCAAAGTCAGATTTTTTAAATATTTTTTTTTACCTATGCATTTGAAGTTTTGTGATAATGTTTATTATTACGTATAGTTTATCGACATATACTAATATATTGAGGAAGAGAATTCAAAATCAGTAGAGGAGTCAGACAAGGTGACCCAATATCACCAAAACTGTTTATAGCAGTACTCCAAATCTCTTCTGCCAACTCAAATGGAACCAGACAGGTATAAAAACTTTCAACAGACGCCTGAACCACTTGAGATTCGCTGATGATATAGTGTTACTATCAGAAAATGCACAAAACCTGCAAGAAATGCAACATAGAAAGCCGCAAAGTAGGATTGGAAATGAACTATATTAAGACTAAAATAATGACTAATAGTGTAAAAACCAAAGTTCGGATAGGCACCGAAGAAATACAATATGTTGACCAATATATATACTTAGGCAAGCAAATATCATTCAGCACAAATAGCCACATTGAAGAAGTAGAACGCAGGGTCTCCCTCAGCTGGAAGAAGTTCTGGAGCTTTAAAGAACTACAAGCTACATCTTAAGCTTAAGCCACACAGAGAGCGGGCGGGCGGTAGGGGCGCGGGCGCGGGCAGCAGCGGCGCGGGCGCGGGCGGCAGCGGCGCGGGCGCGGGCAGCAGCGGCGCGGGCGCGGGCGGCAGCGGCGCGGGCGCGGGCAGCAGCGGCGCGGGCGCGGGCAGCAGCGGCGCGGGCGCGGGCGGCAGCGGCGCGGGCGCGGGCAGCAGCGGCGCGGGCGCGGGCGGCAGCGGCGCGGGAGCCGCCTTCGGCGGCAGCCGCCACCGCCAAAAGCAGCTCCCGCGCCGCCGCCGCCCGCGCCCGCGCCGCCACCGCCCGCCCACTCTCTGTGTGGCTTAAGTTTCAGCTTTAAGAAAACAGTGATGGACACATGCATCTTACGTACCAAGCCTTACATACGCCTGCCAAACTTGGGTCCACACCAATAAAATCAAATCAAAAATCCGTACCTGCCAAAGGGCAATGGAGAGGAGTTTACTGAAAATTAAAAATAAGGACAAGATCAACAGCAAAAAGTAAGGTCTCAGACAAAATTAACAGATGCACTCGACGTCATACTCAAACAAAAATGGAGATGGGCTGGCCACATAGTAAGAACTACCGACAAACGATGGACCAAAGAAGTCACTAAATGGCCAGGACCACAAGGAAAACGACGAGTGGGAAGATCACAAGCAAGATGGTCTGACGACATCACTGCAGTGGCAGGGTCAAGCTGGACTAACAGCGCAAAAGACCGAGACAAATAGAAAGACATGGAGGAGGCCTATACCCGTCAGGGGTCCTTAATTTAATATGAAATAATATATACCCATATTTTATACAAACAAACCAACAATTAAGGAACGAAGAAGGCTAAATAAATACTAAGTTATTGATAAATCAAATATTTTCTTTGAAATTTCCTTCTTTTTCCTATTAAGTTGGTTTCAATAGAAAAAATAAGGAAATTTCAGAGAATAGAAACATTTAACGAAAAGTAAAAATATTTCGCGCTTTTTCATGCATGCATAGATAAAAAAAAAAAAACATTCCTTTGTTTTCAAACATTCTTTGAAACAAAAATACAGTATCTACTCAACGAGCTCTAAACAACGACAACCCACTCGATGGAGTAGGTCAATTTTTTTTCGCGTCTCCCCTTTTGCTCTATTGGAGCCCCCCCTTAAAAACTTTTAAAAATAAGTTTTAACAGTTTGTATGGCTTTGGGTTAATAGGATGCTTATACTGTGAAAATTTGAAGCCTGCAGCTCCAACTGTTCGGCTGTAAAACCTGTGTGACAGACGACGGACGGGCGCGTAAGTGATCCTAATAGGGTCCCCGTGGGACCCTTCGGGTTGGCAACCTTAAAAATTAATTCTTGACATCTGTTTTACACGGAAACGATACCACACACGCCCTAGTAGCCTTAGCTGATCAGTAAAAAGAAAACGAAAAGGAGGTGTACTTGGTCCCATTCACCCCGCTCTCCCCACGCACAGGGGACAATCCTGACTTCTCTTCATATCTGAAAATAATCACAGCGGAATACTCTGTCTATGGTAGAAGTTCCATGCTTGTAACCCAATGCGCACAATTATGTTAGAAATCTGCGCGTTAGTATCTGTTGTTCTTATCTTACCCCAATGAATGTTAGCATATTTTGAAAAGTATAGGTTCTATCAACATACTCCCGAAGAATGTTTTGTAGATAATTTTATAAGGAACATTTTATCCTTTGATGGTTTACTCCTAGGTTTAGCCGTTTTCAATTAAATTAAAAATAACTGTAATTCGGGACACAAAAGTGGGGGTGAGGGTGGGTTCCGGAAGGCTTCCGAGGTCGAAAAATTGGACTCGTCATTATCACTTCACTACATGCAACATATTAAAAAAATCAGAACTACCCGATTTGATGCAAGGCAAAATGTACGAATTCTATGGATTAAAGGTCCTGTAGGGAAATCCACGTATGGTGATTTTTTTTTTCGGTGAAGTATATAAGTCACTTGGTGCATGTACAAAATATAACGTAAGCGAGTGGCGTGGCGTGTATGAGTTATTACGTGTATATACTAAGTATAAGATAGAGGACGTACATATTTTTCGAATCCCTTTCATTGCGTTATACATATTGAAGATACTCGTACAATGAACTACTCAGCATATTTTAGAGACATTCTTTCGGATCAGCTCATAGAGCCCTTTCATTTGATTATTCCACTCGATAGGTTATAGATTTTTTTTTTCATCCGAGTCTAAAATACTTACTAAGAAACCTACTCGCCTTTCCCGAAAAAAATAATAAATATCTATCCGCGGACTTCCCTACAGGAGCATAGCGAGGGAATAGACTAAACTGGGATACTGCCTAGTACAACTATCAGCATCTTTTTATGATACTCATAAACACTCCCACGGTATGTAATATGTATAGGGTACTATGGTAATTGCAAAATTTCAGCAACCAGCATTACGGCTCTTCTATAGTTGAAAAGCATTCAATTTTCGATATTTATATATTTACTGAAGTCTTCAAATCAGTAAAAGTGTCATTTTTCAGTGTTCCGTGTCATGAGTTTTTTTTTATGTAAGAATAATTTATATTTACTGTTTCACCTAGCTGTAATACCTATATTGTCTTAAGTACCTACTGTACAAAATAATTATGTTTTTATTCTCAGGGTCTTTCATGCAGTTTCTCGTCCAAATACACCAAATACATCTTGTTAATAAAAAATGAAAAGCCATTTGTACTTTTATTTTTATCATGTTTTTTAAATATATAATAACACTAGCGACCCGCCCCGGCTTCACACGGGTGCATGTATTATACAAATAATATAAACCTCCCTCTTAAATCAATCTATCTATTTAAAAAAAACCGCATCAAAATCCATTGCGTAGTGTTTTCAAGTTATAAATTGTATGGCGTAGTTGGTGACACAAAAAATAAAAATGTCATAAGTAAAAATAAAGAAAATTGTCTTACTTTCCAAGAGCGTCATCCATGTCGCCTCGGCTTGGTGTGACGCCCTTCCATCGTCCCTTGCAGCTGAGGGGCATCAACTCATCCGCAGGGTATGCATTGTCCATATATGCATTGTAAGCATGGTAAAACATTTTCCGAGCCTCCTCTCTGTTCAAATTGTTCAAAACCAAATACATCTTGTTAAAGGTTTGAGAATAAAATAAATGGAACATTGTTACAAAACAGAACTATAATAAATGTATGTATCAATTAACTAATTAACTAAGTATTCTAAATTCTTTAATTTTTTTTTGACATTTAAAATTGTATCATATCTTAGTTTTAACAAATTGCTATGCTCAACCGAGCTCATGTTGAACTGTAACTAGCTTTAAGATCTTATTAAATGCAATAAATGATTGAATTGAATTGAATATGTACTTTTATCTCACAAGCGCGGGTTGGCCATTGTTGCAGTTGTGACACATATTTATGAGCAAATGGAACACGAAGCTCCTACGCTGACGCACACAGTCCATGTGCACGTATAGCTCAACACACAACCATGGCTCACCCGCATACAGCACAAAAGTACTCTAAATATTTTTGCGCTGGCCTAGCAGTAGGATGTATACATCTCTCAACTCATCTCACTAATCTCACCAACTCATCTCGAACTCTAGCTGTAAATAAGCCATCTATGGCTTTAGCAGTTAAGTAATTCCATTCCAAACTCTGTGATTAATTTTATTTGAAACTTTAATAATAAAAATAATAAAACATTCATAATATGTTGGTTGGTGATGATGAGAAAACAAGTTTATCTTGTACTATTAATAATAAAATATCTGGGCGACCGAGCTTTGCTCGGCATTTTCCCGTGCATGAGACCTAGCTAGATCAATTGCTTGTCCCCGAAAACCCCTACATACCAAATTTAATGAAAATCGTTGGAGCCGTTTCCGAGATCCCGAAATAAATATAACGGGTACTATCTTACACAAATCAACCTATCCCCAATAAGGCTTGTATTATGGGTACTGGACAACAATATATTTAATAGATGTTAATACTTAAATACATAGTAAACATCCAAGACTCAGAAACAAATATTCATATTTATCACACAAATATAGTCCGCCTTTTGTATGATGTGCAATAAAGATTAAATAATAATAATAATAATAAATATATGCCCTAACCGGGATTCAAAGCCAGGACCGTCAACTTCATAGGCAAGGTCACTAGTCACTAAACTAAACCAGTTGTTAACTTTATAAACAGCAAATCGTAAAAGGTATTCTTTAGCTACTTAAATTAATCCTACGTAGTAATATGTAAAAATAGATATTAAATAAGTATTTGAATTTGCAAGGTGCATTTACTATCTAACTCTATCTCTCTCTTGCATCTTAAAGATTATCCCGGTTGCCCCTACTTTACTTATTCTTGATTACTATCCAACTTTATCTATTGTTAATGTTGGCTACACAGGATAAAGGTAAAGGTTTTAAGGTGAATGTGCTAGCATGTAAATGTGTTTATTACATTTTCATCTTCAAAAGCTTTTTGTTAAATTAATGATCTGATAACCTAAATCAGGGGGTCAAACTGAAGCGACAACAACACATACTATTTTGGTCTCCATAGGAATTTCATCCTTACTGTTTATAAATTCAATACAATACATTAAATACCTTTGCTTTATAAAAACATCATTATAACAACAAGCAATATAAGTAGATGAAAAAAAAAGGTATACAAATACAAGACAATGATATGACACAACTGTTATAGTTTTACCTTAAACTTATCCTCTCAGCTCTGGTCATTGGTGTACTGGTTTCTTCTTCAGTACGCACACTGATAATCGCAAGAATAACAACTAATATAACTCGATATGCCATTATTATGACCTTATTAGTAAATTTTCAGTAACAATATGACTAATAATCACTAGTAACGAAAACATGAAGTAACGAATTCGAAAAAGAAGGAAATAAATCATAGAAACTGCTAATGCTATAAGTTTTTCATTATGAACCACTTTCTATTGTTGTAGCATATTTTCTAGCCATTTAATTGCAATAATGAGGTAAACTAAAAATATTGGCGTGTTGTGATATATGGTTGTGATGTGATATGATTCCTTTCAGTAGAGCGAGAGCGGAGAGCGATAATTTATTTAATAATTGACGTGTATTTAGTCTATGGGTAAAATGGTAAAATGTCATGTCACAGACTATAGCGCGAACGTTATACTGGTAATAACCAAAGACAATAATACAACCACTACGTTCTAAGAGACGGGACTTAGAACAAGGTTAGGGTTCCGGGCTACTCATGCTTCAGGGATGACAGAAATGACGGTTACGCAGGGTGTGCCCTGCTTGTTGACCGATCTTACACATATACTGTTCTCTCTCTACCATGTCACAATCCTGGTATAAATATTATTGCTGCCAAAATTATCAATATTAATGTTACTTTTATTTCAGTATACATACCACATCCAAGCATAGATCTCATACATGAGGTTAATACTATTATATCTAGCATTGCCGGTCCATATATAATAATGGGTGACTTTAATTGTAAAAATACTTTATGGGGTTCCCCTACCTGTGATACAAATTCCTATGCTCTTTTAGATATACTTGATAACTTAAACCTATGTATATTAAATAACGGTTCTCCCACTAGAAGAGTTTCCCCTACGCAGCAAGCTAGTGCCTTGGACTTGACGTTAACTTCAGCTAGTCTGGCGTCCATCGTTTCCTGGCAGGTACTAAATCGCTCGTATGGTAGTGATCACTTCCCCATTGTTTCTACTATCCACAAGGCCTGCCCACCTCCTCCTGTAGTCCTCCCCCTTCTAAAATACAAAACTGCTCAGGCTGATTGGAGTCAATACTCTAACATCTTGGACGATAAAGTTAAATCATTATGCGAGATAAATTCTGACAACTTTATGGAATTATATTCTAGGTTTATGGAGTGCATCATACATTCGGCTGATGCAACAATTCCGATTAAAAATACAGCGCGTAATAAGATTCCCTCTCCTCCTTGGTGGGATTCAGAGTGCACCAATATTATTCGAGAACGAATCACGGCAGAAAACTCTTATTCGAAGAATCTCACCATGCAAAACTATTTAAATTTCCAGAAAACCATGGCTAAATCAAAGAGACTGCTTGCTAAGAAAAAGGCAGATGGATGGTTAAACTTCTGTAAGTCTCTGTCTCCGCGCTCTCCTTCCTCAGTAGTATGGAAAAGAGTCAAATCATTTCGGCGTAGTCTGAATAGCTCCATATCTTTGTCTAATAACACTGACATGTGGCTAACAGATTTTTTGGACAAATTATCTCCACCCTTTGTCCCCAATGAAGATCTTTTCCCCTTACCATCAACACCACTAGCTGACCATGATAATGATAGAATGAATGAGCCCTTCTCGTTCCCAGAACTTCTGTGTGCGTTGGATCACCTGAGGGACTCTGCGCCTGGTGTCGATGGAATTCCTTACTCATTTATAACGCGATCCTCTAATGACACTAAACGCTATTTTTTAAACATTATAAATCATGTCTTTATCTCAGGAATAGTGCCCGACTCATGGAAGACCCAAATTATAATTCCAATTCTTAAACCCGGTAAAAATCCTACTGAATCTGCATCATATCGACCGATTGCCCTGTCATCTGTTCTGGCTAAGATCTTGGAGCATTTAATTAAAAATCGCCTTGAATGGATAGTAGAGAATCGAAACACATTGGCCAGGTCTCAATTTGGGTTTCGTAGAGGAATGGGTACCATAGACAGCCTCAGTATTTTAACTACAGATATCCGCATTGCCTTTAGCAACAATGAAAACGTCGTTGCTGTATTTTTAGATATAGCATCCGCGTATGACAATGTCGACCTAGCGGTACTCAGGCAAAAAATGCAACAGCTGAGCATTCCGTTGAGATTGACTAATGCTATATGTAACCTCTTTATGGCTCGATCTATCCGCGTGCGAACCAATGGTACTTTACTTCCTCCCAGACCTGTATGGAGAGGCCTTCCACAGGGTTCTGTTCTTAGTCCAATTCTGTATAGTTTATACACATGGGATTTGGAATCTACGGTAAACAGTTTTTGTAATATCTTACAATATGCAGACGATATAGTGTTATATGCAAACTCCGTATCATTTGTGGACTGTGCCAATAGACTTAATTCGGCTCTCATGTATTTAAATGACTGGCTTGACTTACATGGTCTTAGCCTTTCAGTGTCTAAGTGTAAAGCTCTTCCATTCTCTCGAAAAAGAATTATCCCTCATATAGATCTTACCCTAGATGACCAAGTGATAGAAGTTGTAGAGTCTGTTAAATTTTTGGGGGTGTATCTTGATTCTAAACTCTCCGGTACTTCTCATCTAAATTATATAGTCAATAAATGTGAAAAAAGTGTTAACGTTATGCGGTCATTGTCTGGTGTACGTTGGGGGGCCCATCCCTTTGTTCAAAAAATTCTGTATAATGCTATAGTCCGTAGTCACTTTGACTATGCCAGTTTTATTTTAGAACCTTGCAGCAAGATAGCTCTTGCGAAACTTGATAGAATTCAAGCCAAGTGTCTCCGGATCGTAACAGGCGCAATGAGGAGCTCACCTACAAATGCGCTACAGGTTGAATGTGTGGACCCCCCTCTAATTTTGAGGAGACAATATCTGGCAGATAGATTTTTTCTTAACATGGCTCAGTACTCTTTTCACCCTTTATTGACCAAACTTTCAACATTATCAGATATCTCTCCCTTTTCCAAGTATTGGAGACATAGAGAGTTGCCTCCTCTAGTTAAATCTTTTAATAAATTTTCCCCTACTCCCATATATCAACTTGACAAAAACCCGCTTTTCTGCTTTGACTATGACACCCTAATATTTCAACCTCCAGTCATCTTACATCTAGGTATTAGCAAAAAATCAGATAACGCCAATTCGGAATTTAACCAGATCATGGAAAGAAATTTCAATGGTTGGTTACAGATTTACACAGATGCCTCTAAGATAACTACCTCGGACAATGTAGGTTCTGCCGTATGGATCCCTAAATTTAAAATTATTTTGAATTTCAAAAATCCACCTTCTTCTTCAATATTTACCGGAGAAGCGGTGGCTCTATATGAAGCCGTATCATATGTTAGATCTCATAATCTCAACAAATCTATCATATTAACTGATTCTTTGAGCTGTCTACAAGACCTGGTAGGACTTCCTTTTCATACTAATAATAATTTCTATCTTACTTTAAAAATTAAAGATAAATTACGCGAATGTCATAATTGTAACATACAAGTTGTTATAGCATGGATTCCTAGCCACTGCGGTATATCAGGTAATGAAATCGTTGATCAGTGCGCAAAAGATGCTATCCGGCTGGGAATAGAGACGTCCAACAGATGCCATTCCCGAGACCTTAGATCTTTAGTCAAGCCCTTGCTTAATCAAAAGTGGAACAACTTATGGCGACTCTCTTGCCAGACCAAGGGTAAGCATTATGCAAGTCTTCAGCCAAATATCCCAACAAAACCTTGGTTCTTTAAAAACAGAGAATTCGATAAAATAAACACTTCCACGATAATAAGGTTGCGCCTTGGTCATATTTGCTCGCCAGTATTTTTGGCCAAGCTGAGGATACGGGACGGCTCAATCTGCGAATGTGGACTGGCTGATGGTACTACGGAACATATACTGTTAGACTGTCCAAAAATTGCTTCTCCGCTATATAATTTACTCCCATCTTGTATCAGTCGCCCAGTGAATATTAACTTCCTCTTAACTTTAGTTTTTACTCCATATAGTGGGATCTTAAACAAATTTTTATCTAAAAATAACATCCGCCTGTAATTTATATTCTAGTAATTAATAACTAAATGTAATTATTTGTTCCTAATATATAAGATGTCTGTAGAGATAAAACCTCTAACTCCATACTAACCTACCCTCCCCTGTAGATTGTGTTTGTTGTAGTTTGTGTTTGTTGTAGTTTGTTTTTATTGTAGTTTGTTTTTAGATTGGCAGTTTGACCGGTTGGATATACTACCGAACACCACCAGTTGCGTACCGATAAGTTTATAATACTTAGCCGTGTCTTATCCAACTTGACATTGGCAGAATCATCAAGGCCTTGATGGAGCCATACTACACAAGATTGAATTGAATTGAATTGACATTGATGCACAGTTTGGCAGACATTTTGAACCACAATAAAAAAGAAAACGCGGAAGTCTGTCATGCCAACATAACAACGCAATAGGGATATCGATATCCTATATATCGATATCGATAAATGATGACCAGTGACGTCCACATAAATAATGGACGAATCTATTCAGTTTCTGAACATTCATTGTACATCATCGCTGAGTGTCTGTCATCTAGAACGCTGAGGGCCTAACGCGAACCGAAAACGAAATATCTGTAGCACTTGCATATTGGAGCAACAGAGAGGGAGATACTTCGTTTGTGGTTCGCGGTAGCCCCTCAGGGAGGGATATACTTCGTTTTCGGTTCCCGGTAGGCCCCCCCTAAGGGGCTACCGCGAACCACAAACGAAGTATCTCCCTCTTTGTTGCTCCAATATGCAAGTGCGACAGAGAGGCAGTTATTCCGTTTTTGGTTTGCGGTAGGCCCTCTATTTTCCAACAGGCCATGCATGATGGTGCAGAACAAGGACGCAGTAATGCGTTAAAGGGAGAAAGACACACTTTTATTTCATTCCATCGCATACCTGCGTCCTTGTCCTGCGCCATCATGATTGTATAGATCGGAGATCATTCAAACTTTTATTTTTAAATTCCATGGTATAATAAAATAAGAAACAGTCCGGATCATGGTGGGATCGTGACACAAGCACAGAATAAGTAATAGTACTACGTACAGAAATTGCACTGTTAACAAATCACCAACTTACAACCCCAAATTATATAATAGGTAAATAACAAATGTTGACCACACCAAGCGAATGACGAGACGACGCGACCGTCCGGTAGTAATTCGCGGCCGCCACTGAATGAGTACCACCTGGGGATGTACTTGCAGCGGCGCGGCAAACTGACGGAGTGTAAGCCCCCTGACACAAGTGTCGAAGTGTCAGCCAGGGGGGCTACCGAGAACCACAAACGAAAGTTTTCTTCTCTGTTGCACTTTCGAACATACTTGCAAGTGCGTCAGAGAAGAAAAACTTCGTTTACGGTTCACGGTAGCCCCTCCGGGCTGCTACCGCGAACGGCATTCGAAATTTTCCCTCGCACTTGCAAGTTTGCACATACGTGTAACCGAGAGGGAAAACTTCGTTTGTGGTTCGCGGTCTTAGAGCATTAAACACAGGAGACGCCTTCAGCGCATCTTTCCTAACAGAATTTTTAGTCAAATTTTGGGGGAGGCGAGGTAACACACTTATAAAGAAACTACGCACATGAGTACGCTACGCAATGAAGTTTCCACTTACTGGGCGTTTCCACTAGGTCCAATATCGGATAGCCAGACTGACCAATTTCCGTAAAGATCATATTTCAAATAAATTCTCATGGAAAGTAGTTTATTGGTCCCTAAATACGGTGACAGTTCTCGTCAAAATAGTGGCCAAGCGTGATGAAGCGTGACGCTTTGTGTTAATTTGATAAATTATAACGTTTTGTGCACCCAAAAACGGCACATTAAGGCATTTTGACGGAGCTCTTCACACGCCGGGAACGATTCTGAGACTGAAGTATAATCGATTAATGAAGTAGTTTTTAATAACGTGGCAGATTTTTCTCCTATGCTTTTGGCACAGGGCCGAGGGGTAAGTAGAGGTATATCAATGGCGGCTCCCGTCTTAAATGCTCTAAGTTCGCGGTAGCACTCCTGGCTCGCGCAACTAGGAAGAAAATTACACTTTGTATGATCTATGGCCTGAAAAAAAACAAAAAAAACATGGCGAATACCGATATCTCGCTCTCTCAGTTAATCCATTTCAGCATGAAGTAAGTATAAGATGGAGCTGGTGATACACACATACAAAGCTGTGTGAAGGAGATGTAAGCATAGACATTAACACACGTGGGAGCGAGAAACAATGACATATCTCCTGTTCCTCATCGCGTATAAGGCAGCGATTGTCTGCCACCAGCCTATGCCACCAAAGTGTCATCGATAAACCAGTGGCCAGCGTATAAGAAAATATGTCACCCATAATATTGGGTAAACCAGACCGGCTCGAATGTTAAAAATAACAGATTAAATTTTTTGTCGTGATTAGAATACTTTCAGTCACATGTCAAGTCAATGTCACTTATGGTCATTTCCGTTCTGTTGAAAGGAGTTTTTACTTCAATACTCAAACTCTTTGGTTTAGGCTGTCTCACGGCTGTCTGTATTTTCAGTTGTCAAGAAAATAAACATAACAAACATTGTCAAATTAAAATAAAATATTGTTCTGGTCGATATTAAAATAAAATATAATGGTTCTATTCTACTATTTACACGCGTTTACTCTGAATAGGATTTAAAAGGTTATTCGGTCCAACCATGGAACTCATCTCGTCAAAATATTCAATCGGAAGTCTCGAAGGCAAGTCAAATTGGTCGACTTGGAAGTACAAATAGTACATTACTACAGAGGCCGGGAAGTAAAGGGGTTGCCGGCTGAGTACATATAGACGGCCGAGCGTAGCGAGGCCGGTTAGTTACGAGGCTGGCAACCCCTTTTCACGCCGAGGTATGAATAGTGCTCTTCTCAAACATGCAATGAAATAAATTAAAAAAGCTCCGAGAAATAAAACTTTAATTTCTACAGAAACTGAAAGTAAACTAGATAAAAATTAAACTGACACATATATTACTATTTATTTGTCGACTTCTAAACTTTATTAAAAGTAGAAACAAGCATATACATAAAAGACGGCACAGTGTCTACTCCAAAATCTATACTTCGCACATGCCGTCCCTTTCACTCTCGCGTGAAAGGGAGGCCAACGAAGTATGGATTTTGAATTTAGTACATGCCCGGTCGTATTCAGCCAATTCAACTAGTATTTTTCTGTTACAAACGCTGCGTTTTGGTATGTTTCTTAAATAATTTGCGTTTTTCGGTGGAAAAATACACTTGCGATTCTGTTAAAAAAATTAACAGCGGGAAAGCATGAACTTTTTGACGTTTCAACACTTTTGAGGTTATGTTTATCAAATCTTATTCAAATTCCGTCTTATTATATCCGTCTCACTCCTGTTCCGTCTTATTTTTGAGAAATTGTATTTTTTTAAATTACCGTAGTGGCAGAATGTCTTAACGAACTAAAAATCAATTATTGCTTATAGTTTTCTTCATGGCTGAGTCACATGAATGTGGAATGGAAATTAAAAAACCCGGCCAAGTGCGTGTCGGGCCCACAGATTAATACTTAGTTACTACTTACTTGTCAGGCCACGCGCAAAGTAAGGTTCCGTATTTATTTATTTATTTATATTTACTATGTTTTTGACAGAATTAACAACAATGGAAATTTTACGAAAGTTTGCTTTTGCAAAGTACATTTCTGAAGTTAGAGTATTACTCGTTAACTAGTAATGTCTACTTAGCTGTGATAGTTTTCCTTTTAAATTCATCGTATATACTATTACCATGATTTTTTTCACATGCCTAGTAGCCACCGTTTAGCTGGCAGGGGGGGCGGGACACTTGACCATAACAAAAATTATCACTTCATAGATTAATATCACGCCAGCCAATTCTTAAATCAATAAATGCTTATAGAAACCTTACAATATTTTTGAAAGAGCTATCCAACGATACCCCACACGATGGGGTTTGGAAGAAAAAAAAATTGCACCACCACTTTACATGTAGGCGAGGTAACCTAAATTTTTTTTTTAAGATTTTATTCTACCGTTTTATCGGCGTCATTGAAATGTATACTCATGCCAAATTACAGCTTTCTAGTACTAACGGTTACTGAGAAAAAAAGGGTGACAGACGGACGGACGGACGGACATGGCGAAACTATAGGGGTTCCTTGTTTACTACGGAACCCTAAAAAGAGCATCTTGCAGGCCAAGGCCTAGGCTTTGTATGAAATTCCTTTAAAGGCCTCTCGTCTAGTCGCACCCGAAACGTGACACTTCGCAGCCTATAGTAAGGAAAATAACCTCAACTACTATGTCGTCAGCAAACCGAAGATGAGTGATATACTCGCCGTTTATGTTGATGCCTAGCCTTCTCCAGTCCAAATTGTTGAAAACATCCTCCAGTGCAGCGGAGAACAGTTTGAGTATGTATACCTAGGACAGACTGTCCAGCTAGGTAGGTCCAACTTTGAGAAAGAGGTCAATCGTCGAATCTGACTCGGCTGGGCAGCGTTCGGGAAGCTACGGCATATATTTTCGTCCAATATTCCGCAGTGTCTCAAGACGAGAGTCTTTGACCAGTGTGTGTTGCCAGTGATGACATATGGTACGGAAACGTGGTCGCTCACCATGGGCCCCATAAGAAGGCTCAAAGTCACTCAGAGGGCAATGGAGAGGGCTATGCTGCGAGTTTCTCTGCGTGATCGCATCAGAAATGAGGCCATCCGTAGCAGAACCAAAGTAACCGATATAGCCTTTCGAATCGCTAAACTTAAGTGGCAGTGGGCGGGGCACATTGCACGTAGAACCGATAGCCGTTGGGGCCGAAAGGTTCTCGAGTGGCGACCACGGACCGGAAGGCGCAGCGTGGGTAGACCCCCCACAAGGTGGACTGATGACCTGGTAAAGGTCGCGGGAGTCCGCTGGATGCGGGTGGCGCAAGACCGGTCATTGTGGCACTCTTTGGGGGAGGCCTATGTCCAGCAGTGGACGTCTTTCGGCTGATATGATGATGATGAAGTCGATTTTAATTTTTTACCGCCTAACATGGCGGGCGAGCCCCCTGTCCCGGGGGGCTCTGGAAAGGATCCCCCAGATCGGGTTGTAGATTTAGAGGCTTTGGATGTGGCTCAAGAAGTCACGATAACTAATAATGATGAGTCCATGGACACGGATGTTTCAGTTCTATCTCAGGCAAAATAGTTAAAAGGAAGGTAACACGACGAATCTGTAAACATTATAATAAAAAACAAAAAACACAAAAGAATAAAGACATTCCACCGACCGGATTTGTCTGTGTGTGTAGTGTAGCAGAGGAGTTAACAGTGGCAGATAGTTTATTAACTAAAAAAGTAAAATCATCTATGCCCCGCCCAAATCCCCAACCTCAGTCACAAAGTATTTCATCTAGGTATGCCCCCCCCCCCCCCCCCCCAAATCCCCTAGCTGTGATAGTTTTCCTTTTAAATTCATCGTATATACTACTACCATGATTTTTTTCACACTGGCGGGGGGCGGCGGGGAGACACTTGTCCATAACAAATATTATCACTTCAAAGCTTAATATCACGCCAACCGATTCTTGAATCAAAAAATGCTCTTAGAAACCTTATAAAAGAGCTATCCAATGATACCCCACACGATGGGGTTTGGAAAAAAAAAATTGCACCACCAACTTACATGTAAGGGAGGTACCTTAAAAAATTTTTTTTCCATGATTTTATTCTACCGTTTTGTCGTAGTCATCAATATCTATACTCATGCCAAATTACAGCTTTCTAGTACTAACGGTTACGGATGGATATGGCGAAACTATACGGGTTCCTTGTTTACTACGGAACCCTAAAAAGTCGTGCCTTCGGATTTTGCTCTCATTTTTCTTCCTAGAAGTTTGAACGGTCAACGATTTTTAAAAAAATTCAGAGAAGACCTGTACCTTGAATTGGAGGACGTGCCTTAGGGTAGACATTACTAGTTAACGAGTAATAGCACAAAATAAATAATAGTACAAGTACAGAAGTTTCTCTGTTAACAAATCCTCCGTTTAGGTATGCCAAACGTGCCTAAACGTGGCCATCTCTTTCTATCGCACGCAAAGCGCTCTTTCGAGGCCCCGCACTCAGCGCTAGGGTTACCAGTACCACCAGCGAGAACCTATTTTAATATACAGTACTTTATTATTAGTAGTGTTGATTACAATACAATTACGAATGGTACTTTTAAGGTTCCGTAGCCAAAATGGTGAAAATGGAACCCGTCCGTCCGTCTTTTCGTCTGTATGTGACAGCCGATGTACTAAGCACTACAAATATAATTAAAACATTTAGCAGGAAGGTGTGTTCTACTGGAATGAACCGCTACGTAAAAGTGATGTGAAATGACAAAAAATATTAAAGTAGGGGCAGGGGGCACTCCATACATGTAACCAGGGGATACAAAATTTTATATAATATTTAAAGGTCCGAGTTTTTATTATTTTTGCAACTTGCTGCAATGCCATAATGTTTTGGTTTTTGCATTATTATTTATACACGACAGTTCACGACACGAATTATGATTGTACAGCGGTACAGCAGCGCGTGCGCGTGCGATCCGTATCGTTGCGCCGCAACCATTATAGTCCTACCCTACTGGGGACCCGTCCCGCCGCATGTACTTTGAGCGGCGCGATGAAGTCACGGTAGTGTACCACTCCTGTTAATAGTCGAGCTTAAGAAATGTACTTTGCAAAAACAAACTTTCATACACTTTCCATTGATACCTTAGATAATGTTATTAATTCTGTCAAAAATATATTAAATATAACTAATATAAGTTCGAAAACTTTTTAGTCCACATAATATAACGGGTGGACAACTACGGAACCCTACATTATGCGTGGCTCGACACGCACTTGGCCGGTTTTTGTAGTTTGCGTTAGCAGCGTTTACTACTGCTTACTTGCTTAGTACAAAATTAACATAATAAAAGTTCGGAATACGTTTATTTTGAAAGCCTTCTAGCCCACCTGTCCAGCCAGCACGATATGTATTTTAATCGCCAAAAACATCACTAAATCACTTATAAGGTAAGTTATAACATGTACATGACATGACCATAATAGTACATTACCTAACGAGGGCGGTAAAACAAAGAATGTCTCAGATCGCAGGTATTTGACGCCCGAGCCGAAGGCAAGGGCGATAAATATGCGATCTGAGGCTTTCTTTTTTACCGCCCGTGTTAAGTACAAAATTTTATGTCACCCCCTGGCCAGGAAGTGGGATTTCCCGCGCGCAGAGCGTGCGGTAATTACCACTTTATGGCCAGGTGTGGCATAAAACCTATTAGGTATGCTAGCGGGGCAGGAATTTGGGCTAGCTGGAGGTCAGACACTCTATTACATACCTAAACCTATATGTAATTACAGTTAGCCACCTTTTACCCCAATGCTGAACAATTTTATACCTTAATGCTGATGGTTTTAATTTAAAAATAATACCATTTACTGCCCAAGAATACCTACCTTTGTCACTAGGATATTGCAGAGTTTGAGCTTTGACTCCTGCGTGTGATCAGATCATTGACTTGTAGGTAATGCTTTTAAAACCATTTTGGATCAGATTCAATAGGTAGATTTACATGTTAGCATCAAGCAGCACTAGCCGTTTTTGAAGTCGGGAGAATGAAGCGGGACTTTTGTGTTTATACCAATTCCTGTCCAGAGGGCACTACTATCGTGGTCACGTGATTCAGCTCCCGCCGCCATATTGCGTTTGTGCGATGGTGAGAGCATTTTGCCGTCACTAGTAATTTATAATATAAAAAAAATCTTTCATAGTTAAATGCTGGAGCCTACAAGTGAATTTTATCTCAAAACATATTTAAATATATTGTGATTATTATCGCTTCGATACATATTGTTTGTATAGGATCAGTTCAAAGAAGAAAATTGTTCTGGGTTTCCACCATTGAAGTAACCAAGTGGTGAACGAGTATCAGGAAAGGTTCGGAGAAGCGTACCGAAGGCTGTGCTGGGTAAAGTATTTAAAAATGCATGTATAACCAAATGTTGTAAAAAATACGTGTTTTTTGTGTCATTATTTGTGAGTTATTTACCGGCATTGATTGTTTACTTTGGTTATCGTTAAGAAATGTTTGTTCTTATTCGAATGGTTACATAGTTTTTTTCTGTTTGTGACGCCTCATTTGAAAAGCGTGGCATTTAATGGTTTTAATAGATAGAGTTTGATTTTTTGTTTACGATGTGCTAATGGGAATATAAGAGTTTCGTATGTACTCTATTTTGGAGCGAAATTCGCCGATCTAATTCCTAACTCTTATTTACTCGGTAAGGCTCAAATGCACTGAAAGTTGCCATAATTTAATAGTTTTTTAATTCGTTTTAAAAAATGACCTTTGAAATCCTAGTACATTATGTACACGTAGCTAGGTGTACGGAGTTGTACCATGGAACCGCCATTTTGATTGCTAGCGCCTTGCCAGGGGGGAGAGGGGCGGCGGGAGGGGGCGGTGTTCACTAAAAAAAATGTGACGCTCATTCAGTTGGAATCAGTTCTGAACATCATGGAACTAATAAACCTAACCTTATATGTTATTTGTCTCTTGACAGGTATTGTCACATGGAATGTAGCTTAGGGTCAATATGAATGGAGAAGTGAATGGCACTATGGAGGAGCTTATGGAAACAGCTCCTAGTTCTCCACTGAACACACTAAGCTGTAACAAAATTACCTCTGAAGACTGTCAAAATGAAAATAAATTGGAGGATAGTGAGAGTACAGAAATTGATAATCATTTAGAAAATAACAAGAAAGAGCCTGAAGCTATGGATGTGGATGCTTCAGGGCAGGACAACAGTGGCGATGGCCATAGTCAGGATGAGAGCTCTATGCCAACATCCGATGTTGCACCTACTAAGGAAACAAGTAATAATCTTACAGACAACCCTTTGGAAAACAGCTGTAGCAATAGTAATGAATCGTTTGCAGAATCCTTGAACAGTAATCAGGATAAGACAATATTTGTTGAACAGAAGATAATGAGTTGTGAAGAAGAGAAGGGCAAGGAAGGGGATGCCGGGAACAAATTCAGCGGGACTGTGACCGTCAATGATGAGGTGAGTGGCTTGATCTTTACATTCTGTTTTTTCCTTATCACTCTTTATTTGCAGATATTTCAACTTGCCAGTAATTAAATAACATATAATTGAATTTTTACTAAATATGATATAATTTTTAATAGTTACCAAAAGTTTAAATTAATGTTATTTTATGCTACTTACAATTTTTAACTTCATTGTTTCAAATGGGGCTAGTCGCATTTAAAAATATTTATCTAAATCTATTTTTAATTCATTAATCTAATATAATTGTTTGTTAAACTTAAGGTAAACAAATAGGTACTTTGAAAACAACTTATTACAATATAGACTAAGGAAACCCATATCAAACTAGAAAACGGTAATTTTTGTTTCTGTTTAATATTTATTTACTAGTTACTTAAAATAAAGCTTATTCAACAAGTAGGTAATTAAAAACATCTGTGTGTTGAAGTATATATGTTTATGCTAGAAATCATTATTGAACTATTATGTTTATGCTAGAAATCATTATTGAACTATTATTTCTATAAATTATTTTGGGAAACCTCCCAATTTTTATTTTGTCACATTAGTCAAACTAAAAAAGGAAACACTGGTGGTGATGTATATGTACTAAAAAATTTCAGATGTTTTTATTAGCTAAAAAAGGAAAATGTTTGATTTAGAAGTAAAGTGGGTGTTAGTTAAAATATCGTAAATAATACTCTGAACATAATGTTCCATCATGTATCATAATTATGCCATGGTAATTTATCTATATGAACCAAAACATTTTCAGTGTTTACTACCTTAAGAGTGCTCAGTGCTCACTAGTTACTCTATGTCCATCAAAAGTGTTCACTCCTCTATAGCTATCTAATTGTTCTTTTAAGTTAATACTTTGTAAGGTCCCTGAAGAGTTGAAAATGACCACTACTTGTATGGGTTCTTGTAACTATTGAAATCTCAAGTCTTTGGAATACCTACTCTTCATCTTTCATTATAAACATACCAGTGGCGGCGCGTCAAAAATATTCTTAGGGAAGCCGGAAATACTTGGCTTTTCCTATTCTTCATGAGCTGTAGTAAAAGAACTGGACTGGCTGAAAATTAGGCAAGCCGGTGGGAATCGAGTTGTATGGACGCTCCGCCACTGAAACATACCTAACTTCTCAAGAAACAATATCCAAGTTACTAACATGTAGCTAACACTGGTTACTTGGTAACTTTAGGCATACAAAAAATCGTTGATTTAATATTACTTATGGGTAATTCATTTTTTATTTATTTATTTAATCTTTATTGCACAAAAGAAAACCTTATCGTACAAAAGGCGGACTTAATGCCATTTTATTTTATTTTATATTTTATTCAGTTAATACATTATAAGTTAGTACATGATACCAAAGCACTTACATGTTAGGCAAAACCGGGAATTTAAGATTATTATTATAAAAGAAAATTAAACTCTATGTCAAACACATTACAACCAAGTTAGAAATGTCGAAGCACAAATACAATAATGTCAGCAAAGATTAAAATCTACATATATAAACACGTCAAATGAATTAAGAAATGTCAAGATACAAAAAAAATACAAGTATGTTGGTCAATTAAAAATTAAAATTAAAATATGATAATGACATTATTAGTTTGACATATGGCATTCTCTGCCAGTCTTCTTCATTAATTTCATTATATAATTAGTTATTGAATAATGTATATAGGAATAGTTTTTGAGTGATCTCTTCATATCAGATTTACGAAATAAAGTATGGGTCTTAGCTGACTAACTGATCTTAACCACGTGTTCTGGAGGAAGCTCTGGATGTTATTAACCTGTTTTACATGGAAAAACTTTATTAAAAAATTATTTTGATTTTCTATTAAAAATTAAACGAAAATTTAAAAACGAAACGAAAGTTAAATGAACAAGGCGAAGGCAAGGTGTTTTTGAAGTAAGTAAGAGTTCTGTAAATTTGTTAATAAAAATCTCAATCATTACTAAACATGACTCTACATATTGACAGCATCACAAAAAGTTACTTTAATAAAAAATAAGTTGAATGTTTATGAATTCCTGTATAAATGATCTGATCTCGGACGACTTACAGTCTAGTGCTCTTTTTGAGGGTAACTGCATACATTTTCGATCAAACGTTAAATCAATGGTGCTATTTGTGTTCGTACAGTTACACTACACGATTACCGCGTCTAGCGCTCCCGCTCTGTCGGTCGAATAAGTGCGACAAAGAGGCAGACATACGACCGAAGTTTGCGATTTGCGGTAGACGCAGCGCTAACATGAGCACTCATCCCTAGCATACTAGTATTTTGATATCGCGATTCCTAAAATCTATATGCGTAATCAGAAGTCAAACTTATTTTGGTTCGCTTGGAGCGAGTTGTAGGGAGTACTAGGGTGAGTTATGAATACTCGGTAGTCCAGAAGTTTCACTAAACATCCCTCACTCTTGGTAGCTATCCTAATGTTTCGCGTACTTAAATCTATGGACCGAAGTTCCGGTAGGCAATGATTATATCCCTCTATATTGCTCAAATTGCAAACATCGCGATGTCAAAGACAGGTCCGATACCGTGTAGTTTGTATAATAATAATTAGAGAGAGATAGACTTATTGGAACTAGATTGTGTGGATTAAAGTAGGGAAGAAAATTGACATTCATTTGATTCGTTCAATTCTATTCGTCTTTGCTTTCGTGATTCACTAACTTTAGAAACAATGCTATAAACTGCAAAATCGGTATTTTCGTTATTTCCTTCTGATGACTTCATGTGATGTAGTGTAGGTGTAATGTAATGTAATTTGTGTAACAAATATTATACTGCGATTTAATAATTAATATTTTAATAAAAAGTCAATTAATGTTTCTTGATCGTGTCATTTATTTTACTATGTTCATGTGTAAAGTTACGTCAAGCTACTAAAATGTCCAGCAACACCCGAGTAGGATAGAGCAGAGCGTACCTAGCAAATGTCGAATCGAAAGTAGGTTGACAGTTTGGAGGCTTAGGGTCTTTGACCAACGGTTGCGCAACGCCGCTTCGCGATGGACGCTCACAGATTTTCATATATTTTAGTTGCTTTGCGTAATCGGCTGATCACGAAAAATGTAGCTATATTAAATATTGAATAATAAACAGTTTTTTAGACAACCATATAAGTTGCACTGATACGTCGTTTAGATATTCTACACGTAACAGTGATTCACAACAATTCCATAATATACATAGGTACGCAAATCACAAATTTCGGGTCACCCTAAATTAAATAAAAACCGCAATAAGTTTGTTGAAATATTTTACACTAGGTTTATTTACATAATCTGGAGGCACGGCAGTGCCCCCGCCAAGTCGAGCGCGAAGCAAACACTGCCGTACCATCCTTTACTCGAACCATTTCGCCGCATTTTCAGGCCCCTATTTGAGAACCTCTGGATAAGACCAGAACGCAGAAATTTTCGTCATCCAGTAAGCTATAATCACCAGGGCTCGGATTTTTGATCGCACGGTAAGACGAAAGAAAACTATGGAGTCGATATTCAAACTTTATAATCAGCAATCAATCAATCAATCAAATCATTTATTCGTAATAACATAGGTACATACAGAGGTGTTAAATCATTTATGAGATTCACTATGTCTTCGCCATAAGGCATACAAATAGTCATAAAGTATGACACAAAAAATATGTTATCCAAAATTTATAAATAATCATGCATCGTGCTTATGTCCAATTACGTATTTAAGTCATTATTAGTATTACAATACAAAACAATTGTATGTCAATGTCAATTAAATATTCCTGTATCGAGTAGTTTGCTTTTTGTACCAAAAATATGTGCAGGCTTTTTGCAAAATCATCATACTCAGTCATTTAATTAATTTAACATGTTAAATGCCACATCATATTTATATGGGCCAAATAATAAAAATAAAACCATAAGTTAATTACTAATTATACGTAATTAGACATAAGCACGATGCATGATTATTTATAAATTTTGGATAACATAATTTTTTGGGTCATACTTTATGACTATTCATATGCCTTATGGCGAAGACATAGTGAATCTCATAAATGATTATAACACCTCTGTATGTACTATGTTTTTACGAATAAATGATTTGATTGATTGATGATTATAAAGTTTGAATATCGACTCCATAGTTTTCTTTCGTCTTACCGTGCGATCAAAGATCCGAGCCCTGATAATCACATACTTAAAATCCAAAATTTCAAGTCTGTAGGTCATTTAGTTCCGAAGTTAAGCGAAAACAAAGTTTAGCATTTATGACACTCACTCAATCATAATCATAAAAATAGAACTGGTACTTCCCATAAACTCAGAGAGCTGAAATTTGGTACAGAGTTAGGGTTTAATGGCCACATAAAGGGAAAACTATAAAATCTGGAGTACCAGGTGACCCTGATTAGAAACACAAACAGAATGCGCACGGCTACATAATGGCAAAAGAACAATCGTCAGCTGATTAAAATATTCCTAATTAAACATAGCGCTAGCCCTAATGACATGCAGCTTGAGCGAGTTTGAGCAATACACATGTATAAGTAAAGCGTTGCGTGCGATGGCCAAGTCATTCTATATATTAAAAAAAATAAAGTAATGCCGATGCAAGTCGGTGGAAATCTTGTATTGTGGACACCCCTCCGGTGCTATTGACTAAAATATAACCGACTTGGTTTAACATTACATAACCTTACTTTTTTGTTGTAGAAGAACTGTGTTGCGAGACTTGCATCTTTTTACATGTAATGTTTTTGATGGGATTTACTATTCTTCGTAATACCCAATTGTATTAGCAATTTCCGGGATAGGATATCATAAAAATACCTATGTCCAAAATGAGATTTTTGCGATAACTCGTTCCGTTAACGTTGTTATTTTCTTTACGAGTGCGAATTAAAATCGGGAAAGGTTATTTTTTCAACTTTTGCGGTTTACCTAAATGTAAAATAAAATAAAATATTACACTATTTAAAAAAATGTACAGTCCCCAAGTCCCCAGCACCAATATCTGCCATAACAAAGGCGGCATAAATATCTGACACGTCCTTATGACCCAACAAATAGTGTCGTGTCAGATATTTATGCCGCCTTTGTTTTGGCACATTAATGACTGTACACGCTTACTTACATTATTGTAAAAAAATATGACGGTTTTATGCTAACCCGTATTTTTTGTCAGCTAGTGTACTATTGAATAGAATACAAATGCACTAGTGTAGTAGACGGAACGGACCATAAATTGCATCGATTTGTCTAAAAAAATGTATGGCTATTTAACTACTTGTATCATCATACTAATAGTAGAAGAGCCGACGACACTGAACCTATACCCCGTTTTTTTAAAGATGAGAATTTTAACGGTAATTCGTTCGCCTACAATTCTTCGTTTCCCTGAGACATCAGACGATGATATTGTACTAATTTCACTTATTTCAGTAGCTTATCACGTCTCAAAGATAGCACGCCGCATTTTTTCCCGTTTCAAGATTGTTTTCCCTGAAATCGCATGACGACAATCGCACGATTTTTCTCATCTTAAAAAAACCGGCCAAGTGCGTGTCGGATCACGCACAACGAAGGGTTCCGTACCGACACCTACTAGTCCACACAAAAATAAAACCTTTTTAATACCTTGAATCAAAAAAGTCGTATCTCCATAGGAAAGTCCTTTTGTTTGGAAAATAAAGTTTTCCAATGATAACTCAAAAACCCTTAATCCCATCAGGTGTTCAATCCAAAAATCGAGTATTTATAAATGTACACCAACTCAATCTTTTTCAGAATTTTTATCTTCATAGTTTGGAAATTAGAGGGGGGGTTACACATTTTGTACGACTTTCAGAGCGAATAGCTCACCAACGGTTCACTTAAATGGAAAACTTTTTTAGTAACCTTTAGATATCATTTTTAAAGGCCTATCTAAAAATACATCTCACAACAACTACTTGCATTGAAAAAAAAATCATCCCCCGGTTACATGTCTGGGGTGCTCCCCCCTAAAAAATTTTTTTTTCCTAATTTTTTCATCACATATATGTAGCGGTTCATAGAATACATCTTCCTACCAAATTTCATAATTGTAGTTCTCATAGTCTCTGAGTAAACCGGCTGTGACATACGGACAGACAGACAGACAGACAGACAGACAGACATGACGAAACTATAAGGGTTCCGTTTTAGCCATTCTGCCTACGGAACCCTAAAAACGGAGTTTAGTACGATAAGACTCCCAGATGGCATCTATATAATTAGACGCGTCATTAGTCGGGGAACATGAAATGGCGATGCTGCAATGAGGAAAACCTGGCGAAGCTATTGAAAACGAAAATTGAAAAATTATGAAAAATCCGGTTTCTAGTACGATAAGACTCCCAAGTTTCGTTTGTTCCTCGAATCAGGGGAGAGGTGGGACTATACGATAGTGCAGTGCTGCAAGCCCTCTTGACTGGCCTGTTCAGTGGCAGCACCATGATAAGTGACCACTTTTTTGAGGTATATAGTACGATCGACCTCGAAGTTTGCCCTCCACCAACCTCCACGTAGCTAGATTCGGCGTTTCAATTCAGTTTTGTCAGCAATCTCCTGGTTCCTTTAAAATGATGCACGTACAAATCGAAACAAATCAAAACGAACGTACCTACAAAACTATAATACATCCTGGACGGAAAGTCACAAAGTAGAAAACGTATCTGTAATGGCATCATTTAAATAAAGAATCCCGAAATTGGCGGTAAGTCGTACTAAAAACCTAAGAGCGCTTGTAGATGGCACGGTACCCGCAAATATCGTACTCCATACAAAACTGAAGATCATCATTACGCGCGGCGCGCTGACTAGGGATTTACGGCGAAAAAAACTAAGGGTACATGTGCTCGAAGTGCACCCCCCGCGCGAGAGCTGTTCATGAAGCTGGCCGAGCGCAATGCTGCAGTTATTTAGTCACATCGCTATCTAATTCTTACATTTAGTAGGTGTGAATCCCCATATAAATGGACATTGGGAGTTACAAGTCATGATAAAGTTTGGCCTCACGATGGAAACTGTTCCTTAGGCTACTTGTAACTTATACTGAGCGAGGCCAAAAAATCCACGCAAAAAATTCAAAATGGCGGCTATTTTAGTTTCCAATTTTTTTTATTTTTTTTAGAACTCAAAAATGCTTCGTGCTTAGGGTTTCTGCTCGAGACTTCTCGAACTTGTTAAAACACTGTTAGTCAAAAGGCTTAGCAAAATCAAACTGCATCGTATGCAGAAAGCAATTCATTTTCTCCAGTGATACTAGGAACCAATATAAAGGATTTCATCCGACGAAATGAAAATTTCATCGAAGGGAATTCAAAATGGTGGTCATTTACCAAAGGGGGAGCCGCATTTTTTAAAAAGTGTATGATTTCAAAACGGCATCTGCTATTTAAGTAATATGGGTATCAATCGATTGGTATTGACACCATTAATTAAAATAAGAAAAATACCATGTAAAAAATTAAAGATAGCGGCCAACTAATATCAAAATTGTAAAATTTTCATTCTTCTTTTTTTGGTTATATTAAAAATAACAACTAAATGTCCAATTATATAGACAACTTATATATTTACATAAATTCTCATAGTATTATCTACGCGATAAAACAAAAATTATGACAATCCGTCGATTAGTTTTTGGACTATACGAATTACAAACGAGCCTTGGTGACTGTGTCATAGTAGTTATGGAAACAAACTGCACTTTTGTAATGAAAGCAAGTCGCTTTTGTATAATCGTATTAGTGAAGAGATCAAACTTGATTACTTTTATCGATAATATCTTATTTTCACTCGTCAGTAACCGAGACTACGCCACTTCGAAATTATAAGTCTAAAACGTTCTACTAAGTTAAAAGGTGGCCAAATTTGGACAATAAATGTGGCAATCGATACAGGAAAATGTTGTTCAACATAAAAAATAACGCTGTGTTTTTTTTTAACGTAACTTAAGAAAAAAAATCTTTTTTTTGCAATAAACTTTTGATATTCATACCCTATAAGTACTTATATTCATACCTTATATATTTTTTGACCCTTAAAAGAATATTTTTTTCCAAAAACAATCACACTACAGAAAGTTTCCCCAATATAAAAAAACAACTATGACACACAATGCACATGTACAATGTACTATAGATTAAAATGTTCTTAAACGCAGAAAAAACAAAGTGTAGGTTTTTACAGAGTATAAATATCAAAAAAATAAAAATAAAATAAAAAGTTTATTGCTAAACACAGAAAAAAAATTTTTCTTAACTTTTGTATCAAAAAGCGCATTTTATTTTAAGTTGAGCAACATTTTTCTCTATCGATTGCCACATTTTTTGTCCAAATCTGGCCACCTTTTAACTTAGTAGAACGTTTTAGGCTTATAATTTTGAAGTGGCGTAGTCTCGGTTACTGACGGGTGAAAATTAGATATTATCGAAAAAATAATCAAGTTTGGTCTCTTCACTGATACCATTGTGCAAAAGCGACTTGCTTTCATTACAAAAGTGCAGTTTGTTTCTATAACTACTATGACACAGTCGCCGAGGCTCGTTTGTAATTCGTATAGTTCAAAAACTAATCGACGGATTGTCATCATTTTTGTTTTGTCGCGTAGATAATACTATGAGAATTTATGTAAATATATAAGTTGACTATATAATTGGACATTTAGTTGTTATTTTTAATATAACCAAAAAAAGAAGAATGAAAATTTTACAATTTTGATATTAGTTGGCCGCTATATTTAATTTTTTACATGGTATTTTTCTTATTTTAATTAATGGTGTTAATACCAATCGATTGATACCCATATTACTTAAATAGCAGATGCCGTTTTGAAATTATACACTTTTTAAAAAATGCGGCTCCCCCTTTGGTAAATGACCGCCATTTTGAATTCCCTTCGATGAAATTTTCATTTCGTCGGATGATATCCTTTATATTGGTTCCTAGTATCACTGGAGAAAATGAATTGCTTTCTGCATACGATGCAGTTTGATTTTGCTAAGCCTTTTGACTAACAGTGTTTTAACAAGAAACGCAATATTGAACACCATTTTTCTCATGAACTATTAGATATATCGAGAAAATGATAATAACCAAAGTTATAGATAAATTTATGCATAACATAATTGTCATACAAAGTTTTTGTGAAGCACGAAGAATTATTGAGTTCTAAAAAAAATAAAAAAAATTGGAAACTAAAATAGCCGCCATTTTGAATTTTTTGCGTGGATTTTTTGGCCTCGCTCAGTATAAGTTACAAGTAGCCTAAGGAACAGTTTCCATCGTGAGGCCAAACTTTATCATGACTTGTAACTCCCACTTAAGGATTCATACCTACTAATTACTCACTACTTTGATTAGTTGTTGAATAACCTAATTTGACAATTTATTTAACCCTGACAAGCAAACGCTAAGAACGGTCCCCACAAACAAGACTTTCGATTTTAAAAAATAATGCACTGTCATTGTTCAAATCGGTTCATCTGTTGGGTTCTTGGGTTACGTCGACGCCACAGACAGACACAGATACTTGTGTTAGACTCATAACCAGACCCCGTTATCAGTGGTGAAGAAACATTGAAAATACTAGGGCTGGCACTACACATTAATATTCACACGTGTATAATTTGATATACCTAATATTTGATGAAAACAATATACCTACTTATTTCATTCATAGGTATATATAATGTGAAGTCAATTGCCTTAAAAAAGGTTTCATTTGGTTGTTGAACTCTATAATAATACTTAGGTACTAAATTGACATTTATTTGTCAAAATATGTCTGATGTCATATATTTACTTAATTTTATGTTCGGTAAAAATATGAACTTCCTCGATAATCGTGTTGAATTCTCTGTTTAAAATGGAGCTAATGGCAAAACTGGAAATAAATCGAATACGACGCGGAAAAAATGGTTTGTAATTTTAGTAAAACTGTGCAATAGACGATATTTTTTCTCCAATAGTTATTGCTATTTTTTTTGTGTTAATATGTAAAACTGGGAATCATTAATCTTGAAACTCATTTTTTACCTATTTCCTGTATATTACATATGTGTATTTATACATTTCGTGACATATATACAAATTCGGCGACAGTGCAATAATAAACCAAAAATAATGCGTTCCATCTTAAATTGTTTTTAGCGACATTTATACCAGTATGTCAAATGTATACGAATTAAATGCATATTGTGTGACAAGGACAACCCTATGATTCTATTTCAATAAATTTTCACCACTGATAACGGGGTCTGCTCATAACACCCTCTTTTGCGTTGGGGGTTAAACATATAGAGAAATCAAAATTTGTTTCTAGCAGTAAAATATGTTTCTATACAATTTGTACACCAAAATGTCAAATTCTAGTAACTCAGAAATTTTTGACTTAACTTACCGTGTAACGGATCTTTCAAAAACCGAGTCTAGAAAGAAATAATATAAACATCGCTCGAATATTAATTCAGTCATTTCTTCAGTCATTCATTCAGTCATTTCTTCAGTCATTCATTCAGTCATTTCTTCAGTCATTAATTCAGTCAGGTAAATACGAGGTTTTTTAGAGTAAATCATTTGTGCGAATATGCATATGTCATCCGTATGAGCATACAGAATGATAATAAAAAACTCGCAGAGCTTGTGTCGCAAAATTATCAATATTTACGTTATCACGAATGTAAAGATCTCACGCGCGCGGCCACTGCCTGTTAGTCGTGTGCTACGAAGCTGCGGAACCTCACGTTGACGATCATGGCCTCATAAGTAGTTTAGGATTGTACGAATGATATGGTTTTCTGACTACTCGTACATGTAGTCAAGTTCGAAAATATGAGCACGGACAGAGTAATCAAAATGAACACGACTATTCTTAAGGGCTTAAGGTTGGTTAGATATTTTTGAACCTTTGGCAACGGCAGGACGTCGCGACTTCCAATTTGGAAAGTTAAAAACATAGACGAAACATTCCATTAATAAAAACTACCGATAGTTTTCTTGTTAAATGTTAATGAAATAAACTTGGACGACCTCATTATTATTTGTACGTTACGACCTTTTCATGTACCATAAGTTCTGTCCCATGTGTTTACCGATGGTTAAAATAAATTTATATACTGAAAAAAAGAAAAGAAATTACATTTATTTACAAATATGTTTACACGGCATGACAGTATTACACCAATACACCGAGAAACTAAACTAATTAATAATGCAACATATCATATACAAGTACTAAGATTCCTGTACCACGACGTACCTGACTATAAAAATTTGATGTACCTGACTATAAAAATTATAAAAAAAATATATTAAAGTGTTGGTCTATTTCTTTATGTGCTGACCGTACACAACTACAAATGCAAAAACGTCTCCAAAGTAATTTACCTGTATATATTTTGAGTTTTTTGACCGGACCGACGTACGTACGATGTAAAAAATGAGTTCCAACTCCAACTGGAGCAGCGAGGATGACGAAATTAAAATCTCAATTAACCTTCGGTACCACGAGATTTGAATAAATGATCTTCCGCCCTACGATTATTTTCCTGTTCTGATAGTTCATCCTCCAAGTAAATTATTAAAGCTAAATGAAGGTCGTCCATTTTCTCTCCTGTATATCTCCGGCCGTGGAACTTTCCACATGTCGTTACCGTAAAGACGGCCGTCTTTTTGCGTCCGTAATAATATGGCCGCTAATTGACGACGGCACCGCTATCCTAGGAAACCAGAGCATTACGTTGTTAATTCGTTGCCTGCGTTTTGAAATTGGTGCGGTCTTGTGCCAATGCCAAAGTCGAAAAATGCAAGTTTATTGAGAAAAGTAGCTGCAAGTAGCTAATTGCTAAATATGCTCTGAAAAAGAGGTTTCAGAAAATATATAAGTAATATTTCTTGCTCAACTGAATCACATATGTTTGTTTTTAGTAAAAACCTATTTTCAGAAATTGTCGCGTGTTTTAGATTGACGACTGCCAAGGTATTAATTTATAATAGATTATACTCGGAATAAAATAAGCTTTCGAATCATGTATATATTGAATTGCAGAAGGTTCGATACTTTATTATATCTATCTTAATGCTTGAGACAGAACTATGGCTAGGCTAGGCTATGATCTACATAGCCACTACAACGTTACGCATACTACAACGTTTTTTTTTACACTTTATAAAAGGTATTTAATTTGCTCCTGGCGTCGCTACTGATTGTTGCTCTAATTTCCTAAATAAACCCAAAAACACTTTCACATAAAAAATTTAGTGATGACACAAAAAAAAATACATAACTTTTTTAGTTATACACCACGCAATCCAAGTAATTGGGACATTTGTTTCCAATAAATTATAGGTATATGTATTTGTGTGTAATTAAGGTTGATCTGATTTTGATATGTATCCACATAACATTTTAAGCAGCTAAATAGAAGATAGTGGCTATTAAGTAACCACTGAATTATAATTAACAACTTCCATATTATTCTGTTTATCTCAAGGAATCGGACGACGAGGTAGACTCGGAAGAAGATTCGTCCGAAGATGGGTCGGAGTTATCTGCTGCGCCCAGAGCCGAGGACACCGTCAGTATTAATTCAGACTCCGAGCCTGACGGCGGCGACGACACGTCACAAGAAAGTCAGAACAAGAATAACAGCAACGATATAATCATTTTGGAAAACGAAAATGGACCTGATAGCCAGAACGGCAATTCTCACGATTCTGCCGCCGCTGAGGTTCACGAGATTATGAGTGACAATGATAATGACGACTGTGTCATGACCAATGATGAAAAGTCGAGTTCAAGTGTTAGTGATAATAAAGTACAGTTGCGACGTAGTAATAGGGCTATTAAACGAAAAATCTACATTGACGAAGAAATGGGAAATGGGGCAGATGGATCGGACATTGAAGAAGTCGAATTAGAAGATCCACTAACTCGTCAATCCAAGCCTATAGTCGTTAATGACACTAAGGCTTTAGTCGCGATGGCTGTGAAGCAGTCGAAGATGGGAACGGCCAATAATAATCAAAAGAAGGAACCCACAGTAGTTA
The DNA here is from genome assembly GCA_951800055.1 of Cenopis cana. Classification (NCBI taxonomy): domain Eukaryota; kingdom Metazoa; phylum Arthropoda; class Insecta; order Lepidoptera; family Tortricidae; genus Cenopis; species Cenopis cana. The sequence goes on along the minus strand of OX637471.1, from coordinate 37,815,371 downwards.
TTATAGATACTAATTCAATTATTTCCGGAAAAGCATCCACCCCGGCGCCACCAAAGTCGTCCATAGCAACTATGAGCGCCGAGAACTTGTACCAAAGTATTGTAGCCCGCGGCACAACTGTTACCCCAGTGAGTAGCAAAACTAGCTCTAACACTGCTACCACCCAAAACCCCACCCAGACCGCACAGCCCTCAATACTGCCTTCCCTGACTGATGACATGTTTGTCGTTGAAGCACCCTCATTTATTGTACCTTACGTGTATGAAAAGCCTTCTATAAAGCCATTTAGAGAATTTGTAGACATATTAGGTAAAGAATTAGAAGAGCAAAGAGCCAAAGAAGAGCAAGAAAGATTAGAAAAAGAAAAGCAGGAGAAGGAAAAACGAGAGAAAGAGAGGCAAGAAAAACGGGAGCGTGGCGAAGAAGTGGAGAAGTCTGAGGATGAAGAGGAGAAGGTCAAAGAAAAAGAAGAGGAGGAGGAAAAGAAAAAGAAAAAGGCTGAAAAGAAAGGTATCATAATTTACATTACTATTTAGTAACCCTTTAAAAGTTATAAATAAGTATTCAATGCTGTTGCTCTTCGACCCCGTCTTACTGGAACGCAGAACGCCAAAGGCATGGAACACAGGCGTGGTGGTGCTGTTCTTCAAGAAGGGTAACACCACTCTTTTGAAGAACTACCGACCCATCGCGCTTTTGAGCCATTAAACCAGTAATTTTATACATTAGAGCTGGCGTCAAAAAACGTAAAAGAAGGTACTATTAGCAACCTAGTCTTAGGGTTATAATAGGTTTTTTTCAATTTTTGACAAAGTTGCGCTCGAGCGCGCCTGGTAAAGGTCGCGGGAGTCCGCTTGATCCGGGTGGCGCAGGGCCCGTCATTGTGGCACTCTGGGGGAGGCCTATGTCCAGCAGTAGACTTCTTTCGGTTGATATGATGATGATGATTCAATGCTGTCTTCCGAGAGTGGAAGATATTTATTTTATGTTTGCCCTCTATGAATAAAATTTCTAAATTATTTATCAATTGAATTCTTCTCCCTCATCACATGGAGCGCTCGTGGCCCAGCGGCGCCTGCGTGCCGCAAGCGTTATTCAAAGTTAAGCAACGTGAGCCGCGGTCAGTACATGGATGGGTGACCGCTTTGAGTGGTTACTAACTGAGCGCTCCCGTGTTTTGGAAGGCACGTTAAGCCGTTGATCCCGGCTGCTGTCTATGGAAGCAGTCGTTAAGCCAAGTTGGAGGCCTTCGGGCGGCTTGAAAACTTCTAATAGTCACTTGACAAAGGGGGGGTCGAAGTTGCACCACGTCCTTAGGGAAAGTACCCACCGCTACCCTACACGTGACCCCTGGGTGGTTCTAAAAGTGCAACAAAAACTGGCAACCGTACTGTCTTCTCGAAGATCTCACGGTTCGAAATAAACGCCATACGATATATAAATAATGACACATATATTAATATAGCATATTAAACATACATGAATGTATTATATTCAATTAACCTCACCGTTTCTTAATATTTTCAGAAAAAAGACGACGTAAAAATGAGGATGATGATGCATCATGGGATGGTGAAAGCTCCACTGATTCAGAAGATGATATGAATAGTGATGAAGAACATAAAACGGTTGTTATCAAGGACAAAGCGGACTCTATAGACGACATTAAAGATGTAACAGAACTAATTACAGATAAGGTCGCAAATGGAAAATCGGATAACTATTTTGACTGTTCACTTGGGAAGTTCTTTATAAACATTGGATTGAACTTTGTGCAGGAGTATGTACAAAATGATTTATTAAAGCAACAAAACCGAAAACTTTATAGGGAAAAGAAAGCCGGTCATAGCACCAAGGCGACCGAATCGTCCATAGCATCCCTCATGAAAAATTTAGATTATAGTAAAGAAAACAATGCACCTTACAGATATCCTCAAATTAAATGTGAATTTTGTAGTTTCAAAACTGAATCTATGTTGGTAATGTCTCATCACCTAGAGACCCCGCACATGAAGAACAACGTTTATAAATGTAACTTCTGTGCATTTGAAATTCGAAGTCCTCATGATATTTTGTACCATATGGAAGCGGAGCATAATACCAGAGGGAAACTAGAGAGAGCACCCGCTTACCACCAGTGCGCCAACTGTCCTTTCGAGGACAACGGAAAGGGCAAGCTGGCACGGCACCTCATACCGTGCGCTAAGAAGTTCAAGCCGGAAATAAACTTGGCGCCCCCAGTGGAGTGGGAGCCTCCAGCCAAAATACCAAAGGTTAGTACTAATTTCTCCAAGTGTTTGTACAACTCGTAAGTGTGTCAATCTCAGTGTTGTATTGATTAGAAGGAACTGGGAACTATGGAAATCGAAATAACAGGCACGAAACCCTCTCCACACGAGTTTAAATCGCACTTGTTTGTTTTTTTTTGTTATATAATTTGTTACAAAACATAATCCTCATTGTGTTTTGCGTTTCTCAGATAACGAGATCACGGAACAACATGTTCCAAAGCAATTTCGGACGGCCTCAGATGGGCAACAATATGAGTCGCCCCATGAACATCTCGAGCCTGATGAGCGGCGCGCTTGGAGCGCAGGGCGCAGCGTTCCGCGCACGAGGACGCGTACCCGTGGCCACTCCTCCCAGAGCCACCATGCACGGGAACACCATGATACGTGGCGTCATGGTGCGCCAACCAACGCCAGCACTGGTATGCCTTTTCCGTGTGCCTTAAGCCCGTGCCAGACTGTCGAAAACAAGCCTCAAAAACTGGGCGACCTTGGTCCACACGAACCGTGTCGACAGTTGGAAACAACAAGATGGCAAGATTGGCAAGAAGAGAAAACCGGTCTTTGCGGACCAAGGTCGCTCCGTCCCAGGGACCTGTCGGCGACCGTCTGGATTACGCTTTAGTATTCTAGCATTCAGGAGAGACTACTTCTTTGTGTGTGTATGTTGCATAATGGGGTGTACTCCGAAGAACTGTTTGACGTGATGCCGACGGCCATATTCGGCCATCGCACTGCGGTGAGCAGCACGTACGGCGTTTATCCTCACATCTTGTAATCTTGTCGTAGGATTCCAATATTGCACATAATTATTTCACGCAATCTTCAGTGTGTCAGAATATGACTTTCTAATTTTTTTTTATGCAACGATGGTGGCGAACAAGTGTACCACCAAGGTCCACCTGATGGTAAGCGGACACCGCCGTCTAAAGACGCTCGCAACTCCAAAGGAGTTACATGCGCGTTGCCTACCATTTAAGCGAGTCGTTTTCAAAAAAATTGTACATAGTTAAGGGCTTAATGAAATAAAATTACGATCGCGTCCTTTGTGTAACGAAAGTTAGCCATACAAAATATATGAGTCATCGTTACACAAAGGAATCAATAGTTAAGATTTTTTTAAATTAAAGCCCTTTTAACTATGTACAATTTTTTGAAAACGACTCATAATTTGGGGATTTACTGTGAAATATATTATTGTCATATTTACCTTCTTGCCTCAATTATTAAATAAAATAATAAAAAGTGCATTATATACGATAACGCCGTCGTCAATTCTTTGTCAACGGGACATCCAGAATTATAAGGAAAAAATCCAATTTCAGAACAACAATAAAAACGCAATGCTACCCAAGTCGATGCACCAGCCGTCGATCTCGATTACGCCGCTGCCCCGGCAGCCGCAGCCGGCGCCGGCGCCCGCGCACACTAAGAGCACCTTCGTCATCTGCGAAATATGCGACGGCTACATCAAAGACCTCGAGCAGCTCCGCAACCACATGCAGTGGATACACAAAGTCAAAATACATCCCAAGATGATATACAATAGGCCGCCGCTCAATTGCCAAAAGTGTCAATTCAGGTGAGTACACGTCAAGGAAACGGTAAGATGTACAGTCGAACGCATAAGTAGCACACTTTAATACTTTGTCGCTGTCACCCATGGGAAATAAGTATGACTGTTTAAACGTCACGTTAAATCGACACGGTACAAAGGTGTCAAGCCCCTTGTGATTTCGACTGTACCTTTTTAGGGTTCCTTACCCAATAGGTGCCCTATTACTCGAGCTTCATGTGTTACTGTGCTTCAGTTTGGAGTCCTAACAAAAATTAGGCTTTAGAGCCCTTAACTTGCAATGTCCACAGGGAATACGCGAGCCCGAATCTGTGTCTGTCTCATTAAGGCCGTGCTAGGTACTTTTATCTTACGAATGCGTGTTGGCCATTGTTGTAGTTGTGACACACAAGACAACGTGAACTCATGGCTCCTACGCTGACGCACACATAGACAAATGGCATGTATAGTTCAACACACAACCATGGCTTACCCACGCTTGTGAGGTAAAACTACTCTACAAGGGGAGACCGGGGTCCGCTTTGGCATCTAATTTCGAAATTTGGCGTATGCACTAGTTTCTCGAAAGCAACTGCCATCTGACCTAACCCAGAGGGAAAAATAGGCCTTGCTGGGACTTTGCAGGTTTCCTGAGGGTGTTTACTTTTACCGAAAAACTAGTGTTAAAGATCACGTGATATTTCATACTTAAGTTCTAAGAATGAAAAAAAACTCGGTTGTACAACCGGGGATTCGAATTCACGACCTAGCACGTGATATTTCATACTTAAGTTCTAAGAATGAAAAAATAAACTCGGTTGTACAAGCGGGGATTCGAATTCACGACCTCCAGAGATCGAGAGATGCATGCCTTACCGCTCGCCTTCAGTAGAATAGAATAGAACCTACAACATGCTAGGCAGTAGCTTAGTAAGCATCGTAAGCCCTGTGTGGTTAAATAATTAATAAACAATGTTGATGTTTTCAGATTTTTCACCGATCAAGGCTTAGAAAGACATTTGCTGGGGTCACACGGACTCGTCACCAGCTCCATGCAGGAAGCCGCAAACAAAGGGAAGGACGCTGGCCGGTGTCCAGTTTGTGGCAGGGTGAGTTCTGTTCTTAACTTGTTTCTTAATGTTTTTTCCATGTATAAATAAGTACAAAAATTGCTTATGCTAGTTATGTAAACACTGCACTACAAAACTATAGCAACAGTTTGACTGTGGGTACGGCAGTTTCTTGGCAAGTCACAAATATAATAATTTGAAATTGGTTACCCTATATACACAGTTTGTGTTTTCCCTATTCATAGGGAGTTCATTTTTATATTAATTATGGTTAAACCCTTATGCAGCAAATTTAATGAGTTTAATAAAATTAGGCACTGGAATCTATTGTTAGTTAATGATAATGATACATTTTCTTGGTAACATAATGGTACACGTCAAAATTTTAATTACAGTATATCAATAAATTAGTAACAATAGTAGTTAAAATATAAGTTCGTATTTAAGACACACTGTATAATTAGAAAATTATGGTTTGACTACATGTATGTTGTTTAATTTTGCAGGTATATCAGTGGAAGTTGCTCAACCACGTAGCTAGAGATCATAATCTGACGCTGAAGCCAGCGCATCTGTCATACAAGTGCACCGTGTGCACGGCCACTTTTGGAATGTACAAACAGTTCGAGAACCACGTTTATTCCGCTCACAGCGTTGTGGCCAAGCGTGTGATGGACAAGAGTAAGGCGGCCGCGCCCGCTGCCAAGCCGAACGATTCGCTGCTCAAGCCACTGAAGATTAACGACGAGATTACCATCATACCGCAACCAGTCAAGTCCTCAACCCCCACACCGGCTAAGGATAAATAATGAGGTAAATGAAATATTGATTATATTCGCTTTTAACACTTTACTGACATTAGCTTATTGCACCAAACTCTAATCGGAAGCGGTGGTTGTTAAAAACTAATTAGTTGTATGGAAAGTTTGTATATTTTCCATAGGATGACAGCTCAGGGCGCCATATTTCACATTGATCATGCGCAACCCGCCTAAAGATACAGTGCTCGGGTTTACAACCCGCTTCATTTCGTATTCGTTCAACATCATACTGTTTAATTGCAGAAGAATGCATTAGTTATTGTTTCATATAAATATTGAGCTTTATGGCGAAATCATGCTATTTATAAGCAACTGGCATTCTTACCCCATCATTTCCTGATTCCGGATATCTCCGGGCACATGACACAAGAACGTTATTGTGTTTTTTTTTCGTCGTTAGGCAATAGAAGAACGTGGTCATGTGCTGATATGGTCAAACAAAATTCAGAATGAACTATTTTGTGCCTTAATGTTATCGTGGTAAATGGATACTGATTACTAAATGGCCAACATATTTTAATAGGCACGCTAACCATGTCTACTATTTTGTTTAATAGTTACGACAATCTGAAAGATTTACACCATTTGAATGTTATTTCCCATACATAAGTTCCGAAACGTATATATTTACAGACGCTTGTTTTTCATTTGCTCTTTTGGCAATATTCCAGCTGTAAATACATAATACAACCATAATGACAATTGTGTCAAGTTTGGTCATGGATAAATTAAGCCTAAGGGCGATATTGGTTACTGTTTAACTGGTGTCAACAGTCTATAAGATTATTACAGTGATCTTGTGTATATTGCATAATTTCAGTCTGATTCTGACAGAGAAGTCTTAACAAAATGTTATCAATGTATTTGATGTTTTGTCAGCTTATGCGAACGTATTGTGATGAATGAATGGGAAACGCACAATGAAACGCACGCTGTAAGCGTATGCCTTTAAGCTGGCTAGCTGAGCGTATCTGTAGTTAATATTCCTGTGATTATCTTGGCTATGATGTTCATTGACGGGCAGAACTACACTGTTTTGTACGAGTACAATCAGCTGACTACAAAAAGTTGTATCTATTTTTCATCCTATTACGAGGAAAATCAGGATCAATAATGCAAAGGTTCAAGTTCCGTGCCTCATCGAGAGTACTTCCAGTTCCGAACATTATTATTCGAGGCTACCACGGTCTATGAAAAAAAAACGACTGTGCTCATGATTTCTTTGAATCACATATGTTACCTTTGAACTTTGATTTTGAAACAATTATAGTCTAGTAAAATAATTAGAAATGCATTGCGAATTCCGAATATGATTAAATGATTATTGTCCAAATGCTTTGCGAAATATTCCTGGCTGCGCTTTAAAGCAACATTTTACTTTTATTTTTTCCCATATTTTGGGTTATGAATCGCACAAGGTAAGAAGCTAATGTATATTTACAGCTATTATACTTATAGCATTATATAATATCTGTAAGCAGTCATAACCAGCAGCAAAAATGAGTACAGGAAAGCTGGAATTTATCTCTACACATGACTATATTTATTATGCACGGTTTACGTTCACATCTGTGTCATAAACAGATTTAGGTTCGCGTCCTTCCTGTGGACATATTAAAAGTTAAGGGGTACAAGGCTTAATTTTGGATTGGTCTAGTAACTCGCAGAAACGGTGTCTCCGTTTCTATAAATCCATGTACTTAATAAAAGCATAACTTACATGCTCATAAGCCGTTAACTATTGACTCAGAAGGGACGACTTTTGTTTTTTCAAGTGTACGAGTATATGACATATGACCCATCTATAGTAAGAAAATAGGCAGATAACACAAACTCCACACATTAAAAACAATGTTATTGAAAGGTTTGAATTGACAACATTTCATATTTTTAACTACTTTATTTTATGAACTAGTTAGAAAATAGGTAAAAATTTAAGCCACCCGTATTTTTTCTTTTTTAATTTAACTCATTATTTCATACAAAAAAACACGTTGAAAAGTAGGTCATTCCAAAAGGGCGTAAGTAAAATATGACGTCATCTTCCCAACAAGAATCCAGATCCACTTCAGAGCAGCGATTGTCTGTACTCTGTACTAAGGTCTCCCTGAATACAGCGAGGAAGATGACGTCAACTTTCGGTTTACAGTAATTTGCGATTTTTTCCAAAATTAACGGAGAAAAAAATCTAAAAAAATGTTTTTTGTGTACTTCACACGTTTTTACCGAAATGGTTTTCGAATGAAGACTTTTGGAAATTATGAAATATTGTCAATTGGAAGCGATTGAGCCGTTAATAAAGTGGGCACTATTGCGCTGTAACGTGTTGTCTGACAGTGGGTGTTGTTGCAGGCAGGCCGCAGCCGGAGCTTGCCGTCGCCCGCCACGCGCCACCTCCGCTTCTGCATTCAACTCGCACGAGTTTCACCATTAGTATACATTCCAATTACTCGCCACCACTAACTAGAAAGATAAGTCACATAAAGCTAATAAGATCACTGATACCTAAAAGCAATAAATTAAGAGCATATCTTACTATTACGCTTTTTAGAACTTGAAGTTCCTTCAACTTGTAGGTTGTACTTGTTTGCTGAATGTATATGTTATTATACTTGGTACAGAGGAAAATATGCACTGTCTAGGCTTAAAGAAACCAGTCCGAATGTTGTACAATCCATTCAACTGAGTAAGGAATCATGGCTTTTGATAGATGTGCTGTACTTACGCGGACAGCAGCGCAGTTGTAGTGACTAAACTGCACGTTAGAAAATAAATGATTGTAACGTGTAATTAGGGAACCTTTTGTCAAATTGGAATGTATACTAAACGCTTAGAGCATTCTTCAAATGTGGGCTCTAAAATACCTCAGGATTATTATCGTCGGAAATAGATTTGATATATATCTTTTGTTACACCATCGTGTTCTATAGTTTCAAATGATGGTTTTGAACACTTGAATAATATATGTATATTATATATATATATATATATATATGTGTGAGGCTGTTATTGTCTCGTTTTGTATAATTCGTCTATAAAGTTAGGTGAACAATTTGTCTGATATTAGAATCTTAATGCACCGAAATTAACGAATTTACGGTTTATTTGCCGCAGTTGTAAAGGAAGATAGCCAAACAAAGAATAGTATAAAGATGGGAGTTGTTTAGCTAGTTAGTATTGTAACACAACAGCTTAAATTGTGCAGGCCACTTATCTTTGCCACTTCAAGGAACCTCTTCGGAAATGGGCCTGTCTTTTGAAGCTCGAGCCTCCTACGCAGTTAAGGATAAACATGGGTTTCAAACACCATACTGTTTTCAATCTTGGCTGTTTGGATACACGAATGGACAGCAACTACAAAAAAGAATTGTACCATGCGGTTGGTATGGTTCAAATTATTCATTTAAAACCAGTGGCTCTTTAGAGCATTTATAAATTTAAACAGTCAACAAATGGTGTTTTGTTTGTCCAAATTTCTATTGCAAGAGCTTTATAAGACCGGCCTACACCTACAGTTATTGATGGTATTTACGTGTACATATTTAGTAAAAAATACTATAGGTATCTTGTTAGTTTTACGAGATGTCTTTCATCTAGTTTTATACAGCGTTACAGATTTATAGCAATTTTATAATTCAAGGTACTTTACTGAAGAAAATACAAGCACGAATTCACTTAGAACTAGTTGGCTTCGCTCGGTCGGACTGGAACGCGGGAATCCTTGCATGCCACATTGTCATAGATGATTTGCCTGTTAATGTTTGTTTTTAATACTATAATTTTAATATAGCATAATTTGCTTTGTATTAAGTTACCTCTCTTATTTATAACATACTTACAATATTTGTACGGGTGTAACGCGATATTTATTTATTGACGGTTTTTCCCGATGTTTCGACACGGGTTGCACCGGTCATGTTCGCGGCAGAACAGAGTCTCAGCAAGTTGTCAACGGAGATATGGGTACACAACATTTGACGACCCCACAAAAGTGCATAAAAACGTCAAGGGGTAAACCCGAGAAAAGTTTACTACCCGTCCACTACGTTCGCAAAATGTCACGAGCAGCTGATTTCTTTGTTTCATGTAGAATTCACATCATACGGCCAGAGTTTGCGCGCATCTTACTATAGTTATGGGAATTTGAACGTTCTATACAGAAGTTAGATTTCATATTTAAATGGTGGCTACAATGGCCACGAGCAGTCGCGAGCAGCTTCGAGCTGGCGACGCAGCGTGGCACAGCCATTTAACAATGGAATGTCACTAGTATGTAGAAAGTTCAAATTCCTTATCTGTCACTTTGACATCAACGTTTGTGAGGAAGGGACAAAAACATTTTAGTTAGCAGAGGTTTACTAAGTTTAATGAATAAGCGGGTTAGAATTTTAAAACGGCAGTTGTAACAGTGTTATGTTACTTATCTGTGGGCCTTGCTTGGCCTTATTTAGATGAAGCCAAGCTAGCATTAGTGCTTTCGGGCTCGACCTTACAGCCTTACAATGTATGCATACACAAATGGACAGCAACTACAACTAATAACCGGATCTTGCGGTCGGTATGGTTCAAAATCTTCGTTCGAAACTTATCTGTATCGGTATTTTTTTAAAATTGGTGAAACACCTAGGGTGGTTAAATAAATAATGGCGCAGGTCGCAGGCATTTGATATATAATTTTTCATCTGACGCTTGAGGCAGTTTCACCTCTATCCAAGTTACAATTGTTTCTCTTGTGTGTTAATCGACTCGACTCCCTCTAATGCAGTATATTAGAAAATACCAGTTACATTTCGACTTCTGTTTACGTATTGTGCCTTAGACTAGGCATTTTCACTTTCCGGTGTAACTCTAACTTTTTTTTCGGAAATAGGTAATTTTGGGTTTATTTGACTCAAAATCACGAGTATTAATCATTTCCGTAAAGAAAAAACGTGTCCGCAAAAAAGTAAGTTTTGTGACGTTTCATACAGTTTATATGGATCGTCACAAAACTGACACAAAAAAATTGTATGGAAAATCAAGAACATTTTTCTTCATTCATCAGAATGAATAATACTCGTGTTTCTGAGTCAGCAAACCCTAAATTAACCTGATACGAAAGAAAGATAACGGTACACCAAAAGTGAAAAAGCCCTTGTATATCTTAAAGCGACATCTATATATATTAAGTAAAACCCGGCATAAGCAACATATAGCCTTATCTGTTATTCGATACATGTTATGGTATTCTTACGGGCACAAGGTGCAGAAGGGCAAGAATAATCAACAAAGTCAAACTTGTAGTGATGCAAACTTCACAACCGTCTGAGAGGGCAATAGCCCCCGGAACCCTCCCAAAATCCGCCCTTGACATGTTATAGCTAGGCAACCCTTGTGCGGTTTATCAATATCATAAATCTATATCAATATATATCAGGTCAATCTATATCATTTATGTCAGTATCGAATAACAAAATGATAGTATTTCTTACCCCTTAGCGGTGGGCGGGGCCGGATTTTAGATGTAACTTGTAAAACGAGTAAAAACCTAAAGGCAATCCCTTAGAGAAAAACAAGCTATACTGATACGACATGGCAGCATTTTTTCCCGTGTTCTTTAAATTGTTTATTTATATATTTTTTAGTTTCGTGTACTGATTTTAAGGTAACGGAATGCTATAATTATTAAATAGTATTATACTGTATTTTCTTACGAATTATATTTGTGTTGTAAATTTAGAGTTTGCTCAGCAGCACGCACGTGGGCCTCGGATGCACACGACTTGTCTTTTTCTTGAGTGCACAATAGGTTTTTATTTGGAGAAAAATCGAACCAAAATGCATGTGTACCTACAGAACTGTTTGGTGTCATCATCATCATACTATAACATGTGAAACTTGTCCAACATAATTTAAAGTCTACGCATTGAAATTGCGATTATTCTTCTTCTCTCTAACATATTTGGAACATAATTTCAGATAAAAGCATGACTGAATGGTGCCATTGCCGGAAAAATAGTGTGAATATGGTTATACACGACTATAATAGTGACATTCGTAATTTTAAATTTAATTTAGGAAGGAGTTAATCGGGTCATAGACAGATTTAGTGTGTTGTATTAGTAGTTCCTGTGGACATATCAAAAGTTAAGGGCTACAAAGCTTAATTTTGGATTAGTCTAGTAACCCGCATAAAGTGTCTCTCTGTGTGTGATAAAAGCATAACTTAAATGTTAGGGTGTTGCTTAAAAATTAACTTTCGATTATAAAAATTAAAAACACGAATGCATTAAAAAGATAAAACAAGTTTACTAGGACCTACAACATACAAGTAAAACCAAAATAGTAGGTCCCACAACTGCAAACAAAATATATTTCCTTGAGTTCTTTATTAGGAAACTTGTTTTTATTATCTTTTTAATGCATTCGTGTTTTTAATTTTTATAATTATTATTTTATTTCGAACTTTTTGCTTGAAACACATACATTATATATATTTTTGGAATCGTCTCTTCAAATGCTACATTTTGATACCCCACTTGCCAGGATAGAATTTTTTTTATGGAATACTGAATATGGAGTCTACTGTCCGCCATATTGTTTTTATTGCAACGTCACATATCCTATGTTACCCGGGATGACGTAAGGATTCCAACGATACCTCACACATCTAAATCGGTTAAGTTAAGGCGTTGAGTAGTTCTGGGGGAACAAAAAAAAATCACATACATACATACATACATGAAACCTGAAAACATTGCACTCTTTTTTTTTGGCAGACGTGTAAAAAGTCATTGTCTCATCCCGCCATTAGGTTCTTTATCCTCCTGGGACCCCCGGTACCAAATTTTGTACATAATAAAGTTCACCGTTCAGTCCTCAACATCCAAGCAACTGTGTAATAATAAATGCCGGTAGTACATATTTTTGTACATAATATTTAGCTATGGTGCTTTTGAATTTGAATCTTCGCGGGTTTATTTTGACAGATCATAGAGTGTTCTTTCTTAGACCATTTAATTCCTTATACATCGTACATACATGTAAAAATAGTATAACATATAAATATTTTAAAATTTTTAAGTTATCAAAAAAGTGTGAATTTATTTTGATCTACGTAAGTTCAATTACTGTACACATGTTTTTTAAAAGGTCTATGATACTTGAAATAAATGATTCTCGACTAAAAAAAAAGTGTGTTCAGGACTGTAAATAATAATTATGTACATAAATTTGTACAAAGGGCGTCTAGCACTTTGAAATTTAAAAAAAGCTGGGTCTTAGGAGGTTATACCCCGAATAACGGATGCTAGTTTTTTAATTTTTTTTAAATCTATTTTAGGGGTTGCTACGGCTTGATAAAGTTTTGGAAGAAAACATAAGTTAGGCATTATTGAGGTTAATTTAGGAATTCAACAAGTTAATCACGGCGAATGAAGAGAAGCATACCTACCTGTTGTTGGTTATGAAAGGCTTTAGAAATAAATAATTAAAATAAATAAATAAAAAATGCCTTTTAGATAAATATTTTTAATATTACATATCGTTGGTTAGTAAAAAACTTAACTTTGCTAAACTATGTTATTTTGAACTCTGTATTAGTATTCGTAATAAGCTGGTCTGCAAAAAATCCCTGGCCGGGTAAAAGTCTCCTCCAAGGATGACCATGATGACCATGACTCGGACCTGTGCTAACTCGTTTCAGAGCCAGCTAGCTGGCCTCTTGATGTCATCTTCCCCTGCTTCGATTGCCTGATGGGCCGCGCCAAAGAGTCGCTCTTATAGTCTATCTTTGGTCTCGTAACCTCGTGACAAGTGTAGCCCATTTCCATTTTAGTTTCAGGGTAAAAGCTTCATTAGTGATAGATATATATCTGAGCCTGGGGTTGTTTCTAGTTTAATTTTTTTGTAGCATTGATAAATTGTCTTACATCGAGTGTCATAAAAATCGTATTATTAATTTTGGCTTAAATTGTTACAATTTTATTTGATTTTAATAAAAATATGCGTAAATTATAATTGTTCCATGAGGGCTACCGTTTTTGCGCTCACCAGTTGGCGCCACTGTGCTCTCAGCCCAGCTATCAAAATTTGTTACTTTGGTAGTAGAACAAACTGTTGAGACTGCAGGATTTCAGTTTTTTTTTGTTTTTTGCCAAATAAGCAACACCCAATTACATGCACATAAGCCGGTACCTATTGACCACATGAGAGACGACTTTTGTTTTTTCAAGTGTTTGTGACCCAACCAGTGAATGGTTTTCATGCATGCATGCATTTTTATTAGTGCATGTGTTGCTTAATATTTTCACTGTTTGAAAACAGAAATCTGACTCGAGGGTTGCTATTGTGAAACGTCCGATCTCGTAAGATTGGTATAGTAGGCCAACAAAGAAATTTAGCCCCAGTGTAATTCAAATCAATTCTTCACAATTTCGTAAGGTCCAAAAAATAATGTGGTTCAATACATTACCCTACTATTGAATAGTTTTTGATCTTATATTGGATAAAAGTAGCTGTGTGCAGTCTGCCGGCATCATATAGGTTGCTATGAGAGTAAGGGTGTGTTACGGTATATTTGGCTTCTTTGAATGTTACTATGATGCTGACTGTACGTAATCATATTTCGTTCTTGCTTGATCACTATTATTCAATTGCCAGAGAAAAGGGGGAACTGATTTTCGACTGTGTGATGAAATGATTGTACGTAGGTATACTTATTTATTTGGTGCGACCTTTAGAACACAGCTGTAATTGAATCTAATTCCGTTGAAAACGACCATTTTAAACGGCCCAATTTTATGTAATGAATGATTATGTTCAAACGCCAATTTGCATAAGAATTTTAAGCACGCATCAAGGTCTTTGGAAAGTTCATAATCGCTGCTGGATTTTAATTACTCAGATACGAAATAAATTGTTGCTAAGTGATTTTAGAATATACAATAAATAGGAAAGCCCTTCACCTTTTTAGTGTTGTGGGTTTCTTTTTAATTTATATTTACTTATTTTGTACCTTCTGCCACACATCTGTATCGACAACTAGATCAATGGGATAGCAACTGATGTACCTAACTATTCAATCTGTCTTAGCTGTGGGCATCTCCCAATATTGATTTATCCTTCCCTATAATTTTACAAATTACTATATATGTACCCGGCATGTTTCTTCCAGGTAGAAAGCCTGTATTCATTGGTCACTCACGGACTGAATCAGATTTTCCATGTAAATGTTGACACAAAAATTACTAACAAATATTTTAGTGTATCATATTAGTACCTTTCTTAGAGATATCTCGGACAAGGTAAAGACCATTGAGTGATTGTTTTAACGATTACGCATTCCTAATTATTTAACATTACTTCTGTGTAGTATCGGCGGTGCGTGGTAAAATATTTATTATTTATAATAAGAATTTTTAAATTAATGACTAGTTCGAACGAAAGTTTAAAAAATAATTTAATAATTAATGTCCTATTGTGTTTTTTAATTTTTATGTGCGTTGCATGTTTGATGATTGCGATTCGTAGAGAACCTAATTAATTTAGGCAAAGTAATTATAGTAAACGACAGGAAAGATTCAGATTTGTAACACTTTTGTTATCTGTAAATATTAGGTATCGTTTAAATATTTGTAATAAAGATACCTTACCATAATATCGATTTTTATTTGTTTTATTAGGTGTGTTCATGGTGTGTTCCTTAGAGGTGCGTTCCTGTTCCTACCTGATTCAAGAGATACAATTGCAGTATAAAGATATAAATCCGCAGCCGACAGCAGACGGCAAATGCGCGTTCCACCGAATTTGAACCGTAATCGTAAGACAAAAAGTCTCAATTTAGAGTGATCGGCGTATGTGTCGTTGCGACACTTGTCTGCTCATTTCAAATTGAGCATTTTACAAACACCCAACAAATACCATTCCGGTTGAATTTGGAGTGCGGCGGAACGTGCAGTTGCCGTCTGCTGTCGGCTGCGGAATTATACATTAACGCATTCACTGCCACCCTCTTTTGCTGGACATTCGGCAGGTGCCGCACTTTGCTGTGTGCCCCAAACGCACATGTGAGTTCAACCGACTACTCTAAGTCTAAGGCACTAAGGCACAGGGTGAAAGTCACTAAATATTATGAACGCGTCTGTGCGTTCAAGGCAATGGGTGTAATAATAATAATAATAATAATTCTTTATTGTACACAAGTGTACATTAACATAAAATGGTGTTTTACAATACCGAGGCTTATTATAATAGGGTTTGTACAAACAGGTCAGCGTTATATGATAAAAACATCCAACCCCTAAACTAGGCGTAAACCTGTGTCTTAGGGGTCTGAGTTTGTTCATTATACACAGTCGTAACAAACAGTCGTAACAAACAAACGCAAAGTAACGGAAACGCATATATGCGTTGGTGGCAGTGAATGCGTTAACATACACCATTTTGATTCATATTATTTCAAATGTGTTTGGCGCACTCGTCTAACTCTAGCTATGCGCATGTGGCACCGAGCCTAATATGCTCAGAAATACATGAGCACGTCTATATCTCCACTATTTTGTGCAGTACCTACTTTTTTGCAGAAAAATAACATTTTAATTCTTCTGTTATGGTTCGTACAAAATTGTAAGGCCAAGTGCTGTCAAATTAACGCAAGCAGAAATCTACCTTACAGTCTGAGCTCTGTCTAGACGGCAAGATAAAGCATCTGTCACTTTCCAATCTATACCACTTCAATCCCTCAGAAGACAAAATCGTCTGTTTCCACGATACCTAGAAGATCGTAGGTACTTGGAATTTGCCAGTGAACGAATATAAACATAGAAGCATTCTGCCTGCTAAATTTTGACGCAACGCAAACTAACCCCAGTGGGGCAGGTCCTTAATAACTAGGCCCGGCACGAATTTAGTTCAACTGTCATCCCAGTGAATGGCGGATGTCGAAACGCAATGAAAAAATCAAGGACTTTTACAATTTAAGATGCCTTCATGTGTTGTGAAGTGGTGCAGGAATCATACGGATCGTACCAAAGACAAGGGAATCACTTTCCACGTGTAAGTAAATCGATAACGTTAGTAAAACCTTAAAAAAATATTATGTGCAATATTTTGTATAAGGATGATATTATGCCAAATGAGGTAAGTACATTTTTTATGGAATGCATCAAAGTATTTGTGGCTAGATTGTGTAAGGTCTTAATTCACGCACTTACTTGAGGGAATAGGTACCTACACGGCGATGCAGAATGTAAACAACCCAGTCCTTTGTGCACTAAATGTTTCAAGTATTTCAAGCACTTATAATTAGCACAAGCACATAAGAGTCAAGCACAAAGTAGAAGGAGAAATGGGAGAGTCATAGCACTTAATATTAAGAACGCGCAAGGAATATTTAGGTAATAACGAATGCGGCCAAGCGACAAGAGACTGGCGGACCCCTTTAATTGTTAAATTGAAAAAATAATAATAATAATAGACAATATATTATTTCACCGACCCTGTAATGTCGCACATATCCCTGTGCAATCTACTTCCTCTGCCACTCATACGTAAAGGTGTATTCAGATATATTTTAGCCCCTCTATTTGCATCGACGTAAACGTTGCTGACTGTACGTGAACATGAGTAAATGGGTACGCACTGCCCGGCTGTACACATCCATACTAATTATTATAAATGCAAAAGTACTGTGTCTCACTATCTATTACCTACCTCTTCACGCTTAGACAGCTGAACCGATTGTGATAAATGTTGGTATGGAGATATTCGAGACCCTAGGAAGGACATAATATAGCTTTATCCCGTGGAATAACTCAGTCAGATGTCTGGAAGTGGTTGAGATATGGATTTGTGGTGGTAAGGGCGAGTAGGTATAGCTACCCTTACACACCAACGTTAAATATGAACTCCCGAATTATGTACAAGATTTATTTACATTAGCTATATACAAATGTACAACAATAACGAATTTATAATAATGAAACAGATCAAAGCTATGCACAGCAAATTAGGTTTAGGTAAGCTCTGACAGGAGTGTTATTTCGTTGCTAGGCAACGGCGCGCTGTGGTGTGCAGGTGCGAGGTCGCACGGTGGAGCTGACCAGGCTGCCACATGTTCCCCCTGGCCAGACCGTAACTACGGTCGAAATCTGCGTGGGAACGTGACTAGCCTGCCACTTCTGGTCCGCTTCTCAAGCTGAAAAAGATGCCTGCGCTGGACAGTGCCTTACCTGTTTTCTGCGACACGTCTACTGGACAACCTCGTCCATACATCACGTCGGGGTCACCAATGTAGAAGAGAAATGTGCTCCTAATAGGGAATAATGTACAGGGTTAAATATATACAGGAAAAGGGATATCTACAAACTATATACAAATATACAATAGATATAGGAGACACAGGAAGAAACGACAATAGAGAGATCTCTCAGGGACCGAAGTCCAATGAGAGTTGGTTGTAAGTTCTATATATGCAACTGACTTAAGAAACTTCAATAGCGCGTTTCTATTCTACATTGGTGACCTCCGACAATGGACATAAGCGCAACCCGTAGATCCTGACGCCGCCCCGCAGCTAGCCCGACTTCCTCCCCTCTCTCTCTCTCTCTCCCTCTCTTTGAGTGTGCCTGGTACCTCTACTCCCAGCGATTCGACTTCGCTCCTGACCTGCTGCTCGTCACTCTGGCTCTGAGCCCTCGCTCGCCACGCTGACTCTGAGCTCTCTCTCAATACGTCGTCGCTGACTCCTCCGTCTCAAAGGGGGGCTGATGTGGCGTCGCTAGGCAACCGTCAAATCTGACATGTTCTGCAACGCGCTATTGAAGTTTCTTAAGTCAGTTGCATATATAGAACTTACAACCAACTCTCATTGGACTTCGGTCCCTGAGAGATCTCTCTATTGTCGTTTCTTCCTGTGTCTCCTATATCTATTGTATAGGTATTTGTATATAGTTTGTAGATATCCCTTTTCCTGTATATATTTAACCCTGTACATTATTCCCTATTAGGAGCACATTTCTCTTCTACAGATTTATTATTAATTTATTAATAATGTATTATTATAATATAGACAAACGGTCGAAAAAACGGAGTGTAAAAGTATAAATAATTTTTATTACAATACTGTTAACCTATTTATTTTGTTTTCTTTCAACGCGCCGAAAATTAAAATATTGATGAATTATTTGACTGTCTAAAATCTGTTGCATGAACCTATCCATGAATTCTCATTGACATCTATCAAATATGATTCGTGACGGCACAGATCCGTGGCGTACGGCCTGCTGCTAGCGCCTGCAGCAAGAAGCTCATTGGCGGATTAAGTTGCTGATTGGCAGTTATTGTCTATACAACCATTTCAGTCACGCGCAAGTGTTTACAATTAGTGTAAAAGAGATAACTATTATGTTGTTATCGTTTTCGTATTATATCTCTGTATATACGTAACGTCGTATTTAAATGTGTGTGTATTTGTATTTGTGTGCTAAGTGTCCCGATAAATTCAACGCCAAAGTTCTCAGAGGCTGCTTCCATGTTTATATTCGTTCACTGGAATTTGCATATAATTTTGTCTCCTGTAATATTGCTGACCGAGAAATGCACTAAAACGCAAATATGGGAAGAAAACTGGAAAAAGTAGTAAATATCGACGGTAGTACCCCATAGATGACATCGTACCTTCTTTCCTGATGATCGTGGAAAAAATATTTCAATACAAAAGTTGTAGAAAATTTTGCAATCTACAATATTGCCGAACTAAAGTTAGCGCTAAAATGCACTTTAAACGGAAACATGAGAGGAAAACTAGAAAAAAGTGGCAATTTATAATGATATCTCCTGTCATATCTTCGTCCCTAGGGGTCATGGAAAAAATCTTTGTAGCCAAAAGTTTTAGCAAATTTTGTGTTTTACAATATTGCCAAACCATGTTTAGCACGAAAATGAACTATAACGACAGTACAAGCAAAAACCTGAAAACAG
Source organism: Cenopis cana (assembly GCA_951800055.1). Taxonomy (NCBI): domain Eukaryota; kingdom Metazoa; phylum Arthropoda; class Insecta; order Lepidoptera; family Tortricidae; genus Cenopis; species Cenopis cana. The sequence continues at coordinate 37,795,678 of OX637471.1, read as the reverse complement.
TGACAGATTTTCCAAAATGGCGGAAAATACGTGGAGCTGGAGTGTCAAAAATTTCGAACACGGTGACAAATATTGTTCTTTACGGCATATCAAAAATCCATAACAATTGGACCATAGTTAGAGTACCGGCACAACGGTTTACCAAATGTACAACGAAAAAATTTGTATGGGCTGCACCTTTTCCGATATAACATTCTTCCGGCTCAAATTTGGGGATGGAGACAGGCAGATCCGTATTCTGCAGGGTCTAAACCCTCTGATAACGTTGTCACCCCAACTGTTACACGATTTGCTTCTTGCATTCTACTTCTTCAAAAATGGGCCTACTCTATCAGGATTTTCCAAAAAAGCCTTTCTGTTACCTCCATCAAAATGCACATCTTGAAGTGGAAATGTATTATTTGTTACTTTTTCCGTGCTCGGGACCATGCCTCAAGCAGGTGAACTGGGTGGGGTTTTTTATATATAGATATAGGTAGTTCGTATTTTCTATTTCAAAATATTTTTCTCTAAGATACCTATGTTAGTAGTTTTAATAAGTTACTTTTCACTTCTCATGCTCGAAAAGTGCGTCATATTAGACTTGTGAAGCGGGGCTAAAGTAGTACATTTAAGCCCTAGGGAAAATATGTATACATATTTATGATTTACAAAACATTTTAATTTGACCAATCAAAATACTTCACCTATTAAATCCACCAATCACAGGACAGTAATTTGACAGATTAAAAATTATTTGGTGAAAATATCAACCAACCAGAACACAGCTGTACTAAAATCGACCAATCAGGAAAGACGTTTTTCAGTTGTCTAAAGATTAAGCGGTGTTTATGGTCAAAGCAATTACTCCTATTAAAAGAAAAAAAAAAGCGCATGTTGCTTCTCTTTCTTTAATATAGCAAAAGAAAGGGAGGCGAATACGCAAAGCGACCACGCATAGCGAGGCATGGTGCTGGCCTTAGAAAAAAAACAAGCTGTCAAATTAGACATACGCCCGCCAAGAGTTAAATTATTCATTTAAGGTGGATAATTTGTGTTTATGTGTTTTCTCACAATCGAACTGAAAAGTAGAGTATATAACTCGGGCCTAAAAGCCATATTACCACTCGAACAATTTTCCCTCACTTCGTTCGGGAAAATAACCATCTCGTGGTAATACGGCTTACTTTAGTTAGACCCTTGCCAAACAATCTACTATTGTTTTGATAATTCATCATTTATTCCAATTGACTAGTGTAATTTATCAAAACATAAAAATGAAATGATATTGTCTATATTGAACTAAATATGCCGTCTTAAAATCGGTAAATTCCTACTCTGGAGAAAACGAGGAACACATCCATACCACTTTTAGGTATAGAGAAGCTGTATCGACGAAAATCGTGAAGGAGGCGACTTTTTGTAAATTTGCCTTTATACTAATACTTTGGTTCACAGACGAAGTTTTAGGGATTTTAACGCTGTTTAACTTTGTCATACAATGTAAACCGTACAATGTAAAATGTCTTAAGTTTAAGAGATATAAGAGAAAGTCTGAAAAATGTCACACATTTCCTCTACCCCCCCAAGTCAGCACAGGGTGGAAAAAGTTAGGATAGTCTTCCTAGTGTATCCCTAACCCAAATACCTCACTTTGTAAAGGTCCATTAAGTTCCGAACATTTTCCAGGTATAAAGTACATAACAGCTGGATTAAACCTCCAAACCAAACCTAATAAAATAATTTTGTTTGTATTGTAATATTTGCGTCTACTAATGTCATAACTGTAATAAGGGTACACAGCTAATTACTTTACTCTTTGGTACACAGCAAAGCAAAGATCATAGTTAGAAAAAGGTGAGATATCTAACGCTTTTCCTAGCACCGCGGAGAAGGGAGGCGTCAGGTGTTTGCCGGCGCAGCGCTCCCTCGCCAGTTGGTTGAGTGCGTTAACATGTGGCGGTGGGCGGCGCTGTGGCAGGCTTCCACGCTGCTGCTTGTGGGGGCCACCATCAATTTTGGATTCTTCACTCGTTCTAGAAACTTTTTACCAACACCACAGGTATGACCAATATTTTGTTTTTATTAGTGCATTGCGATTATTTCTATCGGTTTCTTTTAAGCTTTTCATGTTAGTTTCCTACTAAGGCAGTAAAGCCGATTTGTATTTATTAATGTAAGTGTATAACATTCTTTTTCATAAAGTTGCTCAAAAAGTGGTAGATACCAAAGACTACAATGTATATACTGTAGATACTTTATTTAGCTGTATATCGTGCGCGACGTTGGGTTTCTCGCACTAGTGTTTTTTATTTTACATTTTTGTATTTACTGTTGGTTAAGAGTTTTAGGTTCAATCAGTTTACTTATTTATTTAATAAAGCATTAAAACTATACTTATATTATATAACAAAAATTAAAATTAGACAAGTTACACTGTACAAAAAAAAGAATAGATCAATAACCGGAAACGGGATATGCAGTGCAGGACCTCCAATAAAATATTGTGCAAGACCGCCGCACGACTTTAAATGAAATATAAATTAATAAATTGTTTTTTCAAGTTTACATGTTACTTAAACTACCATGTGTCCTAAAACCTCCTCCAATATACTTACTCGTAGCTGCTTTGGCTGAATCCTGACAACCATGGCATGATGAAAAAAGTCGACCAATCAAAAGTTAAACTGACTTTTAATTCCCGCCTTTTTAGGGTTCCGTAGTAAATAAGGAACCCTTATAGTTTCGCGATGTCCGTTCGTCCGTCCGTCTGTCCCCCGTTTTGCTCAGTAACCGCAGTAAGCACTAGAAAGCTGCAATTTGGCATGAGTATATAGACAAAACGGTGGAATAAAATCTTGAAAAAAATTTTTTTTTCGATTTAATTTAGTAATGACTTGTATTGTTTTACTTAACAATATTTTTTATATGCGTGATTTACATGATTGTTATATAAAATATACGTAAACTACGCCAGATATAGACCAGGACCAAGCATTTTGTTTTGTCCCTTTTAATTACTATTTTTTTTTGGTTTCTTTGATATTTTTTCGTAACCGTTATAAAAACGTCGACGAGTCTTGTCCCTCGCCTCGCCTTAAGAGGAGGGGTAGGGCAAGCTCTCTCCATACAGACTTTGTGCAGGATTTACTTCGTTTGTGTTTGCATTAAAGTTATGATTTTTGGTCAGTATGCTTATTTTTCTCATAGCTATTTCGTGATGTAAATTTTTTTTAATTTTTTAATTTTGATATTTTTTTAATTATTTGAAAATTTTCACATCACGATCTTCGCATATCTAATATTTACAACCAAAAAAAATATTATATTTGTTAGTGCCAAAACAGACGAATAAAACCTGCACAAAGTTTGTATGGGGAAGGCCTTGCCCTACCCTGCGCCTTTAGTGCAAAATGACATACCTTCCGCACTTGCATCGAAATGTACCTACTAATTTTATTATTCCCACGCTATTGCACGTGCAATAATGACTGATGAGTGATGATGATGACTACATCAAAGCTAACATAGGCCACACTGAAAGTTTTGCACTAAGTGTACTACTTACTACTACTCTACTACTACTGGCCACTCGTAAACATTTGAATTTCGTATTATAGTAATAAAAAAACTACAGACTTTTTTTTATGGAACGCTATAAATATTGGCGGGAAATCGATCTTCATTTGTTTTTTGTGGCTTATTGAAGTGATCGCTTTCAATAAACATGGATTTGACGCGTAAAGATTTTAGAGCAATGATTTTTTATGATTTTAAAAGTTCTCTTACTCCGCACCAGTGCAGTTCTCGCCTTCAAAATGCTTTTGGACTTGAAGCACCCCATCTAAGTACCGTGAGGCGTTGGTATGCTGAATTTAATAGAGGTCGTGATACCCTTAAGGCCGTGTATTACCACTTTTGAGTTTTTAAAAACCATCTGAGACATAGAATATATTGTCTTAAAATCTAAAAAAAATATATGTGTTACATAAGGATATTGTCTAGTCAAAATCGCAGTCAGTTACATGACTTGATGAATTTCACTCGATAGAAAAAAATCGCGAAGTTACCCCTTTTTGGAATGTTTGCCGTCTATATTACTACGGCCATTATTAACTACGGCTATATTACTGATATTTAACATTTAATTTTTGTACTCAATTAAAGATCGTAAATAGTTATAGACAAATTCGCAGGGTTTGCTTTGATAAAATGATTGGCTAAATGACTATAGCTAAATATTTACAAAACTGCGCGCAGAGCTTGCGTAGAGAGCGGGATGGTCAATTGTAAACTCACGCGTGTTAGAGCGGGACATTTGCGTTGGGGATACCTCCCCTTAATGACGATTTTCGTGTAGGTCAACCGCCAACTGCGGTCAATGAAGAAAATGTGGCTACTGTGCGCCGACTTATTGAAGATAACCGACGAATCACCATGACGAAATTCGAGGACAATTGGGGATAGCTATGAGCCAAATACAAAAGATTTTACATCAATATTTAAAGGTCAGGGAACTATGTTGTCGGTGCATTCCTCATGAATTAATTTCGGCCCAAAAACAGGCCCTTTGTTGGCTGGTGTCGAGAAATGCTACGAAAATATAAGAATGGGGACTGAAATGCTGTCATCGTCACAGGAGACGAAACTTGGATTTATTGTTACGGCCCAGAAAAAAAACAACAGTCCAGTGAATGGGTCTTTGAAGGTGACAGTAGGCCAACAAAAATTCAACAAGCCAAAAGGGTTGCCAAACAAATGATCGCCTGTTTTTTTCTAAAACCGGGCATATCTGTACCGTTCTTTTAAATAATAAAAGAACAGTAAATGCCGAATGGTACACCACCACTTGTCTGCCTACAGTCATTAAGTCCGCGTGAGACGGCCAAGAAGTCGCATCCTTCTGCATCATGACAATGCGTCCGGGTATGGGGATACCGCAAAAAAGACCCCACAAATAATGTAATGGGTGGACAGCTACGGAACCCTACATTGTGCCTGACCCGACACGCATTTGGCCGGTTTTTTAACAAGGTACAGCTGCCTATTTTTTACTGAGCAGGAACTTAGCATTTCGGTTATTAGTCTTAGTTTCGGATGTGCTAGTGCCAAAAAGTTGTGAACTTGCGTGAAAGAAATATTGGTTCATGAACAACAACAACCGTTATGAATGCACATGAATTTGAAGACAACAAACGTACAAATTGAAAGTGTCCGACGTTTTGTTATTTTAAGAATTTGTTTTATGTATCTGAAAATCATGATATTTTTTCTGCCTATTCTGCAGAAATTACTTAATTATTTTGAGCTCATGTACAAAATACAATAAAAAAAAAACAAGTTATAAGTGTACGCGATTAAGGCACTACACTGAGAAATTTGGAGACTTTGAAACGCTGTCCTGCCCAGACTAGCAAACAGTAGGGGCTGATTTGACTATATGATTGTGGTACTGACAATAGCGAAACATGATTGCTTAAAATTTTCTCGATAGAAAATACTTCCAAAGTTGGGTCTATATTTTTTTTTCCTCAGTCTACTAAAACAACCCATTATTAAAAGACACGATTAAGTTAATATGATGGTATTTTACCTCATCTAGGTACTGACAAGAGGAAATTTAATAAACCTGCACACAGTCAGATATTTAACGAGATTTGTCTAAAAAGCCATTCTCGGAGAGGGTTGCATCCCGTTTTGTCGTGAGCGAAAAACAAAGGGTGTCTCTTTCAATCGATATATCGCCTTAAGTCCCGTTTTCCAATAACAATGTGTGAAAATCGTGTAAGTTTAAATCGATATAAAATGCTAAACATGGTTGTACTACTTTGTTTCACAGATGTATTGTTTTGCAGAATTTTCATTTACTACTAGATTGGGAGTGTGAATTCAATTGCCTATTTTTGCCGCATTTAATAGTCAAATTACCTATTTAAGTTCAAAATACTAATTAAGTACAATCACCATGAAATCCAGTGCCCAAGTGAGATTAAATCCAATTAATTGCGGTCCCATGGCTCAATAATTTGAAGTTGTTGATCGGACCTACATAAGAACAGTTAATATTTGTTTATATTCTGTTATTGAATTAATATTTAATATTTGCATGATAAAATATTTAATTTTATTTTATTCATTTGCCGACACCACTGGTGACCGACGAGCTGGCAGTGGCAGCTTCCTCGCGCAACGCATTTAGCATTGCAAGCCAGCGAGGAAATTCTGCCAGCACCCCCGGCACCATGCCCTATTTTTTAGGCTTATTTCATTTTAGATTAGTTTAGTTTTATTTAGGATTTATTTTTAATTTTAGTTGAAATTTATTTACCTAACCTATGTAAGCAATATTATTGAATTTTTATTAGTGAATTAAATACCGATGGCATTCTTGCATACATACCTTACGCTTGCAGTCAATCTTGAACGTTGTTTGCAACGAACATAAGGGCCTTATCACACTTGTGGCGTTTATGAACGGTCAGGGAGTCAGGGAACTTTACGATAGTCTTCTCAATCTATCCCTACGCTCTCATCCTTGAGAAAAAGCCTTTATCTTCAACAACAACCTACATAGAAATGTATAGGAAGAGTAAGGAAATAGGTATACTTCGATAAAATTTCATTCAAATTGTTGTATTTATTACGACATTGAGTTTATTAGGGCAAAAACTATACTAGTGTCCGATCGAAGTTTCGGTTTCGGCAGGCATAAAAATCATCTTTCGGCCGAAAGTTCGGTTCCGGTCAAACTACTGCCGAACTTTTCGGCAATGCCGAAAATGATATTATTGACCGAGCGAACGAAGCGAGCGAAGCCTCTTCGTTTCAGCTTAGGTAAAATTATCACTTGTTTCATATCGTGTTACTCAAATTGTTTTATTTTATACCAAGGTTTTTCATGTTTCATATGTGTAGAAAGGACGGCCCACTAACGTTTTATTCAATGATTTTAACACGTCTGTAAAAGTTTCGGTTTCGGCCGAAACTAGAGTCAAAACCGAACGTTTCGGCAATAAAAAGTGGTTCGGTCGGACACTAGCATTGGTATTACCTGTGCTTCCGGGCATAAGGTATTAAAGTTGTTCCCTTGTGAACGGGCATTATTTTAAGAATATAAGCCTGAAGTACCGAAGCATACATGTATATGTATGTTGTATGTTGTAGTACCTACCGCACAGGGCTGCTACCGCTAACAGCATTCGAAATTTTCCCTCTCTGTCGCACCGCACATGCAAGTTTGCACATTAAGTGCGACCGAGAGAGGAAACTTCGTTTGTGGTTCGCGGTAGCAACCCAGTATAGTTTTACATTTGTCGGAGCTATCTGTAATTCAGTTATTCGTTTATGATTAGATTAGCATGAGCCGTCAGAAACTTTCTTATAACACCGTAAATATGTCGTGTCTACTACCTACATTAAGTATACCTTTACACGTATGACTATCCATACGGAAATCGGCTACCAAGTATCGCGAGTGTATATAACATTGTGATCTATATGGATAATGAGCGGGGAAAAAATTAAGCATTCGTGCTTGCGAATAATTCTTGCGTCGTTAACAGCACGGTAATTGGCAATTTGCGATTATTTCATGTTAATTACGTCTAACGTGACTGTATTTGCTTCAAGTTGGCGCGTCATTCATTCCCACCTGGCATAGGTATGTGATTTAAGTATATTAATGATTTACTGCAATTATAAATGACAAATTTATACCTATAAATAAATATTTTTGAAGACAATCCAATCTTACACAAATCTGGAGCACGGTAGTGGCACCGCCAAGACGAGCACAGCGAAGCGCAAGGGCAGTACCTACCTTTTCTCGAAGTGCTTCGTCGTTTTTGAACCGTCATAATTGGAGATAATCGATCTAGTCCCAAACTAAGCACAGTTTATACTATGGGTACTAGGCGAATATTATACATACTTATTTAGATAAATACTTAGTACGACAGTATACATAGAACACATCCAAGAGTCATCACACAAATAAATGCCCTGATCAGGATTCGGACCCGGAACCTCTAGCTTCGTAGGCAGGGTCACTTAACTACCTCACTTAACTATTTATGCTAAAGCGGTATGTTCGCTTAAGATTGAAGTTGAGGTAGTCAAATGAGCTTTAAGTAGGGTCCGTTTCAACTTAATTTAGTCAACACTACTCTATCATAACATTCGATTTAAGTTTAAAATACCTATGCCTATAATATCTATAACGCATGCCACGCAAGGCCCTTTGAACGCCATTCTTGTCTGTCTGTTACCTCTTCACGCTTAAACCGCTCAACCAATTTAGATGAAATTTGGCATGGAGATAGTTTGAGTCCCGCGGAAGGACATAGGATACTTACTATTTCGGGAATCATCCCTAAAGGGAGTGGAAGTTTGTATGGAAGAACGATAACTAAGTAAGCGCCTGATATAAAACAAATAGCTGATATAAAATAAATAATTAAATTCTATCGCGATGAACGAGGTCCACGCGGACGAAGTCGCGGGCAAAAACTAGTTCTTTATATACGGCAGTAACACCTACATAATTCCGAATAATTTTCCAGAAGAAATTGAATATGAACCTTCTATAGTGAAAAGCACGAAGGTGACTTTAAGATCGTACGTCACAACACCTATAGTCGTTATTGGCGCCGTAGACACGTCAACACGCGCCACCTTTAGATGTTCTTGGCGTTCAAAGGGTTAAAATGAATAAACCTGCCTAACAACATCTTAAAAACAATGTCTAAGTTTAACACATTCGCTGTTAAAATTGTATGGACGTGAAGGGACATGTGCGTTTCCGGCAGTGAATGCCTCAAAATGCTAATAACTACCCACATTTTAAACCACTTTTAATACGCTATCACACCGGATATTATTTTCCTCTCTATTATCCTTAATTGATAAAAGATGAAGCACGGGTTAGCGGCTCTCCTAATTAAAAGGAGTTTGAAATCTAATTGGGTTCGAAAAAAATAAAACAGTAGCTTTTGGGTGAAGAAGGAAGTCTCCTCCCAAAAAGGTCTAGTTTTTCCTCCGGGTTGGAAGGTCTGATTGCATTCGCACGTCAGATCTTGGGATTAGGTACGTGTTAAAGCGGACCTCCGGACCCGCACGACGTAATCACAGCGTACATCGAAAGATGGAACGCTGCGCTTACGGCGTCCAACTTAGACACGACGCGTACACTTAGGCGATCCCGCCGGTGGGGACGTCCACCGCGTGATCGCGACAACACAGACACATATAGCCCCTATTCGTCCCGGTACCGCCGCATAACCGGGATAGAGTCAGTCCAACCCAGGTCGGGCCTAGCTGAGTTTCTTGCTGAACTCTTCTCAGCTAGGCTGGGTTTAGTGAGCCAGTGACAAAACTCCCAGTCGCTCGATTCGACTGACACACATCAGTTCGGTTGAAACTAGTGTTGGTAAAGACTCAAGTCCCTGGAGCCTTCATCTAAGACTCGACTTAGTTTTTGAGACTCTAGTCATTGAATCGAAGTTCAAGTTCTTTTCAACTTGGGGGGACTTGAGTCTTCTGTAGTCTTTAATAAAGACTGGAGTCATATATAGAGACTTGAGTGTTTAGTTTACGCTTAAGTCTTTTGGAACAACTGAGTTATTAAAACTCAACTGGACTTGTAGGAATGCTTGAGATTACGCAACTTACTCAGTAAAATAGTGTACTTCTATTTAGCAATCAGTATATTTGTTGGTTTTTATTTCTGTATGTTACCTTGTACCCTATGGGCATTTAGTGCTGATAAAATGAGTGCAAAATAGAGTTGTTACTGACTTATACTTTCACGGCTAAATAGCTGAATCTGGATGAAACTTCAAAAGTGAGTCTTCATTAGGACTCGAGTCTTGAAGCATATCTAAAGTTGAATAAAGACTACAAAAGATACGATATGGCTTAAGTCTTTTCTAAAGGCTGAGTTGTGACTACAGGACTCAATAAGACTTGAAAAACTTGACTCGGAAGTCTTTTAAGCTCATCATAGTGCCGTAAATATGGGTCGAGTTCTTGCAATGTAGACTTCAATAACTTGAGTCTTTACCAATACTAGTTGAAACCGCTCAACCAAGTTCATTTGAGCGCAAACTCTTAGAGTATTCCAGTGTTCAAACCACCCGCGTGGTCGTGTCGGAGGTTTCCCCTGGACTTTTCCCAGGCCACCCTCCAGCCGCGCACTCCTATGGGCCCGGCCTATAAAGCCAAAGCCACAGTCAGGTTCAAAAAAAAGCCGACCCCGGGCTCCTTTGGGCACAACCGGGACCACGCAAGGAGTATAATGCTAAATAATGTTACTTCATTACCTAGATATAATAAAATATAACTACCTAGGAGGTTCAAGACATATTTGCACGTAGATAATACAGGGTTTTAATATGAACAACTCTGTGAGCCATTAGACGCGTTTGCATGATACAGGAGACACTCGGACACATTCTTCACACTTACAATTTCTAATAATTTGTAGCATTTCGTTTGATATATATTATAATTTATAAAACTACAATGAGGTTTCTTTTGTTTTAGGTGAACTGTTTGGAATTACCAAATTATAGTGCCGGCAATTTAGCCAGGACGTTTAATACAGGTAAATAATTACAAACATTTAATAACTGACTTTTTAGAATTACATAAATATGTGTACAGTCAGCGTCATATAGTATGTAGCAGCCAAAGTGGCCAAATAGTTCGGTACACCATATATTTTGTATGGTGTGCCGAAGTATTTGGACACTTTGGCTGCTACGTACTATATGACGCTGACTGTACCTATATTATTCTGATCTATCTAGGACGGCGTTATCCACGACAGGTCGGCCAAATGTTTGCCGCGCCCACCACGGCTACGTTCCTCAGTAGTCCACTGCTACACTTCAACGCAATATCGCCTAGGATCGATCAGCTACTGCCCGAAGCCGACGACATAGTGAAGGAACACGCGAAACTCGTGCAAGATATAAATAGTTTGAAACAATTAGTGTTTGTGTCCCCTTTCGGGGACGAAAATCGAGATTACGATGATTCAATATTCCCTGAAAATATAGAGACTACTACGCATTTACCGAGGACAAAGACGCCGACAACATTGAAGCCTGCCCCAACATTGAAACCATCTCCGAAGACGACCAAGCCAGGTTCTATTCCCATCATCTTGCTTGGCGGTGCTAGCAATCAGCGGCAAGTAGTTAAAAGTCAACCGATCAAGTTTCCCAAGACATCTATAAGTTTGGTTGGAACCTCCGTATCGCCGTTACTGAACCATCCCTATCCGTTTGTTATGCATGAGGCATCACGGAACCCTCTCAAAGTGTGCATGTCAACCATGCCCACGATGTACACCACCCCTCGACCACCCTCTTTGTGGGAAAGGTTATTGCGTTCCATCATCCCTAGATAGGTGACCAATTTACAACTTTAATTTAAGATTACCGTAAGATTTGCTTGCATGTATTTAGTCTGTATCTGTTTAGTAGGTAAGCTAGCCGACTGTCATCGCTACTTGTTACCGTTCCGTAACGATGACGCGACCAGAATAATTGTGATTCAATAATTAATAAACGAAGAGAAAGAATCCCATTGTTTTGTTGTCATGTAGGAACTTGGGGTGCGGGAAGTTTCCCGCTGTTACTCAACCGCACCGCGTGTCGTCTGCGCCGGTTACCGCACCGGCCGCGACGTGCATTGTTGTCACCGATCGCGTGTGCCACTTCTAATTACAGTTGCCGATTATGTATTGTGTATTTTTTACACTTTTACGCGTCGGAATGGAAAAGTTGAACGTCTTATGACGAAACTGACTTTTCAATGGTTGGTATCGATATACACAAACACAACGGCCTTTTAAAACTAATTTGAACTATTGCATTCTTTCACGATCGCGTACACTATGAACGTACGTACGTAGAACGGGCTGTTAACAATATGATATATATGGTTAAATTGTATTAAATAATCACTACTAAAGTCCTCGTTATGTACACCAGTCAGTTAGTTGCATACTCAGGTAGTTAATCTATATTAACGCGGTAATTAAACCGCGTACTAGCAATGAATTAATCTGATAAAGCGATGATAATATACAAAACACGAGGCGTCAGTTAAGCACTACGCACGGTAGTGAAAGTGCCTTCTTTGTTCCCGGTTGAGTTTATTTTTTTATACCTTGCATACCATGGCGGTTTAATACGAGATTAATAACTAAGTTGCTGGCTGGAGTGTATTGATTTTGCGATGGTTGTATAATGTATAGACAGGGATTAGTTTTACAATCGGAAAAGTTGCCATTTCATATACACTTTGAAGTATTGAAACAAGTATATGGAAAAACTGACACCTCTAATCGCGGCTAGGTAATATGATCATAATCATGCAAGACACCATGGTTAAATAAGGTTGTTAAGTGCAACATGTAAATGTATCTCATGTATGTATGTACTTAGTTATTGCGAAGCAAAATATAAGTAGGTGTTATGGATATAATGACGAAGAATATTGGATGAAGACAATTTTACCTTACCTACAATACTCTAAACTTGACTTTTATGTACTTTACTTAACAGTATGTATACTGTAAAATACTGTAGACGGTAGTCTAGCCTAACGACCGTGGGATGCTTAAAATGTATAAGAGAATACAATAATTAAAGATTAATAACTATTTTAATGATACACTTACCTACAAAGAACCTTATCTAAGTACAATGAATGCAAATAAACAAGTGAATACTTAATAATACTTATAATTAGTTACATTATGTAAAGTTATTGTTATTAATATGATAGGTATTATATTGACACCATTGTTAATTCATTCACATTCAGTAGTTGTTAAGGGGTGTCAAATTGTCAATTAGGTGTTGGGAATTAAGGTGTCAAACATTGTGGGATATTGACTCTATTTAGTTACGTCTGGGTAATTTGGCTGCGTCTATTCTTTTGGATAATATTCGATAGGAACGCCTCGTCTTCTACATATAATTCAGTTTCAAGTACAACTGACTAATTTTTTTTGCTTAATTTGATATTGATGGTGGACGTCCTTGGGGAACCTGAAGGATGATTACTGATTACGTAACGTTTCAAACATATGTAAGGTATAACTGTCAGAGTCCTCATCGATTTCGATGACGTCGACCCTGAAAAATTATGTATTTGGCCTATTGTTAGCTCTGACATGGCTGGCTAGGCCAAAATTGCTCTGACTGACATATCTACCGTACGTACGTTTCAAACGTTACGTAATCGACCAGCTGGATTATGTGATATCAATGTGGGCAGACGGGTAGGTTGACAGGGAAAAAGACGTTCAGTTCGATGAGTGATGCGAGCAAGAGGTAGCCGAGGTACAGCAGCGCACAGGCCACGCCGATCCTGCAGTCCAGCCGGAACTTGTTCAGCGCGAGCGCACCGTACAGCGCGAACAGCGTCGATAGCAACGAGATGGCGCTGTACGACAGCCCGCTGGAGTTTATTGCCACCTGCAACGCACATCGAATACTTTATCGTGGACGTCCACGGCACGGTAAAACTGTATGTTTTCATTCATAATTAGCCTAAAGTCTATAGTTTTATCGCGCCATGGCCGTCGACGATAAAGTATATAAATTATAATATATGTATAAACGTCCAATGGGTTATCCCCGCCAACTGTTGAAATCGGGCATTCTGGGTCTAGGGCGTAATATCCAATTCAAGCATAACGCAAATTTATTTAAAAACTAGTTTTTCTTACTACAACCGTGGTGTCAAACTTGCATACGGTCATATGTACTACCGTTGGTACGTATTTAATGTCAGTTTTAGTATGGGATTTGACATTTAAATCTATCGTACTAACGGTCGAAAACGTTACGTGATTACCGCGCTGATGGTGAAAACTGCAGTGAACCTCAGACATATTGAAATATTGAAATATATAATACACGGTCATGAAGGTAGATTCTCGCCGACCTTTTACATAATCTGAGGATTCATTTTATTGAAAGCAGAAGGGACAAAAATGTAGGTCTCTCACTCTCAACACAGTGCGTCTTCGGGAGCTGGCAACCTTGCTGAACACAACACTACATATCGTACGTGAGGTAAAAGTACTACATATTAGTTGCATTACCCAATGTTTCTCCGGTGATGAGGGATAGAAGAACGACTTGACGAGCCACGGCAGCCCCAGACAGAGCAGGATGTCGAACGTGTTCGATCCGATCGAGTTGCTGATGCCCATCGTGCCGTGACCTGTAAGGGATTTATGGAGATTAAGGGTGGGTTGCCCCAAACGGTCTGTAATCGTAAGCTGTGTTCGTTAAAATCTGATTGTATACGGAAAGTTTGACATGTTCCTGCAGGATAACTTGTGTATACTTTATCTATAGGGATAACAGTAGATTGCGCCAAAAATCGGTCTGTGATCGTATGTTGCTGCGCATCCACCGGAACAACTCTAGCTGTCAATTATATGCGAATGTTAAATATATGAAAATCTTGAGATTAGTATACGCTTCTGAAGGGTATAACACCGAACACACTATTCTAAGAACAGTCTTCGGATTCGGATGAATAAAAGAAGAAATCGCTTTTTGGCATAAGAACACGTATATCCTTTGTACATACACACGGTTGCAAATAAAGATTACTACTACTATTACTATTACGTATTGTACTGGCAAAGGTCACAAGGTTTAGGGCTCTAGGAAACGAATAAGAAATATTTCTGTAATCTCAATAAATTTCTGTAAAATGCGGTATAAAGTATATGACAAAATTAAATGAATTTCTAATTCAGCTTGTTCATAATTCGGACTACATTTTTTCAACTTACTCCATTGAAATAAGGTCCAAAAATGTATACATGTTTATGCCCTTGACTGTACTTGTTCACGATTAAACCACTGATTCGTTTGAAATGAAATTTGCTATGAAGATAGTTGGAGTGAAGGACATAAGACAGGTTTCGCCCGAAAATCATCATAATTAAAATAAAGTGGAAGTTTCTATAGGAGCGTGATAAATAATAGACGTTGCGCGATGAAAAGTCTTAACAGCATATTTGCTATTATACTTTGCACAAGTGTATCCCTTCATATATCAGGCGCTCCCAGACACCGAAGACGCGGTCAAAAGCTGGTACGCAAAATAGGAGGAAGGTGGTACAAGACTGCAGTGATAGTCACGACCCTCAGCAATGAGGATACGACTAAGAAGAAAAAAAATGTCACGAGCGCGGTTGAGTGAGCCATGTAGCCAGTCAGCGTAGAAGCTATGGGTTCCTATGTATTCGTATGTGTCACAACTACAACAATGAACAACCCGCGCTCGTGAGATAAAAGTGCTATAAAAAGCACTAGAAAAATAATGTGATATTGATACCTTGGTTGGTAACCAGCACACTGGATACTGCTTCAGGCAGGCTCGTGCCGGCTGCAAGGATGGTCAGCCCGGTGATGCTGTCGGGCACGTTGAGGGTGTCACCTGATCAGATATTTGCATTACATAAAGACTACTGAGAGTCTTGACAGTGTCAGTCTGTCTTGAGTTGAGACAGTCTTTAGATATTGTGGCGCGGCGCGTAATATATGTGCAAAATCACAAACGAGTGACCACGCCGATCCCATATTAGCCATATGTGAACATGAATATGGCCAAATAGCGTGATTGCCGCCAAATTGCGGCTTTTTTGCACGCATTGCGTATGCGTAGCGCTCCGCGTTGTCTTTAACTACTTAGGCATAGAATCTCCCGGTACTCTCAGATTATATTGAAATATAATAAATTTTCATGAAGGTAGATCCTCGCCGCCAGTTTATATTTCACCCTGTTTCTCAAAGTTGACGAACGATTGATCGGGCTGTCAGTGATTGTATGCCTTGAATTTCAGTGTGTAATTTTGTAAATAATTTGTACCTACCTACAGTGAAGGAAATCGAAACTCGTACCTTTATCGCTCTTGCCACAATCACAATAAGAGCTAAAAATTGTACCTGTTTACTTTCCTTCACTGTGTAAAAGTAGCCAATGAGTCCCAGTATTTTATCAACAGTGTTAGCTCAAAGGATCTTAACCAGGAATAAATTTGTTTTTAGCTGGTTTCTATCGATTTTCAAAACGTATCACAGGTATTTTAAGGTTCATAGTGATAATACTAGGACATATTCACTTCAATGGAATTCATATCTTTCGAACTTGGAACAGAGTTGCATATGTTATGTTTGAATCAATTTCAAAACAAAACAGACTCTACTCAATTTAATGTCTCAGATGATTAAAATTTACTTGGCCATTTTTCTTGTATGGTGGGCGACTAGAGGATACAGTTCGGTCACGATAGGTACACAAAATGACCAAATTCAATTGTTATTTTTGTGTGCTTACCTATAATAGTGATGATCCAAGCTACAATATAGGATACTGTTCCGATCCAAACGATGCACATGATGAAAGTGACCGGGTAAAGGGAGTGGCGGCGACGACAATCCGGCACGGTGAGCCACAGCAGCAGGCTGATGGGCCACGTCAGCACCCACAGAGCCTTGCGGCTGCGAGACATGTCGTCGCCCGGCCACGGCCATATGCTAGTGGAGCTCGACTCTAAACAAAGCAAAACAGCAGACATAATGCTGGAATTAGTAGATTAGAAAGTCAGAAATCAGATTTTTTTTTAATAATGTAAGGTGGGCCACTGCCACCCAGTTTTCGCCACAATTTACCTGCTACAGTCATCGTCATACTTCTAGCGTTAGAAAGAAATGCTGATTACGATTTATCTACAGTAATTTAGCCAAGAAATTGGTCTACTGGTACTACTAATTTATTGATTAACTTGATTTCTGGGGACACTGTACTCATTTTCTTGCCTACTTCTTTGAATGGTTTTGCAATGACTCGAAATTTCAGTTTTTTACTATACAATGGATTTATTATTTATTTGTACAACACTATTTTTAGGATTAAAACTAACTACATGGATAATTGGGGAATTGACGCGGGCCAAGTTCCGGGCAGAGCTAGTCTTATATATTGTACACTCACCAGAGTCACTGGAGTTGTGCCTTCTTGCCATTTCTATACCATTTTCCAAGTCGTGGTGATGATTTTTATTAAATGTGTTATTGTTTGTGTCTGTTGAGTAGCTTTTTTCTGCACCTTAAATAATATAAAGATTGTAAATAGTTAGATATGTACAACAAAATTAAAACGTAATAGTAGAGAGGCCAATTCGTCGAAAGTGCCTTATTTACGATTTTCGTAGGACTGAAAAGGTTTATACCGACAAGTGGTATGGTTGGAATCAGCATCGTTTACTGATTATCAAAATGCATGTTGTCGCTTCCTAAAGTGGTGGAATGAGTTTTTATGACGTCATAAACTGTATGTATGAAAAATAATAAGTTTTTGTTCAAAAACCTATCGAGTGGGGTATCAAACGAAAGGGCTCCATGAGCTGATTCCAACACTATCCAAATATACAACACCATTATATTTCGGCCAGTGGTGACGTAAAAAATAAAATTCATTTTCAAAACACACCAAGTTTAGTCTCTTCCTGACAGGAAACGGTTGCATGTTTTTTTTTAATATACGCTGAACGACACTGTAGCCTTAATATCTTAACGCAATGAAAGGAGTTCGGAAAAAAAAACACCATACGTGAACTGCAGTCAGGTCTACAAAATGCTAGTTTTGCTGCTTTAAAATGAAGAAATAAATGGTAGGCATTCATATTTTCCGTTTAGATATTACGGATACAATGAGTTGTTCAGCATAAATTTAAGAAAAATTCATTCAAGCATCTCCTGTTAGGAAGAGCCCAAACTTGGTGTGTTTTGAAAATGAATTTTATTTTTTACGACACCAGTGGCCGAAATCTAAAGGTGTGGTATATTTTTAGAATCAGCTCATGGAGCCCTTTCGTTTGATACCCCACTCGATAGGTTTTTGAAGAAAAAATGTTTAAATTTCATTGTAGGTAGTTACATAAAAACTTATGACGTCATAAAAACTCACTCAACCACTTTAAAAAGCGACAACATGCTTTTTGATAAACAGTAGAGCATGCTGATTCCAACGATACCACTTGCCGGTATAAACCTTTTCAGTCCTACGGAAATTGCGTTTTTTCTACTTGGCCTCTCTTCTATAAGTTTTACATGCTCTGTCTATTGAAAAAATCATAATAAGATGCAAGTGCTTGTGAAACTTACCTTTAGCAAGAAGAGGAGTGATTTCAGTATACATCTTAGGCTTGTTGAAATAACAACAACCACTTCTCACGAAGGATCCCAAGCGCCCGTTGAAAACCATAGCTGGAATTGATAACATAAATAAATATGTGAAATAAATGAAGTAATATAAAACAATTATAAAAAATAAAATACACGCCATTGCCTGAACCTAATACATAATAGGTACCTCTGTAGGTATACAGGGTGTTCGGCACATGGACCGTCAAAATTTTTTGGGGTGCTAGTTGGGTCATTTGCTATCTTTCCACCCTTGGACCCTGGGTCCTAAGAGTGACGGTCATGGAGGTACGATTTTTTAAAGTTTTTTCCTAAATTACCCAAAATCTGGCATTCGAAGACACATAACTTTTTTTGTGTATGCTTTTAAATACGTAATTTATTTAAATGTATTTCGTCTACGTACGTGTGTTAAAAATATACTAATTTCTTGATACAAATAAATACCACAAAATGAACACATGTGCCTTTTTAGTACCTAACAAATAAAACGAATTTTCCAAAAAATATCGACTTCTAAATTCAATAAAAAAAAGTACCTAGCAGCTATTGAGAGCTTCATTTTATTTTAAAAAGTTCTTTGGTTTACAACGCTTCTAACGGTATGCTACAACATTCAATAACTTAAAAATAAAACACTACAAATAAGTTTTTAGGCAGAAGGGTGAATAAAATCGTACTTATCTAACAAGAGAACGGATGTTTGTAGGGTTGATTTAGACTTTCATTATTCGGCCTTCGGCCATACGCGGAGCTCGGCTTTTGGCCACACGTGGCCTTGCCGCTCACTTTCATGCCTTCAACCCTCAAGTTAGTCAGGTTTCACTTGTAAGAATGTTGGGTAGGGTCCACGTGGGCTCGGCCATCTCTCATCTGTCTAATGGGACGCTTCCGACTTCCGTCACATTAGAGAGATGAGATCTCCCAAGGCGACACTGGTGCAATATAAACAGGCTCCGTACTGGCCATGGCCGTTGCGCCTTTTTAGGGTTCCGTAGTAAACAAGGAACCCTTATAGTTTCGCCATGTCCGTCCGTCCGTCCGTCCGTCCGACCCCCGTTTTTCTCAGTAACCGTTAGTGCTAGAAAGCTGTAATTTGGCATGAGTAGGTATACATATCAATGACGCCGACAAAACGATAGAATAAAATCTTTAAAAAAATTTAATTTATTGAATATTAGCATACCGTTAGAAGCGTCGTAAACCAAAGAACTTTTCAAAATAAAATGCAGCTCTCAATAGCTGCTTTTTTATTGAATTTAGAAGTCTATATTTTTTGGAAAATTCATTTTATTTGTTACTAAAAAAGGCCCATGTGTTCATTTTGTGGTATTATTTGTATCAAGAAATTAGTATTTTTTAAGCACACGTACGTAGACGAAATACATTTAAATAAATTACGTATTTAAAAGCATACACAAAAAAAGTTATGTGTCTTCGAATGCCAGATTTTGGGTAATTTAGGAAAAAACTTTAAAAAAAATCGTACCTTCATGACCGTCACTCTTAGGACGCAGGGTCCAAGGGTGGAAAGATAGCATATGACCCAACCAGCACCCCAAAAAATTTTGACGGTCCATGTGCCGAACACCCTGTATATTGATAAGTAATATATATTAATTGAGCTCATATATTCGGCGCGAGTGGAAGCAAGCGCGAGGAAGATATTTATGGTTATGGCGATTGATACCTACTCGTAGAGTACTTTTATCTCACTAGCGAGGGGTGAACTATGGTTGTATGTTGAGTGTCTATGTGTGAGTCAGCGTAGGAGCTATGAGTTCACTTTGTCTATGTGTTCGTATGTGTCACAACTATAACAATGGCCAACCCGCGCTCGTGAGATGGAAGTACTATACCTACAAACATAGACTGCCTTTGCCCGTATTTAGCTTATCCAGAAATCACGCGAGGATTTTTCCCCCCTTGCCCCTTGGTGATCTTTGGTGAGATTCTAGGTTCCCCCCTCAAAACCTCACGTGTATTTTTTGAATATTTGTTTTTCACTATTGAATTTTTAAATTAGTTGATATTATATTAGTTGATGTTGTGTTTATTTTCGTACATGCGTTATATGCAAACGTGATTGTGTAATTTCTACTATCTCTGAAAAAATAATATTCTACATGAGGAAATTATTTCTCGGTTTTGTAGGTAAAGAAAAAAAAATACATACACGTGAGGTCACCTTGTCTTGTACCCCTCTCCCCCAACGTGATCAGTGTTGAGGTTTTCATAACCCCCTCCCCCCGTTCGGAGCATCGCGGGATTTCTGGATAAACCTTAGTGAATAAGGAATAGGGGTCTAAGTTGCACCGCGTCCGTAGGGAGTACCGAGTTACCCTACACGTGACCCCTGGGTGGTGCTAAAAGGTGAAACAAAAACTGGCAAACCGTACTGTCTTTTCGAAGATCTCACGGTTCAATAAGTTGCCATACGAATAAAAAAAAGTGAATTACCAATCTCGTCACTTTGGTCTAAACAAAGGATAATGTTTACTAACCTAGTATGTAGATCGTATACATCAGTACCAGCATCATCGCCTCGTACCAGAGCACCTTGTCGTCGAGGAGTGTGAGAATGAGAGCCACGACGGCCACGGCATACATCAGGCAGTCGCGGGACACTGACCACCAGTCCAGCTCGATAGCCTGAAAACAGACTCAGGGTTATGTCACACCTGTGACATGCGAAGAAACGTAAGTGCTGTGGGTAAGTATGTGTGCGTGCGCTGTCGGTACACGCGTCAATTGTTTGCGCGGGTGCGTAGCGCGTGGCGCGGTCGAATTGTTCGTGGCCATTCTATATGTAATATTATTATACTATTCTTTGGTTATGTTACGTTTCGTTTCCAGTTATCATATCACGTTCATGTTACGTTTTGTCTTTGTTTCATTCAGGTTCATCTTCTTCCTTGCAATTAACTTATCGCCTTAACCAACAGTTAACTTATCGATCCATCATGAAGACAAAAAATATATGGAAAACTGCTGCCACGTGCTACGGCGTAGGACACTATTTACGTTACGTACGTACGTAACGTTTCGGTTACATTTAAGGTAAAAACCCACTAGACCGTTCCGTGTCTGGGCCGGCCCGTTTTCTAATGACGGCCGTCGATTTCTTGTACTAGAAAATGGGCCGGCCCGGACACGGAACGGTCTAGTGGGTTTTTACCTTTAAGAGAATAGATTCTACCGAGTACCGTCCCCGTTCTACATGAATCAAATGTTTATACGAAGCTAGGGAGGGACCGCTGCGAAGAGTTCTTTCAAATCTAAACAATTCCTTGGAATCCGTACACCCCATCGTTTATACACAATATGTACCTAACAAATATATAGTCTAATCTAACACATCTCTTCAAGCGTATTCACTCCTATAGTACAACATCGTCCAGTTGTCGAAACATTTCACGCAATGAGGTTAGGTAGCGGACACCGCGAGCACGTTGAATACCGCAGGGCCGACGACAGTACCCACGCCCAGGTCAACCTCGGCGACGAACGTGCCCGCAGTTGTTGTCAGTTCGTGGCCTGTTCTAGCGACTATAAGCGTCCCACCAACAGGTCATCCCAGTCTTCATCCTTTACCTGTTAGAGAAACATGATACCTCTCCAGCGATGAGCCCGCAGCAGGCGGGCACCGCGAGCACGTTGAATACCGCAGAGCCGACGACAGTACCCACGCCCAGGTCGCCCTCCGTGACAAACGTGCCCACGCAGTTAATGAACAGTTCGGGGCTGGAGCTAGCGGCAGCCATGAACGTCGCACCAGCTATGTCTTCCGGCATGTCCAGTCCTGTCGGAGAGACATTTACTTGGATAAAGAGTATGCTAGTGGGGCTAGCACAACTGCCGCTGCAAAGCGGCGCGATACGAGAAAAACCTACTCTTTTTAATTAGCACAATGCGAGTGGGACAGAATAATGACCGAGTCTAGTCCACTAGTTAGATGCCAAGATTATACATACATATGAGTACCTAATTGTAATCAAGTAACTGTTATACTTATTGAATTACTTCTTACTTAGGTACCTTACAGCCAATCTTCCATATCGTGCACCCTGTAGTGTAGGTACGTCTGTAGGAGTATCATCTAAATCTAAATAGGGTCGCTACGTCGCTGAGCCAAGTTACGCCGGCCTGCGTCAGTTTGTTCCGCCCGAAGGACGAAGTTTTTTAAATTAAAGATAATTCAATTTTACATGCCCTAAAGAAACAGTGGGTCGTATTGTCGTATGAATTTTAATTAGTAGCTATTGATAACGAGAAAATATTCTTTCAGTTCATCAACTTATCCAAGTGGTTGCAAACCGGCGCATCAAATCTGTGTGCATGAAGCATACATACGTACCTACCTATACGTGGACGTGGTAAGAAGGAAGACGTCAAATGGCGACAATGAATGCGAATGACGACAAATTAATTTCAAGTGTGACTATGACATATGCTCTTATTCAATTGGATATTCTACTTTAACACTAAGTGTAAGGCCTGAGTGGACGCTCGAGTTGGGCGTGCAGCGGGACGTGCAGCGGGACGTGCATGTTAAACAATTGAAACTGATACTGGTCGCCGCTGCACAAATATTATGCACGCTCGCCCGCCCCGCTGCATGCCCCGCC
This sequence comes from Cenopis cana, assembly GCA_951800055.1. Taxonomy (NCBI): domain Eukaryota; kingdom Metazoa; phylum Arthropoda; class Insecta; order Lepidoptera; family Tortricidae; genus Cenopis; species Cenopis cana. The sequence goes on along the minus strand of OX637471.1, from coordinate 37,772,823 downwards.
GAACGCTCCGCTTCGAGCGTCCACTCAGGCCTTACACTTATGTAATTAGGGAATGTACTTAATCTCAAACCGAGATTAGCAATTGGAGATCTCGTGTGAAAATCTGTTGTCGAGATTAGCGAATTTTTTTTCATTAAATATATGTGATATCTCGACGTACTTAATTGAGATCTCGTCAGAAAAACCGTCGAGTTCTTGATTCGACTCGTTTTTTTTAAAATTTAAATGGAACTATCTAATAAATTAGATTTATTTGAAAATCTAAATTAATAATTTATTTATTTATTGTATAATAATGATAATAATATAATGAACTTAATTAAAAATGGCAGTATTACATAGTTAAAATAAAAATAAAATCTATATACATGTTATTGAACTACGTTCGACTTAGACCTGTCCAAAAGTGCCAAGGACGCTGGCTGCGTTTATTTATTTATGTATTTATTTATTAATAAAACACGTTTACATAGCATTACAGTGTTTAACTAATGCGCCATGCAAGTTAATTACAATTAAATCATGTATGTACAACACAACATAAGAAAAACATTAACACATAATTAGGTACTTTATAAATACCTACAATAAAATTTATCAACCAAAACTAGACCTACCTAAATAGAGCCACATTAATATCGATAACGAAACAAAAATAAACGTTTAATAAAAAATACCGGCCAAGTGCGAGTCGGACTTGCGTACGAAGGGTTCCGTACCATTTCGCGACCATCACCAAAATCACGTTTGTTGTATGGGAGCCCCCTTAAATATTTTACTATATTACCTATTCTGTTTTTTAGTATTTGTTGTTATAGCCAGCAACAGAAATACATCATCTGTGAAAATGTCAACTGTGTAACTATCACGGTTCATGAGATACAGCCTGGTGACATCATTATAATATTAATCGCGTATCTTATTTATAATGCACACATTGTTTAGTCATCTTTTTGCACTTTTCCCAAGAACGACTTTATTTGCTGGAGCGAGCGAAGTCGACGCTACTTAAATACACGTGATTATTTTTGATTTCATTAAGAAAATGATGAGAAAAGGGCAATAAGTATTGCACATCGACTTTTACAAGGAAACTTGTCTAATTTCGGCTTCATAAACCGTTGTCTACACGATAGGTCGTGTGACAAACGTCACATAGGTGTGACGTTTAGTCAGAAACTTTGGATATCTAAAGTTTACCTGTCATCGATTTGACAAAAATTAATAAAGTTCATGGATTTTGCTCGTCGCCGCGTTGGTGAACACACGTGCCCGGAGCGACGACGAGCAGAATCCACTACCGTACACTGTCTTTGTTGCCTACTGTCATGGCGTCGTTACCGAACAACGTCACTGAACAAGTATTAATTGGCGAAATCATCATAAATTTGATAGAAAGCCATTTTTAAAAGAAGAATAATTCATAAAGTGTAGTATTTATTTGATAAGAAACGTCAATTAATAAATAAGATGTTTGATGGACGTTCGCCAGTGTTCGGAAATCGTCGTAAATAGCTAATTGCCTCTTTCCAAAGACCGACGTGCAACTGGCTGGGTACTGTACATTGTTGGTATTGGTAGGTATGCAAACCGTACCGTATCACTGCGCTGCGCTCTTATCATCGTTTAAAATATAGTCCAAATACTAGTCAGACAATAAAGACAGACAGAAACTTTTTTTTTGACCGTGAGTCACGACCTTTCTGTAACTACTTTATAGGTTTTTTTTTACGATTTCGTGGAAAACCGTTTTGTAGGTCTTGAGTTATAAGTTAGCATGTAGACAGACCTACTAGTTGAATGCTTCACACAACAAAATAAGGTGATCTAAATTACATAAGCACCATGCAACAGCAAGTCATTGTTCATCAGTTCAACGAGCTTTGTAAAACTGGCGTTTTTGTTGTTCACTCACGTTCGCATATGATCTCGATCGCTGGCACGAAGTATTGTTCGCACACCGCACCCAGAAGGAGAAAGCAGTAGATCGCCACTATACAATGTATCGCTATAAAACCCTGAAATAATATTTGAAATCTTAGCGTTTACATTTTTAAATGTAAGGTGTACCCGGCAACGAACATTGCACGCCGGTCTTTGGAAAGAAACAATTGGCTGTTTAGTGTTTACGAAGATTTCAGAACAGAACACTGGCGAATGTCCATCAATCATCTTAATGGACATTTTCATATCGATGACGTTAAACTTTTTGATATATATAGTTTCTGACTGTCGTGTGAGACAACGTTCTGTAAAGCCGGAATTAGCCAAGTGTCTTTCCAAAAGTTGATGTGCAATATTTATCGTCGGGTACATGTATACGTCATAGTGATCTACACTGACTCAATGCTAGGTTACAACTGTTGGTTTCGGGTAATAAGGGTGGCTACAAACTTTGTGCAAGTTTTTCTTCGCTTGAGTTTGCACTACACTTATGATTTTTGGTCAGTATGCTAATTTTTCTGTTAGATTATTACATAGAGAAAGTAACCATTAGGCATTTTTTCTCTAGCAGTGATTAAGCACACTCCTCCTTTTCACACAACCTTTATACTCCTCGAGGATAAAGCTGTTTTTGTCTTGGGCGCGCTAACATCCCTCACTGCACTCAGGACTCAGGATCTTAATTTTAATTAGCTAGTAGATAACATCTGGACTACTTTGTTACGTTCAGGATTCAATATCGCGCGAGTGACATAAAACAGTGCTTTATACTCTTGGTGTAAAATGTACTATAGCTATAGTTAAATTATTAACGTTTTCATTTAGATTCCTAATCATTGTTGTGCGCGTCTAAATCTTACACACTGTACAACGTAAACGTCCTAATGGGCGCATCCAATCTTAATTCACAGCTGTAGAGGCGAATAACATGGTACCAATTATGTATTCAAATTAAGGAGTGCATGGTCAACAAATCTGCTAAAAGTCAAATCGACTGATCGCAGATCCACATAGATAAAAAAATAATAATTAAGGAGTCCCATATTGGGTCGATTGCTAACACACTGTAAAACTAAGATTACATATACATAGCGAATTAACATAGAAATTGGGCGAATAACATCTATTTCTGCCTTTTTCTAAACGTCCCAATATTAGACATAGATACCTTAAGGCGCAGGGTAGGGCAAGGCCTTCTCTATGCAAACTCTGTGCACGTTTTAATCGCCGGTTTCAGCGCTCCCGAATACATTTTTTTGCTTGTAAATATTGGATATACGAAGAACCTCAAGAAAAACTAATAAAAAGTTCAATAAGATTAAAGAATACAAAAAAATTCAAAAAATATTTCTTTAGTAAGGTGCGTCACTGTTTTTGTATCAGTTGAAGAAAGGATTTTGCGGTCCAATACCAGTCCAGAGGTTTGATAGTTAAATAATTAAATATTTGTGGACAATCTTACACAAAACGTGCCAGTTCCAAACTAAGAAAAGCTAACGTTACGGGTACCTAGTAAGCGACGATAAATAGGTACGATTGATAAATAAATACTCAAATACACAAACAAATGCAAGGCTAAAAGGAACACACATTCGTGTTCAGCACAGAAGTAAAATAAATGTTAAGACCGGGATCGAGCCCGGGATTTCCAGCTTCGTAGGCAGGGACACTACCAACTAAGCTCGGGTGGCCGTCATAGTTTGATGATATGTGGAAGTGATGTGGAGTTGAGAGTTGTGGAAAAGTCACAAACTTGTTGTCTCTGCGACCGAGTGAATCCATCAGATGGAAATTCTAGAATAGCAGCCTTCGTGCAGTTTTGCTGGTCAGCCACAGCGAGGAGATGGCGCGACGAGAAACCACCGACGGATCCTGTGAGAGTGAACTGATAAATTAAACATACCAAGTTATAATATACCTGGAACCTAGCTAAAACATGTTCTAAGTACTACTCAAACTCTTTTCCACGAACACAAGAAAAGGGCTTTGCGTAATTCACAAACAAGAAACAATTATAAAATGAAACAATGAAAACAATAATGTCGCAAAATGCTTACAATAATAAAGTATCAATTTTTCTAACGTATTAAATTAATTAGTTACCTGAAGCCACGCTGAATTCATTGGAGATATCTAGTGAAGTGCTCGCCTCATTGCGCGCTAGTAAGTAGCAGGACAGTATACCGAAGAACAAAACCACTCTTATTATAGTCGCAACTCTTATTTTATGCACTTGTCTAGTCCTTATTAACATGTTGGCCATTTAAAATAACAAATGTATGAAAACTTAAATTATCGACTAGATTTTTTGGATGATCACGATAAGGTTTAATTTAGTTTTTAGCTTTTGTCAAATAAAGAATTCAAACAGTTTGTTGCATTTACAGCGCAACTGCATTGGTAGAGAAAAACTAAAAAAAAGCAAATAATTTTGATGTGTTACGGTCGCAGGAGCCAATGTGTTACTGAGGGCGATTTCTTGAAGCTACCGAATCGTGTAAACAAGTGGTGTTATCGGTAACATCATTATTATTACGAGTTTGATTCACATATCTGTTATCGGTTCTAATGTCAATAGAACAGAGGATGTTCTCGAACAGGTAAAATATTGACAATTTTAGGTGTAGCTAGAATAAGTCGTCTACCAACAATATTTATCAATACTACGTTTTAAGTTTTGTACCTAATGCGTAAGCTGTCTCAATGACCCAAAAAATGCATCGTTTCAATTTCATACAGCTTGTAATTCATTGAAATATATTGTATACTTATAATTAATACGGCTAACAAAGTGGGTGTAGCATGATTTAGTAGCTGAGAATTTTAAGAACACCGTTAGATTCCTTCTCTGCTTACTTAAAAAGTAATTAAACACAATAACGAGTAGGTGGGTAAGTACTATGCTCCTGCTGGTGCCCAGACTAGCTAAACTTACTATTACACACCGACCAACGTTAAATATGGCGGCACCAGCTGTCATCCAGTAGACACTCATCAAACATGCCCTACACTCAGATTTCAAAGAACACAGCTTACGATTACAGACGGTTTTGTGTAACACATCCCATTGTAATAATATGGTTAGTAATAAAAAAATAAAATCCCGACACGTAATTAACGCTACTGTAACTATTACAAGAATCTCTTTGACTAGCCGACCGATTGAGGTACATTGTATGCCATCTGTCTATGTGTTATCTAAAGTGCATATTGAAATATTGATTAGAATATTTGCATACATAATGATAACTATTAATTGTCTTTATAAACGTATCCTCACTAAATAAAAGCAATGCCAAACGACTCTACACATTATGATACAAAACATAATAATTGTACATAATAAAACTATGTTAGTGAAAGTAGGAATTTACTACAATAGTTTGTATATAAAAAATAAAAAACGTGTACACTCAGTCCCCATTTGTTTATTAATTTGTTACGCCCTTCAATACAAACATCTATTGCTATAACAAAGTGGACATACGAAAATTTTATGAAAATTTGGCGAAACTTTTTAATTTAATACTACACTAGGTATGTGACTAGAGAACACTACAAAAACAACAGAATACCTACTACCAAAACTCGAAACATAACCGCAGAATAATACATTGTTTTGTATGGTACTATGAAATTAACGCTAATCACGCTAGATTTAGGCTTTCAAACAGATTTAAGAAATTCTTATTAGAATTTCGAAACGCAAACTAATCATGATAATCCATTGAAATTATTAATTCAAAGTGTCAAGGATAGATTGAAATCCTATCGAAGACACGTTGTAAGTGTAATTATCAGTTACATGAAAAATTCCATTCAAAACATTGAAGCTTATCTGTAGATTAAACTCTTCAAGTGGACAAGTAACTTTCCGCTGATTGAAAAGTTTACTCAGGTACACATTACACGACTCTCGTCATGACACGAACTCGTAACATTTGCAATATAGGTACCAACTCCTTAACTACACAATTTCATTCATATTACAGAATAGTTGTAACATTATGATGAATAGTATCATCAATTCATCAGAATGAACAACTATTTTGTAATCAGTAATAAGCCCCACATGCTGCACTCACTTCCTTGGTATTCCCCATTACCTATTATGATTAATTTTATGGTTCATCTTTATTTTATTAACCGACTTTCAAACATATAGGAGCTTCTTAATTCGTCGGATTCTGAATGCATGTTCATTGTAATAAATGAAGTGACCTTTAAGGATGATTCACGTTAGACCGTTCCGTGTCCGGGCCGGCCCGTTTTGTAGTACAGTCAAGTGCAAAAATATGTATCGAGTGTATCCTCTCATAAATATGGTACTAAAACCTTAATTCACCGACATAAGAGGTATGGGACATATTTTTGAGCAAATTGTACAAGAAATGACGGCAAAAAATGGGCCGGCCCGGACACGGAACGGTCTAGCGTGAATCATCCTTAATTAGTATTTATGTTTAATAAAAATTAAATAATAAATAAAAACCGACGAAAAGAACACTAAACAGTAAAAAAACATTGCCTAATTCTAATAGATCAATATGAGACTTCTTATTGATCAGTGTAGGTATTGTTTTTGAAGTCGGTGCCATCCAAAGTTCGTATGTGGCATAACGTAAAGCTTTACATAAGGTAGTAGAAGTATTTCACCAAGGTCGGTAATTTGCTACCTACTCCGCTCTGCGGTGCATTCGACATTTTACCTGTATCTCTTAAGTGAGTTTAATCATTATACCTAAAGATGCGTGCCGGCAAGACACAATTAAGTCATGTCATGATCCGACAACAAAGAAAAAGGGCCGATCAAATTGACATTTGACCTACTGGATTATTGGTATCACTGCTCACTCCAGCCCACTTAATTGTGTTAAATTAGCCCCTGTTTCTCCTGACTGATTTAGATTTTGAGAATGTAAAGAACCGTAAAATGCTGTCTTAAGTAAAAATATCAATATTCATTTAATTTATGATTGTAATGTTGTTGAGTAAGTTTGTGGTGTGGAGAGCGGCCAAGTGCATATGTAAGTAAGCGTTCCCGCCGGCGCAGAAGCGCGGTCAGGTCGCATGCTCGCTCAGGGAGTCACTCCCGGACTGCGCCCGAGCGTCGGCCGACGTACGTGTATTGTATGGAAATAAATAATTGGCCCCCGTATTCTTCTTTTGACGAGCTCTCCGGCGGCGGGTCCATTATGTCCGTTCGAACGTGAGCGCCGGCATTCGGACGCTAGTGGCGACGTCCTCGGTCGCCTGTACCGCGCTCCACACCACGTCAACATGAATACCTCCGATCGAGGTACGACTCCTATCTTATCATTGAGGATTGCTCCGGCGGCGATGGCGTTTCACGTCGCTGGAGCCCGCCGGTCACCTAATAAACAAGGTTTAAATGGCTGGAGATCGGAAGTGCGTCCAATTCCTCATGAATAGCTAGGTCACTTACTACAGCGGAGTGAATTACTTAAATGAAGCAGGAGAAGCATATATCATCTGCTGTCCGAGTGGCGGTTATTGAAAGTGAACATAGTGGCTCGTGCGTGAAGGGTCTTTGCTGCTGCCGACCGCCCTCTGTCGGGCTGGTATGTAGGGGGATGGGTGCTCATATAATTCGCCTTTCGGAGACTGTAAGTACAGAAGACTTAGGACAAAGTCATATTTTTATGGACTAGGTATTATGCACTTTTTATAGTTACGCATTTCATAAACTACAGGTATCCCCCCAATTATGCATTTGTTTGACATTTACTTAATTAAACTTTGGTAAACATTGTACCTACCGGATGATTTAAAAATCATAAAATTGATATTTTGTAGTTATGCTAGTAGAGTATCTTATGTACCTAGCTAATAAGGGCGGGGCAACTATGATCGTACGCGACCACATGGGCCGGCCTTTTTTGTAAACGAATTATAGTGCAGCCGTTCGCATAGCAGCCAAATCAACACATTATCGTTGATCTACCGGCGCACCTTTTAAACAGCGAGATGGCTTTATTTATTGTGACGATATAGTGACCCACAAAATGAAACGTAAATAGCTACCAAACAGACAGGAGAGCACCAGCGTTACTATTAACTCCATCCGTCATAAATATGAATTAGCAGTGTAAGTTGATTGTGATTGGATAACTTGTTTCCTATTTAACCATTTCTTGTTTTTCCAATCACTGACACGCGAGCATCCCGCAGCCTGGCGTCCGCCCCAGCCCGTAATTGACCAGCTCGGGACCGCCGCTATTTCTAGACCATATTCGCCACAACTAGTTGTCGATGATGACTGACTTTCCAATTATAGCTATAATGGTCACTAATACTTCCAATTGCGTGGCTCCTGCGGTCGCGACCCAATTGATAATCAGAAACCAAGAGGAAGTTTTCTGATCACTTTTTCCTTTCAACTCCCGACAAAGTGAATTCTCGGTAATTATAACGAGGTGATAATCTATATATATGTAGAATGCTCTTTGCGAATTTTGTACTATGAACTACGACTACGTATATGAAATATTTACAAGTAAGATATCAAACGATCTTAGTTATAACAACACCTAACAGTACCTTGGTGATAAATTGTAATTGTACAATATTTCCAATCGATCGATAAATTAGAAAGGCACTTATCCTGTAGTGTATTTTAGTAAAACAAATACAGATACCTCGATGTGTAGGAGGATAACATTTGGTCAAAGACGTCTCCGAGGCGGTGTCAAATGTCTCAGTAAGGTAAATGTATTTGGCGCGATTAGGCCGACGCTCCTAAAGTCAGAAGGGGAGCCTCATCCGGTCGGTGCTCGCGCAAATTGTCAATTGGCCATCGCCGCCTCAGGGCTGTCAGCGCGCAAGGTCTGGCGTGCTCACGTGACCTGCCCAACAACCCGAACCATCACTCTAAATTTCCATATCATAAGCTAATAGGGAATTCCATGTCATAGGCACCAAAAGACGAACACTTATGCGACTACCCGAACATTAGGATTTTTTTTCTGGGTGTTGTAACCAATACAATTACCTATATACAATTTTAATTTTTTCATATGAATCGGCATATTGTTGAGATTAAATTCGACTATTTTAAATCATTCTATTACAGTACAGTATTAAAAAAAATATTTTAAGCAGTGTTGCCAAAATCTGCTTTTAGCACGGTTTTGCGTGCTTTTTTGGATACGAACGTGCTTTTTACGTGCGCTCCCCAAAAACGTGCTAAAACCGTGTTTTTTTAAGTGCTATGCTGCTTTATGATTTTACTACTAAAACCGGCCAAGTGCGTGTCGGGCCACGCGCAAGGTAGGGTTCCGTAGTCGTCTACCCGTTACATTATATGGACTAAAAAGTTCGCAAACTTATATTTACTATGTTTTTGACAGAATTAACAACATTATCTAAGGTATTAATGGAAATTGTACGAAAGTTTGCTTTTGCAAAGTACATTTCTGAAGTTCGACTATTACTCGTTAACTAGTAATGTCTACTTAGCTGTGATAGTTTTCCTTTGAAATTCATCGTATATCCTACTACCATGATTTTTTTCACATGCCTACCGGTGCCGCCATTTAGCTGGCGGGGGGGGGGAGGGACACTTGACCATAACGAAAATTATCACTTCAAAGCTTAATATCACGCCAACCGATTCTTGAATCAAAAAATGCTTTGAGAAACCTTATAATATTTTTATCTATTTAGCTATCCAACGATACCCCACACGATGTAGTTTGGAAGAAAAAAAAATTGCACCACCACTTTACATGTAGGGGAGGTACCCCAAAAAAAATTTTTTTTCAAGATTTTATTCTACCGTTTTGTCAGCGTCATCAATATCAATACTCATGCCAAATTACAGCTTTCTAGTACTAACGGTTACTGAGAAAAACGGGGGTCGGACGGACGGACATGGCAAAACTATAAGGGTTCCTTGTTTACTACGGAACCCTAAAAATGGGGAAGTAATGTTGGTTTGATACTCTCTAAAACTGTAATTTTTTTTCTAACAATCATTGTGTTAAACAATCTTTCTCTCCTACCCTACGCTTTGATATCCTAAAGTTAAAAGTTATGTTTTACCTGTGGTTGCAGGAAAGAACGTGTCCTGCAACTGCAACCTATATCGTTTGTGTCGTGCGATGTGTACACGATGTAGTAAAGGCTCAATACTCTGTATGTGACGAAAACCGGCCAAGTGAGTATCGGACTTCGCACATTTAGGTTTCCGAATCAACCGCAAAAGTATTCAATTCAATTTATTTTGCAACCATGTACATACAATAGACACAAAATGCAACTTAATGCTAGGTACAATTCTATTAGTACATACAAGGACCCTGTAAGGGCGCAGCAAGTAAGTAAGTAGAGTGTTAATTTAATGTAAGTAATTAATTGCAATTTAAAATAATATTGCCTGCATTTCTATTTATAATAATCGCTAAAAATACATATTAATAACCGATAATTAGGCGGAAACACTTAGTGGACGTCAATTTAATAAAATTTATATAAAATATGTGTATAATAATTAATAACAGCTACTGAAGATAATTTCATTAAAGGTAATAAAATAGTTTGGTAAAACAATATTGATACAAATAATTGCAACAATAATTTCATAATACAATTTTGATAAAAAATTCGAAAATTTAAAATTGAAAAAGTATGTTGGTTTTAACATGAAAAATGAGGAAATTTCCAATCAAAAAAACCTGTTTTATCAAAATATAAGTATTTCTTGGTAAAATACCCGTAATAATGAACACTATCACTAAATTTCAAGTTTATGGGTCAATGGGAAGAAAAAATAATATTATGAACAAAATTTTGTGACAGACGACTGACGGATGGACGGACGGACACGTGAGTGACAGCAATAGGAGTCATGAGTCATTTTCGACCCTTGGGGTACGGAACCCTAAAAACGTGCTTTTTATTCCAAAAACGTGCTTTTTGACGGAAGTGCTCTGGCAACACTGATTTTAAGCCAAATTATGTCAATTTGCCCAGAAGTTGTAGAACAGTGTGCCCTAATCCTAAACACTTTGACACCAATATAGTTGAACACTAATTTGCTCCATTGATAACGGTCTATGTTAATAAAGATATATCAAATATTATTATTAACTAAGTAGGCAAACAGTTTATTAATATTTTTTGTCCGGGCATTTACAAGAAGTGAAAATTCAATGGCATGATAAAGAAAGTAAATAACAGAGATATTCATATTCATATTCGAATAATCCATTTACATATTATATACCTTAGAGCATTTAAGGCGGGAGCGGCCATTGATATAGGTACTTCTGCCAAAAGCATAGGAGAAAAATCTGCCACGTTATTAAAAACTACTTCCTTAATCGATTATACTTCAGTCTCAGAATCACTTAAAGTTTTAATTGAAATCGGAAACCAAGCATCGATTACAAAGTCGATTCAAAATTATTCGTATTTTGTCCATCACGCTTGGCCACTATTTTGACGTGAACTGTCACCGTATTTAGGGACAATAAGAACTACTTTCCATGAGAATTTATTTGAAATATGATCTTTACGGAAATCTATCAGTGTGGCTATCCGATATTGAAGTTAGTTGAACCGTAAATGTATGCGTAAAAAGCTCAATTTGAAATGAGTGGACAAGTGTCGCAACGACACACGCCGCTTACTCTAAATTGGGACTTTTAGTCTTATGATTACGGTTCAATTTGGGGTGCAGTTGTCGTATCGTAAGACCAGCTACGTGACCAGCTGAGTTGACCCCTACTAATAGTAGAGAGGCCAAGTTAAAAAAACGAAATTTCCGTAGGACTGAAAAGGTTTATACCGACAAGTGGTATCGTTGGAACCAGCATCGTTTACTGATTATCAAAATGCATGTTGTCGCTTCCTAAAGTGGTGGAAGACTTTCGACGAATTGGCCTCGCTACTATAACATTGCAATCACGATACTACAATTCGGGATATTTTTTTCAAACGAGCAACTCTTTGCCGAGGCTGGTAATTAAACTCCCAGGCAATTACCGTACGCACGCGGCTGTGAGCCGCTGTTGCGTCCACTCTTATCTATGGTTGCGTCCAGGCTTCACTCTAAAAACACAGTTTGTATGGAGATTTTAATAAGGTGAGCGCCCTCCAATTTAAGCATTAAATTACGTATAAAATTGAATATCACGTATACTTACAAAGTTTTGAGTGAAATATATTCTTGATTGATTCCCAATTATTTATAAGACGTTAACACGTCAAAATTAAATGTATAATTGATCATAATATGTATAAGGATCTGTCCTGGGGCCACTGCTATTTATTATTTTTTATTAATGATTTACAATATAATAAATAACTCATGATACAGCTTATCTTTATGCTGATGACACTAGTATTATTGTTGCTAATCAAAATGGACTTGGATGGAACTATCAAACTGGTTTCGATGTTTAGACAAGAAATCATATTTTCCTTTTCTCAGACATGCAAATAGTATGACATACAGTATGACATATGACTTGACTTTACCGATAGCAAGAGCCAATAATGTTAAGTTCCTAGGTGAAGTTTTAGATTCCCAACTACGTTGGTCAAGCCATATAGATTCGTTAAGAAAAAAATCGAACATTGCCGTCCCATTTTTGTGAAACATGGAATACTGACAGTGATACTCGTATTTGAGTGATATCGCTTTACATATATTTAGTGTGTATTTTTGTTCATAAAAATAAGTCTAGATTTACATGTTTTACTAAGAATAGATATAGACCACTTAGATTAAGACCTAACTCTGACATTCAGCTACCTAAATCAAATAAATATATACATTATAAAAGAAGTCTGGAATATAATGGAATTAAAATTTATAATTTCTTAAATGATGACATAAAACAATCTAATACTTAATATGAAAGCTTTTTTGTAAAAAAATAAAATCATATTTGCTTACTAGACTATTTTATAATTTAAATGAACATTTTGATAGGTAATTTAACATTTTAAACTAGCTTATTATTGTTATTTTTGCATGCCATATTGTGGCGGTTCATATATCTCGCTGACATGTAATCTTAACACCCGTGTACAGGTAAATTACTTTCGAGATGTTTTTGCATTTGTAGTAGTATTTGTATATTTCAAGGATTTTAAATTTAAATGTCATTGTACAGCCAGAAAAAAGAGGTTCGTCACATTTTGAAGAAGAAAATATATTGCCAGTCAAAAGTCAGTGAATGTCAAATAAATTATTCTTGGCTGAAGTTGAGAAATATTGAACATTCATCGAGCATGTTAAAGCCTCTGTTATATGAACTGATTCTAAAAAATAAAGTGAGATATGTAGAGTATAAGATATACGAAATATTACGACAGCACGGTCATACTGTGCTCCGTTTACCGCCATATCACCCTCAGTTCAATCCCATTAAAAATATATGGGGGATAGTGAAAAATTACGTCGCAAAAAAATGTCATGAGTTCTATAATGACATTATTAGCTGAGGTAAAATTTAATAGCATAACTGTAGAGGAATGGAAAAATGTTTGTCTACATGCTATTTAGGAGGAAAAAAAATTCAAGGCTTTAGATATAAAATATCAGAACAAATGATTCATCGGATGAAAGTGAGGATGAGAATGAGTGCGAAATGTTTGGAGTTGAAGAATATTAGAATTAAATGTTATGTTTAATATTAATATTATTCAGGATGCAACTGTACTGCGATAACGCTAGGATGATGATGACTTTTTTAATATAGTTTAATGTGGTTTAATATTATTAGTTCCATTGATGTAGGTAGGTACCCGTCTATAATTTTTTTTTTAAAATATATAAAAGTAGGTACTATTTTATTTATTTATAATTGTGTTCACATGACATTACAGAAATCCAATGCGTCAGGAAACTTAAACTTAATACTCAATACAAATTAAATACTTAATTAATTAGGCACAGTAGTAGGCCTGGTATCCATCATCTCACAGAATCTCAGGCATTCACTTCTCACAGCCGCCCATCGCCACGCAAACAGGTCACACTCCGGTGCTGATGCCAGATATTGGTTTATTTCTTAATGTGCTGACCGTACACAACTACAAATGCGAAACTTCTCGAAAATAATTTACCTACCTTTGATGTATTTCTTATTCGTCCATTAGTCGCAGTGGAGTGTAACGCAATAGAAGGAGCATCAAATCGAATAACTCCTTACGCGGTGTTAATGGGAACTTCCGCTAGTATCTGATTTATCAATTTCTTCCATGCACTTTGTTCCCAATAGATATTGTGGTAATATACTTATGTAAGTTCCTTGCGGAACTAACGAAACTTTATTTTTCAATAGCCGTCAATGAGTTTTATGAGTTTAGGTACTGTAAGAATCACAATCAGTACCTATATAAAATGATAAGAATAAAGTGTTTTGTGTTTTCTCCATTAACTTGCATATTACGCTTCGGGACCCGGCAGGGAATCTATCTACCTATACCTATATCCAAACGATTTTATTTCTGGGCCACTTTGTACCTTATCATAGTGAGAATCAATATGAAAGGTATGGTTTCACGTCACGGGTGCGATATTGATCCTGAACGTAACGAAATGACTCCAGATTTTACTGACCCGAGCGTAGCGAGGGTGTTATGAGTTAATTCTCGAGCGAAGCGAGAGGATTAAGACCGAGTCCTAAGTGCAGTGAGGGATTTAAGCGCTCCCAAGACAAAAACAACTTTATTTCCGAGGAGTATACTCTACTTTTCTCACCTCTTGCGAGACAATAAAAAAAAAACCAACGCTACTTGAAACAGAATCAAATCAGTAAGTCAAAGCAAAATCACTATCGACATTCGACATTTTATAAGAATTTTATAATTTATTTTTATGAAATCTGCAAGTTGACTCCGTACACTGCAGCATCTTGTAAACACTCGCGGTTTTTTTTAATGTGTTTCATTCAGTTTGTGGTGGCCAGAACGAATAAGTTCGGCGCGGGGATCTTGGCCCGCGGAGCTGGGCTCACGATAATATTAGACTTTTAGAACTCAACCATAATAAGAAATATTGATGTGAAATCACATTATTACCCAAATGGTTACAATGAAATTCAGTACAACATGACGACCCAGCTAAAGCTAAGGGCTGTAATGATTTGCTTTTGGTAATGTTGGCATGATTATATCAATTTTGCATTGTTAAACAGGTGGTGTGAAAAGAATGCTTAAAGGGTAAAAAAAAATTAAACTGTTTCTTTCAATAATTAAATTAAAGTTACGTTTTTAATTGTGCCTTAGCTATAAAAATTGGGTCTTATAGGCTAAGTTGATAAGAGTGACGAGAGATTTGGCTATAGGTACTTTTAGGTGGAGTAATGGCAGGATCTAAGAACATTGTAGGTACAGTAAATAAAGAAAAATTCACAGATTTCGCAGTCCCGCAAGAATCGGAGCATTGAAAATCAATACAAAAATTTACGATAATATTTCCTTTTATCTTGAATAACACTACAAGCTAAATAATAAGGAATTATATATTATGTAGGATTTTCAAATTCCTACTCAAATGCACACTTGTCGTCTGCTACCGAATATTTTAACTCCATTTCCATGACGATCAGTCAATAATCATTCTAGCTTTTCAAGATTCTTAAAAAATAAAAATATCTTCTTCAAAAAAATTAATTACACTCAGGATTCAGTTTTAATTCCCTCGCTTCGCTCGGGTATTAACTCGTTACCAGTAGCTTCTGGGATCCTCCGTTTCCTTTGGTGTATAATCTACTATAACCGAAATTCAAAATTCCAAGTTCTGTAGTTTCTGAGTTATGGCCGTTTCAATTTTGACAGCTGTCATCCGAAATGAATATCTCGCCGAGCCCTACAATTTCTCGCTACACTCCAGTAGTCTAGGGTGGGTAGTTTCTGAGATATGGAGCTATCCTACAGGAACCGTGTATTTTTCCGGGATAAAAAGTAGCCTATGTGTTAATCCAGGTTATAAACTGTCTGTGTGTCAAATTTCATCCAAATCCGTTCAACCGTTTCTGCGTGAAAGATGAACAAACATCCATCTAAATTCATCCATCCATACAAACTTTCCCGTTTATAATATCAAGTAGGATTTACAAATATACAACTCGAATGCACTTCTCGTCTGCTTCCGAATCTTTTTACACCATTACCATGACGATTTCACTCCAGATTTTGATGATTCTTAAAAAAATATAAATCTATTCTTCAAAAATGTTCACTACACTCAGGACTCAAGTGTTAATTCCCTCGCTACGCTCGGGAATTAACTCATTGTCGGTAAATTCTGGAGTCCGTCGTTCCGTTCAGGATTCAATATCGCGTCCGTGACATAAAACAGTGCTTATATCCCCTTGGTGTGTAATCTTCTAAAACCGATTTTCAAAATTCCAACTCGAATGCACTTCACGCCTGCATCCGCATCTTTTAATACTATCACCATGATAATCGGTCAATAATCATAGAAGCTACATCACTTTTTATATACGGAAAACTCGTTTTTCTACATTACCAAATCTAAAGGGACCATCGTCATAATTTTAAACCGATTTTCAAATTTTTTTTCACCATTTTTTTGCTAAACTAAAAGGACCTAGGACCCTTTTTTCATTTTTTCTTAAGTCGGTTTTCTTTTCGAAATATTTACAATTTAGTAAACAAACACCCCTAAAAAAATCCGACTTTTTTACATTTCTCTAAATTCCAAAAAAAAATACCTGCCGATTTTCAAAATTCAAATGCTCACACGTGTCTCGATAAATTCCTCAACTCATGGTATTATTGCCATCTCGATCCTCCCAAAATCCTCGAAGATATGGCCAAAAATACGTTTCAGGCGATTTGCATATGATAACCATTTTCAATGGTAAAACATTCTCGAATGTACCATGTACCTAAATATAGTTGCATCATACCAAAACAGTTAGTAGCACTTCAGTAGAGTTCGTCTAAAGTTGTCGCGCGCATAATAAAGGCTCGGCACCAGACTAGCGCCGCCTTACCTCACCGGCTTGCCGTCAACCCGGCTTGAATGATCTTCTTGAAGGGTCTTGACGGGGGGCGGCGGTAGTAAATATAGTGGTTGCAGACGTAATTTATGTATTCCGTCCCCGCCACCATACCAGCTATATGATACCGGCTGTATATGGCAGCAGTCGTTAAGTCAAGTTGGAGGCCTTCGGGCGGCTTGAGAACTTCTCAGTCAAGTTGCCCACTCATTTGACAAAGGGGGTCGAAGTCGCACCACGTCCGTAGGGAAAGTACCCACCGCTAACCTACACGTGACCCCTGGGTGGTGCTAAAAGTGCAACAAAACTGGCAACCATACTGTCTTCTCGAAGATCTCACGGTTCGAAATAAATGCCATACGATAAATAAATATGATACCGGAAGAAGAAATTTACGGTACAGGGGTCTATGATGGTCGCGCGATAGAGTGATAAACGACAAGATAAGGAATCTGTCACTTTATGATATCACTAACACGATAGAAAGTGACGGATGGTTTACCTTTCGTTTATCAGGCTATCGAGCGACCATAATACGGGTACGGAGCCAGTAGCTCTAGTATAAGTTTTTTCGAAACATTAACTAATTCGAACGCGTTTGCGTTTTGTCTCAAAATGTATGAAAGTGGTATGAAAAAGTGAACAGCGCCT
The DNA here is from genome assembly GCA_951800055.1 of Cenopis cana. NCBI lineage: Eukaryota > Metazoa > Arthropoda > Insecta > Lepidoptera > Tortricidae > Cenopis > Cenopis cana. Next base: position 37,755,223 of record OX637471.1, on the reverse strand, counting down.
CTGGTGGTCACTAGTGGAAACTAAAACAGCGAGTATAACATTTGTTGCTAGCCGATGAACGCGCGTATTTCAAACTCGGTGAGAGCGTTTTCATAAATTTTGAGACAAAACGCAAACGCGTTCGAATTAGATAATGTTTCGAAAAAACTTATACGAGAGCTACAGGACTAGAAAAAAATGATGTTATTGCATGAGCGTGAGGACTTTTGATACTTTCTCTACAATAAAGTGGTACCTCCTGTGTGGGTGCGTACGGTAGGTGTTAGTCCAGCTCATGTTTTCCGTAGCATAGGTACATGTACCATCAACAACACTTCCTGCGTTTTAACACCGGCTCCACGAACAGCAAACAAGCCAATCGTGGACAAATTGTCTCAAATTACCACTGCACTGTCCTGCTTAACAGGATTAACTGATTTTAGGATTCTCGCACGCGTTCATGAACGTCTTCGTGCGAGTCCTCATTTACACGGTTACCTTTTATCTAATTCAACACAATCAATGTGGTGGCTTATTGGCAGTACAAGGCCTAGTTGTGGGTTTCACTTATGTTCCAGTTATATTGTGTTAGCTTTTGCCTGTGACTTGGTTAGCGTGAGCATTCATAATCCTTATATCAACTTACACCGATAGAAAATAATTTCTGGAATAAAAAATGTATTCCAGCATGATTCAAAAATCTATAGTATTATGACATCACAAGATAAGGGCACCAAAACTCTGTATTTTTGCTTGAATTGTGCAAATTTTACGGCTCATCATGCTACGTCACGTAGGTATACATGCTAGGGTATGCTCATGCATCGCGTTGCAATTACACGTACGGTAAACTTACCCAACTCCGTGATAAAACGGTAATTGGATGAAAAAGTCAACTTTGTATTCGTTTATTTAGTTTGTATTTTACCAGAACACAAATCGGTCCTTTGTTCACAGTATAGTGAAAGGAGATCCTTTCTATTATGGATATTCTACGAGGTACAGCCAATTTTCTCAACCTCGACAACACGCGTAAAACAGTGATAATCAGCTCAGCTCCTTGATACATACTCGTAGTTTGTTAATTACGTTATAACGGAATTAAACTACCTAAACATTTTTTTACTCACGGAAATAAAAAATAAAACAAATTCTGGCTATTTTTGAACACAGATTTTGACGCTTTCATTTGTATATCATATTAAAAAAACCGGCCAAGTGCGAGTCGGACTTCGCGCATTTAGGGTTCCGAACCGACCGCAAAATAAAGTTGGTTAAATATATATGTAATAACAAACATTATTACCATATTTTAAGTTTATAAGTATTTGGGAAGTTAAAAAATTATTCGGAACAAAAGTTCGTAAAAAAGCTGACTTTGGTGGCTTCTCATTCCTTTGTTTTCCAATATTTAAAAAAATATACATATAGTAACTTATACTCAATGAGCTCTAAACAATTACACCCCAATCGATAGGGTAGGATAAAAAAAAATTTTCGAGCCCACCTTTAGCTGCATAGCCCCCTAAAAACATTTAAAAAATTTGGGCCTTGTATACCTTCAACCGTTTGGCTGTAAAACCTGCGTGACAGACGACGGACAGACGGACGGACGCGTCGCGGACAGCAATAGGGTTCCGTTTGAACGCTTCGGGTAGGTACGGCGCCCTAAAAATGACATGGTTTACGGCCAGTAATAATAGTGTTTCTTGCGCTTCATAGATTTAATGTCATAACCATAAGTTTGCTATTCTAGATGCAAATACTTATATTTTCTTTACCTACCCTCGGATCCCTACTACACAATGCTATTTTATAGACTACTTACCCGATCAACCATTTATAAAAGAACGGGAAAATATTTATGTGATTCCGTGATAAAATATTTGAAACATACATATTTCCTAATATTAAACAGCGGAGGTAATAAAATCACAACTTCATTCTTCAAAATAATAATAACTCAAGAAAAGAACGATTTTTAATCGTATTACCAATAAGTTTTATAAAATCACCATGAAAACCTCCTCTAATTCCGTGATATCAATTCGTCGATTTTTTTTTATTTCGTAATTTTGTAGCGTTCTTAAGTAAGCTCTTGCCCACATCCTAATTACAATTTGGTAACATTATTAGTTTCTATAGCAAACTAAGGATATAATCATAGTTTAGACAAGTTTTCAGCGTAATGAATAAACGTTTTTTATGTCAAAACTGCAACTGAACCTGACCCACACAACGGCAAAACCACGCTTCGAGTGACAAATTTGCGAATTAAATGTTACTTTCTCGCTTGCCCGAATCCTGTAAGACTTTTTTAACGGAAAGAGTACTTGTAATAATTTAAATGAATGAAACTTTGTCGAGTGACTCCAAGAAAAGCATTAAAGTGAGTATCACGGAATTGTGCATATCACGGGCTAGTCAGAGTTTACCCTACAAGAAATCGACGGCCGTCGCGCGTCCTGTATTAAAAAACGGGCCGGCCCGGACACGAAACGATCTACTGTGAATCATCATAAGAGAAGGATTTTCTATCGCCTCATACTCTATTTTTAGGGGTTTTATTTTCTGTTCACCACGTCTTACTCATAAAATGGATGAAACCAATGCGAATATGAGATGGTTGCAATTATGATAAAATTCTTAGCAGTTCTATGGCTTTATTAAGTACCTAAATTCATTTATCTACACACATATCATAATCCTCTAAAATGCGTTCAGAAACCGTAGGCAAATGACCTTCATTTTAACATCAATGTACTTATGAAAATTTTCTTACCTGTGGTGAAGGTTACCAGCAGTAATATAATAAGAAAATTTTCATTAGTACATTGATGTTAAAATGAAGGTCATTTGCCTGCGGTTTCTGAACGCATTTTAGAGGATTATGATAATGGGTGCATGGGTGTAGATAAAAATCATTAAAACAAAATATTTAAACTCTTGCAGAGCCTGGTAATCGTAAGCCGTGCGTAAGCTAAGTAAGCCCCTCGTTGATAGTTTTTGCCTAAAGGGTCCTGAATAGTTTTGTTAAACTAATAATTTCTAAATAAAGAATAAATTGACTAAAAAGGTTTGTTTTAACGAGTGTAACGCGATATTTATGTATTTATTTACCTTTTTACATAAATATCGCGTTAGACCCGTTAAATGTTAACAAAGCGCGAGATTTTTTTGAAATGTTACATTAATAAAGAGTAAACTGAGCCTTTTATTAGTTTGTACTTTGCGTTAGCTACGTTACTGCTTAATACAAAATTAGTGCTTTTAACTACCTATTCATCTATTTAAGCAAAGGGTCTAGCAGGCGAAGGTAGCCCCAACGAGGAATTTGGTTACAGGCACTTTTAGGTGGAGTAGTGGCAGGATGACCTAAGAACATTGTACTTATGCCTAAATATCAGCCTTCGATCTTCTTTTGTTCAAGATTTATTCGCGAAAATGTTGAAACATCAAGGTAATTTTTAAACTGAACAAGCGTGTGTAACCAAATAAAATCAGAGTTGATGAGAATATAGAATGGTATTAATAATGCATATTTTTACAAACATTCCTGTCCTTAAGCTTAGTTAAAAAGAAGTTGCTTTTTTTGCTTAATAATTCTGACGATTCTCGCGAAAACACACCTACCAAAAAAATTACGCGACAAGCCAAAATTACATGACTTTGGTGGCTTCTCATTCCTTATTTTTCCAATATTTTTTTAAATTAAAAATATTGTAATTATCTACTAAAAGCTCTATACAACGATACCCCACTCGGTAGGGTAGGATACATTTTTTTTTCACGCCCCCCTTTAGCTTTATGGGAGCCCCCTTTAAAAACATTTAAAAATAGGTTTTGACTATTTGTATGGCTTCGGGCCACCAAGATACTTATACTGTGTAAATTTAAAGCCTGTAGCTTCAAACGTTTGGCTGTAAAACCTGTGTGATAGACGACGGACGGACAGACGGACAGACGGACGTCTGGGCGTCACCAATAGGGTTCCGTTTTGACCCTTTGGGTACGGAACCCTAAAAGTACAAGTTTCGGGGTTTGGGCCGTGGGAGCGTTTGCCACCATCTTCATTTAAAGTCTATGGATAGCTGTACTTTTTCATGACGTCATACTCGATCAATATACATTTATCAAAACTTTTTTATCTCCACCTTATGTAAGGAAATAAAGAAGGCGAATCCCTACGCACTGTATTATAGTGGTAATTTTCTAATATATCCGAAAAGCCATAAAACGCTTATTATCGTTAGCACTTCAAATTGAAAAGAAGTATGAAAAAAGATTATAAGCTAACGATAAGCGTTTTATAGTATTTCGGACATATTAGAAAATTACCACTATACATCGTTTATGTTTATTATTTAACAGACGGATACCTGCAAGGGCGCAACTGCACGCCGCCCGCCATCGACGACTTTCCCGCCGAGCTGTTTACCGAGTCCCAGCGGCAACACGGCGCCGTCGTCATACACATCCTCATATCACTCTACCTTTTCATCGCGCTTGCGGTCGTCTGTGACAAGTTTTTTGTGCCCGCCGTCGGCAGGATATGTCACGGTAAGTATCTTACAGCAGCTCATCAACAAAAGACATTTTTTAAGATAATATTTCATTTATTGAAGTACCTTGTATTCATTGACCTGGGGGCCGATTTTTGAGTGTCGAACGCTCGAATGTTCACTCGAGATCTGTCAAAAAACTATGACGTTTTGACAAATGCCGAGTGAAAATTCGAGCGTTCGACACTCAAAAGTCGGTCCCCTGGTTTTGCATCGTTAAGTGTCCCGGGCTCGCTTGTGATGGCAGCAGACGCCCAAAATGGTACGATCTCTAAACATATGATACCTACCCACGGTTTTTGTGCTTCTTGTACAACTAAGCTGCCATGAACGTATTATGATACAACTATCACATAATAAGGGCATGATGATACGGACTACGTGCGGAAAAAGGAGTCCATAACCATAACCATAGGGCATGATGATGAATGAACACATTTTTTACCGAAATTATTGGATGCTTTTAGATGATTTGTCTTTTGTTGTACCTTACGTTAGGTATATGTAGTTTTGTGGACATCTTATCTAAAAGTGATCAATGCATTATCTTGTCTGTCTTTATCTCGCGTTAATCGCGATTATGAGTACTTGTGCATGAATGAAGAGCATCTTCCGCAGCTGTGAAAAATGTCGCAAACAACAGTACTAATTAAATTTTAATCCTATTATATAATTTACCCTTTTCTAAGAATTAAAATATCAGGAACAATCTCTGACTGCTGTTGTTTGCAAGGAAGCTGGTCAATGGATGAACGCTTACCCCTGTCCAAATACCGGCACATTCCTCGACAACACCACGCTCCGACTAGCAGTCAGCCTGCGCATTGGGGTTCCGATTTGTGTTCCACTCCAATGTCCCTGTGGCAGTGACGCCGACCGGTTGGGGCACCACGGTCTATCGTGCGTAAAAAGCGCCGTCGGTCTCTTGCTAGCGTGAACGTGCCGGCGGTGCTCGAACCAGTCGGTATCGTTCGTGACGATGGCAAGAGACCGGACGGAATGTCCCTTATACCGTGGAAAATGGGACGGGTGCTGGTGTGGGATGCAACCTGCGTGGACACCCTAGCTCCGTCTCATCTCCACGGTACAATGCAAAGGGCCGAAGCCAACAAAATACGAAAATACAGGGGTCTTGACGCCGGATACAACTTCGTTGCTTTCGGCGTCGAGACCCTTGGCCCGTGGGGCCCTGGGGCAATAGAGCTCTTCCGTCAACTGGCGAAGAGACTAGTCGACGTCACCGGGGACAAGAGGGCTGGCAGTTTCCTGGCACAACGGCTTGGTATCGCCATACAGCGAGGAAACGCTGCTAGCGCTCTTGGCGCCATGCCACGGGGCCCACGGGGGCCTTTCTTAGATTTTGAATAGTTTTATTTTTACTTTTAATAGTTTAACTTAGTTTTATAATTAGGTTTTAGTTTGTAGGTTAATTTTAATTAGATATATTTTATTTTACTACTAATTTCAAACTAGTTATTATCTTGATCTTGCATGTCGATAGATGTCTGATTTGTATACACTAGTTTTAAACAGAATAATTTAACCTTTGAGAACTATGTGTGAAATAATACAACAATATATAATCTATAGTCTTATAAACGTTGACTACTTATAAAAAGAGTCGGGTGAAATTATTTACCTATATTTAGTACCGTAAGTTAAGGCCCATTTAAACGGTGCAAGAACTTGCATGCGATTTTCATTACATCGCGGAGTTTGATCGTCCTCGGCTTGTACCTCTGTAGCCCGCAGCCCGCAATGTAATCAAATTTGCATGCAAGTTATTGCATATTGTGAATCGACCTTTACACCTAAATTGATGTTTACGGTATCAATTTCAGCTCTAAACATGAGCAACGACGTGGCGGGAGCCACATTCATGGCGGCGGCGACCTCGGCGCCGGAGCTGTTCGTGAACGTGATCGGGACTTTCATCACCGAGGGCGACATCGGCGTCGGCACCATCGTCGGGTCTGCCGTCTTCAATATCCTCGCTGTGGCCGCTTGTTGCGGCATCGGCGCTGGCATGGTCTGTCATCATTTTTCATGCTGTTGTTTTACTTTGAAACCTAGGTACATTGAAAACTAGAAGTGACTCAATCCCATCATTTACGAAAGTTAAGAATGTTAACCGTATTAGTTAGCATTCTTAACGCTGTATGCAGAATGCTCTGTATAAGGAACGCTAATAGTAATTTTTATCGTGACATTAACTATATTAATCAAACGGGAGTTGGGCCAGATTTGACCAAACTGTCTAATATAATCTCGAGACATGTGCAGTATTTTTTTGTCGCAAGACTCGCAAGGAAATGCATATACGCATCCCCCGGGCTCGGGAAGGCCCATAGTGGGGGATATGTGAGACGCTATAGGGTCTTCCATAGGGGAATAGTATTAACCATTAAAACCTCTGCGCCTCTCTGTCGTGTAGGGGAGAACCATGGGATCACTAGTATTCTAGCACGATGCCCCCCGGCGGCTGCCACACGGCTAGCGCGCGGGGGCACCCTTGCCCCGGTGGAGGGAGCTGTTGGTAGGCTCCCTATTTTATGCAAGCAATGACCGAAACAACCATGTCCGGTCCTTTCATTACCTGCACTAGTCTGTAAAGTCAGTCTCCCACTTCTCCAGTCAAGTCAACCGTCGAAGGACGGAAGCAGCGCTTCTATGGTACCTATAAGATCCATAGGGAGAGCTTCCTTCAGCTGGCTTTTCTACCGGTCCCTCTATCTCTCTCTTTATCGCCATCCGCCGCCTTACTTAAACTTCATGTGGGGCCAGGCGCTCCTAAGTAGTCCTAGCCTCTACCCTCCATCAGCCGCTCTTTCCACTATCAGTAAAGCATCCGGTTCTCATGCATGACGTGTTGTGCCTAATAATTATTAATTAGACTCGTATTATAATTAGAGAATCGTTTGTGCAATAAGGTGTGGTGGAAGCGGACCTGCATGAGCTCGGAGCCGGTGCAAGCTGGCGAGAAATTGTAAGTGGCGTGCTCTTGTGTCGGAGGCCAAGATTCATTTTGGGTCGTCGTGCCAGCCCAGTTAGTTAGTTAGTTTGTGTAACGGTCATGCAAAAGTAACATCGCGAATTTGAATGAACGTTTTCATCCAATATATACCCGAAATTAAAATTGTAGGTCGTACCCCTCGACTGGTGGCCGCTGACGAGGGACTGCCTCGCATACGGCATCACCGTCTCCATCCTGATCTGCATCATGCACGATGAGTACGTGCTGTGGTACGAGGCCTTCTTCTTAGTCCTCTTATATGGAGTCTACATCTGCATTATGTACTATGATAAATCCATACAAAACTTTGCTAAAGGTGAGCCCAACAAACAGTATGTAACGATAACGCGAGTGAGGTGAATTACAATGTTGCCGTGTGTAGATATGATAATTTGCAAAATAAATATGTATAATATGAAGTCAAACTCAAACTCAATAAATATAATATAATATGAAGTATGGACATTCAGAGATCCTGTTTACATTGCGACAATGATATGATTTCAGGTAGCTGGAAGTGCTTGAGGAATTTTTTGAATAAAACTGAGGAAAAATCGGATAATGTTATAGGTAAGGCAATTGAAACATTCCTCGCGTTGAGTATTAACTAAATATTATAAATTATAATTATACGAAATCGCCCAAATTCGTTTAATTACTTGTTAATTATCTCTGTCTAAAGTTTGTCTTAACTATCATTAATCTTATTTTTTAATTTTTAGAAATAAAAGATACTAAATCATCATCTTCAACCAAAATCGATGCACCGGAGCACTGCCAGCAGAATGGGAACATCAGAGCTATAATACCACTTTTTAACAACGATAAGGAATGCGGGAAGCCCATTGAAATTGAAGAACAAAATAAAATTGTTAGTTTGGAAATTGAAAAGAATGACTCTGATATTGCGTACGCGGATGATAGCCCGAATCATGTGCCCCCGGACACCGAGAAATCTTCCTCTGATGAGTATGAACACTCGTTATGGAAATTTCCATTTAAGAGAAGCTGGTTTACGCAGGTAATTTTATTATACTTCGCTTGATTTGGCCAGCACGGAGCTGTAGGGATAGAGCTATTTTTTATAAGTATACATTAGGTTAGTTATTATCATCAGTCTCTTGAGCAAGCTTTGATAGCTGAGCTTGACTTGAACGATACCTTCACTATTTTTTGCCTTAATAGGCAAAATATGTGAAATCTTTGTATATCTAATATTATTTTTAATTTCAGACAACATGGTTCGTCACGTGGCCGATCCACTTGGTGTTTTTATTCACAATACCGGACTGTGAAAAACATCGCTTTAAAAATTGGTTTCCTTTAACGTTCATTATGTGTATTGTTTGGATTGGATCATTATCATATGTAGTCGCCTGGATGATAACTATAATAGGTACGATTGAACTTAATAATACTATGTACTACATACTTTTTTTCTGATATTTGTAACTTTAGTACTAATGTTTTGTTATCCAGGAGATACATTAATGATACCAGATTCCGTGATGGGGATTACGTTCTTAGCCGCTGGCACATCAGTGCCCGAGGCTGTGTCGAGCGTTATCGTTGCCAAGCAAGGTAATCATTATAATGGTATAGACACTACGACATCAAATGCTACAGACTATTCATCCTTACATGCCCTATCATGTGAACAAACTCTTCTTGAAGAGATTAATTATTATCACCCTTTTCTCTATGATTGATTATGACTATAATTATCACTTAAAATGTTGTTGTATACTTAAAGAAGCTCACAAAACTCACAAGGTATTGTAATCCTAGAGAAAGGTGAGGTAATGATTCACGTCTTTAAATATAGTATTTTTATATGATACGACACGTAAGGATGAATAGACCGTATGTACTACCATAGCTAAGCACGGTGACACTGTCATTTAGCTGCCATCTAAATACTATGGATATGGATCATACAAAGGTCAAACATGACGCTTTACTGTGACTGTGTACTGTGATGACAACTCTCACCGTACAAGCTATGTACTCGTTAAAAGTGTGATGAAATAAATAAATAAATCAAAACAAAAGCCAGATTTGACAGGATCCTTAATTTACATTTTTACGCAGGACACGGTTCAATGGGAATCAGCAATTCGATTGGTTCAAACACCTTCGACATTCTTCTGTGTTTGGGGTTGCCGTGGCTAATCAAGGCGTCGCTCACTCCCGCCGAACCAGGACACTATCTGGTCAGAATTTAAAACAGTTTTGCCATGCGAAAATGAATATTTTATAACGATTATTATGTTTCATTAAACACATGTCTGAGCGATTGTGGCTATGCGTTTATTTGCAATGCGATTTCTTCGGTTGTTCATCGTCGACCAAAAGGACATTATCTTAATGCAGAGTATTGTTACCAGGTAAAAATTAACTCAATGGGGCTGGAGTACTCTGCGATATCGCTGCTGTCGACGCTGCTGATGCTGTACTTGACGTTTTGGTTTAACAAGTTCAAGCTGGATGCGGCGGTGGGGCGCGCCTGCCTCGCCATGTATGCCATGTTCCTGGTTCTGGCCACGCTCATCGAGCTCAACGTGTTCTTCCCCGTGAACGTGCGGACCTGCAGGAGAGCGGAACTCAACTCCTAGGCCAGTGTCGGGAACGGAACCGAACGATTCTAATAAATGTGTGTTGTACTGTACTATTCTAAGATGCATTATGCGTGCCGCCCGACGAGTGTGCTTAACGAGCATTCGATAAGTCAGATCGCCGAGACTCATCATTTTTTGAATTGTTAAGTAATAAGTGCCAACTTGACACTGATTTATGTGAACTGCGAATAATTAAATAAGATTAACAAAAAAGGTTGTTGCTTTCAGCAATCTAGTGTTATATAGACATTTCATAGTCCTTGCAAGTCATTTTGCACTTTATTACTAGAACAACTACCTATTCTCAGTTCAGAATCTGACTCGATCGAAATATTAAGTTAATATTTCTCAATAATTTCGAATCTCATTACTTATTTCGTTATGTACTGGCAAAATAGTTTCGTGTTACTTATAATTCAGTAAGTTTTAATAATAATGCACTTTATTTTAATGAACTCTGAGCAAGATGTTGTAAATAATTATTATGCGACGTAATATAAACACTTTTAGAGAATAAATATATAGTTTATCATTTTCCAAAATTGTTTTATTGTTAGTGCATAGAATACTTAAAAGGCTTTTAGTATTATCCTGGGCTGTGTTGAAATATATAGACTCACAGAAGTTTTCTATTTAAAATCCTGAGCGGTGGTTTAATATCGAACTAATATTTAATCGGAGTAGGTAGGTATTTAATGCGGGGTTGGCCTGGAAATAGCAGTCTGCTACTTACCTGCAACGAGCAACCTTCAGTGCAGGTTACGACCCCGTCTAGTTAACTTACCCTTGTGTTAGAAGACAATAGAGCTAACACGATGGTCGGTTGATTTCAGACGGTGTTGTAACAGTCTACGGCTTAACTGAAAGCAGCCGATATCAACTGAGACGCAAGGGTGTGCGTATTGGATGGTATGGATATGTTTAGTGACCAATGACTTTTTTTTTTTTTTTTTTTTTATATACGACCGTAGCTTTAGAGTAGATCTCTATTCGCTAGAAAAGTGACGCGGGGCGCTCCTAAGGGGCGCCCCGGGGAAAGACCAATGACTAAATTAAATTACATAAACGAAGTGAGTGCATGTTTACAGTTGAAAAGATAATTCGGTATAGAACAAGGAAAAATAAATTATTCAAAAATACTAATATTATTTTTCTTAATGACTATTAAGCTCTCGTTCTGATTCCAGCAATGACAGCTACACACACGAACAAAAATAGTGCATACCTAGTTACCTAGGTACACTTTGTGTTGAACTTCCATAAAAAGTGTACCCGTTATATTTTTGCTCTTGAATGTATTTCCGGGATCTTAAAACACTAATTTGAATTTATTCAAATAGTTGCGTTTTTTATTATTTTTTATTATATATAGTTCAAGCAACGTAGACCACTAACTGCCAATTGACTACAATTGAACACTAATTGCCATAGTTGTAGGTATTGTATAATATGTAAAGATGTCCTAAACAACATACTAAAAGTACTGGTGGATGGGGTGGAGCTTGGAATAGATGGTAAGATGGTATACCTATCTAAGTATACCGCTGACGACCGCTTTAGCTTAGTTGGTAGTGACCCTGCCTACGAAGTTGGAGGTCCCGGGTTCGAATTCCGGCCAGGGCATTTATTTGTGTGATAAGCACGAATATTTGTTCTTGGGTATTGGATGTTTTCTATGTATTTAAGTATCTATTAAAGTAAGATTTAAGTATGTATATCGTCACTTAGTATCCATAGTATACTTAAAATCATTTCAGTTGAACGAATTGCTCCAAAGCAATTCCTTCAAAAAGCTACTTTTTATACTCGTCGACTACAATATTACAATTACAACTTCATAGACTATTGCACATTTTAAGCTGAACTAAAAGTCTATGCTCTACGGAGTAATATAATATTTCATTGTACAACTGCGCGGAGAATCGTAATATCATTCAAAAATAGAACGCCGTAATTTGATGAAAAAAATTAAGTTTAAGGAGACTCATTTTATGAATATTTCAACATTTAGTAGAGAGGCCAATTTGAAAAAAGTCGTCAAATAACGAAGTTCGTTTGTACGAGCAGTCGCCTACCGACGACTGGTATCGTTGAATTCAGTGACATCTCCCGAGTATGAAACTCGATGTCGTCACTCTCTAAAGTGGTGGAGGGGGTAACTATGACGTCACAAAGATGGCGGTTGGTGGTATCAAGTTTTATCGATTATCTCTTTAACTATTCAACGTATTGCAACAAATGAGGTGTCAAATGAAAGCTCTTTAAATTGCTAATAATTCGTTCTTAGAAATAAAATGTGTAAGTCTAATAATTAAAAAGTTTTTCTTAAAAAACCGTACTTTTGAAAAAGTCATTTTTTTTAACTGCAAAAAACTCGATGAAAGAGGCCATTTCTTTAAAAAATAGTTCATATGATTGAAATTGTTAAATTCATCCTCTATACAATGCTTTTTGAATTATTAGAATCGGTTCGTAAATGAGTACGCCAGGGACATTTCGCCACGGGCGGGGCGAACGTCGCGGCGCGCGCGCGTTTGCTGACGAACGCGACTGTGAAGACATTCTTAAGTGTAGCTCAACAACTACTTAACCGATTTAGACAGATGAGGTATCATATGAAAGCTCTTTATATTGCCATTAATTTGTTTTAAGTAATGAAATGTGTAAGTCAAACAATTAAAAAGATTTTCCAAAAATATAGTGTTTTTGAAAAAGTCATTTTTATTTTAACTTCAAAAAACTCGATGAATTACGCCATTTTTTTAAAAATTATTTCATATGTTTGAAAATGCTACATTCATCCTCTATATAATGTTTTTTGAATTATTAGAATCGGTTCATAAATGAGTACGCCAGGGATATTTCGCCACGGGCGGGGCGAACGTCGCGGCGCACGCGTGTTTGCTGACGAACGCGACTGAGTAGGCTTTCTTAAGTGCAGCTCAACAACTACCTAACCGATTTAGACAAATGAGGTGTCATATGAAAGGTATTTTATTACTTAATAAAAAAAAAATGATAGCCAGAACACTTGCTCAGAGATTAAAAAAAAAAGAAAATAAATCCAAAAAAAATGTTTTCGCCTTATATTAGACAACAAAATTATCATCATCATCACATCAGCCGCAAGACGTCCACTGCTGGACATAGGCCTCCCCCAAAAAGTGCCACAATGACCGGTCCTGCGCAACCCGCATTCAGCGGACTCCCGCGACCTTTACCAGGTCATCAGTCCACCTTGTGGGGGGTCTACCACGCTGCGCCTTCCGGTCCGTGGTCGCCACTCGAGAACCTTTCAGCCCCAACGGTCATCGGTTCTACGCGCAATGTGCCCCGCCCACTGCCACTTAAGTTTAGCGATTTGAAAGGCTATATCGGTTACTTTGGTTCTGCTACGGATGGCGTCATTTCTGATGCGATCACGCAGTGAAACTCCCAGCATAGTCCTCTCCATTGCCCTCTGCTGAGTGGCTTTGACCCTATGGTGAGCGACCACGTATCCGTACCATACGAGTATGTCATTACTGGCAACACACACTGGTCAAAGACTCTCGTCTTGAGACACTGCGGAATATTGGACGAAAAGATATGCCGTAGCTTCCCGAACGTTGCCCAGCCGAGTCGGATTCGACGATTAACCTCTTTCTCAAAGTTGGACCTGCCTAACTGGACAGTCTGTCCTAGCTATACATAATCGTCTACAACTTCGAGCGTAAAGCGTCCGATTGTAACAGGAGTTGGTGCTACATGGGCATTTGACATGATCTTCGTCTTATCCATGTTCATCCTTAGACCAACTCGCTCGGAGGCTTTACTGAGGTCATCGAGCATTGTACTTAAATCCTCCATGGTTTCAGCCAAGACTACTATGTCGTCAGCAAACCGAAAGTGAGTGATGTACTCGCCGTTTATGTTGATGCCTAGCCTTCTCCAGTCCAGATTCTAGAAAACATCCTCCAGTGCAGCGGAGAACAGTTTAGGAAAAATATCTCCTTGCCTGACTTCCCGCTGCAGCGGAATGGGTTTCGAGTTCCAGTCCTAGAGTCGGACTAACATAGTGGCGTTTTCGCAGTTTCGTACAAACACTTCAGTACTTCGATATAGCGGTAGTCTACTTGGCACCTCTGTAGAGATTAGTGCCCAGGTTTCGATCGAATCGAAGGCTTTCTCATAGTTACAGAGTAACATAGACCACATCCATACGCTTCGTCAGGTTATAGCCTGCCGGACTTCAACGCGAAACTGGGCAAGAGAGATGGTGAAGAGCTGAGAGTGGGGTAATTTGGAGTTGGAAGTCGGAAACACCGGGGCCAACTACTGGCTGGTTTCTTGGAGGAGGGACTCTACAATCTCTACATGATTAATTCCTTCTTCAAGAAACGTGAGCATAGAAAGCGGACCTGGATGAGTCCCGACGGTGCAACTAAAAACGAGATTTACTTCATCATGTCGACGAAGAAGCATATATTCAATGATGTCTCTGTGATCAATACGGTTAAAACCGGAAGTGATCGCCGTCTGGTAAGAGGCACATTGAATATATGTGTTAAGCTAGAGCGCTCTCGTCTGATGAAGTCCACACTCCGACCATCAGCATCCCAAATCCAAAACCCAGAGAGCTTTCAGCTGGAACTCCAGAACCGTCTCGATTGCCTAAGTGTCGATGTGGATGAATTCAATGACGGGTTTGTAGACGCTGTCCATACCACAGGATCTAAATTCTTTAAAGCCCACCGGGCCAACTGAACCAATAGGCCCTCTAACTCCACTCAAAGGCTCTTCGAGTAAAGGAGTAGGATGGTTCTACAGTCTTCAGTCGATGCGACATTATATCGGCAGCTCAATAGATAGATCTCCAAATCCCTGGCCCGTGATCTGCGCCAATTCAACACAAAACGTATTGAAGAGGCCATCGAGCGGAATAAGGGCTCAAAAGTTTTCGCAAGAGATCTGTCTATTGGGCAGAGCCAGCTCGCCAAATTAAAAACTGAGGATGGTAGAATTGTCTCATTGTCTCATCCAGACCTGAGCTTCTGAGCGAGATACAGCGCTTCTATGGACAGCTATACACGTCAACTAGCAGACCCCGAAGTTGGTCTAGTGGAAGATCCTAGAGCTAGACTAACCCTGCACTATACCGATGACATTCCGGACATCAGCCTGTAAGAGATTAGAATGGCTCTTAAACAGCTCAAAAACAACAGGGCACCCGGTGAAGACGGAATTACAGCCGAACTCCTGAAGGAGGGTGGAAAATCGGTCCTTACAGCCCTTCAGAAGTTATCCGACTCTGTCTTACAGGAAGGGAGAACGCCAAAGGCATGGAATACAGGCGTGGTGGTGCTGTTAAGAACTATCGATCCATCACGCTTTTGAGCCATGTCTACAAGCCGTTTTCAAGAGTCATTATGAACCGTCTGGCACCACGCTAGATGACTTCCAGCCTGCCGAACAAGCCGGTTTCCGAAGAGGCTTTAGTACCATAGACCACATCCATACGCTTCGTCAGGTTATAACGGAAGCGTATGGATGTGGTCTATGTTACTCTGTATACAGAAGACTGAAGAGTACCCTGCCCCTCTGTTTAGCGTTTGTGGACTATGAGAAAGCCTTCGATTCGATCGAAACCTGGGCGGTACTACAATCTCTACAGCGGTGCCAAGTAGACTACCGCTATATCGACGTACTGAAGTGTTTGTACGAAAACGCTACTATGTCAGTCCATTCCGCTGCAGCGGGGAGTCAGCAGGCAAGGAGATATTTTTCCTAAACTGTTCTCCGCTGCACTGGAGGATGTTTTCTAGAATCTGGACTGGAGAAGGCTAGGCATCAACATAAACGGCGAGTACATCACTTACTTTCGGTTTGCTGGCGACAACTATGTCGTCAGACTACTAAGTCTTGGCTGAAACCATGGAGTATAAGTACAATGCTCAATGACCTCAGTAAAGCCTCCGAGCGAGTTGGTCTAAGGTAAGGATGAACATGGATAAGACGAAGATCATGTCAAATGCCCATGTAGCACCAACTCCTGTTACAATCGGACGCCTTACGCTCGAAGTTGTAGGCGATTAAGTGTACCTAGGACAGACTGCCCAGTTAGGTAGGTCCAACTTTGAGAAAGAGGTTAATCGTCGAATCCGACTCGGCTAGGCAGCGTTCGGGAAGCTACGGCATAACTTTTCGTCCAATATTCCGCAGTGTCTCAAGACGAGAGTCTTTGACCAGTGGGTGTTGCCAGTGATGACATATGGTACGGAAACGTGGTCGCTCACCATGGGCTCAAAGTCACTCAGCAGAGGGCAATGGAGAGAGCTATGCTGGGAGTTTTTCTGCGTGATCGCATCAGAAATGACGTCATTCGTAGCAGAACCACAGTAACCGATATAGCCTTTCGAATCGCTAAACTTAAGTGGCAGTGGGCGGGGCACATTGCGCGTAGAACCGATGGCCGTTGGGGCTGAAAGGTTCTCGAGTGGCGACCACGGACCGGAAGGCGCAGTGTGGGTAGACCCCCCACGAGGTCGACTGATGACCTGGTAAAGGTCGGTTAGGTAGTTGTTGAGCTACACTTAAGAAAGCCTACACAGTCGCGTTCGTCAGCAAACGCGCGCGCGCCGCGACGTTCGCCCCGCCCGCGGCGAAATATCCCTGGCGTACTCATTTATGAACCGATTCTAATAATTCAAAAACCATTATATATAGGATAAATGTAGCATTTCCAATCATATGAAGTATTTTTTAAAGAAATAGCCTCTTTCATCGAGTTTTTTGAAGTTAAAATAAAAATGACTTTTTCAAAAATACGATTTTTCGGAAAAACTTTTTAATTGTTTGACTTACACATTTCATTACTTAAAACAAATTAATGGCAATATAAAGAACTTTCATATGATACCTCATTTGTCTAAATCGGTTAGGTAGTTGTTGAGCTGCACTTAAGAAAGCCTACTCAGTCGCGTTCGTCAGCAAACACGCGTGCGCCGCGACGTTCGCCCCGCCCGTGGCGAAATATCCCTGGCGTACTCATTTATGAACCGATTCTAATAATTCAAAAAACATTATATAGAGGATGAATGTAGCATTTTCAAACATATGAAATAATTTTTAAAAAATGGCGTAATTCATCGAGTTTTTTGAAGTTAAAATAAAAATGACTTTTTCAAAAACACTATATTTTTGGAAAAACTTTTTAATTGTTCGACTTGCACATTTCATTACTTAAAACAAATTAATGGCAATATAAAGAGCTTTCATATGATACCTCATTTGTCTAAATCGGTTAAGTAGTTGTTGAGCTACACTTAAGAATGTCTTCACAGTCGCGTTCGTCAGCAAACGCGCGCGCGCCGCTACGTTCGCCCCGCCCGTGGCGAAATGTCCCTGGCGTACTCATTTATAAACCGATTCTAATAATTCAAAAAGCTTTGTATAGAAGATGAATTTAACAATTTCAATCATATGAAGTATTTTTTAAAGAAATGGCCTCTTTCATCGAGTTTTTTGCAGTTAAAAAAAATGACTTTTTCAAAAGTACGGTTTTTTAAGAAAAACTTTTTAATTATTAGACTTACACATTTTATTTCTAAGAACGAATTATTAGCAATTTAAAGAGCTTTCATTTGACACCTCATTTGTTGCAATACGTTGAATAGTTAAAGAGATAATCGATAAAACTTGATACCACCAACCGCCATCTTTGTGACGTCATAGTTACCCCCTCCACCACTTTAGAGAGTGACGACATCGAGTTTCATACTCGGGAGACGTCACTGAATCCAACGATACCAGTCGTCGGTAGGCGACTGCTCGTACAAACGGAATTTTGATTTTAGCCACTTGGCCTCCCTACTAATTGATAGTGCTTCCCGCGCTTCTGAACGTAAAAACGTCAATGCACTTGTCAAATGTCTACCTACTTAAACGGTCGTCTGGATACTGGCCATAATCATAAGAAAAAAAACTTAAATTCTCTTGCGTCGTGATTGGTCGAAATTTGACATGATGCCAAAGGCGGGCGGGTGGATTTCAACGAGAAATTTTTCACCATACAAAAAAATATTTTTTATATTATTTCTTTCAAATGAGACAAAAACTATTCTAAATGATGTAGGAATGTTTTCTGAGTAATTTAATAGTATTTAGCCAAGCATTTAATGCGTATTTTCGAAGTTATAAGATTCGTAACATTGAACCATTGTAGCTCCCCCCCTCTCTACCCCATATACATACATACACTCCATATAGTTTAAAGATAACCCGTGAAAATAAATTAATTTGATTTGGCCATGTGATCGTCTAGTGATAACCTACGTTGTGTACCGAATAACCCCGACTCTTTTATGTGAATCGAATCAGACTTGAACTCTTCGCTATTTGACCTAAGACCCTAAAATACCTACTAATTTTTCCTACCAAATCTACCACGTATTTTTCTACTAAGTAGAATTATTTCTACCAAATTTTTATACATTTACAATAGCTTTACTAATATATTTTTCCTACTCAATATTTAGATTTTAAATACATAATAATAATATTATTATTGGTAATCTATCTCCAACAAGATCTACGTGTTCAGTTACGTTATTAACAGCTGGAGGTTTCCAATGGGCGGCAAATACCCTTGAAAGCCTTACTTTTTTCCCCTAAGTCAAAATCATCCTGCTACCATAAATATACAGTAGAAAATAGAAACGTTGATACCCAATTTTAAGCTACAGCTAAAAAGGATAATTTTGACTGTTGTATGGTATGTCTTTCATATCTCATACAATGCTGTTAACACGCCAAGATGGAGATGGAACGTATTCTATACCAGAACTAGACATATTAATGAATATAAATCCATACTAATGAAAATAAATTCATTAATAAATCTTTAGATGAGAAGCATCTTTAACTAACAGTTCCCTCTACCCTAAACACTTCCCAATGTTTCCTAACCATTTACAAAAGTATATCTCTACTCTTTTCCAGCAATGAGTATTCTTTCACTCATGATATTGGAAAATAATACTAGTAGACTGCTCCGCCTGCTACTTTCAGAGTTGGTTCCATCTTTCTGAACCAGCCCTGCTATCCTAATCATGATTGGAAGAATTGGACCTTTACAACACATAATACCGATAAAAATCTATGAAACCCAGTATTTTTAGTACCTATTTAAAGAAATTATTAGATACCTCTTATTTTTTTACACAATACACCAATAATCGCGTGAATACCTAATACCTAAACCTAAATCCCTAAACCTTCTTTCCTAACGTCCTAATCCTACACATGACTTTAATCCTAATCTACTTACATCCCCAAATAGCTCTAATTCCTACTCTAGTGTATGCAAACCTCAACCGTGAGGTATTTACCATAGTGTTATGTAGTGAGGCCCTACTTTTACCTATATACCTAAACAGTTCCCTACTAGAACGTTCAAGTGGCTAGCTTGAGAAAATCAACCTAAAGCCTGTGTATTGTGTCATATCACAACTGACCGAAGTCTAAAGGGATCTGTGATATGAAACGCCCTAGCATATAATAGATTATATAAATATACATAATAAAGACCGAATTCCATATACTAGTGAGCCCTCTCAAGCGAAGAACCCTTCTATACCTCCTTCAATCGCGGAGGTCATGATCAGACTACACCAGTTGGACAATGGAACTCGCTAAGGGTAAAATACGTCCCATGTTGATAAATAGGAACGCCCAGACCCCCTAAACAGTCTGGTAATCTAAATGACTCCGGAATAAGCTTGTTTGGCAAACCGTGAGGTTAAACGTATTCCGTCAAGCTAACTGTATGCCTGGAATGTGATCTGGCCCTCTTAAAATAAATAGCAATAAATTTTAACCCCGTAAAATAATAATGAAATTGAAAGTAAAGAAGATTCCCTCACTATGCGGAACATTTCCACATAACAACGGAATCTCAAACAAAAATGACGAGAAACCCACCAAAAATAATCTATAGAACCAGTCTCACAGACAGTCGAACAATAATCATCCGTCCGCTCCGCCTGCCCGGCTATTTATCACTACGAATTGTCCTCGCAGTCCCTAACGGCCCTGACGCCCCTGACGCCCCTGCTTTCCCCGCCGCCCCTGCTGGTCTCGCCTCAAACAAAACTACTCCGCGCGTGCTTACGTTTACGGTCGCAATTTATTATGCTCTCACGACATAGGCTCTTATTGACATATGTTGTAGCCGCGCCGGCGGCGGTCATGTTTGTGATTATTAATAGATTTTGCGTCGTAATTTGTAAAGCGTTTATTTAATTGTGTATATAACTTTGATTAGTTTTTAATGAAATACTTAAGGCAAAATTACCGATCTTTGTTTAGCATTCGGTAAAGGACAGGCGTTCATTGTAAGCGTCTAGTTACACCATGAGATGGTGTTGACGAATGTGGTCCGGCGATGATTTTTTAATAGACGGTGATGATATCACTTGTATGGTAATGACTAGTTGCTGGTATAAAGGTAGGTAAAATAAACCACAGAAAAGCAAATTAACATATTTTTTATTTGATAAATCAATAATAAGTACTAGTGATGCGCCGAATACGTTTTTCACCGAATACGAATACTCGGCCGTTCAAGGTTCAATTTTTCGGTTTTTCATAAAAATCTTGTCAACGGTGGCCCATAGCAAAAAAACTTTCTGAGGCATAAATGATCTACATAAAATTATCTACAAAAAAGGTTCTATACACTTTTCCGCTAGGATTAACATTTAATGAGATAACAAAGGGGGAATGTAAAATTTTATGGTTAAATATTCGGCAATTAAACTGAATAATTCGGCTGAAGACCGAACATTCCAAAACATGCCGAATCGGTTATTATTCTTTATATGCCGAATACCGAATAACCGAATATTCAGCGTATTTCTAAAAGAACATGCCAAATACCGAATAATAACCGAATATCCGGCGCATTTCTAATAGAATACGTCGAATACCGAAAAATAACCGAATATTCGGCGCATCTCTTATAAGTACACCACTTCTTAATAATCTTATATTTTTGTAATACTTGACAGCCAAAGTGTGTATGGTTTTTAATCGAGGACGTTAATATTAGTATCATATTTGATTTAATTTTCGCTCCGAAAATCTGAAAAGAAGAAAATCTATATTATGAGTCCAAATCTAAAATGCGGCAAAAATATTATTTAAAACGTGAAAATAGTAACACCAACAGGGTAATAACATATTTTTCGAACGCGCGTCACCAAACATAAGCATTGAGTTTATTAATTTGTTAAATATTTACAACTCGTAGTGCATAATACGCAAAACCAAATAAATAAATAAAGGAAATCGTCATCACCATACATATGGAATCATAACCGTCCATTGCTTGAAAACCGGTGATGACGGGTATGGTGTTGACAATTTGTAAACTTTTTGAAGATTATTCTTGAACGCTAAGTATTATTGCTAAGCCACTGTCACGTCATTAATCTTCATTTGGAGTTACGGTTTCTTAGGTAATTTGTTTTAATATCATATAAGTACTTACTTTTAACGGCTCCTGGATGGTTATGACGCGAATCATGGCTAATCATTTCTCCCAAAAACACTTTTTTGATTTTTTCTGTTCGGTGCGCCTATATGTAAACGTCCACTCATTTTCGATGTTCGAATCGAATTCAGGGAGCAGAAGGGGACACCCACGATGTGTTTCACCGCGGATATACAAAACTACCTCGACTTTGATAATACGCTGACGGTGTTGACGAATTTCGGTACTAAATTTTTAAATAATTTTATTTGTACTTATTTGATGAACGAATTATTTAATATTTTTTTATATGTAAAAAGCCAACATGGAAAAACTGTAACTAACGAAAATTTCGGAATCGTACGTTGCGTACGAGATATTTTTCACTACAAACATAAAGACTTGGATTTTTTCACACGACGGTGATGATTTTGAACATATAAAATATTTTCCTCCAAGAAAACTGTTTAATTATTGGTGATTTTGATTGAAGCACTATTAATATATAAGTACTAGCCAATGAATAAAAAAGTTTCTATATCTGAAACTTGTTAACTTTTTTTATAATGACCGAAACATAACTTTTCGCCTGATTTTGAAATCCACCCGGGCATGGACTGATCATTTTTTTTTCCGTCTTAACAGGGCACCGGCCCTGTGGGAATTGTTATTACAAATTTACAATACTTGTGATATTATCGTAAATATCATAATTATTTAGACTTGTTTTCAATATTCATCAATACCCACGTGATACGTATTGTGATATGTGCAGACCACGTGCTATTAATCACCGTTTAACCCTCATGCACTAATGAGATCGTTTCAGCGGCAACTTTCTGTTATTTTGTTATTTTCGTGGACTCGTAGAAAATGTATTGTATACAATAGTTATATAATTAGCTTTTTGAGTCTCGAACCTTACTTAGATCACTCGGCAAGCCTCGTGGTCTAAACGCGGTTCTCGACTAAAAAAGCATTCATTATATAACGATTGTATAAAATACTATTATCGGTCAAACAATAAGGTTCAAAATCCAGTAATATTTTAATAGAAATACGTTCAGCAAAAAGAATTTCAACCATACAAGCTTTGCATAGTTTGGGACTAGGTTGATTTGTGTAAGATTGGCCACAAATATATATTTTTTTGTGTTAATGTGGCATCAACATCAACAGTGCCCCACAATCCAGATAGGCTTTTGTTTAGACCATGCCTTGGACCCTTGGGGCTTCAGAGCTTGCTGTTGGGCTTGCATTGTTTTATTTTGGGTTAATTATATTTTAGTGTTTTCAAAAATACAGTGTTTTCTTAAACTCTCTCAATTCTCAATTCATAAACTTTGTCAAAAAGCCTTCTTTTTGATATACATAGTTTATGAATTTCGCAGTTTGCTGCAAATTTAAATTAATACTACCCTAACTGATCCGTACGTATTCTAAAAAACAGAACTATATAATGCTTTGCAATTTTACTGACGATTTCCAGTGGTCTACCTCTCTATACGTCAGTTGAATTTTATTACTGACGTCCGGAAAAGGCATTTTTATTGGTTTTTGGTAGTGATTGCTTAAAATTTGGGTCAGTGCTCCCTCCCGAATGAGGTTCACCGCACGGCCAAAGATCAACCCTGAAAATAGGGACGTCCTGAAAAATGACATCCGGTCACCCTATAAGTAGGTACAGTCAAGTGCAAAAATATGGGTGCATACAACTTGCTCAAAAAGATGTTCCATAGCTCTTATGTCGGTGAATTAAGGTTTTGGTACATGCATTATGAGAGGATTCATTCGATACATATTTTTGCACTTGACTGTACCACAATCAATGTAAAATAACTAATATCGAAACTATCATTAAGTAGTATCAATTAAGACTTATGGCTTTCGAAACTAGAAACGCCTTTTTGGCTAGGTATAAAAAGATGATCGATTCATGATGTAAGTAAGCTGTCGTTCCTTTACTTTATCTGTTCTAAATATTTAAAGCGACCAAGGAATGAAAACCCAGAATAATTATTCAAAATACTTCTTAATACTTATACATGTTATACATATACACTACTAACTATCAGTGGCGGAGCGTCCATACAACTCGATTCCCACCGGCTTGCCTAATTTTAAGCCAGTCCAGTTCTTTTACTACGGCTCATGAAGAATAGGAAAAATTTCCGGCTTCCCTAAGAATATTTTTGACGCGCCGCCACCGCTAACTATGCATAGTTAATAAACAATGAGTAGAATGAGACAAGTCTTTTTGAACTTATTATACAGAAGGTAATTATGAATACATATATTTTTTATGTTCTAAATATTATGAAGGGCGAAACCTGGCTGAATTGGAGTTGTTGTTGGAAAATAAACCAGAATCTCGAACTCCAGCCGCCTTCTGAAACAAAAACAAAAACCATGAAAACTCCGTAGTTGTATGCAATATACCTATACATGATGACTGTCTTTTTTTTCTCATGCCATTCGAACCAGTTTGGGACAACCTACAATTAGAGCAACACAAAAGACGACCCACAGTTTGCTGTCCTTGACAAATTTCGGACAAATGACCAAGAATTCATTTTAATTTCATAAAAATTGCTGTGTGGATGCGTTACTAGATCTCGAGGCATTCAGGCAATGATGTTTTAATTGTAAAAGAAAATAAAAATATCGGTATTTTAACGGTAACTCCATATACAACTTTTTTGTCGCATACTAAATAGTGCTGTCCAAGACCAACAGGATCAACAGACTTTTGTATAATTCAGAATAATCTCTTAAAATACTCATTCAATAATTTTGAATGGCATAGTTTAATATACAAACAGCATATTTTCATGTAAGTTGAAATCATTACGTTGAATAAGTTCAGAAAAAAAATACAATACTTCTGTCCAACGACATTTTAACTTTCGAAGGTATACGGAGTTACCATAAAATTAGATTCTAAAAATAGTAGCAAATGTGCCGATACCGGTCGATACTCTTTGACATTATGGCCGGCGCTAGGGGGCGCGGCGGCGAAGTCATTTGACGATGCTGACAAGCCGCCAGGCTGCCATGAGCGCTTGATGGACGTGCGTGTGTTTATTCGTTGTCGGCTGAGTTACGGGGATTACGACGTAAGTACTTGCATTATTCATTTAATTCCTTTATTTTACAATGGTATTAGTTGTATATTTGGATTGGTGTCGATAGGTATAGAATAGTAGTGCATGTATTTTATTTAAAATTTGTTTTTCTGTCAAATGTCACTGGAGTTACCGGTATATGGAGTTACTTATGTGGTAACGTCATAGACATTTTCGGTAACTCCTAAGACATTTTCTATATATTTCATTTTTAATCGTGATAAATAGACTCTGAACAAACAGTCAATATAAAATAATTATGAGTAATTGTTATATACGCAATTTTTAAGTAAAAATTACCAGAAAAGATAAATGGTTTACTAGCTTTAGGTATAAGTTATGGTTGCATAGGTGTAGTTGAATAACTTAATATTTACTATTTCAGGCACCTTTACCGGCACAGAAATGGCGTTAACACCTGCGGAAAAACAATAAAGGTATAGGGAAAGGCTAAAACAAAATAAAGAAAAATATGAAGAGGCTAAAAGAAGACACAGAGACGCAATGTCTATGGTGTTACGTTTATGCTGACTGTTATAAGATAAGTTTTGTTATGTTTGGAAGTAATCTATGAAAAAATAGTTAACTATATCGTTGAATAATTAAGATTCTAAGTAAATATGATGAAACTGAGACACAATGAATAACATATATCGGAGAGATGTCTATTGAGTTACTTTAATGTATTTTGTGTTACTTCTACGTCCATTGTTTTATGGAGAGTGTCGTTAGGATTTGTTTGCTTTTTTTTGAAATGTCGATTAAAATTTTTAAGTTATAAGTTCCCTTATCATTGGCTAATCCTTCCTTTAAATAATTGCTACTTTAGGTGATCTCATTTGCAAATTGTAAGAAGTAAGACTCAATTTTTTATCGATATGGTAACGCTGTATACAGATTATGGCATTTTTCTCTTATAATTTGCAACTTTTAATAAGACTGAATATACGATATTGTTCGATTATGCATGTGAAAAATTCTAACATATAAAACCGAATGAAAAACTTGTTTTATTCTACAAATTATTGGCGTTTCGTTACGGTAACGCAATATACAATTTTGAGAGGCCCGATAAAGTATTTTCCGAAAAAATACGATACTATCTGATAAAGGTCGTGCCCATTCATAGGCATGAATAATTTTGGATTTCATATTACCTGAAAATGTTAAAATAACAAAATAATCGTACATTTTATATAATAAGTAAATACTTTTCGAGTTACTCTGAAAGTGTGGGTCGAAAAGTTGATTGACCCGGATATCAACGCATCCATAGCAACGTAGCATAGCACGGCTCTGATGGAAAGGCACTCTATGCGTGTGTTGTGTGTACGTAGCTAAGCCACGCTATCTGCGTGCCTGAAATGCCTTTTTGGCGTGGGCACTAGCAGCGGCTGCCAGGGCTCGCTTGTTGCGACAGCCTTCTTACCCCCTTCTATCCGTCCGTAGTAGCGGACGACGCACGACACCGCCAAAAGTGGTCCAGTGGTTTTATCACCGACTTCAGATCCTGGTATACCTTAACTCCCTTATTCATAAATGTCCATCGAACCTATTTTAGCTAAATAGTGGAAAGTTCGTTTGTTCTTATCTGTCACTTTGACACGTATGTGCTTGTGAAACAGTGACAAAAGACAGTTTAGTGAGCAGAGGTTTGTTAAAGATTTATGAATAATCTCTTGCTACCGCTTACCCTCCTTTTTGCTGCTACAGCGACAATGCTCGGCTAATTTGCATGATACCCTCTCTTACCTAGATTTAAGTACATATACATTGTCTTTCTCAGTAAGTGATTGTAAAATCTTATGAGAAATAAATATCTAAAACCGAAAACCGAATAGGGGAGTAAGACGCTGCAAGACTCACAGTGTATGCGTGCGCACGCAGCTGCGCCATCTCGCGGGCGTTGAGCTCGATATCGTGCTGAGTGAGCCGTGGGCGCTGGCAGCATGGCGCTTGCGTCGGTAGAAACCGGTGGATCATAGGCGTTAGCAGGTCCCGGTGAACCTAAGGTGTGGATCAAATTTAAACAATATAACTAACACAACAAGGTAGCAATTTCCTGGTGCAGTGCTATCTAAGTAAAATAAAGAAAATTCTCCTGCTTATAAAAACGACTTCAATATATTTCTTCTTATTATGGCTGGGTAATGAAGGAACTGAACATAAAACCGGACAAGTGCGAGACTTGTCACCCAATTTAGTCCATAAACAAAAATCTGTCGTTGCACGGTCGGTGGTAGAAAAATACGGAACAATATTACAACACACTTATATTAACTAAATAGAGTAAACGTTTCAAGACACTTGCCATAGCCGGATCATTTGGCTGCGTGAAATACGATACCACGACGCCCACCAGTACGCAGACAATCATCCCGACGAATGTGTAGTATAAATAACTCAATCTGTACAGCAGGAACGTCCCCGACCTGTTGGTTCAATCAAACATCGTGTTACTCAATTTGTACGGGGTTTTTACTAAGCTTTTAAAGGTTACCAGCCATTCATCTTGATTCAGATTAGATACGTAGCAGCAATGCACCCAGACATCACCTCACCTCATGATACATTTTTTATACTGCGCCAGATATCGCATTCCGGTAGTTCGGTTTGTAGTGTGGGTGACACGACCTAAGTCATCACTGCTATTGAGCCTGTCGATGCTATGCGGTCGTAAGTGTGTTTGTTGCGTCGACAGTGACCTCATTTGTGCCACGACCAGGAGTGGCAACCCTAGTTTTCTTAGATCATGAACTCACCTCATTCATTCTTAATCAATATGAATAGTCATACTCTGTCTCGATGTCTCGATTCAACTCATCGCGCTCTTGACGATTAATCTGAAGTGAACATTGATTCACCTCAGGCAAATTATAGGAAAGTGTTGTGGATACCAGCCCAGGTGTCAAACAAATGCAGAGTTGGGTCAAGACGGTGCCAATCGGACGACGAGTAAGACTAGTGTGCGTAAAATTATAACTTTATCACCTGTTGTAAACATAAATGCAGGGAGATTTCTTCTACGGTTATGTTAATGGTTATTAAGGTGGGACGCTTTCCATAAGAATAAGAATAAACTTGTATAAACTAGAATAATTTAAGAAATTAGTTTCTCACGTGAGTATCACGTGACATCATTTTTTTTCAAATAATTCTTGATTATACAAGTCTATTCTAGGAAACGGGGAATTTCGAGCAAATGGAAAACCAATTTATGAAAGTTTGTTACATAAGTTTCACGCCGTTAGCCTGCGAATGTAAAAAGACGTTTTGTATGGAAAGCGTCCCACCTTAAGCATCACATTCTACTTTTATCGGCTCCGTATAGTTTAGGTACTTAATAAGATAGCGCCTACTCCACACACCATTTACAACGAAACGAAGGATACCTATCAAATTCTACCAATTGAGCCATAGATGCGGAGGTCGTCGGCAGCGTGAAGTTGGAATCACAACCAGCCACCGATACTGGTTTGGTAGGGAACACGATGTCTCCTCTCATCATCGCGGCTTGCGTGCCGATAGAGATCCAGCCGACAAATACAGTTGACACTAGGCCACCTGCGAGAGCTCCCTGCAACGACGAAATACTATACATATATAAAAATGGTGACACTGGATTCTTAACCTGTTCACCTCCATAGTTGTGCCTCACACGCCAAAGTCTTCGTAGCAAAAGACTGAAAATTAACCTTACATGATAGCACGTAGCTTGCCTTTACATCGACTTGATCGTCTCGATATGGAGTCATTGGCGTGTGGGGCACCTATGTCCTGACTTAATATGAAGTCAATGGCGGTGAAAAGATTAAAAAACTAGTCGATGCATCACGTAATAGCATTCACACTTACCTACATGCATATTCATCATCGCACCAGACGCAGGTTTAGCCTACTTTGGAGTATGATAAGCGTGAGTTTGACGTCCTATCATCAATATCCGTACAACTAGTATTAGTATATGGCAATTTTGTGTAACGATTCTTTGTGTACAATAAATAATTTTATTTATTTATTTATTTAATAAGTTACGATCAAATAGTCCCGGACCATTTCCGGACGATAATATTGTATTTCAAAAATAAATACAAGAAAATAAAATGACTTTAATGAGAATGAGTAAGTAAACATTGCCAATAAATCAATATAAGTACTTTACCGTAGAGTTAGTCCAAGGTAAAAAGAGACCCATGGAAAACAATCCAAGCAGACTGCCAGCAGTGATGCCCGCCAGGCTCTTGCCTGCTTGGATCAGCGCTCCCATGTGCTCTACCAAGAACACGAGCACTACACAAATGGCGCCTGAAATAGTACAAAGTTTTATGTCTTTCCTGGCCAGGAAGTGGGATTTCCCGCGCGCGGAGCATGCGGTAATTGCCGCTTTATGGCCAGGTGTGACATAAAATAATTTGTACAACTATAAGTATTATCTTTAATAGACCTACATAGATGTTTTTTTAGGTGTGGTTGTGGTGCACTGGGAAAAGGGATCTCATAGCGGCAACCGCTTATCGGGAACTGATTTAATCGAGTATTGAATCGAGAATTTTCAATGAGCATATATCTTTTTTATCGATATTAAATCCCTAGAACGTGCTCCGCATTTTAGCGCTAGTGCCTATGTTGATTTATTTATTAATTCCTATACGAACTGAAAGTTTGCTACGTTAAAGTTCCTTTTCCTTGAGAACGACACAAATTAAATCATATTACCGATCACGACAACGATCATCTTCATGATAAAGCTGGCAGTTTTCTCTGATATTGGTTTATTGTAGGCAGGTCTGATGAGATCCTCGAAAATCACTCCGCATAGTGAATTTAGTCCGGTTGACATTGAGCTAAAATAAAATGTTATACTTAGAAATGCGTAGACAACCTTACCTTACTAGAGGTATAGAGATTATATAAGTACCTAACGTAGCCCGCACAGAATTCCTGTATGTAAGGCTTTTCAGAATCAGTAAGAAAGAATGTTATGAAATAGATTTTTATGGCTTTAATTATTATATTTGTTGCAATGTAGGTAGGTACTTCTGTGTAAACTATTTTACAATACATGTGCTTGAAAAGAGCCTTTTCTAAGCAGTCAAACTGTGCGGAAAGTGCTACTTTTCCGCACTAGTGCTTTTTACTTTTCAATTTTTTGCAAAGAGTTTTAATTATTTGAAAAACATTTCACAAATTAATCAATTATAGATTACCGTTCTTATAAACAGGTACATAAATATTAATACTTCTTAAACGTATCATTTATCATTTTAGATTTTATTTATTGCTTATAAATAAATTGAAAATTTTCACTTTAGGTAAATGCGTGGCAGAATGCGCGTTAAGCCATTGCCTACTTAGCATTTTAAAAACAAAAGTGCACATGCGCAGTAGTATAGATGTTGAGCGCGCATGTATTTAGAAAAATGCCGGCATTTTTCATTTCAAGTACAAATTTCTTATTTACCTAGTTTTTGATAAAAATATCGAGTGAAAGTGACGAATCAGACCAAATGTAACTCCAGAAAATAGTTTTCAAGAAGCACAAAATGCCAACAAATCCAAATTAAAAACCTATACTTGTGATGAATTTCGCGGTGCACTTTTAAAAGATTTGTGTTAATAAAATGATCTTACGATGGTTTTATGTGGAAAATAAATAGCACTCTATGTCAAGAAGTTGTTACATGAAGATGCTGATAATAAGTAACATATCGAGCAAGGCCAATTATAACCTAATATATATTAAATTAACTTTTCTATTTTCTCGCACAATGCATAGTAAAACTTAATGATACGCGCGCGTAAAGATGATTTCCGACTCGTGTCTAATTATAAACTCGCTCGCTACGCTCGCTCGTGCAAAGACACTCCTCGGGTATCACTCACTTTCCGCACTTGTATCATAAATTGCTATTGTTTAATTACGATCACCTATTTATTTTATAAAGAATATTTTATTATTTTTTGTAATTTGTTCGGTTCCTGATTTCCATTACTCATATTGTCATGTTTTAATTGCAATTACGCTATTAGTTACAGAAGTAAGGTTAATTTATTGTTCGATTTATTTTAAGAGTATATACTGTACCGATTTCATTTCAAATCAACATAATTCGATTCCTTTCTTGCTTACGAGTATGTAGCTTTAATTACATACAATTATTTCAACTGTTTCTATTGAAACTTAATTTTAGATCCTAGGAAATGCGCAATTGCCAATTCAGTTATTTACTATTTTATTAGAACGTAACATGAAAATTCTGTTAACATCTAAATATCTGATCTATTACCCTTCCTTACAAGTATCTATAGCAATCTATGGGTCACTGAAACCAGTTAGGTATTAGAGTAGCTACTTACTAAATCCTCGTGTTATATACCTTAAAGCTGCGCTGAATACTCCGCTCATGAAGATCCCTGGCAGAGCAGGTATTGACCCAGTGAGTTTCATCACGAAGTAAGGAAGCAGCTGGTCGCTCTTCCTGATCGCTCCGGTTTGCAGTGGGTCGCAATTCGCAAATGTGGCGTATATCACGAGTCCGGTGTAACAGCAGAGGCTCACAATGGTATAAATACCAGCGGCCATTATGAAAATAGTTCTATAAAAATATTGAATTAGATTTAGCACTTTCGATCCCGCTAACTGGGTTTTCTTCTAGTGTAGTCCTTAGAAAAACACAATCATGTTTCAGATACACGCGTTGCGTAGCGATACTAATGTGTTAGGCATTATGATATCGAAATACGTAGGTACTTCAAGCCGCTGGCATAGCAATATATGTTCGTTAGTTGATAAAATTAAAATATTAATTATACTTACATTTTTTTTATACAATTTAATTACATAGCATTACAGAAGAAAACATCCAAAGCGCTATGAAATTACAATTTACTTACCTATATCTTACATTACCTATATCAAAGATTTTTAAATATATAAACATCAAGTAGGACTGAAATAAGATGCTTTTTGACATTCATTCGACCGTCACTTGTGGCAATATTCTTAAAAATGTATACACAGCGTTTTTGACTTTTCATAAAAAGTTGCTGGTTTAACTATGTATTAGTCAACGCCCCAATAATGCCAGTCATCCAAGCAAGCCGTTCGAGACTAATAGTAGAGAGGCCAATTTGAAAAAAGTCGTCAAATAACGAAGTTCGTTTGTACGAGCAGTCGCCTACCGACAACTGGTATCGTTGGATTTAGTGACGTCTCCCGAGTATGAAACTCGATGTCGTCACTCTCTAAAGTGGTGGAGGGGGTAACTATGACGTCACAAAGATGGCGGTTGGTGGTATCAAGTTTCATCGATTATCTCTTTAACTATTCAACGTATTGCAACAAA